>CANJKZ010000293.1:0-1262500 GCA_947471745.1 Closterium sp. Naga37s-1
AGTTATTGCTGCGTAGATCCCTGACGCAGGATTGGCAAGGAAACGTCCGTGAAGTTATTGCTGCGTAGATCCCTGACACAGGATTGGCAAGGAAACGTCCGTTGAAGTTATTGCTGCGTAGATCCCTGACGCGGGATTGGGAAGGAAACGTCCGGTGAAGTTATTGCTACGTAGATCCCTGACACAGGATTGGCAAGGAAACGTCCGGTGAAGTTATTGCTGCGTAGATCCCTGACACAGGATTGGCAAGGAAACGTCTGGTGAAGTTATTGCTGCGTAGATCCCTGACACAGGATTGGCAAGGAACGTCCGGTGAAGTTATTGCTGCGTAGATCCCTGACACAGGATTGGCAAGGAAACGTCCGGTGAAGTTATTGCTGCGTAGATCCCTGACACAGGATTGGCAGGAAACGTCCGATGAATTATTGCTGCGTAGATCCCTGACGCGGGATTGGAAGAAACGTCCGGTGAAGTTATTGCTGCGTAGATCCCTGACACAGGATTGGCAAGGAAACGTCCAGTGAAGTTATTGCTATGTAGATCCCTGACACAGGATTGGCAAGGAAACGTCCGTTAAAGTTATTACTGCGTAGATCCCTCACACAGATTGGCAAGGAAACGTCCGGTGAAGTTATTGCTGCGTAGATCCCTGACACAGGATTGGCAAGGAAACGTCCGTTGAAGTTATTGCTGCGTAGATCCCTGACGCAGGATTGGCAAGGAAACGTCCGTGAAGTTATTGCTGCGTAGATCCCTGACACGGATTGGCAAGGAAACGTCCGGTGAAGTTATTGCTGCGTAGATCCCTACACAGGATTGGCAAGGAAACGTCCGGTGAAGTTATTGCTGCGTAGATCCCTGACACAGGATTGGCAAGGAAACGTCCGGTGAAGTTATAGCTGCGTAGATCCCTGACACAGGATTGGCAAGGAAACGTCCGTGAAGTTATTGCTGCGTAGATCCCTGACTAGGGATTGCAAGGAAACGTCCGTGAAGTTATTGCTGCGTAGATCCTCACACGGGATTGGCAAGGAAACGTCCGGTGAAGTTATTGCTACGTAGATCCCTGACACAGGATTGGCAAGGAAACGTCCGTTGAAGTTATTGCTGCGTAGATCCCTGACACAGGATTGGCAAGGAAACGTCCGGTGAAGTTATTGCTGCGTAGATCCCTGACGCGGGATTGGGAAGGAAACGTCCGGTGAAGTTATTGCTACGTAGATCCCTGAACAGGATTGGCAAGGAAACGTCCGGTGAAGTTATTGCTATGTAGATCCCTGACACAGGATTGGCAAGGAAACGTCCGTGAAGTTATTGCTGCGTAGATCCCTGACACAGATTGGCAAGGAAACGTCCGGTTAAGTTATTGCTGCGTAGATCCCTGACACAGGGATTGGCAAGGAAACGTCCGGTGAAGTTATAGCTGCGTAGATCCCTGACACAGGATTGGCAAGGAAACGTCCGGTGAAGTTATTGCTGCGTAGATCCCTAACACAGGATTGGCAAGGAAACGTCCGTGAAGTTATTGCTGCGTAGATCCCTGACACAGGATTGGCAAGGAAACGTCCGGTGAAGTTATTGCTGCGTAGATCCCTGACACAGGATTGGCAAGGAAACGTCCGGTGAAGTTATTGCTGCGTAGATCCCTGACACAGGATTGGCAAGGAAACGTCCGTGAAGTTATTGCTGCGTAGATCCCTGACACAGGATTGGCAAGGAAACGTCCGGTAAAGTTATTGCTGCGTAGATCCCTGATGCGGATTGGTAAGGAAACGTCCCGTGAAGTTATTGCTACGTAGATCCCTGACACAGGATTGGCAAGGAAACGTCCGTTGAAGTTATTGCTGCGTAGATCCCTGACACAGGATTGGCAAGGAAACGTCCGGTGAAGTTATTGCTACGTAGATCCTGACACAGGATTGGCAAGGAAACGTCCGTGAAGTTATTGCTGTGTAGATCCCTGACACAGGATTGGCAAGGAAACGTCCGGTGAAGTTATTGCTGCGTAGATCCCTGACACAGGATTGGCAAGGAAACGTCCGGTGAAGTTATTGCTGCGTAGATCCCTACACACGATTGGCAAGGAAACGTCCGGTGAAGTTATTGCTGCGCGTAGATCCCTGACACAGGATTGGCAAGGAAACGTCCGTGAAGTTATTGCTGCGTAGATCCCTGACACAGGATTGGCAAGGAAACGTCCGGTGAAGTTATTGCTGCGTAGATCCCTGACACAGGATTGGCAAGGAAACGTCCGGTGAAGTTATTGCTGCGTAGATCCCTGATGCGGGATTGGCAAGGAAACGTCCGGTGAAGTTATTGCTACGTAGATCCCTGACACAGATTGGATTGACAAGGAAACGTCGTGGGAAGTTATTGCTATGTAGATCCCTGACACAGGATTGGCAAGGAAACGTCCGGTGAAGTTATTGCTGCGTAGATCCCTGACACAGGATTGGCAAGGAAACGTCCGTTGAAGTTATTGCTGCGTAGATCCCTGACACAGGATTGGCAAGGAAACGTCCGGTGAAGTTATTGCTGCGTAGATCCCTGACACAGGATTGGCAAGGAAACGTCCGTTGAAGTTATTGCTGCGTAGATCCCTAACACAGGATTGGCAAGGAAACGTCCAGTGAAGTTATTGCTGCGTAGATCCCTGACACAGGATTGGCAAGGAAACGTCCGTGAAGTTATTGCTGCGTAGATCCCTGACACAGGATTGGCAAGGAAACGTCCGTGAAGTTATTGCTTGCGTAGATCCCTGACGCAGGATTGGCAAGGAAACGTCCGTGAAGTTATTGCTGCGTAGATCCCTGACACAGGATTGGCAAGGAAACGTCCGGTGAAGTTATTGCTGCGTAGATCCCTGACACAGGATTGGCAAGGAAACGTCCGTTGAAGTTATTGCTGCGTAGATCCCTGACGCGGGATTGGCAAGGAAACGTCCGGTGAAGTTATTGCTACGTAGATCCCTGACACAGGATTGGCAAGGAAACGTCCGGTGAAGTTATTGCTGCGTAGATCCCTGACCAGGATTGGCAAGGAAACGTCCGTGAAGTTATTGCTGCGTAGATCCCTGACACAGGATTGGCAAGGAAACGTCCGGTGAAGTTATTGCTGCGTAGATCCCTGACACAGGATTGGCAAGGAAACGTCCTTGAAGTTATTGCTGCGTAGATCCCTGACACAGGATTGGCAAGGAAACGTCCGGTGAAGTTATTGCTGCGTAGATCCCTGACACAAGATTGGCAAGGAAACGTCCGGTGAAGTTATTGCTATGTAGATCCCTGACACAGGATTGGCAAGGAAACGTCCGTTAAAGTTATTGCTGCGTAGATCCCTGACGCAGGATTGGCAAGGAAACGTCCGGTGAAGTTATTGCTGCGTAGATCCCTGACACAGGATTGGCAAGGAACGTCCGGTGAAGTTATTGCTGCGTAGATCCCTGACACAGGATTGGCAAGGAAACGTCTGTTAAAGTTATTGCTGCGTAGATCCCTGACACAATTGGCAAGGAAACGTCCGGTGAAGTTATTGCTGCGTAGATCCCTGACACAGGATTGGCAAGGAAACGTCCGTTGAAAGTTATTGCTGCGTAGATCCCTCACGCAGGATTGGCAAGGAAACGTCCGGTGAAGTTATTGCTGCGTAGATCCCTGACACAGGATTGGCAAGGAAACGTCCGTTGAAGTTATTGCTGCGTAGATCCCTGACGCGGGATTGGGAAGGAAACGTCCGTGAAGTTATTGCTACGTAGATCCCTGACACAGGATTGGCAAGGAAACGTCCGGTGAAGTTATTGCTATGTAGATCCCTGACACAGGATTGGCAAGGAAACGTCCGGTGAAGTTATTGCTGCGTAGATCCCTGACACAGGATTGGCAAGGAAACGTCCGTGAAGTTATAGCTGCGTAGATCCCTGACACAGGATTGGCAAGGAAACGTCCGTTGAAGTTATTGCTGCGTAGATCCCTGACGCGGATTGGCAAGGAAACGTCCGGTGAAGTTATTGCTGCGTAGATCCCTGACACAGGATTGGCAAGGAAACGTCCGGTGAAGTTATTGCTTGCGTAGATCCCTAACACAGGATTGGCAAGGAAACGTCCGGTGAAGTTGTTGCTGCGTAGATCCCTGACACAGGATTGGCAAGGAAACGTCCGGTGAAGTTATTGCTGCGTAGATCCCTGACACAGGATTGGCAAGGAAACGTCCGTTGAAGTTATTACTGCGTAGATCCCTGACACAGGATTGGCAAGGAAACGTCCGTGAAGTTATTGCTGCGTAGATCCCTGACACAGGATTGGCAAGGAAACGTCCGGTGAAGTTATTGCTGCGTAGATCCCTGACACAGGATTGGCAAGGAAACGTCCGGTTAAGTTGTTGCTGCTGCTATAGATCCCGACACAGGATTGGCAAGGAAACGTCCGGTGAAGTTATTGCTGCGTAGATCCCTGACACGGGATTGGCAAGGAAACGTCCGGTGAAGTTATTGCTGCGTAGATCCCTGACACAGGATTGGCAAGGAAACGTCCGTGAAGTTATTGCTGCGTAGATCCCTGACACGGATTGGCAAGGAAACGTCCGTTAAAGTTATTGCTGCGTAGATCCCTCACACAGGATTGGCAAGGAAACGTCCGGTGAAGTTATTGCTGCGTAGATCCCTGACACGGGATTGGCAAGGAAACGTCCGGTAAAGTTATTGCTGCGTAGATCCCTGACACAGGATTGGCAAGGAAACGTCCGGTGAAGTTATTGCTGCGTAGATCCCTGACACAGGATTGGCAAGGAAACGTCCGGTGAAGTTATTGCTGCGTAGATCCCTGACACAGGATTGGCAAGGAAACGTCCGTTGAAGTTATTGCTGCGTAGATCCCTGACGCAGGATTGGGAAGGAAACGTCCGGTGAAGTTATTGCTACGTAGATCCCTGACACAGGATTGGCAAGGAAACGTCCAGTGAAGTTATTGCTGTGTAGATCCCTGACACACGATTGGCAAGGAAACGTCCGTGAAGTTATTGCTGCGTAGATCCCTAACACACGATTGGCAAGGAAACGTCCGGTGAAGTTATTGCTGCGTAGATCCCTGACACAGGATTGGCAAGGAAACGTCCGTTAAAGTTATTGCTGCGTAGATCCCTGACACAGGATTGGCAAGGAAACGTCCGGTGAAGTTATTGCTGCGTAGATCCCTGACACAGGATTGGCAAGGAAACGTCCGGTGAAGTTATTGCTGCGTAGATCCCTGACACAGGATTGGCAAGGAAACGTCGGTTGAAGTTATTGCTGCGTAGATCCCTGACGCGGGATTGGGAAGGAAACGTCCGGTGAAGTTATTGCTACGTAGATCCCTGACACAGGATTGGCAAGGAAACGTCCGGTGAAGTTATTGCTGCGTAGATCCCTGACACAGGATTGGCAAGGAAACGTCCGTTAAGTTGTTGCTGCGTAGATCCCTGACACAGGATTGGCAAGGAAACGTCCGGTGAAGTTATTGCTGCGTAGATCCCTGACACAGGATTGGCTAGGAAACGTCCGTTGAAGTTATTGCTGCGTAGATCCCTGATGTGGGATTGGGAAGGAAACGTCCGGTGAAGTTACTACTACGTAGATCCCTGACACAGGATTGGCAAGGAAACGTCCGTTGAAGTTATTGCTGCGTAGATCCCTAAAACACGATTGGCAAGGAAACGTCCGGTCAAGTTATTGCTTAGCGTAGATCCCTAACACACGATTGGCAAGGAAACGTCCGGTGAAGTTATTGCTGCGTAGAACCCTGACACTGGATTGGCAAGGAAACGTCTGTTAAAGTTATTGCTGCGTAGATCCCTCACGCAGGATTGGCAAGGAAACGTCCGGTGAAGTTATAGCTACGTAGATCCCTGACACAGGATTGGCAAGGAAACGTCCGTTGAAGTTATTACTGCGTAGATCCCTGACGCGGGATTGGGAAGGAAACGTCCGGTGAAGTTATTGCTACGTAGATCCCTGACACGGGATTGACAAGGAAACGTCCGGTGAAGTTATTGCTATGTAGATCCCTGACACAGGATTTGCAAGGAAACGTCTGTTAAAGTTATTGCTGCGTAGATCCCTCACGCAAGATTGGCAAGGAAACGTCCGGTGAAGTTATAGCTGCGTAGATCCCTGACACAGGATTGGAAAGGAAACGTCCGTTGAAGTTATTACTGCGTAGATCCCTGACTCGGGATTGGGAAGGAAACGTCCGGTGTAGTTATTGCTACGTAGATCTCTGACACAAGATTGGCAAGGAAACGTCCGGTGAAGTTATTGCTATGTAGATCCCTGACACGGGATTGGGAAGGAAACGTCCGGTGAAGTTATTGCTACGTAGATCCCTGACACGGGATTGGCAAGGAAACGTCCGGTGAAATTATTGCTATGTAGATCCTTAACACTGGATTGGCAAGGAAACGTCCGTTAAAGTTATTGCTGCGTAGGTCCGTCACGTAGGATTGGCAAGGAAACGTCCGGTGAAGTTATTGCTGCGTAGATCCCTGACACGGGATTGGCAAGGAAAAGTCCGTTAAAGTTATTGCTGCGTAGATCCCTCACGCAGGATTGGCAAGGAAACGTCCGGTGAAGTTATTGCTGAGTAGATCCCTGACACAAGATTGGCAAGGAAACGTTCGGTGAAGTTATAGCTGCGTAGATCCCTGACACTGGATTGGCAAGGAAACGTCCGTTGAAGTTATTACTCCGTAGATCCCTGACGCGGGATTGGGAAGGAAACGTCCGGTGAAGTTATTGCTACGTAGATCCCTAACACAGGATTGGCAAGGAAACGTCCAGTGAAGTTATTGCTGTGTAGATCCCTGACACACGATTGGCAAGGAAACGTCCGGTGAAGTTATTGCTGCGTAGATCCCTAAGACACGATTGGCAAGGAAACGTCCGGTGAAGTTGCTGCTGCGTAGATCCCTGACACAGGATTGGCAAGGAAACGTCCGTTAAAGTTATTGCTGATTAGATCCCTCACGCAGGATTGGCAAGAAAATGTCCGGTGAAGTTATTGCTGCGTAGATCCCTGACACAGGATTGGCAAGGAAACGTCCGGTGAAGTTATAGCTGCGTAGATCCCTAACACAGGATTGGCAAGGAAACGTAGGTTGAAGTTATTACTGCGTAGATCCCTGACGCGGGATTGGGAAGGAAACGTCCAGTGAAGTTATTGCTACGTAGATCCCTGACACTGGATTGGCAAGGAAACGTCTGGTGAAGTTATTGCTGCGTAGATCCCTAACACAAGATTGGCAAGGAAACCTCTGGTTAAGTTGTTGCTGCGTAGATCCCTGACACAGGATTGGCAAGGAAACGTCCAGTGAAGTTATTGCTGCATAGATCCCTGACACAGGATTGGCAAGGAAACGTCAAGTGAAGTTATAGCTGCGTAGATCCCTGACACAGGATTGGCAAGGAAACGTCTGTTGAAGTTATTAGTGCGTAGATCCCTGACGCGGGATTGGGAAGGAAACGTCCGGTGAAGTTATTGCTACATAGATCCCTGACACTGGATTGGCAAGGAAACGTCCGGTGAAGTTATTGCTGCGTAGATCCCTAACACAATATTGGCAAGGAAACGTCCGGTTAAGTTGTTGATGCGTAGATCCCTGACACAGGATTGGCAAGGAAACGTCAAGTGAAGTTATAGCTGCGTAGATCCCTGACACAGGATTGGCAAGGAAACGTCTGTCGAAGTTATTACTGCGTAGATCCCTGACGGGGGATTGGGAAGGAAACGTCCGGTGAAGTTATATCTACGTAGATCCCTGACACTGGATTGGCAAGGAAACGTCCGGTGAAGTTATTGCTGCGTAGATCCCTAACACAAGATTGGCAAGGAAACGTCCGGTTAAGTTGTTGCTGCGTAGATCCCTGACACAGGATTGGCAAGGAAACGTCCGGTGAAGTTATTGCTATGTAGATCCCTGACACGGGATTGGGAAGGAAACGTCCGGTGAAGTTATTGCTACGTAGATCCCTGACACGGGATTGGCAAGGAAACGTCCGGTGAAGTTATTGCTATGTAGATCCCTCACGCAGGATTGGCAAGGAAACGTCCGGTGAAGTTATTGCTGAGTAGATCCCTGACACAAGATTGGCAAGGAAACGTCCGGTGAAGTTATAGCTGCGTAGATCCCTGACACTGGATTGGCAAGGAAACGTCCGTTGAAGTTATTACTGCGTAGATCCCTGACGCGGGATTGGGAAGGAAACGTCCGGTGAAGTTATTGCTACGTAGATCCCTAACACAGGATTGGCAAGGAAACGTCCAGTGAAGTTATTGCTGTGTAGATCCCTGACACACGATTGGCAAGGAAACGTCCGGTGAAGTTATTGCTGCGTAGATCCCTAAGACACGATAAGCAAGGAAACGTCCGGTGAAGTTGTTGCTGCGTAGATCCCTGACACAGAATTGGCAAGGAAACGTCCGGTGAAGTTATTGCTGCGTAGATCCATGACATAGGATTGGCAAGGAAACGTCCGGTGAAGTTATGGCTGCGTAGATCCCTGACACAGGATTGGTAAGGAAACGTCTGTTGAAGTTATTACTGCGTAGATCCCTGACGCGGGATTGGCAAGGAAACGTCCGGTGAAGTTATTGCTATGTAGATCTCTGACACAGGATTGGCAAGGAAACGTCCGTTAAAGTTATTGCTGATTAGATCCCTCACGCAGGATTGGCAAGGAAATGTCAGGTGAAGTTATTGCTGCGTAGATCCCTGACACAGGATTGGCAAGGAAACGTCCGGTGAAGTTATAGCTGCGTAGATCCCTAACACAGGATTGGCAAGGAAACGTCCGTTGAAGTTATTACTGCGTAGATCCGTGACGCGGGATTGGGAAGGAAACGTCCGGTTAAGTTATTGTTACGTAGATCCCTTACACAGGATTGGCAAGGAAACGTCCGGTGAAGTTATTGCTATGTAGATCCCTGACACAAGATTGGCAAGAAAACGTCCAGTGAAGTTATTGCTGCGTAGATCCCTGACACAGGATTGGCAAGGAAACGTCAAGTGAAGTTATAGCTGCGTAGATCCCTGACACAGGATTGGCAAGGAAACGTCTGTTGAAGTTATTACTGCGTAGATCCCTGACGCGGGATTGGGAAGGAAACGTCCGGTGAAGTTATTGCTACGTAGATCATTGACACTGGATTGGCAAGGAAACGTCCGGTGAAGTTATTTCTGCGTAGATCCCTAACACAAGATTGGCAAGGAAACGTCCAGTTAAGTTGTTGCTGCGTAGATCCCTGACACAGGATTGGCAAGGAAACGTCTGTTGAAGTTATTACTACGTAGATCCCTGATGCGGGATTGGGAAGGAAACGTCCGGTGAAATTATTGCTACGTAGATCCCTTACACTGGATTGGCAAGGAAACGTCCGGTGAAGTTATTGCTGCGTAGATCCCTAACACAAGATTGGCAAGGAAACCTCCGGTTAAGTTGTTGCTGCGTAGATCCCTGACACAGGATTGGCAAGGAAACGTCCGGTGAAGTTATTGCTATGTAGATTCCTGACACGGGATTGGGAAGGAAACGTCTGGTGAAGTTATTGCTACGTAGATCCCTGACACGGGATTGGCAAGGAAACGTCCGGTGATGTTATTGCTATGTAGATCCCTGACACTGGATTGGCAAGGAAACGTCCGGTGAAGTTATTGCTGCGTAGATCCCTAACACAAGATTGGCAAGGAAACGTCCGGTTAAGTTGTTGCTGCGTAGATCCCTGACACAAGATTGGCAAGGAAACGTCCGGTGAAGTTATTGCTATGTAGATCCCTGACACGGGATTGGGAAGGAAACGTCCGGTGAAGTTATTGCTACGTAGATCCCTGACACGGGATTGGCAAGGAAACGTCCGGTGAAGTTATTGCTATGTAGATCCCTGACACTGGATTTGCAAGGAAACGTCCGTTAAAGTTATTGCTGCGTAGGTCGGTCACGTAGGATTGGCAAGGAAACGTCCGGTGAAGTTATTGCTGCGTAGATCCCTGACACGGGATTGGCAAGGAAACGTCCGTTAAAGTTGTGCTGCGTAGATCCCTCACGCAGGATTGGCAAGGAAACGTCCGGTGAAGTTATTGCTGAGTAGATCCCTGACACAAGATTGCCAAGGAAACGTCCGGTGAAGTTATAGCTGCGTAGATCCCTGACACTGGATTGGCAAGGAAACGTCCGTTGAAGTTATTACTGCGTAGATCCCTGACGCGGGATTGGGAAGGAAATGTCCAGTGAAGTTATTGCTACGTAGATCCCTAACACAGGATTGGCAAGGAAACGTCCAGTGAAGTTATTGCTGTGTAGATCCCTGACACACGATTGGCAAGGAAACGTCCGGTGAAGTTATTGCTGCGTAGATCCCTAAGACACGATTGGCAAGGAAACGTCCGGTGAAGTTGTTGCTGCGTAGATCCCTGACACAGGATTGGCAAGGAAACGTCCGGTGAAGTTATTGCTGCGTAGATCCCTGACATAGGATTGGCAAGGAAACGTCCGGTTAAGTTGTTGCTGCGTAGATCCCTGACACAGGATTGGCAAGGAAACGTCCGATGAAGTTATTGCTGCGTAGATCCCTAACACAATATTGGCAAGGAAACGTCCGGTTAAGTTGTTGCTGCGTAGATCCCTGACACAGGATTGGCAAGGAAACGTCAAGTGAAGTTATAGCTGCGTAGATCCCTGACACAGGATTGGCAAGGGAACGTCTGTTGAAGTTATTACTGCGTAGATCCCTGACGCGGGATTGGGAAGGAAACGTCCGGTGAAGTTATTGCTACGTAGATCCCTGACACTGGATTGGCAAGGAAACGTCCGGTGAAGTTATTGCTACGTAGATCCCTAACACAGGATTGGCAAGGAAACGTCCAGTGAAGTTATTGCTGTGTAGATCCATGACACACGATTGCCAAGGAAACGTCCGGTGAAGTTATTGCTGCGTAGACCCCTAAGACACGATTGGCAAGGAAACGTCCGGTGAAGTTGTTGCTGCGTAGATCCCTGACACAGGATTGGCAAGGAAACGTCCGGTGAAGTTATGGCTGCGTAGATCCCTGACACAGGATTGGTAAGGAAACGTCCGTTGAAGTTATTACTGCGTAGATCCCTGACGCGGGATTGGGAAGGAAACGTCCGGTGTAGTTATTGCTACGTAGATCCCTGACACAGGATTGGCAAGGAAACGTCCGGTGAAGTTATTGCTATGTAGATCCCTGACACAGGATTGGCAAGGAAACGTCCGTTAAAGTTATTGCTGATTAGATCCCTCACGCAGGATTGGCAAGGAAATGTCAGGTGAAGTTATTGCTGCGTAGATCCCTGACACAGGATTGGCAAGGAAACGTCCGGTGAAGTTATAGCTGCGTTGATCCCTAACACAGGATTGGCAAGGAAACGTCCGTTGAAGTTATTACTGCGTAGATCCGTGACGCGGGATTGGGAAGGAAACGTCCGGTGAAGTTATTGTTACGTAGATCCCTGACACAGGATTGGCAAGGAAACGTCCGGTGAAGTTATTGCTATGTAGATCCCTGACACAAGATTGGCAAGAAAACGTCCAGTGAAGTTATTGCTGCGTAGATCCCTGACACAGGATTGGCAAGGAAACGTCAAGTGAAGTTATAGCTGCGTAGATCCCTGACACAGGATTGGCAAGGAAACGTCTGTTGAAGTTATTACTGCGTAGATCCCTGACGCGGGATTGGGAAGGAAACGTCCGGTGAAGTTATTGCTACGTAGATCCCTGACACTGGATTGGCAAGGAAACGTCCGGTGAAGTTATTTCTGAGTAGATCCCTAACACAAGATTGGCAAGGAAACGTCCACTTAAGTTGTTGCTGCGTAGATCCCTGACACAGGATTGGCAAGGAAACGTCAAGTGAAGTTATAGCTGCGTAGATCCCTGACACAGGATTGGCAAGGAAACGTCTGTTGAAGTTATTACTACGTAGATCCCTGATGCGGGATTGGGAAGGAAACGTCTGGTGAAGTTATTGCTACGTAGATCCCTTACACTGGATTGGCAAGGAAACGTCCGGTGAAGTTATTGCTGCGTAGATCCTTAACACAAGATTGGCAAGGAAACCTCCGGTTAAGTTGTTGCTGCGTAGATCCCTGACACAGGATTGGCAAGGAAACGTCCGGTGAAGTTATTTCTATGTAGATCCCTGACACGGGATTGGGAAGGAAACGTCTGGTGAAGTTATTGCTATGTAGATCCCTGACACGGGATTGGCAAGGAAACGTCCGGTGAAGTTATTGCTATGTAGATCCCTGACACTGGATTGGCAAGGAAACGTCCGGTGAAGTTATTGCTGCGTAGATCCCTAACACAAGATTGGCAAGGAAACGTCCGGTTAAGTTGTTGCTGCGTAGATCCCTGACACAGGATTTGCAAGGAAACGTCCGGTGAAGTTATTGCTATGTAGATCCCTGACACGGGATTGGGAAGGAAACGTCCGGTGAAGTTATTGCTACGTAGATCCCTGACACGGGATTGGCAAGGAAATGTCCGGTGAAGTTATTGCTATGTAGATCCCTGACACTGGATTGGCAAGGAAACGTCCGTTAAAGTTATTGCTGCGTAGGTCGGTCACGTAGGATTGGCAAGGAAACGTCCGGTGAAGTTATTGCTGAGTAGATCCCTTACACCAGATTGGCAAGGAAACGTCCGGTGAAGTTATAGCTGCGTAGATCCCTGACACTGGATTGGCAAGGAAACGTCCGTTGAAGTTATTACTGCGTAGATCCCTGACGCGGGATTGGGAAGGAACCGGTGAAGTTATTGCTACGTAGATCCCTAACACAGGATTGGCAAGGAAACGTCCAGTGAAGTTATTGCTGTGTAGATCCCTGACACACGATTGGCAAGGAAACGTCCGGTGAAGTTGTTGCTGCGTAGATCCCTGACACAGGATTGGCAAGGAAACGTCCGGTGAAGTTATTGCTGCGTAGATCCCTGACATAGGATTGGCAAGGAAACGTCCGGTGAAGTTATGGCTGCGTAGATCCCTGACATAGGATTGGTAAGGAAACGTCCGTTCAAGTTATTACTGCGTAGATCCCTGACGCGGGATTGGGAAGGAAACGTCCGGTGTAGTTATTGCTACGTAGATCCCTGACACAGGATTGGCAAGGAAACGTCCGGTGAAGTTATTGCTATGTAGATCCCTGACACAGGATTGGCAAGGAAACGTCCGTTAAAGTTATTGCTGATTAGATCCCTCACGCAGGATTGGCAAGGAAATGTCAGGTGAAGTTATTGCTGCTCAGATCCCTGACACAGGATTGGCAAGGAAACGTCCGGTGAAGTTATAGCTGCGTAGATCCCTAACACAGGATTGGCAAGGAAACGTCCGTTGAAGTTATTACTGCGTAGATCCGTGACGCGGGATTGGGAAGGAAACGTCCGGTGAAGTTATTGTTACGTAGATCCCTGACACAGGATTGGCAAGGAAACGTCCGGTGAAGTTATTGCTATGTAGATCCCTGACACAAGATTGGCAAGAAAACGTCCAGTGAAGTTATTGCTGCGTAGATCCCTGACACAGGATTGGCAAGGAAACGTCAAGTGAAAATATAGCTGCGTAGATCCCTGACACAGGATTGGCAAGGAAACGTCTGTTGAAGTTATTACTGCGTAGATCCCTGACGCGGGATTGGGAAGGAAACGTCCGGTGAAGTTATTGCTACGTAGATCCCTGACACTGGATTGGCAAGGAAACGTCCGGTGAAGTTATTTCTGCGTAGATCCCTAACACAAGATTGGCAAGGAAACGTCCAGTTAAGTTGTTGCTGCGTAGATCCCTGACACAGGATTGGCAAGGAAACGTCAAGTGAAGTTATAGCTGCGTAGATCCCTGACACAGGATTGGCAAGGAAACGTCTGTTGAAGTTATTACTACGTAGATCCCTGATGCGGGATTGGGAAGGAAACGTCCGGTGAAGTTATTGCTACGTAGATCCCTTACACTGGATTGGCAAGGAAACGTCCGGTGAAGTTATTGCTGCGTAGATCCCTAACACAAGATTGGCAAGGAAACCTCCGGTTAAGTTGTTGCTGCGTAGATCCCTGACACAGGATTGGCAAGGAAACGTCCGGTGAAGTTATTGCTATGTAGATCCCTGACACGGGATTGGGAAGGAAACGTCTGGTGAAGTTATTGCTACGTAGATCCCTGACACGGGATTGGCAAGGAAACGTCCGGTGAAGTTATTGCTATGTAGATCCCTGACACTGGATTGGCAAGGAAACGTCCGGTGAAGTTATTGCTGCGTAGATCCCTAACACAAGATTGGCAAGGAAACGTCCAGTTAAGTTGTTGCTGTGTAGATCCCTGACACAGGATTGGCAAGGAAACGTCAAGTGAAGTTATAGCTGCGTAGATCCCTGACACAGGATTGGCAAGGAAACGTCTGTTGAAGTTATTACTGCGTAGATCCCTGACGCGAATTGGGAAGGAAACGTCCGGTGAAGTTATTGCTGCGTAGACCCCTAAGACACGATTGGCAAGGAAACGTCCGGTGAAGTTGTTGCTGCGTAGATCCCTGACACAGGATTGGCAAGGAAACGTCCGGTGAAGTTATGGCTGCGTAGATCCCTGACACAGGATTGGTAAGGAAACGTCCGTTGAAGTTATTACTGCGTAGATCCCTGACGCGGGATTGGGAAGGAAACGTCCGGTGTAGTTATTGCTACGTAGATCCCTGACACAGGATTGGCAAGGAAACGTCCGGTGAAGTTATTGCTATGTAGATCCCTGACACAGGATTGGCAAGGAAACGTCCGTTAAAGTTATTGCTGATTAGATCCCTCACGCAGGATTGGCAAGGAAATGTCAGGTGAAGTTATTGCTGCGTAGATCCCTGACACAGGATTGGCAAGGAAACGTCCGGTGAAGTTATAGCTGCGTTGATCCCTAACACAGGATTGGCAAGGAAACGTCCGTTGAAGTTATTACTGCGTAGATCCGTGACGCGGGATTGGGAAGGAAACGTCCGGTGAAGTTATTGTTACGTAGATCCCTGACACAGGATTGGCAAGGAAACGTCCGGTGAAGTTATTGCTATGTAGATCCCTGACACAAGATTGGCAAGAAAACGTCCAGTGAAGTTATTGCTGCGTAGATCCCTGACACAGGATTGGCAAGGAAACGTCAAGTGAAGTTATAGCTGCGTAGATCCCTGACACAGGATTGGCAAGGAAACGTCTGTTGAAGTTATTACTGCGTAGATCCCTGACGCGGGATTGGGAAGGAAACGTCCGGTGAAGTTATTGCTACGTAGATCCCTGACACTGGATTGGCAAGGAAACGTCCGGTGAAGTTATTTCTGAGTAGATCCCTAACACAAGATTGGCAAGGAAACGTCCACTTAAGTTGTTGCTGCGTAGATCCCTGACACAGGATTGGCAAGGAAACGTCAAGTGAAGTTATAGCTGCGTAGATCCCTGACACAGGATTGGCAAGGAAACGTCTGTTGAAGTTATTACTACGTAGATCCCTGATGCGGGATTGGGAAGGAAACGTCCGGTGAAGTTATTGCTACGTAGATCCCTTACACTGGATTGGCAAGGAAACGTCCGGTGAAGTTATTGCTGCGTAGATCCTTAACACAAGATTGGCAAGGAAACCTCCGGTTAAGTTGTTGCTGCGTAGATCCCTGACACAGGATTGGCAAGGAAACGTCCGGTGAAGTTATTGCTATGTAGATCCCTGACACGGGATTGGGAAGGAAACGTCTGGTGAAGTTATTGCTATGTAGATCCCTGACACGGGATTGGCAAGGAAACGTCCGGTGAAGTTATTGCTATGTAGATCCCTGACACTGGATTGGCAAGGAAACGTCCGGTGAAGTTATTGCTGCGTAGATCCCTAACACAAGATTGGCAAGGAAACGTCCGGTTAAGTTGTTGCTGCGTAGATCCCTGACACAGGATTTGCAAGGAAACGTCCGGTGAAGTTATTGCTATGTAGATCCCTGACACGGGATTGGGAAGGAAACGTCCGGTGAAGTTATTGCTACGTAGATCCCTGACACGGGATTGGCAAGGAAATGTCCGGTGAAGTTATTGCTATGTAGATCCCTGACACTGGATTGGCAAGGAAACGTCCGTTAAAGTTATTGCTGCGTAGGTCGGTCACGTAGGATTGGCAAGGAAACGTCCGGTGAAGTTATTGCTGAGTAGATCCCTTACACCAGATTGGCAAGGAAACGTCCGGTGAAGTTATAGCTGCGTAGATCCCTGACACTGGATTGGCAAGGAAACGTCCGTTGAAGTTATTACTGCGTAGATCCCTGACGCGGGATTGGGAAGGAACCGGTGAAGTTATTGCTACGTAGATCCCTAACACAGGATTGGCAAGGAAACGTCCAGTGAAGTTATTGCTGTGTAGATCCCTGACACACGATTGGCAAGGAAACGTCCGGTGAAGTTATTGCTGCGTAGATCCCTAAGACACGATTGGCAAGGAAACGTCCGGTGAAGTTGTTGCTGCGTAGATCCCTGACACAGGATTGGCAAGGAAACGTCCGGTGAAGTTATTGCTGCGTAGATCCCTGACATAGGATTGGCAAGGAAACGTCCGGTGAAGTTATGGCTGCGTAGATCCCTGACATAGGATTGGTAAGGAAACGTCCGTTCAAGTTATTACTGCGTAGATCCCTGACGCGGGATTGGGAAGGAAACGTCCGGTGTAGTTATTGCTACGTAGATCCCTGACACAGGATTGGCAAGGAAACGTCCGGTGAAGTTATTGCTATGTAGATCCCTGACACAGGATTGGCAAGGAAACGTCCGTTAAAGTTATTGCTGATTAGATCCCTCACGCAGGATTGGCAAGGAAATGTCAGGTGAAGTTATTGCTGCTCAGATCCCTGACACAGGATTGGCAAGGAAACGTCCGGTGAAGTTATAGCTGCGTAGATCCCTAACACAGGATTGGCAAGGAAACGTCCGTTGAAGTTATTACTGCGTAGATCCGTGACGCGGGATTGGGAAGGAAACGTCCGGTGAAGTTATTGTTACGTAGATCCCTGACACAGGATTGGCAAGGAAACGTCCGGTGAAGTTATTGCTATGTAGATCCCTGACACAAGATTGGCAAGAAAACGTCCAGTGAAGTTATTGCTGCGTAGATCCCTGACACAGGATTGGCAAGGAAACGTCAAGTGAAAATATAGCTGCGTAGATCCCTGACACAGGATTGGCAAGGAAACGTCTGTTGAAGTTATTACTGCGTAGATCCCTGACGCGGGATTGGGAAGGAAACGTCCGGTGAAGTTATTGCTACGTAGATCCCTGACACTGGATTGGCAAGGAAACGTCCGGTGAAGTTATTTCTGCGTAGATCCCTAACACAAGATTGGCAAGGAAACGTCCAGTTAAGTTGTTGCTGCGTAGATCCCTGACACAGGATTGGCAAGGAAACGTCAAGTGAAGTTATAGCTGCGTAGATCCCTGACACAGGATTGGCAAGGAAACGTCTGTTGAAGTTATTACTACGTAGATCCCTGATGCGGGATTGGGAAGGAAACGTCCGGTGAAGTTATTGCTACGTAGATCCCTTACACTGGATTGGCAAGGAAACGTCCGGTGAAGTTATTGCTGCGTAGATCCCTAACACAAGATTGGCAAGGAAACCTCCGGTTAAGTTGTTGCTGCGTAGATCCCTGACACAGGATTGGCAAGGAAACGTCCGGTGAAGTTATTGCTATGTAGATCCCTGACACGGGATTGGGAAGGAAACGTCTGGTGAAGTTATTGCTACGTAGATCCCTGACACGGGATTGGCAAGGAAACGTCCGGTGAAGTTATTGCTATGTAGATCCCTGACACTGGATTGGCAAGGAAACGTCCGGTGAAGTTATTGCTGCGTAGATCCCTAACACAAGATTGGCAAGGAAACGTCCAGTTAAGTTGTTGCTGTGTAGATCCCTGACACAGGATTGGCAAGGAAACGTCAAGTGAAGTTATAGCTGCGTAGATCCCTGACACAGGATTGGCAAGGAAACGTCTGTTGAAGTTATTACTGCGTAGATCCCTGACGCGAATTGGGAAGGAAACGTCCGGTGAAGTTATTGCTACGTAGATCCCTGACACTGGATTGGCAAGGAAACGTCCGGTGAAGTTATTGCTGCGTAGATCCTTAACACAAGATTGGCAAGGAAACCTCCGGTTAAGTTGTTGCTGCGTAGATCCCTGACACAGGATTGGCAAGGAAACGTCCGGTGAAGTTATTGCTATGTAGATCCCTGACACGGGATTGGGAAGGAAACGTCTGGTGAAGTTATTGCTACGTAGATCCCTGACACGGGATTGGCAAGGAAACGTCCGGTGAAGTTATTGCTATGTAGATCCCTGACACTGGATTGGCAAGGAAACGTCCGGTGAAGTTATTGCTGCGTAGATCCCTAACACAAGATTGGCAAGGAAACGTCCAGTTAAGTTGTTGCTGTGTAGATCCCTGACACAGGATTGGCAAGGAAACGTCAAGTGAAGTTATAGCTGCGTAGATCCCTGACACAGGATTGGCAAGGAAACGTCTGTTGAAGTTATTACTGCGTAGATCCCTGACGCGAATTGGGAAGGAAACGTCCGGTGAAGTTATTGCTACGTAGATCCCTGACACTGGATTGGCAAGGAAACGTCCGGTGAAGTTATTGCTGCGTAGATCCCTAACACAAGATTGGCAAGGAAACGTCCGGTTAAGTTGTTGCTGCGTAGATCCCTGACACAGGATTGGCAAGGAAACGTCCGGTGAAGTTATTGCTATGTAGATCCCTGACACGGGATTGGGAAGGAAACGTCCGGTGAAGTTATTGCTACGTAGATCCCTGACACGGGATTGGCAAGGAAACGTCCGGTGAAGTTATTGCTATGTAGATCCCTGACACTGGATTGGCAAGGAAACGTCCGTTAAAGTTATTGCTGCATAGGTCCGTCGCGTAGGATTGGCAAGGAAACGTCCGGTGAAGTTATTGCTGCGTAGATCCCTGACACGGGATTGGCAAGGAAACGTCCGTTAAAGTTATTGCTGCGTAGATCCCTCACGCAGGATTGGCAAGGAAACGTCCGGTGAAGTTATTGCTGAGTAGATCCCTGACACAAGATTGGCAAGGGAACGTCCAGTGAAGTTATAGCTGCGTAGATCCCTGACACTGGATTGGCAAGGAAACGTCCGTTGAAGTTATTACTGCGTAGATCCCTGACGCGGGATTGGGAAAGAAACGTCCGGTGAAGTTATTGCTACGTAGATCCCTAACACAGGATTGGCAAGGAAACGTCCAGTGAAGTTATTGCTGTGTAGATCCCTGACACACGATTGGCAAGGAAACGTCCGGTGAAGTTATTGCTGCGTAGATCCCTAAGACACGATTGGCAAGGAAACGTCCGGTGAAGTTGTTGCTGCATAGATCCCTGACACAGGATTGGCAAGGAAACGTCCGGTGAAGTTATTGCTGCGTAGATCCCTGACATAGGATTGGCAAGGAAACGTCCGGTGAAGTTATGGCTGCGTAGATCCCTGACACAGGATTGGTAAGGAAACGTCCGTTCAAGTTATTACTGCGTAGATCCCTGACGCGGGATTGGGAAGGAAACGTCCGGTGTAGTTATTGCTACGTAGATCCCTGACACAGGATTGGCAAGGAAAGGTCCGGTGAAGTTATTGTTATGTAGATCCCTGACACAGGATTGGCAAGGAAACGTCCGTTAAAGTTATTGCTGATTAGATCCCTCACGCAGGATTGGCAAGGAAATGTCACGTGAAGTTATTGCTGCGTAGATCCCTGACACAGGATTGGCAAGGAAACGTCCGGTGAAGTTATAGCTGCGTAGATCCCTAACACAGGATTGGCAAGGAAACGTCCGTTGAAGTTATTACTGCGTAGATCCCTGGCGCGGGATTGGGAAGGAAACGTCCGGTGAAGTTATTGTTACGTAGATCCCTGACACAGGATTGGCAAGGAAACGTCCGGTGAAGTTATTGCTATGTAGATCCCTGACACAAGATTGGCAAGAAAACGTCCAGTGAAGTTATTGCTGCGTAGATCCCTGACACAGGATTGGCAAGGAAACGTCAAGTGAAGTTATAGCTGCGTAGATCCCTGACACAGGATTGGCAAGGAAACGTCTGTTGAAGTTATTACTGCTTAGATCCCTGACGCGGGATTGGGAAGGAAACGTCCGGTGAAGTTATTGCTACGTAGATCCCTGACACTGGATTGGCAAGGAAACGTCCGGTGAAGTTATTGCTGCGTAGATCCCTAACACAAGATTGGCAAGGAAACGTCCAGTTAAGTTGTTGCTGCGTAGTTCCCTGACACAGGATTGGCAAGGAAACGTCAAGTGAAGTTATAGCTGCGTAGATCCGTGACACAGGATTGGCAAGGAAACGTCTGTTGAAGTTATTACTGCGTAGATCCCTGACGCGGGATTGGGAAGGAAACGTCCGGTGAAGTTATTGCTACGTAGATCCCTGACACTGGATTGGCAAGGAAACGTCCGGTGAAGTTATTGCTGCGTAGATCCCTAATACAAGATTGGCAAGGAAACCTCCGGTTAAGTTGTTGCTGCGTAGATCCCTGACACAGGATTGGCAAGGAAACGTCCGGTGAAGTTATTGCTATGTAGATCCCTGACACAGGATTGGCAAGGAAACGTCCGGTGAAGTTATTGCTACGTAGATCCCTGACACGGGATATGCAAGGAAACGTCCGGTGAAGTTATTGCTATGTAGATCCCTGACACTGGATTGGCAAGGAAACGTCCGTTAAAGTTATTGCAGCATAGGTCCGTCACGTAGGATTGGCAAGGAAACGTCCGGTGAAGTTATTGTTGCGTAGATCCCTGACACGGGATTGGCAAGGAAACATCCGTTAAAGTTATTGCTGCGTAGATCCCTCACGCAGGATTGGCAAGGAAACGTCCGGTGAAGTTATTGCTGAGTAGATCCCTGACACAAGATTGGCGAGGAAACGTCCGGTGAAGTTATAGCTGCGTAGATCCTTGACACTGGATTGGCAAGGAGACGTCCGTTGAAGTTATTACTGCGTAGATCCCTGACGCGGGATTGGGAAGGAAACGTCCGGTGAAGTTATTGCTACGTAGATCCCTAACACAGGATTGGCAAGGAAACGTCCAGTGAAGTTATTGCTGTGTAGATCCCTGACACACGATTGGCAAGGAAACGTCCGGTGAAATTATTGCTGCGTAGATCCCTAAGACACGATTGGCAAGGAAACGTCCGGTGAAGTTGTTGCTGCGTAGATCCCTGACACAGGATTGGCAAGGAAACGTCCGGCGAAGTTATTGCTGCGTAGATCCCTGACATAGGATTGGCAAGGAAACGTCCGGTGAAGTTATGGCTGCGTAGATCCCTGACACAGGATTGGTAAGGAAACGACCGGTGTAGTTATTGCTACGTAGATCCCTGACACAGGATTGGCAAGGAAACATCCGGTGAAGTTATTGCTATGTAGATCCCTGACACAGGATTGGCAAGGAAACGTCCGTTAAAGTTATTGCTGCGTAGATCCCTCACGCAAGATTGGCAAGGAAACGTCCAGTGAAGTTAAAGCTGCGTAGATCCCTGACACAGGATTGGCAAGGAAACGTCCGTTGAAGTTATTGCTACGTAGATCCCTGACTCGGGATTGGTAAGGAATCGTCCGGTGAAGTTATTGCTGCGTAGATCCCTGATACAGGATTGGCATGGAAACGTCCGCTAAAGTTGTTGTTGCGTAGATCCCTCACGCGGGATTGGCAAGGAAACGTCTGGTGAAGTTATTGCTACGTAGATCCCTGACACAGGATTCGCAAGGAAACGTCCGGTGAAGTTATAGCTGCGTAGATCCCTGACACATGATTGGCAAGGAAACGTCCGGTGAAGTTATTACTGCGTAGATCCCTGACGCGGGATTGGGAAGGAAACGTCCAGTGAAGTTATTGCTACGTAGATCCCTAACACACGATTGGCAAGGAAACGTCCGGTGAAGTTATTGCTATGTAGATCCCTGACACAGGATTGGCAAGGAAACGTCCGGTGAAGTTATTGCTGCGTAGATCCCTAACACACGATTGACAAGGAAACGACCTGTTAAGTTGTTGCTGCGTAGATCCCTGACACAGGATTGGCAAGTCAACGTCCGGTGATGTTATAGCTGCGTAGATCCCTGACACAGGATTGGCAAGGAAACGTCCGTTAAAGTTATTGCTGCGTAGATCCCTAACACAAGATTGGCAAGGAAACGTTTGTTAATGTTATTACTGCGTAGATCCCTGACGCAAGATTGGGAAGGAAAAGTCCGGTGAAGTTATTACTGCGTAGATCCCTGACACAGGATTTGCATGGAAACATCCGGTGACGTTATCACTGCGTAGATCCCTGACACAGGATTTGCAAGGAAACGTCCGGTGAAGTTATAGCTGCGTTGATCCCTGACACAGGATTGGCAAGGAAACGTCCATTAAAGTTATTGCTGCATAGATCCCTGATGCGGGATTGGTAAGGAATCGTCCGGTGAAGTTATTGCTACGTAGATCCCTGACACAGGATTGGCTAGGAAACGTCCGTTGAAGTTATTGCTGCGTAGATCCCTGATGTGGGATTGGGAAGGAAACGTCCGGTGAAGTTACTGCTACGTAGATCCCTGACACAGGATTGGCAAGGAAACGTCCGGTGAAGTTATTGATGTGTAGATCCCTGACACAGGATTGGCAAGGAAACGTCCGGTGAAGTTATTACTGCGTAGATCCCTGACGCAGGATTGGGAAGGAAACGTCCGGTGAAGTTATTGCTACGTAGATCCCTGACACGGGATTGACAAGGAAACGTCCGGTGAAGTTATTGCTATGTAGATCCCTGACACAGGATTGGCTAGGAAACGTCCGTTGAAGTTATTGCTGCGTAGATCCCTGATGCGGGATTGGGAAGGAAACGTCCGGTGAAGATATTGCTACGTAGATCCCTAACACAGGATTGGCAAGGAAACGTCCGGTGAAGTTATTGCTGTGTAGATTCCTGACACTGGATTGGCAAGGAAACGTCCGTTGAAGTTATTGCTGCGTAGATCCCTAATACACGATTGGCAAGGAAACGTCCAGTGAAGTTATTGCTGCGTAGATCCCTAACACACGATTGGCAAGGAAACGTCTGGTGAAGTTGTTGCTGCGTAGAACCCTGACACTGGATTGGCAAGGAAACGTCCGTTAAAGTTTTTGCTGCGTAGATCCCTCACGCAGGATTGGCAAGGAAACGTCCGGTGAAGTTATTGCTGCGTAGATCCCTGATACAGGCTTGGCAAGGAAACGTCCGGTGACGTTATAGCTGCGTAGATCCCTGACACAGGATTGGAAAGGAAACGTCCGTTGAAGTTATTGCTATGTAGATCCCTGACACAGGATTTGCAAGAAAACATCCGTTAAAGTTATTGCTCCGTAGATCCCTCACGCAAGATTGGCAAGGAAACGTCCGGTGAAGTTATAGCTGCGTAGATCCCTGACACAGGATTGGCAAGGAAACGTCCGTTAAAGTTATTGCTGATTAGATCCCTCACGCAGGATTGGCAAGGAAATGTCAGGTGAAGTTATTGCTGCGTAGATCCCTGACACAGGATTGGCAAGGAAACGTCCGGTGAAGTTATAGCTGCGTAGATCCCTAACACAGGATTGGCAAGGAAACGTCCGGTGAAGTTATTGCTATGTAGATCCCTGACACAGGATTGGCAAGGAAACGTCCGGTGAAGTTATTGCTGCGTAGATCCCTAACACACGATTGGCAAGGAAACGTCCGGTTAAGTTGTTGGTGCGTAGATCCCTGACACAGGATTGGCAAGGAAACGTCCAGTGAAGTTATAGCTGCGTAGATCCCTGACACAGGATTGGCAAGGAAATGCCTTTTGAAGTTATTACTGCGTAGATCCCTGACGCGGGATTGGGAAGGAAACGTCTGGTGAAGTTATTGCTACATAGATCCTTGACACAGGATTGGCAAGGAAACGTTCGGTGAAGTTATTGCTATGTAGATCCCTGACACAGGATTGGCAAGGAAACGTCCGTTAAAGTTATTGCTGCGTAGATCCCTCATGCAGGATTGGCAAGGAAACGTCCAGTGAAGTTATTGCTGCGTAGATCCCAGACACATGATTGGCAAGGAAACGTCCGTTGAAGTTATTGCTGCGTAGAACCTGACACAGGATTGGCAAGGAATCGTCCGGTGAAGTTATTGCTGCATGGATCCCTAACACACGATTGGCAAGGAAACGTCTGGTGAAGTTGTTGGTGCGTAGATCCCTGACACAGGATTAGCAAGGAAACGTCTGGTGAAGTTATTGCTGCGTAGATCCTTGACACTGGATTGGCAAGGAAACGTTCGGTGAAGTTATTGCTATGTAGATCCCTGACACAGGATTGGCAAGGAAACGTCCGTTAAAGTAATTGCTGCGTAGATCCCTCACACAGGATTGGCAAGGAAACGTCCGGTGAAGTTATTGCTGCGTAGATCCCTGACACATGATTGGCAAGGAAACGTCCGTTGAAGTTATTGCTGCGTAGACCCTGACGCGGGACTAGGAAGGAAACGTCTGGTGAAGTTATTGCTACATAGATCCCTGACACAGGATTGGCAAGGAATCGTCCGGTGAAGTTATTGCTGCATGGATCCCTAACACACGATTGGCAAGGAAACGTCTGGTGAAGTTGTTGGTGCGTAGATCCCTGACACAGGATTGGCAAGGAAACGTCTGGTGAAGTTATTGCTGCGTAGATCCCTGACACAAGATTGGCAAGGAAACGTCCAGTCAAATTATTGGTGCTTAGATCCCTCACGCAGGATTGGCAAGGAAACGTTCGGTGAAGTTATAGCTGCGTAGATCCCTGACACAGGATTGGTAAGGAAACTTCCGTTAAAGTTATTGCTGCGTATATCCCTCACGCAGGATTGGCAAGGAAACGTCCGGTGAAGTTATTGCTGCGTAGATCCCTGACACAGGATTGGCAAGGAGACTTCCGTTAAAGTTATTGCTGAGTAGATCCCTCACGCAGGATTGGCAAGGAAACGTCCGGTGAAGTTATTGCTGCGTAGATCCCTGACACAGGATTGGCAAGGAAACGTCCGGTGAAGCTATAGCTGCGTAGATCCCTGACACAGGATTGGAAAGGAAATGTCCGTTGAAGTTATAACTGCGTAGATCCCTCACGCAGGATTGGCAAGGAAACGTCCGGTGAAGTTATAGCTGCGTAGATCCCTGACACAGGATTTGCAAGGAAACGTCCGTTGAAGTTATTACTGAGTAGATCCCTGATGCGGAATTGGGAAGGAAACGTCCGATGAAGTTATTGGTACGTAGATCCCTGACACAGGATTGGCAAGGAAACGTCCGGTGAAGTTATTGCTACGTAGATCCATGACACAGGATTGGCAAGGAAACGTCCGGTGAAGTTATTGCTGCGTAGATCCCTAACACACGATTGGCAAGGAAACGACCTGTTAAGTTGTTGCTGCGTAGATCCCTGACACAGGATTGGCAAGTCAACGTCCGGTGATGTTATAGCTGCGTAGATCCCTGACACAGGATTGGCAAGGAAACGTCCGTTAAAGTTATTGCTGCGTAGATACCTAACACAAGATCGGCAAGGAAACGTTTGTTAAAGTTATTACTGCGTAGATCCCTGACGCGGGATTGGGAAGGAAACGTCCGGTGACGTTATTACTGCGTAGATCCCTGACACAGGATTTGCATGGAAACATCCGGTGACGTTATCACTGCGTAGATCCCTGTCACAGGATTTGCAAGGAAACGTCCGGTAAAGTTATAGCTGCGTAGATCCCTTACACAGGATTGGCAAGGAAACGTCCGTTAAAGTTATTGCTGCGTAGATCCCTGATGCGGGATTGGTAAGGAATCGTCCGGTGAAGTTATTGCTACGTAGATCCCTGACACAGGATTGGCAAGGAAACGTCCGGTGAAGTTATAGCTGCGTCGATCCTTGACACAGGATTGGCTAGGAAACGTCCGTTGAAGTTATTGCTGCGTAGATCCCTGATGCGGGATTGGAAAGGAAACGTCCGGTGAAGTTACTGCTACGTAGATCCCTGACACAGGATTGGCTAGGAAACGTCCGGTGAAGTTATTGCTGTGTAGATCCCAGACACAGGATTGGCAAGGAAACGTCCGTTGAAGTTATTGCTGCGTAGATCCCTAATACACGATTGGCAAGGAAACGTCCGGTCAAGTAATTGCTGCATAGATCCCTAACACACGATTGGCAAGGAAACGTCCGGTGAAGTTATTGCTGCGTAGAACCCTGACGCTGGATTGGCAAGGAAACGTCTGTTAAAGTTATTGGTGCGTAGATCCCTCACGCAGGATTGGCAAGGAAACGTCCGGTGAAGTTAAAGCTGCGTAGATCCGTGACACAGGATTGGCAAGGAAACGTCTGTTGAAGTTATTACTGCGTAGATCCCTGACGCGGGATTGGGAAGGAAACGTCCGATGAAGTTATTGCTACGTAGATCCCTGACACGGGATTGACAAGGAAACGTCCGGTGAAGTTATTGCTATGTAGATCCCTGACACAGGATTGGCTAGGAAACGTCCGTTGACGTTATTGCTGCGTAGATCCCTGATGCGGGATTGGGAAGGAAACGTCCGGTGAAGATATTGCTACGTAGATCCCTAACACAGGATTGGCAAGGAAACGTCCGGTGAAGTTATTTCTGTGTAGATCCCTGACACAGGATTGGCAAGGAAACGTCCGTTGAAGTTATTGCTGCGTATATCCCTAATACACGATTGGCAAGGAAACGTCCGGTGAAGTTATTGCTGCGTAGATCCAAGCACACGATTGGCAAGGAAACGTCTGGTGAAGTTGTTGCTGCGTAGAACCCTGACACTGGATTGGCAAGGAAACGTCCGGTGACGTCATAGCTGCGTAGATCCCTGACACAGGATTGGTAAGGAAACGTCCGTTGAAGTTATTACTGCGTAGATCCCTGACGCGGGATTGGGAAGCAAACGTTCGGTGTAGTTATTGCTACGTAGATTTTCTGACACAGGATTGGCAAGGAAACGTCCGGTGAAGTTATTGCTATGTAGATCCCTGACACAGGATTGGCAAGGAAACGTCCGTTAAAGTTATTGCTGCGTAGATCCCTCACGCAAGATTGGCAAGGAAACGTCCGGTGAAGTTATAGCTGCGTAGATCCCTGACACTGGATTGGCAAGGAAACGTCCGTTGAAGTTATTACTGCGTAGATCCCTGACGCGGGATTGGGAAGGAAACGTCCGGTGAAGTTATTGTTACGTAGATCCCTGACACAGGATTGGCAAGGAAACGTCCAGTGAAGTTATTGCTATGTAGATCCCAGACACAAGATTGGCAAGGAAACGTCCAGTGAAGTTATTGCTGCGTAGATCCCTAACACACGATTGGCAAGGAAACGTCCGGTAAAGTTGTTGCTGCGTAGATCACTGACGCAGGATTGGCAAGGAAACGTCAAGTGAAGTTATAGCTGCGTAGATCCCTGACACGGGATTGGCAAGGAAACGTCCGGTGAAGTTATTGCTGCGTAGGTCCGTCACGCAGGATTGGCAAGGAAACGTCCGGTGAAGTTATTGCTGCGTAGATCCCTGACACGGGATTGGCAAGGAAACGTCCGTTAAAGTTATTGCTGCGTAGATTCCTCACGCAGGATTGGCAAGGAAACGTCCGGTGAAGTTATTGCTGAGTAGATCCCTGACACAAGATTGGCAAGGAAACGTCCGGTGAAGTTATAGCTGCGTAGATCCCTGACACTGGATTGGCAAGGAAACATCCGTTGAAGTTATTACTGCGTAGATCCCTGACGCGGGATTGGGAAGGATACGTCCGGTGAAGTTATTGCTACGTAGATCCCTGACACAGGATTGGCAAGGAAACGTCCAGTGAAGTTATTGCTGTATAGATCCCTGACACACGATTGGCAAGGAAACGTCCGGTGAAGTTATTACTGCGTAGATCCCTAAGACACGATTGGCAAGGAAACGTCCGGTGAAGTTGTTGCTGCGTAGATCCCTGACACAGGATTGGCAAGAAAACGTCCGGTGAAGTTATTGCTGCGTAGATCCTTGACATAGGATTGGCAAGGAAACGTCTGGTGAAGTTATGGCTGCGTAGATCCCTGACACAGGATTGGTACGGAAACGTCCGTTGAAGTTATTACTGCGTAGATCCTTGACGCGGGATTGGGAAGGAAACGTCCGGTGTAGTTATTGCTACGTAGATCCCTGACACAGGATTGGCAAGGAAACGTCCGGTGAAGTTATTGCTATGTAGATCCCTGACACAGGATTGGCAAGGAAACGTCCGTTAAAGTTATTGCTGGGTAGATCCCTCACGCAAGATTGGCAAGGAAACGTCCGGTGAAGTTATAGCTGTGTAGATCCTTGACACTGGATTGGCAAGGAAACGTCCGTTAAAGTTATTGCTGATTAGATCCCTCACGCAGGATTGGCAAGGAAATGTCAGGTGAATTTATTGCTGCGTAGATCCCTGACACAGGATTGGCAAGGAAACGTCCGGTGAAGTTATAGCTGTGTAGATCCCTGACACAGAATTGGCAAGGAAACGCCCGTTGAAGTTATTACTGTGTAGATCCCTGACGCGGGATTGGGAAGGAAACGTCCGGTGAAGTTATTGCTACGTAGATCCCTGACACAGGATTGGCAAGGAAACGTCCGGTGAAGTTATTGCTATGTAGATCCCTGACACAGGATTGGCAAGGAAACGTCCGGTGAAGTTGTTGCTGCGTAGATCCCTAACACACGATTGGCAAGGAAACGTCCGGTTAAGTTGTTGCTGCGTAGATCCCTGACACAGGATTGGCAAGGAAACGTCAAGTGAAGTAATAGCTGCGTAGATCCCTGACACAGGATTGGCAAGGAAACGTCCGGTGAAGTTATTGCTGTGTAGATCCCAGACACAGGATTGGCAAGGAAACGTCCGTTGAAGTTATTGCTGCGTAGATCCCTAATACACGATTGGCAAGGAAACGTCCGGTCAAGTAATTGCTGCATAGATCCCTAACACACGATTGGCAAGGAAACGTCCGGTGAAGTTATTGCTGCGTAGAACCCTGACACTGGATTGGCAAGGAAACGTCCGGTGAAGTTATTGCTGCGTAGATCCCTGACACATGATTGGCAAGGAAACGTCCGTTGAAGTTATTGCTGCGTAGACCCTGACGCGGGACTGGGAAGGAAACGTCCGGTGAAGTTATTGCTACATAGATCCCTGACACAGGATTGGCAAGGAATCGTCTGGTGAAGTTATTGCTGCGTGGAACCCTAACACACGATTGGCAAGGAAACGTCCGGTGAAGTTATTGCTGCGTAGATCCCTGACACATGATTGGCAAGGAAACGTCCGTTGAAGTTATTGCTGCGTAGACCCTGACGCGGGACTGGGAAGGAAACGTCCGTTGAAGTTATTGCTACATAGATCCCTGACACAGGATTGGCAAGGAATCGTCTGGTGATGTTATTGCTGCGTGGATCCCTAACACACGATTGGCAAGGAAACGTCTGGTGAAGT
Source organism: Closterium sp. Naga37s-1 (assembly GCA_947471745.1). NCBI lineage: Eukaryota > Viridiplantae > Streptophyta > Zygnematophyceae > Desmidiales > Closteriaceae > Closterium > Closterium sp. Naga37s-1. The sequence continues at coordinate 29,589 of CANJKZ010000293.1, forward strand.
TGTTGCTGCGTAGATCCCTGACACAGGATTGGCAAGGAAACGTCCGGTGATGTTATAGCTGCGTAGATCCCTGACACAGGATTGGCAAGGAAACGTCTGGTGAAGTTATTGCTGCGTAGATCCCTGACACAGGATTGGCATGGAAACGTCCGCTGAAGTTGTTGCTGCGTAGATCCCTCACGCGGGATTGGCAAGGAAACGTCCGTTAAAGTTATTGCTACGTAGATCCCTGACACAGGATTCGCAAGGAAACGTCCGGTGAAGTTATAGCTGCGTAGATCCCTGACACATGATTGGCAAGGAAACGCCCGGTGAAGTTATTACTGCGTAGATCCCTGACGCGGGATTGGGAAGGAAACTCCAGTGAAGTTATTGCTATGTCGATCCCTAACACACGATTGGCAAGGAAACGTCCGGTGAAGTTATTGCTATGTAGATCCCTGACACAGGATTGGCAAGGAAACGTCCGGTGAACTTATTGCTGCGTAGATCACTAACACACGATTGACAAGGAAACATCCGGTTAAGTTGTTGCAGCGTAGATCCCAGACACAGGATTGGCAACGAAACGTCCAGTGAAGTTATAGCTGCGTAGATCCCTGACACAGGATTGGCAAGGAAACGTCTTTTGAAGTTATTACTGTGTAGATCCCTGACGCGGGATTGGGAAGGAAACGTCTGGTGAAGTTATTTCTACGTAGATCCTTGACACAGGATTGGCAAGGAAACGTTCGGTGAAGTTATTGCTATGTAGATCCCTGACACAGGATTGGCAAGGAAACGTCCGTTAAAGTTATTGCTGCGTAGATCCCTCACGCAGGATTGGCAAGGAAACGTCCGGTGAAGTTATTGTTGCGTAGATCCCTGACACATGATTGGCAAGGAAACGTCCGTTGAAGTTATTGCTGCGTAGACCCTGACGCGGGACTAGGAAGGAAACGTCCGGTGAAGTTATTGCTACATAGATCCCTGACACAGGATTGGCAAGGAATCGTTCGGTGAAGTTATTGCTGCATGGATCCTTAACACACGATTGGCAAGGAAACGTCTGGTGAAGTTGTTGGTGCGTAGATCCCTGACACAGGATTGGCAAGGAAACGTCTGGTGAAGTTATTGCTGCGTAGATCCCTGACACAGGATTGGCAAGGAAACGTCCAGTCAAATTGTTGCTGCGTAGATCCCTCACGCAGGATTGGCAAGGAAACGTCCGGTGAAGTTATAGCTGCGTAGATCCCTGACACAGGATTGGCAAGGAAACGTCCGTTAAAGTTATGGTTGCGTAGATCCCTTACGCACGATTGGCAAGGAAACGTCCGGTGAAGTTATTACTGCGTAGATCCCTGACACAGGATTTGCAAGGAAACGTCTGGTGATGTTATTACTGCGTAGATCCCTGACACAGGATTTGCAAGGAATCGTCCGGTGAAGTTATTGCTACGTAGATCCCTGACACAGGATTGGCAAGGAAACGTCCGGTGAAGTTATAGCTGCGTAGATCCCTGACACAGGATTGGTAAGGAAACGTCCGTTGAAGTTATTGCTACGTAGATCCCTGACACAGGATTGGCAACGAAACGTCCAGTGTAGTTATTGCTGTGTAGATCCCTGACACTGGATTGGCAAGGAAACGTCCGGTGAAGTTATTGCTGCGTAGATCCCTAATACATGATTTGCAAGGAAACGTCCGGTGAAGTTATTGCTGCGTAGATCCCTGACACAGGATTGGCAAGGAAACGTCCGTTAAAGTTATTGCTGCGTAGATCCCTCACGCAGGATTGGCAAGGAAACGTCCGGTGAAGTTATTGCTACGTAGATCGCTGACACAGGATTCGCAAGGTAACGTCCGGTGAAGTTATAGCTGCGTAGATCCCTAACACAGGTTTGGCAAGGAAACGTCCGTTGAGGTTATTACTGCGTAGATCCCTGACGCGGGATTGGGAAGGAAACGTCCGGTGAATTTATTGCTACGTAGATCCCTGACACAGGATTGGCAAGGAAACGTCCGGTGAAGTTATTGCTATGTAGATCCCTGACACAGGATTGGCAAGGAAACGTCCGGTGAAGTTATTGCTGCGTAGATCCCTAACACACGATTGGCAAGGAAACGTCCGGTGAAGTTGTTGCTGCGTATATCCCTGACACAGGGTTGGCAAGGAAACGTCCAGTGAAGTTATTGCTGAGTAGATAGATCCCTGACACATGATTGGCAAGGAAACATCTGGTGAAGTTATTGCTGCATAGATCCCTGACACAGGATTGGCAAGGAAACGTCCGTTAAAGTTATTGCTGCGTAGATCCCTCACGCAGGATTGGCAAGGAAACGTCCAACTACGACTCGGTCAAGGAGTTGGCCAACAAAGGTCTTGCGAAGGGATTCGACGTGGCCGCCGGCGACGACGAGAAGGGCGTATGCGCGGCGTGTGTCGAAGGAAAAATTGCTCGCAAGCCATTTGGTAGCCGTACCTCACCCCTCGCTAAGGACCCGCTCGCGCTTGTTAACATGGACGTGTGTGGACCGATGCGGCATACATCAAAGGGAGGAGCGCGGTTCCTCTTGGTGATGCTCGACGACGCGACACGGATGTGTTGGACCCAGCTCTTGAAGGCTAAGGGAGATGTGACCAAGGCGATTCAAGAGTGGGCGCTTGAAGTTTGCGACGACGACAAGATGCGGATCAAGGCTATTCGCATCGACGGTGGCGGAGAATTCGTGAACGCGGAGCTTGAGAAATGGATGAAGAGCAAGGGCATTAAGCACGACGTCACAACACCCTACACTCTCCAACACAATGGAGTGGCGGAGCGGCTTAATCGCACGTTGGTGGAAGGCGTTCGTTCACTTCTTCAACACTCCAAGCTTGGGAACGAGTGGTGGGGAGAAGCAATTGGTGCTTTTACTCTACGTCGATGACCTACTCCTCTTTTCCGACTCCAAAGACCTCATTCGGGAGGTCAAGCAATGGCTAGGGGCGGAGTTTGCGATGAGGGACTTGGGGCCGGTCACAAACTACCTTGGGTTGCACGTCGACCGTGACCGAGCCAACGGGACCATCCACCTCCACCAAGAGAAGTATGTGAAGGGGGTAGTGGAGAGCTTTGGCATGGGCAATAGCAAACCAGTGGGAACACCACTAGCTACGGGATTTTCTTGCCTCACGGGAGAGGAAGAATCCACCCTGGACGAACCCGAAGGGAAGCGGTTTCATTCGCTAGTGGGCTCGCTCATGTATGCCGCCGTTTCTACCCGTCCTGACCTCGCATACGCCGCCGGGGTGCTTGGACGAGTCGTGAGCAACCCTCATACCGAGCATGTGCGCGCGGGAGGACGCGTTCTATGCTACCTCCAAGGCACACCTAACTTGGGGCTCATGTATGAAGCCGGCCCAATCGAACTCGGGCTATGCCGACTCGGACTACGCGGGAGATCCGAGCACGCGCAAGAGTACCTCCGGGTACGTCTTCACCTTGCTTGGGGCAGCTCTGAGTTGGCAAAGCAAGAAGCAACCAACCGTGGCTCTAAGCTCAACGGAAGCGGAGTATATAGCACTCACACAAGGTGCCATGGAGGCAATATGGCTACGGCGTCTTCTAGCGGAGCTTGGGCATCCTCAACCGAACCCAACTCCTCTCTTTTGTGACAACCAAGCCGCCATAAGCCTCTCTCATAATGCCGTCCTTCACGGACGAACGAAGCATATTGAGGTGAAGCATCACTTCACTCGTGAGGCGGTTGAGAAGGGTGAGGTCAAACTCACTTATGTGAGCACCAAAGCTCAACCCGCGGACTTCCTCACTAAACCACTCCCTAAGGACTCATTCCGTGCATGCTGTGGGCGTGTTGGATTGAACACCTAGTGGCTTGGGTGCAAGGGGGAGTGTTGGAGGTTGCGTGAGGCAAGGATTGCCCCCAACCACTGAAAGTGTTCCTTCTAGTGCTCACGGTTGAGTGAGCTGCAAGTTGGAAGTTTCATGAATGTGTTGCAGGTTCCAAGAAGTATGGGTTGACTTCAGAAGAACCTGCACTTCGGTGCCACATGGCAGCACAAGAAGAATCGAGACTGAAGGAGAATTCGATTCGGTGAAATTCGAGTTCCGAATTTCACCCCTTCGAAATGTTACTCGAACATTCGATAGTGTAGCGACTCGAGGTTACATATGCGACTCGATGCATTGCAATTCATATAAATTTGTTTGCTTTGTATTGCATGGTATATACTGAAATCGAGAATCACTTTGTATGTGATACATTCGACTACAAAATCCAGATAGTTCCACTCCTTGATTTCAAGAGCACTACCTAGCACATAAACGCCTATATCTCCCTCGATACGTAGGCGATCGAGGTGATCTACGGCCCGTTGGAAAGCAAAGACAGAGCTCTACTGATTAGAACAAATCCCAGTTCCTGCAAAGTAGAGGAGAATCCTCTACAACACCCTCACCCTCCATGATCCGCGCCCCCAACACCTTTCCCTCCCCCCCCCCCCTCCTTTTCTGCTGCATGCGCAGCAGGGAGAGGGAGAACGAATTTGGGGGGGGCGGGTCCTCGGGCGACGAGGCAAGGGGCGACGAGGCCGCGGGCGACAGGTCCTCGGGCGACGTGGCCGCGGGAGACAGAGCCGCAGGCGACGGCAACAACAAATCCGCGGGTGACTGGGCCGCGGGCGACGGGGCTGGCGACGGGCAGCGGTTGCTGGCATTCGTGAACTCGCTGGTGGTTCTAGGGGCAATGGGTGACGTGCCGGGCCAAGGTGAGACGGGGCCGAGGGGCGACGGGCCTAGGGGCGACGGGGTCGGGGCCTAGGGGCAACGGTGCCGACGGGCCTAGGGGCGGCGGGCGCGACGGGCGACGGGCCGGAACCGGGGCCTAGGGGCGTCGGGCGCGAGCGACGGGGCCGAGGGGCCTTGGTCGACGAGGGGCCGCGGGGCGTAGGGCCGTGCCTAGGGGAGCGACGGGCGCGAGCGACGGGCTGGGGGGCCGGAGCCTAAGGGCGACGGGCCTAGGGGCTAAGCGCGACGGGCGACGGGCCGGGACCGAGGCCTAGGGGTGACGAGGCCGAGGGGCGACGGGCCTAGGGGCGACGGGCACGAGCGACGGGCCGGGGCCTAACGTCGAGAGAAGGGCCACACGAGGGTGGCGTGTAGGGCAGCAGGTGGTGGGCCCAAAGAGAGTAGGTCCTCAGGTTAGAACCAGCTCTTAATACCATGTTAGAATAGTATGAGCCATAGCTAGGGTGTGAGCTAGGCAAATGTCGAGAGAGTTGAGATAGCAAGGAAGAAGTGATGCACTAAGAGAAAAAGGTACAAGATATAGGAGCGAGAGATGGCAAAGGGTGTATTACCTACAGAGACTAAAACAGTAACTACACTACAGCTATAACTATATGCAGTTATACAGAAATATATATATAATATATTCTGACAGACAGTGCTATGCGTCATTAGAAATTGTTAAATAAGTAGCCTTGAAAAATACCGAACTTCTGCTATTGATTAATTAATAAACTTTATTACATTAGTTTTGAATGATTGATTCTATACTAGTATACATTTTTAGGGATAATGCTACTACAGTTTTGATAAAGTGTATTTGCATTCTATACAGATTATTGTTAGATGCGCCTCGTGCACAGGCCAATAGGGTCAGTTCCAACAGATTCGGAACCCCAATGACCCAAATCGCCAAACCAAACGAACTGAGTACTCGGCCAATCAGAGTGATTTCCGAACCAAATAAATTGCTCTCGACGATTGGTTCCGAAAGTGTTGGGAGAGACGCACGTGCGGTCCGCTCACTAAGCATCATGCCCGGCATTCCCGAACAAGCTTTCAAAACACACACCTGAAAGCAACTTCAAAAGCATCTTCTGCGCAGGATTTTGAGCCCACGTTTTTTTTTATGTAGAATCATGGTGTTTTTTTTTTCGAATTTTCAGAAATAACACATGAAGGGTTTTCACACGCGACAATGGGCAATGAGAGAGCCCGATGCCGCGGACGCGCAGCGCACGTGTCCGCTGACTCTATAAAAATGCGGCTCGGGGAGTTAACCTAGTAGTATCCTCGAGGCGGTCGAGGCAGGTGACGCGCCGGAAGCCCAGCTCGACTTCATGCTGAAGTCGGCGCATGCTGACTCAATCACTCAAATGGTTTGAAGGGACTCAAGAAAACCCTAATCACGCGACAGGTCGCAAAACAGACGATAATGCTAATTTTGATAATTTTTCCGATTTCGCGACACGCACCCTGGGACTTGGCGAGAAGCACGCATTCGACGCGTGAGACTGCGCGATATGTCAGCAGCAGTAGCGCCCCGAGCAGAAGGGCTGCTGCGGGCTTCATTACGCCCCGATGGTTGCGGCAAGAGAGATTCTCCACTGGAGATAAAGTATTGCTTGCCTCGTGCCTAAGTAATATCTGTTGAAGAAAGGCACGAGCGCAAGCATGGATGTTGGGTTGGAGGTGGTTGATGGATTGTGTGAGGGGTGGTTCAGAAGTGGCTGCTGGTGTTGTTTGTTTTGTTGTTGACATCAGGAATTCGATTGCAGTTGAAAGGGTGGCATTGTGTGTTGCGAAGAAAAGTGTTGGTTCGAAGCTGGTCGGTCGGTGAGGGTAGCGCCACTGTGGCCAATGGCCTGTGGTGGGGGTTGGTGTGAAATCTAAAATTTCACATGTGTGTGTCTGTGGCAGCATGGGATGATGATGAGTGATGGGATTGGATGGGTGGGAAGGGATCGTTGACCTGTGAGCTCAAAGAACAGCACTTGTGGACTTGAATGATGGCTGTTTCACAACCGACAGAACACTCGTGACAGATGCCATGCCACATCAGTTATCTGGTTTGATTCTACATCTGCGTTGTGTGGTCATGATAATTTGTTGTATTTTTTGTAGTTAAGAACTGTAACCATATCATTCCCATTGTAACTGAATCTTCTAGGAAAAACTCTCTACCTACCACTGTTCTGGCAACGCCGCACTGCATTGCTTCGTTGCCACACTGTACCTGAATTCATCTTCAAGGGCCACTGCTTCTCTACCTCACACAATGAGGTCAGCACGCCGGAGGAAATAGAACACAAGCCTGTCAAAGTCAAAGCTAAGCACATAGCAGTTATTGTAATTATTCAAAAATATTTCAGATCGTACGGTATGAATACCGGTAAAATCCCAGGCCAATGCAGGCAGCAATTACAGCAATGCAGTTTGTACACCTCATTAGAGTGCCAGTCAGTAGAATACGGCGGCAGTAATGAAGGTGGAAACAGGAAATGGATGCATTGACAAGCAAGCCGCTTCAAACAGAAAATGTACAAACAACGAGTACGACAGTACGGTGTCTACGCCTCATCAGAGTGCCAACCAGTAGCACATGGTGGCACGGCAATGAACTCATCAAAATCGTTCACAAACACTCCACAGCATTGCCACTGGGAAAGAAAAAACGGGTGGAGGGGTGGAAGCATGAGGATGGGTGTTAGCACTGGCACAGAAAGAGAGGGAAACGGCAATGATCTCATCAAAATCGTTCACAAATACTCCACAGCATTGCCACTGCGAAAGAAGAAACGGGTAGAGGGAGGGAGGGGAGGCAAGCGGGATAGGGGGGGGGGAGAGGAGGGGGGTGGGACGGGGGGTGAGCAAAAGGGAACTGGTGCAGGGGTCGCGGAAGGATTGGTGTGGGAACATGCTGATGGGTGGGAGCATGGGCACAGCCAGAGGAGGAAGATTGACTTGACGTTACGTATCGTCAATTCATGCACTTAACACAGTTCATGCGACCCGCCCAAAGTTTATCGCTCTTCCAATTTTGTTAATAACTTCTCCAGCTTCCAATGGCGTGACTGCAACAGACATGCACTACTCGTATCTCGCTGCCTTCTATTCACGCTCACCCTCCCTTTACTGCACCAACTCATCCTTTAACAATTCACTCACCCCTGCACCCTCAAATCACACCCTTCCCCCACCACCCCCCCCCCCCCCCCCCCCCCCCTTCCCCCTCTCCCCCTCAACGCACCCCTCGCTTTCTGTCATGGAAAGCAGCGGGTCCCGGGTGGTGCTTGCATGCGGAATCAGAGTTGTCAATCTCCCAGTACTTAACGCCACACCCCTTGTTGCTGCACCATACTCCCTCCTACCCTGCACGCTCAACTCACCCCACCACCATCAATCCACCCCTTGTTGCTGCGCCACACGCCCTCTTAACCCGCACTCTCAGTTCACCCCAACATACACAACGCCTTCAACGCACCCCTCGCTTTCTGTCATGAAACACGGCCGGCCCCCGGTGGTGCTTGCAGGCGCCATCACTGTTGTCAATCTCCCGGTACTTGGCGCCACACCCCTTGTTGCTGCACGTGCGCTCCGCATTGATGTCCCACGAGGGTGGGCGGGAGGGCTGGGGGGGGGCGGCCGCAGACGAACCTGCAGGGTGTAGAGAGGAGTGGGTGGGTTTCAGGAGGGGAGGATCAAAGAGAGGATTGTCAATCTTCCGGTACTTGGCTTGGCGCCACACCCCTTGTTGCTGCACATGCGCTCAGCATTGATGTCCCACGACGGCGGCCGGGAGGGCTGGGGGGGAGCAGCAGCAGATGAAGCTGCAGGGTGTAGTGTAGGGAGGGGAAAAAGGGAGTGAAGTTGTTGAGGTATCAAACAGCTAATAGAATCGACTGGCAATCGAACTTGAATGAATTCTACAGCTAATAGAATCGGCTGGCAATCGAACAGCTAACGTAGGAGGTTCTAGAGATAGTTTCGGATGTGCAGCAGTTGGTGACGGTGCACCTCCGCAATGACACCCAACAAACTCTACCCTACCTCTTCTTTTCGACGTTTGATGATCTACGAGCTGTAAGTTCATAACAACAATAATTCGTGCTTAGCTGCAATTATGGTTGTAATCATCAAACATCGAAAATAAGAGTTAGGGTAGAGTGTGTTGGGTGTCATCGAAAAGGTGCACCATTATCAACTACTGCACCGAAAATGCCTTTCGAATCTCCTCTGTTGAAGGTAAAAACTCCCTACAACCGCACATATCCACCTTCCCCAACACTTCCCACATAGTGCGTGAAGTTTGCTGCAACTCCACGTTGCTAGAGGAATTTAATGATTTTCTTGAAATTGTCAACGGGAGTTGTTGTTGGCCCCGTCCTCGCTTATTGGTCTTCGTTACTTTCTTGCTCGAGAGTTGTAGCAGCGTGGTCAGCTTCGCCTTGCTTACGTGGCCTCTTGAGCCAACACTGCTGATGTTTTCACCAAGGCCCTTGAGTCTGGTGATCATCAGCATTTCTACACTACTCTAGGCCTTGTGCCTTCTCTGCCTCACCAAGTGGTTGCTTGACTTTGCCTTGTACTGTGATCTTTATATATGTACCTGCATGCTTGCTCTTGCTAGGTTGTGATCACTGTGCTGCATGTGCCTTTATAACTCTGCATGTGGAATGGCATTTGTCAACGGGAGTTGTTGTTGGCCCCGTGTTTGCTTGGGCGGAGCCGACCTCGGGGTCGGGTGTGAGGAGTGCAGCCGACCTGCAACACTGGGCGAGTTGGTCGACGGGCCTGGTCGACCTGCACAAGGGCCACTGCAAGGGCGCCGACTTTGGGAGGGCGCCAACTTCGGCTGGTCGACTTGGGAGGTCGACCAGTGGAGGGCGTCGACTTGGGTGACGCCGACCAGGGGAAGCCGACTGGATGTGGTCGGCTGGCATGTGTGCTGGTCGACTTGGAGTTGGTCGACCAGGTGGGTTGTCGACCTGGAGTTGGTCGACCAGGGGAGTGGTCGACCTGGTGAGGTCGACATGTGGTGGTCGTCGACCTGGGCGGTCGACGGGCCTGGGATGACACACCTGGTCGACATGGTTGCCTGGTTGACCACGTTACCCGGACGACAAGGTTTGCGAGATTCGCGACTGTCACCCAGGTACATTGGCAATGTCGACCTGCGGTTCGGTGGCACGTGGTCAACAGGACTCCTCAGGTGCAACCGTCCACATGTGGTCGACTTGGCACCTGCGCAATGTGCGTGGCGGCGAATGTCGTTACCGTCACCTTGCACCTGCGAAGTAGGTGCGCGCACATGAGCACGTGTGGTGACCTATGGTGGCCTGTTGTTGGTGTGCTGGCACGCCAGCCTTGTAGCTCGACTGAGGACGCCTGAGGTCGACCAGCTGGCAAGTCGCCTTTGTGCTGAGCTGGTGGTCGACTTGTATGCTAGGCTTCTGATGTAGTCTATCTTGCCAATCTAGTTGCTGCCATTGTTCTCAACTTTTGCTAGTGAAACTCTTGTGGTTTTGCCCTGTGAACGCACAAGTGCTAGAGAACGACTAAGTGAACGACTAAGTGAACGAACGCAGAGATCCCTCCTACCCCGTGCCTAGCCCGTAGTAAAGCTCCCGTTGATAGAGTTATCTCCGCAGAAATAACTGTCTTATAAGAAATACACAAGTCACCTAGCATACCAAGATAATGATCGCATGCACCAGCACAACACATGCCCATGTAACTCACCTTGCCGTGCACTATGATCAGAGGAGAAAAATCCCTGAGAGCACTGATTGCTTGCTGTGTACTGGCATCAGGATCACATGCACCAACCCAGCAGCACGTCCCCACGTCACCTTGCCATGCACTGTGATCACAGCAGAAGAAGCCCTACGCGCATCAATTGCATGCTGCCTGCTCCACTCACTCAAGAGCCACCTGATACACTGGGATTATGATTGCATGCACCAGCACAACACATGCCCATGTCACTCACCTTGCCGTGCACTGTGATCAGAGCAAAAGAAGCCCTGAGAGCATCTATTGCACGCTGCCTGCTGCTGCGACGATGCTACTGCTGCTGGCGATGCTTCTGTTGTCGCGGTTGCTGCCTCTGCTGTCACTCCTGCTGCTCGAACAGGGGATGGCATTGGTGGTGCTGGTGCTGGTGCTGCAGGGGAGATTGGTTTTGGCTTCTCAGTGGTGTGCTTGCCTTGCTTGCAGCTGTAAAGGAGCCCAGAAGGAGGGGGCAAGGCACGAGCAGAAGGTTGGGAACAAAGACGCCCGTGAATCAACAGCGAATACGAAACCAAGCACAGTCATATAGTTCCGATACACTGATACACAAATACATACAAAAGGAACACATAACTCTTATACTCAAAAGCAAAAATGAAAGAGACACGCGCAGGCAGAGACGAGGGTGGCAGGGCGGGCATGCAGATAGGACAAAAGCACGCCCAAGTGTCAAGGTATGCTGGAATGAATCGCATGCGTTACCCTGGTGTGAATTCGATTGTTTGCATGCGATGCATTACCCTGGTGTGCATTCGATTGTTTGCATGCGATGCGTTACCCTGGGATGGAGAGGAAGAGCGAGAAATCGTGGCTTCGCTTGTGGCAGCACATCCACTCCTTGGTGCCGTCGTGGAAAATTGGCTGAGAAAGGGGAAGAAGGGCGGAGTGAAAGGGGGGAAATGGAAGGGGGCAGGGGTGTGTAAGAATGAAAGGGAGAAGAGAGTGACTCAGAAGTGCAGGCTTCGCTTGTGGCAGCACACCCATTCCTTGGTGCCGTCGTGGAATATCGGCTGTTGGTGAGAAGTTGGGGCAGTGGTGGGGGGACCAAGGGGAAGAGGGAGAGAGGGAGGGAGGGAAGGAAAGAAGAAGCGGTCAAGAAAGACGGGGGGGAACTAGCATCCCCAAAGTTTAGACACGTGCCACCAACCCATTTGGCCATCTGCCCCTCTTAGTCTCGTCATCAGTTCGATTCTCTTGATTCAAGCATCTCACTATACTTTCACCTCTTCATCTCGCCATCTCTCGTCATCCGTTCACCTTTTCCTCTCTTCGCTTATAGATTTGCTTAGTTCCCTTCATCTGCCCATCTCATCACTTGCTCATCCACGTATCCACTGAAGAGCATACTGGCTGATTGAAGAGCAGAGATGATGCAGGTGTTGATGTCAACAGCAGGTGTTGATGTTGTGGGCCAATCATGCCGTCACGCAATGTATTTCAACCCATACACCCCATACGGCATGGGCAGAGGGGGGGAAAGATTGGAGAGCGAACGACTGAATGAGACGAGTAGAAAAATGGGGCATGTGGTACGATGGGACATGCGATGGGGCATGGGGTGGAATGGGTAGGGCATGGGGAAGATTTGAGAAAAATGATGAGGTGAATTAGGCAAATGGTGCAGGATCCAGGAACGGTGCATGAGGTGACTTTTGAGTCGACTCAAAAGTCACCTGGATTGGAGAGAAATGATGAGGTGAACCAGGCAAATGGTGCAGGATTCAGGAACGGTGCATGTTCGATGGGTGTTGCGACGGAGCATGTGATGCGATGGGCATGCGATGCGATGGGCATGCGATGCGATGGGCATGTGATGCGATGGGCATATATTCCAAAATCGATGGGCATGCGACGGTGCATGTGATGCGATGGGCATGCGACGGGGAAAGTGGTGCGCGCCGAGACAAACGACGGGGCAGATCACTCATAACGCAGGGTGAATTCACGACACAGAAACTCGAGTAGAAGGCCGTCAGAGCCTCTTGAGACGCGACAAGAGGCACGCGCGACTGCTTTAACCCTGGTTAAGAAGGTCTATCACCTCATACGTCAAAGTGCGTGTCAGTGTTTTTACCCCTGGATGGTAGCAGCAGCTCGTGTCGTCGTTTTCTGCGTCCGTGAAATACGCGTCACACCCGATCCTCTCGCACCGCTTCCTTCCCTCCGCGTTTATCGCGGGCGACATGGCCTACGCTCTTTCAACCGTGATCGAAATTATGGGAATGAGAACGAATGTTGGGATCGTAAGAAACAAGCTCGGTGAGATCACACTGAAGCAGCGTCACTAGTAGTCGATTCGCGCGTTTATCGCGGGCGACATGGCCGAAGCGCTTTCAAATCGTCGAAATCGGAAAGCCCACGAAGAGAGCGCGGCAGAAGAAGCGCCTGATATCACGTGAAAGAAATGTTGATTTTCGATGCGCGCGTGCATCGCCCGTAGTCAAAAACCGCCAGTGAAACGGCTTTTATTTCTGCTAGCAGCTTGAACGAAGTTCGGCTGGTGTCGCATTCTAGTAGGGGTTGGCGTTGACTGTCGATCTAGATGTTTCGAGGATGTTCCACGCCCTAAGAGAAGACTCGCCGCGTTCTTGAAAACAAGAAAATACACCAATGGAATGTTGCACTCATGCGATATAACTGGAAGGGCAAACCGCTACTTTGATGCTATTAATTCCACCACACCATCCATCATATAATTTCAGGGCCCGAATGTTACGGTGCTATGCTGTGTTAGTATCTGTCACTCATGGCTATTATTATAATAAAAGGTTAGTGCTATCAAGGTTCTTCTAATGTTATGAAGTCAGACTGCACTTGCAATAATGTATAACAGATTCATGAAAGTTTCTTGCTGTTAGCTGTGTTGGGCTAAGAAAAACCCTTCGGATCGTTTTCAAGGACTAAAGCTCAGAGTGATGTACGGTATTAGCGGAAGCGTCTTTAATGAAGGTTGATGTCAGAACATGATAGCTTCTACATTTGTGTATGTCAGAATGTGATGTTTGTGTAGCCTGCAATGGGGTACTCTATAGCGAGTACAGCCCGAATTAGGGTTTGCTATATGTACTGAACTGCATGCTAGTGAAAACCCCTCTTTCCTGTTTGTTGATTCTGCCTAGCTTTCAACATGCTATCAGAGCAGGTCGACCCTCCTGGGTCGATCCTGTGGGTGGGTCCCACCCGATGCTTCCGCTGCTCTACTGCTTGTAGCGCGCCCCGGGCGCGTGCTGTTTCTTGCCTGCCGCGCGCTCCGGGCGCGCAGCGATTTTTCTTCCCGCCGCGCGCCCCGAGGCGCGCGGCGGTTTTCTTCCCCGTCAAACCGTCGCGTCGCCCCCCGTCGCCCGACGCGGCCCGCACGACCTGCGTCAGGCCCGCGCGCGGCCCGTACGGGCTGCGCCAGGCCCGCGCGCGACCCGTACGGGCTGCGCCAGGCCCGCGCGCGGCTCGGGAAGCCCGCGCGCGGTTCGTACGGGCTGCACCAGGCCAGTGAGCGGCCCGTCTTGTCTCTCCCCTTGCCGCACGCCGTCCCCCGAGCTCCTGACTGCGCCCCACCCCCGCTGCTGCCTGCGTTCCTGTGTTAGGGTTTGGGGGTGGAGAGTATGGGGGTGCCGGGTGTGTGTGCCGTCCCCTACTCCTCCTCCTCCTCCGTCTCCCACTGCTGTAGCTGCCGCTGAGGGGGGTGGATGTGTTGGAGCCGTCGGAGTGGTACGAGGGGGGTGGTGTGTGAGCGGTGCTAGAGGTTCAATAAGGGGAGTGTGAAAGGGGTGTGGGACAGTTGGGGGAGGTTGACCGAAGGTTGCCGTTGTGACGTCTGCAGCGCCAGTAGTCCGGGGGTTGAGTACTCCGGTAGCCCAGCGAGCCTGCTGCTGCCAGTCGCCCGTGGGTCTGTTGCTCCTGCTGCTGCTTAGCGCGGAGCCAGTTACTCCTGTAGTCCGGAGGTTGAGTGCTCTGGTAGCCACCGTGCGCGCCGTTCCTGTTGCCCGTGTGTCTGCGGCTTCACCCGTCGCCTTCTATCTTCACTCCTCTCACAGTCTCTCCTCCTCCTCACTTGCCCTCTGTGACTGCCTCTAGCCTTGCTTATCATTGTAAACTGTTACTTTTTGTACTTGTACTCAGAATGTGTGGTGACATTGTGATCCACCCTGAGCTTGTTTTCTGCTTTGCCTGCTTGTTGTTTTGATTGTACCCCACTTTGACTATGGGGGTGTGTCAGAATGTGATGTTTGTGTAGCCTGCAGTGGGCTACTCTATAGCGAGTGTAGCCCGAATTAGGGTTTGCTATATGTACTGAACTGCATGCTAGTGAAAACCCCTCTTTCCTGTTTGTTGATTCTGCCTAGCTTTCAACAGTGTAGGCTATAGTGGGGTAGCCCATAAACGGTACAACCCAATTAGGGTTAGTACTTGTACCCAACTCTTTGCTAGTTCATTCATTGTCGTTCACAACATTATAACATGGTTTCAGAGCAGGTCCCCTAGGACCGGTTTGTTTTTGGACCCACCACCTACTACCCTGCTAGCCTAGGCCCGCGCCCGTTGCCCCTAGGCCCCAGCCCGTCGCCACCCCTAGTCCGGCCCGTCGCCCCTTGGCGTCGCCCCTAGCCCCTGCCTCGGCCCCTTGGCCCCGTCGACCCCGTCGCCCCTAGCTCGGCCCCTCGGCCCCTCGGCCCCGTTGGCCCCGTCTCCTCGGCCCCGTCGCCCCTAGCTCGGCCCCTCGGCCCCGTTGCCTCGGCCCCGCGGCCCCGTCGCCCCTAGCCGCGGCCCCGTCGACCCCGTCGCCCCTAGCTCGGCCCCTCGGCCCCGTCGCCTCGGCCCCTTGGCCCCGTCGCCCCTAGCCGCGGCCCCGTCGGCCCCGTCGCCCCTAGCTCGGCCCCTCGGCCCTGTCGCCTCGGCCCCGCGGCCCCGTCGCCCCTATCTCGGCCCCGCGGCCCCGTCACCTCGGCCCCTCGGCCCAGTCGCCTCGGCCCCGCGGCCCCGTCGCCCCTAGCTCGGCCCCTCAGCCCCGTCGCCTCGGCCCCGCGGCCCCGTTGCTCCTAGCCGCGGACCCGTCGACCCCGTCGCCCCTAGCTTGGCCCCTCAGCCCCGTCGCCTCGGCCCCGCGGCCCCGTCGCCCCTAGCTCGGCTCCTCGGCCCCGTCACCTCGGCCCCTTGGCCCCCTTCGCCCCCAGCTGCGTCCCCGTCGCCCCTAGCTTGGCCCTGTCGACCCCGTCGCCCCTAGCTCGGCCCCTCGGCCCCGTCGCCCCTAGCTCGGCCCCTCGGCCCCGTTGCCTCGGCCCCTCGGCCCCGTCGCCCCTAGCTCGGCCCCTCGGCCCCGTCACCTCGGCCCCTTGGCCCCTTCGCCCCTAGCCGCGGCCCCGTCGCCCCTAGCTTGGCCCCGTCGACCCCATCGCCCCTAGCTCGGCCCCTCGGCCCCGTCGCCTCGGCCCCGCGGCCCCGTCGCCCCTAGCTCGGCCCCTCGGCACCGTCGCCTTGGCCCCTTGGCCCCTTCTCCCCTAGCCACGGCCCCGTCACCCCCAGCTTGGCCCCGTCGGCCCTGTCGCCCCTAGCTCGGCCCCTCGGCCCTCCCTGGCCCCCAGGCACCTCCGCCCCTCGGCCCCCCCCTTGGCCCCTCTTGTTTGGCCCCTCGGCCCCTCGCCCCTAGGCCCCTTTCCCCCCCCCCCCCCCTTAGCCCCTCGTGTTTGGCCCCTCGGCCCCCTAGCCACTAGGCACCAAGGCCCCTCGGCCCCTCGCCCCTTGGCCCCTCGGCCCCTTGGCCCCTCGTGTTTGGCCCCTCAGCCCCTAGGCCCCAGGCCCCTCGGCCCCTTGACCACTACTGCTGCTACTACTACTCCTGAGTACTGCGCCGCTATGGCTTCGCTTCGAGTCCTAGCGTTTGATCATGAGGGCAGACCGGTTGCGTTTGACACGTGGCTCGACGATCTGCAGCTGTACCTACTGAGTGATACTAAGGACAGTAATTCGCTGTTTGACCACGTGTCCGGTGCCGCTATAGGCCCTCCCGCCACAGCTGACAGTGCGACTCGCTCATAGTGGCTTTCTCGCGACGCTGCTGCCCGCTTAGCCATTCGCAACCACCTGCCGGTGACCGAATGCGCTCACTTCGAACAGCACAGGACCGCACAGGCACTGTACGACGCAGTAGTCTCTCGCTACTCCTCCCCTACCACTGCTGCTCTAGGTCGCCTGCTTCTGCCCTACCTGTTCCCCGAGCTGTCTGCGATTGCCACAGTAGAAGACCTGGTTTCCCACCTGCACGCTAGCGACGCTCACTACTGAGCTGCCCTCCCAGCCAAGTTCCTTGCAGGGAACCCACCCTCGATGTACATCCCTCTCTACTTCGTAGTCACTCGCCTCCCTGACTCCCTTCGCTCTGTCAGGGACCACTTTCTCTCCCTTGACCCCACCTCCCTCACTGTTGACCTCCTCGAGCAGCATCTCTTCGCCGCTGAGACTAGTGCAGTTGCTGTAGGTGCTGCTCGTGGCACTCCGCGCCCGCCCTTCTTTGAGGGGTGCTCCCCCTCCCCCCTTGCCCCCTCCTACGCCTCTGCTGCTGCTGTAGACGTCTCTGTTGCTGAGGACGTCGGGGCTGCTTCTGCTAGTGCGAAGCGCCGCAACAGCAAGGACAAGGGTGGCAAGGGTGGTGGGGGTGGCAGCGGTGGTGGTGGAGGTGGCAGCGGGAGTAGTGGTGGGGGCAGTGGTGGAGGTGGTGGCGGCAGTGGGACTGGTGGAGGGAGTGGGGGTTCTGGTGGCGGCGGTGGGGACAGTAGTGGGAGTGGTGGCGGTGGGGCTGGTGGCGGTGGGACTGGTGGCGGTGGGAATGGCGCTCAACGTGTTGGTTCTGGAGGTGGCCAGCGTCAGCAGCAGCAGCGTCGGAGCAAGACCCAGTCGACCCAACAGCTTCGTGAGTTGTTTTTGCGCGGGGCGTCTGGGGGTAGCTTCCCGTATGTCATTCGCACGGGTGTTCGTGCTGGTCAGACATGCGGGAAGCTTCACACTCAGCACCGCTGCTTCTCCCGCCTCGATGACGCTTGGCGTGCTGAGTTTGGTGACGACGTCGAGCTCCCTCGCTGGGCTGATATGCTTAGGTCTAGGATTGCTATCTTTGACCTAGACTTTGATGCTATTCTTTCTGCTATGTATGCTTTGTCTGTTAGTGCTGAGGGTGACTGTTACCAGTGTGTGCCGCCTGACCCAGGTATAGCTACTGCTGCTCTAGGTGCTAGTGAGTCTGGTACTCTCCCTGATACTACGCCTGCTCAGGCCTTGCACACCTTCACGTTGGACTCAGGCGCCTCGCGCTATTTCTTTCATGACAGCACCACACTCACTCCTCTCCCTGCACCTGTCCCGGTCAGACTGGCTGACCCCTCCGGGGGCCCGGTTGTGGCCCGTTCCTCCACTGTCCTCCCATGTCCGGCGGTTCCGTCCGGCTCACTGTCAGGTCTTCACCTCCCCTCGTTCTCTACGAACTTGGTGAGTACCGCTGCCCTCCAGGATGCGATGGTCACTACCACCACTCCTGGGAGCCAGCGTATGTTGATCCGCACGTGCACACGGACGGGGCGTCACCTGGCCACGTTGACTCGTCGGCTAGAGTCGAGTCTGTACACACTAACTACAGAGCCTCCTCATGTAGCTGCGTCTGCTCAGATGTCCGCGTCAGGTCAGGTAGCCGCCTCTTGCTCGTGTCGCATCCTGTCGCACCAGACTCTTCTATGGCACCACCGTCTGGGTCACCCCTCCCTGCCACGACTTCGTGGCATGCACTCTCGTCTTCTTGTCTCTGGTCTCCCCACGTCTCTGCCTCCCCTCCTGCCCTCGCCTACCCCGCCCTGCCTTCCTTGCGTCGAGGGGCGGAAGCGCGCCGCTCCTCACTCCTCCTCGTTTCCCCCGACGACTGCTCCCCTTCAGACTCTCCACATGGACGTGTGGGGCCCAGCCCACGTCAGTGGACAGGGCCGTGAGCGGTTCGGCCAGGACCTTCCTGTACTCTGATAGAGGTGGTGAGTCCACCTCCGACCTCTTACGGGACTCCCCTCAGCAAAATGGGATTGCTGAGCGCCGCATTGGCTTAGTCATGGAGGTCGCTCGTACCTCCAGGATCCATGTGGCTGCTCCCCATTTTCTGTGGCCGTTTGCGGTCCGGTACGCTGCGCGTCAGCTCAACCTCTGGGCCCAAGTCTCCTTGCCGGAGACCTCGCCCACACTGCGCTGGACGGGGAAGGTTGGCGATGCGTCGGTGTTCCGGGTCTGGGGTTCTCGTGCCTTTGTTCGCGATACGTCCGCGGACAAGCTCTCCGCCCGTGCCATCCCCTGTGTCTTCCTTGGCTTTGTCCCTGACGCGCCTGGCTGGCAGTTTTACCACCCCACCTCGCGCCGTGTCTTACCTTCTCAGGACGTCACGTGTGACGAGTCGGTTCCCTTCTACTGTCTCTTCCCCTACCGCTCTGCCCCTCCCCCGCCCCCGCCACTCTTCCTTGCTCCCCGTCCTCCTCCGGTACACCCCCTCCCACCTCAGGGTCCTGCTCCCTTGGGTGTGTCTCAGGTAGACCCTCTCCCTGGTACTGCGCCTGTCGAGGTAGCTGTCGGCTCAGGTGCTGCTCCCGGTGCTGCGTCTGGGGGTGCTGCGTCTGGGGGTGCTGCGTCTGGTGGTGCGGAGTCTGAGGGTGCAGGGTCTGGGGGTGCTGAGCATGAGGGTGAGGAGCCTCGGGGTGCTGCGCCTGCGGGTGTGGAGACTGGGGGTGTTGAGCCTGCGGGTGCTGAGTCTGAGGGTGCGGAGTCTGGGGGTGCTGAGCCTCGGGGTGCTAATTCGTCTGGAGGTCCTGTTGGTGCTTCACTGCAACTGTCTCTGCAGCAGCTGCATGAGTGGTTTGTTCAACGCGCACGCCTTTGGAGTGGGGCTCCTACAGCTGGAGGCACTGGAGACGCTCGTGCTTGGAGTGCTGGAGTTACTGCTGGAGCTGGTGGTCCTGGAGGTACTACGGCTGCTGGTCCTGGAGGTGCTCGTACTAGAGGTACTGGAGCTGCCGGGACTGGTGGTGTTGGGGACGCTAGAGCTAGAGACCCTACGGAGTCTGGAGCTGCTGGAGCTGGAGGCACAAGCGCTGGTGGCGCTGGAGTTGGAGGCGCTGGAGCTGCAGGAGCTGGAGCTGTTGACCCTGGAGCTGGAGGTGCTGGAGGCACTGTGCGGCCGCGACCGTACTTCGTTCCCTTGCTTCAGCAGGTTCTTGGTGTCCTGTCCTCTACTGGCCTTACTCCTCCTCTCCTGTGCCCAAAGCCTGACCAGTCGCAGCTGCCGTTGCAGCCGGCCTCTCCACTGCCTTCTCCCTCTCCTTACACTGAGCAGTCTGGCGGTCTTACAGAGCGTCGTGAGCCTGCGTCTCATCCTGTCTCGCCTGTTTGCACTGCTCATCGCGTTCCTCGTTCGCGTCCTCCTCCTGTCACTGGCACGCACACTATGGCACTCCGTCCTTCTTCTGTTCCACTGTGTGTTCCTCTGCTGCCTCCTCCTGAGTCCTCTCTTCTTGAGGTCCCTGACCCTGAGTCTGACCGCGCTCGTGCTGCCAGTCCCACTGTTGCTCGTCTCCTCGCCACTGCTGTCACTGACCCTTCCTTTGAGTCTGCTGCTGCGTCTGCTCTCGATGCTGAGCTGCTTGACTTTGCTACTACCTGTCGTCTAGACTACGCCACTGCTCTTGTTGCTGAGTCTGCGTCTGCCAGTCCTCTGTCCGTCGGGGGTGATTGTGCTCTTGGCACGGACGTCCTTGAGGACAGGCAGGAAATTTTTGAGTGTCTTGAAGCTGCTGTACCTCGTTTCGCTTCCATGCTGCTTGCCTGTGTGGGAGACCCGGATGCACCAGACATCGTGCTCTTACGCAGAGTCGATTACGGGTCCTTACTCCTCTCAGTGGCAGGCAGCCATGGATACCGAGATGGCATCCTGGAAGTCCACAGGCACCTACGTCGACGAGGTTCCCCCACCTGGGGCGAACATAGTCGATGGCATGTGGATTTTCAGGATGAAGCGGCCGCCGGGTTCTCCGCCTGCCTTCAAGGCGCGTTACGTTGCTCGAGGCTTCAGTCAGCGACAGGGGGTTGACTACTTCCAGACCTTCTCCCCCACCTCGAAGATGACTACTCTTCGGGTGTTGCTGCACGTCGCTGCTCAGCGTGACTACGAGTTGCACTCCCTTGACTTCAGCACAACTTTCCTGCAGGGCAGCCTGCACAAGGAGATCTGGCTGCGCCGCCCATCTGGCTTCACTGAGTCGTTTCCTCCAGGTACTCAGTGGAGCCTCCGGCGGCCAGTCTACGGTCTCCGCCATGCGCCTCGCGAGTGGTACTACACACTGAGGACTACACTTGCGGCTCTTGGGTTTGCTCCTGCTACTGCTGACCCGTCGCTGTTTCTACGCACCGACACCTCGCTGCCACCGTTCTACGTCCTCGTGTACGTCAACGACCTCGTCTTTGCCACTGTTGACACTGAGGCACTGACCCTTGTGAAGTCGGAGCTGCAGAAGAGACACACTTGCACTGACCTGGGTGAACTACGCAGCTATCTTGGCTTGCAGATCACCCGGGACAGAGCACGGCGCACCATTACCCTGACTCAGTCACACATGGTGCACCAGGTCCTTCAGCGCTTCCGCTTCCAGTTCTCCTCGCCACAGCCCACTCCTCTGTCTACCAGCCACTCGCTCTCAACTCCACCTTCGGACGAGTCCGGAGAGCCGAGTGGTCCGTACCCAGAGCTTGTGGGTTGCCTCATGTACCTGATGACATGCACACGACCTGACCTCGCATACCCTCTCAGCCTTCTGGCTCGCTACGTGGCTCCCGGTAGGCACCGAAAGGGGCACTGGGATGCAGCGAAGAGGGTACTGCGTTACTTGTGCAGTACGTCGGGCCTGGGGCTCGTGCTTGGAGGACGGGGTCCAGTTGTCCTCACCGGTCACGCAGACGCTTCCTGGGTTGACGACTCAGCTACGCAGCGGTCGTCACAGGGTTACACCTGCAGCCTTGGTTCCAGCTCTGTTTCCTGGCGGTCTACCTGCTCGTCTTCGGTTCTCAGCTCCAGTTGTGAGGCTGAGATCTACGCAGGGGCCATGGTTGCACAGGAGCTGCGCTGGCTCACCTACCCGCTGACTGATTTGGGAGAGCAGCCTCTTTCGCCTCCAGTTCTGTACGTAGACAACAAGGCCATGATTTCCTTGTGTCAGGAGCACAGACTGGAGCACAAATCGAAGCACATCGCTTTCCGATACTTCCTTGCTCGAGAGTTGCAGCAGGGTGGCCAGATTCGTCTTGCGTATGTGGCCACTAGGGCCAACACTGCTGATATATTCACCAAGGCACTTCCGCCTGGTGATCATCAGCGCTTCTCTATTGTGTTAGGCGTTGTGCCTACTTTGCCTCACTTGCTTACTGCTTGACTCTACTTGTACTGTGATCTCTATATATACCTGCATGCTTGCACTTGCTAGGATATGATCACTGTATTGTTTGTTTGTTCTCTTTATATCACTCTGCATGTGAACTGGCCTTGTGGCCCATTGCTTGTGCTCGGACTGCGTGGTGACTTTGTGATCCACCCTGAGCTTGCTTTGCTTTTCTTGACTGGTCTTGTGACCACTTGTTCTCCCCCACTTTGCCTATGGGGGTGTGTCAGAACATTATAGCTTTTACATTTGTGTAGGCTATAGTGGGGTAGCCCATAATGGGTACAACCCAATTAGGGTTAGTACTTGTACCCAACTCTTTGCTAGTTCATTCATTCTCGTTCACAACATTCTAACAGTTGATTGAACCACCTTGCACTAGTGTGTGGGAACAACATAAGTTGATATGGAAGGTTTTTAACTAACTGCGGTTGTAACTGCTGTTGCGGTTCAATACAGCGTCGACTCGGGTAACTGCTCAATAGCGAGTTAGTTTTTTGTCCTTGCTGTCACGCTGCCTTTCTCAATTCAAAGGTTGCTGACCTTTGACCTTCGCTTCAACCTCCTGATGTTGTCGCCTTGTCAACCGCTTCGCTGCAGCTTGGTGTCAAAATGTTATATTGCTTACTTTGTGTAGGCTATAGTGGGGTAGACCATAAGGGGTACAACCCAATTAGGGTTAGTACTTGTACCAAACTCTTTCATAGTTCATTCATTCTCGTTCTAGATTCTAACATGGTTTCAGAGCAGGTCCTTCCCTAGGACCGAAATTTTTTTAGGGCCCACCACAGAGCTGCCCCACTAGCTGCCCTGCCGCCCTGCCCTAACGGCGCGCTGCCCTGCTGGTCGCTGTGCCGCCCTTAGCAGTCCACGCACTGCCCTTTGCAGCCCGTCACGCTGCCTTTAGCAGCCCGCGAGCCGCCCCTGCAGCACGCTCGCCGCCCTTGCAGCCAGCGCGCCGCCCCTGCAGCGCGCTCGCTGCCCCTGCAGCCCGCTCGCTGCCCCTGCAGCCCGCTCGCCGCCCCTGCGGCTTGCTCGCCACCCTTGCGGCCCGCTCATCGCCCTCGTGTGGCCCGCTCGCCGCCCCTACAGCCCACTCGCCGCTCGCTTGCGGCCCGCTCGCCGCCTTTGCAGCCCGCTCACCGCCCTTGCGGCCCGCTTGCCGCCCTTGTGGCCTGCTCGCCGCCCACTTGCGGCCAGCTCGCCGCCCTTTCAGCCCGCTCGCCGCCCGCTCGCCGCCCCTGCAGCCCGATCGCCGCTAGCTTGCGGCCCGCTTGCCGCCCCTGCAGCTTGCTTGCCGCCCACCTGCGGCCCTCTCCCCGCCCTCTTGCGGCCCGCTCACCGCCCCTTGCAGCCTGCGCACCACCCCTTGCAGCCTGCTCGCCGCCCCTTGCAACCCGCGCACCGCCTCTGGCAGCTCGCTCGATGCCCCTTTGCAGCCCGCCCGCCCCCCTCCTTGCAGCATGTGTGCCCGCCCTGCTGCTTGCACCGCCCGGCTGCTGCCCGCCCTGCTACTTGCGCCGCCCAGCTACTGCACGCCCTGCTGCTGGCCGCCCTAGCGGTGCGCCGCCCTGTCCTGCCCTGCGCGCTTCCCTAGTGCTCGCGCGCCGCCCTGGCTGCGTGCTACTCTGCCCACTGTGGATTCTCTCTGTGTACTCACCTTCGATCATGAGGGCCGTCTGATTCAGTTCGATACGTGGCTCGACGACTTACAGCTGTACCTACTGAGCGATTCTAGAGACAACGTTTCGTTGTTTGACCACACGTCTGGAGCCTCTCTCGCCCCTCCCGCCACAGCTGACAGTGCGACTCGCTCACAGTGGCTTACGCGTGACGCTGCTGCTCGTTTAGCCGTTCGCAACCACCTTCTGTTAGCCGAAAGCGCTCACTTCGGTCAGCACAAGACTGCTAAAGCACTGTACGATGTTGTAGTCGCCCGTTACTCCTCCCTTGGCACTGTTGCTCTAGGCCGTCTTAAACTGCCCTGCCTAATTCCCGAGCTGTCCGCCTTTGCCACAGTAGAGGACCTCGTTACCCACCTTTGCACTAGCGACGCTCTCTACCGCGCTGCCCTCCCAGTAGATTTCCTTGACAGGAACCCGCCCCCGATGTACATCACTCGCTAATTCATAGTCACCCGCCTCCCTGACTCTCTTCGCGCTGTCAGGGACCACTTTCTCGCACTCGACCCAACAGACCTCACAGTTGACCTGCTCGAGCAGCACCTCCTTGTAGCTGAGACTAGCGTAGTCGCTGTAGGTGCCGCTCGTGGCACTCCTCGCACGCCCTTCTTTGAGGGGTGTTCCCCCTCCCCCCTTGCCCCCTCGTACGCCTCTTCTGCTGCTGTTGACATCCTTGGTTTTGAGGATGTAAGGGCTACTTCTGCTAGTGGGAAGCGCCGCAGCAGCAAGGGCAAGGGTGGCAGGAGTGGTGGCGGTGGCAGCGGGGGTGGTGGTGGGGGCTGCAGTGGAGGTGGTGGAGGTAGTGGATGTGGTGGCAGCAGTGGGAGTGGTGGCGGGAGTGGGGGCTTTGGTGGCGGCGGTGGTGGCAGCGGTGGGAGTGGCGGTAGTGGCGGCAGTGGGAGTGGTGGAAGTCGAGTTGGAGCTGTTCAGAGATGAGGTTCTGGCGGTGGCCAGCGGCAGCAGCAGCAGCGTCGGAGCGAGACCCCTTCTCCCCACGAGCTTCGTGGGTGGTTTGCTCAGCGTGGGGCGTCTGGGGGTAGTGTTCGCTACCCGTATGTCATTCGCACGGTTGACCGTGCTGGTCAGACATGCGCGAAGCTTCACTCTCAGCACCGCTGCTTCTCCCGCCTAGACGACGCTTTGCGTGTAGAGTTTGGTGACGAGGCTAAGCGCCCCTACTGGGCAGAGCTGCTTAGGTCTGGAGTTGCTATCTTTGCTCTTGACTATGATGCTATCCTTGCTGCAATGTATGCCTTGTCTGTTAGTGCTGAGGGTGACTGTTACCTGTGTATGCTGCCCGACCCAGGTATAGAGGCTGCTGCTCTAGGTGCTAGTGAGTTTGCTCTCCCTGGTACTGCGCCCGCTGAGGCCTTGCACACCTTTATACTTGACTCAAGTGCTTCTCGCTGTTTCTTTCGCGACAGTACCACCCTCACTCCTCTCTCTGCACCTGTACCGGTCAGACTGGCTGACCCCTCAGGGGGCCCATTTCTTGCCCGTTCCTCCACTGTTCTCCCGTGTCCGGCGGTTCCGTCCGGCTCACTGTCAGGTCTTCACCTCCCCTCGTTCTCTACAAACTTGGTGAGTACCGCTGCCCTCCAGGATGCGATGGTCACTACCACCACTCCTGGGGGTCAAAGCGAGTGTTGATCTGCACGTGTACACGGACGGGCCGTCACCTGGCCACGTTCACCCGTCGGCATGGGTCAAGTCTGTACACACTGGCTACCGAGCTGACTACCGTCGGCATGGGTCAACCCTAAATCATGATTCCACACATGCACTCTGCTGCATGTTCTCTTCCAAGCTACAACTGCTTCTATGGCCTACCATATCAGCAGGCACAAAAGCAGCGTCAGAGTATGGTGCGGAAAAGTGGGAAATACTGGTACCACTAACTGAAAGAATCATCACCCACTGAAGAGAATTATCACCCACTAAGGAACCTCCCCCTCTCCAACTCCCCCAACCTCCCCTCCCCTGTCTGTTGGTTCCATGCCCCCTTATATACCTCCCCATCCATCCTATGAGGCCCAGCTCCCTGCCCCCAATGCCATCATGTGCTGCTTCCCCCCTGATTCACAAGGGTGCTCTGCCCTGCCATCATGCTGCTGCGCCGGGCCATATGGGAGGGTTTAACATGATGTATAGATGGTTCTGTCGTGCCGTATGTGTGCTTTTGACATGCCCAATGCTGATTGGTTCATGCCATGTGACTGCTGCGCCATGCCACCTCCTCATAGGTACGCTGATGCTGACTTCATCTGAACCTCATCTGTCTCTCCACAAGGCTGCCAAAAATAGTTCCTATACCTACACTCCTACTCCTGCCACCCTTTTCCCTACCCCTGGCATCGCCACCCCTCTATTGTAATTTCATATTTTATACAACATACATAGGCTAGAATTAGATGTGTAGCACATTTATAAATTGGGGGGTTGTTTAGTGTACCCTCCAACCACATTTTGTGGTTGGTTGGGATTGGTCCTCAACTCAACCAATCCCAACCAACACACATTTGTGGTTGCTTGGGCCACAATCAATTCTCTCCTTCAACATGGTATCTTGAGCTAATGGCTCACGCCTTCATCCCTCGGTCCTTAGACCACCCTCTCCTCCCCGTCCCTCAGATCTGCCATCTCTTTGCGCGCCCTTTAGGCGCTGTCCTCCCTCCCCGCGCGCCCCATAAGGCGCAGCCCTCCAAGGCACTGCTCCACACACGTAAAGATCTGCAACTCCACCGCCCAGATCTGACCTCCCATCGCCCAGATCTGCCCTCCACAGTGCCCAGATCTGACCTCCCAACACCCAGATCTGACCTCCCAACGCTCAGATCTGCCCTCCCAGCGCCCAGATCTGACCTCCCAGCGCCCAGATCTGCCCTCCCAGCGCCCAGATCTGTCCTCCCAGCGCCCAGATCCGCTCTCCTCGCGCTCAGATCTGCAACTCCAGTGCCTAGATCTACTCCTCCCGTGCCCAGATCTACTCCTCCCGCGCCCAGATCTACTCCTCCTGCACCCAGATCTGCACATTTCGTTACCAGATCTGCATTCTGCGTGTCCAGATCTGCATTCCGCGCATCCAGATCTGCACTCCGCACGACCAGATCTGCACTCAGCGCGACGAGATCTGCATTCCGCGCGACCAGATGTGCACCAGAGCCTCCAGCTCCGGTAGCTCCATTCCGAAGGCATGCGCACCGAACAAACCACTCACGCAGATGCTGTGGAGACAGTCGCGGCGAAGCACCAGTAGGACCTCCAGACGAAGTAGCACCCCGAGGCTCAACACCCCCAGACGCCGCACCCTCCGACTCAGCACCCCCAGGCTCAACACCCCCAGTATCCACACCCGCAGGCTCAACACCCCCTGACTCCTCACCCCCAGGCTCAGCACCCCCAGACACAACACCCTCAGACTCCGCACCCCCTGGCTCTGCACCCCCAGACGCATCACCCCCAAACGCAGCACCTGGAGCAGCACCTGAGCCGACAGCTACCTGAACAGGCGCAGTACCAGGGAGAGGGTCTACCTCAGACACACCCGAGGGAGCAGGACCCTGGGGCGGGAGGGGGTCTACCGGAGGAGGACCGGGAGCAAGGAAGAGCGGCGGGGGCGGGGGAGGGGCAGAGCGGTAGGGGAAGAAACGGTAGAAGGGAACCGACTTGTCAAACGTGACGTTCTGAGAAGGGAAGACACGGCGCGAGGTGGGGTGGTAAAACTGCCAGCCAGGCGCGTCAGGGACAAAGCCAAGGAAGACGCAGGGGATGGCACGGGCGGAGAGCTTGTCCGCGGACGTATCGCGAACAAAGGCACGAGAACCCCAGACCCGGAACACCGACGCATCGCCAACCTTCCCCGTCCAACGCAGTGTGGGCGAGGTCTCCGGCAAGGAGACACGGGGCCAAAGGTTGAGCTGATGCGCAGCGTACCGGACCGCAAACGACCACAGAAAATGGGGAGCAGCCGCATGGATCATGGAGGTACGAGCGACCTCCACGACTAAGCCAATGCGGCGCTCAGCAATCCCATTTTGCTGAGGGGAGTCCGGAAGCGTGAACGACTGGAGAATGCCCTCCCCATGATAAAAGTCCCGCAAGAGGTCGGAGGAGAACTCACCACCTCTGTCAGAGTGCACACGCAGGACAGGAAGGTCCTGGCCGAACCTCTCACGGAGCTGGAGACGGACTGTGTGGATCCAAGGGATCAAGACATCAGAGACCTCACCCTTGCTGTGCAAGGGGAAGACCGTGGTGTACCGCGTGTAGTCGTCAACTACCAGCAGAAAGTAGCGCTCGCGGTCCTGACCACTGACGCGGGCTGGGCCCCACACGTCCATGTGGAGAGTCTGCAGGGGAGCTGTCATCGGGGGAAACGAGGAGGAGTGAGGAGCGGCGCGCTGCCGCCCCTCGACGCAAGGAAGGCAGGGCGGGGCAGGCGAGGGCGGGAGGGGAGGCAGAGACCTGGGAAGACCTGAGACAAGAAGACGGGAGTGCATGCCACGAAGGCGTGGCAGGGAGGGGTGACCCAGGCAGTGGTGCCACAGAAGAGTCTGGTGCGACAGGAGGCGACACGAGCAAGAGGCGGCTACCTGACCTGACGCGGACACCTGAGCAGACGCAGCTACCTGAGGAGGCTCGGTAGCTAGTGTATACACACTCAACCGTGGCCGACGAGTGAACGTGGCCAGGTGACGCCCTGTCCCTGTGCACGTGCAGATCGACACACGCTGACCCATAGGAGTGGTGGTAGTGACCATCGCATCCTGGAGGGCAGGGGTACTCACAAAGTTCGTAGAGAACGAGGGGAGGTGAAGACCTAACAGTGAGCCGGACGGAACCGCCGGACACGGGAGGACAGTGGAGGAACGGGCCACGACCGGGCCCCCAGAGGGGTCAGCCAGTCGGATCGGGACAAGTGCAGAGAGAGGAGTGAGAGTGGTGCTATCACGAAAGAAACAAGCAGAGGCGCCTAAGTCCAGCATGAAGGTGTGCAAGGCCTGAGCAGTCACAGTACCAGGGAGAGTACCAGACTCACTAGCACCTAGAGCAGCAGTAGCTATACCTGGGTGAGGTGGCACACACAAGTAACAGTCACCCTCAGCACTAACAGACAAAGCATACATTGCAGAAAGAATAGCATCAAAGTCTAGGTCAAAGATTGCAATCCTAGACCTAAGCAGATCTGCCCAACGAGGGAGCTCTGCGTCATCACCAAACTCAGCACGCCAAGCGTCTTCGAGGCGGGAGAAGCAGCGGTGCTGAGTGTGGAGTCGCCCGCAAGTCTGACCAGCACGGTCACCCGTGCGAATGACATATGGGCAGCTACCACTACCCCCAGACGCCCCACGCTGCAAAAACCACTCACGAAGCTGTTGGGGCGACTGGGTCTCGCTGCGACGTTGCTGCTGCTGACGCTGGCCACCTCCAGAACCAACACGCCGAGCACCAGTCCCACCGCCACCAGTCCCACCGCCGCCACTGCCGCCACTCCCACCGCTGCCTCCACCGCCGCCACCAGAACCCCCACTCCCTCCACCAGTCCCATTGCCCCCACCACCCCCACTGCTGCCCCCACCACTACTCCCGCTGCCACCTCCTCCACCCCCGCTGCCACCTCCACCACCCCTGCCACCCTTGCCCTTGCTTCTGCAGTGCTTCGCACTAGCAGAAGCAGCCCCGACGTCCTCAGCAACAGAGACGTCTACAGCAGCAGCAGAGGCGTAGGAGGGGGCAAGGGTGGAGGGGGAGCACCCCCCAAAGAAGGGCGGGCGCGGAGTGCCACGAGCAGCACCTACAGCAACCGCACTAGTCTCAGCGGCGAGGAGATGCTGCTCGAGGAGGTCAACAGTGAGGGAGGTGGGGTCAAGAGAGAGAAAGTGGTCCCTGTCAGAGCAAAGAGAGTTAGGGAGGTGTGTGACTATGAAGTAGAGGGTGATGAACATCGGGGGCTGGTTCCTGTCAAGGAACTCAGCGGGGGCGGCAGCGCGGTAGCAAGCGTCGCTAGCGCGAAGGTGGGAAACCAGGTCCTCCAGTTTGGCAAAGGTGGACAGCTCGGGGAACAGGTAGGGCAGAATCAGGCGGCCTAGAGCAGCAGTGGCAGGGGAGGAGTAGAGAGCGACTACAGCGTCGTACAGTGCCTGTGCTGTCCTGTGCTGTCCGAAGTGAGTGCATTCGGCTAACGGCAGGTGGTTGCGAATGGCTAAGCGGGCAGCAGCGTCGCGAGAAAGCCACTGTGAGCGAGTCGCACTGTCAGCTGTGGCGGGAGGGGCAGTAGCGGCACCAGACACGTGGTCAAACAGTGAAACACTGTCCTTAATATCGCTCAGTAGGTGCAGCTGCAGATCGTCAAGCCACGTGTCAAACTGAAGCGGTCTGCCCTCATGATCAAACTCTAGAACTCGAAGCGAAGCCATCGAGGCACAGTACATAGGAGCAGCAGTGGCAGCAGTAGCAGTAGCAGCAGCAGAAGTAGCAGTAGTAAGAGCAGCAGCAGGGGCCGAGGGGCTTGGGGGCCAAGGGGCCAAGGTGCCGGGGGCCTAGGGGCCAGGGGCTGAGGGGCCAGGGGGCCGAGGGGCCAAGGGGCCGAGGGCCTAGTGGGGACGGGGCCGCGGGGCCAAACACGAAGGGGGGGGGGGGGGGGGGGGGGGGGGGGGGGGGCGAGGGGCCGAGGGTCCAAGGAGCCGAGGGGCCTGGGGCCTAGGGGCCAAGGGGCCGAGGGGCAGAGGGGCCGAGGGGCCTAGGGGCCGAGGGGCCAAACACGAAGGGTGGGGGCCGAGGGGCCGAGGCTAGGGGCCGAGGGGCCTGGGGACCGAGGGGCCAAACACGACGGGGCCGGGGGGGGAGGGGGCCGGGGGGGCCTAGGTCGACGGGGCCGCGGGGCCAGGGGAAACGGGGCCGAGGGGCCTAGGGCCAAGGGGCGTCGGGGCCGCGGGGCCAGGGGCGACAGGGCCGAGGGGCTGGGGGCCTAGGTCGACGGGGTTGCGGGGGGCCTAGGTCGATGGGGCCGCGGGGCCTAGGTCGACGGGGTCGCGGGGGCTGGGGGCGATGGGGCCGGGGGGCCTAGGTCGACGGGGTCGTGGGGGCCGGGGGCCTAGGTCGACGGGGTCACGGGGGCCGGGGGCCTAGGCCGACGGGGCCGCGGGGCCAGGTCGACGGGGTCGCGGGGGCCGGGGGCGACGGGGCCGGGGGTCTAGGTCGACGGGGTCGCGGGGGCCGGGGGCCTAGGGCGACGGGACCGCGGGGCCAGGGGCGTCGGGCCTGGGGGCCTAGGTCGACGGGGTCGAGGGGGCCGGGGGGCCTAGGTTGACGGGGCCGCGGGGCCTAGGTCGACCGGGCCGCGGTGCCAGGGGCGACGGGGCCGGGGGCCTAGGTCGACGGGTCGACGGGTCGCGGGGGCCGGGGGCCTAGGTCGACGGGGCCTAGGGGCAACGAGGCCGCGGGGCCAGGGGCTACGGGGCCGAGGGGCGAGGGCCGAGGGGCCGCGGGGCGAGGGTCGGGGGGCCTAGGTCGACGGGGCCGCGAGGGGCGACTGGCGACGAGGGTCGCGACGGGCCTAGGGCGACCGAGGGGCCGGGCTAGGGGCGACGGGCCGGGGCCTAGGGGCGACGGGCGCGAGGCTAGGCTAGCAGGGCAGCAGGTGGTGGGCCCAAAAAACGGTCCTAGGAAGGGACCTGCTCTGAAACTTAGTCAAAGTTACGAACGAGAATGAATGAACTAGCAAAGAGTTGGGTACAAGTACTAACCCTAATTGGG
This sequence comes from Closterium sp. Naga37s-1, assembly GCA_947471745.1. Lineage (NCBI taxonomy): Eukaryota > Viridiplantae > Streptophyta > Zygnematophyceae > Desmidiales > Closteriaceae > Closterium > Closterium sp. Naga37s-1. The sequence continues at coordinate 61,030 of CANJKZ010000293.1, forward strand.
TTGTACCCCTTATGGGCTACCCCACAACAGCCTACACAAATGTAAGCTATATATAAGTTTGACATGCCCCACTCCCCTTGAAGTCTGTTCCTCTCCCCTCTATGAGCCTTCCTCCTCCACCCAGGCCCACCAGGCCCTTGCCCCTCCCCAGCAGCAGCAGCAGCTTGGGAGTCAGCAGCAGGGGTTACAGCAGTATGGGCAGCAGCTTCTCCTTTCTCAACTCCAGCAGCAGCTCCAGCATCTCCAGCAGCAGCTCGACCTACAGCCGCAGCTGCCCCTCCTCCCTCCTCCCGTTTCCTAGTAGCAGCCCTTTCCTACCTGGACTGCTGGGAGTGCTGCCTCCGCAGCCCATCTCTCGGGTGCATCTCCAGCGCCGTCTGCAGGTGGCAGTGTGACCGCTTTCCCCTCTTCTGGTTTTGTCGGTTTGCTAGGTCAACCTGAATCTGTTGCATCTCCCATGTACCCTTCTTCTGTTAATGAAACTTCGTTCCAGTACTCTGCCTCACCCTCCTCCACCCTTGACTTCGTCCTAGACAGTGGAGCCACTGACAGTGTCCTTCGTGATGCTGGTACACTGCGCCCTCTCCCCACACCCACCTCCTTCCTCGGTGCTGATAGCAAATTTTCTATCCCCTGTCACAACACTTCCACCCTTCCCTGTCCTCTCTTTCCCTCAAGTACTGTCACCGGTCTCCACATTCCCTCCCTACGCACTAACCTCCTCTCCCAAAGGTCCCTCCAACAAGCCAATATCACCACTGTCTTCCTAGGTGGTGCTAACTACTGTGCCCTTTACAATACTGCTACAGGTCGCCTTCTCTCTCGTATTCCCTTCTGTCCTCGTTCCCGTCTGTACACCCTTCGGCTTCCCCGCCCCCCCCACCTGCCAAGTCGCCTCTCCCTCTCTCCTCTCCCCCCTCCCCTCCCTCCCACTAACCCACCCCTCCCTCTCCGCCCCCCTGACTCTGACTGTTCCTGTCGCTCCCTCTCCCACCCTACCATCCTCCTCCATCACAGGCTAGGTCACCCTAACTTCGCTACTCTGCACTCCTCTGTCTCCTCCGGTCTCCTCCACGGTCTCCCCTCCTCCCTCTCTCCTCTCCCTAAATCCCCTGCCCCCCCCTGCACTGCCTGCGTTCAGAGCAAGCTCAAGCAGCAGCCGCAGCGGAGCTCCCCCTCCGCTTCTGCACAGCCACTTGATCTTGTTCACATGGACCTCTGGGGCCCTAATCCCTCTCCCACTTGCCACGGTCATCGCTACCTTCTCATGCTCGTTGATGATCACAGCCGGTACTCGTCCGTCTCTCTCCTTCGGACGAAGGCGGACGCCCTGGCTGCGATCATCGCCTGGCTCGAGCGGGCAAACACCCATTTTGGGCGCCCTGTTCGCCGCCTTCACTCTGATGGTGGTGGTGAGTTCCTTAACAACCAAGTCTCCTCCTATTGTCAGTCTCGTGGCATTCTTCAGACTTACACCCTCCCTCACTCCCCACAGCAGAACGGTGTGGCTGAGAGTCGTGTTCGAGAGATCACCAAAACAGCCCGGTGTCTTCTTGTCCACGCCTCCTGCCCCCCTTCTCTATGGGGCTACGCCCTCCTTCACGCGGCCCTCCTTACTAACCTTTACCCTCACCCCCTTCTCCCTTCCACCACCCCCACTGAGCTGTGGACAAAGGACAAGCCTGATGTCTCATCTCTTCGTGTCTGGGGCTCAAAGGCATATGTCCTTATTCATCCCTCTGATCGCTCCCGCTCCATGGGAAAGCTTGCCCCTCGCACCCTTCCCTGCATCTTCCTTGGTCATAACCCTACCTCACCTGACTACCTTTTCCTCCATCCCCCCTCAGGTCGTCTAGTCCGCAGTAGAGATGTGGTCTTTGATGAGTCCACTCCCTACTACTCCTCTCCCCCATCCACTGACCCACTCCCCCCTCTCACCCGTCCCCTTGTCTGGTCTGACACCACCCCTCCCCCATTACTCCCTCCTCCCCCCATCCTCCCGCCTCCCCCCCCTCCGTCGTCCCCGTCCCACGGTGCCCCTCCCTCGTCTGGTGATATCTTTGACCCGGAACCTCTGTCCTCTCCGGTCTCCCCCACATATTCCTCTCCCAGTGCCCCTCCCCCCCTCCTCTCCCCTCCCTCGCCACCGACCCGTCCTTCCCCTCCTCCCCGCACCGTACTTACCCGGTACCCCCATACCAGGTCACGTGACGGTATCCTTGGTGCACCGCCCCCTGTTACCCTCTCTTCCTCTACCCTCCCCTCTCTCTCCCCTCTCCTTCACCACTTCTTCCAAGCTGTTTTGCATCAACCTCCTCCTGCAGCAGCCCCCTCTGCCTCCTCTCCCTCACCAGCAGCAGCGTCCGCAACGGCACCAGCAGCTGCACCAGCAGCAGGACCAGCAGCAGGACAGGCAGCGGCACTAGCAGCAGGACCAGCAGCGGCACCAGCAACGGCACTAGCAGCGGCACCAGCAGCAGCACCAGCAACGGCACCAGCAGCGGCACCAGCAGTGGCATCAGCATCGGCACCAGCAGCGGCACCAGCAGCAGCACCAGCAGCCATCCCCACCTTCCACACCTCCCTCTCTAAGGACTCCCATGAGGATTTCCTTGACCTCCACCTCTATAACCCCTCGCTTCTACCCATCACATTCGACCTCACCGGCACACCCGTCTTCGCCTTCTCCTCTGCTCCCTCCGTTTTCATCCCTACCACGTATGCAAAGGCAATGGCTTGCCCCGACGCTCCTCTCTGGCTCGCCGCCATCATCAAGGAGCTGGAGGCCTTTATCGCCAACTCCTCCTTCGTTGATGTGCCTCGCCCTCCCGCCTCTATGAACGTGGTGAAGGGGAAGTGGGTGTTTCGCGTCAAGTAGCTGCCAGGGGAGCCGCCCATCTACAAGGCTCGTTACTGTGCCAAGGGCTTCACGCAGCGGTATGCTGTTGACTTCTTCGATACCTTCTCCCCTACCGCCAAACCTGCTACCGTTCGAGTCGTGCTCGACCTTGCCGCTCGCCTAAATATGGAGATCCACTCGATGGATGCTTCTAACGCCTTTCTGCAAGGCGTCCTTCGCGAGCTAATCTATATGGAGCGTCCAGCCGGCTTTCACCTTCCCTTCCCAGCTAACTCTGTCTGGCAGCTGTGTCGACCTGTGTATGGTCTCCGACAGGCCCCTAGGGAGTGGCATGCTAAGCTTGCCGCCACCCTTGCTGAACTTGGGTTTCGCACCTCCCGCTCCGACGCCAGCCTCTTCCTCCGCGCCTCCCCCTCCCCCTTCGACATCCTTGTGTATGTCGATGACATGATTCTGCTCACCGCCGACCTTGCTGAGCTGGAGCATGTTAAGGCTGAGTTGGGTAGCCATCTCAAGTGCAAGGACTTGGGAGAGTTGCAGCATTACCTGGGCATGACCATCACCCGCGATCGCTCCGCCCGCACCATCTCTCTCTCCCAGGGTCATTACTTGCAGCAGGTCTTGGAGCGGTGCCCAACATACTCCTCTTTCTGTCGGGCACCACCTCTCTCCACCCACCTCCCCCTCAACCTGCTCCCATCCTTATCCCGAGCTCGTCGGCTCCTTCATGTACGCCATGGTCTCCACTCGCCCTGACCTTGCCTACCCCATCAGCATCCTTGCTCGTTTTGTTGGCGCAGGCAAACATACGGAAGAGCACTGGCAGGCCGCCAAGCGTGTCCTCCGGTACCTTCGTGGCACCAAGGACTATGTCCTTACCCTTGGCGGCCCCTCCCCACCTCTCCTCAGCGGCTACGGTGACTCCTCCTGGGCTGATTCTCGGCCGGATCGTCGCTCCTCCTAGGGCTATGGCTTCTCTCTTGGCAGCGGCCTTATCAGCTGGCGCTCCACCCGCTCCTCGGCTATCGCCCTCTCCTCCTGCGAGGCGGAGTTGTATGCCGCTACCATGGCTGCGCAAGAGGCCCGCTGGCTCACCTTCCTTCTTGAGGAACTTGGTGCCCCCCAGCGCTGTCCCGCCATCTGGTGTGACAATGCCAGTACCATTCACCTCACTAAGGATGCTGTGTTTCACGGGCGCTCCAAGCACATTGAGCTCCGTCATTTCTTCACGCGATCTTGTTCAGGCGGGGCACCTTCGGCTCGACGAGATTGACTCGGCGACCAACCTTGCCGACATCTTCACAAAAGCTCTTCCTCATGCGGCTCACTCTTCACTACTTCATCTCCTTGGCCTCACTCCTCCTACGTCGCCTCCCGCCTCTTGATTCTAGCCTTCTAGCCTTATGCATGTTGGGGGGTTGTGTTGTAATTTCATATTTTATACAACATACATAGGCTAGAATTAGATGTGTAGCACATATATAAATTGGGGGGTTGTTTAGTGTACCCTCCAACCACATTTTGTGGTTGCTTGGGATTGGTCCTTAACTCAACCAATCCCAACCAACACACATTTGTGGTTGCTTGGGCCACAATCAATTCTCTCCTTCAACACCCTCCCCCTGCCATCCCTTGCCCTACTCCTCCACCTCCTGCTTCTTCCCTTCCTACCTTTGTGCCACTCCTTTCCCCCCCCCCCAAAACCACCGGCAGCAATCTTCTTCAATCTTTGCACCACACAACTCATCTCAGGTCGCTTTCTCGCCTCCTCCTGGCTGCACTGCAGCGCCACCAGCAGCAGCCTCTTCCAGCCGAAAACTGCCCGTTACCTACAATTAAACTCCTACCCCTGCCACTACTGCCCCTCCGCGTGCCATCCCTTGCACTCCTGCTCCTCCTCCTTCCACCCTTTGCGCCCCTCCTTTCCCCACCCCAGAAGCAGCGATTGTCAGAACATTATGTTTCTCTAGTCTGCAGTGGGGTACTCAGTAGTGAGTACAACCCTGTTAGGGTTTGCTATATGTACCCAATTGCTTTCTAGTGCAATCATCCTTTCTCATTCATTCTTTCGTCAATCCTTCTCACAGCGATCTCCCTCAATCTCTGTACAACACGGTTCATGTCGGGTCGCTTGCTTGGCTCCTCTTGACTACATTGCAGCGCCACCAGCAGCAGCCTCTTCGCTACATTCACTAAAAACCGCCTGCTTCCTACATTTGAACTCCTACCCCTGCCACTGCCACCCCTCCCCGTGCCACCCCTTGCACTCCTGCTCCTTCTGCTCCTCCTGCTCCTTCTGCTCCTCCTGCTCCTCTTGCTCCTCCCCCACCAGTAGCGATCTCCCTCAATCTCTCCACCACACAGTTCATGTCGGGTCGCTTGCTCGGCTCCTCTTGACTACATTGCAGCGCCACCAGCAGCAGCCTCTTCGCTGCACTTGCCGAGAACTGCCCCTTCAAGCGCGGGTCCACAACCTGACTTATATGAAACCCATCCGCCTTCTTCCCCTGCTGCTGCTGCTGATCGTCATTACCTTCTGCTGCTGCCGCTGCTGCTGATGCTGAGTCTCCTCCTCCCTTCCTCCCCCACGCCAGCTGTTTGTGGATCCAGGGGAAGAGGCGGTTGTGTGTGGCGGTGGTGGCGGGGGATCGGCCGGTGAGCAGTTCCAGGAGAACCACGCCCAGAGAGAAGACATCGCTCAGCGGGGTGAGGTGGCCTGGAGGGGGGGAGGGGGGTGAAACATGCAGGGAGAGAGGGTGGGGTGTGTGGTGGGAGGGAAGGGGAAGGAGGGTAGGGAGAAAGGGGTTACAGAAGGGGGAAATGGGAAGGGGAACGGGAAGAGGCAATTGTGGGTGGCAGTGATGGCAGGGGATCGGCCAGTGAGCAGCTCAAGCAGAACGACGCCCAAAGAGAAGACATCGCTCAGCGGGGTGAGGTGACCTGAGAGGAGAGTGGAGGAGGGGTTGGGGGGAAGATACTAAAACGGTGAGCAACTCGAGCAGAACCACGCCCAAAGGAAAGACATCGCTCAGCGGGGTGAGGTGGCCTGAGCGTGGGAACGAGTGGGGGCTGGGGGGTGTCGCACAAGGGGTGAGCACCTCAAGCAGAACCACACCCAAGAAGAAGACATCACTCAGAGGGGTGAGGTGGTTTGGAAGGGGCGGGGGGTCGAAGCACGCAGAGTGAGAGGGCAGGGGGTGTGGTACGGGGGAAGGGGAAGGAGGAGAGCAATAAAGGGATTATGGGAGGGGGAAACCAGAAGGGGAAGGAGAATAAGCGGTTGTGGGTGGCGGTGGTGGCGGGGGATCGGCCGGTGAGCAGCTCAAGCAGAACCACACTCAAGGAAAAGACATCGCTCAGCGGGGTGAGGTGGCCTGAGAGTGGAGAGGAGGGGGATGAGGGGGTGGCGCCCCACAGGATGAGGGTGAGAAAACAGTGCACAAGTCATATCCGTGTTCATCGCCTCCCCACCTGTGAGAACAGCACACTCGTTACAAACCTCCCCACCTGTGAGAACAGCACACTCGTTACAAGCCTCCCCACCTGTGAGAACAGCACATTCGTTACAAGCCTCCCCACCTGTGAGAACAGCACACTCTTTACAAGCCTCCCCACCTGTGTCGATATCGTCAGGGTCGAGGTACCCCAGGGTGCTTATGATGCAAGTGGACACGTGCGTCTTGCCCTCCTCCCCTCCTCCCATCCATGCCCAACAGGCACAAGTCATATCCTCGTTACAAGCCTCCCCACCTGTGTCGATATAGTCAGGGTCGAGGTACCCCAGGGTGCCCATGATGCGAGTGGACACGTGCGTCTTGCCCTCCTCTGGTCCCCGTGTCGCCATGCCAAAATCCGTCACCTTGGCTCTCAGCTCCTGCGGAAATAGACATCGGAAAAGGAAAGGGGAGAGGGGGGGGGAAGGGGAAGGCGGGGGGGGGGGGGTTATGGGGGGGAATCGAGAAACCAATGTGGAGTCTTGCCCTCCTCCGGTCCCCGTGTAGCCATGCCGAAGTCTGTCACCTTGGCTCTCAGCTCCTGGTGACACGGAATGGGTAGGTTGTGGATTAGAGGGGGGGTTTGATTAAATTGATTGTTGAGTCTTGCCCTCCTCTGGTCCCCGCGTGGCCATGCGGAACTCCGTCACCTTCGCTCTAAGCTCCTGCGGAAACAGAAATTGGAGAAGGAAGGAGAAGGGGGAGGGGGAGGGGGAGGCGGGGGGGAGGTAAGAGGGGGATTCGAGAAACCATGTGGAGTCTTGCCCTCCTCTGGTCCCCGCGTCGCCATGCCAAAATCCGTCACCTTGGCTCTAAGCCGCTGCGGAAACAGGGGGGGAAGGCTGTGGGGTGTACGCCAGGCCCTCCGCCATGCCTAGTCCATGCAAGAGCACTCGTGTCCACAACATCATGGACACCTGCAGACCCCCCTCCGTGCAACTTACCCTGTCCAGCATGACGTTATGAAACTTGAAGTCGCGGTGAATGATGTTCTGCCCGTGGAGATACGCCAGCAGGACCACCACCAGAGGGCACATTCCTCAGTATCCCTCCCCAGCAACCTCCCCTCCGACTTACCCTGACCAGCATGACGTTGTGCGATTTGAAATCACGGTGAATGATGTTCTGCCCGTGCAGATATGCCATGCCCTCTGCCATGCCCACTGCCCAAGCGTGGTTTACTCTAAATGAACATACACTACACTACAGAGTACAGACCCCACGTCCCACTTACACTGTCCAGCATGACGTTGTGGGACTTGAAGTCGCGGTGAATGATGTTCTGCCCGTGCAGGTATGCCATGCCCTCCGCCATGCCCACTGCCACCTGCACGCGCTGCTCCCATGTCAGGCACGGGCTGTCTGGGGAGAGGTCTGGAGGGACGGCCGATGGGAGGGAGGAAACAGGTGGTTTTCTTGCATGCTGGACTGCCATTTGCCCACTGCCACCTGCACACGCTGCTCCCACATCAGGCACGGGCTGTCCGGGGAGAGGTCTGGAGGGAAAGTTGTGGTGGAGGGGAAACAAGGAAGGGGAAATTGGTTGACATCGGATACGCCAAACGCAAGCCCTCGCTCCCATGTCAGGCACCCACCTGCCACTTTCGAGGGCTGCTCCCATGTCAGGCACGGGCTGTCAGGAGAGAGGTCTGGGGGAGAGGTGAGTGTGGTGGGGAGGATCGACAAGGGTGGGGGAGGGCGGGGAAGGGGACGAAGAGAGGTAGTTAGGAATTGGTCGGATGTGGACACACCACCCAAGTGCACCCAAAGCCAGGCGCGGCGTGTGGGAAAGGGAAAAGGAGGGTAGAAGGTTGGTGGTTGTTGAACATGCGGGGCTGGTGAGAGGTAGAGGTCTGGGGTGGTGATGGTTGGTGTGGGGCGGATCAACTAGGGGGGAAGGAGGGAAGGATGGTGGGGAATGGGGGGTTGTCGGAGTTTGCTGCAAGCGAATACGTCAGGGGCCCCACATGCACTGAATGATCAGTGCTTCTGTGACAACAACACATGGGGAAGTCCGAAAAGAAAGAAAATAAATCCGTGACAACACAAGCACCCATGCGTGCGTATTTTGAGGCACCAAAAAAAAAAATGTACAGCCACTGAATGATGACTGCTTCCGCGTCAACACACGCACGCATCCGTGCGAAGACAGGTTAAAAAGGCACAGTGCCGCCACTATTCAACATCAAGCGTGTTGATGAAGTGGGTGGATAAGGTCGAAACTGTCTGCGCCCAGCTGCAGAGGTAACTGAGGGGGGCGGTGGATGCAGAGGTAACTGAGGGGGGCAGTGGATGCAGAGGTAACTGAGGGGGGCGGTGGATGCAGAGGTAACTGAGGGGGGCGGTGGATGCAGAGCTGCGAATGCCGAAACCACCCAAGCGGATAGGGAGCGAGGCTTGGGGTCGGGCCGATGTGGACTGTTCAGGGGGTGGGATTCCAGTACTCGGAGCCTAGGAGCTGAGAGAAGTGGCTGAAAATGGTACTATCCCATTAAGAGAGTAGCTCTTGGATTTCGGGAAAACGTGCGACAGTTTGGAGAAGGAAAGAAGGTCGGGCAGTGATGCATAAGGAAAGGATCCGTGAGGCAATCTGTGGGTCCCAGTCTGGATGAAGGGAGAAGGGGGAACAAACTGCGTCAACCACACACCACCCGAGGTGACTTCTCTATCAGCAGCTGACTTTGCTTACTTGGGAGAGGACCATTGAGACGTCACAGAGGCCTATTTGTAGGCCTCACTATAGGACTAACTTGCATGTCTGTCCTTACACTAGTTGTTTGGATTTGCCTTGTATCCAATGTACATTTACTATACTGTTAATGAAGAGGTAGAATAGCACCCTGCCACGTGCCCGGCGCAGTCTCGGGTTCGATTCCCGGCTGGCAAAGCCGAAGTTTTGTTGTTTTTTCTTTTGGCTTGTTTCAGTTACCGCTCGTGTTTTTGTTGTCTGGCCACTATCTATGAAACGAACACATCATACCCTAGAACATGCCCAAGTGCTCCGAGAAGAACATAATTAGTCGATATGTTCATGTCCCTCCATGTTCTGATGACACCTACATACATCTCTCTCCATCTCTCTCCATCCCCCGCATCCACCAAATTATGAACCATAAAAGAGTCAGAAGATTGTAAGACTTGAAAAAAGAACCTGATTGCTCGAGCGAAACGACGTCCCTGTTTTGAAATTGCCATCCTATAGTGAGCCATCTCACAACATACCAGGTCACACACTAAAAAGGAAACAGACTGAACAAACCCAGTTCTTTCGCAATGAAAGCATCAGCTTGGCATCAACGGGGCGCATACGCCGTTCACCAACCCTTGACTAATCATCCCAGCACCATTCATCCCAGCACCATTCATCCCAGCACCATTCATCACAGCACCATTCATCACAGCACCATGCCGCCCAGCACCACGCCGCCCAGCACCATGCCGCCCAGCACCATGCCGCCCAGCACCATGCATCCCAGCACCATGCCGCCCAGCACCGTGCCGCCCAGCACCATGCATCCCGATTGTGTCCCAATGAGTGCATCACTCACCTCGGCATGACTGGCCTGTCAGCGCTGTATGAACAGGTGTATGCGGGCCGCATCCACCCCTCACCGAACCTTCACCATGCATGCAGCCTGGTACCATGTGGCCCAGCACCATACGGCCTGGCACCATGCAGCCTGGCACCATGCAGCCTGGCACCATACGGCCTGGCACAATGTCCCGAGCATGCTACCTGACCATGCGGCATGGCACCAAGCCCAGCATCAGCTACAAGCCACCTGAGTTGAAACCCCCCGCCACCCCCCCCCTAGTCGACGACTGTTCCGTGCATTTATCGCTGTGGATCATCTAGTCCTTCTCTGGGTCTCATCCTATGTCACAGCTTTGAGTTCATTCCTTACGTTCGCTTCCTAGAGAAGTCTCTCAGATGCAACGCATGCTACACTTACAAGATCTAGAGCCAGCGCCGTAAACCCTGAACTTAACAATTTCACTACTAAATCGGAATCATACATCCTAAAGCGTGCCAGTGGTCTAGTGGTAGAATAGCACCCTGCCATACGCCCGGTGCAGACCCGGGTTCGATTCCCGGCTGGCACAAGTTCTTTGCCTTTCGCAGTTTGTTTGCTTTTTTTTTTTAAGGTGGGGTGCAGACATGCATGTGTCTTATAAGACATGCAATCCCACCCACCGCCCTCTTCGTCCTCTCACTTACCGTTGGGATGTAGCCAGTGGTGCAGGTCCCCTCTCTCCACCAGCTCATACACAAGAATCGCCCGGCTGTCCTCCATGCAGTACCCCAGCAGCTGCACCAGGTTGGGGTGTCTCAGGTCGCCCAGCACTAGGATCTCCGCCTGTGGGGTGAAAGATGCACAGTGAGGGAGAGATGAAAGGGTGGGGATGCGAGGGAAAGGAGTGTAGCCCGGCTGTCTTCCATGCGGTACCCCAGCAGCTGCACCAGGCTGGGGTGTCTCAGATCGCCCAGCACTAGGATCTCTGCCTGTGGTGGGGGGAGAAGGAGAGGAATGGGTAAGCGTGTTGGGGAGGAAAGGAAGAGAAATGGAGGTGTGAGGGAGAGGAGCGCAGCACGGCTGTCCTCCATGCAGTACCCCAACAGCTGCACCAGGTTGGGGTGTCTCAGATCGCCCAGCACTAGGATATCCGCCTGTGTAGTGAAGGACGGATGGTAGGGGGAGGCGAAACGGGGTGGGGATGAGTAGGAGAAGCAGCCGCAGCAGGTTGGTTGGGGTGGTTTAAGGCTTCCCAGCATGAGGAGAATCTCTGCCTGTGGAGTGAAGGACGTGGGATGGCGGGAGAGAAGTGCAGCACTGCCTTTTGAGACCTCTCAAAAGTGTTTCCCTGCATGAGAAGGATCTCCGCCTGTGGGGTGAGGGACGTGGAATGGGGGGAGAGAAGAGCAGCATTGGCACGTCACATGCAGAATCTAAGGATAACAGGTGCACCTGATTGGGGTCTTTAGGGACTCAAGGTGACACGTGAAAAGGGCAGTAGGGTGGGTGGGTGGGTGGGTGGGGGGATGGAGGCTGCAATTATAGATGAACAAAACAGAATAATTCATACGTGATCACGATTCGACTTAATGACTCCTTTGCCTAGCCTTGCATTTTCCTGGCCTCGCCTTTCCCTGGCCTCGCCTCTCACCAGGGAATAGTCAAACGCCTTCATGCTGTCAGTGTGAAGCACCTCCACACCGCAACCTCTCCCATTCCCTCAAGCCCATCCCCTTCCCTCCCTCTCCCTCCCCCCCTTCCCCATTCTTTTTCCTTCTGCCCCGCAAAATAGACAAAATACAAACTATCCCGTTCCTCACTCCTCCCTACTACTTACTCACCCTGTTCCATGTCCCTTTTCTCACCCCTTTCTCAGTGGCTCACCAGGCAATCGTCAAACGCCTTCACGCTGTAAGTGTGATGCACCTTCACCGCCCCGCCACCTCTCTCCCATCTTCTCAAACCCATTCTCGACCCTCTCCCCACCTCTTCCCCCCCCTTTAACTCACTCTCCAAACAACTTCCCTCGCCTCTCACCAGGCAGTCATCAAACGCCTTGACGCTCTCAGTGTGAAGGACCTTCACTGCCACACCTCTCCTTACCCCAAGCCCATGATCCCATCCTCTCCCCTTCTGTCCCCTCCCTCACCAGGCAGTCGTCAAACGCCTTGACGCTCTCAGTGTGAAGCACCTTCACCGCCACCTCTCTCTTGCTGCCACGTGGCAGCTCTCCCAGCCACTCGTCCACCTGCCCTTTCCCAGCTGCAGGGATGCGTTGAAATACCCTGCTGCCTGCTGCAGCTCGCGGTAGGAGAAGCGACGCAGAGGAGGAGGGTTGGAGGAAGGCCCTTGCCCCGCTGCGGAAAGAGAGGGTTAGACGGGTAGGGTATGAAGGGAGGGAGACGAGAGGGTAAGAGAGGGAAAGAGTAAGAACCCTTGCCTTGTCCAGCTGCAGGGGCGCATTGAAATACCCTGCTGCCTGCTGCAGCTCGCGGTAGGAGAAGCGCCGCAGAGGAGGCGGGCCGGAGGAAGGCCCTTGCCCCGCTGGGAGGGGGAAAAAAAGGGGGAGAGTGGGGGGGAGTAAGGCCCTTGCCTTGCCCAGCTGCAGGGACGCGTTGCCCAGTACCCAGCCGCCTGCTGTAGCTCGCGATAGGAGAAGCGGCGCAGAGGATGAGGGTTGGAGGAAGGGCCTTGCGCCGCTGCAGAGAGGGCTAAGGGGGTAGGCATGTGAGGGAGGGAGAAAAGAGGGGGAGAGTAAGGCCCTGCCCTTACCCAGCTGCAGGGCCGAGAGGGGGAGAGTAAGGGATGGGGTGGAAGGAGGTGGGAGGGGGCGTGTTTGGGAAATCGGGTAAAGGGGGTAGGGTGTGAAGAGAGGGAGAAGAGAGGGAGGAGAAAGGGGGAGAGGAAGAGAGTTAGGCCCTCCAACAGCAGAGACGCGGTAGGAGGAACGACGCAGGGGAGGGGGGCAGGGGGAAGGCTGGCTGTGCGCTGATGGGGACACAGCGGTTTGGGAAGAGAGGGGTGGGGTGGGGAAAAGATGAAGCAGAGACTGGATTGGGGGAGGGGGAAGAGAGAAAGAAGGCATGGAGGAGAGAGGGGCCTAGCTGCACAGAAAGGGTGCATGAGAATACCCCGCCGCCTGCTGAATCCCGCTCTCGCTATAAGAGGAGAGACGGGAAGATAATTGATTGAGTGAGCGTAGGACTGCCTATAAGATGAGAATACCACGTCTCACGGTACGAATCTGACTCTGAGGCTTTCGGAGAAGGCTCGCTTCGTTCGGTTCGGGACCTTCGAGTCGACTAGAATCACCTCAAAAGTCACTTTGTTCGGGTCGGGACCTGGTGCTATCGGCGACCTACAACGAAATCACTTTTGAGAATTCTCAAAAGTGACAAAAACCAGCAGTCGCAAAGCTTTCTGTACTTCGTGGAAACGTGGAACTAGGAGCCTCAGGCTGCTGCATCTCGCTTTGAGTGTGATCGAGCAAGATGTCTGAGTTTCGCTAACCAGAATGTCCCCAGAGCTCGTGTTCTACCCGAGCACCACGTGCAACGGGATAAATGGCCAAAGTTGTGCACGAGAAACGCAAAAAAAAAACTCGAACGCAGGAATTATCAATCTTGGTAGCACTATGGACACGCCACGAAGAGATTTCGCTGAGCTCGCCGCGTCACTATTAATGCTGCGAGAAAGATCTCGCCACATGCGATCGGGCCAGAACCGACCTGCGCCATTCCCGCGCACAGCCGAGCGCTTCGAGGGCGTCGAGCCGAAGCACCCACAGCACGCAACGGCGTCATCATCGTCCATGCCGCGCGACGGTTACAACGACGACGACGACTCGCAAAGGGGTAAAGGACGTTGGTTATCTTGTCGGATTCGCTGAATCGACGAACATTTCGTGGCTTCACTCGGTGAGTTGTGCGTCTGTCTGCCGGAGGAACTGGGAACCCAAAATAGTGGTTGATGATGAAGATTTAGAATAATGAAGTCAAGGTAATCTGTTGCATATTTAGAGTAATGATCTCGAACAAGAATCTATCTCGTCTATAATCGACCCTAACCTGTTACGCTGGTTGAAGAACACAATGACACACCTGGCAAAGGAACACACATGCCTTCACTAGCAAAGGTTCTCCGACTTCTGCTGGACCAACGCTTGGTGAACATGCTTTCAAGACGTGGTGCATTGGCGTCCCTGCAGCAGTCTTCACAAGGAACGTGCAGAATTGAGTTGAGCCCTGCTGCGACGCTACAATATTAGCGCGACGCACTGGCGCCCCGTTTTCCTCCTCAAACAGATACCCTGTGCGACGGAACTCGCTTCTGTGACTGGGCATCCGTAGCGTTTTGGTCGCACACACAGTATGAATTTCTCGCCACAGCGTCATATTGAGCGTTACAATGACCTAACGAAAGCTTCGGGTTTCCCGTGGGTGTTGGCCATCTGGCCGGTGCCAGTCCAGTCCAAACTCAGCGAGCTAAATTGACGAATGACCGTCCAGGAAAAGTTACACAGATTCAAATAATAGAAGGCACATGCAATGTATAACCTAGCTCCTCAAGTCCTAATACTTATCTTGCTCAGGCTATGCTACCATTTCACATGTAGAGCCTGCGCTGTTTGTACATTTAGAGATTTAAATCCTGTACATGATACACCATCAACAAAACGAAACTTACAGCGCTCATGAAAACATGGATTCCGGAAGTACCGTCATACCCCGGATATACCCCCATGGGGGCCCATGGGGGGCAATAATAAAACAGGTTTTTTCAGGGGGGTGGGCTTATAATCGAGTAAATTTATAAGCGCCGGCGTTTATAAAATGACATATATATTTTTTCTATTTTTTAACACCAAACTGTAGATCTCGTGCTTGCCTTTCCAATCGAGTCGAAGTTACATGGGGTCGTCTGTGAAAATCTCGCGCGCGCTGGGAGATACACCCAATCTGACTCACATCCAGCTCCTGACAGCTCCTGACAGCTCCTGCTGACTGGACCCGCATCCAGTGCAGGGTCCGAATGTGAAGGGAACCGAATCTGCAACACATCCGCCTTCTAAAGTAAAAATCGTTACAGCATTTTGAACACATTTCAAAATTTATAAGTTTACGTGCGCTTATAATAAAACAAGTTTTTTCAGGGGGTGCGCTTATAATCGAGCAGCGGATATAAGCGCCATGCGCCAATTAAAAGTGCCAGGCGCTTATCCGAGGGTGGCGCTTATATCCGGGGTATGACGGTAGCCCTCACAAGACAATCACGCTAATTGTTGGAGTAAGTGTTAAGCTCTTAGGCAAGGGGGATGATTGGACTGTCGAGAGTTTTGGTACAAAGGGAAAACCTAAGGGGTTGTACCCCACAGTGAGTACCCCACTAAAGCCTACCTAAACTATAACATATAAACATATGTTTGACACACCCCCATAGGCAAAGAGGGGGAGAACAGAGGGTCACAAGGCCAGGCAGGAAGTGCAAAGCAAGCTCAGGGTGGATCACAACGTCACCACGCAGTCTGAGCACAAGCAAAAGGCCACAAGGCCAGTTCACATGCAGAGATATATGTGTAACAACAACAGCACAGTGATATCTACCTACAAGAGCAAGCATGCAGGTATACATATAGATCACAGTACAACCAAAGCCTACAGCAAGTGAGGAAGCGTGGGAACAAGGCCTAACAAAGTGCAGAAACGCTGATGATCACCAGGCGGAAGCGCCTTGGTGAATATATCAGCAGTGTTGGCCCGAGTGGCCATGTAAGCAAGACGAAGCTGGCCACGCTGCTGCAGCTCTCGAGCAAGGAAGTAACGTAGAGCGATGTGCTTCGTTCTGTGCTCCAGTCTGTGCTCCTGACACAAGGCAATGGCAGCCTTGTTGTCGACGTACAGAACTGGAGGAGAACGAGGCCGCTCTCCCAAGTCGGTCAGCAGGTAGGTGAGCCAGCGTAGCTCCTGTGCAGCCATGGCTGTGGCGTAGATCTCGGCCTCACAGCTGGAGCCGAGAACTGAAGACAAACGTGTAGAACGCCAGGAAACTGAACCAGAACCAAGGCTGAAGGTGTAACCCTGTCACGACCGCTGAGTAGCCTGGTCGTCAACCCAAGAGTTGCCGAGTGACCAGTGAGGACAACGTCACCCCGTCCTCCAAGCACGAGCCCCATGCCCGATGTACTGCACAAGTAGCGTAGTACCCTCTTAGCAGCATCCATGAGCACCTTTCGGTGCCGACCAGGAGCCACGTAACGAGCCAGAAGGCCAAGAGGGTACGCAAGGTCAGGACGAGTGCAGGTCATCAGGTACATGAGGCAGCCCACTAGCTCTGGGTAAGGACCACTCGGCTCTACGGACTCGTCCGAAGGTGGAGCTGAGAGCGAGTGACCTGTAGCCATAGGAATGGCCTGTGCTGAGGACCAGGTGAAGCCGAAGCGCTGAAGGACCTGCTGCACCATGTGTGACTGAGTCAGTGTGATGGTGCGCCGTGCTCTGTCCCGGGTGATCTGCAAGCCAAGATAGCTGCGCAGCTCACCCAAGTCTGTGCACGTGTGTCTCTTCTGCAGCTCCGACTTCACCAGGGCGAGAGCCTCAGTGTCAGCAGTGGCAAAGACCAAGTCGTCGACGTACACGAAGATGTAGAACGGCGGCAGCGAAGTGTCGGTGCGCAGAAACAGCGACGGGTCAGCAGTCGACGGAGCAAACCCAAGAGCCGCAAGTGTCGTCCTTAGTGTGTCGTGCCACTCACGTGGTGCTTGGCGGAGACCGTAGACCGGCCGCCGGAGGCTCCACTGGGTACCAGGAGGGAACGACCCAGTGAAGCCAGGTGGGCGGCGCAGCCATATCTCCTCGTGCAGGCTGCCCTGTAAGAAGGCTATGCTGAAGTCAAGAGAGTGAAGCTCGTAGTCTCGCTGAGCGGCAACGTGTAGCAGCACCCGAAGAGTGGTCATCTTCGGGGTGGGGGAGAAGGTCTGGAAGAAGTCAACTCCCTCTCGCTGACTGAAGCCTCGAGCCACGTAACGAGCCTTGAAGACAGGCGGAGAACCTGGCGGCCGCTTCACCGTGAAAATCCACATGCCACTGACAATGTTCGCCCCAGGAGGGGGAACCTCGTCGACGTAGGTGCCTGTGGACTTCCAGGATGCCATCTCTGCGTCCATGGCTGTCTGCCACTGAGAGGAGTACTCACCCGCGATTGCCTCAGCGTAAGAGCGCGGGGTAGGGATGTCTGGTGCATCCGGGTCTCCCTCAGGGTCAAGCAGCATGGCCACGAGATGAGGCGCAGCGGTTGCAAGACACTCAAGGTCCTCCTGCCTGTCCTCAAGGACGTCCGTGCCAAGAGCACACTCACCCCCGACGGACGGAGGACAGACAGACTCAGACTCAGCAACAAGACTGGCGGCGTAGTCGAGACGACAGGCAGCAGCAAAGTCAACAAGCTCAGCGACTAAGGCAGACGCAGCAGCAGACTCAAACGACGGGTCAGTGACAACAGTGGCAAGAAGACGCGTGACAGTAGAGTGCTCAGCACGAAACTGGTCAGACGCAGGGTCAGTAACGACAGGCAGAGAAGATGCAGGGGGAGACGGCAGAGGAACACACGGCGGAGGAGAGGAAGGACGACGAACTACAAGGTGAGGGCCGGAGACAGCCGGCTGCCGCTGACGAGGAACACGACGACCGGAACGACCAGAACGGACAGGTGAGACAGGACGCAACGCAGGCTCACGACGCTGAGCAAGGCCCCCAGTCTGCTCTGTGTACGGAGAAGGAGCAGGCAGCGGTGAGCCAGGCTGTAACAGAAGACCAGTAGACGAGGGAAGACTGAGAACCTGGCGAAGTGCAGAGTCAGGTGGTGGCTGAGACGACGGAGACGCGGAGCGAAGAACAGGCGCGGCTGAGCAGTGCCACCAGCACCAGCAGCTCCAGAACCTCCAGCAGCTCCAGCACCTCCAGCAGCTCCAGCACCTCCAGCAGCTCCAGTACCCTCAGCAGCTCCAGCACCGCCAGTAGCTCCAGGACCCTCAGCAGGCCCAGCACCTCCAGCAGCCCCAGTACCCTCAGCAGCTCCAGCACCGCCAGCACCTCCAGCAGCTCTAGTACCTCCAGCAGCTCCAGCACCCTCTGCAGCTCCAGTACCCCCAGTCACAACACCGCCAGCCCTAGCAGCTCCAGTACCCCCAGTACAAGCACCTCCGGGACCAGCGACACCAACAGAAGAACCCCCAGCAGTTGAGCCCTGAGGTGCAGAAGCGAGACGCTGACGGCGACCGTACCAGTCGTGCAGCTGCTGGGAGGTGAGGGGCACACGCGGACGAAGACGGCTACTCCAAGGAGACCGCGTAAAAGCAGTCTCAGAACCCTCAGGCGACTCACCCCTAGACTCAGTACCCCCAGGCTCCGCACACGCAGGCTCAGCACCCCCAGACGCAGCACCTCCAGACGCAGCACCCCCAGACGCAGCACCTCCAGGCTCCTCACGCGCAGGCTCAGCACCTCCAGGCTCCACACGCTCAGCGCCCCCAGACTCAGCACCCCCAAGCTCCGCACCCCCAGGGACAGCACCACTCCCAGCAGGACCGGAGTCACCAGTGACCTCAACAGGCGCAGGCGCGGGGGGGTCTACCTGAGAGACACCTGAAGGAGCAGGACCTGGCGCGGGGAGGGGGTCTACCTGGGGAGGACCTGGGGCGAGAAAGAGCGGCGGGGCGGGGCGAGGAGCAGTGCGGTAGGGGAAGAGGCGGTAAAAGGGGACGGACTCGTCAAAGGTGACGTCCTGAGACGCAAAGACACGGCGCGAGGCGGGGTCGTAAAACTGCCAGCCAGGCGCATCAGGGACAAAGCCAAGGAAGACGCAAGGAATGGCGCGAGGGGAGAGCTTGTCCGCAGTGGTATCGCGGACAAAGGCACGAGCACCCCAGACCCGGAAACGCGACGCGTCGCCAACCTTCCCGGTCCACAGCAGTGTGGGCGAGGTCTCCGGCAAGGAGACACGGGGCCAAAGGTTGAGCTGATGCGCGGCGTACCGGACCGCAAATGGCCACAAAAAATGGGGGGCAGCCGCATGGATCATGGAGGTACGAGCGACCTCCATGACTAAGCCAATGCGGCGCTCAGCAACCCCATTCTGTTGCGGAGAGGCCGGAAGCGTGAATGTCTGGCGGATGCCGTGCTCCGCACAGAAGGCTGCCAAGAGGTCTGAGGAGAACTCACCACCTCGGTCAGAGTGCAGACGTAGGACAGGAAAGTCCGACTGGAACCGCTCGCGGAGCTGGAGACGAGCAGCGCGGATCCAGGGGATCAGAACAGCAGGGACATCCCCCTTGCGCTGCAAGGGGAAGACCGTGGTGTAACGCGTGTAGTCGTCGACAACCAGCAGAAAGTACCGCTCGTGGCCCTGTCCACGGACGCGGGCTGGGCCCCACACGTCCAGGTGGAGAGTCTGCAGTGGAGCCTCTGTGGGAGGGAACGAGGAGGAGTGAGGAGCGGCGCGCTGCCGCCCCTTGACGCAAGGAATGCAGGGCGGCGCAGGCGAGGGAGGGAGGGCAGGCAGAGACCTGGGAAGACCAGAGACCAGGAAGCGAGAGTGCATGCTACGAAGGCGAGGCAGGGAGGGGTGACCAAGGCGGTGGTGCCACAGGAGAGTGTCGTGCGACAGCCGGCGACACTCACACTGCGTAGCTACCTGAGCAGACGCGTGTAACTGGGGAGACAAAGGGGCGGAGCGCGACGCAGTGGTGAGGGTGTACAGACTGGACCTTGGTGCACGAGTGAACGTGGCCAGGTGGCGGCCAGTCTGGGAGCACGTGCAAATCGCCACACGCTGCCGGCCAGGGGTGAAGGTGTCAACCCCCGCATCCTGGAGGACAGCGTTACTCACCAAGTTCGTAGAGAACGAGGGGAGGTGGAGACCAGACAGCTCACCAGACGGGACCGCCGGACACGGAAGCACAGTGGAAGACCGTGCAAGCACTGGGCCCCCAGAAAGGTCAGCCAGTGAGACAGGAACAGGTGCAGGGAGGGGAGTGACTGTGGTACTGTCGCGAAAGAAACAGCGGGAAGCACCAGAGTCAAGTGTAAAGGTGTGCAAGGCCTGTGCAGGCGCAGTACCAAGGGGAGCAGACTCACAAGCACCTAGTGCTGCAGGAGCTATACCAGGGGCTATACCAGGATCCGGCGGCACACACAAGTAGCAGTCACCCTTAGCACTAACAGACAATACATACATAGCAGCAAGAATTGCCTCATAGTCAAGATCAAAGATAGGTACATCACGCCTAAGCAAGTCTGCCCAGTTGGGGAACTCAGGAGCATCAGGAAACTTGGTGCGCCAGGCGTCGCTAAGCCGAGCGAAGCAGCGCTGCTCAGTGTGAAAACCTGTGCACTGGCGACCAGCGCGGGGACCTGTGCGGATGATATAGGGGCAGCGACCAGGACCCCCAGAAGCCCCACGCCCGGCATACCAATCAAGAAGTTGCTGGGAAGTGGGGGTCTGGCGCTGATGCTGCTGCTGCTGCTGCTGCTGTTGCTGCTGCTGCTGCAGCTGCTGCTGGCCCTGACCACCACTGCCACCACCGCTCCCTCCTCCCCCACCGCCGCTGCTGCCCCCTCCACCGCTCCCAGTGCCTCCGCCGCCCCCACCACCACCTCCACCGCCTCCACCCCCACGACCACCCCCACCACCTCCACCTCCCCCGCTGCCTGCACCACCGCCACCTCCACCGCCACCCCCACCGCCCCTGCCACCCCTGCCGCCCCTGCCGCTGCGACGCTTCCCACTAGGAGCGGAAGCAGCTCCAACCTCCTCAGCACCAAGGTAGTCGTGAGCAGCAGCTGCGGAGGCGTAGGAGGGGGTGAGAGGGGAGAGGGAGCACCCCTCAAAGAGGGGAGAGTGAGGAGTGCCACGAGCAGCACCTACAGCGAGGATGTTCTTCTCTGCTGCGAGGAGGTGCTTCTCGAAGTCGTCGACAGTGAGAGTGGTGGGGTCTAGTGCTAGGAAGTGGTCCCTGACAGAGCTAAGAGTGTCAGGGAGGCGGGTGACGAGGAAATAGAGAGTGAAGTACATCGGGGGGGGGGGGGGGGGGGGCGTTGCGGCGCAGAACTCGGCTGAAAGGGAGGCACGAAAGCAAGTGTCAGTAGCGCGCAGGTGGGAAATGAGGTCCTCTGCAGTGGTGAACGAGGAAAGGTCGGGGAACAGGTAGGGTAGCATGAGCCGACCTATGGCTGCAGTGGCCGGGGAGGAGTAGCGCGCAACTACAGCGTCGTACAGCTTCTTAGCAGTTTTGTGCTGGCTGAAATGCGCGTGCTCAGTAATCGGCAGATGGTTCCTAATAGCTAGGCGTGCAGCAGCATCGCGAGTTTGCCACTGCGAGCGTTCAAGAGCAGGAGCATCGGCAGCAGGAGCAACGGCAGTGCTAGACACGTAATCGAACAGTGAAACGCCCTCTTTGGCATCGGCCAGAAGGAACAGTTGGAGGTCGTCTAACCACACAACGAACTCTATGGGGCGACCGTCAGGCTCGAACGCGAGAACGTTAGGCGTCGTCATAACGGCAGCAGGCAAAGGCAGTAGGCAGCAGGCAGTAGACAGGAGGCTGTAGGCAGCAGGCCGCAGGCAAAGACAGAGACAGCAGGCAGTAGACAGGAGGCAGCAGGCAGTAGACCGCAGGCTAAGACAGAGGCAGCAGGCAGCAGGCAACACAGGTAACTTGCAGGGGAGTAGCTTGCCGCACTCAAGCTCCTAAGGCGGCGTGCTAGACAGCAGTAGGCCGCGCGCTTTCTAAGGCAGCGGGCTAGGCAGCAGCGGGCCGCGCAGGCAGGCACACGAGCAGGGCACGCATGGATGCTGGCTGCGTGCGGCTGAGGGCTGCGCGCGGCTGCTGGCTGCGCGTGGCGACGGGCTGCGTGCGGCTCCTGGCTGCGCGTGGCGACGGGCTGCGTGCGGCTCCTGGCTGCGCGTGGCGACGGGCTGCGCGCGGCTGCGGGCTGTGTGCCGCGGCGGGCTGCGCGGGCGTGGCCTAAGCAGGCTGCGCGCGGGCGGCGTAAGTGGCGCGCGGGCGGGGCCTAAACGGGCTGCGCGGGCGGGGCCTAAACGGGACGCGCGGGCTGCTTAAGAGGCGCGCGCGGGAAAAAAAAAAGGGCCGCGCGCGTGCAGCCGAGGCGCGCGCGGGCAGTAGGGAAGGCAGGTAGGCAGGTGAGGTAATATGGTAACCGGTGGGCCCTAATTCTAGGTCCTAAGGACCTATGCTCTAGATGCCATGTTAAGCTCTTAGGCAAGGGGGATGATTGGACTGTCGAGAGTTTTGGTACAAAAGGAAAACCTAAGGGGTTGTACCCCACAGTGAGTACCCCACTAAAGCCTACCTAAACTATAACATATAAACATATGTTTGACAGTAAGAACAGAATTACCCTGTTCATTCCCGAAGGTGCAGCAGTAGTATCGCACCCGCCACTATCGAAGTAGCACCTAAACTTCTACTGCGCTAGCCCATATAAAGCATGCAGGTCAACAGTCGCGGGTCAACTGTTGTGACTGTTGACTAACATGGACCAAACAGTTGCAAGGGATTTCAACGGCCGTAACTGTCTCATCAGTTACAAGCAACACCCCGGTAACTGAAGGGGTTCCCACCCCCGCCCCTCCACGCCACATGTACGAGCCTAGGCCCGAGATCCCGTGCTTTCAAGAAAAGAAGCCAGCCTCCCCCCCCCCCCCCACTTGAAAGTTCACATTTATCACAAATGTTACCATAGAGTTGGGGAGGTGCGATATAAAGCTTCTTTGTCGTGTGATAGTGGGTACAGCGCTCACCCCGGCTGGCAAGATTTCAAAGAGACATGCCCACTGATAGCAACGAGCCTGGGGCAGCGGTGCCTCTGCCGGTGGTCCCCCCAATACCGTAAGGCCCCGGATAGAAGCGCAGGCCTCGGATAAGCGCCGGCGCTTATAAAAGGATGACGCCGCTTGTATCCGGTCCTCGATTATAAGCCCACCCCCTAAAAAAAGATGATTTATTATAAGCGCATGTTGTTTTTTCATTTGAAAACCTGACGAAATACAGAAACGAATTTCACATTATCAAGGAAACAGACTACAAACTCGATTTCCCACACTGTGATCTCAACTTTTGCGCGTCTAGTCAGCATGTGCTGTCATTCTGTCAGTTTGAGTTGGCAGGGAATCACTCCCTGCCAAGTTGCGCGAGAATCAGATTCGCGACCCCATATGTTTTCAACTCGATTACAATCGGCAGAACGAGATCTACAGTTTGGTGTAAAACAGATAGAAAATATTTTTGCCATTTTATAAACGCCGGCGCTTATAAAATTCCTCGATTATAAGCGCACCCCCTAAAAAACAGTGTTTTTTTATACCCCCAGGGGCGCTTCTGTCCGGGGCCTTACGGTAGGTGGTAAAGTACTGCCCCCGATCCGGCTTCATGTGAGTCCACGCATGCTTCTGCTGTTGTTTACCGAGCTGACCCTGCTGCTCTGCTCTTCTTCTAGGTGCAGCTGCATGTCTTGAGGGGTGCGAGCGAGCAGAGAGGACACCAGATGCCGTACCACCACTGCCACTACCATCTCATGTCCAAAATCTACCATGTGCACTTGGTCGGCACCCAACACATACTTTGCATGTACTTCCAAAAGCGGCAGTACGACCACCTCTGAGTCTCCCACGTCAGAGTTACCAGCAGCTGCAGCAGCGGCAGCTACGGCGACGGCAGTGTTGACGGGAATGTGGCCCCATCCTCGCTTGGGTAACACCGACTTCGTGGTCGGGTGCATGGGAGGTGCAGCCGCCCGCGGAGGTCGACGTCGACTTGGCCGAGGAAGTCGACAAGTTTGGTCAACTTCCACGGGGACCACTACGAAGCCACCGACGAGGGAGGTTGGCTTGACTTCGATTGGTGTGGTCGACGAAGGATTTCGTCCTGAAGCCGTGTCGACTTCGACTAGACGCCGGCCACCAAGCCTGGCAGTTCATCATGTCAACTTACTAGGTGACTGACGACCTATACATCGGCTAACTTGAAGTGCGGCTGAGTCACCTCAGGATGGGCAAACATGAGTCGGTGACAGACTACTGCAACCGCGCTTGACGGATTTTGGCCGACATGATGGACATCGTCGACTACTCGACAGCGTCCTACATCACGCACATCGTCACAGGATTCCTGCCTGGATACAACATGATGCGCCAGATGCTGGCGATGCCCGGCGTGCATGAGTCGCTCAACGAGGACATGCTAACCAGCCACATCGTCAATGATGAGGCAATGCAAGAGGTCGAGCGGCCCGCAGAGCTCCTTTGCAGGCAAACTAAGTCGGCCCAGCAAAACAGGGACATCAGCAGGGGCAGCATGAGAATTCGGGAGGAGGTGGTCGCGGAGGTGGGAAATTGGCTCAGGACAATAGTCATGGCGGTAGTGGTCGATGGTGGGAGTACTGGATCAGTGGCAAACCCGACCACCTCTTCTACGAATGTCCCGACCGTGAGAATATCGACGACGACAATCACAAAGAAAACCGCGGGAGATCCGCCAATGGTTGTCCACGTTGAGACAACAAGCCGCGCAAGGAGAAGCACTCGTTGCCAACGAAGGACGCCGGCTCCTCCTTTGGTGGCAAAGCATGAAACGGTAGAGAGGCCTCGTGCTCGATCGTCGGCGTAGTAGATCGGACGGTCTCGCTGGCGCCGGAGGCCGGCGCGGACTTCAAGGCGGTCGCAACCGCTGTGCAAGAAAACCCGTCGGTGATACTGCTCGACAGGGGCTGCTCCCACCACATGATAGGGGAGAAGGAGGTATTCTTCGACATATAGCCAAGCGGCGACGTGAGCCACGTGGGCGGCTTCAACGGGACACTTCAAACCGTCTAAGGCCGCTGCACCGTTGCTCTACGAGGGGAGGCTAGGAGGCAGGTTCTTGTTCCCGGTGTGCTCTACGTCCCGGGCGTGCAGGCGAACCTGCTGTCGGCGGGCCATCTGAAGAACAGTGCCGTGAAGCTGCAGGACGATGATGATGAGATGCTGCTCGTCTCGGTGGCAGGGACGTGCTTGGTCGGGCGCACTACACCGGTCGGGTCCTCTGCACCGACCTTCGCCCCTGCTCGATGGAGTCGACATCGGCTTCATTCATGATCACTTGAGGACGCACCGTGACCTTGCAAATGCATGCTTGGCACGCTCCTCCAACCGCACTCGTCGTGAGGTGTAATTTTTAGTCGGTGACCGTGTTATTTTGGATGGTCGAAACCTCCGACTCCTGCAAGACGACAAGCTTCATCCACGTTTCATTGGTCCACTCGTCATTGAGCATGCACTGGGCCCAGACGCATACTGTCTTCGCCCTCCCACTCATTTCCGCATGCATCCATCCTTCTACGCGTCTCTCCTTCATCCATACACCAATCCCAACGCCACCTTCTCGGGCCGTGATTGCACTCTAATGTCGGTAGATGTTGACATTGACAAGCTCAACTACCAGATCCAGTGCATCCTCAGTCATTGTCGCCATCTCCAGGGTGGATTTTGCTGCGATCAAAAGTTGATCGCTCCTAGGATCACCTTGGGAAGGTTTGTAGAGAATGTGTGTGAACGTATAAACAAGAGTACGGGGAAATACGAAACGATCTAGACTAGCCATGTACTCTAAGGGGTACATTTCCTTATTGCAGCGAAAACCAACCGTGCGACTCTAAACGGTTACGAATTGTTCCGGCAAAATCCTCGCCACTGTTGCTACCTGATGCTGTCTGCCCTGACTGTCCAGATGCTCCGTAACCGTACGCGACTCTTCGCTTCGTTCCGTCTCTTCGCCTTCATACTCGTTGATGTGAGACTCGATTGCTACTGTCAGGAGTGCACAGTGTCTTTCTTAATTTACTATTCATATCACCCCCCTTCACTCCTGACCGTAGCAGGCCTTGACCCGCTTGACTACCCCGCTGAGTTCGGAGCAGTGGTGGTATTGCTGACGTGGCAGTCGCTTCGTGAGGAGTTGGCTTCCATGTCACCCGTCGGGCAGTAGGCTAAGTCAACCTTGCCCTTGTCAACTTCGTCTTTGAAGAAGAAGTACCGCAGCGCAATGTGTTTTGGTGCGGTTGGCGAATCATGGCTTGTTTGCGATCCTGATCGTGCTCTGGATGTCACAGTACAGGCGAAAGGTGGGCGAAGTTGGGATTTTCGCCTCTTGCAGGAGCTCCTGTAGGTAGAGCCTCTCACGAACTGCTGCTGTTGCGGTGATGGATTCAACTTCGGCGGATGAGAGGGCAACCAATTCCTGCTTCTACGATTTCCAGGAGATGGGCCCCGTAGGTTCGAGTCGGAACAGGAACCCGGTTCTCGACCGTCGAATGTCGAGATCAGCAGGGTGATCGGCGTTCACGTAGTTAGTGAGATTGAAGGACGGGGTGGTGACTGTGGAGTAGCAGAGCCCAATGTTGGGCGTGGAGATGAAGAACTGCAGAGCTCGCTGAAGGTCTAGAAGATTCGCCATCGGTTTGCGGGAGTACTGAGCCAGTTGGCTCACGATGTACGAGAAATCAGGCCTGCAGGTAACACAGGCGAAGAGCAGGCAGCCTAGCCGTTGCTGGTAAGTGTGGAGTCCAACGGCGGAAAGGGCTTTGTTGTCGGGCTTGTGGTTCGGTCCGGGAGTGCGGTAAGGGGTGGAGAGCGGTGCAGGCGCAATGTTGAAGCATTTACCAAGTTCTCCTGCGTACTTGGCTACTGAGAGGTGAATGGCTTCTGGGGCGTAGGAGATGTTGAGGCCGAGGAACTGCTTAACATCATGGTTGCATGTGATGTCGATGCGCCCCGCCAAGTTCTTTTCGAATTGTTCAAGCAGCTCGTTGCGTGACCCTGTATAGAGTAGATCGTCGACGTAGACCGTGAGCAGTATGTAATCCCCATGGAAATCTCGGCGGTACATTTCACGATCGTGGGGCAGTTGCTTGAAGCCTATTTCGAGAAGGATGTTGTGCAGGCACTGTTGCCAGAGCCTAGGCGCTTGTTTGATCCCGTAAAAATATTTCCGCAGCTGGCACACACGTGAGTCGCCTTCGCCGTATGTGTGCGGTTGTTCCACGTATATTACTGCGTCCACTAACGCATAGAGGAATGCGTTCTTCATGTCAATTTGTCGGAGCGTTAGGTGTCTTGCAGTAGCGATGGCGAGCAGAATCCTGACGGAGGTGTGACAAATGACCGGCGCAAACGTTTGGATGAAGTCGATGCTGTGCCTCTGGTCATAGCCATGTACGACCCATCATGCCTTGAAGCGCTCGATCGTGCCGTCCGCTGCGGTCTTCACACGGAAGACCCATTTGCGAAAGAGGATTCTTCTCCCTTTGATTCCGGTGCGATCGATGAGCACTCAGGTGTCGCGGGATTCGAGCGCTTGGATTTCTTGATCCATCGCCTCACGCCACTCCTTGCGATGGGGACCCGTCAGCGCCTATTGTGGGTTCTTTGGCTCGATGACGCGTGACGCTGTTGACGTGGAGGTGTGGAGCTACAGCCCTAAGATGGTGATGTCGTGGCGGTGCTGGGGAATGACCTCTTGCATGTCATCATCATCACTCTTTGGTTCAGGTGGCGGTGGCGGTGCTGCGCCTCTGCTGCTTCCTCCTGCTCCGCCGACTCCTCCTCCAGAGGGATTTTCGTCATCATCGTCGTTGCTGTGGCAATCACCTCCTGTGAATTCACCTTTGGTGTCCTACTCTAGGATGGCTACGGCGGCTTCCTCCTCAGGCGTGGCATAGCTGTGCCTGTCATTGGCGTAGACTCGGTTCGCGTTCGTCTGCTTGTCTTCGCGGAACTGGGCGAGGTTGAGCCATTCGTAAAAAATGACGTCGCGTGCGTTCGTGATTTTCTGGCTGAATAGGTCCAGGATGATCCACGCCTTGTATTTGTGGCTGATGCCTAGGTGAATTCTCCAGCGCGCGCGGCTTGCGAATTTGCCGATGGTTGATGTTGGCGGGCGATATTGCACAATGCACCCCCAGATGCGGAGCATGGACGTGTTGCCTTTCATGCCCGTCCATTTCAGGTGCAGGTTCAGGTTCCCAGTGATGACAGTGGTAGAGAGGAGGTTGTGCACTCATACGACGTGGTGCATTGCATACGTCCAGTACGTCGGGGGAAGCTTTGACTATTTCAGCAACACCCGCACCTTCGTCATCAGCGTGCAGTTTGTGCGCTCGACGACACCCTGCTGCGGATGCAAGTAGGGGAGGGAGATGTGGTGCTTGATTCCTTTCTGCGCGAGGTAGTCATGTAGCTCCTTGCTGCGAAATTCCGTTGCGTCGTCCGACAGCCAAATCTTCAGTTTCTCTACGGACTACCGCTGTGCATGCGCCAGCCAAAGGCGGAATGCCTCGTGTGCTCTGCTGCGGAGCTCCAAGTTTACGATCCACATGTAGCGGGTTCCCGTGTCAACGAAGGTGAGCGTGTACTGCTCGTCGTTGGTTCCGCAATAGGAAGTCGCTGTACATGAGGAAGTCGGTGTACACGATGTGCAGTTTAGAAAAGCGATTGGTTCCTGGTTATAGAAGGGGGAACAGCTGATGACTCAACGCAGCTTCAGGGCAGACGGTACAGTTGCGCGGTTGTGATGTGCTCCTCACTTCGGAGCCGTCAGGGCGCATGAGCGCGCCAAACACAAATACTCCAGCCTCGATGCAGTTTTTTGTCAGAATGTTATGGTGCTTACAATTTGTGTAGGCTATAGTGGGGTAGCCCATAAGGGGTACAACCCAATTAGGGTTAGTACTTGTACCCAACCCTTTCATAGTTCATTCATTCTCGTTCATTCTTCTGACATGGTTTCAGAGCAGGTCCTTCGTCAGGACCGATTTTTTTTTGGCCCACGACAGTGCTGCCCCACGCGCCGCCCCTAGCGACCCTCGTGCCGCACCTGCGGCCCCTCGCGCCTGCCCCTTGCGGCCTGCCCGTCGACCCTAGGCCCCACGCGCCCCGTCGACCCTAGGCCTTGGCCCGCCCTGTCGACCCTAGGCCCCGGCGCGCCCGTCGATCCCTAGGCCCGGCCCTCCCGTGGACCCCTCCGCCCGGCCCGCCCGTCGACCCTAGGCCCGGCCCCCACCCGTCGACCCTAGCCCCGGCTCGCCCCATCGACCCTAGGCCCCGGCCCTACCCGTCGACCCTAGGCCCCAGCGCGCGCCCCGTCGACCCCTAGGCCCCAGCCCACCCGTCGAACCTAGGCCTCTGGTGCGCCCCGTCGACCTTGGCCCGGCCCCACCCGTCGACCCTAGGCCTGGCCCGAACCGTCGACCCTAGGCCCCGGCGCGCGCCCTGTCGACCTAGGCCCGGCCCCACCCGTCGACCCTAGGCCCGGCCCGCCCCGTCGAACCCTACGCCCGGCATGCCCTGTCGACCCAATGCCCCGGCCCCCCGTCGACCCTAGGCCCCGGCCCGACCCGTCGACCCTAGTCCCCGGCGCGCGCCCCGTCGACCCTAAGCCCGGCCCTTCCTGCGCCCCTAGGCCCTGGCCCGCCCGTCGCCCCTAGGCCCAGGCCCGCCCTCGCTCGGCTGCCCCGCGCGCCACCTCCCCTTTGCGGCCCGCCCGTCCCCCTTGCGCCCGCCGGCCGCCCCTAGGCCCCCGAGCGGCCCCTTGCGACCCTCCAGCAGCCCCTAGGCTCGCTTGCCGACCCTGCTGCCCTAGTAGCCGCCCCTTGCGGCCCTCTCGCAGTCACTGCCGCCCCTTGCAGCTTGCTTGCCGCCCCTACTGTCAGAATTAACGAACAAGAATGAATTAACTAGCAAAGAGTTGGGTACAAGTACTAACCCTAATTGGGTTGTACCCCTTATGGGCTACCCCACTACAGCCTACACAATCTAAGCTATATATAAGTTTGACACACCCCCATAGGCAAAGTGGGGGAGAACAAGTGGTCACAAGACCAGTCAAGAAAAGCAAAGCAAGCTCAGGGTGGATCACAAAGTCACCACACAGTCCGAGCACAAGCAAAGGCCACAAGGCCAGTTCACATGCAGAGTTATATAAACGAGAACAAACAATACAGTGATCATACCCTAGCAAGTGTAAGCATGCAGGTATACATATAGATCAGAGTACAAGCAAAGTCACGCAGTGAGCAGGTGAGGTAAAGTAGGCACAAGGCCTAAATCAGTAGAAAAGCAGTGATGATCACCAGGTGGAAGTGCCTTGGTGAATATATCAGCAGTGTTGGCCCTAGTGGCCACGTACGCAAGACGAAGCTGGCCACGCTGCTGCAACTCTCGAGCAAGGAAGTATCGCAGAGCGATGTGCTTCGTTCTGTGCTCCAGTTTGTGCTCCTGACACAAGGCAATCATGGCCTTGTTGTCTACGTACAGAACTGGAGGCAAACGAGGCTGCTCTCCCAAGTCAGTCAGCAGGTAGGTGAGCCAGCGTAGCTCCTGAGCAGCCATGGCCCCGGCATAGATCTCAGCCTCACAACTGGAGCGGAGAACTGAAGACGAGCGGGTAGACCGCCAGGAAACTGAGCCGGAACCAAGGCTGAAGGTGTAACCCTGTGACGACCGCTGCGTAGCTGAGTCGTCAACCCAAGAAGCGTCTGCGTGACCGGTGAGGACAATTGGACCCCGTCCTCCAAGCACGAGCCCCATGCACGACGTATTGCACAAGTAACGCAGTACCCTCTTTGCAGCATCCCAGTGCACCTTTCGGTGCCTACCGGGAGCCACGTGGCGAGCCAGGAGGCTGAGAGGGTACACGAGGTCAGGTCGTGTGCAAGTCATCAGGGTACATGAGGCAACCCACAAGCTATGGGTACGGACCACTCGGCTCTACGGACTCGTCCGAAGGTGGAGCTGAGAGCGAGTGGCTGGTAGACAGAGGAGTGGGGTGTGGCGAGGAGAACTGGAAACCGAAGCGCTGAAGGACCTGGTGCACCATGTGTGACTGAGTCAGTGTGATGGTGCGCCGTGCTCTGTCCCGGGTGATCTGCAAGCCAAGATAACTGCGCAGTTCACCCAGGTCAGTGCAGGTGTGTCTCTTCTGCAGCTCAGACTTCACAAGGGTCAGTGCCTCAGTGTCAGCAGTGGCAAAGACGAGGTCCTCGACGTACACGAGGACGTAGAACGGCGGCAGCGAGGTGTCGGTGCGTAGAAACAGCGACGGGTCAGCAGTAGAAGGATTTAACCCAAGAGCCGCAAGTGTAGTCCTCAGTGTGTCGTTCCACTCGCGAGGCGCCTGGCGGAGACCGTAGACCGTAGACCTGCAGGAAACAACCCAGTGAAGCCAGGTGGGCGGCGCAGCCAGATCTCCTCGTGCAGGCTGCCCTGCAAGAATGCTGTGCTGAAGTCAAGAGAATGCAGCTCGTAGTCACGCTGAGCAGCGACGTGCAGCAACACCCGAAGAGTGGTCATCTTCAGGGTGGGGGAGAAGGTATGGAAGTAGTCAACCCCTTGTCGCTGTCTGAAGCCTCGAGCAACGTAACGCGCCTTGAAGGCAGGCGGAGAACCCGGCGGCCGCTTCACCCTGAAAATCCACATGCCGTCGACTATGTTCGCCCGAGACGGGGGAACTGCGTCGACGTAGGTGCCTGTGGACTTCCAGGATGCCATCTCAGCATCCATGGCTGCCTGCCACTGAGAGGAGTAAGGACCCGTAATCGCCTCTGCGTAAGAGCGCGGGGTCGGGATGTCTGGTGCATCCGGGTCTCCCTCAGGGGCAAGCAGCATTAAAGCGAAACGAGATACAGCAGCTGCAAGACACTCAAAGTCCTCCTGCCTGTCCTCAAGGACGTCCGTGCCAAGAGCACACTCACCCCCGACGGACGGAGGACTCGCAGACTCAGACTCAGCAACAAGAGCTGCGGCGTAGTCTAGACGACAGGCAGCAGCAAAGTCAACCAGCTCAGCAACGAGGTCAGACGCAGCAGTGGACTCAAAAGAAGGGTCAGTGCAACATTGGCGAGGAGACGAGAGACAGTGGGACTGGCAGCATGAGCGCGGTCAGACTCAGGGTCAGGGATGGCAGGAAGAGAGGACTCAGGAGGAGGCGGTAGAGGAACACGCAGTGGAACAGAGGAAGGACGAAGTGCCATAGCGTGCGTGCCGCGGACAGGAGGAGGACGCGAACGAGGAATGCGACGAGCAGTGCGGACAAGCGAGACAGGACGAGACGCAGGCGCACGATGCTTTGTAAGACCGCCGGACTGCTCAGTGTGAGGAGAAGGAGCAGGCAGTGGGGAGGATGGCTGCAATGGCAGCTGCGTTTGGTCAGGCAGCGGAAACAGCAGGGGAAGAGTAAGGCTAGGAGAAGACGGGTCACCAAGAACCTGCTGAAGCAGGGGAACGAAGTACGATCGCGGCCGCACAGTGCCTCCAGCACCAGTACCACCAGCACCCCCAGCTCCAGCACCTCCAGCTCCAGGGTAAACAGCTCCAGCTCCTCCAGCTCCAGCTCCTCCACCTCCAGCAGCTCCAGGCGCAGTTGGGTCTCCAGCTCCAGCACCCCCAACACCACCAGTCCCGGTAGCTCCAGTACCCCTGGTACGAGCACCTCCAGGACCAGCAGCCGCGGTACCTCCAGTACCACCAGCTCCAGCAGTAACTCCAGCACCTCCAGCTCCAGTGTCTCGAGGGGCTCCAGCTCCGGCAGCTCCACTCCGAAGGCGTGCGCGCCGAGCAAGCCACTCACGCAGCTGCTGTGGGGAGAGAGGCTCCGGCCAGGCAAACAGCCGCGGTGAAGCACCAGCAGGACCTCCTGACGAAGCAGCACCTCGAGGCTCAACACCCCCAGACCCCGCGCCCTCAGACTCCGCACCCCCAGGCTCAGCACCCTCAGGCTCAGGACCCCCAGGCTCCGCACCCCCAGGCTCAGCACCCCCTGGCTCCTCAACCCTAGGCTCAGCACCCCCAGACCCATCACCCTCAGACTCAGCGACCCCAGGCTCCGCACCCCCAGACTCAGCACCCCCAGACGCAGTACCGCGAGAAGCATCCGAGTTGCTAAGTACCTCAACAGGAACAGTACTGGGGAGAGGGTCTACATGAGACACACCTGAGGGAGCAGGACCCTGGGGCGGGAGGGGGTCTACCGGAGGGGGACTAGGAGCGAGGAAGAGTGGTGGGGGGGGGGGAGGGGCAGAACGGTAGGGGAAGAGACGGTAAAAGGGAACCGACTCGTCAAACGTGACGTCATGAGAGGGGAAGACACGGCGCGAGGTGGGGTGGTAAAACTTCCAGCCAGGCGCATCAGGGGGAAAGCCAAAGAAGATGCAGGGGATTGCATGGGCGGAGAGCTTGTCCGCGGACATATCGCGAACAAAGGCACGAGAGCCCCAGACCCGGAACACCGACGCATCGCCAACCTCCCCCGTCCAACGCAGTGTGGGCGAGGTCTCCGGCAAGTAGACACGGGGCCAGAGGTTGAGCTGATGCGCAGCGTACCGGACCGCAAACGGCCACAGAAAATGGGGAGCAGCCGCATGGATCATGGAGGTACGAGCGACCTCCATGACTAAGCCAATGCGGCGCTCAGCAATCCCATTTTGCTGCGGTGAGGCCGGAAGCATGAACGACTGGAGAATGCCCTCCCCACAAAAAAAGTCCCGCAAGAGGTCGGAGGAGAACTCACCACCTCTGTCAGAGTGCAGACGCAGGACACGAAGGTCAGCACGGAACCGCTCGCGGAGCTGGAGACGTACTGCACGAATCCAAGGGATCAAGACATCAACGACCTCACCCTTGCTGCGCAAGGGGAAGACGGTGGTGTACCGCATGCAGTCGTCAACGATTAGCAGAAAGTAGCGCTCGCGGCCCTGTCCACTGACGCAGGCTGGGCCCCACACGTCCATGTGGAGAGTCTGCACGGGGGCAGTTGTCAAGGGAACCGAGGAGGAGTGAGGAGCGGCGCGCTGCCGCCCCTCGACGCAAGGAAGGCAGGCCAGAGCAGGCGAGGGCGGGAGGGGAGGCAGAGACCTGGGAAGACCAGAGACAAGGAGGCGGGAGAGCATGCCACGTAGTCGTGGCAGGGAGGGGTGACCAAGGCGGTGGTGCCAGAGGAGAGTCTCGTGCGACAAGAGGCGACACGAGCAAGGGGGTGCTACCCGACCTGACGCGGACACCTGGGCAGACGCAGCTACCTGAGGAGGCTTGGTAGCCAGTGTGTACAGACTCGACCCTAGCCGACGAGTGAACGTGGCCAGGTGACAACCCGTCCGTGTAACATGTGCAGATCGACACACGCGGACCCCCAGGAGTGATGGTAGTGACCATCGAATCCTGGAGGGCGGCGGTATTCACCAAGTTTGTAGAGAACAAGGGGAGGTGAAGACCTGACAGTGAGCCGGACGGAACCGCCGGACAAGGGAGAACAGTGGAGGAACGGGCAACGACCGGGTCCCCAGAGGGGTCAGCCGGTCTGACTGGGACAGGTGCAGGGAGAGGAGTGAGGGTGGTGCTGTCACGAAAGAAACAGCGTGAGGCACCTGAGTCTAGCGTGAAGGTGTGCAAGGCCTCAGCAGGCGCAATACCAGGGAGATCAGACTCAGTAGCATCTAGAGTAGCAGCCGTTATACCTAGGTCAGGCGGCACACACCGGTAACAGTCACCCTCAGCACTAACAGACAATGCATACATAGCAGTAAGAATAGCATCAGATTCTAGATCAAAGATAGCAACCCCAGACCTAAGCAGCTCTGCCTAGCGCGGGCGCTCGACCTCGTCACCAAACTCAGCATGCTTAGCGTTGTCGAGGCGAGAGAAGCAGCGGTGTTGAGTGTGAAACCTCCCGCATGTCTGACCAGCATCATCACCCGTGCGAATGACATACAGGCAGCTACCATTACCCCCAGACGCCCCACGCTGAAACAACCACTCACAAAGCTGCTGGGGCGACTGGGCCTCGCTCCGACGCTGCTGCTGCTGCCTCTGGCCACCTCCAGAACCTCCACGCTGAGCTCCGGTCCTACCGCCACCAGTCCCACCGCTGCCACTACCGCCACTCCCACCGCTGCCTCCACCGCCGCCACCAGAACCCCCACTCCCGCCACCACTCCCACCGTTGCCACCACCTCCACCGCCTCCACCACCTCCACTGCTGCCCCCACCACCACCCCCGCTGCCACTGCCACCACTCCTTCCACCCTTTCTCTTGCCGCTGTGGCGCTTTGCACTAGCAGAAGCAGCCCCGACGTCCTCAGCAACAGGGACGTCTGCAGCAGCAGCAGAGGCGTAGGAGGGGGCAAGGGGGGAGGGGGAGCACCCCTCAAAGAAGGGCGTGCACGGAGTGCCACGAGCAGCACCTACAGCAATTGCACTAGTCTCAGCTGCGAGGAGGTGCTCCTTGAGTAGGTCAACAGTTAGGGAGGTGGGGTCAAGTGAGAGAAAGTGGTCCCTGACAGAGCGAATGAGTCAAGGAAGCGGGTGACTATGAAGTAGAGAGTGATGAACATCGAGGGCTGGTTCCTGACAATGAACTCAGTAGGGACGGTAGCGTGGTAGCGAGCGTCGCTAGTGCGGAGGTGGAAAACAAGGTCCTCTACCGTGGCAAAGGCAGAGAGCTCGGGGAACAGGTAGGGAAGAAGCAGGCGGCCGAGAGCAGCAGTGGGAGGCGAGGAGTAGCGAGCGACTACAGCGTCATACAGTGCTTGTGCTGTCCTGTGCTGTCCAAAGTGAGCGCATTCGGCTAATGGCAGGTGGTTGCGAATGGCTAAGCGAGAAGCAGCGTCGCGAGTAAGCCACTGTGAGTCAGTCGCACGATCAGCTGTGGCGGGAGGGGCAGTAGCGGCGCCCGACGTGAGGTCAAACAGCGAAATACTGTCCTTAGAATCGCTCAGTAGGTACAGCTGCAGGTCGTCGAGCAATGTGTCAAACTGAATCGGTCTGCCCTGATGATCGAACGCGAGAACTCGAAGCAAAGCCATAGCGGTGCAGCACGCAGAGCGAGGAGAAGCAGGGCAAGCAGCAGCAGCAGTAGCTGCAGCAGCAGAGAGTTGCGGCAAGCAGGGCAGCAGCAGCAGCACGCAAGAAACGGCGTGCGGGGCCTGGAGTCGACGGGCCGGGGCCTAGGTGCGATGGGTCGGGGCCTAGGGGCAACGGGCCGCAGGGCCAGGGGCTACGGGCCGGGGCTAGGAGCGACGGGCCACGGGGCCGGGAGCGACGGGCCGAGGGGCCTAAGGGCGACGGGCCGCGGGGCCTAGGGGCGACGGGCCGGGGGCATAGGAACAACGGGCCGCGGGGCCGGGATCGACGGGCCGCTGGGCCGGGAGCAACGGGCCGGGGGCCTAGGGGCGACGGGCCGCTGGGCCGGGAGCGACGGGCCGGGGGCCTAGGGGCGACGGGCCGCGGGGCCAGGAGCGACGGGCCGGGGGCCTAAGGGGC
Source organism: Closterium sp. Naga37s-1 (assembly GCA_947471745.1). Lineage (NCBI taxonomy): Eukaryota > Viridiplantae > Streptophyta > Zygnematophyceae > Desmidiales > Closteriaceae > Closterium > Closterium sp. Naga37s-1. The sequence continues at coordinate 97,257 of CANJKZ010000293.1, forward strand.
GACGGGCTGGGGGCCAGGAGCGACGGGCCCAGGGACTAGGAGCGACGGGGTCGGGGCCTAGAAGCGACGGAGGACCTGCTCTGAAACGATGTTAGAATTAACGAACAAGAATGAATGAACTAGCAAACAGTTGGGTACAAGCACTAACCCTAATTGGGTTGTACCCCTTATGGGCTACCCCACTACAGCCTACACAACGTAAGCTATAAATAAGTTTGACACCTACCTGCGCTGTGCCCTACGCTGCCCGGCCTCTGCCTGCCCTGCGTGCTGCGCCGCTATGGCTTCTCTCCGCGTTCTCGCTTTCAATCATGAGGGCAGACCGATTGAGTTTGACACCTGGCTCGACGACCTGCAGCTGTACCTACTGAGCAACTCTAGGGACAGCGTTTTGTTGTTTGACCACACGCCTGGCGTCGCTCCCGCACCTCCTGCCACAGCTGACAGTGCGACACGCTCACAGTGGCTTACTCATGACGCTGCTGCTCGCTTAGCCATTCGCAACCACCTGCCGTTAGCCGAATGCGCTCACTTCGGACAGCACAGGACAGCACAGGCACTGTACGATGCCGTAGTCACCGGCTACTCCTCGCCTGCCACTGCTGCTCTAGGCCGTCTTCTACTGCCCTACCTGTTTCCCGAGCTGTCCGCCTTTGCCACAGTAGAGGACCTGGTTTCCCACCTTCGCACTAGCGACGTTCGCTAACGTGCTGCCGCCCCAGCTGAGTTCCTTGACAGGAACCAGCCCCCGATGTTCATCACTCTCTACTTCATAGTCACCCACCTCCCTCACTCTCTTCGCTCTGTCAGGGACCACTTTCTCTCACTTGACCCCACAGTCCTCACTATTGACCTACTCGAGCAGCACCTCCTTGCAGCTGAGACTAGTGTAGTTGCTGTAGGTGCTGCTCGTGGCACTCCGCGCACCCCCTTCTTTGAGGGGTGCTGGAGGCATTGTGCGGCCGCGACCATACTTCGTTTCCCTACTTCAGCAGGTTCTTGGTCTCTCGTCTTCTACTGGCCTTGTTATAGTCACAATAGCCTTGAATGTGCCTAAAACGAAAGATAGAGAGCACAGACGGATTTCTGCACAGCGGCTTCAAACGTTGATAGCGTTCTGCTCACAGCTGCAAATGACTTGATTCAAATTGGATCTGGAGCGTCTTCTCGTCGTCTACAATTATCAATTTAGATTGCACGATTTGATAAAGAATTGACGACACAGCGTCGGTTTGAACGAACGGTACTATGGCAGCCACTATAGTCTTAGAACACAAGATAGGAAGAGTTACGAGTTGGGAATGACTCCCAGCTCCTACAAACCCCAAGAGCCGAGGTACAGTGATGTGGAACAGTGCCACACTGTCCCCAACCACGAAGGGTCTCGAAACTACCCTTCACTAGGGCCTACACCAAGTGAAATGTTACACTACACAAAGTAATGTAACTATCTTCAATATCTTGAGGTGTACCCTTTTGGCAAGCTTCGAAATCACTTGAGGCTTGACACCAAGGCTCGGGCTCTTCATCACAAACTCATCCTTGAGTTCTTGATGGGTCTGCTGCACACACCTGCGACACGCCGAACGTTCGACACAGGACAAAATAGAAACCGCGCACGACAAAATAGAAACCGCGCGCGAGACACAAACGACCGCGTAACACGCGTCTAGCGATAACTCGCTATTGACTCGACACACACACTCGACATCATGACTCAACATTCACACACAATTATAAGCATGAAATATATATTATCCCATGCCCTCATACCATTCCATACACACACACATTCACGCACACGGACAACAAGCCGAGTGCAAACCGTAGGGTTGCACCAACAAACTCCCCCTCGGATTGTTGGCCTTAGGATATGTTGCTCTCTCAGTTCAGAGCCATCCCAGCCAGCTTGCAACACTTCCAATGCTGCTGCTCCACCAGCCTCTTGGTCATCATGTCAGCCGGCTGCCCCGTGGTCTTCACGTAGCGCAACTCAACTTCACCCGCGGTTACCATGCTCCTCGTCCAATGCCACTTCACCCTCATGTGCTTCGTGAGTCCATGCAACACAGGGTTCTTAGCAAGAGCAATGGCACCCTGGCTGTCACAGTACAGTGGGGTAGGTCCTTGCTGCTCCTCCCCCAATTCAGCCAACAAACGCCGCTGCCACACAATCTCCCGTACGGCACGGAAGAGTGCCATGTACTCGGACTCCACCGAGCTCAAAGCTTGGTCAACCTGCTTCTTGCTCTCCCAAGCAGTTGGGCCTCCACCAACACAGCATATGAAGCCTCCCACACTTGTCATGTCCTCTGGTTCTGATGCATATGAAGCATCCGAGTAGGCGGTGAGGAACAAACGCCCGGGTTCAACACCATCCGCGCCCTTTTGGCGCCTTTGTGCCACCGCCGAGTATTGCAGCCCAACGGTCGGTGTTTGGCCAAGATACTTGGCCACCCTCATTCCAGCTGCTACCTGCTCCTCATTAGGGCATTGCACAACCCTAGCCAGCTGCCCGGTAGCAAACGCGACGTCCGGTCGGGTGTTTACCTCCGCATACATGAGGCTGCCCACCAACGAGTGAAATCGGCGCCTCTCCTCTTCACCAACGCTCTCCTCCTCTGGTCCCTTCACACACTTGAACCCAGAGGGAAAGGGTGTAGCCACATGGCCTTCACTCTGCCCAAAGTTGGCAGCCAATGCCTCCAGGTACTTTCGTTGATGCACCCGCATGCACCGCTTCTCCACATCTCGTTCGATGTGGAGCCCAAGGTAGAAGCTCACGTCACCAAGGGCCTTGCACTTGAACTTGTCTTGAAGCTTCAGCATCACCTCCTTCACAAGGTCAGAAGAGGGTGAGAAAATGAGGATGTCATCCACATAAACCACCATGAAACTCCTCTGCTCCCCCTCGCCGAGCATGAACAAGGAGTGATCGGCCGTTGAGGGAGTGAAGCCGATCCCCTCCAACACTTCGCGCAGCTTCATGTACCATTGCTTAGGGGCCTGCTTCAGCCCATAGAGGGCCTTCTTCAGCTTCCACACTCTGCCACTACCATCATCAAACCCCTCTCCTCCTCAAGGATGCCGTTAAGGAATGCCGTTACGATGTCCATTTGCTTTACTACCCATCCTTTGATGGCGGCTCCCGCGAATAGGGTTCGCAGCGTCGTCGGCTTCACCACAGGGGCAAACAGCTCCTTGAAGTCCACCTTCTCCTTCTGCTGGTACCCCTTGGCTACAAGCCTAGACTTGTAGCGCTCGATCTTGCCGTCGGCATCCGACTTGATTTTGAAGAGCCACTTGGACGTTATCGCCGTACGCCCCTCCGGTAGCTCCACCAATTCAAACGTGTCATTCTCCTCGATGCTCTTCAGCTCACTCTCCATGGCCTTCTTCCACTCCTCAGCATCACTACTCTCCAAAGCCTCCTTGAGAGTTGCTGGTTCTCCCGACATCTCCACCGGAGAGAAGAACGCGAAGGCACACTCCTCGTAGTCACTCTCCTCGTCGTCTCCGACCATCATTGCCGCTCCGGCCAGGGCTGTCTTGCCCTGCTTTCCCGGCGCATCATAGGTCAGCCTATTAGGGGGTTGAACTCTCCTCTTCCCCCTTCCTTCCTCAGCTGCAGGGACTTGAAGGCCTTGGCGTTGCTGCGGTGTGGCTCGAATCCGTGGAGCACTCGTAGTACGGGAAGGGAGTGACGGTGCACGCTCGCTCACTTGCTGCACCTCCTCCTCTTCTTCCTCTGCATCATTGGCCTCCTCTCCCCCATTCACAAGGGAGGATTGCCTTGTGGTTGTGCTGCCGCTGCTCAGCTCCAAAGGCAGCTCCACATGCTCCAAACCGGAACTCTTCACCTCCCCAAACCGCACGCCTATCTTCGCCTCATTCTCCGCCTTCCAATCCTTGTACATGAAGTTCTCCATGAACTTGCAGTCCCTGCTCACCAAGAACTTCTTGGTGAATGGGTCCCAAAGAAGCCATCCCTTGCTGTTTTGAGCCATGCCCAAGTGCACGGCCCACACCGCCTTGGCACCAAGCTTGTTGTGCCGAAGATGCTTAGGCACGAGCGCCATGCACATGCACCCGAACACCCGAAGCATATCCACCTTTGGCTTCCTTCCTAGCCACTCCACATAGGGCACCCATTTTTCTGCTCCCACATGAGTCAAGGCTCTGTTCTTGGCCACACACGCGCTCCGCACCGCATCAGGCCAGAAATAGTCGGGTAGCCCGGCTTCAATGAGCAACCCGCGTGCCGCCTCCGTGATTGTGCGGTTCGCTCGCTCGGCGATGCCGTTCATTGCAGGGGAGTATGGCATGGTGAGGGAGTGCCGAATACCATTCTTCTTCAGCCACAACCCAAACTCCTTGCTCAGGAACTCTCCCCCTCGATCGGTGCGGATTGACTTGACTAGACGGTCTTGTTGCCGCTCCACCATCGGGAACCAATCCGTCTTCAACGTTTCAGCCACGTCGCTCTTCTTGGCCAGCACGTACACCCAAGTCATGCGGGTGTAGACGTCGACAATGGTGAGAAAATACTCAGCTCCAGCAGCTCCAAGCTTCAGGGGGCCCACCACGTCCATCACCACCTCATAAAGCGGTGCCTTTGCCGTTGCCTCCGAACTAGGGAACGGAAACCGGGTGAACTTGGCTTGAATGCACGTCGGGCAGCCAAGCACCTCATCGGGCTCCCCCTTCACACGTATGCCAGCAACCATCTCATTCTTCACTAGCTGCTGCAAGATGGGCAGGGCCACATGCCCCATGCGCCGATGCAAGGTGAGCCAATCACACTCCCCCGTAGCCGAAGTTGGATTGGAGAATGCCGCGCTCGCAATAGCGCCCCACATACTCTCTCCGTAGTCCTCCTCCGCTGCTGCCTCTGGGTTCTCCTCACCCTTTTGCTGCTCCTTGGTTGCTGCACCACTCTCCTTAGGTTCACTGAACTTGCTGGTCCCTCCAGGTTTGCTCTTCTTGAGCTCATTCTCCTTAGCGCGACCGTTCGCGCCATCGTCGCTACCGACCGCTCCATCCTTGGTGCTGATGCTTGCTGCCACTTGCCCCTCCTTAGGCATAGGGACCACTGGGATCTGCCACATCTCGTTGTAGACATCCCTGTCCTCATGAAGGTCCCAAAGAATTCGATCGCCAAGCCTTGCGGTGTAGGTCTTGGCTCCCTTCGAGTTCGTGTCCATGCCGGCCTTTGCCAACCGCCGCACGGAAATCAGGTTTGCAGCAAGGCTGGGCACCCAAAGCACGTTCTTGAGGCCCACCATCTTCCCATCAGCACCCTTGAACATGGCCTTGCCCATGCCTTTCACCTCTGCTCGCTGCCCCAAAGCCGATGTGACATGCTTCACCGGTGACGGCTCGAGTTCGGTGAGCAAGTCCGGGCGAGGTGTCATGCTATAAGTAGCGCCACTATCAATCACCCAATAGTCCAGGGGGTGTAGGGTCACCTTCCCCACAGCTGCTGGCTCCTCAAAGCCTTCATCCTTCTCTGGACCAGCCGGTACTTGCGTCGACACGAAGTAGAATAGACCCGGGTATCGATCGTCGCTCGGGTCCTTGTCGTTGTCTCCGCTCTTCATGTTTGCAGCTCCGCCACCGCGACCGCCACGGCCTCCACGGCCTCGTCCTCTCCCTCCTCCTGCTCCTCTACCCTCTTGGCCTTGAGCAGGGGTCCAACCATCAGGGAGTTTGTAGCAGTCGCGCCACATGTGTCCGCTCTTGTGGCAATAGTGACACTCGCCGTCGAATCGGCCGCGACCGCGTCCGTAGCTCTTGTCGTCGCTGCCGTAACCGCCACTCCTGCGGCCTCCGCCGAAGTTGCTGCCACCAAACCTTCCTCCCCCTCGTCCTCTGCCTCTTCCTCGACCATATCCACGGCCGATGCTCGCTGCCCCAGCGCCATCCGCACTCGCCAACTCACGGCGGCGGAAATCCTCTTGAAGGATAGCTCGCTTCACGTCTTCAAGCGAGAGGCGGGGCAAGTCGCGATTAAGGTTGATGATGAGCGAGGACCATGACTCTGGGAGTAAGGCCAGCAACTTGGTCTTCTTTTGGAGCTCACTGTAGTTCAAATCAGCTCCCTCAAGCCGCGTCAACAAGTCGAAGAATTTCTGCACCCCTTCTTCAACCGCTTCGTCTTCTTCAATTCGTAGTGCCGCCATTTGCCGTTCCAACACCACCGCTACCGCCGCTGTTGCAGGAGCATGTACACCCTTGAGAGCAGCCCATGCCTTTGGTCCTTTCTCTGGTTCACGCTGGAATGGCTTGATGTGACGGATCTGACTGCTCCCCAACGCTTGCCCAAGTAAGAGATAGCCTTGTGCGCTCTTCCGCACCCACGGGCTCTTCTCCGGGTCGTTCTCGGGGCGCTTCTCCGTTCCTTCCATCACCTCCAGCAGGTCATAGTGGTCAAAGATGTTCTCCATCTTGAAGGACCATTCAGCAAAGTTGTCACCGTTGAACTTGTCAAGCCCAAACACCCTAGGCTCATCCCTAGGTGGGCCAAGACTTGGTTGCATGGGCGCCATGGCTGAATCACGGGGTTGGCCTTGAGCTTGAGCTTCTCCACTGCCACCAGCACCTCTGCCACCCCTTTCCTCAGGTCCAGACATTGTCGAAACTGCTCCAAGGGGCTCTGATACCACTTGTTATAGTCACAATAGCCTTGAATGTGCCTAAAACGAAAGATAGAGAGCAGAGACGGATTTCTGCACAGCGGCTTCAAACGTTGATAGCGTTCTTCTCACAGCTGCAAATGACTTGATTCAAATTGGATCTGGAGCGTCTTCTCGTCGTCTACAATTAGCAATTTAGATTGCACGATTTGATAAAGAATTGACGACACAGCGTCGGTTTGAACGAACGGTACTATGGCAGCCACTATAGTCTTAGAACACAAGATAGGAAGAGTTACGAGTTGGGAATGACTCCCAGCTCCTACAAACCCCAAGAGCCGAGGTACAGTGATGTGGAACAGTGCCACACTGTCCCCAACCACGAAGGGTCTCGAAACTACCCTTCACTAGGGCCTACACCAAGTGAAATGTTACACTACACAAAGTAATGTAACTATCTTCAATATCTTGAGGTGTACCCTTTTGGCAAGCTTCGAAATCACTTGAGGCTTGACACCAAGGCTCGGGCTCTTCATCACAAACTCATCCTTGAGTTCTTGATGGGTCTGCTGCACACACCTGCGACACGCCGAACGTTCGACACAGGACAAAATAGAAACCGCGCACGACAAAATAGAAACCGCGCGCGAGACACAAACGACCGCGTAACACGCGTCTAGCGATAACTCGCTATTGACTCGACACACACACTCGACATCATGACTCAACATTCACACACAATTATAAGCATGAAATATATATTATCCCATGCCCTCATACCATTCCATACACACACACATTCACGCACACGGACAACAAGCCGAGTGCAAACCGTAGGGTTGCACCAACAGGCCTTACTCCTCCCTTACTGTGTCCGCCGCCTGACTAGTCACAGCCGTTGTTACAGCCAGCCTCCCCACTGCCTGGTCCCTCTCCTTACACTGAGAAGATTGGAGGTCTTGCAGAGCTTCGTGAGCCTGAGTCTCGTCCTGCCTCGCCTGTTCGCGCTGTTCGCACTGGTCGTAGGGTTCCTCGTCCGCGTCCTCCTCTTGTCCCCGACACCCACGCTACGGCACTTGGTCCTTCCTCTATTCCACTGCGTGTTCCTCTGTCGCCTCCACCTGAGACCTCTCTTCCTGCCATCTTTGACCCTGAGTCTGACCTTGCTTGTGCTGCCAGTCCCACTGTCTCTTGTCTCCTCGCCACTGTTGTCACAGGCCCTTCTTTTGAGTCCACTGCTGCGTCTGCCCTCGTTGCTGAGCTGGTTGACTTTGCTGCTGCCTGTCGTCTAGACTACGCCACTGCTCTTGCTGCTGAGTCTGAGTCTGCCAGTCCTCCGTCCATCGGGGGTGAGTGTGCTCTTGTCACGGACATCCTTGAGGACAGGCAGGAGGACTTTGAGTGTCTTGCAGCTGCTGTACCTCGTTTCGCTTCCATGCTGCTTGCCCCTGAGGGAGACCCGGATGCACCAGACATCCCGACCCCGCGCTCTTACGCAGAGGTGATTACGGGTCCTTACTCCTCTCAGTGAAAAGCAGCCATGGATGCCGAGATGGCATCCTGGAATTCCACAGGCACCTACGTCAACGCAGTTCCCCCGTCGCAGGCGAACATAGTCGATGGCATGTGGATTTTAAGGGTTAAGCGGCCGCCGGGTTCTCCGCCTGCCTTCAAGGCGCGTTACGTGTCTCGAGGCTTCAGTCAGCGACAGGGGGTTGACTACTTCCAGACCTTCTCCCCCACCCCAAAGATGACTACTCTTCGGGTGTTGCTGCACATCGCTGCTCAGCGTGACTACGAGTTACACTATCTGGACTTTAGTACAGCTTTCTTGCAGGGCAGCCTGCACGAGGAGATCTGGCTGCGCCGCCCACCTGGCTTCACTCGGTCGTTTCCTGCAGGTACCCAGTGGAGCCTCCGGCGGCCAGTCTACGGTCCCGCCAGGCGCCTCGCGAGTGGCACGACACACTGAGGACTACACTTGCGGCTTTGGGGTTTACTCCTTCTACTGCAGACCCGTAGCTGTTTCTCCGCACCGACACGTCACTGCCGCCGTTCTACGTCCTCGTGTACGTCGACGACCTCGTCTTTGCCACTGCTGACACTGAGGCACTGACCCTTGTGAAGTCGGAGCTGCAGAAGAGACACACCTGCACTGACCTGGGTGAACTGCGCAGCTATATTGGCTTGCAGATCACCCGGGACAGAGCACGGCGCACCATCACACTGACTCAGTCACACATGGTGCACCAGGTCCTTCAGCGCTTCGGCTTCCAGTTCTCCTCGCCACAGCCCACTCCTCTGTCTACCAACCACTCTCTCTCAGCTCCACCTTCGGACAAGTCCGTAGAGCCGAGTGGTCCGTACCCAGAGCTTGTGGGTTGCCTCATGTACCTGATGACGTGCACACGACTTGACCTCGCGTACCCTCTCAGCCTCCTGGCTCGCTATGTGGCTCCCGGTAGGCAACGAAAGGTGCACTGGGATGCTGCGAAGAGGGTACTTCGTTACTTGTGCAGTACGTCGGGCATGGGGCTCGTGCTTGGAGGACGGGCTCCAGTTGTCCTCACTAGTCACGCAGACGCTTCTTGGGTTGACAACTCAGCTACGCAGCGGTCGTTACAGGGTTACACCTTCAGCCTCGGTTGTGGCTCTGTTTCTTGGCGGTCTACCCGCTCGTCTTCGGTTCTTAGCTCTAGTTGTGAGGCTGAGATCTACGCAGGGTCCATGGCTGCACAGGAGCTACGCTGGCTCACCTACCTGCTGACTGACTTGGGAGAGCAGCCTCGTTCGCCTCCAGTTCTGTACGTAGACAACAAGGCCATGATTGCCTTGTGTCAGGAGCACAGACTGGAGCACAGAACGAAGCACATCGCTCTGCGATACTTCCTTGCTCGAGAGTTGCAGCAGCATGGCCAATTTCTTCTTGGGTACGTGGCCACTAGGGCCAACACTGCTGATATATTCACCAAGGCACTTCCGCCTGGTGATCATCAGCGCCTCTCTATTGTGTTAGGCCTTGTGCCTACTTTGCCTCACTTGCTCACTGCATGACTTTGCTTGTACTGTGATCTATATATATACCTGCATGCTTACACTTACTAGGGTATGATCACTGTATTGTTTGTTCTCTTTTATAGAACTTTGCATATGAACTGGCCTTATGGCCCTTTGCTTGTGCTCAGACTGTGTGGTGACTTTGTGATCCACCCTGAGCTTGCTTTGCTTTTCTTGACTGGTCTTGTGACCACTTGTTCTCCCCCACTTTGCCTTTGGGGGTGTGTCAGAATGTTATGGTTCTTACATTTGTGTAGGCTATAGTGGGGTAGCCCATAAGGGGTACAACCCAATCAGGGTTAGTACTTGTACCCAACCCTTTCATAGTTCATTCATTCTCGTTCATTCTTCTGACATTTTTCAGCGTCACGCGCGAGGGGTGATTGAGGCGATGGCGCCAAAGGTCATCGCTGGCGCGAGGGACACATGTAGTGCGCGCGCACTGTTTCGGGGTCCTCTTTAGGTGCTGGGGTAGGTTCCGCCGGTGCTTCTCCTTCTTCCTCTTCGTTTGCCGTTGTCAGTATTAGTGCCTCTAATTCGCTGTCGAGTATCACAGAGAGGGTGATGTTAGTCCCACGGATCGTGCCAGGGACAAAGGTAGGTTCGTGCGGTTCGGGATCAGGTCCGTAGACTGTGCATTATGGGGTCGACGGCTCGTTGCCCCAGTCGATGGTGTCCCAGGGATTGCGATGTGGTTGAACGTCAGGTGGTGGTAGCGCAGGGGCGAGGAGGTGCGGGGGACGACTCAGGGGAACAATAGGAGGTTTAGGGTTTCTACTTCGGTTCCCCCCCTTTGTTCTTCTTGTGAAGCTCCCTAGCCGCTTGTCCCGCCGCCAGATGCGGCGACCCATCCGCCGCCAACGTCTGTCCAGGTGCTGCCCGTGTTGCCCCACCCTTCTGTGTTGCTTGACCCCTAGCCGTCGTTGCTTCCCCACCCCTCTTCATTGGAGGCGCTCTCCTAGTCTTCCGCGCCCCAGGCGACGCATGCGAAGGTGCCGCGTGCTTCAGCAATGCTCTTTCGACGAAGTTCCTCGGCTTCGCGCCAGAACGCCTCTTTGTGTTAGGGCGCGCTATTCTGTCCGTGTCGAAGGTCTCGCGGCGTCGTCCGCATAAAATCCCTTCGAGCCGCTTTGCTGGTGTTCCTGAGAGGGGGTCCTTGATTGGTGCCGAAGAAGCGCTGCGTGGTGACTTCCAGTTCGAGTAATGACATTCCTTCTTCTAGCGGCGCAGATCGCTCAGCTTCAGCGATGGTGGCAAGGCCGCGACCAGCGATTGCGTTGGTCGAAGCAGTCGGTGTGTGGCAGTCTCTGCAGATTCCATCTAGGTCAGGGTCATGCATCGCCAACTTGTGTGGGTATGGATGATGAGGCACCCACGGCCTTCCATGAAGGTGTTTCCAGTCGGAGTGGTGAATGTGCTCGAAGCATAGGGGAACAAGATCAATCAGCTTGTTTGAATCGCAGTTGCAGCCGGGAATGTCGAAGTCGAAGATGTACACCCCATTCTCGGAGTGTGCTCGTCCGATCTGCCTACGCGCTTTGATCAGCGATGAGTAATGCAGAAGAATGTCACGTGTGCGGAGGCCGGTGCTGAGTTCGACTCCGCAGTCCATGAGTTGTGCTGCCAAAAGGAGATTGAAGGGCAAATTCTGGAAAATCAACACATCATTCAGTGTGATGTGTGTGCGGCTCCTTTGCGCATTCAGTACGACGATGCCTTGCGCGCTTGCGCGCAAACGAGCGTTGTTTGCCACAGTGATATAGGTGACCGTTGGGGTCGAGACGATGTTAGAGACAAATTTGCTCAGATCCGACCATGTACTGCCCGCAGCAGCTGTTGAGGTACCAGGTGTTGTACATATTGTTGTCGTCACCCGCGAGCAGCGCTAGTCGCGGTGTGATGATGTGTGGTGTGTCAAATTTCAGAAATTGTTCGCACGAGATCCAATCGATCGGTGCCGCCCGCGAGTCAGGTACATGCGGGGGACTTTCAAGCAGCGGGACTGGAAGGTTCCAGTCTTGAGCGTCATCGTCGCTAAAGTCGTGTCGAGTGGTGAACGGATTGTTGTGTGTGAACGCCTTGATCGGGTGGCGTGCTGGCTCAGGTGACGGCGTGCACACGCGGCGACGGCGGTTTCCGCTTGCAGTCTTTGTCATGTTCCCCATGACGTTTCGTGCAGGTCCGTGCGTTCACGTCTGCTGCTGCTGATGCTGAAGCATTGGGTTCAGATTGCACGCTGGGGGCTGATAGCCCTGGGCTTGACGCGTATTGTTCCGTGCGTCTTGTTGGCCGGACCAAGTGCTCGGATTGGTCTGGCGGGATCGAGAGTGGAACTTGCATCGCTCTGCCAAGTGCCCAAAGTTTATGCAGATTTTGCAGTAAAGGCGCCGCAGTCGTCGCTCTTCCGTGTTTTCGGCGTAGAATGCGAGTCGTTCCAGATCTCGTCGCGGTGCTGGTCGCTGCTGGTCCATGTCTCTTTGCTCGATGAGATAGCGTCCTGTTGCCGGAGAAACGCCTTGCAGGGTGACCATTATGGGCCGAGTCATGCGAGTACAATATTCACGAAGATTTTCTTCAGAAATTGAACTTCCCAATTTCGCAATCTGATCGCGTAAGCTCCGGCAACGATTGATGTAGCTGTTGGCCTTCTCCCCAAGGGCCACTTTTGTCTCAAGTAGTTGCTAAAGTAAGCAGCTCGATGAAACCAACAATTTTGGTTGGTATACGCCGTTGAGGTGCCGCCAGGCGTCAAGTGTGGGAGCATAGGTGGTTTTGTAGGAACAAATTCCCAACTGCTCCGCCGGCAACATCTTGCGAAGTAAGACGCCATACGCCATTGGCGATTTGCTGTAATATTGTGTCCTGGCATCAACGGTGTGCTCAGCAGGTCCCGCGTAACTCCCATCGACATAATGGAATCTTAGTGTGTTTTGCAGCAGCAGCTCCAGCTCGAAGCTCCATGTATAGAAATCCTTGCTGTCAAAGCAGGCACTTGTCTTTATCTTTGATATGCTCAAAAACCTTGATTGAACTGAGAGAATTGCTTCAACGCTGGGACGGGGAGTCTTGGGTGTTGGGACGGTATATTGGTCGTTCGTGGCCGGTTGAGAGGGTTGGGAAGATGTTCCCGCGCCGCCATTCCGCAATGTCTGGAGTCCTTGCTCCAGGGTCGAAAGTCGCTGAAGTAGTCGCGCGAGGGCGGTGGTACCGATCGTCGTCGTCTCCTCGTCTGTCGCAGCCGGGTTGGACTACGCTTCAGCTGTTAGATTTGTCTGACCTCCAAACCTCCGCTCATCCGTACGCGTGAGCGTGTGTCGTACGTCACCTTAGTTCGGAGGTGGCAGTGCGAAGGATTCCCGAGTCGCTCTCATACCATGCTGCGATCAAAAGTTGATCGCTCTTAGGACCACCTCGTGTTAGAATCGTAGGAGCCATGGCTAGAGTGTGAGCTAGCCAAGGATGTCGAGAGAGTTCAGGCAAAGGAGAAAGTCGAGAATGTGAGAATGATTCACTAAAGGGCCAAAGGCCCAAGATATACAAGAGACAAGTAAGGAGGGGGTGCACCACAAGCAGGACAGTGATATAACTACACTACAGCTAGAACTACATGCAGTTATACAGAAATATATTCTGACACACCCCCTAACTGCATGCAGGAATAGCCATGTGCATAACACCCCCTGAAGGGGTACACCAGGCGCAGTGGAGGATGGAGAGGGCAGTGAGAGGCGAGGAGGTGGTGGGTGGCGGCTGAAGCTGCTGGCACACGGGCAACTGGAGTAACTGGCTCCGCGGCTAAGCGAGCGGCAGGAGCAACTGACTCACGGGCTATAGGAGCAACGGGCTCACGAGCAACTGGCGCAACGGTCTCACGGGCGACTGAAGCTGCTGGCTTCACTGCGCCCACCCCCCTACAACTTTCCCCATTCCCCAAAACCTCCCTGTCACACCCCTCAGCATCCCTACTGCCACTCCCTCAACTCCCCCACACCCTCTCCCCCCTCCTCCCCACAGCGGCATGTGCAGCAGTGGGGGAGAGAGGAGGAGAGGCGGCAGCAGTTCACTCATACCCGCCACCCCCATACCCTCCCCCCCACTGCTGCACCCGCAGCAAAAAGATGGAGGAGAAGGGGGGGGGGGAGGGGGCTGGTGCTGCAGATCCGCTCCCCCCCACTGTTGCACCCGCAGCAGAGGGATGGAGGAGAAGGGGGGGGGGGGAGGGGGCTGGTGCTGCAGATCCCCTCCCCCCCACTGCTGCACCCGCAGCAGGGGGATGGAGGAGAAGGGGGGGGGGCAGGGGGGGGGGGGGGGGCTGGTGCTGCAGATCCCCTCCCCCCCACTGCTGCACCCGCAGCAAGGGAATGGAGGAGAAAGGGGGGCTGGGGGGCTGGTGCTGCAGATCCCCTCCCCCCCACTGCTGCACCCGCAGCAGGGGAATGGAGGAGAAGGAGGGGGGGGGGGGGGGGCGGGGGGGCTGGTGCTGCAGATCCCCTCCCCCCCACTACTGCACCCGCAGCAGGGGAATGGAGGAGAAAGGGGGGCTGGGGGGCTGGTGCTGCAGATCCCCTCGCTCCGCTTCGTGCATGTAGCCGACTTGCTCACAAAATGCAGAAAGCCGCTCGTGTAGTCTTGGACCGACCCGAGTTGTCACCAAGTACGCAGTCTCTGACGCGCTGAAATAGAAGCCGCAATCAGCTCGAAGCGCGCCTGAAGCCCTGCACACCACGCATCCCACGTGCTGCACTGGGCGGTTTCGCAGAAAGAACTCCATGTGACGGCTGGACCCGAGGGCCCTCCCTCTTGCGACGGCGGCTCGTAGGCACGTGGCGACGTCACAATGATTCGCCACCAGTCCATGGGAGGGCCCCTCAGCAGCGAAACTGCGTAGCGAATCTTCGCTGCGTCCGACTCGACGTAATTCGCGTCGAAGAAAACGTTCATCGTGAAAACCCACAATTGAACTGTCGGACCTCCACGTTGGCTAGGATCAAAGCAGGGCGGGCGCTGCGGCTTGAGTGGCATCGGCGCCATGATGTCGTTGTTGCCACTCGTTGCGGCGAACTCCATGTGCCGGCGGACTTCGCGAGGCCCTTGTGTGCCTGTTGCGGCCCTGTTTCTTTCCATGCCATGCACTGAGTGAGCGGCGCCATCGCTGGCTACGCCTGAGCGTTGTCCCACGCTGTCGTTCTGTGTCGGTGTGCCTGATGAGATGACGATCGGCCCCTCCGATTGTGCAGGTGCATTTGCAGGTGCATGTGTTGGTGCTGGTGCATTCACCGTCGATTGCTGGCGAGCGGAGTCGCGTTCCGCCGTGAGTGTCGCAATTTCGAGCACCGAATCTTCGAGTTGGTGCACGAGACGGTCGAGCTGCTCCTGCGTCAGTGTCGCAATATTAATTTCGGCCATGGCGGGGGTGTCTGACAAGCTCAGCGAGAGCCTCTGTCGTGGCCGTGCGTGCTTACAAGAGAGCACTTTGAGCGGCGGTGCTTGTTCGCTGAGAGACGTCTACTCCCCCCCCAAAAATGATATAGTGGGGAAGCGAGGTGTGGGTGCGGTCCGAGAGGAGATCGTAGGCTTTGAATACCAAGTGTTATGAGTGCAATTGAGCAAGCGAGCGAGAATTGCACTAGCGAAGCAAAACAATACAATGAGCGAAGGCATGCGCGAATAATATATAGCGAATTAGAGTGGTAACGGTAACGCGACGAATTGGGGTGCGCTACGGGCCTAGCGCCGAGGTTGGGATATGTCGAGGCGGAGGTCCGGAGTGTGGGTTACAAACCAAACCGTGAGGTTGGGTCGCATCGTGAACAGTGGCGGGAGTCGTAGTCGAGGCGAGTGTCGCGAGCGGGTAACGTTTCACAGTTTGGGTGCCGATGGCAG
Organism: Closterium sp. Naga37s-1; assembly: GCA_947471745.1. Taxonomy (NCBI): domain Eukaryota; kingdom Viridiplantae; phylum Streptophyta; class Zygnematophyceae; order Desmidiales; family Closteriaceae; genus Closterium; species Closterium sp. Naga37s-1. Next base: position 112,832 of record CANJKZ010000293.1, read on the forward strand.
GAATGGTCTTGTACGCGATAAGAAGGGGCGCGAAGTAAGGAAAAGGAATTTTCCTTACACTACCCCCCTCCCCAAGGAGGCCCTCCTTACGAAAGTGCGAGTACATCTCGAAAATTTTGACTGCGCAGATACTCAGTGAGGACAGGGTGATTCTCAATCCAGGGGAACCCAATTGTCTTCCGTGGGCATGCAGTCTTTCCAGCGGATCAGGAATTCAATCCTGCGGGCTCCCCGTGGGTCACGTACTCGGTGGCTCATTATTTTTTCGAGCGTGATGATTGGTTCTGACGGCGGTCGTGTCATGCTGGCGGGGCGGTTGCGAGGCAGTTGGCTGGTGGATGGCACGTATGGGTGAAGCAGGCTGACGTGGAATGACGGGCTGACGTACCAATCAGCAGGGAGGAGGAGGTGGGCGGTGACGGGTGTGATCATCTGGCTGATGCGAAATGGCCCGCAATATCGGGGGCGGAGTTTTGGGGTGATGGGCAGGCGGAGGTTTTGAGTATCGAGAGTGTCAGATCTATATGACATAGCTGCTGTAGGCTATAGTGGGGTAGCACATATGGGGTACAGTTTTCTAGGGTTTGTACTTGTACCCAACTTTCCCTTAGTCAACCTCATTCCTCGTAATTTCTCATGGTATAGAGCGGGTTCCCTCGTGGGAACGCTTCCTAGGGCCCACCAATCGAAAAAAAAAATTCCTGCCCGGAGCGCGCTTCGCTCCTGCCCGAGTCGCGCCCCGCGTGCCCTCCCTACCGTCGCGCCCTCTCTAGGCCCCTTACGGCCCCCTTCGCGTCGCCCTTAGCGACCCCTCTGACGGCCCTTCCAGCCGCCCTTACGGCCCCTCGTGCCGCCCTTACGGCCCCTCGCGCCACCCTTCCGGCCCCTCGCGACGCCCTTACGGCCCCCTACGGCCCGTCGCCGCCCTTCGCGGCCCCTCGCGCCGCCCTTCACGGCCCGTCGCCGCCCTCCGCGGCCCCTCGCGCTACCCTTACGACCCGTCGCTGCCCTCCACGGCCCCTCGTGCCGCCCTTCACGGCCCGTCCGCCGCCCTTCGCGGCCTCTCTCGGCCCGCCGTCGCCGCCTCTACAGCAGCAGCAGCCGCAGTCGCTATAGCGGCCGCGGCCGCCGTCCCAGCAGCAGCAGCATCCGCCGCCCCGGCAGCAGCACCCGCCGCCACTACAACCGCGGCCGCCGCCATCCATGCAGGAGCGGCCGCCGCCGCCCCTGCAGCAGCAACTGCCGCAGCCGCTGCAGCAGCGGCCGCCGCCGTCCTGTGAGCAGCAGCCGCCGCTGCCCCTGCAGTCGCCGAACCGCCCGAGCCGCCGACCCGCCCGAGCCGCCGAGCCGCCTGAGCCGCCGCGCCGCCCGAGCCGCCGAGCCGCCGAACCGCCCGAGCCGCCGAGCCACCCGAGCCGCCGAGTCGCTGAGCTGCCGAGCTGCTGGTGCTGCCGAGCCGCCGAGCCGCCGAGCCGTCCGAGCCGCCCTGTCCTCTACACTCGGTCCGTCTCGCCTGCCCGGTAAGAGCAGCACCTCTACTACTGCGCTGCCCTTAGCCTACTGCTCGTGCTGCTAGTCTACTGCTGTCATGGCTACCCCCAGTGTCCTCGCTTTTGACGCTGAGGGTCGGGCCATTGACTTTGACGTCTGGGTAGATGACCTGCAGCTTTTCCTACAGTGCGATAGGGCAGACGGTCTCTCCCTCTTTGACCTCACTTCTGGTGCCTCTCCTGCCCCCGCTGCTGATGGTGACGCCACTGTTCGCTCACAGTGGGCCACACGCGATGCTGCTGCACGTCTTGCTGTGCGTCGCCACTTGCCTACCTCTGAGCGTGCGCACTTTAGCCAGTACAAGAGTGCTAAGACCTTGTACGACGCTGTAGTTGCACGCTACTCTTCCCCTGCCACTGCTGCACTTAGCCGCCTCATCCTGCCGTACCTCTTCCCTGACCTCGCAGCTTTTCCCACAGTTGCTGACCTCATTACGCACCTCCGCACTAGTGACATTCGCTACCGCGCTGCCCTTCCCGCTGAGTTCTGCGCCAAGAACCCCCCCCCTATGTACATCACCCTCTACTACATAGTCACCCGCCTCCCTGACACCCTTCGCCTGGTCAGGGACCACTTTCTCTCTGTTTGCCCCACCACCCTCACCGTTGACCTCCTCGAGGAGCGCCTCCTAGCAGCAGAGAAGAGCATAGTCGCTGTAGGAGCCTCTCGTGGTGAGCCGCGCGCCCCTGTCTTTGAGGGGTGCTCCCCCTCTCCTCTCTTGCCCTCTGTTGCCTCTGCTGCTGCGGCCGACCTCGTTGGTCTTGAGTCGGTCGGTGCGGCGTCTACCCCTAGCGGGAAACGCCGCTCTGGCAAGGGCAAGGGGGGCAGGGGCGCTGGAGGAGCTAGCGGGGGCGGTGGAGGCGGCGATGGAGGCGGCGGAGGGGGTGGGGGTGGCGGTGGGGGTGGTGGCGGGGGTGGAGGTGTCGGTGGCGGCAGTGGAGGCGGAGGCGGAGGCGGCGGTGGCGGTGGGAGCGGAGGTGGCGGAGGTGGCGGCGGTGGAGGAGGCGGCGGCGGAGGAGGTGGAGCTGGTCGGGGTGGCGCTGCGCAGAGGGTTGGCTCCGGTGGTGGTCAGCGCCAGCAGCAGCAGCAGCAGCAGCAGCAACAGCGCACTCTGGACATCCCCCCCCCTCAGCAGCTCCGTGAGTGGTACGCTGCACGCCAGCGGGGTTGGGGTACTGGTCCGTGCACCTACGTCCTACGCACCGGCGACCGCGCGGGTGAGCAGTGCGGGGGTGCGCACTCCACCCAGCGCTGCTTTGGCCGCCTGACGAACGCTTGGCGTCACCAGTTCCCTGAGGCCACTGAGATCCCTCGCTGGGGCGAGCTGTCTAGGGCGGGAGTAGCTATCTTTGACCTTGACTTTGATGCTATTCTTGCTGCCATGTATGCTGTGACTATTAGTGATGAGGGTGACTGTTACCGGTGTATTCCGCCCGACCCGGGCATTGAGACTGCTGCTCTAGGTACTGGTGAGGCTGCTGCTCTAGGTGCTAGCGAGGCTGCTGCTCTAGGTGCTAGTGCGTCTGCTTCCTCAGGTGCTGGTGAGTCTGCTCTCTCAGGTACTGCGTCGGCTTCGGCCTCCCACACCTTCACCCTTGACTCGGGGGCTTCTCGCTCCTTCTTTCGAGACCGCACCACACTCACGCCGCTTGGTCGGCTAGTTGCAGTCTCTCTGGCAGACCCCTCTGGGGGTCCTGTCCTTGCTCACTTCTCCACTGTCCTCCCGTGTCCGGCGGCCCCCTCTGGCACCCTGTCTGGTCTTTACCTCCCCTCGTTCTCTACAAACTTGGTGAGTGGTGCTGACCTACAGGATGCGGGGGTTCACCAGTTCACTCCTGCGAGCCAGCGGGTGACCCACTGCACGGACGCTCGGACAGGCCGACACCTGGCCACGTTTACACGTCGGCCGGGGTCGAGCCTGTACACACTGACCACTGCGTCTCCTCCAGTCACTGCGTCTGGTCAGGTAGCTGCGTCGGGTCAGGTGTTTGCTGCGGCGTCCAGGTCTGGTCCTGAGTCTGCCCCCTGCTCGTGTCGCCTCCTGTCTCACGAGACTCTCCTCTGGCACCACCGCCTTGGTCACCCCTCCCTGCTTCGTCTCCGAGGCATGGCCTCCCGTGTCCTTGTCTCTGGTCTTCCCCGGTCCCTCCCTCCCCTTCCTCCGGGGCCTGCCCCTACCTGCGTCCCCTGTGTCGAGGGGCGGCAGCGGGCTGCCCCTCACTCCTCCCAGTTTCCTCCGACAGAGGCCCCGCTGCAGACACTTCACATGGACGTGTGGGGCCCGGCCCGCGTCCGTGGATAGGGTCACGAGCGCTACTTCCTGCTGGTGGTTGACGACTACTCGCGTTACACCACAGTCTTCCCCTTGCACAGCAAGGGTGATGTCACTGAGGTGTTGATCGACTGGATCCGCGCAGCTCGTCTCCAGCTCAGGCAGAGCTTCGGCTCGGACTTTCCTGTTTTGCGTCTGCACTCTGACAGAGGCGGAGAGTTCTCCTCTGGCCTTCTGCGAGCCTACTGTCGTGCACGAGGCATCCGCCAGACCTTCACGCTTTCGGACTCTCCACAGCAAAATGGGATTGCTGAGCGCCGCATTGGCATGGTCATGGACGTCGCCCGTACGTCCATGATGCATGCGGCTGCCCCCCATTTTCTGTGGCCGTTTGCGGTTCGGTACGCGGCGCATCAGATCAACCTTCAGCCCAGGGTCTCCATGCCGGAGACCTCCCCAGCTTTGCTGTGGACGGGGAAGGTTGGCGATGCGTCTGCGTTCCGTGTCTGGGGATCTCGGGCGTTTGTCCGCGACTTGTCTGCGGACAAGCTGTCCCCTCGTGCTGCTCCTTGTGTCTTCCTTGGCTTCCCCCCTGACGCGCCATGGTGGCAGTTCTACCACCCCACCTCTCGCCGTGTTCTGTCCTCCCAGGACGTCACGTTTGACGAGTCGGTCCCCTACTACCGCCTCTTCCCCTACCGCACTCCATCCCTCCCCCCGCCACCGCTCTTCCTGTGCCAGGTCCCCCCCCGGTAGACCCCCTTCCCCCTCAGGGTCCTGCCCCTTCAGGTGTGTCCCAGGTAGACGCAGTCGAGCCTGTCGAGGTTGCTGGTGACTCTGGTGCTGCTGAGGGTGCTGAGCCTGGGGGTGCTGACTCTGGGGGTGCTGAGCGTGTGGGTGCTACGCCTGGGGGTGCTGAGCCTGAGGGTGCTACGACTGGGGGTGCTGAGCCTGGGGGTGCTACGCCTGGGGGTGCTGAGCCTGGGGGTGCTACGCCTGGAGGTGCTGAGCCTGGGGGTGCGGAGCCTGAGGGAGCTGGGCCCGCTCGCGTGGCGTCTGGCGGTACTGTGCTTGGAGGTTCTCCGGGTGCTTCGTCTCGGCGGGAGCCACTCTCTCCACGGGAGCTGCGCGAGTGGTTTGCCCGGCGGTGGAGGCGTGCTGCTGGAGCTGGAGGTTCTTCGGCTGCTGAGGGTGCTGGTGCCGCGGGTCCCGGAGGTGCTCGTACTGGGAGTACTGGAGCTGCTGGGCCTGCGGGTACTACTGGAGCTGGTGCCACTGCGTCTTCTCGTGGTCCGACTGGAGCTGGAGCTACTGAGGGTGCTGGCGCTGAGGCTACTGCTGTCGGTCCTGGAGGCGGTCCTGCTGGGGGTGCTACTGGTGCTGCTGGAGGTACTGGAGCTGGAGGTGCTGCTGGCGCTGGTGCTACCACTGGGGGTACTGGTGCTGTCCCTGCTGTGTCTGGAGTCGCTGCGCGGCCTCGACCGTACTTCGTTCCGCTCCTTGAGCAGGTTCTTGGTCTCCCGCCTTCTACTGTTCCTCCTCCTCCCTTAGAGTGTCCACAGCCTGTCCCGTCACAGTTACAGTTACAGCCGGCCTCCCCACTGCCTGCTCCTTCTCCCTACACTGGTCCTACTGGAGGTCATGCTGAGCGTCGTGAGCCTGCGTCTCGCCCTGCGTCGCCTGTCCGTGCTGCTCGCACTAGTGGTCGCGGTTCGCGTCAGCGTCCTCCTCCTGTCCCTGGCACGCACCGGATGTCTCTGCGTCCGTCCACTGCTCCTCTGCGTGCCCCTTTGCCTTCTCCTCCTGAGTCCTCTCTTCCTGCTCTTCCCGACCCGGAGTCGGACTCTCTTCGTGCTGCCAGTCCTACTGTCACGCGTCTCCTTGCTACTGTTGTCACTGACCCTTCCTTTGAGTCCACTGCTGCGTCTGCCCTCGTTACTGAGCTCGTCGACTTTGCTGCTCGCTGTCGTCTAGACTACGCTGCTAGTCTTGTTGCTGAGTCTGAGTCTGTCTGTCCTCCGTCCGTCGGGGGTGAGTGTGCACTTGGCACGGACGTCCTTGAGGACAGGCAGGAGGAGTTCCAGTGTTTGGCTGCTGCTTCACCTCATCTCGTGTCCGTACTGCTTACCCCTGAGGGAGACCCGGATGCACTTGACATCCCGACTCCGCGCTCTTACGCGGAGGCGATAGAGGGTCCCTACTCCTCTCAGTGGCAGGCAGCTATGGACGCAGAGATGGCTTCCTGGAAGTCCACAGGCACCTACGTTTACGAGGTTCCCCCACCTGGGGCGAACATCGTCAGTGGCATGTGGATTTTCAGGGTGAAGCGGCCGCCGGGTTCTCCGCCTGTCTTCAAGGCGCGTTACGTGGCTCGTGGCTTCAGTCAGCGACAGGGAGTTGACTACTTTCAGACCTTCTCTCCCACCCCGAAGATGACCACTCTTCGGGTACTGCTGCATATAGCTGCTCACCATGACTACGAGCTGCACTCTCTTGACTTCAGCACTGCTTTCTTGCAGGGCAGCCTGCACGAGGAGATCTGGCTGCGTCGCCCACCTGGCTTCACTGGGTCTTTTCCTCCTGGCACCCAGTGGAGCCTCCGGCGGCCAGTCTACGGTCTCCGCCAGGCACCGCGTGAGTGGCACGACACACTGAGGACTACACTTGCGGCTCTTGGGTTTGCTCCCTCTACTGCCGACCCGTCGCTGTTTCTGCGCACCGACACTTCTTTGCCGCCGTTCTACATCCTCGTGTACGTCGACGACTTGGTCTTTGCCACAGCTGACACATCTGGACTCGCCCACGTGAAGTTCGAGCTGCAGAAGAGACACACGTGCACAGACCTGGGTGAACTGCGCAGCTACCTTGGCTTGCAGATCACCCGGGACAGAGCACGCCGCACCATTACCCTGACTCAGTCACAAATGGTGCAGCAGGTCCTTCAGCGCTTTGGCTTCACGTACTCCTCGCCTCAGGCCACTCCTCTGCCTACTCGCCACTCGCTCTCAGCTCTGCCTTCGGATGAGTCCGTAGAGTCGAGTGGCCCATACCCAGAGCTTGTTGGCTGCCTCATGTACCTGATGACCTGCACACGACCTGACCTTGCATACCCTCTTAGCATTCTCGCACGCTATGTTGCTCCTAGGAGACACAGACCGGAGCACATGGCTGCAGCGAAGAGGGTGTTGCGCTACTTGTGCAGTACGTCGGGCATGGGGCTTGTGCTTGGAGGGCAGAGTCCAGTGGTCCTCACTGGGCACGCAGACGCTTCTTGGGCTGACGACCAGGCTACGCAGCGGTCGTCACAGGGTTACACCTTCAGCCTTGGTTCCGGCTCTGTTTCGTGGCGGGCTACCCGCTCGTCCTCTGTTCTCGGCTCCAGTTGTGAGGCTGAGATCTACGCAGGAGCCATGGCTGCACAGGAACTTCGCTGGCTCACCTACCTGCTGACTGACCTCGGAGAGCCGCCTCGTTCTCCTCCAGTGCTGTACGTAGACAACAAGGCCATGCTGGCCTTGTGTCGGGAGCAGAGACTGGAGCACAGAACGAAGCACATTGCTCTTCGCTACTTCCTTGCTCGTGAGCTACAGCAGCGTGGTCAGCTGCGCCTTGCGTACGTGGCCTCTGAGGCCAACACTGCTGATATCTTCACCAAGGCACTTGCGCCTTGTGATCATCAGCGCTTCTGTACTCAGCTTGGTCTTGTGCCTGCCTTGCCTCACTTGCTCACCCCTTGACCTTGTTTGTACTGTTACATATATATATACACCTGCTCTTGCTTGTCTAGCCTTATATATATGTAATCCTGCATGTGAACTGGCCTTCTGGCCTTGAACTTGTGCTCGGAATGTGTGGTGACTTTGTGATCCACCCTGAGCTTGCCTTGCTTTGCTTGACTGGTCTTGTGACCCCTTGTTCTCCCCCACTTTGCCTATGGGGGTGTGTCAGATTTATATGACATAGCTGCTGTAGGCTATAGTGGGGTAGCACATATGGGGTACAGTTTTCTAGGGTTTGTACTTGTACCCAACTTTCCCTTAGTCAACCTCATTCCTCGTAATTTCTCAAAGAGCACGAGGTCATCGGGCTGGTAAGTGACGGGTCAGCGGTGGCGGTCGGCGTTACGCTTAGCGATGATGTTTGATATTTTTATTGCGTCTGCTGCTCGGGTCCGTGTTGCTTGTAAGATTTCTGCGAACTGTTGCGCGCGTGGCACAGGGTTGTCGGGATTCGGATTCATGGGTACCGTGGGGTCTTGTCCGTAGTTCAGGTAAAACGGTGACTGTTGGGTCGTGGCGGATGGCGAGTTGTTGTACGCGAACTCGATGGGTGGCAGTTGCTGTTCCCAAGTGGTCGGGTCGTCGCACGTGGCTCGGATGAGTTGCTCCATGGTCTGGTTTGTCTGTTCTATCTGTCCGTCGGTCTCGGGGTGGTATGAGGAACTGAACTGTAGTCGCGTGCCGAACTGCTGCCACAGGTTCTGCCAGAAGTTGCTGGTGAACTTCGTATCGCGGTCGCCGATGATCAATGCTGGTATCCCGTGTAGTTGAATGACGGTGGAGATGAAGAGGTGGGCTGTTTCTTCGGCTATGATTGATTTTTTGCAGGCTGCGAAATGTGCCATTTTCGTCAGCCGATCGACGACGACCAGGATTGCGTTGTTCACCCTTGCTCCAGCCGGTAACCTCGTGACGAAATCCATCGTCACCTGCTGCCAAGCACGCTCTGGGGGTGGTATCGGCTGCAACTGCCCTGCCGGTCGTTTCCGTGATGACTTCATTAGTTGGTAGGTGGGACACGATGCCACATGTCGTTGCACGTCGGTCAGCCTTTCGGGCCAGTAGTAATACCGCTGAAGCTACTGCCGTGTTTTCTCTTCTCCGAAATGTCCCGAGGTAACCCCGTCGTGTGCATCCTGTAGTAATAGCTCCCTTAGTAAAGTGTAGCCTGGTACCCAAATGCGGTCGGTGCCGGCTTTTACGTAATAAACCCCCTTTGCTGCTGCGAATTGATGCGAATTTCCCCCTGTGAAGAACGGGTCGGTTTGATAGCCGTGGGTAAATAGTCTCGTTAGTAGCGAGCTGGTCTGGGCAAGTAGTATGGCGTGGATTTGGGCAGTGGGGTGCGTAAGTGCGTCGGCAATGTTCGATGCCCCCTTTTTGTAGGTGACCGTGTAGTGGAAATTTGACTCGAGGAAATCGAGCCAGCGGATCTGTCGTGGCTTGAGGTGGGGTTGTGCGCGTAGGTACTGTAGTGATTTGTGGTCTGTCCGTACTGTCAGGTCTGCGACGGTCAAGTAACAGCGCCACACTTTGAACGGATGCACGATTGCGAGCATTTCGCGGTCGTGTATTGGGTAATTCTTCTCAGGCGGATGCAGTTTTCGTGACTCGTATGCGATGGGCTGTAAACTGTTGCCGAAATCCTGAAGCAGTACGGCTCCAATGGCGATGTCGCTTGCGTCTGTAACCACTTCGAATGGGCGGTGTGGGTCGGCGATGCGCAGTACGGGCGGTGAACATATAAGATTTTCCAGGGCAGAGAAGGCAACATGCTCTTTCTCCCCCCAAGTAAAAGCGACCCCCTTCCACAGTAAATCCATTAGTGGGGCAGTTAAGTGTGCCATGTCGGGGACGAACCGACGCACATAATTAACGAACCCTAAAAAACTCTGCAGCTCCGTGATGTTCGTCGGGGGGTGCCATGCTTTCACCGTGTCCAGCTTCTTTGGGTCGATCTCAAATCCAGCCTCCGAAATAATGTGCCCAAAAAATTATAACCTATCCTGGAAGAACTCGCACTTGGAACCCTTGGTCAATAGTCTGTGCTCGTCTAAAACTTTAAACACTGCTTCCAGATCTGCTAAGTGCTGCAGCTTATCACGACTCTAAACTAGGATGTCGTCGAGGTAAATTATCACGCATTTATCTAAGAGCGTCCTAAACGCCTCGTTCATGGTCATCTGAAATGTTGTCGGTGCGTTGGTCAGCCCGAATGGCATCACGGTGTACTCAAATGACCCGTACCTAGTTCTAAATGCCGTCTTGGCGCAGTCCGATGGTTCGACCTTAATCTGGTGGTAACCTATTTTCGAAAAGACCCGTGGTGTTCGCAGTTAATCTATCAGTTTGTCGGCGCAGGGAATAGGGTATCGCGACTTGACTGTTACCCTGTTCAGTGCTCTGTAATCGATACACATACGAAACCCTCCGTCTTTTTTCGGTGTGAATAGTATCGGTGCGGTGAACGGCGATGAACTCGGTCGGATGATTTTTTTTCTCTAACAGGTAATCTAACTGCTTCCTCACTTCATCGAGCTCGGGCATGTTAAAACTTATACGCTATAGTCTATCTAGGCTGTAGTGGGGTAGTTCATATAGGGTACAACACTTTTAGGTTTCCCACTTGTACCCACCTGCTTGCTAGTTCAGTCATTGATTCGTTCACAATTCTAACATGGTATTCTGAGCAGGTTCTCTAGTGGGAACGTTTTTTCTTTGGGCCCACCACGATTTATTTTTCCTGCTCAAAGCGCGCCTCGCGCCCTGCCCAAAACAAGCCTCGCGCCCTGCCCTAGTACGGCCCGTCGCAGCCCTGCCTTAGCTGGCCCGTCGCGGCCCTGCCTTCGCCGCCCGTCGCTGGCCCGTCCTGGCCCGTCCCGGCCCGTCGCCGCCCGTCGCGGCCCTGCTTTCGCCACCCACTGCGGCCCTGCCCTACCGCCGCCCTGTCGCGGCCCAGTTTTTCGCCGCCCGTCGCTGGCCCGACCCGGCCCGTCCCGGCCCGTTGCCGCCCGTCGCCGGCCTGTCGCCGCCCGTCGCTGGCCCATCCCAGTCACGGCCCTGCTTTCGCCGCCCACTGCAGCCTCTGCCCTGCAGCCGCACTGTCGCGGCCTCTGCCCTGCAGCCGCCCTCTCGCGGCCCTGCATTGCTGCCGCCCCAGTCGCGGCCCTGCCCTGCAACCGCCCCTGTCGAGGCCCTGTCCTGCTGCCGCCCTAGTCGTGGCCCTGCCTTAGCCGCCTGTTGCGGCCCTGCCCTACTGCCGCCCCAGTCGCAGCCTCTGCCCTACTGCCGCCCCAGTCGCGGCTCTTCCCTGCAGCTGACCTTGTCGCGGCCCTGCCCTGCTGCCGGCCCGGTCGCGGACCTGACCTAAACCGCCAGCTGCGGCCCTGCCCTGCACCCGCCCCTGGTAAGCACCCGCGCCGCCCTGCCGCGCCGCGTCGCCTGCTGCCGCGCCGCGCCGCCAGGAACCGAGCCACGCCGCCCTGCCGAGCCGCGCCGCCCAGCCGAGCCGCGCCGCACTACCGAGCCGCGCCGCCCTGCCGAGTCGCGCTGCGCTACTGCTGCTACTGCTACTATGGCTAGCCCTACTGTTCTCACCTTTGATGCTGAGGGGCGTGCAGTTGACTTTGACGTGTGGATTGACGACCTGCAGCTCTTTCTTCAGTGTGACTCAAGGGATGGTGTATCCCTGTTTGATCACAAGTTCGGTGTCTGTAATGCACCTGCTGCCACTGCTGACAGTACGGTTCGCTCGCAGTGGACCACTCATGACGCTGTTGCTCGCCTTGCTGTTCGTAGTCACCTGCCGTCTGCTGAGCGCGTGCATTTTGGCCAGTACAAGACTGCTAAGTCTTTGTACAACGCTGTCGTAGCGCGCTACTCCTCCCCTGCCACTGCTGCCCTCAGCCGCCTCATGCTGCCGTACCTTTTCCCTGACCTTGCCGGCTTTGCCACAGTCGCTGACCTCCTTACCCACCTCCGCACTAGTGACGCCCGCTACCGCGCTGCGCTTCCGACTGAGTTCTATGCCAAGAACCCCCCCCCCATATACATCACCCTTTACTACCTAGTCACCCGCCTCCCTGACTCCCTTGCTTCAGTCAGGGACCACTTTCTCTCCCTTTGCCCCACGGAGCTCACTATCGACCTGCTAGAGGAGCGCCTCCCTGTTGCTGAGAAGAGTATATTAGCTGTAGGTGCTTCTCGCGGTGAACGTCGCGCCCCTTTCTTTGAGGGGTGTTCCCCTGTCCCCCTTCTCCCCTCTATTGCTTCTGCTGCTGCTGTCGACCTCGATGGCACTGAGGAGGTCGGTGTTGCGTCTGCTCCTAGTGGGAGGCGCTGCACCAGCAGGGGCAAGGGGGGCAAGGGTGGTGGAGGGGACGGTGGGGGCGGCGGTGGAGGTGGTGGAGGAGGCGGAGGGGGTGGCGGTGGAGGTGGGGGTGGTGGCGGGAGTGGAGGCTTTGGTGGCGGCGGTGGGGGTGGTGGAGGCAGCGGCAGCGGCGGTGAAGGCAGCGGCAGCGGTGGTGGAGGTGGCGCCGGTGGTGGTGCTGGTCGAGGTGCAGCCGTGCAGCGTGGAGGCGTTGGTGGTAGCCAGCGCCAGCAGCAGCCGCGTTCCCGTGAGACCTCGTCGGCCCAGCAACTTCGTGAGTGGTACGCTGGGCGTGGGAGGTCTGGGGGTGTTGGTCCCTGCACTTACGTTCTTTGCACCGGCGGGCATCGTGGGGAGACGTGCGGGCTGCCACACACTGCGCACCGCTGCTTCGGTCGCCTGACTGACGCCTGGCGCGCCCAGTTTCCTGACGCTGTTGAGCTCCCTCGCTGGGGTGATCTGCTTAAGCAGAATGTTGCTATCTTTGATCTTGATTTCGATGCTATCCTTGCTGCCATGTATGCTGTGACTGATAGTGCTGAGAGTGACTGTTACCTGAGTGTTCCGCCCGACCCGGGCATTGAGGCTGCTGATCTAGGTGCTAGTGAGTCTGCTGCTCCAGGTACTGGTGAGTCTGCTGCTCCAGGTGCTGGTGAGTCTGCTCTCTCTGGTACTGCACCTACCGAGGCCTTGCACACTTTCACACTTGACTCTGGTGCTTCACGCTCTTTCTTTCGCGACAGCACCACACTCACGCCGCTCAGTCGGCCTGTCGCAGTATCCCTGGCTGACCCCTCTGGGTGCCCCGTCCTTGCGCGCTCTTCCACGGTTCTACCATGTCCTGCGGCCCCGTCGGGCTTGCTGTCGGGACTCCACCTCCCCTCGTTCTCTACGAACTTGGTGAGTGGAGCTGACCTCCAGGACGCGTGGGTTGACCAGTTCACCCCTGGAGGTCAGCGTGTGACCCACCGCACTTGCTCTCGGATGGGCCGCCACCTGGCCGCGTTCACCCGTCGGCCTGGGTCGAGTCTGTACACGCTGACTACTGCGTCTCCTCCGGTTGCTGCGTCTGGTCAGGTAACCGCGTCTGGTCGGGTGTTTTCTGCCGCGTCCAGGTCTAGTCCAGTGTCTGCCCCCTGCTCGTGTCGTCCTCTGGCACACGAGACTCTCCTTTGGCACCACCGCCTTGGTCACCCCTCCCTGCCTCGTCTTCGGAGTATGGCCTCCCGTACCCTTGTCTCTGGTCTCCCCCGGTCCCTCCCTCCCCTTCCTCCGGGGCCTGCCCCTACCTGTGTTCCTTGTGTCGAGGGCCGGCAGCGCGCCGCTCCTCACTCCTCCGAGTTCCCTCCGACAGAGGCTCCCCTGTGGACTCTTCACATGGACGTGTGGGGCCCAGCCCGTGTCCGTGGACAGGGTCACGAGCGTTACTTCCTGCTGGTCGTAGACGACAACTCGCATTACACCATAGTCTTCCCCTTGCGCAGCAAGGGTGAGGTCACTGAGGTGTTGATCGACTGGATCCGCGGTACCCGTCGCCAGCTCGGCGAGAGGTTCGGCTCGGACCTTCCTGTTCTGCGTCTGCACTCAGACAGAGGTGGTGAGTTTTCCTCCGACCTTCTAAGGGCCTTCTGTCCTGCGGAGGGCATCTGCCAGACGTTCACGCTTCCGGCCTCCCCACAGCAAAATGGGATTGCTGAGCGCCGCATTGGCATGGTCATGGATGTTGCTCGTACGTCCATGATCCATGCGGCTGCTCCCCATTTTCTGTGGCCGTTCGCGTTTCAGTACGCTGCGCATCAGATCAACCTTCAGCCTCGTGTCTCCTTGCCGGAGACCACACCTACTCTGCGGTGGATGGGGAAGGTTGGCGATGCGTCTGTGTTCCGTGTCCGGGGATCTCGAGCTTTTGTCCGCGATACTTTAGCGGACAAGCTGTCCTCCCGTGCCGTTCCCTGCGTCTTCCTTGGCTTCCCCCCTGACGCACCCGGGTGGCAGTTCTACCACCCCACCTCGCGTCGTGTTCTGTCCTCTCAGGACGTCACGTTTGATGAGTCGGTGTCTTACTACCGTCTCTTTCCCTACTGCACTGCCTCTCTCCCCCCCCCCGCCACTCTTCCGGCACCAAGTACTCCTCCGGTAGACCCCCTCCCCCCTCAGGGTCCTGCCCCCTCAGGTGTGTCCCAAGTAGACCCTGTCGAGCCTGTCGAGGTAGCTCTCGACTCAGGTGCTGCTAGGGGTGCTGAGCCTGCGGGTGCGGGGACTGGGGGTGGTGGGCCTGGGGTTGCTGTGTATGAGGGTGCGGAGCCTGGGGGTGCTGAGCCTGAGTGTGTGGAGCCTGGGGGTGTTGAGACTGGGGGTGCTGAGTCTGGGGGTGCTGAGCCTGGGGGTGCTGAGCCTGAGCGTGCTGAGTCTGGAGGTCCTCCGGATGTCCCGTCACGGCGGGAGCCCCTCTCTCCGTAGCAGCTTCGTGAGTGGTACACTCTGCGCTGTCGCCGTGCTGCTGGTGCTGGAGCTGCTGAAGGTGCTTCTGGGGCTGCTGGAGGTGCGTCTGGAGCTGGAGCTGTTGGAGGTGCTGCTGGTGCTGGAGCTGCTGGAGGTGCTGCTGGAGCTGGAGCTGCTGGAGGTGCTGGAGCTGCTGGAGGTACTGCTGGTGCTGGAGCTGCTGGAGCCGTTGGTCCTGGAGGTACTGTTGCTGGAGGTACTGGTGTTGTTGGAGCTGCTGGAGGTGCTGGAGCAGCTGGTCCCGGAGGTGCTCGTACTGGAGGTACTGGAGCTGCTGGGGCTGGTGGTGCTTCAGGAGTTGGAGCTGTAGGTGCTGGAGCTGTTGCTACTAAAGGTGCTGCTGGAGCTGGAGCTGTTGGAGTTACTGGAGCTGGTGGTGCTGCGGGAGTTGTAGCTGGAGACCCTGGAGCTGAAGGTACTGGTGGCCTCTCCACTGCCTGGTCCTTCTCCTTACTCTGGACCGACTAGAGGCCTTATGGAGCGTCGTGAGCCTTAGTCACGTCCTGCGTCACCTGAGTCTCGTTTTGCGTCGCCTGGCCGCGCTGTTCGCACAGGTCGTCGTGTTCCGCGTCAGCGTCCTCCTCCTGTCCCCGGCACTCACTCTATGACACTGCGTCCTTCCACTGCTCCACAGCGTGTCCCTCTGCCGTCTCCTCTTGCGTCCTCTCTTCCTGTCGGTCCGGACCCAGAGTCTGACTCCCTTCGTGCTGCTAGTCCTACTGTCACACGCTTTCTAGCCACTGCTATCACTAACCCTTTGTTTGAGTCCACTGCTGCGTCTGCTCTCGTTGCTGAGCTTGTTGACTTTGCTGCAGCCTGTCGCCTATACTACGCCACTAGTCTTGTTGCTGAGTCTACGTCTGCGTCTGTCTGTCCTCCGTCCGTCGGGGGTGAGTGTGCTCTTGGCACGGACGTTCTTGAGGACAGACAGGAGGAGTTTGAGTGCTTTGCCGCTGCTGTACCTCATCTCGTGTCCATGCTGCTTGCCCCTGAGGGAGACCCGGATGCACCAGACAACCCGACCCCGCGCTCTTACGCAGAGGCGATAGAGGGTCTCTACTCCTCTGAGTGGCAGGCACCCATGGACGCCGAGATGGCTTCCTGGAAGTCCACAAGCACCAACGTCGACGAGGTTCCCCCGCCTGGGGCGAACATCGTCAGTGGCATGTGGATCTTTAGGGTGAAGCGGCCGCCGGGTTCTCCGCCTGTCTTCAAGGCTCGTTGCGTTGCACGAGGCTTCAGTCAGCGACAGGGAGTTGACTTCTTCCAGACCTTCTCCCCTACCCTGAAGATGACCACTCTTCGGGTGCTGCTGCACGTCGCCGCTCAGCGTGACTACGAGCTACACTCGCTTGACTTCAGCACAGCCTTTCTACAGGGCAACCTGCACGAGGAGATCTGGCTGCGCCGCCCACCTGGCTTCACTAGGTTGTTTCCTGCTGGTACCCACTGGAGCCTCCAGCGGCCAGTCTACGGTTTCCGCCAGGCACCCCGTCAGTGGCACGACACACTGAGGACGACTCTTGCTGCTCTTGGTTTTGCTCCTTCCACTGCTGACCCGTCGCTGTTTTTACGCACTGACACCACTCTGCCGCCGTTCTACGTTCTCGTGTACGTAGACGACCTCGTCTTTGCTACTGCTGACACTGAGGCACTCGCCCACGTGAAGTCTGAGCTGCAGAAGAGACACACGTGCACAGACCTGGGTGAGCTGACATGCTATCTTGGCTTGCGGATCACCCGGGACAGAGCACAGCGCATCATTACCTTGACTCAGTCACACATGGTGCTCCACGTCCTTCAGCGCTTCGGCTTCACGTACTCCTCGCCACAGTCCACTCCTCTGCCTACCGGTCACTCGCTCTCAGCTCCACCTTCGGACGAGTCCGTAGAGCCAAGTGGCCCGTATCCAGAGCTTGTGGGCTCCCTCATGTACCTGATGACTTGCACACGACCTGACCTCGCATACCCTCTCAGCCTTCTGGCACGCTACGTGGCTCCCGGTAGGCACCGAAAGGTGCACTGGGATGCTGCAAAGAGGGTGTTGCGCTACTTGTGCAGTACGTCGGGCATGGGGCTCGTGCTTGGAGGACGGGCTCGAGTTGTCCTCACTGGTCACGCAGACGCTTCCTGGTCTGACGACTTGACTACGCAGCGGTCGTCAAAGGGTTACACCTTCAGCCTTGGCTCCGGCTCTGTCTCTTGGCTGTCTACCCGCTCGTCTTCTGTTCTCAGCTCCAGTTGTGAGGCTGAGATCTACGCTGGGGCCATGGCTGCACAAGAGTTACGCTGGCTCACCTACCTGCTGTCCGACTTGGGAGAGGCGCCTCGTTCTCCTCCAGTTCTGTACGTCGACAACAAGGCCATGCTTGCCTTGTGTCAGGAGCACAGACAGGAGCACAGAACGAAGCACATTGCTCTGCGCTACTTCCTTGCACGAGAGTTGCAGCAGCGTGGTCAGCTTCGTCTTGCTTACGTGGCCTCTCAGGCCAACACTACTGATGTTTTCACCAAGGCACTTCAGCCTTGTGATCATCAGCGTTTCTGTACTGTTCTAGGCCTTGTACCTACTGTGCCTCACTTGCTTACTTCTTGACTCTGCTTGTACTGTACTCTCTATACATATACCTGCATGCTTACACTTGCTAGGTTGTGTTCACTGTATTATTTGTTCTCCTTTATATAACTCTGCATGTGAGCTGGCCTTGTGGCCATTTGCTTGTGCTTAGACTGCGTGGTGACTTTGTGATCCACCCTGAGCTTGCTTTGCCTTTCTTGACTGGTCTTGTGACCTCTTGTTCTCCCCCACTTTGCCTATGGGGGTGTTTTAAAACTTATATGCTATAGTCTATCTAGGCTGTAGTGGGGTAGTTCATACAGGGTACAGCACTTTTAGGTTTCCCACTTGTACCCACCTGCTTGCTAGTTCAGTCATTGATTCGTTCACAATTCTAACAGGGCTGTGTCCGTTGAAACTGTTGCTGTACAGTTGGTTGTGCCCTCGGTTCTACTTCTATTCGGTGATCATGCGCCCGCTGAGGTGGCAATCCCTCTGGTAAATCGTCCGGAAAAATCCCCGGGTACCGTTTCAATAGTTCTTGTAGTTCAAGCGGTACAGCTGCCAGCAGTTTCTCAAAATAACTCGGTTGCTCTGCTTCTCCTACCAATGCGATATCCACCGTGTACACGTCGGCTCCAGCGGCGACAGCCCGTTTCATTGTGATGGCGTTGACGTGGACTGTTGAAGATTCGGGCGACTGCCAGCGAGGTAGCTCGACCCAGTTACCGCTATTTCGCACAGTGCAGCTACCCATCGTCTAGTCGATTCGCGGATTGTAGAGTCGCAGCCGATCACGTCCCAGTAAAATGTAGTACCCATCCAGTGTCGTCACGAGAATTTCCTGTGTAAACCCGAAATTTTCTCCCGCAGCGGACTTTTACTCTCTCCACCTTTTCTCGTATGGCCAGTGGTGTGCCATCGACTAAGCATGCATCTATCTCCGGTAAACACCGACTAAGTGTCAGTTGCAGCTTCCGTGCGGTTGCGGTATTAACTAAGCTGTGACTTGCTCCTCCGTCTATAAAAAAACTTCACTGCTGCTCCCTGGATTTTCCCGTGAATCAGTACTGGGCAATCCGTCGCTGTACCCTCCTTATTCATTCGAGCCCGATCGATAGCGTGAATCGGTACTGTGACTTGGTGAGGGTCGGTGAGGTTGGGTGAGCAGGTTGTCTCGTCAGTAGTTGGCCCGATTTCTACTGACTGCAAACGTTTCCCTACCTCTGAGACTCCCTCCCCTGCTCTGATCCGCGGCGCCTCAGCTCCTCTGGGCATTCGCTATTGTGAGGGCCCGGCATGTTACAAGCAAAGCAGCACCCCTTAAATGGCGCAGCAGCTGCATTCGCTGCAAAGGCGTGTACAGTGGCGAGCTCGGCCGATCCCCGAGAACGTTGTCTGTAGTAGAACCCCGGTCTCGGTCGGCGTAGGATATCGATCTTCTTGGCAAGCGCGAGGAGCCCGCGTAGCATGATTTCGTGCGAGATGTCTGTCTTCAGCCCTCCGACGTAACGGTCCACCCGCTCCGCTTCGTGCATGTAGCCGACTTGCTCACATAATGCGAGAAAACCGCTCTTGTAGTCTTGTCAGAATACTGAACGAGAATGAATGCATTGAGCAGAAAGTTGGTACAAGTACTAACCTTAATTGGGTTGTACCCCCTATGGGCTACCCCACTAGAGCCTACACAATATAAGCATTATAACATTTTGACACACCCCCATAGGCAAAGTGGGGGAGAACAAGTGGTCACAAGACCAGTCTAGAAAAGCAAAGCAAGCTCCAGGTGGATCACGAAGTCATCACACATTCCGAGCACAAGCAAATTGCCACAAGGCCAGTTCACATGCAGATTTATATAAAAGAGAACAAACAGTACAGTGATCATAACCTAGCAAGTGTAAGCATGCATGTATATATATATAGATCACAATACAAGCAAAGTCACGCAGTGAGTAAGTGAGGCAAAGTAGGCACAAGGCCAAAACCGTACAGAAACGCTGATGATCACCAGGCTGAAGTGCCTTGGTGAATATATTAGCAGTATTGGCCTAAGTGGCCACATAAGCAAGACGAAGGTGACCACGCTGCAGCAACTCTCGAGCAAGGAAGTATCGCAGAGCGATGTGCTTCGTTCTGTGCTCCTGTCTGTGCTCCTGACACAAGGCAATCATGGCCTTGTTGTCTACGTACAGAACTGGAGGAGAACGAGGCCGCTCTTCCAAGTCAGTCAGCAGGTAGGTGAGCCAGCGTAACTCCTGTGTAGCTATGGCCCCTGCGTAGATCTCAGCCTCACAACTGGAACTGAGAACAGAAGACAAGTGGGTAGACCGCCAAGAAACAGAGCCGGAGCCGAAGGCTGAAAGTGTAACCATGTGACGACCGCTGCGTAGCCAAGTCGTCAACACAAGACGCTTCTGCGTGTCCAGTGAGGACAACTGGAATCCGTCCTCCAAGCACGAGCCCCTTGCCCGATGTACTGCACAAGTAGCGCAACACCCTCTTAGCGGCCTCCTAGTGCTCTGGTCGGTGTCTCCCAGGCGCAACGTAGCGTGCCAGGATGCTAAGAGGGTAGGCAAGGTCAAGTCGAGTGCAGGTCATCAGGAACATGAGGCAGCCCACAAGCTTTGGATACGGGCCACTCGGCTCTACGGACTCGTCCGTAGGTGGAGCTGAGAGCGAGTGACTGGTAGGCAGAGGAGTGAAATGTGGCGAGGAGTACCAGAAGCCGAAGCGCGGAAGGACCTGGTGCACCATGTGTGACTGAGTCAGGGTGATGGTGCGCCGTGCTTTGTCCCAGGTGATATGCAAGCCAAGATAGCTGCGCAACTCACACAGGTCAGTGCAGGTGTGTCTCTTGTGCAGCTCCGACTTCACAAGGGTCATTGCCTTAGTGTCAACAGTGGGAAAAACCCACTTGTCGACGTACACGAGGATGTAGAACGACCCAGTGAAGCTAGGTGGGCGTCGCAGCCTGTTCTACTAGTGCAGGCTGCCCTGTAAGAAAGCTGTGCTGAAGTCAAGAGAGTGAAGCTCGTAGTCACGCTGAGCGGCGACTTGCAGCAGCACCCGAAGAGTGGTCATCTTCGAGGTAGGGGAGAAGGTCTAGAGGAAGTCAACTCCCTGTCGTTGTCTAAAGCCTCGTGCAATGTAACGAGCCTTGAAGACAGGCGGAGAACTCGGCGGCCGCTTCACCCTGAAAATCCACATGCCATCGACTATGTTCGCCCCAGGAGGGGAAAATGCGTCGACGTATGTGCCTGTGGACTTCCAGGATTCCATCTCTGCTTCCATGGCTGTCTGCCAATAAGAGGAGTAGGGACACGTAATCGCCTCTGCGTAAGAGCGCGGGGTCGGGATGTCTGGTGCATCCGGGTCTCCCTCATGTGCAAGCAGCATGGCCACGAGATGAGGTACTGCAGCTGCAAGACACTGCTGCATCCGGCCACCCCCTTACCCTCCAAGAGCCCACCACCCCCAACCCCCCCCCCCACACTGCTGCACCAGCAGCAGGGGGATGGAGGAGAAGGGGGGGCGGAGGGGCGTTAGTCGCGGGCGTAGGGGCGTCGGGCGACGGGCCGAGGCGAGTGGGCTAGGGGCGACGGGCCGGGCTAAGAGCGACGGGCCTACGGGCCGTGCTAGGGGCGACGGGCCGGCCTTGGGGCGATGGGCCTAGGGGCGACGGGCCGTGGCGACAGGCCTAGGAGCGACGGTCCGGGGCGACGGGCCGAGGGGCAACGGCCGACGGGCCGGGGCCGGGGCCTTGGGGCGACGGGCCGAGGGGCGACGGGCTAGGGGCCGGGGCCTAGGGGCGTCGAGCGACGGGGCCAGGCCTAGGGGAGCGACGGGCGACGGGGCCGACGGGCCTAGGGGCGGCGGGCGCGAGCGATGGGCCGGGGGCCGGAGTCTAGGGGCGACGGGCGTAGGGGCGACGGGCCGGGACCGGGGCCTAGGGGCGTCGGGCGCGAGCGACGGGCTAGGGGCCGGGGCCTAGGGGCGACGGGCTGAGGGGCGACGGGCCTAGGGGCGACGGGCACGAGCGACGGGCTGGGGCCGAGAGCTAGGGGCGACGGGCGCGGGGCGACGGGCCGGGGCCTAGGGGCTAAGGGCGACGGGCCGTGCCGAACGTCGAGAGGAGGGCCGCACGAGGGCGGC
The DNA here is from genome assembly GCA_947471745.1 of Closterium sp. Naga37s-1. NCBI lineage: Eukaryota > Viridiplantae > Streptophyta > Zygnematophyceae > Desmidiales > Closteriaceae > Closterium > Closterium sp. Naga37s-1. The sequence continues at coordinate 134,017 of CANJKZ010000293.1, forward strand.
GCGTAGGGCAGCAGGTGGTGGGCCCAAGGTTTGTAATCACTCTAATACCATGTTAGAATGGTAGGAGCCATGGCTAGGGTGTGAGCTAGCCAAGGATGTCGAGAGAGTTCAGGCAAAGGAGAAAGTCGAGCATGTGAGAATGATTCACTGAAGGGCCAAAGGCCCAAGTTATACAAGAGACAAGTAAGGAGGGGGTGCACCACAAGCAGGACATTGATATAACTACACTACAGCTAGAACTACATGCAGTTATACAGAAATATATTCTGACACCTCGAGAAGGTTTGCAGAGAATGTGTGTGATAGTGGTGGGCCTTTGACCTCAAATCAGAGTGAATGTAAAATGATTGAGATGATTAAAACATGCAAATACAAACGTATAAATAAGAGTACATGGGAATACGAAACGACATAGACTAGCCATGTACTCTAACGGGTACATTCCCCTTTTGCGGCGAAAACCAACCGTGCGAATCCAGACGGTTATGAACCGTTCCGGCAGAATCCTCGCCACTGCTGCTGTCTGATGCAGTGTGCCTTGACGGTACAAATGCTCCGTAACTGTACGCGACTTTTCAGGTTGTTCCGTCTCTTCGCCTTCAAACTCGTTGCTGTGAGACTCGATTGCTACCGTTAAGAGTGCACAATGTCTTTCTTAATTTACAATTCGTAACAGTTTTTCATTCATCGACTTGGTTCGTTGGCGTGGTTACGATGGAGCCGACGACAGCTGTCTCCCGACAACGCTTGCTTACAGCGTACCTTCTGTATGTAGGCGTCGCGGATGTCGCCTTCTTTGGACAGGGGTAGCGTTAAAGGGTGGTTTACTCCTCACTTTGAATAATACTGCGCAACCTTATCCTCATCATATCTTCCTGGATACCCAAGTGCCACGTCGCACTCTACTTTCTTTGCCTTCCAATCCATTGTCTCACAAAGTAATTTATGGCATTCGATATTGCATACTATATCACCATTTCTTGTATTCGCAAATATTATTCGATTCTCAAACAATTACTTCTTCGCCTATCTAGCTAAGACTTCCTTCGCCAAAGTCTTCTGCGTGTTTCATCCTCAGTTTAGTCAACCCCGCTATTCATACGACCTAATATGAATATGCTGTACACGAGGTAGATTGAGCATTAAAATGCTCAATGTACCGTACGCGCAAGATGTTACATTTACACGTGCCGTACGAAGACTAGTTCAGCAGTGGCAGGAATGATTGCGTTAGGACGGCAAGACGGCCTACCATAGCAAAAACCACGCATAAGGCACATTTGAAGATGCTCCGAAAATCACCGCCAACCGAAACGAGGTTCGTGAAATTATAGAATGGTGTATCAATATCACCCGCGTCGTGTGGTTCCTGAACCTGACGGGCAAAATTGCAACCTTGGTTACACGTTGTATGACCTGGCAAACGCAGACTGCCGGACAGATACTATCTGAGTTTGACAACCAATGAAGCACCGTCTTCCAGATTTCGCATGCCAAGTAACCTGGACATGATTCACGTTTGCAGTGTGATGGTGTCTGGAAAAACGTTGTAAGCGCCACTTTGTGAGTGTTACGCGTGGACTGTTTGAGGACACGTGGTGTCCAAGAACCCTACTACATGGTCAGTTAGTGTTTTGGTCTTACGCTATTTCGCTTGAACAAGCGTCGTCTAGGAGCTCGTCGCTTTCCCATTTCCGTTAGACACGATTGCGCCGCGATGGAGCGCGCAGCCCTCGCCGTGCTGTTCCTGCTGACGTGGCTCTGCGCTGTTTCACGAGTTGACTGCGTTCCTCTCGACAAGTCCCAGGGTAAACGTTCCTCTATTACTACTAGTAGCGCTAAACATGGGAGAGGGGGAGAGTTCGGAGGAGAGTGACAAGTGAAAGGACGTGACTCCTCCCTGCCCTCCTTCCTCCGTCTCCCTTTTGATCCGCGGGGGCGCGCCGCGTGGTGATGACTCATCATATATAACACCTCGCTACCCACTGCGTAAACGAGGGTGTTATTAATAGGCGCAGCGGAACCAAAGCCCACAGGTGTTACATCATACGGTGTCCACTCCTGCCCATTCCTCCCTCTTCCAATTCCTTCCCTCCTGCCACCAGCGCAATTCCTGCTGGATTGTCAGAAGGCGTGGAACACAACGTTTGACGGCTGGATGGTTGGTGGGGACTGCAGCAAGGCAGCGAACGTCACGTGCGATGACAAGGGCATGATAACAGCCATGTGAGTGGAGCCTTCGGTGTCCGTGGCTGGAGTTAGGACACAATCATTTCCCCTGCATTTCCATCCTCTCCTCGTCCATTTCTCCTCCCTTCTTCCTCTCTCCCTGCCTCCAGCTGTCTGTCATTCGAGCCTGCTGTATTATGCATCACCATAAGGGTTGCATTAGACATGAGCAACGAGCGAACCGAACACGTTTGTCTCGAACAGTTTGTGAACACTGTCAATTCGAACCGAACCGAACAGTTTTCCTAAATGTTAGTGTTCCCCGTTCGAGTATAGGGTCGAACAGTTTTGAGGCAAGGCCGAACACTAAGGTGTTTGACCCGAACTCGAACAGTTTGCCTTGGGGGGTTCTTTCAGTATAGTCACATTCAGGCAGGGCGAGTGTACTAGAAGCAATGTCACGTTTCCTATAGCCCTACAAGAGGTATAGTTAGGCTTGGTGCAGATCTGTTGGATATCCAATTTTGCCTTGCTAAACTCCAACCTAAACCGTAATGCCCTTAGTTCCTTTTTTTAACCGTCTCCTACCCTAATCCAACCTTATACCTAACGTTTCCAGCCACAAAGTTGAATTTTAACCGTGGGAATGTGTTAGTTTAAGTAGGTAGGGGGCGGAATGCCATCCTTAGGCTATATCGACGATTGAGCTCGTTCTTGAGCTAAATCGTCGCCCTCCCCTTTTAGATTCAACCAGCGCGTCAAACTTTGACGCGCAGATAAATGCACGAACACCTAGGTGTTCGCGACGAACACATTGTGTTCGCGAACACCTAGGTGTTCGTGCATTTTTCTGCACACGAACACTCGAACAGTCGAACGTGTTTGTGACGAACACCTCGTCACGAACAATTTTGGGCAAAACAACCATTCGAACACGTTCGAGTCGAACACTTTCGAATCGAACCGAAGAGGGGTTCGATTTTTTGCTCATGTCTAGGTTGCGTGCCTGCCTGCACTTTCTCCCATTCCATGTTTGATTTTGGCGGGTTCAGAGTTACAACGTGCTGGATTGTAGTGTATGGATCACAAGGTTCTGAATCTGCTTTTCGTGTCTGTCAATCAAGTACATATTTTCTCCTCATAATATTGTTAGAGGGCCCTACGACAGCAAGGGCCCTCGACGACCTTGACTCGGCAAGATGGCGACTAACGACCAAGACTCCTAGCTGTTCGGCACCGAACAGTCATGCTGGAGCCTGAAGCCGAGGGGGGCTTACAGGCTGTTGCAGCTGCTGTGAAGACGAACCCGAGCGTCGTGCTACTTGATAGCGAAAGCTCCCACCATATCATGGGAGATCGCTCTGCTTTTGTGGAGATGAGCAGCGGCGGCGGCATCAAACATGTTATCGGATTCAACGGCGCTCCTCAGGAGGTGCAGGGGCGAGGCACAGTCGCTCTCCTTGGAGATGGGGGCTGGCGTGTCATGGTGCCGGAGGTGCTGTACGTACCTGGAGTGCAGGCGAGTATTCTTTCTACTGGGCAGCTGCGTGATAGTGGCGTGCAACTGCTGGATGTCGGGGACGCGACTCTGCTGCGCGCGCCAAATGGGTCACTTCTTGGTCGTGCGGAGTTCAAGGGACGTGTCCTCTGCACGAACTTCCAGCCATGCTCGACGCAGAAGCAGGAGGGTGAAACAGTGGCCCTGCGCACTTTGGCGACGGGCGTGCGATCTAAGGTGGACAAGTGGCATGCGCGCCTCGCACACGTCGGTGTTGACGCCATAGAGCGTACTGCGGCTCACGGGTCAGTGACGGGCTTGGAGTTGGAGAAGGGGGGCAAGTCAGGCATGCCATGCGTCTCTTGTGGTAGGGGAAAGATCGCCCGTCATACCTTTCCTCCTGTGGGAGCGGAGGAGAATGAGCTGCTTGGAGTGGTGCATGCTGACCTGTGTGGCCCTTTTCGTGACGCAGCTAAGGACGGTAGCCGCTACTTTTTGTTGCTGAAGGATTGCAAGATGCGGTACGTCTGGGCCTACCCTTTGGCCAAGAAGAGTGATGCATTGGTGGCATTCCAAAAGTGGCTCCCGATGGCAGAGCGGCAGTGTAAGACCACAGTGAAAGCGCTGTGCACTAATCGGGGTGGCGAATTCCTGGGACACGACTTCACGCTCTTCCTCGACAAGAAGGGGACTATCCACGACCTCACATGCCCGTACACGCCAGAGCAGAACGGGATGGCCGAGAGGGAGATGCGCAGCATTGTGGAGGCGGTGCGGACGATGTTGCTGCACATGGGTGTGCAACATCACTGGTGGCACGTGGCGCTGTCACAGGCCGTCTGGGTGCGCAATCGCGTGGAGCACGCCTCGCTGCCCTCTGGTGTGACGCCGTACGAGCTCGCCTTCCGACACAAACCCGATGTCAGTATGGTGCGTGTTTGGGGCTGCATGTTGCAGTACATGGTGCCGCAGTAGCAGCGCGAGGGGAAGCTGGCGCCGAAGGCTCGCTTGGGGTTGCACTTACGAATGTCAGCAGCAAGCAAGGGCTGGCACGTGATGGACTTGGAGTCCAACCGCCTCATCACCACGGTGGAAGCAGTTTTCTATGCGACCATGTCCTTGGCAGGATGGAAGGCTTCGCATCAGCAGGAGCATGGGAGGCGTCCGATGCCCTATGAGCCCCTTCCTTCACTCTTCTTAGGCACTCTTGAGGAGGAGGTGGAGGAGGAGGAATTGGTCACACCTCCTGCTATGCCCTATGTCCCTACCTCAGTCCCCACCCCACCTCCTCCTACAGTATACCCTCGTGTGGTTCCTCCTACCGCGCCTCCTCCATCCTCACCCCCTTTGGCTACCCCTCCTCCTCCTGTTATTCCCTCTCCTCTTCCACCCTCCATCCTTTTTGCACCTGCCCCACCCTCCTCTTCGTCTTCCACGGCGCCGCCTGTTGGTGAGGGGGGGACAGTGGTATCGCCATCTGTGATGATCACTGACAGGTAGCGCCTTGTGACTGAGCAGCTACAGGACGAGAGCAGCATGGGGAATTAGAGATGGTGGTCGTGTGTTGGATTCTGGGACGATCACTGCACCGCCATTGTGTCGCTCCACTCGCATCACTCGTGGTGTCCTGCCTGCTAAGTATGCTTGGGTAGTAGTGATTGAGCCAGCGGGTTTGGATGATGAGAAGGAGGACGAGGAGTGGACGGACGTGGACCCAGATGTGGTGGTCGACTCCGAGAGGCAGTGGGATATAGCTAAGATGACAGTGAAGGAGGCCTTGAGCTGCTGGAAGAACGACAAGGTGAAGGAGGCGATGGATGAGGAGATGCGGAGCTTGATTGAGTAGGGGACGTGGGAGTTGGTTCCGCGTCCTCCAGGGGTGAATGTGATGACGAACCGCTGGATTTTGAACACCAAGTTCTGATCGGATGAAATAGTGGAGCGTGAGAAGACGAGGCTGGTGGTGAAAGGGTTCACGCAGGTGGCAGAGGTGGACTATGAGGAGACGTACGCCCCTGTGGGAAGCTATGTGACGACGCGTGTGCTTCTGGCGATCACAGCTGCACTCGATTTAGTCGTGATGCAACTGGATGTGAAGAACGCGTTCCTCAATGGCGTGCTGGACCGAGACCTTTACATGGAGCGGCCGAGCTACTACGAGGATGGGACTCCTCGTGTCTGTAAGTTGGTGAAGAGTCTGTATGGGCTCAAGCAAGGGCCGATGCTATGGTATGAGGCTTTGGATGGGGTGCTGCTTGTGTCTGGATGGAAGAAGAGCCAAGTGGATGAGGCTCTTTACTTCAAGAGTAATGCTGAGGGGGAGATGTGCTGGCTGCTGGTGTATGTGGATGATTTGCTTGTTGCCAGTCGCAGTCAAAGCATGCTAGGGGAGCTGCGTGACCAGCTGCAGAGTGCCTTTCAGCTGCGGGAGATTAGCCCTGTGGAGAAGTATCTGGGGTTGCAGCTGATTCGGGATAGGCCCACGAGGAGGCTGTGGGTGCACCAGGAGGCCTATGTGGACAAGGTCTATAGGCGCTTCTTTGACGGGGAGTAGCCGCTGCGAGTGCCTCGCACCCCTCTTTCTTCTGACCCTTTCAGTGTGCAGACCTTTGAGGATGTGGGATGGTAGTCTCGCCAGGAGGAGTATAGGCAGAAGGTGGGATCCTTGGCAGTTTGCGGCCTGTACCACCCGTCCCGACATCTCGTTCGCCTGCAGCAAGTTGGGGTCGGGCCAGACTGTGCGGAGTGATCAGCACTGGAAGGAGTTGGACCGGTGCTTGGCGTACTTGGTGGGGAGCAGGGATGTGGCGCTGGAGTTTGGTGGTGGGCCGGAGTCCTTGGAGCTGGTGGGCTACGCTGATGCTGATGATGCAGGGGACAAGCAGAACAGGACCAGCACTGGTGGCTATGTCTTCGTGCTCGGAGGTGCTGCTGTCTCTTGGGCGAGCCAGAGGATTCGTTGCGCCACCCTTTCCTCCACTGAGTTTGAGTACGTTGCTGCTGTGGAGGTTGGGAAGGAGGCGCGCAGGTTGCGCTTCTTGCTGGCAGAGTTTCAACTACTGAGGAGTGAGGAGTTCACTACCCTCTTTGTGGACAACTCTTCCGCCATTTCAGTGGCAGGTAGCTTGGGGCTCAAGGGGAGCCTCAAGCACATGGAGCGTCGCCACATGTGGCTGCAACACATGGTCAAGCGCAGGAAGCTGCAGCTGCAGTACATCCCTACGAGCGAGCAGCCGGCTGACTACCTTACAAAGGCGTTGCATTTCCCCACCTTCAGCAGTTGCTTCGAGGCTGTGGGGCAAGTGAGGCTCTCGAGCGAGGGGAGTGAGACCTAGACACTCCATGATGGGGATGGTGCCATGGCCTATCCATGGCTGGTGCGATGCGTGTTTGCACTTTGAGAGTGCTTCGTTTGTATGCGTGTCCCTTTCTTTTGGTATGCATGCGTGTATGCATGCCCAGTGACTATAAAGGGCCTTGCTGTAGTATGGCAGGGGAGTATTAGAGGGCCCTACGACAGCAAGGGCCCTCGACGACCTTGACTCGGCAAGATGGCGACTAATGACCAAGACTCCTAGCTGTTCGGCACCGACACGACGGTGTAATGACGGTTTCGTATTGACCGGGTGCGACTGCTAGCAGCTGCATGAGAATCGGTGCAGGGTGGCGTGAGTCTTGGGAGTTAGGTGTTTTTCTTTGAAAGTCACGCCACTCCTTGCAGTGTTGGCTGGAGTGGCGTGCACGGAATGCATTTCGGTGCTGAGTTGGATGGAAGTTCGGCAGGGCGCGTTCACCCACCCGCACACCACTTTCGTGGGGTTGGGTTACACCGAAGCGCCATGCAACATTTGTGCAACTCTTGCTTGCCTATATTTGCATGTGTATTTGCTTTTGTATTCATGGATCATACTACATTTCTTGTGAAGTCCAATTGCTACTTGAATTCTCACCAAGTCCTTGGAGACGAACGCTACTGAAACGCTACCGAGTTGCTGGCGCAACACCATTCTCATATCAGAAACTCTCTCGCTATCGCTACGCTCTCCATAGTATTCCTTCAAATATTTCTTGGGAAGTATGCAACTTTTCTATACGTACGAGCTATTCAATTCAGCTGAGGGCGTAGAACTTTTGGACTGGTTTGGAAATGTTGTGAGTGCAGAGAGTCAGCTGCCAGGCAGAGTCATCGTTTCGCGTGTGCTTTTCCTTTATTTCGCCGCATGGTGTTTAAATATTTGAGATTCAAAACCTCAGCTGAAAGAGTATGTTCTAGTTTTCTTCCCCCTTAACTCTTTCTTTTGACGATTTCGAGTAGTTTCGGACTCAGGTCTTGAATTCAATCATTTAGGTCTCCCCAGCAACGAGTTTTCCTAGAGGTTTCACGCACCGAGAGTGCCCATCTATCCTCCCTCACCTTATTCCTTCACTTCCTGATTATTTTCTTGGCACATGCATGCCTGCTGTTTCTTCACCAGATCCCTGCGGTACAGCAACCTGAATGGCACGATTCCTGACTCTATCGGCAACCTTGCAAGTCTGCGTTCCTTGTGAGTGCCATTTCGCCTTGGGTTGTGTCTCAAGTTGGAGCCTGGAGGTGTGGCTTAGCATGAGCACGATTCGGGCTTGCCTCAAGCTGGCTGTGGCTCGGATTCGTTTTGAGCTGAGCCGAGTCAGGCAACGGTGAGCCACGTCGAGACACAGCAAGCGGACCTCTGCTGTGCCTTGGCTCGTGGCTCGAGATTTGTAGACCCGAGTTGAGCCGAGCCTGGCTCGGTGGTGTAATAATCCTGTGGGCAAAGGAGTTCTTGCGTGATAGTGAAGTACGTGGTAGAATCTCCTATTTCAGAACTGGTCCGCAGAGCGAGCCACGTGGCTTGACGAGTCAGATCTGACCTAAGTTGGTCATTTACGCCATTTCAGCCCACGTACACGTAACGTACGCGTACATGTACGTTTACGTGTATGTACGCGTACGTACGTGTACAAACTGTTCGCGATAGAACATTGCGAACAGTTTGACTCAGATCACGATTGCTTCGCTTGCAAAGTAAGCGAATGTCACCCGCTCGGCAGTTTCGTCACCGTCGACCTTCACTGGTTTCGGCGAATCCCAACTTCGAGTCAAACCAATTCGCATGATGGTATTTTTGTTATTGGGGAAATTACGAGGTTGTAATGGAATGTTTACACTATATGATGGAAATCATGATTACGAGGGAGTATTATAGAAAAAATATGCATATTCAGGCAGCCCAGATCTTTTTTCACCTGCCCGTACATTAGGCCTCCAACCCAACAGCCGCGTAAACGTACGTACGTGTACTAAACGTAAACGTAAATGACCAACTAAGGATCTGACTCAGCTTGCAAGGTCCAAGCCAGTCGAGCCGAGCCATGGCTCGTCAATGTGCTCATGTCTACTATGTCTTCCTTGAGCTCTACTATGCGCAAACCTTTGAGCCCCAGTTTTGTCATGCGTCAGAAAAGAATGGGAGGATTAGTTTTTCTAATTTGCTCATGTTTGTCAAGCCACATTGGACCATGTGCGAGGAACCAGGCCTGTATGTGCCCCAAGCAACGCGACCTATGCTCTAAGCATGCCCCTTTTAAATGTAGGTTCTTGCCAAACTCACGTTTATTTCAGACATTGGGATAGTTGAGCACGTTTTCCACCTGCTTTTGGAAGGGTTTGGGTTTGGAATTCATATTCGACCTCATGCTTATCTGCAGGTGTTGCCATGAGCTATTTTCCCAGCTGTCTTTAAATCATATTTTCCTACTTGAGCTGTATCAACCTTTACCATTAGCGGTGCCTGGCTGCTCGCACCTGCTCCCGCCCATGTAACCAGCAATGATAAGCTCAGGGTCACAGGGTCACCATGAATGGACAAATAAATGGTATGGTCTGCATGAATCCTGTAGAATGTTTATCTGTAGGGTTTAGATAATAAAAAGGCAATATGCGAAGACGTAAGCAAAGCACAGCCATGCCACTCATTGCAAGGCTCTTGCGTTTTGTCGAACCGGCTCGGCACGAATTGGGACGAGCTGAGGGCAGCTTGGATGAGCCAAGCCAACGAGCCGAGCAGCTCGTCCCTTCGACGAGCCGAGCTGGCAGCTGGGCCATCTTCTCTTGCCTGATCCGGATTCTTGACACAAGCATGCATACATGCCCTGTTTTTTTGCCTAAATGGGATTCCTGAGGTAATCTTGCATGCCTGCCCTGCGTGTTGTTGACTTTTCAGAATCCTGCTTTACAATACGTTTACTAGCACCATTCCTGAGTCCATTGGCAAGCTTACAAATCTTCGTCGCTTGTGAGTGGCTCGAGTGGCCTGATTTTTTTTATATTTTTTTTTCGCTCAGATTTGGAGGTCAACCTACCCAGAGTCTTCTGATATGTATGCGTTGCCATAAACTCTGTGCTCTTGGCATGCGCTCGTAGCTGTCTCCTAGTCATATTCTCCTGTTGCTGCTGTATGAAGCGTTACCGTAAGGGGTGCCATAATCCGAATTTCTGAGATATGGATGCATGCATGGCTTTTATAGCACAAGAAATTGTCAGCACATTATTAACCGTAGCAGAAAAAACCTGTAGACCCAAACACCTCTAGCGTTGTCCGGGCGCACAAACGAATCGATGACCTCACATTGAGTCGCCTTGTTGAGACACCTGGTGTTGTATCCTGTGCGTCATAACAGCAGGCTTTGAGCTTTGCACGGATTTGATTTGATTGCGTTTCGGTAAGCCCCGTTGCGAATCATGAGACTCGCACGGGTGTGCTGGGCTGGGCTACCCTCTGATGGGCTAGTCCCTCCCTACTGGGCTACTCCCTGCTGAGCTACCCCCTGCTGATCTACCCCCCTGTTGGGCTACCCCCTGCTCGGCTACCCTCTGGCGTTAATGTGACGAGCCGGCCCGTCACAGGCTAAGCCGGCCCGTCACAGGCTATACCGGCCCTGGTTAGACCTAGACCGCATCTGTCGGTATGCTAGTGGTGCGACTAAAAGAACCCTTAAAAGTGTTGTCCCCCTTGTAAACTTTGTTGTTATGTATTCTATGCAGAGACCTTTGGGGCAACACGCTGACAGGCACTATACCATCAACACTAAGCAAACTTCAGCTCTTGACATTTCTGTGAGTCTCTAGACTCTAGTGCCATCGCTGCTATTAATTGCATCATCATGGCCCAATTCTCTAGGAAATCACATTCTGTTTGTCAAAAGACGTGTATAGATCATGTACCTCCCATCTAGGCATGGATAGAATGTTAATGTTAGCCCTCAATCACATTTGTACTTGTACTTTATATATCTTAATTTATTGTAGTTTGCACTTTGTGTTTGGTTGGGTGTACACCCACATCCCAACCAAACCCAAATAAGATCTCCAAGCAATCTCCAACCCACCAATTGGACATTGCCTTGGGATTACCCCCAACCCCAATTCCCTAGGATTGCCCCTGATTCTCTCCCCACCCCTACCTTGCCCATTTCCAATGTACTTAAAGAGCCTTGAGCTCATTACTAATGCATGGATTCGAAGCGCAAGTTCTAACACAGAATACCAGGTTCGAGTCGAAGCAAAAATCTATGAATAAAAGTATTCAAACCTTGGCATGAGCAGGGTTCCGAACCGAAATGTTTTGCTAGCAAACAGAACCGGTTAATGAACAAACCGGTTTTGCATGGGGCCAATTCGTGGTTTGTTAAAATAGCTATTAAATCGAGCCGGTTAGGCCAAACCAGACAGGTTCGGTACCGAACCTAAGCAGTTCGTTTTTCCAGTGAACTTTGAATATGGTACCGTAGGAATCATAGGAAACACACTACTTAATGTAAGGTGGAAAGGAAATTGTGAGACCCTGAAAGAGTTAAAGCTCGAAATGAGCTCCAACAATTTGTTTTTTTTTTTTTGTTACATTTGAACTTGCACGACCCGGGTCGGTTCGTCGCGGCTTGGAAATTTGTTGAAAACGAGCCGCACAAATCGACGAACCGGTTCGGTTCATTGACAAACTGGATGCCAAAAAACTGGTATGGTTTGAGTTCCAACAGTCTCCCTATCTTCTCTATCCTATCGTTTGAGTTTCTAAAGCCGTTGCTGTTACCCAAGTTCTCAAGACATTTGTGCCCATTCGTTGCATTTCAACTCCAATGTAAGCTTAAATCTCGAGGCCCAGATTGCGGGCTGCGCGGGGCAGGATTACTAATCTTGCACACTTGTCGTTTTTTGTTATGTCTTTTGGCGAAAATTTGGTTACTGTAGGTGCGAAACATTCTGATTGGTCGAAGCAACACTCACTGCAGAAACTCCAACTTTCTGAACTCTGAAATTAGGGACTCTCTGTCCTCAACCTAGACATGAGCACAAGGGCGAACACCTGTTCGGTTCGCCTCGAACACGTTCGAGGCGAACCGAACATGTTTGTTTTTTTTGCTTAAATTGTTCGCCGAACAGTGTTCGATGTTCGCCCGAACACGTTCGTGTTCGGGCCGCTGCTGCAATTTGCCCCGCGACGAACACGAACGTGTTCGATGTTCGCCCGAACATGCCTTCACAGGCGAACGGCGAACACGTGTTTTTGCTTAAAGTGTTCGCCGAACCGAACACTGTTCGGTTCGGCAAACGGATGTGTTCGTCTAGGGGCGAACACGAACATGTTCGTGTTCGCCCCTTGCTCATCCCTACCTCAACCAAACATCGTCCCCAGAAGTTTGCTGACTCAGCGAAACAAAACCAACCTCAGCTAAATCATACAAGCCACTGACCTCGACTTTGTGCTCACCACCCCCACCCTAGAGAGGTCCACATTGCGCCAAATTAGTAATCTTGGGAAATTTGGACCTCGAGCTTTAAGCGTAACGTCTGTGGGCTTCATTTAAGGGCATTTCGCTGCGCCAAATAACACTCTTTTTGACCCAGTGGTTAGTGAGGTGTTATATTGGAATTAGAGCCTAGGGTCCACATCCTGCCTGGTCCACATTGTCTGCCTGTGGCGGCCTGTGTCGAGAACTCGAATGTGGTTACCATATTGAACCCAGCGAATGATCCTCCGCTGGCCTGAGCCACCAGCGAAGTAGCTGCTTGCACTACAGCGAAATCGAGGTCCCTGCTGGGCCGACTCCCTGAAGTTCAGAGCCAACAGGGGCATTGGCACCAGGGGGGGACGAGTGTAACGTCTGTGGGCTAGTGTTAGGGCATTCTGCTGCGCCAAATAACACCCTCATTTTGACCCACTGGGTAGGGAGGTTTTGATTTAAGGGCCTCGAAGGCCATATTCTTCTGCTTCCTTGTGTTCTTAGTCAGATTCAATGTGCATACCATAACAGTTACCTTGCAGCAGCTTGGCGTGTATTGTGTTTAGTTGAACAGTGCTGTGTGCGCAAGCCATAGATGTACAATGAACAAGTGGCCACAATTGAGGAAAATACTCGGTCTGCTTGGTTTTAATTGGAGACTTGAGACAGTCATATGAATACTGAGTTGAAAAAATCCACAGAAAACATTGCTTAACCACAAGGTCTTGCATATATGTGCAGCATTGTACTCCACAATGTTGCTGCCAGTCTGTGCCTCCTGTTCTCCTTTCACATCCCATTCTCATTTCACCTCCCATTTCTCCTCATCAGGGACCTCAGTTACAACCACTTAACCGGCACAATTCCTGACTCCCTTGGGGAGCTCACAAACCTTCTTCGCTTGTGAGTTTGCATACGCAAAGGTTTGGAACCTCTGCTTGAAAAAAAAGAAAACCAGGGTTCCAAACCTCTGCACAGTAAGCAAAGGTTTGGAAAAACCTCTGTTTTCCCTTTTTGTATTTGGTAAGATCTCTTGTTGGCCAGTGTGGGGGCCATAGACAACATAGTCGTACACTGTCAAAGTGCTGGGGGAGGTCGTGAAGGAAACTGGAAATGCCCTAAAATGTGCGGTTTAACACGCTTCATCTACGGGCACTCAAACAGTTTCGGTTGGTTCGACTCAAACCCAGTTCGGTTCGGGTCTAAACGGTCAGACCTTGAGGTGAACTGTACAAAAACCCGCGGTTCAGCGTCACTCTCATGTCTACTTGTGAATGCTGTTCTTTCTCGAGTCAACCTGCAAGCCAGGGCCAAACTCTTTATTCAACATTGCTGTGTGCCATTCCAAATGGGAACTTGGCAGACTTAGAGCTTTGCAGGTCATGAATCATGCATGCCATGTCATATGTGTGCACACACTCGTGGACCGGTTCTCTCCCTGTTCTGTTTCACACTGCCGTCCATTGTACGAAATGCAGATGGGTTGTCGACAACAACCTGACTGGTTCAATACCTGCGACCTTGAGCAAACTTCAGTCTGTGAACTTCTTGTGAGCTTCTTGTATAAAACCTTGTGCTAACTCCGTCCTCATTTTTGCAACTCACAATCTCTAGTCCATCTATTATTCCATTCTACTTTGTAGTGCACAGCACATCAGGGATGTGCTGAAGCCCGAGTCAGGGGCTTAGAAGGTACCATCTATCAGATGCTTTTGAAACTCTCTTGACCTACGTGTACAATACTTTCCTTCTTTCCGCATGCACACACACCCTCCATTCATCTCCCGTCCATCAGTAACCTGGGCTACAACCGCTTGACGGGCCCGCTTCTGGACTCACTTACCACGCTTACAAATATTAGTGGCTTGTAAGTGTTTTTTTCTCTATCTCAGTGTACACAATTTAGAAATGAGCAGCTGTATTAATCAAGCTCACGTGGCATGTGTTCTTTAGACCAGCATGCAAGTAGGCATGAGTATGGTACCGAACCGAACTGGTTCGTTTTTGTACCCTTAACAACCGAACTGGTTCGCTACCGAACAGAACCGGTTCGTTCACGAACCAGTTGCACGGTGCCGGTTCATGGTTCTTTAGAATAGCAAACAAACTGAACCGATTCAGTACAGTGAAATTCAATATGGTTATAGCAGCTGAAAACAAAAACAGAACCATAGGAAACACACAGAAATTATGTGGGAGTGGGAATTTGTAAGACGATGATGGGGTTAAAGCTCCTTATAAGCTCCAAATATTTGTTTTTTGGGTTATTTTCGAACTTACCTGCCCAGGTTCGCTATGTCGCACCTCAGAAATTTGGCAAAAACGAACCGCCAAACCAGTTCGGTTCGTTGTCGAACCGGAAGCCAAACAATCGGGTTCGGTAAAAAAGGAGCCGAACAGCACCGAACCGAACTTCAGTTCGGTTTCCTGCTCATGCATAGCCACAAGCAGCCTTCCCGGTACGCAAGGTGCAGGTATGGCCGTAAAGTATGATGCGGCCCACGGTCATAACCCAGCTAGCAGGTGGCATAACCCAGCTAGCAGGTGGCATCACCCAGCTAGCAGGTGGCATCACCCAGCTAGCAGGTGGCATCACCCAGCTAGCAGGTGGCATCACCCAGCTAGCAGGTGGCGTCATGCAGCTAGCAGGGCACAACACCTAGCTTTGTGTGTGCTAGCTTCAATGCTCCAGCCCTCCGTTCTGAACCATGTTTCTGTCCACCATTCTGTGCACTTGATGACAACCAGTTTCTCCCTGCCTGGTATCACCATAACTAGGGTCGAGAGAAGCGTAACTCGACATTCCTTTTCTGAATCTGCTCACTTCACATCACACCTCCCTAATTTACAAATTGCAGAAATCTCCATAGCAACCAGTTTACCGGTCCTATACTACCTGGACTGAGCAATCTTCCTGGTATTACAGACTTGTGAGTGAGCTTCTTGAATGGTAGGGCTGGATGACTGTTACACTCACATTGTATATTTTCCAAGGATTTAATTCTACTCGGCTACCTCTCCGCCTGCTCATCAAGCCATGAGTGCCCTTTCTAGCTGTGATTGGTTCAGCAATGCTTTGCTGTACAATGCTCTGATGTTACAATGCATCCGAGAATCCTTCTGCTTTCTGTATTCTTATTTTTCTCGAAGCTGCGTGATTGGGCACATACATTTTGTTTGGCTGTAAGAAGCAATTTATCCTAACCATTTTTTTTAAGCAATGTAACTTTTCCAGAGACTGTTCATCCATCCCTTTGTCGTCTCAATGACATGTCCAACATGTTCCACTACATGCATCAATCTCACCTCTCACTGTATGCACCACTCTCGCCACATGCACTACTCTCACCTAGGGATGAGCAGGGGGCGAACTCGAACATGTTCGAGTTCGCCCCCTCTCGAACATAGACTTCTGCCGAACCGAACAGTGTTCTGTGCGGCGAACGACTTGGGCGAAAATTGGTGTTCGCTGTTCGCCCTAGTAGGCGAACGAATTGCTGCAGCGGGCGAACACAAACATGTTCGAGGCGAACATGTTCGTGTTCGCCCAGGGGGATATTCGATATAGTCACACAGGTCAGAAAGCGATTTTGAAGGAGAAATGCCCGCCCCTACAACTAGAGAATTGACCTCTACAAGCTTGATCCCGTAGCTACCAACCCTTAGTGTTTATGAAATTACCCTACACTATTAACTACTTAGATGAAATGTCTGTGTAAAAGTTAAGGAACGGTGTGCGATGGCTCTTAAAACCGCAAGGCTATTGCGGTTGTAGGAGGGAGGGCTAAGCACCAAAGTCGTTTTGAGTTTGAGCTCAAGAAATGAGCTCAAACTCAAAACGGCCGCGACCTAAATTTGGTCGCGGCCAATTTTGACGCGAACACTTTGGTGTTCGCCTGCCCCCCAAATCGAACACGAACGTGTTCGTGTTCGTCTTTCCTTCGCCAAATGGAGGTGGCGAACGGCGAACATGTTCGGCCGAACACCGAACATGTTCGCCCCGAACGAATTAGGCGAAAAAAAAAATAGTTCGGTTCGCCTCGAACATGTTCGAGGCGAACCGAACAGGTGTTCGAGATTTTGCTCAAGCCTTCTCTCACCTACACATGAGAAAAATCTCAAACCCCTGTTCGATTCGACTCGGTTCGGTTCGAGTCGAACTGAACACTGTTTTTTCTTCTTTTGCCAAAAATGTTCGGGTCAAACCTTCAAGGTTCGACTCGAACATGTTGAACAATGCTTAAGCAATATAGCGAACCCTAATTCGGTTCGTCACGAATCGTGGCGAACACGTTCCAGACATTCACCTTGTTTGCCCGAAATTTGGCAGTGTTGAATGTGAGGTGAGTTAAATCAAGCGCGCGAATAAAAAATTTAGCGTAGATGTGGCAGTACAGAAGAAAGACATTGGACTGGGTTTGGGTGGTGCATTGCAATAAGGTGGGATTTGGGTGGGATGGACTGGTTGGGAAAAGTATACGAAACCAGCTCAGCGACACAAACTAGGGATGAGCAGGGGGCGAACTCGAACATGTTCGAGTTTGCCCCCTCTCGAACATCGACTTCTGCCGAACCGAACAGTGTTCGGTTCGGCGAACGACTTGGGCGAAAATTGGTGTTCGCCGTTCGCCCTAGGAGGCGAACGAATTGCTGCAGCAGGCGAACACGAACATGTTCGAGGCGAACATGTTCGTGTTCGCCCAGGGGAATATTCGATATAGGCATACAGGTCAGAAAGCGATTTTGAAGGTTCAGGATGATAGCAAAAAGCTTGATCCCGTAGCTACCAACCCTTAGTGTTTCTGAAATTACCCTACACTATTAACTACTTAGATGAAATGTCTGTGTAAAAGTTAAGGAACGGTGTGGATGGCTCTTAAAACCGCAAGGCTATTGCGGTTGTAGGAGGGAGGGCTAAGCGCCAAAGTCGTTTTGAGTGTGAGCTCAAGAAATAAGCTCAAACTCAAAACGGCCGCGACCTAAATTTGGTCGCGGCCAATTTTGACGCGAACACTTTGGTGTTCGCCTGCCCCCCAAATCGAACACGAACGTGTTCGTGTTCGTCTTTCCTTCGCCAAATGGAGGTGGCGAACGGCGAACATGTTCGGCCGAACACCGAACATGTTCGCCCCGAACGAATTAGGCGAAAAAAAAATAATAGTTCGGTTCGCCTCGAACGAACAGGTGTTCGAGATTTTGCTCAAGCCTAACACAAACAATGCGCGACAATTCAAATCTCAACTATGCAACGCGAAACGTCTCTAAATGCCGCGATATGTCACTGCTCTGTAGTGAATCAGGTCCATGGAAGCAAACACTTGGGGATTCGTGGCAAACCCTAAAGTGTTCGCCTGTGACCACCCACACACAAACACCTGTTTTGAACAAAAAACGTTCCCGGCAAAACTGCAGAAGTTCAGTCGAACCTTAACAAGGTTCGACCAAACTCGAACCTTGTTCGGTCTGACTGCTGGATTCGTCATTGTCACCTGAACAACACATATCTGCCGCGCGGTTTGTGTATGGTAAACATGTTGGTCGTGGTTTAGCGTCATGGGAGGTGTGTACACAAGCATAAAACAGCACCAAAACTTCTGGAGGAAGCGACTGGAGAGGGATAGGAGTGTTTTTATAAATATAACCCTTTAGGGTAGTTAGTCTAATTTAGTTAGACGTGAAGTTGGCTGCTGTAAAAGGACAGCCTAACAGATTCCCATTTTTTAACGGTTGAAGAACGGGAATGCCGTGTGAGGGAAATTTCTAGCGGCGATGAACCCCGTGAGGCTCATCGCGGCCAATTTGCAGCGCTGAACTGTTCAACGTGGGAGAATGATTAAAATTCGCCCGAACAGTTCGACCGAACATTCTACTCACATCCATGATTCGGTTCGACAAGTGGTCGAATTGGTTCAGTCGAAACGAACCAAGGTTCGGCCAGTTGCTCATGTTTAGACTACAGTAAAGGGGGCCTGGTGTTCGGCTCGAACTCAACACTGTTAGTCCAGAAACTCGGACAGTCGAACCTTGCTTCTGGAGAAAAAGTTCAAGTCCGACTACTCTCACCGCATGCACTCTCCTCACTGCATGTACTGCCCTCACTGCATGTACTGCCCTCATTGCATGTACTGCCCTCACTGCGTGTACTATTCTCACAGTGCTCACCACATGCACTGCCCGCACTGCATGAACCACTCTCACCACATGCGCTGCTCTCACAGCATGTACCACTCTCACTGCATACACTGCTCTCACAGCATGTATGCCCTCCATCTCTAACCATTGTTGCGTCGGCAGGTACCTTCATGGCAACCAGTTATCAGGCTCTATTCCCGACTCCTTCACCAAAATTACTTCCCTTCGTGTCTTGTGAGTGCCGTTCCTCAGTGTGACTGCCATTCCCATTAAATTTTGATTATGGATTGACTGAATGTGAGCCCTATGGATTATTGGACACAAGCAAGAGCCAAAATCATTGTGTCAAGTTGAACCTTATCGAGCCTGCCTTCTAGTCAAACAGAACCTGTTCGGTTCTAGTCGAGCCGAAATGGATGGGGCCAAGGTTCAAGTTCGATGTTGGTACTCAGACTCCCTTGACTCTAGTTCGGCCGAACCGAAATGAGATTCGGTTCTTTGCTCATGTTTACACCCTAAACACAGCTCACATGTGTATTCTCGGACTTGAAGAATGCATTCCTTGTGCTATTTACGTAGGTGTTCCTCTGATTCGACGAGCATTTGGTTAAGCGAAGAAAGTGGATGAAGAATTTTCCAGTACTGGGGGAAGGGAAGGGGGGGGAGAGGAGGTGTCCGTATAGGTGCTTCTGATGCCAAAGTGATTGATTTCGACTTCCACATTTGTGTGGGTATCTGATGCGGCTTCTGTGGTCCAATTTTCCAAACATGTTCGAATGAAGCCAAACATGACCGGTTTGAGTTTTTGGACTGTTTAAAAATGTTTGAGCCAAGCATGTTTGACTATGACTACTGCTCAGGTCATACCTTGTGGCACCCTTATTGAAAATGTTCAATCTTCTTATTGCACCCTTGAACATTGCATCGATGGCACTGTACATAGTAGGTACGTAGTAGGCTCGAGGCCTCAGAAAAGGGCCGAACCGTGCCTCAACCTTTCGGGTCAGCACATTGTTGCGACAAGTCAAGCCGGCATACAGCAACCTGCCAGCAACCTGCCAGCAACCTGCAAGCAACCTGCCAGCAACCCGCCAGCAACCCGCCAGCAACCCGTGTTATCAATAAAGGCTTGCCGTTGAGGCAACTACATGCATGTCAACCTTTTCATCTCTGTTCTTTCACATCCCCGTGGAATGTGATGCAGATATGCTCATAAAAACCGTCTGAATGGCACAATACCAGAAACAATCAGCAACCTGAAGCATTTGCTCATCTTGTGAGCCTCTCGAACCAAGAGCTGGATGATTGGACCTCAGTTCTTACTCTTTCTTATCTATCTATGTATCGCATGATTTCACCACCCATATCCATATCTATCCGACAACATAAAGTTATATCTCTTGTTCCATCATCAAGTCATCCTGTTTGGAACCTGCTGATTGCTTATCAATGCAGGTTGACTTCTGATTCAACTGAAAATTCAACTCGTTATTTCTCTTGAAAACTGTCACCAACACATCTTTTTTGGAACCTGCTGCTTCCTTATCATATCAATGCAAAATACATTCAGCAGCGCACTACTATTTGTTACCTCCCCATCCTTTGCCAGAAATCTGCACAGCAATAATTTCACCGGATCCATTCCATCCACGATTGGACGTTTGACAGGCCTGACATACTTGTGAGTACGAAGGCACACCTGTCAATCCTGGGCCAACCTGGGCCTGACATACCTGTGAGTACAAAGACACACTTGTCCATCCTGGATATTTATGGGCAACAGGGTGAGTTTCTCGTTTCTGCTCGTCAGGAAAACTCGTCACAAAGAGAGTGACAAGTCCTGTTTTTTGCCGGAAAAGCTGGCCCTAGCTCAGCCAAGCAAAACTCGGTGAGTTTTGAAAACCCCTCGCACTTTGCACGTGTTTTTTCAGACTCACGCGAGCCTTTTTCACTCGTTGAGCATGCAGATCGATGGTTTCGCCCGCCGATTCGCGCACATCGGCGATTTCTCTGTGCAGATAATTGTGTCCACCACTGATTGTGTGACGACTTGTAAATCACTAAGGGCGTATTCCTGGCTTCATGTTATCAGCTAAAATATTCACCCAAAAAAATGGGAACAATTTGTTTATTACAGCAGCTCGTGTCAGCAAGCTGAACCTGTGCGCAATTTTTTTCAGCGGAAATTTACCTGGCTACCCGAAATCGCAGCTCTCGTAAGTGGGGTGTTGAAATCGCTAGCTGAGGCTGGCGAGTGAATGCGACTGTGCAAGAGCCTGGAATGTGCAATATTGCACAGCAAATCGAGTGTAACTTTGTTGCAAGATAATTGCTTTTGCCTTGCAGCTCCGCGAACTTTTCTATGGAGAAAAACGTGGTTTTGTCTACGATGTTCGCCGAAGATCGCCACGTCCCAAACCAAAATCGGATGACCCGAAGGTCTAGTCGGAAATCCCGTGGTTCGGAAAAACGATTCGGGATGACACGAAGCCAGGAATACGCCCTAAATCGATTCCTCCCTCTGGTCGTGAAAAGCGAACAGATTTCCCGCTTGACTTCCCAACCAATTTGCCACCACTTACCACTGCACCGCACGGAATCGACGAACCCAACCATCACTTTCAGATTCAGATCCCTCTGAAAGCAACCTAACCCAGTGCTAGGGTTGAGCACGGGCCGGGCTCGGCCCGCCCCGGCCTGAATGAGCTAAACCTCGGCCCGTGTTGGCCCAGGGGGTAACCAAGCCAAAATGGCCTGACCCAGGCCGCGTATGGCCCGACCCTGGCCGGGATCGGCCTGGCCCGGGTACACTTTCGTTATAGGTACATTGTTTTTTGGGCCCGTCTTAGAGTGGCAAACAAGTCTAGGTCACGAACAACCCAGGCCGGGCCAGCCTGGCCCGCCCGGCTGCCGACGGCCCGGCGCCCAACTTAGAGGTTCGGGGCCAGGTTCGGGCCGGCCCGACCCGGGCCAGGCCCAGCCCGCCCTCGTGCCCAACCCTACCTAGCACCAGCGTATAGCCCATCGCATTCCTGTCTTAAAAGAGAGGGTACTAGGGGTAACCAATCGCACTCGCATGCGCTTTTTTAAAAGCTCGGACGATTTTTGGTAAAACTCGAGACGAGTGACAAGTTTACGCTTTGGCGAAAAGACTCGTGCACGTTTAGCTTGGCCCACAGCAAAACTTGCATGAGACTGGCCCCTAATGAGGCGAGTTTATCCTCGCCGGTAAGATTTGGAGGAGCACCTCAAGAGTGCCACCCTGGTCGATAGGCACTCCACTCAGTTTAAAAAATTGCGGCAAGTTGGTGGTAACATGTGGCATTCAGCACCACTAGACATGAGCAGTGGTACTCGACTCGACACTGCTTTTTCTAATGTTGATCACTTGGCTCTGCGAGTATTCCAGTTAATACTTGCGGCGGCAGGTAGTGGCAGTAGTAGCCCACAATTCTAGATGGATGAGGAGGGGGAGGATGGCTTGGTCACTTTTGGCTGGCAGGAACTGTGCAGCTTTCATTCACTTGTCGTGTGCAGATCGTGTTCCCTTGTACAACACCCCGTTCGAAATTGCTACAAATTCTCATTGCTATCTATCAGTCTATTAAAAAAATACACTAGGTATATCTCCATAAAGCATAGGGCGAACACAAGAAATGCAAGCCATGAAGCTATTTTTCAAAAGAGTGTCCGATCAAAGTAGACACAAATCTATACATGCAATCTGTTCCCCTGTATGTCCCCACCTTATTTGATTGCATGCCTTCCTCTCATCAGAATCTTGAGCAACAACAGCCTGACCGGAACAATTCCTGACACTATTTCCAAGCTTTCAAACCTCGTTAGATTGTGAGAACTAGTCGTTGCTGGGTTGGCATGTGAGGGCGGTGTAACCTCATGCACGCAGCATGCCCAATCTTGGCACTGCTGAACTCTACCTCGTCGTTTGTTGGAAGCACCCATGAGCTATGTGCAGGTGTTGCCATCAAATATGTTGTGTTTAACAGGTGTCCTTCTTATGCCTGATTTCAACCCCCACCCAAAATGGACAGACAAGGAAAGAGGAGATGAGCAACGTGTATTCGGAAGGCTGTGTTGTCTGTGGGCACTTGGTACCTAGCTTCTCTTGGACCTCTGCATGCATGCTGACTGTCTACTCTACATGTTGGGTTGATGCAACTTATGTGCCTTGTAGGCGTCTTGCTAAAGACAACCTGTTGGGCTCGATACCATCGGGAATTGGCAGCCTTACAGCTCTAACTGAACTGTGAGCCTGTGTAATGGATCTTGAATAGTGAGCTTGATTGCACTGACTTTCTTATGTATGCAAACTAAGAGCACGGTCTTCGCTCTTACTTAACCACAAACCAGATACCCTGTTGTTGATCATGCAATCTCCCTCTCGCTTGTACGATGGTACCACTTGTTCTTCCTTGTTCGTTCCAAGGAAGGGATTGATGTCAGTGCGTGCATACTGAGCAATATTTGACCTGACAAAAATGTTATTGATCAGCTGAATTGTGCTGCTATTTAATATGTTAATGTTTAACGTCTTTGAGGAGTTGTACGATACAAGACAATATATGCTAAAAAGTGAGAAGTAGCCATGAGCAAAGTGCCGAACCATTGGATTTTAGTTTTTGCCTTGAGGTTTGAGGGAATCCGTTGTGGGTTGTGTTTGAAGCAGTTTGGCTGCTCTACAGTTAGGTACTGAGCCACACCAATGCAAAGGTTTGGCGTGTTTCTTTTACCTGCGTCAAACTGGCCACTCTTGATTGAGGTCGTGATGGTTCAAATTTAGCCTCCAAATCCTCCAAATTCAAACTCAAGCGAGGGCTGGTGGAGGTCATGTTTCTGCTCGAACGCCTCCTTAGCCCATTGCGCTCCTAAGCCTACTCCTTATTCGAAATGAAATCTCCTAAAAAAGGGTAACCCCCCCCCCCCCCCAGTATTAAAAAAACCATATACTGTCAGTCATGAAGGCGTAGGTTTAACCATATACAAATTCAATCCAGATCTCACGCGGTTTGTGTCCAAGCTGTTTGGGTCTAACTGGTCTGCTTCAATTCGACCTGAACCAGTAAGTGGGCCAAGTATTGAAAAGGTCCCAAGGTGATTCTACCCAGACCGTACTGTTCTGGTTTGTGATCATGCCTATTATCAAGCGCCAGAAGTTGCGTTGCATCCAGTATGTTTTACCACCAACACTACCATATCCCTCATCAGGTACCTTGCCAACAACAGCCTGATTGGCACAATCCCTGACTCCTTCAGCAAGCTCTCAACTCTTGGTTCCTTGTGAGAAAATTTCAGCTTCATAACACTTCGTTTCAGCTTAAAAATATGCAAATCACGCGTAAAGCTATATATATGTTTCTCCGTGACCTGTGAATTCTTTGAACATAAGCTATTACTTCTGAAAATAGGTGGCAAATTTGTGCCATCTTAAAAAAATTCCTACCAAAGCTGCCATCATTCAGGCGTTTCTTCATGCTTTGCACCTGTGGACACTGTTTTTGTACCTATTTTGGAATAAACGCTTAACCCCTTCAGCGTTTAGCATATGCCTGGCGTGTACACGAGATGCGCAGTCAGATTATTTTTTGGGCTGCCCGGCCCACCCTGGGCCGAAGGAGCAAGACCTCGGCCCGGATTCTCCCAGGGGGTTTCTGGGCCAAGAAAGGCCTGGCCGGGCTTAGTATGGCCCGACCCAGGGCGAGCTCTGCCTGGCCCTGGTGCAATTTCGATTTATTCACACTTAACGGCGGTTTTAGAGATGGAAATCTGTCAGGGACAACCACCTAGCATTGTGCACTTGCGTATTTATCCTTTTTCATAGTTTCGTCTCATGCAAGATCACCGCGCCTCAAGGCGGGCTTGCCCGGCCTGCCTCTAACCCCACGGGCTAAAAGCGGGCCGCCGCAGGTTTGGCAAGCCGGGAAGGTTCGGCCCGCCCTGGGCCGTCAGCAACAACTTACAGGTTCGCCCCGGGGCACTTCCGGGCCGGAACGACCCGGGCCGAACCAGGTTTGCCCAGATGCTCAACTCTACCCTCCAGCCAACCTGTTCACTTTGGTCAAAACCTCTATGCTTGGGCCGAACCTTTGTACTCGTACATTCTAGGGTTTGAGTCGAACCGGCAGGCAGCGGTCTGGTTCAAATGTGCGGTTTCAAAGTTTAGGGTTGGTTTGACGTGGCTCGTCTCAGATAGTCGGACCCACAGTTCCACCCGAACATGTACAGGTTCTAGTAGACATGAGCAAAAATTCGGTTCGACTCGAAAGTGTTCGACTCGAACGTGTTCGACTGTTTTTTTTGCCCAAAATGGTTTGTGACGAACACCAAGGTGTTCGTCACGAACACGTTTGACTGTTCGAGTGTTCGAGTGCAGAAAAATGCATGAACTCCAAGGTGTTCGAGAACACAATGTGTTCGTTTCGAACACCTAGGCGTTCGAGGGAAAATTCAGCGTGTCAAAGTATGACACGCTGGTTGGATCTAAAAGGGGAGGGCAACGATTGAGCTCAAGAATGAGCTCAATCGTCGATATAGCCTAAGGATGACATTCCGCCCCCTACCCACTAAAACTACCACATTCCCACGATCAAAATTCCACATTGTGGCTGGAAACGTTAGGTATAAGGTTGGATTAGGGTAGGAGACGGTTAAAAATAGGTACTAAGGGCATTTCGGTTTAGGTTGGAGTTTAGCAAGACGAAATTGGATATCCACCAGATCTGCGCCAAGCCTAGATATATCTCTTGTAGGGCTATAGGAAACGTGATATTGCTTCTAGTACACTCGCCCTGCCTTAATGTGACTATACTGAAAGAACCCCCCAAAGCAAACTGTTCGAGTTCGGGTCAAACACCTTAGTGTTCGGCCTTGGCTCAAAACTGTTCGACCCTATACTCGAACGGGGAACACTAACATTTAGGAAAACTGTTCGAGTCAAACGTGTTCGGTTCGGTTCGAATTGACCAAGTGTTCGCAAACTGTTCGAGACAAACGTGTTCGGTTCGCTCGTTGCTCATGTCTTCTAGTAGAACCTTCTAAGGGTCAAAAGCTTTTGCAGTTTGGTACTTCTCTGCCCTAATTCATACTATGGTATGCTTACTTTTGTTGCTTTCGATCCCGTTTTTGAACCTTCGCCATTCCTCTTCATCCCCACCTCACATTCATGATTTGAGGTATCTCGACGGAAACAAACTGACAGGAACGATACCAGCAACAGTCGGCAGCCTTCAATTTCTTACCAACATGTACGCTTTCTCTTTACAGGGTCTATGTAAAACTTTTCACATCACGTTAAGACAATAGCATATTCTGTCGAGAAACCATGTCATACACTCACAGAAGTTTGTGTTCTCCTATCTTGTGCTTTTGGTAGTGCAAACCGAACCACTCTTGTCACAATGCATAATTTGATCACCCTTCCTCTCAATCAATCCCTCCTGACCCTGTGATTGTTGTCTTAGCTCAACAACTCAACTTACTTTTCTTTTTATCATTCACTTTGATTGTTAACCAATGCAGGAATCTCTCATCAAATTCACTGTCAGGCTCCATGCCACAATCATTCGCACGCCTCACTAACTTGAAAGAATTGTATGTCATCTATTGCTCATCAAGGATAGTCCCACGGAGTTGTTTTTTCCCTGCTTTAGCTTCTTGGTTAGACTTAAACGCTTTATTATTGTGTCTCCCTCAATTCCATAATGTGTTACCCCTGCCCATGCACTGTGTTGTCGTTTTGTCAGATATCTCACGAGCAACAGTCTGACAGGGAACATCCCAGAGTCCATTGGCAACCTCACACAGCTTTCTATCTTGTAAACACCATTTTCCTATGAATGATCGTGTTTTCCAAGTTCCAGCTGATCATGTATGAGCCATAGCTAATTTCGGTGGCTATAAGCCCTCTGCTGGAGGAGAGACCCTCAAAGGGTTATCGGTTCTGTCATAGAGGGTGTGGAGGTATGCTGACCACCAATTTAACATGCAGATTTGAACCAGCTAGTTATCTGGTTGGTGTGTCCACTGTCCAGCACAATCCAGCATCCATTTTCTGAATTATAAACTTGTCTCGATTTTACTTTTCTGCATCTCCAATTTGACATCGCCATTTCTGTATTCTAACAAAACCTGCATGAGAGAATTGCATTGAATCAAGTGTGTGTGTGTGTGTGTGTGTGTGTGTGTGTGTGTGTGTGTGTGTGTGTGTGTGTGTGTGTAAGAACTCTGAAGAGTGTCCTGTGCTTGTAGCCCCATGAGAGGAATCTCTTATAAGAAAGGGCTAAGTAGGTCTTGTGCTTGTAGGTCCCTGAAATGAATCATTTACATGGATATTGTGCTCCCCTCCTTGTGCGCGCACAGGAATTTGAATGGAAGTGGACTCACATGCCCTTCTGACAACGCCCCATGCGTGGCGCAGCAACGACTTCAGAGTGCCTTTTGCCGCCAGTGCCCCTCCTTCTGCACCACCTGCATCAAGCCCGCACCTCGTGAGCCTAAAACCTCCGCTCAGATCTTCCTCTTCCAACAGTTGTTTTCCCTTCAAATGTTCAGTTTCAGTTTCACTGCGACTTTTAAGGTGCTCTAAAGAAGTTTCAGTCGGGAATTCTGAGGCGCCTGAAAAGCAGCTTCAGTGCGACCTTTGAGGCGCCTCAAAATCAGTTTCAGTGTTCACTCCATCCATCCCCTCGGACCGTACCCCATCTCCATTCTTCATGCACGACTCAACATGCCAGAGCAACTCAACCGCTAATCTTCTTGGATTGCACGGAACCATTATGAATCGACAAAAAAATTGTGTGCTAGACCAATTATGAAGGTGTTCTCTCTTCACTACAAGACGTTTCTGAGGGTATCTCCCCCTTGTTTGCATCTGCTCTTATCCCTTCCCCTCCCATGTCCATCTCCCCTCTTGCCTTCTTCAGCGCCCCCCTCCCCATCTCCAGGGAGCACTACAGCGTCCCCACCCCCCCCCACTGCCTCCCCAGCATCCCCCCCTCCACCTTCAACGTCCACCTCTGATTCTGGCGGCCTGTCAGCAGCAGCCATTGCTGGCATTGCCGTGGCTGCTGTGGCTTCCCTGATGGTTCTGCTGATTGGCATGCTGCTATGCTGGAGGCGGTACAAGAAAGAAAGAGAGACAGCACAGAAATCAGCAACAGCAGACGGGGGCGAGGATGCAGTACTGCAAGTAAAGACAGATTCTGAAGGTGTGATCATGTGTCTTCCCCTTTCCTACCTCCCCCTCCCCCCTCATTCCCTCACTTACAAGCAGAATTTCCTTGCACTCACAAGCATTTCGGCAGCACAATGCACTAGATACCAGAACCAGCAGCTAGCACAATGCATTAGATACCAGAACCAGCAGCTAGCACAATGCATTAGATACCAGAACCAGCAGCTATCACAATGCATTAGATACCAGAACCAGCAGCGATGGACAGCTCGCACAGCCCCGACGATGAAACCCGTGCATGCCTATGTGTAATTTCTCTCATCCCATGCGCCGTGCACCTTCCCTTACTCATCCAACGAGCAATCATTGCACGTGCTCTGTGAAACCAATTCCCTCACCCCATGAGCGAGCAGGTCTGGCAGGCAGTGTGGCGGCCTCTCACTGCACGGAGTACTCCCTGGAGGAAGTGCTCACAGCCACCAGCAACTGGGCGAGTGACAACCAGCTGAGGTCGGGCGCATTTGGTGACGTGTACAAGGGCGTGTCTCCGCGCGATGGCACCACACTGTGGGCCGTCAAGCGAGCCAAACTGCTTGAAGCCGACTTTCAGCGAGAGGTGAGCAGTGGCGTGCTTTGAGCAGTGGCGTGCTCAGGTGAGCAATGAATTGCAGAATAAATCTTACAGGTGAGTGTCGGCTCTGCCATTCCTTGACTATATTCCAGCCAGTACAGTTGAGCAGTTGAAAGAGAGGTTATGTCGAGATCTTTTAGAGTGACTTTTGAGAATTCTCAAAAGCAGTTGAAAGAGAGGTTATGTCGAGATCTTTTAGAGTGACTTTTGAGAATTCTCAAAAGCAGTTGAAAGAGAGGTTATGTCGAGATCTTTTAGAGAAGGAGTTTTGACCCCAACTCATCATGGCATGCTCCTCTTGCAGGTGCGACAAATGGCTGAAAAGAATCATCCTAACATCGTGCGGCTGCTTGGGTTCTCCATTGGAGGGGACATGCGGACACGGCCAGAGCAAGTCCTGATCTACGAGTTTGTTCCCAACGGTGACCTCAAGATGTGGATGAGTGAAAGTACGTGAAGTGAATTTCTGATTCTGACCATGCTCTTTCCTGCCTGACTTCCTTGTATGATTCCACCGAAACTCACGCATTCTTGTGTATGTCTCTTTGCAGAGGCACCCTTTCCGCTCATCTTGATGCAGCGGCTGGACATCCTCATTGGTGCGGCACGTGGCTTGGCGTATCTCCACAGCTTTGGCCTTGTGCATCGCGACATCAAACCCGCCAACATCCTTCTTGGGACAAACATGCAGGCAAGCTTTGCGCAATGTAGCTTTCCGCTTTCTGAGATGGGCAATTCTCCCTTTCTGCGCCAGGCAGCTTCCTTCTCTCTGCGCGACGTCTTTCTTTATCACAGAAAACAACAATCACAAGGAGCATGGATAATCCAAGCCGGATGATACGGCAATGACTTTCAATCTTTAGCGTGACCTTGGATTTTACGTGTAACACTCAACATGAATGTCTGTTTAAAGCTGTCAGTCATTAGGTTGTGATCAATCCCGTCAGAGATTTGCTGTAAGTTTCTCCATCCAAACGTGTACCACCAGACCAGGTACAAGAACAGTTGCTCTTTGACTTCCGTTCATTTATGCCTTTTGCTAATTTTCTTGCTCATGCCATCCATCAGGCCAATATTGCGGACTTTGGGCTTGTGAGGATGGAGGAGGGCACAACAGTGGGCACGACTCGAGTGATGGGAACACCGGGCTATGTGGATCCCATCTATTCACAAACCTCCAAGGCAACCAGATCCACTGATGTATACAGGTGATATATTCCTGTCGTCGAGTGATTTGGGACTACGAACCGCTTAGTAGGTCATTTTTTGTTTGAATTCAACCAATATGATAGTAGGAATACTGGGCCATGTGGATCTCATCTACTCACTGAACCCAAAGGTTTCCAGGGCCAACGATGTTTATAGGTGAGCTTGCATTCACAATATTTGATCTAGCTGTTGACTTCGGGGATTGGGTGAGAATGCTTGTGCGTTGCATATCCTATCATGTATTGATGATTCTGTTGATGCATCTATCCAAACGCATATGGATCATGGCCATCGTATTGGTGTGCTCGTGTGTGATACACACACCACCCCAACTGCTATCCACATCCTGCTGTGGTGGCAGCTTGGGTGTGCCCATCCTCGTGGTGCTGACTCCTCGAAGCAGCCTGTTATACGAATGTTGGGGTGGGAGGTGCATAACTCCGCTGCACCTGATGCTGTCAATCCCTTCACCATGTGTCGGTGTATGCAGCTTTGGTGTGCTTATGCTCGTGGTGCTCACTGGCCGAAGCCCCTTCGGCACTGATGATGGAGAAAACGTCCATATTCTGAAATGGGTAAGCCGTTCTGCAATAGAAGCAATGCCACGGCATGACTGGCACACATGGCATGACTGGCGCACATGGCATGACTGGCGCACATGGCATGACTGGCGCACATGGCATGACTGGCGCGGCGCACATTGCATGACTGGCGCACATGGCACGACTGGCGCACATGGCATGACTGGCGCACATGGCACGACTGGCGCACATGGCATGACTGGCGCACATGGCATGACTGGCGCACATGCCATGACTGGGTGGCACAGATGCCATGACTGGTACATGGCACTGTCAAAGAAGCTGCTTAAACAGATAGCTAGACAGCAACTGGAAGAAATGAAAATGGTCAGTTCCGAACCTAGTCTTGGTGACCCTGTCAATCTTGGTTGCACTCGTAGCTTGATCCTATCTGCGCCTTCATATTTTCCACTAGAGGCTTGCCGTCCATTACCCCCGCCTATCTTGAGTCCGCTTCATGAACGGCGCCCCTCACATGTCACACGGACTCATCAAAAGGCACTCCCCACCCACTTCATACCCACTCCCCACTTCATTCCCACACCCCACTTCATACCCACTCCCCACTTCATTCTCACACCCCACTTCATACCCACTCCCTACTTTATACCCACTCCCTGCTTCATACCAACTCCCCAAATCATATCCACTCCTCAATTTATACCCACTTACCACTTCATACCCACTCCCCACTTCATACCCACTCCCTACTTTATACCCACTCCCTACTTCATACCCACTCCCTACTTCATACCCACTTCCCACTTCATACCCACTCCCCACTTCATATCCACTCCCTACTTCATACCCACTCCCTATTTCATATTCACTCCCAACTTCATACCCACTCCCTATTTCATATTCACTCCCAACTTCATACTCACTCCCTCAAGCATAGCGCATGGTCACTGGGTCAATCTCAGGTGTCTGACACTAAATATTCCATCTCCATTCTTCAAGTTTCTTGTTGCCTGCCTTCCCCTCCATTGATCGACTCTGCAAGCGGAACAGTGCATCTCCTCTGGTCCGGCCCCCCTCAAGGACCTGAGCATGTGCGTCCCTGCATGTATATCACATCACTGCATGTGTCTCTAACCCTCACCCACATCCCTGTGCTGACTGCAGGTAGAGGGGTGCATCTCCTCCGACAATCCGGCCTCCCTCAACGACCTGAGCATGGACGCCCCGGATGATGCTGTGCTGCGCCTAGCCCAGTTGGCTCTCAGCTGCACTGTGGAGCGCACTGCAAGCCGACCCAACATGGCAGGCATGGCCAACGAGCTGCAGAAGATCAGGGACGAGGTGGTGGGGAAGGAGGAGCCAGTTGCAGCAGCTAAAGTGGATGACCGGGCTCGAGAGATTAAGGGCTTGACTTCTGCGGATGCTCATCTGCAGTGCATTGACAAAATCCTGGAAGGGGACTCGTTTGGTGACCACTCAAGTGCTTGAGGTGTTCAGGCAGTGCCAACGTCCAGTGATTATGGTGATTAAAGCAATTCACTCTGCTTAATGCGAGAGGCTGAAATAGGGACGTGGGTCCAACTTGAATGTGTGCTGCGACGAGTTAGGCAAAACGAATGAGAAAGAGACCAGGATGATGACATGCTGATTTGCTAGCTTGTTTTTGGTGGGCACTAAATGTTCCGTGTGTGTGTGTGTGTGTGAGCAGCGAGACACATTAAAAGACCATTACGAATTAGACTACCGGCATCAAAGCACATTCGCGGCAGCGTGTCAATGTATAGATGAAATAACATGTTCACCTACAGCCTAACCTTGCTACATTGCAAAACCTAGCTACCGTATTACCCCGGATAGAAGCGCACCTGTGCTTATAATAAAGCGGAGTTTTTTAGGGGGGTGCGCTTCTAATTTAGTCATTTTTATAAGCGCATGCGCTTATATAATGACAGATACAGATATATAATTTTATAGCATCAAAATGTATATCTCAGTGGTACCATTCCAATCGAGGCGAAATTTTATAGCGCCAAGAATCAGAATCGCGCACTACCGATTTTTTTCCAACACACATGGACAAAGACACGTCAGTTTGCCCCTATGCCAGCACATCTTGACCTGACGCGCAGCTTCTGAGGTCTTCGCGAGTCAAACGAAGCGATTAAGAAATTATGCTCGCTTCAATTTTGAAACTCGTTACTGTGTTTAACAGATTTAAAATAAAAATTTATGCATGCGCTTATAATAAAACAGGGTTTTACAGGGGGTGCGCTTATAATTGAGGATCAGCCATAAGCGCATTGCTCCAGATATAAGCGCATGCGCTTTTAATAGGCATGCGCTTATATCCGGGGCAATACGGTATTGTGGAACAGTTGCACATTTGGAAGGTCAATCATCTCCAACTGAACAAAGTTAGCGAAAATGTTGCTCGCCGAATCTATAGATGCGTACGGCAGTCACCAAGCCAAGACCCGCAAAAATCAAAGCTTTTAGTGTAGCCATGCCCCCAAAAGTTAGTATTTTTACGCTACTTGCCCAGAAAAAGGTTCAATCTTCAGCATTTTCAAGTGCAGGATGATTTTTCAGCTCTGAATTTTGTACCAACTCTGAATTTCCAGCGTTCTTTTTCCAACGTTACTCTGAATCAACAGCCTTTTATCGAAGGGTGTTCTGAAAGCAATTTTGCCTAGTTGTGCAGAAATACAAACGTTGGAAAGACGAAATCTGGCCTCAAACATGGCAGGATAACTTATAAATTGTGTAGGCTGTAGTGGGGTAGACTGTACTGAGTACAACCCATTAGGGTTAGCTCTACTTGTAATCCTCACTCATGCTACTGCACCATCATTCTGCTGCATTGATTCTAACAGCACTGTAACAGAAAAAAAAAAAAAAAAAAAAGCCTACTGCTGCAGCTGGGGAGGAGGTGCAGACGCAATACCATGCAGACGCAATACCGCGCCGTCCCCATTGCCTGTTGGTGCAACCCTATGGTTTGCATTCGGCTTGTTGTCCGTGTGCGTGCATGCGTGTGTGCATGGAATGGTATGAGGGCATGAGATCATATATATTTCATGCTTATAATAGTGTGTGAATGATGAGGCATGGTTTTGAATGTGTGTGTCGAGTCAATAGCGAGTTATCGCTAGTCGCGTGTCACGTCGTTGTTTGCGTGTCGTGTGCGTTTTCTATTTTGTCGTGTGTGGAACGTTCGGCATGTCGCAGGTGTGCGCAGCAGAATTCCAAGAACTCAAGGAAGATTTTATCTTGAAGAACCAGAGCATTGGTTTCAATATTCAAGTGATTTCGAAGCTCTCCAAAAGGGTAAACTTCAAGATAGTGAGAATAGTTGCATTACTTTGTGTAGTGTAACATTTCTCTTGGTGTAGGCCCTTGTGGAGGGTAGTTTCGAGACCCTTCGTGGTTGGGGATAGTGTGGCACTGTTCCACATCACTGTATCTCGGCTCTTGGGGTTTGTAGGAGCTAGAAGTCATTCCCAACTTGTAACTCTTCCTACTTTTGTGTTCTAAGTCTATAGTGGCTGCCATAGTGCCGTTCGTTCAAACCAACGTTGCGTCGTCAATTCTTGATGAAATCGGGGATTCAACTTGCCTCGTGTAGGCGACATCAAGACACTCCAGATCCAATTTATAGCAAGTCATTCCAAGCTGTGAGCAGAACGCTATCAACGCTTGAAGCCGCTGTGCAGAAATCCGACTGTGCACTCTATCTTTCGTTTTAGGCACATTCAAGGCTATTGTAACTATAACAAGTGGTATCAGAGCCCCTTGGAGCAGTTTCGACAATGGCTGGACCTGAGGAAAGGGGTGGCAAAGGTGCTGGTGGCAGTGGAGAAGCCCAAGCTCAAGGCCAACCCCGTGATTCAGCCATGGCGCCCATGCAACCAAGTCTTGGCCCACCTAGGGATGAGCCTAGGGTGTTTGGGCTTGACAAGTTCAATGGCGACAACTTCGCTGGATGGTCCTTCAGAATGGAGAATGTGTTTGACCACTATGACCTGCTGGAGGTGATGGAAGGAACAGAGAAGTGCCCCGAGAATGACCCGGAGAAGAGCCCGTGGGTGCGGAAGAGCGCACAAGGCTATCTCCTACTTGGGCAAGCATTGGAGAGCAGCCAGATCCGTCACATCAAGCCATTCCAGCGTGAACCGGAGAAGGGACCAAAGGCATGGGCTGCTCTCAAGGGTGTACACGCTCCTGCAACAGCGGCGGTAGCGGTGGTGTTGGAACGGCAAATGGCGGCACTATGAATTGAAGAAGACGAAGCGGTTGAAGAAGGGGTGCAGAAATTCTTTGACTTGTTGACGCGGCTTGAGGGAGCTGATTTGAACTACAGTGAGCTCCAAAAGAAGACGAAGTTGCTGGCCTTACTCCCAGAGTCATGGTCCTCGCTCATCATCAACCTCAATCGTGACTTGCCCCGCCTCTCGCTTGAAGACGTGAAGCGAGCGATCCTTCAAGAGGACTTCCGCCGCCGTGAGTTGGCGAGTGCGGATGGCGCCGGGGCAGCAAGCATCGGCCGAGGGTATGGCCGTGGAAGGGGCAGAGGACGAGGGGGAGCCAGATTTGGCAGCAACAACTTCAATGGAGGCCGCGGGAGTGGCGGATACGGCAGCGATAACAAGAGCTATGGACGCGGTCGAGGCCGATTCGACGGCGAGTGCCACTATTGTCACAAGAGCGGACATATGTGGCGCGATTGCTTCAAGCTCCCTGATGGATGGACCCCTGCTCAAGGCCAAGAGGGTAGAGGAGCAGGAGGAGGGAGAGGAAGAGGCCGTGGAGGCCATGGCGGTCGCGGAGGTGGAGCTGCAAACATGAAGAGTGCCGGCAACGAGAGCGAGTCGAGGGACGATCGCTTTCCGGGTCAATTCTTCTTCGTGTCCACGTAAGCACCGGCTGGTCCAGAGAAGGATGAAGGCTTTGAGGAGCCAGCAGCTATGGGAAAGGTCACCCTACACTCCCTGGACTATTGGGTGATCGATAGCGGCGCTACCTATAGCATGACACCTCGTGCGGACTTGCTCACCGAACTTGAGCCGTCACCGGTGAAGCATCTGACATCGGCTTTGGGGCAGCGAGCAGAGGTGAAAGGCATGGGCAAGGCCATGTTCAAGGGTGCTGATGGGAAGATGGTGGGCCTCAAGAACGTGCTTTGGGTGCCCAACCTTGCTGCAAACCTGATTTCCGTGCGGCGGTTGCAAAAGGCCGGCCACGAGCTCGAAGGGAGCTAAGACCTACACCGCGAGGCTTGGCGAGCGGATTCTTTGGGATCTTCACGAAGATAGGGATGTCTACAACGAGATGTGGGAGATCCCTGTGGTCCCCATGCCTAAGGAGCGGCAAGTGGCAGCAAGCATCAGCACCAAGGGTGAAGCGGTTGGTAGCGGCGATGGCGCGAATGGTCGCGCTAAGGAGATTAAGTCCAAGAAGTGCAATCTTGGAGGGACCAGCAAGCTTGGTGAACATGATGAGAGTGGTTCAGCATCCAAGAAGCAGCACAAGGATGAGGAGAACCCCAAGGCAGCAGCGGAGGAGGAGTACAGAGAGAACATGTGGGGCACTATTGCGAGTGCGGCATTCTCCAATCCGACTTCGGCTACGGGGGAGTGTGATTGGCTCACCTTGCATCGGCGAATGGGGCATGTGGCCCTGCCCATCTTGCAGCAGCTAGTGAAGAATGAGATGGTTGCTGGCATACGTGTGAAGGGGGAGCCCGATGAGGTACTTGGCTGCCCGACGTGCATGCAAGCCAAGTTCACCCGTTACCCGTTCTCTAGTTTGGAGGAAACGGCTAAGGCACCACTTGATGAGGTGGTGATGGACGTGGTGGGCCCCCTGAAGCTTGTAGCTGTTGGAGCTGAGTACTTTCTCACCATTGTGGACATCTACACTCGCATGACTTGGGTGTACGTGCTGTCCAAGAAGAGTGACATGGCTGAAACGGTGAAGACCGATTGGTTGCCGATGGTGGAGCGACAACAAGACCGGTTAGTGAAGGCAATTCGCACCGATCGAGGGGGAGAGTTCATGAGCAAGGAGTTCTCATTGTGGCTGAAGAAGAATGGCATAAGGCACTCCCTTACCATGCCATACTCCCCTGCAATGAACGGCATCGCCGGGCGAGCGAACCGCACAATCACGGAGACGGCGCGCCAGTTGCTCATTGAAGCCGGGCTACCCGACTATTTCTGGCCTGATGCGGTGCGGAGTGCATGTGTGGCCAAGAACATAGCTTTGACTCATGTGGGAGCAGACAAATGGGTGCCCTATGTGGAGTGGATTGGAAGGAAGCCAAAGGTGGATATGCTTCGGGTGTTCGGGTGCATGTGCATAACGCTCATGCCTAAGCATCTTCGGCACAACAAGCTCGGTGCCAAGGCGATATGGGCTGTGCACTTGGGCATGGCTCAAAACAGCAAGGGGTGGCTTCTTTGGGACCCATTCACCAAAAAATTCTTGGTGAGCAGGGACTGCAAATTCATGGAAAACCTGATGTATAAGGATTGGAAGGCGGAGAATGAGGCGAAGATAGGCATGCGGTTTGGGGAGGTGAAGAGTTCCAGTTTGGAGCATGTGGAGCTGCCCTTGGAGCTGAGCAGCAGCAGCACCACCACAAGGCAATCTTCCCTTGTGAATGGGGGAGAGGAGGCCAAGGATGCAGAGGAAGAAGAGGAGGAGGTGCAGCAAGTGAGCGAGCGTGCACCGACACTTCCTTCTCGCACTACGAGTGCTCCACGGATCCGAGTCACTCCGCAGCAACGCCAAGGCCTTCATGTCCTTGCAGCTGAGGAGGAAGGAAGGGGCAAGAGGAGAATTCAAGCCCCTAATAGGCTGACCTATGATGCATTGGGAAAGCCAGCCAAGTCAGCTCTGGCCGGAGCGACACTTATAGTTGGAGATGACGAGGAGAGTGACTACGACGAGTGTGCCTTCGCTTTCTTCTCTCCGGTGGAGATGCCGAGGGAACCAACAACTCTCAAGGAGGCCTTGGAGAGTAGTGATGCTGAGGAGTGGAAGAAAGCAATGGAGAGTGAGTTGAAGAGCATTGAGGAGAACGGCGCGTGGGAAGTGGTAGAGCTACTGAAGGGGCGTAAGGCGATTACGTCCAAGTGGCTCTTCAAGATCAAGTCCGACGCCGATGGCAAAATCGAGCGCTACAAGTCTAGGCTTGTGGCAAAGGGGTACCAGCAGAAGGAGAAGGTGGACTATAAGGAGTTGTTTGCTCCTGTGGTGAAGCCGACGACGCTGCAAACCCTACTCGCTGGAGCTGCCATCAAAGGATGGGTGGTGAAACAAATGGATGTCACAACCGCATTCCTCAACGGCGTCCTTGAGGAAGATATTTTTATGGCGCAGCCAGAGGGGTTTGATGATGGTAGTGGCAGGGTTTTGAGGCTGAAGCAGGCCCCTAGGCAGTGGTACTTGAAGCTGCGAGGAGTTTTGGAGGAGATCGGCTTCACTCCCTCAACGGCCGATCACTCATTGTTCATGCATGGCGAGGGGGAGCAGAGGAGCTTCATGGTTGTGTACGTGGATGACATCCTAATTTTCTCACCCTCCTCTGATCTTGTGAAGGAAGTGATGCTGAAGCTTCAAGACAAGTTCAAGTGCAAGGCCCTTGGTGATGTGAGCTTCTACCTTGGGCTCCACATCGAACGAGATGTGGAGAAGCGGTGCATGCGGGTGCATCAACAGAAGTACCTGGAGGCATTGGCTGCCAACTTTGGGCAGAGTGAAGGCCATGTGGCTACACCCTTTCCCTCTGGGTTCAAGTGTGTGAAGAGACCAGAGGAGGAGAGCGTTGGTGAAGAGGAGAGACGCCGTTTTCACTCGTTGGTGGGCAGCCTCATCTACGCGGCGGTAAACACCCGACGGGACGTCGCCTTTGCAACCGGACAGTTGGCTAGGGTTTTTCAATGTCCTAATGAGGAGCAGGTAGCTGCTAGAATGAGGGTGGCCAAGTATCTTGGCCAAACAGCGACGGTTGGGCTGCAATACTCGACGGCGGTGCAAAGGCGCCAAAAGGGCGCGGATGGTGTTGAACCCGGGCGTTTGTTCCTCAACGCATTCTCGGATGCTTCTTATGCATCGGAACCAGAGGACATGACAAGTGTTGGAGGGTTCATTTGCTATGTTGGTGGAGGCCCAACTGCTTGGGAGAGCAAGAAGCAGGTGGATCAAGCATTGAGCTCGGTGGAGTCCGAGTACATGGCACTCTTCCGTGCCGTACGGGAGATTGTGTGGCAGCGGCGTTTGTTGGCTGAATTGGGGGAGGAGCAGCAAGGACCTACCCCACTCTACTGTGACAGCCAGGGTGCCATTGCTCTTGCTAAGAACCCAGTGTTGCATGGCCTCACGAAGCACATGAGGGTGAAGTGGCATTGGACGAGGAGCATTGTGGCCGCGGGTGAAGTTGAGTTGCGCTACGTAAAGACGACGGGGCAGCCAGCTGACATGATGACCAAGAGGCTGGTGGAGCAGCAGCATTGGAAGTGTTGCAAGCTGCCTGGGATGGCTCTGAACTAAGAGAGCAAGTTCCTAAGGCCAACAATCCGAGGGGGAGTTTGTTGGTGCAACCCTACGGTTTGCATTCGGCTTGTCCGTGTGCGTGCATGCGTGTGTGCATGGAATGGTATGAGGGCATGAGATCATATATATGTCATGCTTATAATATTGTGTGAATGATGAGGCATGGTTTTGAATGTGTGTGTCGAGTCAATAGCGAGTTATCGCTAGTCGCGTGTCACGTCGTTGTTTGCGTGTCGTGTGCGTTTTCTATTTTGTCGTGCGTGGAACGTTCGGCATGTCGCAGGTGTGCGTAGCAAAATTCCAAGAACTCAAGGTAGATTTTATCTTGAAGAACCAGAGCCTTGGTTTCAAGATTCAAGTGATTTCAAAGCTCTCCAAAAGGGTAAACTTCAAGATAGTGAGAATAGTTGCATTACTTTGTGTAGTGTAACATTTCTCTTGGTGTAGGCCCTTGTGGAGGGTAGTTTCGAGACCCTTCGTGGTTGGGGACAGTGTGGCACTGTTCCACATCACTGTACCTCGGCTCTTGAGGTTTGTAGGAGCTGGGAGTCATTCTCAACTCGTAACTCTTCCTAATTTTGTGTTCTAAGTCTATAGTGGCTGCCATAGTGCCGTTCGTTCAAACCAACGTTGCGTCGCCATGTCTTGATGAAATCGTGTGATTCAACTTGCCTCGTGTAGACGACACCAAGACGCTCCAGATCCAATTTATAGCAATTCATTTCAAGCTGTGATCAGAACGCTATCAACGCTTGAATCCGCTGTGCAGAAATCTGACTGTGCACTCTATCTTTCGTTTTATGCACATTCAAGGCTATTGTGACTATAACATTGCCTTCAAGCGGTGGATGGCGCGCGACGTCTCTGCCAAACTTGCAGTCCGCGCTCACCTCTCGCTCGACCAGAAAGCCAACTTTCGACAGGTGCCGTCAGCCCTTGCTTTATATACTGCTATGGTTAGGCTCTACTCCCCCCCCCTTCCTGCCACCCTAGGCTGTCTTGAGCTGCCTCTTACCTTCCCTGCGCTGTCAGACCTTGCCACTGTAGCTGACGAAGGTGGTTGTAGTGGAGCTCGCGAGAGTGGCGGGGGCGGGCAGCAGCATTTAGAGTCTTCGTGTGTCGCTGCTTGTGCGCCTACTAGCACTGGTGCTGCTCCTGCGGAGGCGTTGCTCTCGGTCCCTGTCACGCTGGCCGACCCCACCTCTAGACTAGTCTATGCGCACTCCTCCCCTGCTCTCTCGTGCCTCGTAGTCACCTCTGACTCCTCTGGCTCGATTGAGGGGGGTGACCCCGCTGCTGGCGACATTACGACTTGTCACCGCTCGCTGCGCTCGGAGACACCTCCGAGTTTTCTGCCTCGGACATATTTGCCTCCTCTGCAGCCTGACGCTGTAGACTTCGGGGGCCCAGGTGTTGTTGGGGGTGTTGGCTCTGGGGGAACTGGTTCTGGGGGTGCTGGTTCTGAGGGTGCTGTTTTTGGGGGTGCTGACTTTGGGAGTGCTAGGAGTCCTCGAGTTGGTGGACTTGGAGGTACTGGTACAGGAGGTGCTGGGTCTTGGGGTGTGCTGCAGTCACTGCCGCGGCGGCCTGTCTTCTTGGAGCAGACGTCGTCGTCGCTACTTGTGCCGACGATCACTTGTACTCCTCCTCCTCTGTTGTTTCCGCCGCCTGACTCCCTGCTGCCTGCTCATGCTCGATACTCCCCGTTGCTCGTCTCCTTGACTGGGCGTCGGGTGCCTGTGTCTTGTGCCGCCTCCCCTGCTACCTCCTGTGTTACTCGGGAGCCTGTTGTCCTGCCGTTACCTCCCCCGTCTTCTCTTCTTGCCGTTCCTGGCCATGTGTCTAACCTTTTTCGTGCCGCTAGCCCAACTATCCCTCGTTGTCTAGCTGCGCTTGTGACTGCACATGCTTCTTCAACTACTGCTGTTTCTACCTCTTTGTATCCTCTGTCCATCGGGGGTGAGCTTGCCCCTGGCTGTGACGTTCTTGAGGACAGACAGTTCGAGCTGGAGTACCTGCCGTACTTTCTCAGCATCCGGACTCGCTACGTTGCGTCCAGGAGACGCCACCCTGCACATTGGCGGGCTGCTAGGAGGGTGCTGCGCTACTTGGTCAGAGACGCGAGCAGAACGTAGCACTTTGCACTTCGTTCCTTTGCCGTACGAGTGTTGCAGCAGTGTTCCCAGCTTCGCTTTCATACGTGGCCACACGGGCCAACACTGATTGTCTCTTAATCTTGTCTTGTAGCTTGATATATAAACCTGCATGTTTCTGGTTGCTAGGTTGTAATCATTGTAATGCTTGCTCTATTATAAAATTGCATGTGAACTGGCCTTGTGGCCGCTTGCTTGTGCTCGGAATGCGTGGTAATCTTGAGATCCACCCTGAGCTTGCTTTGCTTTGTTTCTTCTCTTGGCTGGTCTTGTGACCGCTTGTTGTGTTTGTTATTCCCCACTTCGCCTATGGGGGTGTGTCAAAACAACTTATATGTTGTGTAGGCTGTAGTGGGGTAGACTGTACTGAGTACAATCCATTAGGGTTAGCTCTACTTATACTCCTCAGTCATGCTACTGCACCATCATTCCGCTGCATTGATTTTGATGATGTAGACTATGCATGGCGGCACAATTGACTAGGTTGCGCTATTAGAACTATCATATTTAAGGCTGGCTCTCTGGTTTTTTTTCTTCTAGAGTAAACATGATACCCTACCCAACGTTGTGACCGACACTGATCAATCAGCGTCCCTCAAACCAAGAGGGCCTGGATGTAGCGCTCGATGCGACGCCATGGCAAGAATATCATACTACATGTGCATAAAAAACATTCTTGGTGCCCCAGGGACAGCAGCGAGTTATGTCGAACTAGGATTCCAAGGAGGAAAACGCCGCGTCGTACGCATCGTCGCTAGCACCAAGGCGCACCTCAATTCAGAGTCGCTAGCAGCAAGTTATTAGCGAAGACATCCCGAGGGCCACGCGTCCGATGATTCGGCCTACAATTCCGCACCAAGCCACTCCCGAGTCGACCCCGCACCAATCGCCACCCTTTCGAGCCATCTTCGCCCAACATCCCCGCCTAGCTAGGAATCCCTCTCTTTAGTCACGTCACTTTCGTTGTATGGTCATTGAGTTAATCACATTCTCGATATTTGTTTACGTTCCGCACTCTGTAAGTTCATTCATTACACCTGGTACCCGAGCTACTTTCCTAGCCTAAGTCATGCAATCAATCAAGGAATAGAATAGATAAAATCTGGGATAAGAAACCTTAATATAATAGCATGACTTAGATAGAGGGTAGAGAAGTGGGAATGGTATAGCAAGGAATATCAACGGACAGAAGGCACGGAGGACTGGGCCGAGAGCGGGAAACTACGAGGATTGGAAAGTGTTGGAGGGAAGGGAATAGCAATGGTAGCCACGAGTAATACTTAGGCAAGCACTTGCTAGGGTCCGTTTGCTTGCTTGTATGTTTTCTCGTAATTAGCTAAAGATATTCACCCAATCTAGCTACAGGGAAGCCATCCAAGTCAAGCGGTCAGCCGAGCATTCTCTAGAGCCTAGTACGAGCTAATATTTGGTCCCTTTTTCCACATACAAGCAAGGGTATGTCTGATTGAGTTCAACTAAGATAAGGATTTAGTTATACTAGGAGACGAATGAAGTTCACAGGAGCCACCCCGAGTTGGCGCGCGCAGACAGAAAGCCCTCGCTAGGGAGAGAACCGAGACATCACGCCACGGAGCAACACGACGCCAAAATACCGCACTCCGCATCTAAGAGAGCAGGCGGAATAGCATCGAGGAGTCGGAGGAACATGGGGAGTGACTTCGGATCCGAGGATGGTACCACATGATGTCCGATGGGCGAGGGAAGCACGAGAGCAATGGAAGGCGCGACCAGGGGAACAATCACCTCCATGCATGCCAGGAATGGTCGCACGAGCCACGAAGGACGAGCGCTATACGGGAGTGCCATTAACAGTGTAAAGGACCAGATGAACAATCACCGAAGGTGGAGGTGGCCGAGCGCTATACGGGAGTGCTAGGCATGGGACCATCGCTCAAAAGCTATCTAATGCAGCTAGAGACCGTGCAGTATTGTTGGGAGCGCGACAGCTTCAACCTGCAGGAGTTTTTTAGGAAGGCGGTGGCCACCCTCGTGGGAGAAGCTGAGACATTCTACAAAATGGTGCGCAAAGAGATACTGGAGGAGCTAGCCGAAGGCAAGATTGTTAACCCGACAAACTGGTTTATCCGGCTGCTAAGAATGGAGTTCGTGGGGCAAACCAAACCGCGGATGGACGAGTTTAAGGAGTTCCGGAGGCAAAGGGAAGAATCGCTGCTGTCATACTACAATGGCCTCCGAGAATTGGTGGAGGACCTAGAAAAGCATGACGAGCGGCTACTGGTGCAGAAATTCGTGCGGGGCTTGGAAGAGGAGTTGAGAGCGGTGGTACGCACTGCTGTGTACAGAGTAGGGGCAGACATTATGCCAAAGGAAGCGCATGGAACATGCGCAACGCCTGCTGGACTTAGAGGATAGCGACAGGACGCCCAAGTCGAAACCCAGCTGGGCGGCAGCAGCAATGCCGGAACCTGAAAGGGGGCCCAGAGAGAGGCTCGATACGCGGCATTGTCACACGTGCAGGGAGCAAGGACACCTCAAACGGGACTGCCCCAATGCATCAACGTGCGAGAGATGCATGAAGCGAGGGCACCATGTGGAGGATTGCTACTCGAGGAGGGACCCAATTGAGGGGATGACCCGAGAAGAGCTACAAGCGGATATGAAGAAGCTGCAAATGTGTATGGACCAGGTGCAGAAGGATAACATCAGCAGTAAAGCTCTGCTCGCGATAGAAGAGAAGGGTGAAGGCGAGCTCGGCGAAGCTAAAATGGTACGGGAATACTCACTCATGGCTCATCCAAAGGAGTGCAGAGACATCGACCTGAGAAGCCGGTCCGTGTTTTCTGAAGAGGAGAGCGTCACCAGCCCAAGGGAGAGGCGGATGCCGAAGAGAGAAGGAATTCCATCCAGTGACATGAGGAGGCACCCAAACAAACACCTCGTGAGTCAAGATTTTGTGCTCATCGTGGAGAAGGGCAGTTTGACAGTGGGTAGATTGCCCGTGGCACAAGCCATTGTTGACACAGGAGTGCATCACGTACTCATCGAAAAGGGGTTGCTCGCCCAGCTGAAACTTGATCGGCCGGAGACAAAGCAACTGGTTGAGATCGTATTGCAGCCGGGAACTGAGAAGGAATGCAGAATCCGCGTGCCGTGCGGGGTGTCACAGTCGGAGGACTATGATATATTAGTCGGGATGGATCTGCTGTACAAGGTAGGAGCAACGATCTGTACATGTTAGAAGAAGGTGTTGTACCGAGTCCAATACTAGGACCCGGAGAGTACAGTGGGGATCCTGCCGTTGAAGTTTATGAAGCAGGAGCCACGGGCTGCTTTCCGAGTGGAGAAGACGGATTTGACCAGGGAATTGGATTACTGGACGTGGGAGGAATACGCGGCAGAGGGGGATAGGTGGATAGAAAAGTTTCGCAATCGACGGGCAGCTGCCGGTGCTAGAATAGCCAAGACATGGTGCATGTGCGGGGATAACTCTAGCAATGGGAGCTAGTTTACGGGCTAGGCACGAGGTAGGAGTGATCGTAGCGTCGTTCCTTAGTCGTTAGCTCGTGCTCTCACTACTTGTTGGTTCACTGGTGAAATTGGCAAGAGTTCCACTAGCAAAAGTTCACAACAATGGTAGCAACAACATTGACAAGCAAGACTACATAAGAGCTTGCAAGCATGATGGTCGACCTCCAGCGCAGCACGGTTGGTGCACCACGCCTCGTCACGTGCACAGCACAGACGCCTGCCCGAGTATACGCCAGCGGCTGCGCCCACCAGCCACGTCGACTTCGGGGTACCACTTCTAAGGTC
Source organism: Closterium sp. Naga37s-1 (assembly GCA_947471745.1). Classification (NCBI taxonomy): domain Eukaryota; kingdom Viridiplantae; phylum Streptophyta; class Zygnematophyceae; order Desmidiales; family Closteriaceae; genus Closterium; species Closterium sp. Naga37s-1. Next base: position 178,694 of record CANJKZ010000293.1, read on the forward strand.
GGCCTCGCAGAAACCACCACGGCGACCATCGCACACGTCGCCCGGGTAACTCGGTCGGCCAGGCAACCACGCCTGGTCGGCCAGCCTATCGGTTGCCGGCTACACAAGGCCGGCGTCCCCAAAGTCGGCGCAGCTGGTCGACACCCGGCAGCCTCCCAGGTTGCCCACACCGACTCGGTGCCCTGCTGCTCAGCGCCCTGCTACCCGGCGCCTTCCAACTCCCTTGTCCAGGTCGATGTCGGTTGCCCCCCTCGTCGACCATCGGGTCAGGTCGGCCGCCGGCTCCCTTTCGTCGGCGGCGTGGCAGTAGGATCATGCAGGTCGACCAAATCCGTCGACCTGCGCGCCGAACTCGGCGTCGCCTACTGCAGCTGATCGGCTGCACTCCCCGTACACCCAACTGCAAAGTCGGCTCCACCCAAGCAAGGATGGGGCCAACCACAACTCCCGTTGACACTCCCCTGCCGCATTCACGCTTGGGCCCCCAGCCCACACGGTAGTACCACTCGGAGAATAGCCCATCGGCGTGCACATAACACACAGCACGCCGGTCACCGCATCAGCCATGCAAGAGGGCATGGCACCTACTACTGCACGTCGTCGTCGCCGTCGCCCAAATCGGCCACGCGCACTTGGCCGATTGCGACGGAGCACCACTGAAGGCCGGACAGTGCAATGCCTTCGTCAGAAAGTTGGCCGGCTGCTCGGTGGTTGGGATGTACTTCAGCGTAAACTTCCCATAGTTCACCATGTGCTGCAGCCAGGCATATCGTCGCTCCATGTGCTTGAGGTTACCCGTCAATCCCATGCCCTTGGCGACCATAATAGCTGACTTGTTGTCCACTAGAAAGACGGTTGGCGTCCCGACGTCCAGCTACCGGAACTCCGCAAGGAGGAATCGAAGGCGGCATCCCTCCTTGCCGGCCTCGGTGGCTGCCACGTACTCCGACTCGGTCGACGATAACGTCGCGCACTTAATGCGCTGGCTCAACCAGGAGACTGCGGCCCCTCCATAGACGAACACGTAGCCACCCGTGCTCCTCCGGATCTGCTTGTCGCTGGCGTCGTCGGCGTCCACGTAGCCGACCAGCTTCAGCGACTATGGTCACCGCTTTTTAGATGGTATTACCCCTTGAAGGGGGGGAGGGGGAGGGGGGGGGAGGGGGGAGGGATGGGAGGGGGGGACAAAGAAGGATGTCCTTGGGTCCAGGAGATGCACGACAGCAGGCCAAGAGAACGTGTTTGTTCGCCCTCCTCGCCATGGATTTTATCACTAGCTCTTGGTTACAGCTGGATCCTTGCCTTCGACGGTCGTGATCGAATGTGCCCCCCCCCCCCTCTGGAAAACGGACAGCTGTGACTATCACGATGTCGAAACATGAGTTATTTATGCTGCGTTTTGACGATTTCAGAAGTTATTTGTGTGGCAATCGGTGATGTCTGACCTGCGTCGGCACCGGCACGAAAATTTTTAGAGTCATCGCCCTGTGCGGCGATTGGCGTCGATGGCACTTCGTCAACTTGCACGCGGAAATTTCGGAGCTTCTACTGAAAAATAGGCAACTGAAGGAACTCGCCAGACACTAAAGTAATTGCGTCGGGAAATATTGGCAACGAGGAGAAACGACACGAGGACTGCCTGGTTTGTGCCGGAGTCAACGACTGTCCTGCTCGACATGTTAAGTGCAACGGATTTTACTGCAATGCCAGACGCATCACCGACGATTATGGCATGAGCACACGTGGACAGACGGGACTTCAGACCTGCTGACACTTACGGGCTGCAACGAAAAACAGCGTGGCTAAATCGCACTTAAGATAAAGTGGGGCGCAGGCGGCGAGAGCAATTCGAGCTCGTACACCTCAACAACCTCAATGACAATGCGTGCCTAGTGCTGTTGACAGCTGTTCGCAATTCAAAGAGCGGATCCCCTGTACAGGAAGTCGTTTTTGGGGATAGCCTCAACGGCCCACGTTTAAACGGTGTCCAATTTACCACCCCTCCATTTTCGGAAAAGTGTGGTACAGTCCGCCAGGACACACGAGAAGAAATTGCCCGACGGCTAAGCGGTGGTTGGAGAACGACGTTGTGAGCAGGTTAATATCCGGTGGAACGACATGTGGCCTCCTTCGCCCGAACCTCACCATCCCTACCAAGCGTTGGTTTTGACTTAGGCAGTCAATCTGACTTGGCCGAACAACGGGGGTGAGCACGTGTCTACCCTGTGCTGGTTAAAGGCACTTGGATTAGCACTCGTTAGACAGCTGTACAAAAAATACCAAAAAAGGGGAGTTCGCGGCATTGATCTACTTCGACAAAGCGGGCTGGGTGAAACGGCATGCGAAAAAAATTCAGGGAGCTGCGAAGAAAACAACAGTGGGTAAAATGCAGTGCAGTCTACGATTTCCTCCTGACCTGGGCGTCTATTTGATTGACGGCACAGCGGCAAAGCTGGGACCCGGAATTCGCGGGGTTACGTGGTGTGATAGGCTCGATGGGCTGCAAAGCGGTTGGGCGTTAGCTTTTCAACTAAGCTTGCCCGACTTCGATAGCATTTGCGCCTACACGGTGGACTGATTATCGCGCGAGAAATTTCGACATTATACTTTATCTGACAAAGCGAACGCTGGGTGAATGGTGGTTTGCGATATTGTCAGGGGGTGAACCACAAAAAGGAGGTTTAGGGTGCTTTTGCAATAGTTGGAGTGCGGTTGAGCCGTGTCACACAATGAGTAAAGGCAGCGTTAGGATAATTAGATATTAGAGAACCTTGATATAATTGTGTGACATAATAATGTAGGCAGAAAGCAGTAGCGAGGATGAAGGGAGATAGGCGGGAACCGAACCCGAGGCAAGCCATTAGAAGCGGGAAGTGGCGAAAGTAACAATGGTATAAAGAGTAACGGTACGCGCCAACATGATACTAGGGGAAGCAGGGAGCCAGAAGCCGACTGCTTGCTTGTTTGTTTTCCCAATTAGCTAAAGGAATCACCTCTATCCTAGCTAGGGAAGCTAGTTCAAGCAGCAGTCAGCCGAGCTAACAACCCATATGCAGTACATTGCCTAGACTTTTCCAACAAACAAGCAAGGTATGAACGACAATGTACAACTGAGGTCAGTGTTTAGCTACCACAGGCGGACGATGGAAACGACGCAGGCGACGCCGGGATGGCGCGCACACGCTAGTAGCGTAAGATCCGAGGGAAGAAGCGAACCCACGTCGAGACGCAGTGAATCACCGACGTATCGAACGCCCCACCAACGCGAGCGCATGGATACGAGGAGAGAAGGCGGAGCTAAGCAACCACCCGCTTCAGATCCTGGGACCGTGCCGCCAGACGCTGATTGGGTTAAGGAGGCACAAGGCCGATGGAAGGCCCGCGCAGCGAGAACGTTACAGCGGCGCCGAACCAGTGGAGCAACAAGGGTTCCGTCGGCCGGCCCACGCGTCCATCGAGAAATAGTGGCGAGCATGGCAGCCATAGGACTGCAGGAAGAGGAAGAGGATGGCATCCTAAACGCCTGTTGGTGCAGAAGTTCGTAAGGGGATTGGACGAAGAGCTGTGACCTGTGGTATGCACGGCGGTATACGGGATCGGAGCGGACGTCACCCTGAAGGAAGTGTACGGGGTCGCGAAACGCACTGAGCACGCCCAAAGGCTGCTAGAGTTGGACGACGGACCGGCGAAGCAGAAGGACTGAACCAGCTGGGCAGCCACCGCAGTGCCAGAAGGAGAAAGAAACACGAGGGAGTGCGCGGACCCGAGGAGATGCCATACCTGCGAGGAGCTAGGGCACTTGAAGCAAGACTGCCCGAGCGCCCCGACCTGCGACGGATGTGGGAGAAGGGGACACCGTGTGAACGATTGCTACCATGGAAGGGCGGGAGCAGAGGGTAGGTCGAAGGAGGACTTGCAGGCTGAAATCAGGAAGCTGGAGGCACGGCTGGAGAGAATACCGAAGCCATGAGTTAGCAGCCAAGCGATGTTAGCCATCGAAGAGTTCGCTGAGGAAGAGTTGTCGGAGGAGGAATTGGTGCGAGAATATGGATGTATGGCGCACCCCCGAGAGAGAAGCGACATCGACCCAAGGCCAAGGCCGGAGAGGTCGGAGGGGTCAAGCACGATAGTTCGCAGGGAACGGGGGTAATCCTGAAGGGAGGGAGATACGAACACCCGAACGAGAGAATGGTGTGCCAGGCTTCCGTCCCGATAGCGGAGAAGGACAGCCTGACGGTAGGAGGATTGCCAGTCGGGCAAGGGATCATTGATACGGGCGTGTATCATGTCATCATTGGGAAGGGCTTGGCGAAGCAGCTGAGGCTCGATCTGCTGGAGATGCAAGTAGAGAGAGGCATCCTACTAATGACGGCAGAAGGGGGGGAGCCGAAGTGGATGCCCAGTACCAAGAGGCCCGTGGAGATCACGCTATTGCCAGGCACGGAGAAAGAATGTTGTATCCGTCTAAAGTGCGGAGTATCGCAGTCAGAGGATTACAACCTGTTGGTGGGAATGGAGCTGCTGTACAAGGTGGGGGAAACGATATGTACCTTGCAAGAGAAAGTGTTGTACCGAGCGCAATATTGGGATCCAGAATCCAGAAAGCTCGGTGGGAACATTGCTGGTGTGCTTCGTGAACCAAGAACCCAGAGCCGCCTACAGAGCCGAGGAAGCAGATCTGTCCAAGGAACTGGACGACTGGACGTGGCAGGAGCACGCCGAAGAAGGCCAGAGGAGGATCGAGCTGTACGAGGCCGGGAGGAGATGAACCGATCTGAAGGAGCGCGTGAGCAAGACTTGGTGTTTAGACGGGGCCTTATGCATCCTAGAATTGTATGGGGGCATTGAGACCGGTCTAGCAGCCGCGCTGAAGGCCGGATGCTTCGTGGGACGATAGATACACGTGGAAAGGGACCTCGTAGTGAGTAAGATGGCGAGGCACCACGCACTCAAACTCTTAGAAGAATAATCGCAGCAGATGGTGATCACTGCTATCCCAACCGAGGAAGAAGTAACCGTGCACGATGTGAGAGACATCACCGAGCAAGTGCTGGAGAAATGGGGGCCGATTCACTTGGTGGTAGCAAGATGGGAGTGTCAGGGCTACTCGAGAGTAAGGGAAGGGAGGGGAATGGAAGACCCTACAGGAGCTTCTTTCCGAGACCTGGAGAGGGTACTGCGCATGTTACAACAAAAGGAGAGAGAGGTGGTCTTCATCCTGGAGAATGTGGACATGGCTGACGACAAGCGGGAGACAGTGAAGCGGGCGTTCGAGTAGATACAAGAAGTGCTAGGCAGAGGGGTGCCGATAGATGCGGCGCAATTGGGGTCAAGAGTGCATCGGCCGAGGAGGTATTGGCAGAACGGAGTATTAGAAGCCCTCCTGAGGCACTCATTGGCCCAGATGCAGAGGCCACATCCTTGGCTGGTGAAAGACATATTGGGACCAAATAGGGTCCCAGTACTTGTGACAATCGAAGACCATCCAGCCCAGTACCAGTGTAACGTACCTGGGGAGCCCAGGTTAGCATGGCCGACCCTTGTCTCGTTCGCAGATGCGAGGGGGTTCGTGATGGAGGGCAACCTGCCAGGCCCAGGGATGGTATACGACTCCCGCGCGCGAAGGTGGGAAGCACCGTCGGCGGAAGGAAGGGAATTGTCGATGGGGCATAAGTAGGGAGCGACAGCGCATCCGGAAGTGACAGAAGCACAGAGGAGAGCTGCCTTGGGGATGGCGATGGACCTGAATGGGATCACATGGATTATAGAAACCATCCGCATGCACCTGAAAACGAAGGCAGTGCAACGCAAATTGGAGGGTAGTCTTCGCTACCAAGACGAGAGAGAGGCAGTGTGGAGGAGGCAGCAGCTGGAGAGCATCGAGGCCCAGCGCACCAAGAGGATGATGGAGGGATGGTCCTTTATGGCGATGGAAGCAGGCCGGGAGGACAGAGGCGGAGCGCAGGGAGTACAAGAGCCCGAAGTTGAAGGAAAACAGGGAAGAGAGGAGACGGAATGGGAGATAGGCGACGGGCTGGGGGCAGCCGTGGAAATAGCGCTAAAGGAAGTCCTGCGAGAGCACAGAGGAACGTTTGCATTCACACTGAAAGAGCTCGGCCGCTGTAAGGTGCAAGAGATGCGCATAGTGCTCAACAGCGAGGCGCCCGTGTATCACCGCAAAAGAAGGATGAGCCCAGGGGACGTGGAGGTGTGCGCGGCGAAGTGCAAAGAGTTATTAGACACGGGGCTGATCCAGAGATCAGAAAGCAAGTACGCAGCAGCGACAATGGTGGCAGCTCGGACAGACATCACGGGGGATGTGTCCGCCAAATGCATGTGCGGGGATTACCGAGGGCTAAACAAGGTGACGGTGCCGGACCGGTACCCAATGCAGTCCGCAGAAAAGATATTCGATAAGCTACATGGAGCTACCATGTTCTCCACCCTAGACCTGAGGCAAGGCTTCAATCAGATTGTCATCAACGAAGTGGACCGCAAGAAAACGGCTTTCCATGGCCCGGATGGACTATACGAATGGAAAGTGATGCCATTCGGCACAAGGAACGCGCCAGCAGTGTTCCAACGCACCATGGACATCGTGCTGAGGGGAGTGCCAGCAGCAGCCTGCTACATAAACGACGTGATCGTATTCAGTGCGTCAGAGGAAGAACATGTGAAGGACGTACATGCCACCTTAGAGGCAATCAGAGAAGCGGGACTGACGTGCCACCCGAAGAAATGCAAGTTCGGGCAAAACACAGTGCAGTACCTGGGTTTTGAAGTGGGAGATGGGAAGCTGGGAGTGCAGGAAGCGAAGGTGGAGGTGCTGGACAGAGTCCAAACCCCCACAAACCGGTCTTCGCTAAGAGCAGTACTAGGGTTCCTGGGGTATTGTCGGCGGTTCATGCCGAACTTTAGTAGGATGGCAGCTATGCTGAATAAGCTACTGCGGGAGGAACAGAAGTGGCAGTGGGGAGAGGAAGAGCATAAGGCATTGATGCAGCTGACCCAGGCGGTAAAGACAGCGACGGTTTTAGCACTACTGAGCAAGGAGTTCCCTTCTGTGCTGTATATGGACTGGAGCAGCGCGGGGATGGGGGCGATCTTGTGCCAGGAGAAAGACAAAGAAGGAAAGGTAGTGGCCGTTGCGAGCCGCAGCTGCAACCCCGCAGAGGCCAACTACAGCTCATACAAGGGGGAAGGATTGGAAGCAGTGTGGGCAATTACACACTTCCGAGTGTATCTTCAAGGAAGGCCATTCACGCTAGTGACTGACCATCAGCCATTGACGTGGCTGATGACGAACCAAGGGCTCACGGGGGGGAATGCCAGGTGGGCCATGAGGGTGCAGGAGAATGACTTCACCATCAAACACAGGCCGGGCAAGAACATGCAGCATGTAGATGGCCTCTCGCGTAATCCAGCACTGGAGAGACCTACCACATGCCTCGTGGCGATGGCGCAAAGGATCAACCAGGAAGGAGAGAGGAAAGGCAAGGAGAGAGGACCGGAGGATGTGTGGGAGGACCGAGAGGTGCTGCGGTGGGTACAAGGAAGGACGGGAGAGGAAGGAGACGTATCGGAAAGGGTGAGAGCAAGAGGAGCTCACTACAGATGGTACCAAGATCAGCTACAGGTGAACACGAGGGAGGGATGGAAGGTAGTGCCAGAACCATCCCAGAGAGAAGGTCTGATTGCGCGGGTGCATCGGCAGATAGGACACTATGGGGAACTTGTGACACTGCAACTGGTGGGAACCTCGTGGTGGTGGGAAGGGATGCGTAGACAAGTGAGGGAGTGGGTGGGAAGTTGTGAGCTCAGCAGCAGGAACAAGGCGTAACTGGACAGGGGAAGACAAGAGCTACAAGCACTGCCGATATACGAACTGGGGTTCCAGTGGTCATTGGGCGTGGCAGGGGAAATGCCGCTAAGCCGGAGAGGGAAAAGGTATATCCTCATCATGATAGAATACGGCAGCAAGTGGGTGGAGGTGAAGGCGTTCCTGAGCAAGAACTTAGCCAGGATTGCAGAAGCATTTGACGAGCAAGTCTTGACTCGGTTCGGGGCTTGTGGGGAGGTGCTGACGGATCAAGGGACTGAATTCCAAGGGTAATTCGACCAATTGCTGAGAGAGACAGGCATTACTCATAGGAGGACCTCGAGATACCACCCACAGAGCGATGGGCTCACCGAGCGGTTTGTGCAAACCTTGAAGAAGGGTTTACGGGCATATGGAGAGCAGTACCAGAGGGACTGGGACCTGAAGCTACCATGGGTGACAGTAGGATACAGATTCAGTAAACAGGCCGCGCTAAAGGACATGTCGCCTTATTACCTACTGCTAGGACGGGAGCCTATCCTACCCATTGACGCACCAAAGCTGCTGACAGATACAGTGCTGGCCGGGTCAGAGGAGAAATGGGTGGCTGTGGCAGAAGCACGGGCGAAATACCTGAGAGAGCTGTTGCCCGCCACCTTGGAGAACCTGCACGTAGCACAGCTGCGAGACGTGCAGAGGTACAAACAACGGGGAGTAAGGAAGGAAAGCAGAGGGGCGCGAGATATACAGCCGGGAAAGGAAGTGTACCTGAAGCAGGCAAAGAAGGATCTGCTGGACATGGATTGAGAACTGAACGGTGGAAGGTGAAGGAGGTGAGGGAATTGGGGGTGATAGTGTTGGTAAGTGCAAGAGGGGAAGAGCGGAAGGATCATGTGACCAACGTGGCAGTGGCGAGACCCAGACGAGGAGAAGGAGCGATCAAGGGAGGAGAGAACGCAGGCCTCTCTGTCGGCAAAACCAATGATCTATCAGCTAACCCAGGAGAGTGTCAAACATTATATGTTTAAATTGTGTAGGCTATAGTGGGTTTAGCCTTAGGGGGTACAACTTTGTTAGGGTTTCCTACTTGTATCCCCCTCCTACCTAGTTTCATCCACTCTTGTTCACCTCTACTTTACAACATGGTATCCGACGCCTAGGTCAGGACGTAGGACCGAAGTTGGTTTGGGCCCACCGTTCCACCGCGCCGTCGAGCGCCCCTTCTCGCGCCGTCGAGCGCCCCTTCTTGCGCCGTCGAGCGCCCCTCCTAGCGCCGTCGAGCGCCCCTTCTAGCGCCGTCGAGCGCCCCTACTAGCGCCGTCGTGCGCCCTAGTGGCCGCCGCCCGTAGGCTGCCCGTCGCCTGCCGTCGCCTGTAGGCCGCCCTTACGCTGCCCGTACGCAGCCCGTAGGCCGCGGCCGCCCGTAGGCCGCCAGTACGACGCCCGTAGGCCGCTGCCGCCCGTAGGCTGCCTGTACGCCGCCCGTAGGCCGCTGCCGTCCGTAGGCAGCCCGTAGGCAGCCCGTAGGCAGCCCGTAGGCCGCCCGTAGGCCGCTCACGCGCAGGCCGTGACCCGTGCGCCGCGGCTACTTCACGCCGACGCCTGCAGCCCGCCGGAACCCGTGCGCGTCGCCCCCCCTGCCCCTTCGCGACGCCCTTACGGGACCCGCGCGTCGCCCCCGCCTCGTCGCGACGCAGCTGCGGGACCCGCGCGTCGCCCCCGCCTCGTCGCGACGCAGCTGCGGGACCCGCGCGTCGCCCCCGCCTCGTCGCGACGCAGCTGCGGGACCCGCGCGTCGCCCCCGCCTCGTCGCGACGCAGCTGCGGGACCCGCGCGTCGCCCCCGCCTCGTCGCGACGCAGCTGCGGGACCCGCACGCGTCGCCCCTGCCTCGTCGCGTCGCCCCCGCGCGCGACCCGCGCGTCGCCCCTGCTCACCGTGGCGCCCTGCCCTACCCCGCGCCCGCCCTTGGGACGGCCGCCCCTGGCCTCTGGAGCAGCTGCACCTACAGCCGCCCCTGGACCCTGGAGCAGCCGCCCCTGCAGCAGCCGCCCCTGGCCACCTGGAGCAGCCACCACAGCAGGAGCCGCCCCTGGACCCTGGAGCAGCCGCCCCTGCAGCAGCCGCCCCTGGCCCCTGGAGCAGCCGCCACTGCAAGAGCCGCCCCTGGCCCCTGGAGCAGCCGCCCCTGCAGCAGCCGTCCCTGGCCCTTGGACCAGCCGCCACTGCAAGAGCCGCCCCTGGCCACTGGAGCAGCCGCCCCTGCAGCAGCCGCCCCTGACCCCTGGAGCAGCTGCCGTCGCGGCCCGGCCCCGCCCTGCAGCAGCTGCCGCGGAGCTCCCTGCCGCGGCCCAGCCCCGCCCTGCAGTTGTAGCGGCCCCGCTGTCGCCACCGTCTTGCGCCTACCGCGCCGACCACTGGTGAGCATTACCCTGCCCGCACTGCTACCACTACTACTGCTGCTACTGCCTCTACTGCTCCTACTGTTACTGCTGTTACTGCCACTACTGCTGCTACTGCTGCTCCTGGCATGGCCAGATGCAGCTCCAGGGCCGTGCGCGTGAGTCCCTCACGCCCCAGCAGCTTCGTGAGTGGTACGCTAGTTGGGGCTGTCGGGGTGGCCGTAGTGGTAGTCGCTCTCGAGTGGGTCGTTCGGGAGCTCCTGGTAGTGGACAGGTGCAGCTGTCGTGTCCTCTTTCGACCCAGCAGCTTCGTGAGTGGTACGCCAGTTGGGGCTGTCGGGGTGGCCGTAGTGGTAGTCGCTCTGGAGTGCGTCGTTCGGGAGCTTCTGGTAGTGGACAGGTGCAGCTGCCGTGTCCTGTGAGTGAGGCTGCCGCTCTAGGTGCTAGTGCGTCTGTTGCCCTAGGTGCTGGTGAGGCTACCACTCCCGGTACTCGCGTGTCTGCTACCCCAGGTGCTGGTGAGGCTGCTGCTCTAGGTGCTAGTGAGTCTGCCCCCCCTGGTACTGAGTCGACTGAGACACTGCACACCTTCACACTGGACTCAGGTGCTTCTCGCTGTTTCTTTCGTGACCGCACTACCCTTGAGCCGCTTGCTCGGCCAGTTGCTGTCTCTCTCGCTGACCCCTCTGGGGGTCCGGTCATTGCGACCTCCTCCACTGTCCTTCCTTGTCCTGCGGTCCCGTCGGGCACACTGTCAGGTCTCCACCTCCCCTCGTTCTCTACGAACTTGGTGGCAGGTTGTGCGCTCCAGGACGGGGGTGTTCACCAGTTCACCCCTGCCTACGAGCGCGTGACACACTGCACGTGTGCTCGGACGGGCCGTCACCTGGCTACCTTCACTCGGCAGCCGGGGTCGGACCTGTACACACTGACCACTGAGTCCCCTCAGGTAGCTGCGTCTGCGTCTGCGTCAGGTCAGCTGTCGGCCCCCTGCTCGTGTCGCTCTGGCGCACGAGACCGTCCTCTGGCACCACCGACTTGGTCACCCGTCCGTGCAGCGCCTTCGTGCCATGCACAAACGGTACCTTGTCTCTGGTCTTCCCAGGGTTCTCCCTCCCCTCCCACCCTCGCCTGCTCCTCCCTGTCTTCCCTGTGTCGAGGGGCGGCAGCGCGCCGCTCCTCACTCCTCCTCGTTTCCCCCGACGACTGCTCCCTTGCAGACGCTCCACATGGACGTGTGGGGCCCAGCCCGCGTCCGTGGTCAGGGTCAGGAGAGGTACTTCCTGATAGTTGTTGACGACTACTCGCGCTACACCACGGTCTTCCCCTTGCGCACCAAGGGTGAGGTCCCTGATGTTTTGATCCCTTGGATCCGCGCTTCTCGTCTCCAGCTCAGCGAGCGTTTCCACTCGGACTTTCCTGTCCTGCGCTTGCACTCTGACAGAGGTGGTGAGTTCTCCTCCGACCTCTTGGCAGCCTACTGTGCGGAGCACGGCATTCGCCAGTCGTTCACGCTTCCGGCCTCTCCGCAGCAGAATGGGGTTGCTGAGCGCCGCATTGGCTTGGTCATGGAGGTCGCTCGTACCTCCTTGATCCATGCGGCTGCCCCCCACTTTCTGTGGCCGTTTGCGGTCCGCTACGTTGCGCATCAGCTCAACCTCTGGCCCCGTGTCTCCGTTCCGGAGACTTCGCCGACACTGCGTTGGACGGGAGAGGTTGGCGATGCGTCACGCTTTCGGGTCTGGGGATCTCGAGCTTTTGTCCGCGATACGTCTGCGGACAAGCTCTCCTCCCGCGCTGTTCCTTGTGTCTTCCTTGGCTTTGTCCCGGACGCGTCTGGTTGGCAGTTTTACCACCCCACCTCGCGCAGTGTCCTGCCTTCTCAGGACGTCACGTTCGACGAGTCCGTCCCCTACTACCGCCTCTTCCCCTACCGCACTGCCCCGCTTCCCCCCCCGCCTCTCTTCCTCGTGCCAGGTGCTGCTGTGGTAGACCCCCTCCCCCCTCAGGGTGCCGCTCCCTCAGGTGTGTCCCAGGTAGACCCGGTTGAGCCTGAGGAGGTAGCTGTCGACTCTCGTCCTGCTGAGGGTGCTGAGCCTGAGCGTGCGGAGCCTGGGGGTGCGGAGCCTGGGGGTGCGGAGCCTGGGGGTGCGGAGTCTGGGGGTGCTGAGCCTGGGGGTGCGGAGCCTGCGGGTGCTGAGTCTGGGGGTGCTGAGTCTGGAGGTGCTGCGCCTGGGAGTGCTACACCTGGAGGAGCTCTCTCCTCACAGCAGCTGCGTGAGTGGTACTTACAGTACTGCAGCCTCAGGAGAGGTGCTTCTGGAGCTAGGAGTACTGCTGGAGCTGGGGCTAGTGCTTCCCCTCCTAGGCGGGAGCTACCCTCTCCCCAGCGGCTCCGAGAGTGGTACGCACGGCGCTGCAGTCTCCCGAGTGGCGCTCCTAGTGTCGCGGACCCTGGAGCTGGAGGTGCTGCTGCTGCTGGCGGTGCTGCTGGTGCTAGTGGATTTGCTGCTGGTGCTGGAGCTGCTGGAGGTGCTGCTGCTGGCGGTGCTGCTGGTGCTGCTGGAGGTACTGCTGGTGCTGGAGCTGCTGGAGCTGCTGGAGGTGCTGCTGCTACTGGTGGTGCTGCTGGTGCTGCTGGAGTTGCTGGAGGTGCTGCTGGTGCTGTTGCTGTTGGAGTTGCTGGAGGTACTGCTACTCCTGGAGGTGCTGCTGGTGCTGCGGACCCTGGAGTTGGAGCTGCGGCTGGTGCTGCGGACCCGGGCGTTGGAGCTGCTGCTGGTGCTGCGGACCCTGGAGTTGGAGCTGCTGCTGGTGCTGCGGACCCTGGAGTTGGAGCTGCTGCTGGTGCTGAGGACCCTGGAGTTGGTGCTGCTGCTGGTGCTGACGACCCTGGCGCTGGTGTCTCTGCTGGTTCTGGAGACGCTGCGCGGCCGCGGCCGTACTTCGTTCCGCTCCTTCAGCAGGTTCTTGGTCAGCCTCCTCCTCCTTGTCCTCCTCCCTCCTTAGAGTGTCCTCCGTCTGTCCAGTCGCAGTCACAGTTACCGTCTGCCTCCCCTCTCCCTGGTCCTTCTCCTTACACTGGTCCGACTGGAGGTCTTACGGAGCGTCGTGAGCCTGAGTCTCGTCCTGCGTCGCCTGTTCGTGCTGCTCACACTGGTCGTCGTGTCCCGCGTCAGCGTCCTCCTGCTGTCCCAGGCACTCACCAGATGGCGCTTCGTCCTTCCACTGCTCCTCAGCGTGTCCCTCTCCCGTCTCCTCCTGCGTCCTCTCTTCCTGCTCTTGCTGACCCTGAGTCTGACTCCCTTCGTGCTACCAGTCCTACTGTCACGCGTCTCCTGGCTACTGTTGTGACTGACCCTTCCTTTGAGTCCACTGCTGCGTCTGCCCTAGTTGCTGAGCTTGTCGACTTTGCTGCCGCTTGTCGTCTAGACTACGCCGCTAGCCTAGTTGCTGAGTCTGAGTCTGTCTGTCCTCCGTCCGTCGGGGGTGAGTGTGCTCTTGGCACGGACGTCCTTGAGGACAGGCAGGAGGAGTTTGAGTGCTTTGCCGCTGCTTTACCTCATCTCGTTTCCATGCTAGTTGCCCCTGAGGGAGACCCGGATGCACCAGACATCCCGACTCCGCGCTCTTACGCAGAGGCGATAGAGGGTCCCTACTCCTCTCAGTGGCAGACAGCCATGGACGCAGAGATGGTCCTGGAAGTCCACAGGCACCTACGTCGACGAGGTTCCCCCACCTGGGGCGAACATCGTCAGTGGCATGTGGATTTTCAGGGTGAAGCGGTCGCCGGGTTCTCCGCCTGTCTTCAAGGCGCGTTACGTTGCACGAGGCTTCAGTCAGCGAGAGGGAGTTGACTTCTTCCAGACCTTCTCCCCGACCCCGAAGATGACCACTCTTCGGGTTCTGCTGCACGTCGCCGCTCAGCGTGACTACGAGCTCCACTCTCTTGACTTCAGCACTGCTTTCCTACAGGGCAGCCTGCACGAGGAGATCTGGCTGCGCCGCCCTCCTGGCTTCACTGGGTCGTTCCCTCCTGGTACCCAGTGGAGCCTCCGGCGGCCTGTCTACGGTCTCCGACAGGCGCCACGTGAGTGGCACGACACACTGAGGACTACACTTGCGGCTCTTGGGTTCGCTCCTTCTACTGCTGACCCGTCGCTGTTTCTACGCACCGACACCTCACTGCCGCCGTTCTACATCCTCGTGTACGTCGACGACTTGGTCTTTGCCACTGCTGACATTGCGGCACTCGCCCACGTGAAGTCGGAGCTGCAGAAGAGACACATATGCACAGACCTGGGTGAACTGACAAGCTATCTTGGCTTGCGGATCACCCGGGACAGAGCACGGCGCACCATCACCTTGACTCAGTCACACATGGTGCAGCAGGTCCTTCAGTGCTTCCGCTTCACGTACTCCTCGCCTCAGCCCACTCCTCTGCCTACCGGTCACTCGCTCTCAGCTCTGCCTTCGGATGAGTCCGTAGAGCCGAGTGGCCCGTATCCAGAGCTTGTGGGCTGCCTCATGTACCTGATGACCTGCACTCGACCTGACCTTGCATACCCTCTTAGCATCCTTGCACGCTATGTCGCTCCTGGCCGTCACCGGAAGGAGCACATGGATGCCGCTAAGAGGGTGTTGCGCTACTTGTGCAGTACGTCGGGCATGGGGCTAGTGCTTGGAGGACGAGACCGAGTTGTACTCACTGGGCACTCAGACGCGTCTTGGGCTGACGACCAGGCTACTCAGCGGTCGTCTCAGGGTTACACCTTCAGCCTTGGCTCTGGTTCAGTTTCTTGGCGTTCTACACGCTCGTCTTCTGTTCTCAGCTCCAGTTGTGAGGCTGAGATCTACGCCACAGCCATGGCTGCACAGGAGTTACGCTGGCTCACCTACCTGCTGACCGACTTGGGAGAGCGGCCTCGTTCTCCTCCAGTGCTGTACGTCGACAACAAGGCTGTCATTGCCTTGTGTGAGGAGCACAGACTGGAGCACAGAACGAAGCATATCGCTCTGCGCTACTTCCTTGCTCGAGAGCTGCAGCAGCGCGGTCAGCTTCGTCTGCGTTACGTGGCCACTCGGGCCAACACTGCTGATGTGTTCACCAAGGCGCTTCAGCCTTGTGACCATCAGCGCTTCTGTACTGTTCTAGGCCTTGTGCCTACTGGGCCTCACTTGCTTACTTCTTGACTATGCTTGTAGTGTGATCTCTATATATATATACCTGCATGTTTACTCTTGCTAGGTTGTGATCGCTGTATCTCTTGTTATACTATCAACCTGCATGTGAACTGGTCTTGTGACCACTTGCTTGTGCTCAGAATTTGTGTGGTTTCCTTGAGATCCACCCTGAGCTTGCTTTGCTTTGCTTTGACTGGTCTTGTGACCATCTGGTTGTCTCCCACTTAGCCTATGGGGGTGTGTCAAACATTATATGTTTAAATTGTGTAGGCTATAGTGGGTTTAGCCTTAGGGGGTACAACTTTGTTAGGGTTTCCTACTTGTATCCCCCTCCTACCTAGTTTCATCCACTCTCGTTCACCTCTACTTTACAACAGAGAGAGGAGCTGAGGAGGGGGCAAGTGAGGAGACAGTGGGAGTCAAGACAAGAGAAGTGCAAGGACGAGCCTAAGAAAAGAGACAAGAACAGGAGCAAGGTCCACGAGGATCAAGATTCCGAAAGCTGTCACGCAATTAATAAAGGCAGCGTTAGGATAATTAGATATTAGAGAACCTTGATATAATTGTGTGACATAATAATGTAGGCAGAAAGCTGTCAGAGGTCCACTGGTGATCCCCGATTGATCCTAGGGAAGGGTTACAGGCTCATTGTCCTGGGGGGTTATGGGCGCTCTGACCCGCTACTTAACAAGCCCTTTTATCCTAATGGTCTAAGTGGTTGGGATTCTGACATGGTATCAGAGCGAATATCTCGGGTTCGAATCCCAGTGTGTGCACTTCGGGCATCCCAGTGCAGGGGGGTGTCAGAGGTCCACTGGCGATCCCCGTTTGATCCTAGGGAAGGGTTACAGGCTCGTTGTCCTGGGGGGTTATGGGCGCACTGACCCGCTACTTAACAAGCCCTTGTATCCCAATGGTCTAGTGGTTGGGATTATGACAAAAACAGTAGCGAGGATGAAGGGAGATAGGCGGGAACCGAACCCGTCCTGAGCCATTAGAAGTGGGAAGTGGCGAAAGTAACAACGGTAGAAAGAGTAATGGTAAGCGCCAACACGATACTTAGGGTAGCAGGGAGCCAGAAGCCAATGGCTTGCTTGTTTGTTTTCCCAATTAGCTAAAGGAATCACCTCTATCCTAGCTAGGGAAGCCAGTTCAAGCAGCACTCAGCCGAGCTAACAACCCAAATGCAGTACATTGCCTAGACTTTTCCAAGTGAGGAGACAGAGAGTGGGAGTCAAGACAAGAGAGGTGCAAGGAAGAGCCTAAGAAAAGAGAGACAGGAATAGGAGCAGGGTCCACGAGGATCAAGATTCTGACAGCCGGTGGGGGACTTGGCCTGAAGGGTCACTTTTACATAAAAAGGGGCCTGGCAAGAATTGCTTCACCATGGATACCTAGGACCTGCTGGTTGGTGTTTACCTCTGGTAATTCAGGAGTGTGGGAGTAGACAAAACTTCGAAACTACCTGCTGAGTGGAGCGACGGGTGAAATGTTTGCACAACTCCTGTGGTAGAAACGTGGTGCTTTTTCAAACAACATCGGCAGGGGCAGTTGGACAATGGGATCGACGGCGTTGATGCGTGCTAGGTTCCGTGAAACTCATTCTCGGGATAATCCAGGTCAAGTCCTCGGTTCCTTATTATACCCACATGCTGGGGTCTGGTGAACAGACGAAAACAGCTGGTGACCGAGTGGGCAGCTATATTATGACCAAAGATTTTGGAGGACATCCTTGCCCACGACCTACAATTTCAAGGATGTATTTCTGGCTCCGACATTTATGGAGATTAAGCAAGGACTTACCGGTATATGACAAGGAGCGCCGACCATTTTGCGGGAGTTTTCGGCGCTTGGTTAAAAGTGCACAACACCCGTGTGGAGCAATATTGCGAACAAAACTGTGGAGTTTTTGGGGGTACAAACGACATTCGTGAAGAGAGGAAGCAACTGCAACAGTGGAGGGGGGAAGAGACAACTGTTTTTTCACCTCTACCTGGAAACCATCGGCGGATTACGACAAAACACTTGGCGGGTCTAGACAAACTTGCCGGAGGAGCTGACGTCATCTAACCCCAACGGAGGATTTGATCGAGTTCTCCCTTAAAGATTTTATGGCGCGTCACACCTGGTTTCGCCACCGGCTTCAACGCCGACACGATTTCGCCTGCACACCGCTAAACGTCAATGGGACTTAACACTGGTTATTTATTATTTCATACTCTGCAGCTATGAAAAAAATTGTGGTCAATTTTCTTCCTTGAAGAGGGGGAGAAAATGCACTGCATTGTTTTGTCGAAATCAATATTCGCGACTTCATCAGAATTCAGCAGCATGATGGACGACTTCAATCGAGCCATCCAAATCAATGGTCCCTACTCAACAACGTTTGAATTTTGTGATAGCAGGTTTTTTCCAAAATCGCGTCATCTTCGACCTCCATGTCAACATCTGAATTCATCAACGGTCCACATTTAGAGCTTCAGTTGTTTTTTGTCAAGTTCAATTTCACCCGTCAGATCGAGATTTACATTCATCAACGGCCTGGATGTCAAATGTTGTAGCCTGTAGTGAGGCATGTCATGTGGGGTACAGTTGTTAGGGTTAGGTATATGTACCCCAACTCACAGTAATGCAGGCATCATTCCGTTTCTGACATGGTATCACCTAGGTTAAGACCCTGTTGGATCCCGTTCCTCCCTCTTGACCATGATCCATGCCCGTGCGCCCCATTTTCTATGGCCCTACGCGGTTCGGTACGCCGCTCACCAGCTGAACCTCTGGCCACGTGTCTCCCGGCCAGGGGTTTCACCGACCAGTCTTTGGACCGGGTCCCCTGGTGTTGTGTCGCGATTTCATGTGTGGGGTTGCTTGGTGCTTGTTCGCGACACCTCCGCGGACAAGCTCTCCCTCTGCGCCCTTCCCTGTTACTTCCTTGGTTACCCAAAGGACTCCTCTGACTTCATCTTCTACCACCCTCCCCTTCACTGGTTCCTTGACTCCCGTGACATTTGTTTTGACGAGTCAGTCCCCTACTACACCCGGTACCCCTGCCGAGGTCTCCCGGTTCCCCCTCCCCCTCACTTCCTAACTCCCACTCCCCCTCCTACTCCTCCGGTACAGCTTCCCCCCCCTGGTCCAACCTCGTCAGGTGTGTCACACGTTACCCCCCCCCCCCCCCCTCCCCCCCCCCCTCGTAGCCCCTCAGGTCCCGTCCCCTTCTCCGCAGTCCTCCTCGCAGTCATCGCAGCAGCCGTCAGCTCTTCCTCCACAGGCTGCTGTAGACCCTGAGGGTGCTGGTGTCCGTACCGTGGACCCTGGAGGTGCTAACTCTGGAGGTGGTGGAGTTGGAGCTTATCCTGTGTCTGCAGGAGGTTCTGGTCCTCGGGGAGCTGGTGTTAGTCGAGCGGTCCCTGGTAGTGCTACGACTGGGGGTGCGGGTGCGCCCTCTGCTGGACCTGGAGAGCCTAGGACTGGCCGCATTGCTGCTGGTGGTGCTAGCTCTGAGGGTGGTGCGACTGGTGCTTTGGAAAGCGGTCATGGGGCTACCACCGCCCCGGACACTACTCCTTCCCCCCACCCCTACCCGACCCTGCACTAGACCCTTCTTCGCCGTGCACGTGAGGAGCAGCTAGAGCTGGAGCGAGAGAGGCTAGCGTTGGAGCGGCAGCAGCTGAAGCTACAGCAGCTGGAGGAGGAGCAGTTGCAGCAGCAGCAGCAGCAGCAGCAGCAGCAGCAAGAGCAGCAGCCGCCGCAGCAGGAGCAGCAGGAGCAGCAGCAGCCGCCACAGCAGCAGCACCCGCCACAGCAGCAGCAGCAGCCGTAGTAGCAGGAGCAGCAGCAGCAGCAGCGGCCGCCTACACCTCCTGTCTCTGGCCTTTGGGCCCTTGGTCCCCCCTCCCCTTCCCCTCCCTCCTCCCCCTCTCCTCTTGTCTACGGTCCCATGTTTCCTCCTCCTGACTCCACCCTGGCTGTTTTCCCCCATTCTCAGAATCCATTGTCCCCTCCTCTTTCTCACACTTGGGCTTCTTGCTCTCCTCGTGCTCGTCCCTCGTCCCCTGTTCATGTCACTAACCTTCGTACCGTCCTGTTTTGTTCTAGCTCCCCTCGTCTGTCTCCGTCTGTGCTTCCTTCTCCCCCGGAGTCGGTCCTTACTGCTTCCCTCTCTACCCTTGTCACTGACTACTACCGCACGTACCGTCTTGTTCTCTCTCGTGTTCTCGCCTCTCTTGTTACGGACCCTCGTGCCTCTCTGTCCTCTGTCTCCACCCTTACTGCCACTGTCACTGAGTTTGCCGCTACTCGCCGCCTTGAATATGCCACTCGTGTCGTGGCTGCTCCTCCTACCCATCCTCTGGCCGTCGGGGGAGAGTGTGCCCTTTGCTGTGACGCCCTAGAGGACAGGCAGTTTGAGCTAGAGTTCTTGGCAGCCGCTTTGCCTCATCTCTGTGCCATGCTGCTTGCCCCTGAGGGAGACCCCGATGCCCTTGACATACCGACTCCTCGCACTTATGCTGAGGCAGTGTCAAGGCTTTGGGCCTCTCACTGGAGAGCTGCCATGGACGCAGAGATGGCCTCCTACAGATCCACAGGCACCTACTTGGACGAGGTTCCCCCTCCGGGGGCGAACGTAGTCGATGGCATGTGGATCTTCAAGGTGAAGCGGCCACCGGGATGTCCTCCGGTCTTCAAGGCGCGTTATGTGGCTAGAGTTTTCAGTCAGCGCGAGGGAGTTGACTTCTTTCAGACTTTCACGCCTACCCCGAAGATGATCACTCTTCAGGTGTTACTTCACGTGGCAGCACAGAAAGACTACAAGTTGCACTTTCTCGACTTCTCTGCCTTCCATCAGTGTAGCCTACACGAGGAGGTCTGGCTGCGTTGTCCCTTTGCCTTCACTGGCACTTTCCCTTCTGGGACCCAGTGGAGGCTGAGACGTCCGGTCTACGGTCTCTGTCAGGCGCCTTGTAAGTTGCACGACACTCTTCGCTCTACCCTGCCTGACCTCGGTTTCCAGCCGTCTTCTGCTGACCCATCGCTGTTTGTTCGTCGTGGCTCCACACCTTTCTTTGTACTGGTCTACGTCGATGAGCTGGTCTTTGCTACTGCTGACACGGTTGCTTTGGCGGACGTGAAGTCCAAACTGCAGAGGAGACACACGTGCACTGATCTTGGTGAGCTGTGCCACTACCTTGGCCTGTAGATCACCAGGGACAGAGCAGCTCGCACCATCACTCTGACCCGGTCACACATGGTGCAGGAGGTCCTTCGGCGGTTCGGGTTTCAGTTCTCCACTGCACAGCCTAATCCTCTTGCTATTGACCAAGGTCTCACTGGACCCTTCCCTGACGAGCCGTTTGAGCCTAGTGGTCCTTACCCAGAGCTTGTGGGCTGCCTCATGTACCTGATGACTTGTACTCGCCCGGACCTCGCCTTCCCTCTCAGCATCCTTGCCCGCTTTGTTGCGCCAGGGAGACACCGTCCTGTTCAATGGATAGCTGCTGTGAGGGTGGCAAAGTACCTAGCAACGGCATCAGGCGTGGGGCTGGTGTTTGGAGGGAGACAGCCTGCCGTGCTCACTAGCCACTGTGACTCTTCTTGCGCCAACGATGTCGTGACTCACAGATCCACGCAGGGGTATTGTTTCAGTCTAGGCTCTGGAGCTGTGTCGTGGAGGTCTACTCGTTCCTCCTCTGTCTCGACCTCTACTGCTGAGGCCGACGTTTATGCTAGAGCCATGGCTGCACAGGAGCTGCGTTGGTTGGCCTTCTTGCTCACTGACCTTGGTGAGCAGCCGAGCTCTACACCGACCTTGTTCACACACAACAAGGCGATGATTCTCCTGTGTCGAGAGCCTCGACTGGAGAGCAGAGTGAAGCACAGCAGTGTCAGGTACTTTCTTCGTCGAGAGCTGCAGAGGCGTGGACATGCTCGTTTGGACTTCGTGGGCTCCGAGGCCAACGCTGCAGACATCTTCATCAAAGCCCTTCCGCCTTGTGACCACCACAGGTTGTATGTGCAGTTAGGTCTCATTGACATAGGTTCTCGTCTTGTGTAGAATTGTGTTGTCTGCTTGCTTTGTTTGTACTCTTTACATATACCTCTGTGAACTCTTGGACTTGCCTTGTGGCCACTTGGGTGCTCGGACGGTGTGGTGACGTTGTGATCCACCCTGAGCTTTGTCTCTTTGTGACTGGTTTTGTGACCGTACGGTTTGGTTGTTGCATGACAACCCTCACTTAGGTTATGGGGGTGTGTCAAATGTTGTAGCCTGTAGTGCGGCATGTTATGTGGGGTACAATCGTTAGGGTTAGGTATATGTACCCCAACTCACAGTGATACAGACATCATTCCGTTTCCGACACTAGATTCCAACATTCAATTGAGTTTGGTCGAAAACATTTCAGCCTTGGGATTCAGCTGAATTCAAGATCAACAGCGTTCTCGCTGTTGAAGGACTACTCTTACAGGGAGGTCATATTTAGAACTTCTGCCCTGCCGCCCGAGCGTCGCCCTGCCCCACAGCCCGCGCGCCGCCCTGCCCTGCAGCCCGCGCGCCGCCCTGCCCTGCAGCCCGCACGTCGCCCTGCCCTGCAGCCCGTGCGTCGGCCTGCCCTGCAGCTCGCGCGTCGCCCTGCCCTGCAGCTCGCGCGCTGCTCTGCCCTGCAGCCCGTGCGCCGTCCTGCCCTGCAGCCCGCGCGTCGCCCTGCCCTGCGGCCCGCGCGTCGCCCTGCCCTGCGGCCCGCGCGTCGCCCTGCCCTGCAGCTCGTGCGCTGCCCTGCCCTGCAGCCCACGCTCCGCCCTGCCCTGCAGCCCGTGCGAAGCCCTGCCCTGCAGCCCGTGCGTAGCCCTGCCCTGCAGCCCGTCTGCCTTGCAGCCTGCGCTGACCTGCCGCTCGCGTGCCTGCGCTGCCCGCGCCCTGCTTGCCTTGCTGCCCGTGTGCCCTGCTGCTAGCCCGTGCCCTGCTGCCCACGCACCCTACTGGCCTCTACAGCCACTCTAGCAATCGCTTTTGCTATTGCAGCCATAGTGCCTACCGCTACAACTACAGCTGCAGCTACATCAGTTGCTACTGACGCCCTTGCGCCGCTGCTACTGACTGCCTTTGCCTGTCATGGCCACTATCACAGTCGTAGCAGCGTCTGGGGGAGGACAGCAGCAGCAGCGTCAGCCGGAGACTCTATCGCCGTAGCAGCTTCGCGAGTGGGTTATTCGGCGAGGCCGCTCTGGTCCTGGAGCTTGGGATTTCATGCGTCCTGGAGGTAGTGGACAGCAGCGGCAGTCTTGTCACCAGGAAACTCTCTCCCCGCAGCAGCTTCGTGAGTGGGTTATTCTGCGAGGCCATCCTGGTGGTGGAGGTTATGGTGCTGGAGGTACTGGACATCAGCGGCAGCAGCGTCAGTGATGTTTCCCTGGTAGTGCAGAGCCTACTAGTCTAGGTGCCTTTGAGCCTGGTGGCACAGGTGCAGCTTCTGTGGAGGCTTTGCACACCTTCACGCTTGACTCAGGCGCGACTCGCTACTTCTTCCGCGACTGCACCACAGTCACACCGCTCACTGCACCTGTCCCGGTCAGTCTAGCTGACCCCTCTGGGGGCCCAGTCATAGCACGGGCCTCCACCGTTCTCCCATGTCCGGCAGCCCCCTCAGGCTCCCTCATAGGTTTCCACCTCCCCTCATTCTCCAAGAACTTGGTGAGTAATGCTGTCCTCCAAGACCAGTTTGTCACTGTGACTACTCCTGGGGGTGAGCTTGTGGCGATCTGTACGGACTCACGCACTGGCGAGCACCTCGCCACTTTCACTCGGAGCCCCGGGTCTGGCCTGTACACACTGACCACTGAGTCTGCACAGGCAGTTGCGTCGGGTCAGGTAGCTGCGTCGGGTCAGTTAGCTGCGTCTTGTTCGTGTCGACTACTCACGCACCAAACTCTCCTCTGGCACTACCGTCTTGGTTACCCCTCCCTGCCGCACCTCCGCGGCATGCACTCTCGTGTCTTTGTCTCTGGCCTCCTCAGATCCCTGCAACCGCTCCCGCGCTCGCTTGCACCGCCGTGCCTTCCCTGCGTCGAGGGGCGGCAGCGCGCCACTCCTCACTCCTCCTCGTTTCCGCCGACTACTGCACCTTTGCAGACTGTCCACATGGACGTGTGGGGCCCAGCCCGCGTCCGTGGACGGGACCAGGAGCGCTACTTCCTCCGGGTTGTTGACGACTACACGAGTCACACCACGGTCTTCCCCTTGCGGAGCAAGGCGGATGTCCCTGATTTTTTTATCCCCTGGATCATCGCTGTTCATCGCCACCTGAGATCACGGTTTCAGCAGGACCTCCAGGTCCTGCGACTGCACTCTGACAGAGGCAGTGAGTTTTCCTCCCGCCTCCTGGAGGGTTTTGTCGTGCGGAGGGCATGGTCAATTCGTTCATGCTTCCGGTCTCTCCACAGTAGAATGGCATTGCCGGGCTTGGTCATGGAGGTTGCTCGCACCTCCATGATCCATGCGGCTGCTCCCCATTTTCTGTGGCCGTTTGCGGTCCAATACGCTGTGCATCAGCTCAACCTCTGGTCCCGTGTCTTTGTGCCAGAGACCTCGCCTACACTGCGTTGGACGGGGGAGGTTGGCGATGCGTTGGCGTTTCGGGTCCGGGGCGTGCTCTTTCTTGTCCCCGATACCATCGCGGGCAAGCTCTCTCCTCGCACTCTCCGCTGCGTCTTCCTTGGCTTCCCCACCGACGCCCCGCCCTGGCAGTTTTACCACCCTGCCTCGCGCCGCGTCCTGTCCTCACAGGACGTCACCTTTTGACGACTCGGTCTACTTCTACCGTCTCCACCCATACGTGTCTTCCCCACTCTCCCCGCTGCCCCTCTTCTTGGTCCCAGGTCCCCCCCCGGTAGACCCCCTCCCCCCACAAGGTCCTGCTCCCTCAGGTGTGTCTCAGGTAGACCCACCCCCCTTGGTTGAGCCTTTGGAGGTCTTCTCTGATACCTGTGGCCCAGCTGAGGGGGGTGACACCGCTGCTGACGACACGGCGGCCACTCGCTGCTCTCCACGCTTGGAGACCCCTCCTGGTTTTCCGCCTCGATTGTCTTCGCCACCTCTGCAGCCTATAGCTGTAGACTCTAGTGCTGCTGGGGGTGGTGACACTGGGGGTGAGGACTCTGGAGGTGATGGTCCTGGGGGTGCTAAGACTTGGGGGTGGGGGTTCTGGGGGTGCTGGGACTGAGGGTGCTGACTCTGGTGGTGCTGCGAGTCCTAGTGGTGGTGAGGACGTGGGTGCTCCTGCTGGAGGTCCTGGCGTTGGACAGCAGCAGCCTCCTAGTCGACTCGAGATGCTCTCGCCGCAGCAGCTTCACGAGTGGGTTATTCGGCGAGGCCGCTCTGGTCGTGGAGCTTAGAGGTTTACAGGTCCTGGTGCTGCTGGTGCTGGAGGTACTGGAGCTGCTAGTTCTGGAGGTGCTAGGGGTACTGTTGGTGCTGGAGGTGCTGGAGCTGCTAGTTCTGTAGGTGCTGCTGGTGCTGGAGGTGTTGGAGCTGCTGGCTCTGGAGGTGCTGGAGGTGCTGCTGGTGCTGGAGGAGCTGGAGGTACTGCTGGTGCTGGAGGTGCTGGAGCTACTAATTCTGGAGGTGCTGCTGGTGCTGGAGGTGCTGGAGCAGCTAGTTCTGGAGGTGCTGCTGGTGCTGGACGTGCTGGAGCTGCTGGTTCTGGAGGTGCTGGGGGTGCTGCTGGCGCTGGGGGTGCTGCTGGTGCTGGAGGTGCTGGAGGTACTGCTGGTGCTGGAGGTGCTGGAGCTGCTAGTTTTGGAGGTGCTGCTAGTGCTGGAGGTGTTGGAGCTGCTAGCTCTGAAGGTGCTGGAGGTGCTGCAGTTGTTGGAGGTGCTGGAGGTACTGCTCGTGCTAGAAGTGCCAGAGCTGCTACTTTTGGAGGTGCTACTGGTGCTGGAGGTGCTGGAGCTACTGGTTCTGGAGGTGATGGAGGTGCTGCTGGTGCTGGAGGTGCTGGAGGTACTGCTGGTGCTGGAGGTGCTGGAGGTACTACTGGAGGTGCTGGAGCTGATGGAGCTGGAGGTACTGGTGGTTCTGGGGGTGCGATTGCTCAGCCATAGCAGTCTGCGCTTCGCCACATCCTCAGTCTCCCGCCAGCTGCTAATGAGTTCCTTGTCGCTGGTACTACTCCTTCGGTGCTGTTTCCGCCAGCTGACCCGTCTCAGCCTGCTGACACGTCTCCACCATATCTACTACCTGCCTCCCCGCTCCCTGCTCCTGCTCCTTACACTGAGGTGACTGAGTCCCTGACTGAGCGTCGTGAGCCTGAGTCTCATGCTTCCACACCTGTTCGTACTCGTCGTGTTGCTCATCCTCGTGCTCCGGCTGTCCCAGGCACTCACCTTATAGCACTCCGTCCTTCCTCTGTTCCACAGCGTGTTGTCCTGTCGTCACCTCCTGCATCTTCTCTTCCTGACGTTCCTGACCCTGAGTCCGACGTTGCTCGTACTGCTAGTCCCACTGTCACTCGTCTCCTCGCCACTGTTGTCATTGACACTTCCTTTGAGCCCACTACTGAGTCTGCCCTAGTCACTGAGCTAGTCGACTTTGCTGCTACCCGTCGTCTCGACTACGTCGGGAGTCTTGTTACTGAATCTGAGTCTATCTGTCTTCGTCCGTTGGGGGTGAGCTTGCCCTTGGCTGTGACGTCCTTGAGGACAGGCAGTTTGAGCTCGAGTGTCTCGCGGTCGTTTTACCCCATTTCGCGTCCATGCTGCTTTGCCCTGGGGGAGACCCGGATGCACTTGACATCCCTACCCCGCGCTCTTACGCAGAGGCGATCATGGGTGAGTACTCCTCTCAGTGGTAGACAGCCATGGACACCAAGAAGGCTTCCTGGAAGTCCACAGGCACCTACGTCGACAAGGTTCCCCCTCCTGGGGCGAACATAGTCGATGGCATGTGGATTTTCATAGTGAAGCAGCCGCCGCGTTCTCCGCCTGCCTTCAAGGCACGTTACATTGCTCAAGGCTTCAGTCAGCGACAAGGGGTCGACTACTCTTCGGGTGTTACTGCACGTTGCAGCATAGCGTGAATACGAGCTGCACTCCCTCGACTTCTCCACAGCTTTTTTGCAGGGCAGCCTTCACGAGGAGATCTGGTTGCGCCGCCCACCTGGATTCACCGGGTCGTTTCGTGAGGGTACCCAGTGGAGCCTCCGGCGGCCAGTCTACGGTCTCCGCCAGGCGCCCTGTGAGTGGCATGACACACTGAGGACGACACTTGCGGCTATTGGGTTTGCTCCTTCGACTGCTGTCTCATCGCTGTTTCTGCGCACCGACCCTACTCTGCCGCCGTTCTACATCCTTCTATACGTCGACGACTTGGTCTTTGCTACTACCGACACTGAGGCGCTGACCCTTGTGAAGGCGGAGCTGCAGAAGAGACAAACTTGCAATGACCTGGGTGAGCTGCGTAGCTATCTTGGCTTGCAGATCGCCCGGGACAGAGCACGGCGCACCATCACTTTGACTGAGCCACACATGGTGCGCCCGGTCCTTCAGCGCTTTGGCTTTCAGTTCTCCTCGCCACAGCGCAGTCCTCTGCCTACAGGTCACTCGCTCTTAGCTCCACCTTCGGACGAGTCCGTAGAGCTGAGTGGCTCGTATCCAGAGCTTGGGGGCTGCCTCGTGTACTTGATGACGTGCACACGACTTGAAGGCCTAAGAGTCCTAACTTGCCGGGCTCAACTGACGCAAGGATCTCAGGACATCCGCGCCAAGGGATGTATAGAGAAAGAACTACGTAATTGCTTATAGCGCCTCTTTGTACCATCCCTACAACGAGGGCACTAAGACGCGTGTATGTTGCGCGCCTGTGTTGTTGGAGTTAATTTTCAGCTACTGTTTTGACCTGTGTATGTGTTCATTCACAAGCATTCGGCTACTCACCCCTAAACCCGCATATATGTATATTTGTTCGTCATTTAGCTACTTTGTAAATATCATGAGATTTGATTCTATGTGACATAAAGTCATGTACACAAATCGTTGGCGAAACCCTAGTTGTTGGTGAGAAACGAAGAACAGGGTGTGATTTATGAAACCCTCCCCTACAGGAACTTCCTAAGTTACATCTGTCAAAACATTTATATGTTTATATGTTTCTAGGTTGTGTAGGGGTTATCCCTAGAGGGTACAACTAGATTTCCTCGACACTCTTGTACCCCCCCTCCTTACCTAATCGACATCACTTCTTCCTACCTAGTTACTAGCACCTAGTTCTTGATTCTAACATGGTATCACGAGTAGGTCCTGCCGTAGGACCGATTTTTTCTTAAGGGCCCACTTTTAGTCTTACCCTACCCGTTCGTTCTGCCCTGCCCACTCAGTCGCGACCTGCTGCCCGCTAGCGCCGCCCTGCCTAGCGATATCGCGATTGCCCTGCCCATACCCGCGCGCTGTCGCGCTGCCTTGTGCGCCCGCACGCCTGCTGCCCAGAACGCTGCGCACGTTGCCCCGCGCGCAACCCCAGCCCTGCCCCGCGCGCAGCTCGCATTGCCCTGCACGCTGCCCTGCGCCGTTTGCGAGCGCCCGCACGCTGCCCGCGCACCTCGGCCCGCATTGCATTCGCCCGCCCTGCGCCGCTTGCATGCGCCCTGCCTGGGCCGCCTGCGCGCTACTCTGGAGCCTGGCCGCCCTCCGTGCAGCCTGCACTGCAGCCTGCCTTGCACTCTGCACCGCGTGCACTGCCCTACCTGCACGAACTGCCAGCGCTGCCCACTGCTGCGCCACTGCTGCACCACTGCCCACCCACTGCCGCCGGTGCTGCTGCCCTGTCTGCGCTGGTGCCGCTACAGCCCTCGCTGCTGCCACTACAGCCCTCGCTGCTGCCGCTACAGCCCCTGCTGCTGCCGCTCCAGCCCCTGTTACTGCAGCTACAGCCCTGCTGGTGCAGCTACAGCCCTTGCTGCTGCCACTACAGCCCTTGCTGCTGCCGCTACAGCTCTTGCTGCTGCCGCTCCAGCCCCTGTTACTGCAGCTACAGCCCTTGCTGCTGCCGCTACAGCCCTTGCTGCTGCCGCCCCAGCCCCTGTTACCGCAGCTACAGCCCTGCTGGTGCAGCTACAGCTCTTGCTGCTGCCGCTACAGCCATTGCTGCTGCCGCTACAGCCCCTGCTGCTGCCGCTCCAGCCCCTGTTACTGCAGCTACAGCCCTTGCTGCTGCCGCTATCGCTCCTTGCTGCTGCTGCTCCTTGCTACTGCTGCTACTTGCTGCTGCTGCTACTTGCTGCTGCTCCTCTCGACTGCCACTGCTGCTGCAACTCCTCTTGCTGCTACTGCGGCTACGACTACTGCACCTATGGCTAACTTCTCAGTTCTTACGTTTGACGCTGAGGGTCGTGCGATTAGCTTTGATGTTTGGCTCGATGATCTCCAGCTGTACCTGCAGAACGAGGCTAGGGACGGAATTTCACTGTTCGTGCATACCGAAGGAACCCTCCCACCTCCAGCTGCTACAGCGGTAGAGGATCATTCGAAGTGGCTCATGCGTGACGCCACTGCCCGCCTTACTGTCCGCAACCATCTGCCTGTAGCTGAGCGTGCGCACTTTAGCCAGCAGAAAACAGCCAAGGCCCTCTATGACGCTGTAGTAGCTCGCTACTCCTCCCCAGCTACTGCTGCACTAGGCCGTCTCATGCTGCCGTACCTCCATCCCGAGCTAGCTGATTTCCACACTGTCTCTGACCTCTTTACCCACCTCCGCTCTAGTGAGGCTCGCTACCGCGCCGCTCTCAAGCCGGCCTTCCTCGCTGCGAACCCCCCCCCCCCGCTATATATGACACTGTACTTCCTTGTCAGTCGCCTCCCCGACTCCCTTCGCACTGTCTGGGACCAGTTCCTAGCCCTTGACCCCACAGAGATCACACTTGACTCGCTCGAGAAGTCCCTTCTCAAGGCCGAGAAGAGCACTGTCGCTGTCGCTGCCTCTCGTGGCACTCCCCGCTCCCCCTTCTTTGAAGGGTGTACTCCCTCCCCTCTCCTCCCCTCAGTTGCTACTGCTGCTGATGTCGACCTCCTTGGTGCTGAGGAGGTTACTGCTACGTCTGCTCCCGGTGGAAGGCGCAACAACAGCAGGAGCAAAGGGGGCAAGGGGGGTGGGGGTGGCTCTGGGGGTGGCGGCAGTGGAGGCGGACGGGGTGGTGGAGGCAGCGGGGGTGCTGGAGGCGGCGGGGGTGGTGGAGGCGGCGGGGGTGGTGGAGGTGGGCGGGGTGGAGCTGGCAAGGGTGGAGGCCGTGGCGGATCAGCTCGTGGCGTTGGTGGCCATGTACAGTAGCTACAGCGCCTCCCAGACAACCCCACCCCTCAGCAACTTCGTGATTGGGTTGTCCAGCGTGTTTTCCCTGGGGGCTCTGGTCGCTGCCCGTACGTCAGGCGCACTGGGAAGCTGAAGGGGCAGCCCTGCGGGAAGCTGCACACCGAGTATCGCTGCTTTGGCCATCTTGAGGATGCTTGGGTGGATGAGTATGGGAATGAGGCGATTGTCCCCAACTGGCTGAAACTGCACGGGATGGGAGTCGATGTGTATGCTCTTGACTTTGTTCAGATCAACAAGGCTATCTATGCTATATATGTGACTGAGCTTAGTGATGAGGGTGCGTGTTACTCGTGTGTTCATGGTGATGCTGGTGTCGCTGCTACTGCTCTAGGTGCTATTGAGTCTACTGCAGCACTAGGTGCTAGTGAGTCTTCGGTCGCAGGTGCTAGTGAGTCTGCTGCCTCCGCTGAGGCCCTTCACACTTTCACACTTGACTCAGGCGCGTCTCGTTGTTTCTTTCATGACTGCACCACACTCACACCACTAGCTGCATCGGTACCTTTCTCACTGGCCGACCCCACTGGGGGCCCAGTAGTCGCACAAGCCTCCATTGTCCTTCCGTGTCCGGCAGTCCCCTCCGATTCTCTGTCAGGTCTCCACCTCCCCACGTTCTCCACGAACTTGGTGAGCAACGCTACTCTTCAGGATATATGGGTTGACACCTTTACTCCAGGAGGGCAGCGTGTGGCGATCTGTACGTGCTCCCGGACTGGCCGTCACCTAGCTACGTTCACTCGACGGCCTGGGTCTAGTCTGTACACATTGACCACTGCGTCTGCATAGGTGGCTGAGTCAGGTCAGGTGACTGCGTCGAGTCAGGTGTCTGCGTCTGGTCAGCTTGCAGCGTCCTGCTCGTGTCGGGTACTCTCCCACCAGACTCTCCTCTGGCACCACCACCTTGGTCACCCCTCCCTGGAGTGTCTTCGCAGCATGCACTCCCGTCTCCTTGTCTCTGGGCTTCCCATGTCCCTACCCTCCCTCCCGCACTCGCCTGCACCGCCCTGCCTTCCCTGCGTCGAGGGGCGGCAGCGCGCCGCTCCTCACTCCCCCGAGTTTCCTCCGACCACTGCTCCTCTGCAGACTCTCCACATGGACGTTTGGGGCCCGGACCCCGTCGGTGGAACGGACCAGAAGCGCTACTTCCTGCTGGTTGTTCACGACTACACACGCTACACCACTGTCTTCCCCTTGCGTCGCAAGGCGGACGTCAGCGGTGTTTTGATCCCCTTGATCCGTGCTACTCGTCGCCAGCTGCGCGATCGGCTTAGTCGGGACTTGCCAGTCCTGCGTCTGCACTCTGACAGGGGCGGTGAGTTCTCTTCTGACCTCCTTGCGGAGTTCTGTCAAGACGAGGGCATCCGCCAGTCGTTCACACTTCCGGCCGCTCCTCAGCAAAATGGGATTGCTGAGCGTCGCATTGGCTTGATCATGGAGGTTGCTCGTACCTCCATGTTCCATGCGGCTGCTCCCCATTTTCTCTGGCCGTTTGCAGTCCGATACGCTGCGCATCAGCTCAACCTCTGGCCCCGTGTCTCTTTTCCAGAGACCTCACCCACACTCCGTTGGACGGGACAGGTTGGCGATGCGTCGGTGTTTCGGGTCTGGGGCGCGCTCTCCCTTGTTCGCGATACCACTGCGAGCAAGCTCTCCCCTCGCACTCTTCATTGCGTCTTCCTTGGCTTCCCCACCGACGCCCCACCATGGCAGTTCTACCAACCGAGCTTGTGTCGAGTCTTCTCCTCCCACGATGTCACCTTTGACGAGTCTGTCTGTTTCTACAGGCTTCACCCGCACGCGTCCCACCCTGTCCCCCTCGCACCTCTCTTCCTGGAACCAGTCCCCCCCCGGTCGACCCCCTCCCGCTACAGGGTCCTGCTCCCTCAGGTGTGTCTCAGGTAGACCCACCCCCCTTGGTTGAGCCTTTGGAGATCTCTTCTGACTCCTCTGGCCCAGCTGAGGGGGGTGACCTCGCTGCCGACGACACGGCGGCCACTCGCCGCTCTCCATGCTTGGAGACCCCCCCTGGTTTTCCGCCTCGACCGTCGTCGCCGCCTCCGCAACCTGCTGCTGTGGACTCTGGAGCTGAGACTGCTGGTGCTAAGACTGGGGGTGCTGAGGCAGAGGGTGAGGGTTCTGGGGGTGCTGCGACTGGGGGTGCTGGTTCTGGGGGTGCTGAGACTGGGGGTGCTGACTCTGGGGGTGCTGCGAGTCCTGGCGGCGATGGAGGGTCCAGTCCTGCTGGTGCTGGAGCTACTAGTCCTGGAGGTGCTGGAGGTACTGCTGGAGGTACTAGAGGTGCTGCTGGTGCTGGAGGTACTGGAGCTACTGGTGCTGTAGGTGCTGGAGCTGCTGGTGCTGGAGGTGCTGGAGGTGCTGGAGGTACTGCTGGTGCTGGAGGTACTAGAGGTGTTACTAGTGCTGGAGGTACTGGAGCTACTAGTCCTACTGGTCATAGAGGTGCTGGAGGTGCTGGAGGTACTACTGGTGCTGGAGGTACTGGAGCTGCTGGTGCTGGAGGTGCTGGAGGTGCTGCTAGTACTGGAGGTGTTGGAGCTACCACTGCTGGAGGTACTGGAGCTGCTAGTGTTGGAGGTCCTACTGGTACTGAAGGTACTGGACCTGCTGGTGCGCTTAGCCAGCTTCTCGCCCTTCCACCAGCTCCTACTGAGTTCCCAGTCGCTGGTACTACTCCTCCGTTAATGTTCCCACAGCTCCTGCCTCACTCCCCACTGCCTGCTCCTGCTCCTTACACTGCTGTGACAGAGTCCCTGACTGAGCATCGAGAGCCTGAGACTCGTGCTTCCACTCCTGAGCGTCGAGAGCCCGAGACTAGAGCTTCTGTCCATACTTGTGTTCCTCGTGTTCGTCGTTCTTGTGCTCCGGCTGTCCCAGGCACTCATGATATGACACTCCGTCCTTCCTCTGTTCCACTGTGTGTTGTCCTGCCTTCACCTCCTGAGTCTTCTCTTCTCGCTGGTGCTGACCCTCCGTCTGACCTTGCTCGTGCGTCCAGTCCGACTGTTACTCGCTTTCTTGCTATGGTCGTGACGGACTCTACGCTCTCGTCTCCTGCTGCGTCTGCCTTCGTCGCTGAGCTAGTTGACTTTGCTGCTGCGTACCGCCTAGACTACCGTGTGGGTCTCGT
This sequence comes from Closterium sp. Naga37s-1, assembly GCA_947471745.1. NCBI lineage: Eukaryota > Viridiplantae > Streptophyta > Zygnematophyceae > Desmidiales > Closteriaceae > Closterium > Closterium sp. Naga37s-1. Next base: position 211,599 of record CANJKZ010000293.1, read on the forward strand.
TTCTGACCCTGACCCTGCCTGTCCTCCGTCCGTCGAGGGTGAGGTTGCCCTTGGCTGTGACGTTCATGAGGACAGGCAGGAGGAGCTGGAGTGTCTTGCGGCCGCTGCACCTCATCTCGCGACCATGCTGCTTGCCCCCGAGGGAGACCCGGATGCACTTGACATCCCCACCCCGCGCTCTTACAGAGAGACGATCTCGGGTGAGTACTCCTCTCAGTGGCAGACAGCCATGGACGCAGAGATGGCTTCCTGGAAGTCCACAGGCACCTACGTCGACGATGTTCCCCTGTCAGAGGTCCACTGGTGATCCCCGATTGATCCTAGGGAAGGGTTACAGGCTCGTTGTCATGGGGGGTTATGGGCGCACTGACCCGCTACTTAACAAGCCCTTTTACCCCAGTGGTCTAGTGACTGGGATTCTGACATGGTATCAGAGCGAAGGTCTCGGGTTCGAATCCCAGTGTATGCAGTTCGGGCATCCCAGTGCGGGGGGGTGTCAGAGGTCCACTGGTGATCCCCGATTGATCCTAGGGAAGGGTTACAGGCTCGTTGTCCTGGGGGGTTATGGGCGCACTGACCCGCTACTTAACAAGCCCTTTTATCCCAATGGTCTAGTGACTGGGATTCTGACATCCCCCACCTGGGGCGAACATCGTCAGTGGCATGTGGATTTTCAGGGTGAAGCGGCCGCCGCGTTCTCCGCCTGCCTTCAAGGCGCGTTACGTTGCTCGAGGCTTCAGTCAGTGACAAGGGGTCGACTTCTTTGAGATCTTCTCCTCTACCCCAAAGATGACCACTCTTCGGGTGTTACTACACGTTGCAGATCAGCCTGACTACGAACTGCACTCCCTTGACTTCTCCACATCTTTCTTGCAGGGTAGCCTTCACGAGGCCAACTGGCTGCGCGGTCCACCTGGTTTCCCTGGGTCGTTTCCTGAGGGTACCCAGTGGAGCCTACAGCGACCAGTTTACGGCCTGCGTCAGGCACCTCGCGAGTGGCACGACACACTGAGGACGACAATTGCGGCTCTTGGGTTTGCTCCTTCGACTGCTGACCCGTCGCTGTTTCTACGCACTGACACTACCCTGCCGCCGTTCTACGTTCTCGTGTACGTCGACGACTTGGTTTTTGCTACTGCTGACACGGAGGCGCTGGCCCTAGTGAAGGCGGAGCTGGAGGAGAGACACACCTGCACTGACCTGGGTGAGCTGCGTAGCTGTCTTGGCTTGCAGGTCACCCGGGACAGAGCACGGCGCACCATCACCCTGACTCAGTCACACATGGTGCACATGGTCTTTCAGCGCTTCGGCTTCCAGTTCTCCTCGTCACAGCCCACTCCTCTGTCTACCGGCCACTCGCTCTCAGCTCCACCTTCGGACAAGTCCGTAGAGCCGAGTGGTCCGTACCCAGAGCTTGTGGGTTGCCTCATGTACCTTATGACTTGCACGCGTCCTGGCCTCGTGTACCCTCTCAGCCTTCTGGCTCGCTACGTGGCTCCCGGTCGACACCAAAAGGTGCACTGGGATGCTGCGAAGAGGGTAGTGCGTTACTTGTGCAGTACATCGGGCATGGGGCTCGTGCTTGGAGGACGGGGTTCAGTGGTACTCACAGGACACTCCGACGCTTCTTGGGCGGACGACCAGGCGACTCATCGTTCGTCACAGGGTTACACCTTCAGTCTTGGCTTTGGATATGTCTCGTGGAGGTCCACTCGTTCTTCTTCTGTGCTTGGTTCCAGCTGTGAGGCCGAGATCTACGTTGGGGCCATGGCTGCATAGGAGCTACGCTGACTGACCTACCTGCTGACCGACTTGGGGGAGCGGCCTCGTTCTCCTCCAGTTCTGTACGTCGACAACAGGGCAATGCTTGCCTTGTGTCAGGAGCAGAGACTGGAGCACAGAACGAGGCACGTTGCTCTTCACTACTTTCTTGCGCGAGAGCTGCAGCAGCGTCGTCTGCTCCGCCTTTCCTACGTGGCCTCGCCGGCCAACACTGCTGATGTCTTCACCAAGGCCCTTGGGTCTGGTGATCATCAGCGTTTCTGCACTGCTCTTGGGCTTGTGCCCACTCTGCCTCACTTGCTTGTCTCTTGATCTTGCTCTTGTTGTACACTGATATATATTGGTATACGTGCATGCTTACACTTGCTAGGTTGTAATCTGTGTAGTACCTTGCTATTATAACTCTGCATGTGAACTGGCCTTGTGGCCGCTTTCTTGTGCTCAGGTTGTGTGGTGTCCTTGAGATCCACCCTGGGCTTTGCCTTGCTTGTTCTCTTGCTTGACTGATCTTGTAACCACTGTTAGGTTTGGCTATCCCCTCCTTCACCTATGGGGGTGTGTCAAAACATTTATATGTTTATATGTTTCTAAGTTGTGTAAGGGTTATCCCTAGAGGGTACAACAAGATTTCCTCGACACTCTTGTACCCCCCCTCCTTACCTAATCGACATCACTTCTTTCACCTAGTTACTAGCACCTAGTTCATGATTCTAACAACATCACCAAAAAAGTGTGGCTTGGAAATGTAGCTAGGTAGCTAAGGTATCCCGGGGGTGCATTTCAAAGTCCAGAAAGAGTCTTTTGCATATTTCAAGGCTAGGGTAACTGACCGTAATGTATCCAAAATGTGACTTGTCTAAAATTTGTCCAGAAAGAGTCTTCGACAACACATTTGAGCGGAAGGTCGGCGGATTGATACTTGCTGGGTGCATTATAACAAACACAATGAAGAGAGTCTGGAAAAAGATAAACAGTTGGAACATTCATCTACAAACGAGTTGAATTTTAGAGGAAGTATCGAACTCCTGTCCTCACGGACAAGAAGCGAAGCACGAACCACTGGGTTTACAACAGTGTCAACATGAACTTTTACTGAATTTAGGTACTGTGTAATATCGTGCATTCAGCAACCCTATTTCGACTTCAGTTAATTATGCGGTCTTATCTTTCCTCGTTGCGACAATCTTAAAACGACGCGTTTCCCGTTGGACACGATCGTGCCGCGATGGAGCGCGGATTCCTCGGCGCAGTGCTGCTGCTGACGTGTCTCGGCGCTGTTTCACAAGTTGACTGCGTTCCTCTCAACAAGTCTCAGGGTAAACGGTTCCTCTCTTGTCGCTAGTAGTAAACATGGGAGAGGAGAGTTGGGAGCAGTGGGAGAGGAGACAAGTGAAAACGGACGTCACCCACAACTACATTTGATTCCTCCATCTCCCTTTTGTACTGCCTGGTGAAGCGAGCGGTGACAAGATGATCGGTGGGGAGGTTAAGGGGGCAGAGAAATGGGGAGAGAAAGGACACGCGTGGAGAGGAAGCGGCGGGGAGGGAACCTGACAAGGAATGGGTTGGTGCAACCAAGAAGGTTGTCAGGAGCATATGTGGTGAGAGAGTGGGAGCTTGTGATTTTACTGCCTGCACTCTTTTTACGCCTCGTCCGATTCCTTCCCTCCTCCTGCCGCCAGCGCAAGTGCTGCTGCACTGTCTGAAGGCGTGGAGCACAACGATTGACGGCTGGATGGTTGGTGGGGACTGCAGCAAGGCAAGGAACGTCACGTGCGATGGCAGGGGCATGATAACAGCCATGTGAGTGGAGCCTCTGGGTTCAAAGCTGCCTTTCTTCTGACGGTATGTGCCTCCAGCTGCCTCAGAGTCGTTCTTGCCTTCTGTATTATGCATCACCATAAGGGTTGCCTGCCTGCCTGCGCTTTTTCCCATGTAACCAATCTCGGCCGGTTCAGAGAGTCACAACGGTGCTGGATTGTGTGGATTGTGTGGATCACATAGGCTCAGTTGTTCTGTTTTTAAGTCGAGTCGAAATGGTCACATAGGCTCAGTTCTGTTTTTGAATCGGCTCAAAAGGGTCACATACTAGGTTCAGTTGTTCTGTTTTTGAGTCGGCTCAAAAGGGTCACATAGGTTCAGTTGTTCTGTTTTTGAGTCAGGTCAAAGGGTCACATAGTTTCAGTTCTGTTTTTGAGTCGGGTCAAAAGAGTCACATAGGTTCAGTTGTTCTGTTTTTGAGTCGGCTCAAAAGGGTCACATAGGTTCAGTTCTGTTTTTGAGTCGGGTCAAAAGGGTCACCTAGGTTCAGTTGTTCTGTTTTTGAGTCGACTCAAAAGGGTCACATAGGTTCTGGTTCAGTTTTTTTCAGTCCCTTTAACAATCCATTCCCATTCCATTTCAAATCCTTTTCCTAGGGATCTATTTCCAACTTTTCCCCTTGTAGTTCTTTAGGCGGACACATATTACGGGGATCGTTCCCTTCATCCATCGGCAACTTGACCGGCTTGACAAGCTTGTGAGCACACTCTACCTTACCACTTCTAGGGCACACACCTTCTCAAATATTATTTTAAACACCCCTGGTGGGCTTGATTGACCCTACCAGGTCGCCCCAGCCTGACCCAACCCTAGTCTCTGTCGGGCCGGGAATTGCTAGCAAGTCGACCCGACCCGACCCGAACCTCGGTATGTGCCGAACCGACCCCTTTTAAGCCTGGTCGGGCTGGGGAAACTCTCAGTCCGACCAGACCCGATGAAAACCGGTACGCTTTGGGTCGGGTCGACCTGTTGCTCATGTCTAGTTGCATGTCCATATGCGTCGGGTCGACCTGTTGCTCAATCATCCATCCAGCTCTTTTGCCACATGCGTCCCCTCCAATCCAATGTGCTCTTGGCAGGAGCCTTCGGGAAAACAGACTGTGGAGCCCTATCCCTGACTCTGTTAGCCAGCTCACGAATCTTCGACTCTTGTGAGCTGAACGATTTATTACGTCGACATGTGAGCCACACAGCCGGACCCTCACTGCTCAGATTCAGAATTGAATAGACTTTTCGTGCATCGGAACTCTTCTGGTTCTGCCATGAGGTGCACTTTGTTTGAGGATAGTTGTTGGATCTGGGCATAGTAGTACTGATCCTCAGTTCGTTCCAACCCGAACTGGTTCGACTCGTTTCTCAGTTCGCCTAGGATCTCTCAAGGTTACAGGCGAAAAAACCACAGTTCCTTATATGATTTCTCTGGTTGACATGGAAGTACCCACTTTCTCTAACGCCCATGAACCTAGGCTTGAACAAAATCGCGAACCTCCGTTCTCGAATGTGTTTCGCGAGGTTCGTCGTTTCGCGGGAAATAGGGCGAACGCGAACTCGTTCACGTTTGACGCTAATATGGCCGGGTCGGGTCAGGATTTTCTCGAGCCTGGCCCGGCCTGGTCGAAATCGCCGATCTGCACAGGCGGCAGGCGGAAGCGGGTTTCCCTGGCCCGATCCGAGATCGGGTCAACCCTGACCCGACCCTGTACCCCCGGGTCGGGTCAGAATATGCGACACCCTGGCCCGAGGCTGGCCCGACCCGACCCGGTCTGGATGGAAACCCGCTTGGCCCGGCCAAGTCGGGTCGGGCCGGGCCAAATGCTCATGCCTACCCAGAATCGGGTAAAAAACAGGGTAACCAGGTCGAGCTTTGACCCGACCCGATATCAACACTGGGGAAAACCCTAAAAGTCGACTATGTGCAGGGGCTCAATGTTGAGAGATCTGTAAGGAGTTGGAGGGGGTGGGGGTTGGGTGGGTGGGGAGGGGGGGGGGGGGCGTGGTTGGAATTGTACTTTCAGTGCGTTCGAACTAGTTAGAGTTGGTTGGAAATGTTTGAGTTCGAACTAGTTAGAGTTCGAGGCAAACACTTACGGGTTCTTGGCAAACCCTGAAGTGTTCGCCTGTAACCACGAACACACGAACACCTGTTTTGAAAGAAACGTTTGTGGCAAACCGAACAGGTTCGGTTCGCCCATGGTAAGTGTTCATTGGGGTTCGTGGCAAACACATTCGAGTTCGCCATTTGCTCATGTCTACATGAACCTAGCACAGTTTCATGTTAAAAACGAGAAACACCTTGAAAAATATGCGAGTAGTATGAATGCTGTCGCGGAGCCGAACCAAATCGGTTTAAGTTGATCCGCAAACAGTCTGACTCAAACCAGTGTTTGACCATGTATGTCGAACTTCGAGCCTCTAGTCCTTGATGTCGGCTCGACTCATCTGAGCCAGTTCGGACTGGCCATATTTTTGTTTGACTCGGTTCGAGTCCAACTGGGTTGAGTTCGGTTGTTGATTGCTCATGCCTACTTCATACGCCTTACATACACTCACTGTAAAAGGAATGATTATGCTGACTTCAGTATTAACAAGGTGGGCATTGATGTTGCTCCTTGTTTGTTTTGAGCATGTTAGAAAGCAGGTAGGCACGGTCAAGTGCTGGTTTTGGACCGGCCCTATCCTCCCACCAGCGCGTGCCTTGGCACGTCTGCAAGTGGCGGCGGGCCTGGCCGGCCCCGGGGTGCGGATGAAGACTGGCCAGATTAGGGCCGGATTGACCAGCATATAGAGATGGGGAGGTGTGTGTGAGAGACAGAATGGGGAGCTGTTTGAAAGTGGGGAAAGAGGTATAGGAACTCTAAGGGTAAAGTTTGTTCTTAAGGCGAACAAATCTTGATATTACTTACCCAAATGGGGCACTCGTCGCCTGCACCTGGGCCGCACTGGTCCTCGACGAGCCACACCGCACCACAGCTGCACCTTGACATAACTCGACTCGACTGCCAAGCGCAGAGCCCATGGAGAAGAGCGAGAGAGGAGCTATGTGGGCAAAAAATAACTAGTTCCCCTTGCAGAAACCGCTGCCCATACCATAACTAGTACCCCATTTCTCCCATCCCAGGCTAGTTTAAGGCTTGAAAATTCGAGCACGAACATGTTCGGGTTGAACATGTTTGTGCTTGGGGTGAACACCCTCCGTGTTCGCCCCCAAACGCGAACAGGCGAACACCCTTTTTCCATAAGGTACTCACGGCGAACCGAACATGTTCGGTTCGCCCAGGTGAAGTGTTCGACCAAGAGCGAGCACGAGCATGTTCGTGTTCGCCTCTTTCTCATGCCTAAGAGACAGTGCGTGGCTTTGCCTGACCCAAACCAAAATCTGAGCAAAGACATTGACACGATCAGCGGCTGGCATTGCTGATTTCCTTCCATGGATCGATGGTCGAAATAGCATGTTGGACGAGCCTGCTTAAAGGATCGAGCTGCGGGCTTGGTCGTTGCACATGCTACTACTAATCATACTCTCGACTAGTTTCCCATCTTGACTTCATCCTGCTGTTCTGCTCCTTCCTTAACGTCCTTCTGGCATCCCACCAGGGATCTCTACATGAGTGGCATAACTGGAAACATTCCATCCGCTATTGGTCGCATGAGCAGCCTTACGTACTTGTGAGTATTCTGACATTGCATGTCATATTTTCTTCTCTACATACAAATGCGTGAGGGACTGTGCTTCTCTTATGTCTGTCCAAGCGAGACACATGCACACAGAACCGATGTTGGTAGAAAAGCTTTTTCTGCGATTGGATGGAACGGCGTACATCGCTCACAATAGAATGCGCTCACAACAAAATGGCACTAAATAGGGGATGCATGTATTGCGATCGCTATCGACATCAATCGAAGCAAAGATGTTAAATTTCGTTTGTACAAATATGTTGTTTTCTCACTGGTGAACATAACAATCACAATCGGCCACCCAGGCTTTGATCCCAGTGCTGTCACGGTCGTGCTTTGGAGTTTTTGTTGCTGGGTTGCTCTCAAAAGTCATATGCTCTGCTCTTGTGCGTTATGGTAGGTGTGTACTGTACTTTGTAAAGAGACTGTCCATCATGGGCCTGCCTGTGCAGTCAGCTTTGCCTTCTCTTAAGAGCTGATGGGTCAGCCCTGGCCCCTTGGGCAGTCTAAATGATCATGCATGCGTAGTAGGCATAGTAGGAGGAATGAAACATTTGGAGCACTTACAAAAGAGATTTTCGGTCCACATCATCATTATTCATTATTTTACGTTCCTCAGTGAGTGAGGTATAACACTCTTTTGAGTCGACTCAATGTCGATACGTTCCTCAGTGAGTGAGGTATAACACTCTTTTGAGTCGACTCAATGTCGATACGTTCCTCAGTGAGTGAGGTATAACACTCTTGCCTCATTCATACCCTCCATCCACCCTGTCTCCCCTCATCAGAGATCTTGGCTACAACGGCTTGCTAGGCACAATCCCTGACTCCATTAGTGAACTTACAAATCTTCGTTCCGTGTGAGTGAGTGGCGATTCTTGTATGCCACAACCAATGTTAATCATTGGATGGCACATGCTTCACGTAGATATATTAGTGAATGCATATATTCAGACTCGCTCAAATGGTATGTCTTTGTTGAACGTAAGCCTGAAGCTCTCTATAGCCTGTAAAAAGGTCTGGCTAGATTCTGAGAAAGGTTGACCAAATGGTTCGGTTCGGCCATACTCTTTTGGTTCGGCCATACTCTTTCGGTTCGGCCCTGGACAGTTAAGCTCAAATGGTTCGACTGTTCGATTAGGGCCCCGTCAAACTTTGCGGCTTTCGACGGGGCCCCAAAAAACCCTCACAACATTCCTATCAAAAGCAGGAATGTCCTAGGATTGGCTGCCTGCCATGCCACTTCAAGCAGGAGTCAACTCCAGATCTATTCAAACTACGACACCTTCCCTCCCACCCTAGCTTTTAGTTTAGGCAACAAAGAACAACACCTCCCCTCATTAGTTGCGTCCTAGCTTTAGGGCTTCGATAGTATTTGCCCGAAACAACCCTTTTACAGCCAATCCAGGGCATTCCGTTTTCCTTAGCTCAAAAACGGTTTTCTGGACAGAAAGTAAGCCATATGGAATCATGGCAAACGGCTGCCAGCCAGCTGATGGGGCCATGATGAGCGCCACGAGGGGCCAATCCTCAAGCCCCACTATAATGGAACGAACTCTCGAACCGAACTTAGTTTGAATTCAGCCAAACCTTTTAAGGTTAGGCCGAACGAGCTTTTCCGGTTCCCCCTAATACAGGCAAACCTCGACATTCTTTTTGTTTCTAGGAAAGTTCGACCAAACTTGTTCGGTTTAGTTCGGTTAAAAGTAAAGGTTCGAACAAGTTCGACCAAACCCGTTTGGGTTCGGTGCGTGCCCAACCCTAGGTGAAAGGGCTGCCGGAATAGCCCTGGCAGGCTAAACTCTCTGTCGCGTGTAAGCCACGCCGCCATGGTTGGCTTGGCCCGAGCCCTGTTTACGACCATCGAGCCACCACTGAAATGGCACGAGACGATTGGTTCCTCAGGGCTGGCTGGACATGATCGTAGGCGCCGCTCGGGTCAGGTAGGCTGGGTCGGTTCGCAGGTGCAAAACCAAGACATGGATGGGTTGGACCGAGCCCAAATAGCACGAGACGATGCGACTTTGATCTGATCGGCCTGTCTATGCTGGCTAGTCATGATCATATGACTCGCTTTTCAGTTCGGGTAGCAGACTCGCAGGTGCAAAGCCCCTGACCCGGGGGTGTGGGTGTCGAAGTTGAGACACCGATTCAGAAGAGCTTGCAAGTTCAATGGGGGAAGCACGCGACAACGAGGGGAGGCCTGCCCCTGGAGTGGGGGTACAGCAAGCCCAATGGAGGAGGAGGAGGAGGAGGAGGGGGGAGGATCCCCTAAGAGAAATGGGGGGGAGAGAGGGAAAGGCCGCTCCGGCAGCGGGGGGGGCAGCAAGCCCAAGGGTGGAGGAGGAGGGAGGAGGAGCCCCTAAGAGAAGAGGGGAAGGGGGGGGGGAAGGGGGGGGGGGGGGGTGGGTGGGAGGAGGAGAGAGAGGGATAGGCCGCACTTGCAGTGGGGGGGCAGCAAGCCCAAGAGAGGAGGAGCAGGGAGGAGGAGCCACGCCACCCCCAAGAGAAAAGGAAGGAGAGAGGGAAAGGCCGATTCTGCAGTGGGGGGGGGCAGCAAGCCCAAGGGTGGAGGAGGAAGGAGGAGTAACCACCACCAAGAGAAGGGGGGGAAGAGTGAAAAGCAGCGGAAGAGGTGGAGTGATTGGGGGGAGAAGCGGGAAAGGAACGAATAGTGAGAGAAGAGGAGGACGGTGAAGAGGGGTCAGTGAGGAGGAGGCACGCGTTGATTAGGAGAGAGCGCTCGGGTGAGGAGGAGAACTCGACCAGCAGGGAGAGGTGCGCGGGTGAGAAAGAGGAGGGCACGACCAGCAGAGAGAGGCGCACGGGTGAGGAGGAGGATTGCGTGACCAGCAGGGGAGATTGCACGGATGAGGAGGAGGAGGCGCGGGACTAGAGAGGAATAGTGCATGGCGAGCTGGTGAGGGAGCTGGTGAGGGAGCTCGGGATGAGCAGGAAAAAGCGTGCGACGGAAATTGAGGGCCTCGTGACAAGCAGGGAAGGCAGTGAGATGAGCAGCGAAAGGCGTGGGAAGGCCGCGTTGGAGTAGGAAACGTTGAGCTGGCAAGTAGAGCGGATAGAGCACAGCGATAGCAACTACGAAAGGCTTTAAACCCTATAACATAGCTCTGTTACCAGGTTAATGTTGAGAGACGGATTTCAGAGAGCTTGAAAGTTTGGGAAAGAAGAGATTGCATTAGAAGGAAGAGATTGCATTAGAAGGAAGAGATTGCATTAGAAGGAAGAGATTGCATTAGAAGGAAGAGATTGCATTAGAAGGAAGAGATTGCATTAGAAGGAAGAGATTGCATTAGAAGGAAGAGATTGCATTAGAAGGAAGAGATTGCATTAGAAGGAAGAGATTGCATTAGAAGGAAGAGATTGCATTAGAAGGAAGAGATTGCATTAGAAGGAAGAGATTGCATTAGAAGGAAGAGATTGCATTAGAAGGAAGAGATTGCATTAGAAGGAAGAGATTGCATTAGAGAAAGCCCAAGATGTACAAGCAAGGGGTAGGTAAATATGGTTTACCACCAACGGTTGGATAAAGTTTTCTACACAACAATCTATGCTGAAGGCGATATATGTAATGGGATACATATATTCCAACAGTTGGGTCGGCCTGTAGCGCTCCCAGCTCGGGGCGGGTCAACCTGAGACCCGAATTTCGGTCCTTTTTGTCGGGTTTTGGCGACCCGTCGTCGACCCAAATTTGCAACACCTGTGCCTTGCGTTTGGACTCCTATTCATATCTATCAATTACAGAAACTTCGGGAAGAATGGGCTGGCTGGCGCAATAACACAGTCGTTAGGCAGCCTAAAAACTTTGACCGCATTGTGAGTGCGCCACTGGTTGGTTGGGAAGGGCTTATTTTCTGATGTACCGTTTCTTGGGCTGACATAACTCGCGTTTCACTGCCCTGCTTGGATTCACAATCGTTGTAACTGCTTGTCCTTGTACGTGTTATCGTATTCCCCCGAATATTCTATTACCACACCTTAGATTTTGCCATTACCTAGTTTGCATCATTACTCTTAATAATTAAATTGCGCTTTCTGATGTGATGGCAAATTCTATCTTGCGGCAATGACCCAACCTAGGTACTCACTGACTGCGTGTTACAAAAGCAGTATTGCCCCAAGCAATCTGAATGCTAATGGTTTGGTTTGGTTACAAATGGATCCATTGCAGGGGTGGAGACAGTCGAAGACAGCAGGCAGGGGGTCACATGGGACACAAGACTATGATGACAGCATTAGATTTGTGAATGGTTCATGTTTTCTTGCCGGTTATCAAGTGTCATATATTTACAATGTAATGTATTATCCTCTTATCTTGTCATATGCGTGCTATTCATTGTTCTCTTTTTAGGGACCTTAGCAGAAATAGCTTCATGGGCAATGTTCCTGCTTCGTTTGGCAATCTCACCAACCTTCGTGTCTTGTGAGTGCCATGTCACGTTGTAGCCACCGAACCCCGCTTGCTCAATTTTGGCATGAATGGGGTTTGCCTCGAGTTGAAAGTACGTAAGCTTTGCGTTTTGCAGGTGTGGTAATGAGCTGTGTGGTTGCTGTTGAAACATATGCTTAGGCCTCCAAATGGAATCACTATCAATCATATGTTGAAAGTGGGATCCTTTTCAAAGCTGGGGTCGTGTGCACTTGGCAAGCAATCAGTAGCGCCCCTGACTCAATGAGATATTGAGTGCAAGGCAACCAAGCTCAATAGTCGGACCTGAATTGAAGAACACAGCACCTTGGGGAAAATCAGAAGAATAGTAGCCTAGAAACTAATATCCGCTACAAGCGTTAAGGCACTAGAGATCGTAAACAGCAACCTATATCGCACTACCTCCTTTCTAGAGACTTTAGGTTACCAAGGGGCAATTGAAGAACGGATGGGTGGCGATCTCAATACGCTATGTAAGTATGCTGGACCAGGAAAGGTAGAAATACAAGCTCACGTATGGAAAGAAGCGAATTTGATCTCCCTTTTTTACTCGCGCAACTCGGGCTCGGCTTGCCACCATGCCACAGAACTGCAGCGAACAAGGATGAGGCGCTTGCTCCCTCAGGAATACCACTTCATTCAATTGAATACCAATTCATTCAATTGAATACCAATTCATTCAATTGAATACCAATTCATTCAATTGAATACCAATTCATTCAATTGGTATTCCTGAAAACAACATTCCTACAACAGCCAATTGAATGAATTCACCAGAGCTGAACTGGTTGCAGACACTGGAAGTGAAAGATATTGTGGGTAAATGCACATTATGGTTTTCAACTCTGTGCGACACAAGCTACAACACCATGCAACACTCTGACGACAAATACTTCACAGATACTTGAGATTAGCTGTATGCTTTTCAGATGTGGCAACATGGCCACTTGTAGTAGATCTCGGCAGCTTTGTCACTGGGAGTTGGTAAGGAATGTGAGGCTTGTCGTCAACTCTCGTGAAGTTGAAACGTTCTTTAGCAACATGGAAACTTTGTCTGCAATACAATGAGAGAGAGGTATAACATCTGTTTTGAAGTTCCATACAGTTGAAATGTCAGCCTCATCAACCAGCCCTTCCATTCAATCTTCACTAAAACTAAAACTAAATTCTCAATAACAGAACACCAGAATAAATACCAGAGCGAGCTCTAGCCTACTCCAACATCGTCAACCAGCACTTCGATTCAATCTTCATTGAGCTAAAACTGAACACTTGATTTCACGAAGTTCAGTTCAGTGATTCTGTATTGCAATACCTACTTTCTACGCATGCAGGAATTTGGATCGCCCCCCAGTGACATGCCCTCCAGACTTCACCCAGTGCGTTGTCAAACAAGATCCGCAAAGCGCTTTCTGCCTGATGTGCCTCTCCTTTTGCACCACTTGTGTCAAGGCAGCAGCATGTGAGTTGCCCGGAGCGACCTTTCATCCATGCCTTGTCTTCCATGCTTTGTCTTCCATGCCTTGTCTTCCATGCTTTGTCTTCCATGCCTTGTCTTCCATGCTTTGTCTTCCATGCTTTGTCTTCCATGCCTTGTCTTCCATGCTTTGTCTTCCATGCCTTGTCTTCCATGCTTTGTCTTCCATGCCTTGTCTTCCATGCCTTGTCTTCCATGCTTTGTCTTCCATGCCTTGTCTTCCATGCCTTGTCTTCCATGCTTTGTCTTCCATGCCTTGTCTTCCATGCCTTGTCTTCCATGCTTTGTCTTCCATGCCTTGTCTTCCATGCCTTGTCTTCCATGCCTTGTCTTCCATGCTTTGTCTTCCATGCCTTGTCTTCCATGCCTTGTCTTCCATGCCTTGTCTTCCATGCTTTGTCTTCCATGCCTTGTCTTCCATGCCTTGTCTTCCATGCTTTGTCTTCCATGCCTTGTCTTCCATGCCTTGTCTTCCATGCCTTGTCTTCCATGCTTTGTCTTCCATGCCTTGTCTTCCATGCCTTGTCTTCCATGCCTTGTCTTCCATGCTTTGACTTCCATGCTTTGTCTTCCATGCCTTGTCTTCCATGCCTTGTCTTCCATGCTTTGTCTTCCATGCCTTGTCTTCCATGCCTTGTCTTCCATGCCTTGTCTTCCATGCTTTGTCTTCCATGCCTTGTCTTCCATGCCTTGTCTTCCATGCCTTGTCTTCCATGCTTTGACTTCCATGCTTTGTCTTCCATGCCTTGTCTTCCATGCCTTGTCTTCCATGCTTTGTCTTCCATGCCTTGTCTTCCATGCCTTGTCTTCCATGCCTTGTCTTCCATGCTTTGTCTTCCATGCCTTGTCTTCCATGCTTTGACTTCCATGCTTTGTCTTCCATGCTTTGTCTTCCAATCGTCGTGTGTGAGTCCTTTCACCAAAAACATTGTAAACTGGAGTCACATTATTATCAGCAGCACTGCTGCGTCTCCACTTCTACTCATGTTCAATCGACACATAATTTGTGCGCCGGCCTGATATGAAACTGCGCTCCTCAATGCACTGCTTTCTTTCCTACTTACTATCCCCTCCCCGCTCATCCCTTCACCTCTTTCAGACCATCCCGCCTCTTGCCTTCTCCAGTGCCCCCCTCCCCATCTCCAGGGAGCACCACAGCGTCGTCCCCTTCCCCTTTTATTCCTGATATCAAAAAGCTCGCCTCAACACACCGCTTTCATTCCTTCTCACTGCATCCCTTCCCATACCATGTCCATTTCCTCCCTTACCTCCACCAGCGACTCCCTCCACATCGCCAGGGAGCACTACAGCGTCCCCATCCCCCCTCGCTGCCTCCCCAGCATCCCCTCCCTCACTTGCAACGTCCACCTCCCAGTCTGGCGGCCTGTCAGCAGCAGCCATTGCTGGCATTGCTGTGGCTGCTGCGGCTTCCCTGCTGCTGCTGTTGATCGGTGTGCTCCTTTGGTGGAGGGGTCGCAGGAACGAAATATCAGAAGAAGCAGCTACAGCAGTGAAGGAGAGCAGGCATGTCTTACCACCGAGTTTCAAAGGTAGCAATCATTCTCCCCCACCTCCCTCACCCCCTTCCCCCTCCCCCCCCCCCCCCCCCCCTAGGGATGAGCATGGAAACGAACACCTGTTCGGTTCGCCTCGAACGTGTTCGAGGCGAACCGAACAGGGTTTTTTTTGGCTAAAAATGTTCGGGGCGAACGTGTTCGGTGTTCGCCCGAACACGTTCGGTGTTCGCCCCGCTACTGCTGCCGAGCCGCGTCGAACACGAACGCGTTCGTGTTCGTTTCGGGGCAAAAACGAATTCGACGCGACTGTCCCGCGATCTACAATTTACGTTGCGGGACATTCTGTTTGAGCTCAAATTTGAGCTCAAACTTAGTCGCGCTATTCAGCAGCAGCCATTACTACCACGCCCCCCACACATCACGCCGTTATCACCTCATTAGGACTTAGCGTAATTAAGTAGTTACCCTAGGTTAGTCTGTCTAGACTTGGGTATGCGAGATTTAGGCTTCCGGGAAAAGATTAGTCAGGGATACCGCAGAATCTCGTAAGTTGAGGGTTTGGGGTTAGCATTCGCAAATTTCGTATGCATGGGATTGAGAGGAATAGCGTTCCCATATTTCGTGAGTTGGGGGGTTGTGGGGGGTTGGCGAGCAATCGCAAATTTCGTAGATATAGAAGGGGGAGAGCATTTCGCCTTACGTGGGGGGAAATCCAGGTGGCGAGCTGGATAAAAACAACTATGGATCGGTAACTAGATCTCGCAAAATGCTGATCCAGCCTAGATATTTTCCCCCAGTTTCCCGCAATTCCCCTGCCCGCCGTTGCGTATTTCGAGCGCAACAAAGGATGCCCAGGGGCGAACACGAACGTGTTCGCCCCCAACACGTTCGTGTTCGCCTTAGCATGCAAGATGTTCGCCCTCACAGGCGAACATCGAACACCCTTTTTTGTAAAAGGTGTTCGGCGAACCAAACACTGTTCGGTTCGCCGAACGGCAGTGTTCGAGCTGGGGCGAACGCGAACACGTTCGTGTTCGCCCCTTGCTCATCCCTACCCCCCCCCCCCCCTCCCTCCCCCTCCCAAACTTGACCAAATGTGATCAACTAAAATCTCCAACCCACCAATCTCATTGAGAATTGCCCGTAATTCCTTACCCATTAAGACTTGCCCATAGCCTGAAGCTCATTATTTCATGTATCAATTGTACCTCGAGTTCTTTCACCCCTTTTCATTTTCTCTCCGTGCAACCTCTCATTGCACAGAGTACTCCCTGGAGGAAGTTCTCTCATCTCCCTGGAGGAAGTTCTCTCATCTCCCTGGAGGAAGTTCTCTCATCTCCCTGGAGGAAGTTCTCTCATCTCCCTGGAGGAAGTTCTCTCATCTCCCTGGAGGAAGTTCTCTCATCTCCCTGGAGGAAGATGCATTTGTCAAGACGGTTAAGTGCGCTGCGTGTTTATCCTTTGTCCATTGAACGAGCAGGTCTGGCAGGCAGTGTGGCGGCCTCGCACTGCAGGGAGTACTCCCTCCCTGGAGGAAGTGCATTTGTCAAGATGGTTAAGTGCGCTGCGTGTTTATCCTTTGTCCATTGAACGAGCAGGTCTGGCAGGCAGTGTGGCGGCCTCGCACTGCAGGGAGTACTCCCTCCCTGGAGGAAGTGCATTTGTCAAGATGGTTAAGTGCGCTGCGTGTTTATCCTTTGTCCATTGAACGAGCAGGTCTGGCAGGCAGTGTGGCGGCCTCGCACTGCAGGGAGTACTCCCTCCCTGGAGGAAGTGCATCTGTCAAGATGGTTAAGTGCGCTGCGTGTTTATCCTTTGTCCATTGAACGAGCAGGTCTGGCAGGCAGTGTGGCGGCCTCTCACTGCACGGAGTACTCCCTGGAGGAAGTGCTCACAGCCACCAGCAACTGGGCGAGTGACAACCAGCTGAGGTCGGGTGCCTTTGGTGACGTGTACAAGGGCGTGTCTCCGCGCGATGGCACCACACTGTGGGCCGTCAAGCGAGCCAAACTGCTTGACGCTGACTTCCAGCGAGAGGTGAGCAGTGGCGTGCTTTGGGGCGTGCTTTGGGGCGTGCTTTGGGGCCGTGCTTTGGGGCCGTGCGCCGTGCTTTGGGTGTGTTTCAAGTATTGCTCTCATGACAGCAAGGCACCTCTCCGTTATTCTAAATACATGCATGCATGCATGCCTTGCATGTTATCCATTGCCTGCATCTGGCTTTCGCACGCAGTGAGTCAAGCAAGTGAAAGTTTTCGATCCACACCACGATGATATGGTTTTCTCGCAGGTGCGACAAATGGTTGACAAGAATCATCCCAACATCGTGCGGCTTCTTGGTTTTGCTGTTGGAGGGGACATGAGGACACGGCCAGAGCAGGTCTTGATCTACGAGTTTCTTCCAAATGGGGACCTTGAGTCGTGGATCACTAAAGGTAGTTTCCCTTTCACGAGCCATCCTCTTCTTTTCCTTCTGCTTCTAAGTCTCCAGCTGTCTGAAGGTTCACTATTTTTTCTTTTCTTTTCTTTTTACCTCTACAGACGCACCCTCTTGCCTCACATTCAAGCAGCGAATGGACATCCTCATTGGTGTGGCGCGTGGCTTGGAGTACCTCCACAGCTTTGGCCTTGTGCATCGCGACATCAAACCCGCCAACATCATCCTCGCACCAGACATGCAGGCAAGCTTATGATTGCATGCGGCCAGTGGCTTATCTATCCAGAGTCACACTCCATATTATTCACTGTCAAGCCACAAAATACAGTAAGAATGTTATCATTAATATTAGTGTTACTTGTCATTCAGATGTTTGAAATGGTCACAATCGAGCATTTGAAAGGTCTCATTTGAGACATTTACAGATGGTAAGCCAAACATATCAGCAAAGAATGAAGGATGATCACTGTACATTTTAGTTATCCTCAGACGGCTAAGGGTGCTCTCATATTCTGTCCAGAACATTCACTCAGGAACTCCAGTGAAAATAAGGTGCAAAATCCGTCACTTAAACTAGACGAGTTGAGTAAAGTTAAACTTTGGGTCTGCCTGTCTACAACATGGAATATCTGCCCACTTCCTTTCGATCGGGCTTGCTTTCATCATTGTGGCTGTACCATTCATCAGGCCAAGATTGCGGATTTTGGGCTTGTGAGGTTAGAAGAAGGTTCCACAGTGGGCACCACTCGAGTGATGGGCACACCGGGCTATGTGGATCCCATCTACTTCCGCACGTCAAAGGCAACCAGCGCCACCGACATCTACAGGTGAGCACGTGTTGATGTCTCTACTGCTGCAGCACATCATGTGATGATGTGTCAACTGCTGAACGGGTATTATATGAACGCAGGAGGTGCAGCAAGTCTACCGAAAGGGGAAACGTTTCTATCGAAGAAATCATGCAAGTTTTGAGACGTCTCAAAATCATGCAAGAACACCTCCCGTGCTGTTATAATTTTGGAGGCGCCTCAAAAACCTCCCGTGCTGTTGTAAATCGATTCTCACCCTCCAATCTTGCAGCTTCGGTGTGCTCATGCTCGTGGTGCTCTTGAAGCAGACGTGCCCGCTTTATATGGTTGATGGGGAGAGCAACCACATAGTGTTATGGGTGAGTGTAGTGCTATGATCTCGTGACATGCACCAGCACTGCACATGGCACCAGATGCACCAATTCTGCACACGCACCACCAGCAAGTGGCAGTGCTGTTAGATCTGTTGCACATAATAATGTAAATTACTTCTTTCTAACCTGTAAAACGTCAGCCTTGCACTGTCTCATATTCGCCTGTCATACTTGAAGAGTATCGTGTTCACTATGCCAACCAATATTGACATGTGTTGTGTTTACAATGTCAATCCTCAAGTGTGGCTCCTCAATGTCTTATTCCTCAACCAGTCTTCCTTCTGCTCGTCTGCCTCTTGCATGCCGCACCCTCAATTAGGGATGAGCAAGGGGCGAACACGAACATGTTCGTGTTCACCCCTAGACGAACACATCCGTTTGCCGAACCGAACACTGTTCGGTTCGGCGAACACTTTAAGCAAAAACACGTGTTCGCCGTTCGCCTGTGAAGGCGTGTTCGGGCGAACCTCGAACACGTTCGTGTTCGTCGCGGGGCAAATTGCAGCAGCGGCCCGAACACGAACGTGTTCGGGCGAACATCGAACACTGTTCGGCGAACAATTTAAGCAAAAAAAAACAAACCTGTTCGGTTCGCCTCGAACACGTTCGAGGCGAACCGAACAGGTGTTCGCCCTTGTGCTCATGTCTACCCTCAATCCTTCAGGTGAAGGCTTGCATCTCTTACAGCACTCTGGCCCCCCTAAAGGACCTCAGCACGTGCACCCCTGCATGTATATCACATCACTGCATGTGTCACTGACCCTCACCCACATCACTGCATGTGTCACTGACCCTCACCCACATCACTGTACTGCGCCACTCCCTGCCCCTGTCCCCATCCCCACCGGCCTTGTTCAATCCTTCAGGTGAAGGCTTTCATCTCCCACACCCCGGCCCGCCTCAAGGACTTCAGCATGGACGCCCCTTCTCCAACCCGCCAGGAGGAGGATTGCATTTCCTCTGACAACCCGGCACCCCTCAACGATCTGAGAATGGACGCCCCGGATGATGCTGTGCTGCGCCTGGCCCTGCTGGCCCTCTCCTGCACCGCGGAGCGCACTGCCAGTCGGCCCAGCATGTCATACGTTGCCAGTGAGCTGCTTGCTGTGAGGAATGAAGTGGTGGGAGCAGAGGTGCCGAGTGCTGCGATCAAGGTGGACGAGCAAGCCAACGAGATGAAGAAAGCATATTCTGTTGTTAAGGGTGTTTGAGTATAATCGAGCAGGTACAACATTACAGTAAATTATGAAACAAGCTCTGTAGACTGTATAACAATTATTGTTTTATTAGAGCAATTCTGAAGTAATGCTTATCTTGTTAATGCCATGGTACAACTCTCAATCAGAGGAACATGTATTGCTTCCGCACATTCACACTACGGTATCAACATGCAATTTTGTTAAATAACACATTGGCAAGAAAGCAAATCTTCAGCACTCATAAAAACATGGATTCTGGAAGCAGCCCTGACAACACAAATACGCCAATTACACCAAACCCCTCGGGAGCTCCATTCCCACCACTGGGAACCACTGTCACTGAAACCTCCACCTTCCCTCTTGGCACTATCCCTGGCAACACCTGCCCGCCCACAACCCTTGTAGGCGATCTCCATGCCTCTGAGTTCAACAAAATCGGTCCAATCGCCCCACCTTCCCCCCCACCTTTCCCACCCTCACCCCCCCACGCTACGCGTACAAGCCCAGGCCCGAGATCCTGCGCCTTCAGGAACAGAAAAGCCAGCCTTCCTCCGGCTCGTAGATTCACATTAGCCGCAAAAGTCACTGTAGCGTTGGGGACGTGCGACATAAAAGCTTCTTTATCGCGCGATAAGGGGTACAGCACCCACCCAGGCTGGCGGGATTTCAAGGAGACCTGCCCGTTCATGGCAACAAGCTTGGGGCACCGGTGCCTCTGCCGGTAGTCCCCCCAGTTGGTGGTGAAGCACTGCCCTCGCTCTGGCTTTATGTGTGTCCAAGCCTGCTGCTGCTGTTGTTGACCGGACTGCCTTTGCTCTCTTTGCTGCTCTTCTTCTAGGTACAGGTTGATGTCATGAGGGGTAAGAGCCAGCAGAGAGGACACCAAATGCCGTGCCACAACTGCCGCCGCCAGCTCGTGCCCAAACTCTACCATGTGCACCCGGTCGGCACCCAGCACTGTTTCCGCAGATACTTCCAAAAGAGGCCGCCCGACCACCTCTGAGTCTCCCACGTCAGAGTTACTAGCAGCAGCGGCAGCGGCGGCAGCGGCAGCAGCAGCGGCAGCAGCAGCATCGGCGACGGCGGCAGGTGTTTGGTCAGGTAGGTAGAGAGAGCCTAGCTCATGACCTGAGCATCCTATCAGCCGGTTCACTCCCAGACTCGCCAGCTGTTCTTCCACCACTCCTTCCCCTCCTCCTACCGCCTCTCCACCATCCCCACCGAATCCCACCGCCCCCCACCCCTCCCGGGCGTAGCACGCGTGCACACAGGCAGTGCAGGGAAGGGAGAATGGCTTGCCTCCTGACGGGGGGCACCTGTCCTTGGGAAGCGTGCACTCCCTCTCACACGCCCCTGCAACCAGCCGCACCCAAGCCGACCGCACTCCACCTCCTCCTATCCCACTCCCCACACCACCAACCGCACCACCACCACTAACAGCAGTACCAGCAGAAGCATTCCCATAGCTCCCTTCCAGATTGCTACATCGGGGAACGGACGCGGGGCGCCAGAACGGAGTGAGCGCGCGGGCCATACTGAGTGTGGGCACGCCAGCGGCAGCAGCAGCGGCCGCAGCATAGTCAGAGGAGGAGGGCGTGGGGATGGGGTCGCAGGAGGCGGAGCCTCTGGCGGGGCCGCTGTGGTGGGAGAAGGTGGAGGCGCAGCCGAAGAGGTTGAGGTTGAGGAGAGCCGGGTGGGAGGGCCACGCTGCCAGCTGGCGCAGCAGGAGCGTGGAGTCCCAGGCCTCACCGACATTTATGTTGAACTCGGTTACTACTATGCCTGGAAGGAAGTTGTTTGGGGGGAAGTGAGGGAAAGGGGAGAGGGGATGGAAGGGAAAGGTGTGGGAATGGGGTCACAAGAAGAGGAAGAGCCTCTGGTGGGGCCACTGTGGTGGGAGAAGGTGGAGGAGCAGCCGAAGAGGTTGAGGTTGAGGAGAGCCGGGTGGGAGGGCCAGGCCGCCAGCTGGCGCAGCAGGAGCGTGGAGTCCCAGGCCTCACCAACGTTTATATTGAACTCTGTTATTACTATGCCTGGTGTTGGAAGGGAGAGGATTGGGAAGGAGGGGGATGGGTGTGGGAAGAGGGGAGAGCGTTGGGGGTAGCAACAGAGAGGAGTCCCAGGCCTCTCCCACGTTGATGTTGAAGTCTGTGATCACTATGTCTGGGGACGGGGTGGTGGGGGCCAGGGGTGGGATAAGGGTGGAAAAGGAGAGATGGAAGTGATGATTGTGTAGATGGTTGTGGTATTTTGCTCTACCTGGTTGTGGGCTAAGAGTATGGGCAAAATGTGATTGATAGATTTGTTGCGGGTTGGAATTGAACTCGCACACAACAACCACCACCAAACCTTTGCTATTCGCCGCAACACCTTTGGTGTTGCTAGTTTGACACTTTGGGTTTATGTTTAATTGTTGTCAAAATCGTCACTTATGAACTCTTGCTAAAGCTATTCTTATATCTAATTCATGGCTTCGTAGTAATTCCGCCAGGATACCCCGTCGCATTCAAATCGCGATTGCATCAGCCTAGTTCTTGGTTGAAAGCGTGCTTTATTATTGAGCTGCACGCAATGTTCCGTCGAAGCCGACGAACTTAATCTCTTACTACGCTCTCTAGGTTCGCACGTTTTCCATCAGGAAGGAGCACAGGAATCGGGATTTCTTGTAAAAGAGAGGGGTCACATTAGCCTCTGGCAGGGCCACTGTGGTGGGAGGTGTAGGGACAGCCGAAGAGGTTGAGGTTGAGGAGGGTGGTAACGGCAGAAAGGCTCACCTGGGGAATCTCCCAGGAAGGATGGGAGGCTGAGGGCGGGGCAGATGGCCCCACAGGCACGCACAGCAGAGTTGGTGACAAAGTTGCGGAGGTGAGGGAAGGCCGTGACCGAGAAGGGCAGGAGGAGGTCCGGCCAGGGGTGGCGCACTCTGGGGGAACGGCGGGAAAGAGGAGATAGGAGGAACATATGCAGGATGGTGAGAGAGGGATCAAGTGTAAGGCTGTCACTGAGAAGGGCAGGAGGAGGTCCGGCTAGGGGTAACGCACTGTGGGAGGCGGCGGGGGGAGGAGAGGTGAGAGAGGCAGGAGGAGAGGAAAGAGACGAAAAAAAAATAAAGAAACAAAGCAAGGAGATGGATGGGAGGGGAAGCAGAAACAGCCAAGGGTAAGAGGAGATGGAGATGCGGTCAGTTATTTTGAGCAGGCTCGAAATGAGGTGGGTGTACAGCAAGCCACACATCCAGCCACACAAGCCACACACACCCCTCAACCACCCCTCTCACAACCCAGAGAACCCAATGACTAAAGCCTGCCACCCACTGCATGCATGCTTCAGCTGCTGAACCCCCAGTATGACGATATGCAGACCAAGGGGAGCGTTCTTCGCTTTACTCCCTTTCCCTTCCTTTTGAGGCGCCTCAAAAGACATCTTTCTACACGTGACACTCAATGTGACTACATGCAGGCCAAAGGGAGCGTTCTTCTCCTTCTCCACACACCCCTGGGTGCGGGCAGCAGCCCAACCCCGTCAGGCACAATCCTTGACTCACTGTGTGCTTCTGCTGCTGAAGCCCCTCGTTATTGACCCCCCCAGTGTGACTATATGGAGGCCAAACGGGGCATGCTTCCCTGTCTCCGCATGCCCCTGGTTGGCCCGCACCTGCCACTCCGCTGTGAGAGCTAGCAGTCTCAGAAACACCCGTTTCAATGGATCCAACCCTCTCCTCGTTTCTTTCGCCGCCGCCGTTGCTGCTGCCGCCGCCTCTGGAACGGGCAATGCAAGGGAAGAGGGGTAGGGTGGATGTGAGTCGCCCTGGTTGGCCCGCTCCTGCCACTCTGCTGTCAGTGCCAACAGCCTCAGGCACAATCACCTCAAAGGATACAAACCTCTGTCTGATTCCCTCGTTGCCACCTCTGGAGTGGGGACAGGGAAAACTAGAGAAGTAGGGGATGTGAGTCGCCCTGGTTGGCCCCTGCCGCTGCTGCCTCAGTGGAGAAGAGGCAGGAGTGCAAGAGGGGAGAGGAGAAGATGAATACACACAATACAAAGTGTCCACTCGTTGGCCCGCACCTGCCACTTGTCGGCCCGCACCTGCCACTTCGCTGTCAGAGCCAGCCAAAACCGATCAAGAACACTCACTTCAATGGATCCAATTCCCGCTTCCCTCTTCAGGTGAAGCTAGAGAAGAAGCTGAAAGAAAAAAACACCCTAACCAGCAGCACCTACATGAACAACTTTCGGCTGGATTTGATAAATAAATGAATATACTTCTTAAGATAAGAAGTCAATCATGTGAGAAGTATACTTTCAGCAGCCTTGGCAGCAGCGTCGGGGTCAGCAGCGCCAATAGCAGCATCGGCAGCAGCAGCAGCAATGACGCCAGCAGGCCGCCACAGCGCCTCTGCTGCCATGCTCTCCACCACGCCCTTGCGGAACCACCGCACTGTGGGAGCAACTAGTTCGCCTGCTGCCCATGCCTGTCCCGAGGAGAGAAGGAAGGAGTGGGAGAGGAAGAGGATGAGAAAGGAAGGGCCTCTGCCCCTGGAAGGAAAGCAGGCAGCCATAGCGCCTCTGCTGCCATGCTCTCCATCACGCCCTAGCGAAAGGACCGCACTGTAAGACCCGGTAGATCGCCGGCTGCCCATGCCTGTGTGTATTCAGTCAGTTTTGAAAGGGGTCGCAAGAGGGGGGAAACGGAACGGCTTAATCTCCGTGCTGCCATGCTCTCAACCATGGCCTTGCCTTGCGGAATGAGTGCACTGTGGGATCTACTCTACTAGTTCCCCTCCTGCCCTCGCCTGGATGGGAGACATTGGGAATGGGAAAACAAACGGGCTTGGTACTGCATCGGGAAGGGAAAGCAGGCAGGCAGCCACTTTTGAGTCACCTCGGAAGGGAAAGCAGGTAGGCAGCCATAGCGCCTCTGCTGCCATGCTCTCCACCACGCCCTTGCAAAATAACCGCACTGTTGGACCCAGAAGTTCACCCACTGCCCACGCCTGCGATCGATCAAGGTAAGGAGGGAGAGTGAAGAGTGGAAAGCAGGCAAGCACTGCGCCTCTGCTACCCTGCCATGCTCTCAATCACTTGCCTGCAGAACAATTGCACTGTGGGACGGGACCCACCCAGTAGCTCGCCTGCTGTCCATGCCTGTGTGTAATCATTTTTCAAAGGGGGTGCAGTAGGGGGGAATAGGAACGACTCATTTACCGTGCTGTCATGCTATCCACTCCTATGATGGATTATACGCTCTAGACCCTTTGCGTTTGGCGTGTACACGCAATACGCTAAACGCTAGCGAGTACGCGATACGCAGCCATAAAAATTTTCGGGCAGCCCGGGAAAGTAAAATCGCAGAAAAGATGCGGATTTTCTTGGTGAGCATTTCGCCGAAGTCGAAATGCAAATCCGCGGTCTATGCAAGCTAGAATCTGACTTCGAAGTTTTCAGGCACATCTGGCTAATCAAATGTCGAATTTCAGGTCCCATCTAGGCATTTGAACCCATCCCCTCTACCGCATTGAAAACCATCTTATCTACGAACCCAAGGTTCAAAAATACGGTAATCGTAAATTACGGGTCGTAAATTACGGTCGTAATTTACGGTGGTTTTGCCAAAAATACGGTCGTTTTTTTGTTGGACATTTTTTGCAGCAATTGTTTTTTTTTCCAGAAACTACTAGAACGCTTACAACGATGACCAGGAAGGCGACAACAAACTACACTACAGAGAAACAAGCCTACAATGGACCACAACACCACTACCATTGCTAAGCCTACCTAGTACCTACCTTTAGGCTAAAACTGCTCCTACTCCCTCCCCACACTCCCAACTCGGGAAAAAAACACACTCGAGTGGATTTGGGCGCACGAAAATTCTCACAAGCAGGGTGACGGTTGGGAAATGTCGAAATTCGCTATACACAAACTCGGTTTCAAATTTTCGGTCGTAATTTACGACCGTATTTTAAACCAACCTAATTTTGCAAGGTCACACCGTTTTTTACCCAACTTACGGTAATTTTTTCGACCTAATTTTTCAAATTTTACGATTCCGTAATTTACGGTAAATTTTCAAAAATACGGTCGTATTTTTTAACCTTGTACGAACCCCAACCTATCAAAATCGAACCCCCAACAAATCTCACGCTACTTACCAGCCAACCCAACTCCTAACCCGTCATTTCCTACCTTGCATTCCCGCTTGCAGCAGTGTCCCCGCGCACTCCCAACTTGAAACATCATCTCCAACACTACTCCCTCTAGCTATGATGTCTACTCCCCGCCCCACCCCACCCGCTGATCGGACTCAGGAAAATGCTAGGGCACGTCTTAGTGAGATGAGATAGGGGGTAATGTTTTTCCACCCTGCCCGAAATGTTTTTTTCCCTGCCCGAAACGTTTTTTTCCCTGCCCGAAAAGCGTATGCCTGATCCGACCCTCAAGCGTATGGCGTATACACGCTAGCGTATATACGATACGCATATATACGCTAAACGCGTATAATCCATCATAGATCCACTCCACCACGCCTTTGCATACCAATCGCACTGTGAGACCCACCCAGTCGCTCGCCTGCTGCCCACGCCTGGAAGGCTTCCCACATCTGCCTGCTTGTGACTCATTCTCTCCAGGGGCATAAGAGAGTGAGTGGCACAAGGAGGCAATAACTACTGCAGCTTTCAACCGCACTACAGCGCACTGAACCGCAACACACCTTCTGCGCTCTCAGAAGCCCTGCTCGTGACCTTGGAGGCAGCAAAGAGTGACACGAGCCACCTACAGCTGCTGCACACCACCCAACCACACCGCACTACAGTGCACTGAACCGCATCGCATCGCACCTGCTGCACTCGGAACTGCGCCCTGAGAAGAGCATCGAACATGAGCTCTGCTCATGACTCCGGGAGAGCAGGGTGAGTGACACAATGTAACATCTCGCTACCCACTGGGTGAAAACGAGGGTGTTATATGGTGCAGCGGAATGCCCATTAACACAGCTCACAGGCGTTACACTTGTCCCCCCCTGGTGCCAATGTCCCCGTTGGCCTCGAACTTCAGGGAGTCGGCCCCCGCAGAGACCTAGTTCGCTGAGAAGGAGGCAGCGACTTCGCTGGTGAAGCAGGCCAGCGGAGGATCGTTCTCTGGGTTCAATCTGGTAACCACATTCAAGTTCTCCACACAGGCGGAAAATGTGGACCAGCCAAGGTTTGAACCCTAGATTCTGATTCCAGTGTATGGCGCCCACATGCTTTACACACAAGGCACCTACACCCACTGTACCTCTCAACCGCAGTGAACCGCAACGCACCTGCTGCACTCGGAACTGCGCTCTCAGAAGAGCATCGAACATGAGTCCTGCTCGTGACTCCGGAGGCAGCAGAGAGAGCGGCGGAAGGGAGTCAACACCCGAGCTCCCTTCCCCTCCTCCTGCTTCCCCTCCTCCTCCTGCTGCTGCTTCTACTGCTTCGGTTGCTGCTTCGGTTGCTGCTTCGGTTGCTGCTTCTGTGCTGGGAGCATCTGGTGGGTTGGATGGGTCAGGAGTGATGAAGTCTGACGTGTCAGTTGGCCCTAATTGGCTGGCTGGAGTAAGTTTCACTTTATCCATGCTGGAAAGACTTCACAGACTCAATAACAGCCAATTCAACATCTTGCCACCTAATCTCACCTACTCCCACTGACTCTCATCGCATCCCACCGCATTCACCTGCCCCCATTGATTGGTCCATCGCGTTTCCACATGCGAGCCGACTCACCCGCAGGCCACGCCGTTCCTTCCAGGTCGTTCTCCGCGTCTCCCGGAGCCGTACCGCGCTCCGTCCACGTGGCATCGCGTCCGTGAACGGCGGCCACGGCGGACGAGAACGACACGTAGGACGGCGATACGCCGACGCGCACGAGCGACACGACCTCGGTGAACACGGCAAGCGCGCCGATTAGCGCGAGAACGAGCACCGGCGCTGATAGCGATCCGCTCATTCCGGGAATTTTGGAATCTTGCCGCGCCGCGCTAGGTTGCATGGTTGCTACGCGGTGATGAGCTTTTTGGCACGTCAGCTAGTAGTAGTTGTAAGGTGTGGATTGGAGCTAGCGGAATTTTCAGAGGATATTGCGTTGCTGGGAATTTTGTTTCTCAGAGAAAGAACATCGGATTGACTCGGTGGCATGTTTAATTGATTTCTTACATGGCTATTTGCCTGATGTAGGGTGCAGCTGGGGGGTTTGAGCAAAAAGCGGCGTAGAAAGCGGGAATGGTGGTGATCACTGAGTGGTTGGGGGCATGGTTGTTGGACGGCTTTTTGGTATGTGGTGATCAGTCAGTGGTTGTTACGAGCATTGCGTGATGAACTTCATTAGTGTGCGGTGGGGTGAGATCATCGGCGTTTCAAAGCGGCACGGCATATATCTGGTTGCCGAGATTGAGTTGCATTGGTGACACCATTGAGGCCGCGTCCGCTGCTTCGTGTCAGACGAAGGTGCGGCGACACGAAGTAGTCAGCGTAACGTTCGCGATCTTCGGGGCATCGGAATGTGTGACAATTGGAATGTTCCTTGGGCTGCGGGCTGCGAAGTTCGAGTCCCCGCTGCGGTTTTGAGCGGCCGAAGTTTAATCCTGTGCAAACAACTACTCCACATTCGCAAGCTATCTCGTAACGGGTTACTAAATCTGTGCAATTTTCGCGGAAGCTAAAACCCAATTTCTAAGCCGCCGTTGCTCTGGGACTTGTTTTCAAGCCCATCCATCCATCCATTCACCATAACAACATTTCTTGCAAGATTAGCATAAGATATTAGGAAAGCACCTACCCGTCCTAAAGAAGTCCTTCCCGCGTGATTTTTACTTCTCGTCCCATGTACATTCCGTCTCTTTTATAAATAGGCGCACGTTCCGCTATCGTGCTGTTCCCTTTTTGGTGCGTCTGTCTTCCCGCGCTTCGGGTATTTGGGAACAGCAGGGGATATACCCCTTTCAGTGAAAACCAATGAATAAAATGCGACGCTATACACAAGGGATCGAGTAGCATGCAGCGGTTGCGGGCTGCTCCTGCCCCTCTTGCTTGCACCTGCGGCTCTTGCGCCTTCTTGTCACGCCGCGCCCGTCGCTGTGCTCTCGTCGTCCGTTTTTCCACTCGCCGTGCGTCCAATGCCCGTCGCCGTTCACGCTGCGACCAGCTCTCCCTTCCATCATGCATCCCCGGCGCTTCTGGCACTACTCGCGCTGTGCCCGCTTCTGGCGCTGCTCGCGACGGCCATTCGCGAAACCGTTACCACTCGTCGTGGCGTTTCTTCTCCTCGTCGCCGTCGGCTTCGTGGCGATGCCGTTCGCTCGCCCTGCTCTCTCCAAGCTACCATCGCACGACTTCTCTCCACAAGTTATATGGTTCCTAGGTGCGTCAGACAGATGAGTGTTATGGTTCCTAGATACCTGGTCCTGGAGACGCACGTCAGGCAGATGAATCCTTCCAATCCAAACCACAGATCGTCGTGTCCCTCATGCTCACATCTTCCATTGTAACATTTATTTATTTATTTCTTAATATTATTATTTTCTTGCTTTGTTAGGGGGGGGGGGATGGGGCCGCGGGTGAGAGGGGGATCCAGGCAGCTGGCTTAGCCGCTAATATCCCAATCGGCTTGTGAGTTGATATCTTCCCTATCTACCTCTGCTCTCCTCGTGACTTGCCCTGCTGTTTCCCTCCCTCCCTCCCTCGCCAGGCTCATCCTCTCAAAACTCGATCACCTCCGAAGCTAAAAAAATCACAGATTCGACCCTCCCCTCCAGAGCGCGAAAAGCTCCCCCTCTGGCACAGATTGTGAATTCTCATACCACGCAACCAGCCTCCCCCCTGGCACGTGTTGAGAAATCTCAAACTACAGAAATCGCCTTGCCTCTGACAGCAACCCCTGCCTCCTCCTCCCTGCCGCTGCCCCGCGCACTCGCCACATTGTCTCTTCCCCAACCTCGGTCCTTGCACCGACACCAGGCACACAACTCACTGCCTGCAGCAAGTCCTGGGCCACCTCAAAGGTCACTGCCTACGTTACCCCCGTTTCCCCATCCCAGCCACCACCAGTCCTTGCACCAACAGCGGTCCAACAACGCATTGCCTGAAGAGCTTTCTCAGTTTTTTCAGAAGCCCTTGTCCACGTTAAGCCTTCCCCATCCCAGCCACCTGTCCTGGCAAGGAAACCAGCCACACGTCACCCCACCTGAACCCTCCGACACCATTCCAAGAACCCCTCGCTCCTCGTTCCTTCCCTACTTGCGAGAAGCCCAGCATTCAGAACCGCTCTCTACAACCAGCCTACCCGCTGGCACTCTTTCTTCCTACAGCTTGCTTGAAACCAATCCCTCGGTATTCTCTCCACCTATCCCCGCTGCTGCCCGGGATGCTCTCTTGCCCCCAAACCGGATCTCCGCCGTCCCTCACAGCCCCCTTCGTTCTTTGGACCCCACCAGCACCATGCCTGTGCCAAACCTAGACCCCACCAGCACCATGCCTACACCGAACCTAGACCCCACTGAAATCCCCCCTCCTGCTTCCCTCCGCACGCCCATCAACATCTTTTTCCGTGGCGAGTTTGGGTACGAGTTGATCGCCGCCCTCCCGTTCGCCTACTGGCACTATTTAAACGGCTCCTTGAACTCTACTAGGTTCTGCGCCATGCCCTCTCTCGCACTCCTCTACTATTTCAGCCCGATCCAGACCGTCGGATGGAAGTGCAAGCGATCTGCGCACTTTAACTTCGTGATCAAGCGGTATGGTTTTAAGGAGGGTTTGCATGACAGTGAGATTCCGGATACATGGACAGCTCCTCCTCTCGCCTCCCACATTCGGAAGCTTGGGCCGGTTTGGACTGATGTTCCTGCTGGTGCTCCTTTGGTTGTGATCAGTAACAAGTTTGAGACTGAGTGGGGTGAGCCGCCGGTTAATTTTATCAACATTCCGACGCTGAAGCGGATCATTAGTGAGTTTCTCAATAGCGGGTACTATGTGGTGTACAACCGAGCGGGGAGGGCATTTAAGACGGATCGGGAGCAGCAGGATTTGACAGGTTTAGGGGAGTATAGAATGTTCCGACAGGAGTTTTGGCTGCAGCCTCGTTTCACTACAATGCACAAGCTTCGCAGGAGCTGCCCGGAATGTGATTATAACGAGGTGCAGTTCAGAACAATGGCTCGGAGCTCATGCTTTATAAGTGTACAGGGCGGCACGTCAGTATTGTCCAGCTACTGGGGTGGCAGGAATATTATTTATTTCAGAAGAGGAGCAGAGGAAGCTGGTGGGGCATATGAAAGGATATATCCAAGGCTGTCAGGATGTTGGATAGATGTGGTGAAAAGCTATGATGCACTAACAATCAAGGTAGGGGAGATAATCCGCGACGGAAAATGTCAAGCTGTGTAACATAACAATCTCTGTCCTGGTTTATCAAATGCAAAAAGGAAACCACTTCAATACTCAGTCCATTGCATGTGAGGATTTAATTTCATGAGTTGATTTTAATGAACGACTAAGAAACCCGCTGTATTCTTCTCTGCGTGTTACTGAATCTGCCTGTCTGTAATCCCTACATAGCCAAACCCGAAACCTTCATATCCCCTCTGCCCTGCTCACAAAACCCTAATCGCTGTTGCTTCTTGGTCTAGCGGAAAGTCATATCCAGGTCGCGGTTTGTCGGCCTATACTACACCCGTCAGACTGTCTGAAATAAATAGTTTTCCCTAATCGGCTATCCACTGCCTGTTCGCTGTGCGGCCATAATTCATTATTGAGCAGTCATATTTGACTGCTCGCGTAGCCTCTTCCGTAACCTTGCGTTCCAGCGTTCCACGAGTCAGCTGATGCATCTCGCGAATTGACGTTCTCCGCTAATTTTCCGTTAAAGCTCCGTTGACCCTCCGTTGACTCTCTGTAGACCACGAGGCTGTCTGCCAATAGCGGGACTCACTATGGGGGTACAGACGGAGGAGGCTCACCAGATGCCTCGAAGCACGCGCGTGTGCGTCAAGGGGTTGCCAGAATACGTGACGGAGGACAGACTGAGGGAACATTTTTCCGTCAAGGGCCACGTCACCGACGCTAAGATAATGCGCACGCGGTGAGCGATCCTGCTAGCCAGGGTCACATGACATGGCATATGCTGGGTGCTGGGTATCTGTTCCCCCATCAAGTGGGGGGGATTCAAGCGCGGGAGTGCGGGGGGGGGGGGGGGGGGGTGGTGGTAAACAGCGGGCGAATTAAGTGGGGGGGAATCAAGTGCGGGGGTCAAGTGGGGAGGGGGGGGAGGGGAAGCTCATTCTCTCGCTTCTGCCATGTCACATCATCTCCCGTTTCTCTTCTAGCCCCCGCCCTTCTCCCGACGCCAATGAGGATTGCCGCAACAGTACTTTCCTAGTTTTCGGTTGGAGAATCTTGAATTCCCTTTCTTCTGCCATATTTTCCTCGCTCCGTACCTCCCACTCCCGTTTCCCCTCCCCTTTTTCTTCCCCGTCCCCCTCCTTCCCCTCACCCTCCCTCCCCGCTCCCCCTCCCCTCCCCTCGCCCTCCCCTCTCCCATCCCCTCCCCCTCTCCCCTCTCTCACCGCACGTTCACCCCCCTTCCCCTTCTCCCCCTTACCAGTGACTGGCGGTTGCATCAGTTTCGATTTGTGGGTCTGCGATCAGAGGAGGAAGAAGCTTCCTGCGCATTGCTTCTTCCTACCACCTTCTTATCCCCCCTCCCCTCCACCGTTCCCCCTTCCTCCTCCTCCTCCTCCTCCTCCTCCTCCTCCTCCTCCTCCTCCTCCTCCTCCTCCTCCTCCTCCTCCACCATCCCCACTCCTCCCCTTCCCCCTCCCTCTCGCCCTCTCCCCACCAGCGACGGGCGGTCGAGGCAGTTTGGCTTTGTGGGGTTGCGATCAGAGGAGGAGGCAGCAGCGGCGATCGCCTACTTCAATCGCTCCTTCATGGACACCTTCCGCCTCACCTGTGAGGTGCGGTAACCCTGTTACACATTGTTTCGCGTCAGTTACTATTACTTCTCACAGCCTGCTTCAATCGCTCCTTCATGGACACGTTCCGATTCACCTGTGAGGTAAGTCGTTTGTTGCATAAGGTGATGAACAGAGGTTAAAAAACGCACGTGGCTTTCATAGGCTTTCATAGGCTTTCATAGACGTCACGTCAGCCCCTCAACCGAACCACCTTCCTCCGCTCCGCCAGCCCCTCAACTGTGGTAGCGACGCAAACCCATCGGTCAGACGTCTCATGCACTAAGCAGGCACACTAGCACGTGCTCGTGCTGTCAGTGGGCTCGTGTCCGTTCGTACGAGTTGATATTCTAATCGAATCAAAAGCCAACAATCCCCATTCCCCCCCCCTCGTCCGTCATCCCCATTTTCTCCGCCCTCCCCTTGCCTTCAGTTTGTAATGCCCGTCGGTCACACACCATTGCCCTGCGTTTTGAGACGTCTCAAAACTCGGTCACACAGGATCGCCCCGCACGTGGAGCAAGCACACCCAGACCAAGGAGGGGATGACGTCGGAGCCAACTCAATCAAATTTCAATAATGCCCCACCAACTGCAATGCCCATTTCCCCACCACGCCACCCCTTCAATTGCAGTTCGCGATGCCCATTGGTCACACAGCACTGCCCCGTGGGTGGAGCAAGCACACCCAGGCGAAAGAGGTGATGCTTGAATCAAGTCTAAAGTCATTAATGCCCCACAGCGATCCCCGTTTCTTCGCCACCCCTTCACTTGCAGTTCGCAATGCCCATAGGTCACACGGCGTTGCCCCGCGCGTGGAGCAAGCACACGCAGGCCAAGGAGACCAAGGGCGAGGAGAAGTCGGGCGAACAGGGAGCAGCAGCAGCGGAAGGGGGGAAGCAAGCCGGGAAGAAGGCAGGGGATGGAGGGGAGGATGGGGCAGGAGCGGAGGGTGTGGGAGGGGAGAAAGGGATGAAGAAGAAGGCAGGGAGGGTGGTGGGAGGGGTGGCTGTGAAGCAGGCAGCGCAGGAGGATGAAGGGTTTAGGGAGTTTCTAGAGGTGATGGAAAGAGGTAGGAAGAAGAAGGTTTGGGCGAATGATACTGCGGATGGGGATGGGGATGGGGGGGCAGGAGGGGGAGTGGGGAAGGGGAGGGGCGGTGGGAGTGTGAGTGGGGGGGTGGGAGAGGTGGGGAGGGGAGGGAGGAAGAGTGGGGAGGTGGAGGAAGGGGAGGAGAGTGATGATGAGTTGTATGGTGATGTGATCGTGGAAGAGGATGGGAGTGAGGAGGAAGGGGAAGAGAGAGGGGGGGGAGATGGGGAGGAGGGGGATGGGAGTGAGGGGGAGGAGGGGGAGGAGGGGGAGGAAGGGGAGGAAAGGGAGGAGGAGGGTTTGAGTAATCTGGATTATCTCAAGAAAAGGGTTGCTTCGAATTGGAGTGATGAGGACGATGACGATGAGGAGGAAGAGGCAAAGGAGGGAAAGAAGGAAAAGGAAAGAAGGAGGGTGGGGACTGAGGAAGAGAGTGAGGGAGAGGAGGAGGACGGAGACGTGGAGGAGGGGGAGGAAGGGGAAAAAGAAGAGGGGGAGGAAGAGGATGAAGGGGAGGAGAATGAGGACGAAAAGGAAGAAGGGGAAGAAGAGGACGAAGAGGGAGAGCAAGGGGATGGCGACATGGATGGTGTGGTGGATGGGGCAGCAGCGGAGGAGGGAGGGGGAGCTGTGGTGGATGGGGGAGCAGCAGAGGATGTGAGGGAGACGGGTCGGCTCTTCATCCGCAACCTCTGCTACTCCGCCTCGTACGGCCCTCTCTCCCCCTCCCTCCCACACACGCCTCTCCCTGCCTTGTGCGCGCCCCTCTCTCTCTGCCTCGCACCTGCCCCCCCCCTTCTCTCTCTCTCTCTCTCTCTCTCTCTCTCTCTCTCTCTCTCTCTCTCGCTCTCTCTCTCTCTCTGCCTCGTACGTGCCCCTATGCTGCAGGGAGGACGACCTGCACACCCTGCTCACCTCCTTTGGACCGCTAGCCGAGGTGCATCTGGTGGTGGACCGACACACCAAGCTCATACGCTCACTTCCCTTTCCCTCCAATGTCATCATCTGCTCACTCCTTCTCAACAGAGAGGATGACCTGCGCGCTCTCCTCGCCCCCTTCGGCTCGTTAGCAGAAGTCCATCTGGTGGTGGATCGGCACACCAAGCTCTCCAAGGGCTTTGCCTATGCGCTCTTCACCGTGCCTGAGGATGCTGTCAGGTGGGTAGTGGGTGGTTCATGCAGGTTACCCCCGCCATGGTCCCCATCACACTCCTCATCATTCATCTTCCAGACCCACCTGCTGCACATGCTGCCAGTGCGGCGCGCATGCACGCAACGCATGCGCAGGTGCCCACACGACGTTGTACCTCTGACTGACTTCATTTCCCCCACCTCCCATCCCCCCCACCACCACCCGCCCCCTTTCCCCCTGGCCCATAACATTTTTTTGTCTGCTCTGCTCTGCTCTGCTCTGCTCTGCTCTGCTCAGCAGTGCCATGAAGGCCCTCGACTCCTCCATCTTCCAGGGTCGCCTGCTGCATGTGCTGCCAGCGCACAGGCCACCACCCAAGAAGGACGAGTGAGTGCGCCTTGCAGGCAGACACACAGAGGGAGAGGGATAGAGGCTGTTCATGTGAATGTGAAGAGGCTGGGTGGAATGGGTGGGTTGCGCTGCAACTACCTGAATGTAGAATGCAGGCAGACACACAGAAGGAGAGTGAGAGGGGCTGTCAGTGTGAATGTATCTGTTCTTGTTCTTGACCTGCGCCGACTTATGCTTTCTTGTTGACGTATCATGTTGTGTTTTATTGGTAACATCCATTCAGGGACGCGAATCTGCAGGCGAAAACGTTGAAGGAGAGGAGGGAGGAGGAGAGGAAGAAGCGCGAGGCAGGAGGGGACACCCGCGCCTGGAGCTCCTTCTACATGCGACCAGATACGGTAGGAGAGATGGGTGCATACGGTGGGGCATGCCCTGCTTGATGCTCCGTGCTCCCCTCTCATTCCCATCCCCACGTCCCTCTTTCATGGAGCAATTTGCCACCCCTGCTGCCGCCACTGGTGGTGCTGCCCCTGCTGCCGCTGCTGGTGCCGCCTTCCAATCTTCTCTCCCCATTCCTAGTCCCACCTCCTCCAGGTAGCTGAAGCAGTGGCGCAAAGATATGGAGTCGCAAAGCGAGATCTCCTCGACCCATCAGCAAGTGACACAGCAGTGCAGCTGGCCCTAGGAGAGGTGCACATAGTGGCAGGCACCAAGCGCGCTCTGCTTGACACGGGCATTGGTGTGGCTCTTATGGAGCAATACGCCACTGCCTGCCGCCACACAGGCTCTTACCTTCATGCTCCATCTCCGTGCTCCCTGCTCTATGCACCCTCCCCCAGGTAGCTGAAGCTGTAGCCCTGAGATATGGGGTCGCAAAAAGAGACCTGCTCGACCCATCAGCAAGTGACACAGCAGTGCGGCTGGCCCTAGGAGAGGCACACATAGTGGCGGACACAAAACGGGCACTCCTAGACGCTGGCATCGATGTGGCTCTTATGGAGCAATTCGCCACCGCCGCCACCGCTGCTGCCGCCGCTGCCAAAGAAGCTGGGAAGAAGGATGCCAAGGCGGATGGCGGTGCTAGTGGTGGTGGTGGTGGTGGTGGTGGCAGTAGCTTGGCGCGCAGCAGGAGTGTGGTGCTGGTGAAGAATCTGCCCTTCAAGGTGGAGGCGGGCGAGCTGGTGGGGCTGTTCCAGCGGTACGGACCGGTGGCGAGGTTTGTGCTGCCGCCCACCAACACTGTTGCACTGGTACGTGGGGATGTGAGAGAGGGATGTGAGATGGGGGGAGTGGGGGGAGGAGAGGGGACGGGGTTGGTGACTTGGTGGGTTTGTTTCGGTTGAAAGCTGTGTGGATAGGCACAGCTGTGTGGATAGGCACAGCTGGATGGATAGGCACAGCTGTGTGGATAGGCACAGCTGTGTGGATAGGCACAGCTGTGTGGATAGGCACAGTTGACTTTTGAGTCGACTCAAATGTTAACACAGAGGTCAAGCTGCTGGTCTCTTATTCCCAACTTCCATGACTTTTGAGGCGTGTGAAGTATGGTGTTCCCAACGTGCATGCTCGTTTCCTCTCTGTAGACTTTTGAGTTTGTTCCCAACGTGCATGCTCGTTTCCTCTCTGTAGACTTTTGAGTCGACTCAGAAGTCACTTCGGGTCAAGTCAAGTATGATGTTCCCAACATGCATGCTCATTTCCTCTGTGTTAACATTTGAGTCGACTCGAAAGTCAACTCGGGTCAACTCAAGTCTGGTATGCCCAGCATGTATGCTCGTTTCCTCAGACCCTTACCACCATCCCCACTTCCCCAAACCCCCCTCCCTCACCCTCCCTCTTGTTTCTTCTAACCCTGTCCCTTCCCTTCGCCCCTCTCCCCTTTCACCCATCCCCCGAATACCCCCCTCCTCCTCTCTACCCCCTCACTCCCATGGCAGGTGGAGATGGCAGACTCTGCTGATGCCAAGAGGGCCTTCAAAGGATTAGCTTATAAAAGATACCAGTGAGTGGTTTGCATATTGTATGATTCTTTTATGTCCTGTAAGTGATTCGAATGAGTGCAAATGAGTGCTTCTAACCACTTAACCTAGTGATTTTTTTTTACCTGTCCAGCTTAAGCGTTGGCGTAAATGCTAGCTAGCGCTCATTTTTTATGAGTCAACAGGTCATGTGCCCCTGGGGCCCCTTCACCCTTTCGCACCACTCTCAACCCCTTTCAACCTCCTTGACCTTTTTTTGGTTATTTCTTACACTTCTCATCTCAAACCACCAACACCCCCCCATCTCTTCTTTTTTTTGGTCTACCAACCAGGCACGTGCCGCTTTACCTAGAATGGGCACCAGAAGGAATCTTCCTAGAACCCGCAGCACTGTCAGACGCACAAGCTCATGCAAACACAACAGCAGCTGCTGCAGCAGCGTCTAGGGAGGCGGGCGGGGGAGTAAGAGAGGGAGGAGCAAGGGAAGGGAAGGAGGGAGGTGGAGTGAAGAGTACAAAGAAGCAGGGAGCAGTGGGGCTTTTACCGGTGCTGATGGATGGGAAGGCAGCCAGGCGCATGGCTGCTGAGGCGGAGATGGTGGGAGGGACGGGAGAGAGAGACGGGGGAGGAGAGGGGGCCGAGGGGCATGTGGTGGAAGGGGAGGAGGACGGGCAGGTGAGCCAAGGAGGTAGGGGGGAACGGGCAGGTAAGCCTAGCAGGTGGGGGGGGACGGGCAGGTAAGCCTAGGAGGCGGGGGGGAACGGGCAGGTAAGCCTAGGAGGTGGGGGGGGACGGGCAGGTGAGGCTAGGAGAGGGGGAATCTAGGGGAACATGTAATGTGGGTGGGATTTGGGTGGTGGGAGCATGGCGGGTGGTGTGGGGACGCTTGGTCGCATTTTCCCCTCTCCCTGCATGCCAGCCCACGAGCCACAGTGTGTTTGTGAAGAATCTAAGCTTTGCCACCACTGAGGGTGAAGCTGAAGGAGCATCTGGAGGCGATTTTTGAGTCGACTCAAAAATCGGCTCAAGCAGCACCTGGAGGAGCTTCTTGCATCGACCTCTCACCTTCCCTCTTTGAACGTCTTCCTGTTCCCTGCTTCCCGCCCTCCCGCTTTTCCCTTCTTATCCTCCAACCAGCCCACGAGCCACAGTGTGTTTGTGAAGAACCTGAGCTTTGCCACAACAGAGGCGCAGCTGAAGGAGCACCTGGAGAAGCTTCTCAGAAGCAAGCACGCAGGGGCGGGTGGGGAGGGCCCAGCACTACGCAGCGTCACGGTAAGATGTGGGCCACGTGTCACGCACTGATTTGTGGCGAGGCAGGGGTGGGGGACGGAGGAAGGGGCGGAGGGAGAGGGAAGAGGGGAGAAGGGAGAGGGGAGAGGGGAGAGGGGAGAGGGGACAGGGGAGAGGGGAGAGGGGAGAGGGGAGAGGGGAGAGGGGAGAGGGGAGAGGGGGGTTTTGTGTTCACGAATAAAAAAAGGAGACAAGTTGATGATTCGTTGTTTATGCGAGGTCATATGCTTCTTTGACCTGCGTGATTCACTGGCATGCGCTTAGCTCCCTTCCGCACTACCTCTGCTTCTTCTTCAACCCCCTTGCGTGTCAAAGTTCAAACCGCAGCAGATAGAGAAGTAGCAAGCGCGGAACAGCGAGCTTTTGAGAAGAACTTTTGTTTCTCCCGCACCCCCCTAGCGTGCGTGCGAGCCCCCAGCAGCAGCTTAAGAACTGTCCTCGACTCCACAGTCGTCTCCGCTGTTTTTCTCTCAATCATCCCGCTCGTGTGTGAACCCCCACCAGCAGCTTAAGAGGGCTTCTTGACAGTCGCCTAATGCTGCTTCACTCTCACTGACTTGTGTTGTAAACCCCTGGCAGATTTTGAGACGTCTCAAAACTTGTGTTGTAAACCCCTGGCAGATTTTGAGACGTCCCAAAACTTGTGTTGTAAACCCCTGGCAGATTTTGAGACGTCTCAAAACTTGTGTTGTAAACCCCTGGCAGATCAAGAAGCGAGTGCGGAATGGCAAGCAGCTGTCAATGGGTTTTGGGTTCGCGGAGTTTGGCTCTGTGCTGTCTGCACACCGCGCCTGCAAGCTGCTTCAGGTGAGTTGCCATGTTCAGCCCTCCTCGTACCTGGTGGGTGGATCATGCGTTGTGACTCGTGCCCCACATGAC
The DNA here is from genome assembly GCA_947471745.1 of Closterium sp. Naga37s-1. Classification (NCBI taxonomy): domain Eukaryota; kingdom Viridiplantae; phylum Streptophyta; class Zygnematophyceae; order Desmidiales; family Closteriaceae; genus Closterium; species Closterium sp. Naga37s-1. The sequence continues at coordinate 250,832 of CANJKZ010000293.1, forward strand.
GTCATGCATACATACATGGTCTTACTGCCCTGCGCGCTGCACACCGCGCATGCATGTGAGTTGTGTGGTGTGTGTGGTCTTCACATCCTTCTGCATGCATGGATGCACATCCTAAAAGTAGTTCATGTATGCTTGTTTGGGTTGGGTGCATGTTCGTGTGGTGCGGTCCATGTGCTGTCATACACGCATGCATGTATGCGTGCACATCTGGTGCATATTGGGGAGGAGGAGGGGGGAGGGGAGGCAAGAACAGCCACAGGCAACTTGCTGCATACCCCTACACCATTCTGAACACCTGGCTTCTTCTCTTTTCCTCCCTCCTACCCCAACTTCCTTCAACTCTTTCCAGGGAGTTTTTGAGAATTCTCAACAACACCCTTCAACTCTTTCCAGGGAACCGTGTTGGACGGGCATGATTGCTGCTGCAGCTGAGCAAAGGGCACTGGCAACATCTGCAGGCAACCTACTGTCTACCCCTACATTTTCTGAAATCCTCTACTCTACTCTATTCCTTCTTCCTATCCCAACTTCCTTCAACTCTTTCCACAGGGAACCGTGTTGGACGGGCATGCGTTGCTGCTGCAGCTGAGCAAAGGGGAGGCGAAGGGGGGCGAGGGGAAGGGCGAGGGAGCAGGGGCAGGGGGAAAGGGGAAGGAGAGCTCGACGAAAGTGATAGTGCGGAATGTGGTGAGTTGATGTGACACTAAGGAATGGGCGGAATACACTGAGCTATCAAAGGGCCAGAGGAGGAGAGGGTGCAAAGGAGATACTACAATGCTTTTATTGGGAAGGTGAAGAGAGGGAATGGAAAAAAAAAAAAAAAAACTGGGTTCAAAGTAAAGGAGAGTTAGAAAAGGTTGTGGTGCAGAATGTGGTGAGTTGGGGAGTTCTGAATGCTGTGCAATGGGGTCAAAGATGCGAGAAAAATGGGCGTTTTCCATCCCTTCCTCATTACCGAATTGCCTGATTTTGTTTCTTCCATTCGTCCTTCTCCGTTGCCACTTTCCAGCCATTCAATTCCACCAAGAGGAACACTCAGCAGCCCCTTTCTTCTCCATCTCTCTCGTTTCCATCTCACCCTCCCCCCGCCCATCTATCCCTGCTCTCAATCTCCCTCTCTCCTTCAGCCATTTGAGGCCACTAAAAGGGACATTCAGCAGCTGTTTGCGCCGTTTGGGCAGGTGAGCTTTGTGGGCTGGTGAAATGATTTCTGTGCAGGTAATATAGATCACAGCAACTGGTGAGGTATCTTGGCAGTTGATTCTCGAATTTGCGACATTTTCACATGTAACCTTCGCACATGAGTACTCTTACATGTAACCTTTTCACAGGTAACCTTTTCACATGATTGTTCTCGCATCAAACTTGCGGCTTTCCCACAAGTTTCTTTGGGTCCACAAAGGGGTTTGCCTTTCAAAGGGAGGAGGCGCCTTTCGGATTGCTGCCTGACTACTGTCCTTCCTCCCACCCCCTCCCTTCCATCCCCACCCAACCCTCAGTTCAAGAGCATGTGGTTGCCGCACAAGTTTGATGGGGGCCACAGGGGGTTTGCGTTTGTGGAGTTTGCCACAAAGAGGGAAGCAGAGAGTGTCTTTGATGCGCTCAAGAGCACTCACCTGTACGGCCGCCACCTAACACTTTAAAGGGCCAATGAGGGCAAGGGGCTCACTGAACGGACCGCATTATTCATTCCCTCTCAGAGCCTTCTCTTGTCCCTGTTGCTTCTCCACTCCACTCCCCCCTCCCTTTTCTGCAGCTGAAAAGCATGAGGCTACCCCGCAAGTTTGACGGGGGGCACAGGGGTTTTGCGTTTGTGGAGTTTGCCACAAAGAGGGAAGCAGAGAGTGCCTTTGATGCGCTCAAGAGCACTCACCTGTACGGCCGCCACCTTGTGCTTGAAAGGGCCAAGGAGGGCGAGGGGCTCGACGAGCTACGCGCCAAAACTGCCGCCCAGTTTCTGGACGGCGGGGCGGGCGGCGTGCGGCAGAAGAAACGCGCCAAGCTGGGGCAGGGCGTGGATGACAGCGACGTGGCGTTTCGGGAAATGCAGTTTGGGTGAAGTGAATGTTTTCTGACACTCATTTTGTTTTGTGATTGTCAGTGAAATTATTAGATTCACTATTATCATCCCAAAAAGGAGTGTATTGCTATTGCAGGTTTAACATTGCACCTATGTGTCACTGCTGCTAATACGGTACAAGACAAGACATTACAGCTGTCAGTTTGTCTGATATGGACAGCACATCATTCCCCAGCTCACCCAATCCCACACGTTCAATCCTCCCCCTTCTCTGCTTAACTGCTTCGACCGCCATCAACTGTCATTGGTTGAAGATGTGACAAGATTCGTTTTTGTGTACGTCGACCGCCCCTATTCCCGAATCCCGATTCCATTTCTGGTGCTGCTTCCCGCCGCGGGTTCCGTTCAGTACAGTTGATGCTCATTCGGCTCACGCTCTTTTTTATATGGAAATGTAATGAAACAAGCCAGATTTGGCCAACGCTCGCTAAGCTCGCCAATGGGAAAGTTGGGACTGTAATGAACCTCGAAGTTACAGCATTCGAAAAAAAAACAGAAAAAAAAACATATATCTGGAAGTTAGGGGATGACATTTCACGGTGTCTTTATTGCATGTTTGGCAAATGGGACTGTAGACAGCATGCCGCTGCCTATTTTCGAATACATAAATTAAGCCATATGCACCAGATAAGGCTGGGCATCGACTGTAGTGCTACCAGTGGGGCTCTCACTCACATTCATCCATCCATTCCAGTCCATCCCGTCATCGTTCATGGCATGTCCCCCCCATCCCAAATTCCCCAGATCACTCACACCATGCCATCTTGTCAACTGCAAACGGATTTTCCCCCACCCACAGGTATCCATATCGCCAGTCATTTCGTTTCGAGCAAATCCTTTCAGTGACACTCTACTTCCAGAAGCCACAAACACTGTGAGCGTATATATTGAATATTATGAATGAACGCAGCCAGTTACCAGAGCCCCTCTTCAGCACGTCTTTCCCATTTCCTCTAGCTGATAATTTAGTGGTATTTTCCCCCCCCCCAGATAAAGATATCAAAAGTTTAGACGTGATTCGACATTAGCTGATTTCTTATCGTAGGTCCCGCGGCTTGTCCCCCGGCGAGCGGCGTGATGAAGCCCACAGCAGCCCTTCTGCTAGGCGCGCTGCTGCTGCTGACGTGTCACACGGACTCACGCGTCGAATGCGTGCCACTCGCAAAGTCGCAGGGTGCGTGCGGTCCCGTGTCATGATCAGCCTCATGATGATCACTGAGTGACCGGATGATGATGATTCATTCAACAGTTATTCGTTGAGCACATACTTCGATGCGCGGCGGCGTGCTGCAAAACTTTGCAGTAGAAACTGCTTCCCGTGGCGTCGTGGCGTCACGCGCCCCCACTCAAGCGAAACGCCGCCGCGTTTGGTTTGTACCATAGACCGCGCGACTCGCGGCAACACCCCTCGAAATGCGTTACCGTGGGGTGACATCCCTCACATTGCCGTCACGCCGTTATTGGTCATGCACGAGCAGCATTGCCACGTCGTTGGCAAGACCCTTTCTGCACCCCCTCCCCCTCTTTTCGCCGGCGGATTGAATCCGAAAGTACGTGAACTCCACGTGTAACGCCTGTGGGCTGTGTTGATGGCATTCCGCTGCGCCTACTAGTAAATAACACCCTCGTTTTTGACCCAGTGGCTAGCGAGGTATTATACCACTCTCACATGTCATGGCATCATTTGGCCACGAAGATGGCTCCAAATGCACGTCGCTACGTGATATCCGAAAGTAGTAAGACAATTTCTCGGCCCAGCGTCACAATGAGGTGACATCCCTCACGTTTCCCATCAGGCATGTGAAACCCAACCTTCACACGCCGACACCACGTATTTATCACCATAATAAAAATAAAAAAAGACACATCATCGGCCATCAATTATCATAGACGCTTGATTCACCATCGCTATTAGATCCACGGGACGTCCGCTAGATGAATCCAAAAAGGTAAACGTACTCGTCATTGCGCGAGACACACTCGAGCTGCATTTGATTAGAGGGAGCATGGAAGAGGAGCAGAATATTAGGACACGGGGAGAGGAGGGGAGGGGAGGGGAGGGGGAGGGGAGAGAGGCGCAATGAGGTTGAATATCCGGTGGCTTGTCCTTTCCCTGCTCACGCATCCCTGTGCCGTCCTCGTTCCTCCAGCGCCCTTCCTGTACACTGGCTGGAAATGGAAGAGCATGCGATGAGGTGGGAGAGAATGTGATGAGAGAATTTGGAGGGACTGTGATGAGGGAGGTAGAGGGCATATGATGAGAGGAGGGCGCTCGATAAGAAGTGTCGGGGGCATGCAATGGTAGATGTGTTTGTACCACCGTTTGAGTCCTTTCTGTTCACTCTCTGCCCTTCCCTCCTCCAATGGCTGCCCTTCTGTCCTATCTTCCAATCCCCCCCTTCCCTCTTCCTGCCACCAGCACAAGTCCTGCTGGACTGTCAGAAGGCGTGGAGCACAACTTTTGACGGCTGGGTGGTTGGTGGGGACTGTGACAAAGCCAGCAGCGTAACGTGCGACTCCCAAGGCATGATAACGGAGATGTGAGTGAGTAGACCCTCATGGGCTCTCAAGGACCCTCATGGACCCCCATGAACCCCGATGCTTCTGATGTGAGGGGACCTCCATGGTTCAGATGTGAGGGGACCCCCATGCTTCAGATGTGAGGGGACCCCCATGCTTCAGATGTGAGGGGACCCCCATGCTTCAGAGGCTGTGAGTGAGATGTAAAAAGCCATGGGAGTGGACCCTCATGGGCCCTCAATCCTGGACTCTAATTTTTAGTTAACTCAGTTTTTTCTGAGTCGATTTATTAGTCGACTAAACAAGGGCCTCTCTCCCATTTCAATGTCCACCATCAACAGAATCATCACTGACGAGAACTTAAACGGGACAATCCCGGATTCCATCAGCAACCTCCAAAGCCTTACCCACCTGTGAGTGCTGCTGCTCCTTGGGTGGGCATGTGAGGCGCTCACACCTTGTTGTGTGAGTGCTATGCCTGCCTCCTGGACCCAGGTCCTGGATCTGGGATGTGTCTGGTTTTTGAGGCGCCACAAAGAAAAAACATGTTACCTTCTCAAGATTGTAAGCCAGCCAGCCAGCCAGCCATGTCGTTTCGTTCCAAGTCTCACGTTGATGCTGACGAGCTCGGTACATGGCCTTCAGTCCCTCCTTACAACCCTCCTTCCTTTCACAAATGCAGGAATTTATGGAACAGTAAACTGACTGGCCCGATACCATCTACTATTGGCAACCTTCAGAATCTGTCCAAAATGTGAGTTTCTTGACCATCTATTTCTCCGGGTAAAAGGGCCGAGCCGAGCCGGCACGTCTCGAGCCAGTAGAGGCTTGTCCCTGGCATGGCCCGAACCGACCTAAACCGACCTGAACGGACCTGAGCCGACCTGACCTGAACCGACCTGGCCCAACCCAACCTGACCCGACCTGAGCCGAGCCGAGCGGACCATGCGCCCGGGTATTGGCCCGGGGACGCAGGCAAAGTGGACGAGCCAGGGAAAGGGAGGGAAGGAAAGGACGCAGGGAAGTAGGGGGTGTTGAGACGAGCCTTGTCGGCTTGTCACTTCCCGCATGCTTGCCACTTGCCGCATGGCTTGTCACTTGCCGCATGCATGGCTTGCGAGCTAGGCAGGGATTGCTTCTTTTCTTTTAACCAGCAGGCAGATTCCAGCCTCACGGCTCGATGGCTTCTCTAGGTTGTCAGTCAATACCTTTCTGTATGCACCCACTCATGCCGGCTGGCTGATCTTGAGCCGATGTCCCATGAGTAAAATGAGGGTCAGGTCGGGTCGACCCATGAGTAATGCTCGGTTCATTTTCTCTGCATGCATGCCCTCTGTGTTCATATGTTTATCAGGCAACTGGGTTACAACAGCTTAAGTGGCAGCCTCCCTGCATCCCTCGGCAATCTCAAGAGCCTTGACAGATTGTTAGTGCTGTTCCTCGTTCGGTTAACACATGAAGACAGATTTGTTCTGAAACGTCTCAAGAAAACAAAAAAAAACATTTGTCTAGTAGCCTTGGAATTTTGTTGGTGCCGTTGTTCCTCATTCGGTTAACACGTGCGAGTCGTGTTCCTCGTTTCTAATCATATGTTAATGCTGTCCTCGTTTCGTTGACATATGAGACGCATGGTTGTAACTCGGTTACTCGTCAGCAATGGCTCTGGTCTTGTTGAAGGGCTTGATTCCGATCTATTATAGATGATGCAAGTAAAAGCTCGTTCAGACTTTTGAGCCGACTCACAACATAAGTCTGATCTGAACATGCAGTTCCTTTGGACTCGTATGTATGTAATATATGTTGGCACAACCTGCTACCGACTGGGCTAGAAGGGCATGTTTGTATGGTGGGTAGCACACCCATAACCCCCCAGGCCGCGCCTGTAGCCCTCCCTCACTCAACTCGGGACGATCCCAGTGCCCCACCAACAATATTGATAGTTCGTTCGGACTTTGTTCGTGTCTTCCATCCTTGTTGTTCTATCTGAATGTTCACTAGACCATGCCCTTATCCCGCCCGACGTACACTGAGTGTTATGCTCGGCTAAGCACGGAGTATGGCCTTAGTGCCTTAGTCCAGCTTTGAGCACCAAGCATTCGTCTGGTAGTCTGTGCGTGTGGCACGAACTGAGTGCCTGCCTCATAGCTTCTTAGCTCACCGCCTGTTGCTGTTGCTTTAGTATAGATAGTGGAGGATGTATGCTCGTACTCACAAACCCCTGTCTGCCCATTACTCCCTTCTTTTTTGCACCCTATTTCCGAGCTGCATACAACTGCTTAGTAACAAGCTGACTGGTTCCATACCAGCAACGTTCACCAGCCTTGTATCTTTGACCTACTTGTGAGTTATTCGATTATAAGAGCTCTTAAGTTTTTGCACCGAATTGTAGGCTCCATTTTATGTTATCAGTTTTCTTATAGTATCTCTCTCAACCATCGTACTGGAATTTGATGTTTCCCTCTGCTGTTGCTATGTATGGGTTGGATCGAAGCAGCCAACTTACTGCAGCCTGTGATGTGATGTGATGTGATGTGATGTGATGTGATGTGATGTGATGTGATGTGATGTGATGTGATGTCTCTCGGTCCCATCAGCAACCTTGGCTACAACAGCATGACAGGCACCATTCCTGACTTTCTTGGCAACCTCCCAAGTCTTGCCCACTTGTGAGTTTTGCTACGTATCGAGAATTGAAATGTGACCTGCACCACATGCCGTGTGCCCCACCCACATCACAAGCACACCACATGCCGTGTGCCCCACCCACATCACAAGCACACCACATGCCGTGTGCCCCACCCACATCACATGCACACCACATGCCGTGTGCCCCACCCACATCGCATGCGCACAACATGCCGTGTGACCAACCCACATCACATGCACACCACATGCCGTGTGCCCCGCCCACATCACATGCACACCACATGCCGTGTGCCCCACCCACATCGCATGCGCACAACATGCCGTGTGACCAACCCACATCACATGCACACCACATGCCGTGTGCCCCACCCACATCACATGCACACCACATGCCGTGTGACCCACCCACATCACATGCGCACCACATGCTTATTCTTGACACACGCTCTTGGCATGTGCCACTCTATATGATCAGGACCCTGAGTTAACAAACATCGATATGCCTGTTCATATGCTTGCAATACGGCTTGTCATAATGTCGGCTTTCGTTTCTACTCTGCTCTTTGCATCCACACTCCCATGAAAAGCAGATACCTACATGAGAACGATCTGAACGGCACGATACCCGCCTCACTAGCCAACCTTACAGACCTCGGAGATCTGTGAGTTGCTTGACTTGTTGTGAGATGCTTGACTTTTGGTGAGATGCTTGACTTGTGGTGAGATGCCTGAACATAAAAAAGGTTGAAAATATGCTGAGCCGATTGACTTGTTCTTACCTACGTTTTCTTTATATTAGAGTATGTTGCACTGCGTATTCATAGCTTTGCAATGTCATTCCAGCCAGTGGTGAGTGAGTGATTGTCCATTGACATATTCTCATTCCTTCCACACACAACGATACACACCACCACCTACATATGCATGCAGTATGTATGGTTTTTGAGCTTGCCATATGCACACCTTCCGTTTTTACTCACGCAGACTCCTGAACTTCAACAAACTGACCGGCACAATTCCTGAATCGCTCTACACTCTCACAAATCTAAACATGCTGTGAGTGCACTGCAGTTCTTATTGGCTTCCTAGTCAGGTCAGCCGTAGCCAAACCACACGGCACTCTAGGGATGAGCAAGGGGCGAACACGAACATGTTCGTGTTCGCCCCTAGACGAACACATCCGTTTGCCGAACCGAACACTGTTCGGTTCGGCGAACACTTTAAGCAAAAACACGTGTTCGCCGTTCGCCTATGAAGGCATGTTCGGGCGAACCTCGAACACGTTCGTGTTCGTCGCGGGGCAAATTGCAGCAGCGGCCCGAACACGAACATGTTCGGGCGAACATCGAACACTGTTCGGCGAACAAATTAAGGAAAAAAAACAAACCTGTTCGGTTCGCCTCGAACACGTTCGAGGCGAACCGAACAGGTGTTCGCCCTTGTGCTCATGTCTACGGCACTCATCCATTTTAGCAACCACACACTTTACTCTCACATGCACCTCTCTTGGCACGCTTTGAATTTTCCAGTGCCAAGGGGTTTGTGCTCTTTGAATCTAGGCTAATGCAGAACTGGGTGTGGAAGGAACGAGCAAGAGCTCGTATTTCTTTTCATTCATTCATTCATTCATTCTGAGCACAGCGGGCACTTGTGTTGTGTTGACTGATTCTGAAATTTGCTGTACCTTTTTCCTCCTTTCGCTGCATTGCATGCACCTATGCATGCTGCCTATACATCACACATCATTCATTCGTTACTAACGTTCCATTTCCATATCAATGCTCGCAACTCTAACCTGGCATATTATTCCCCTTTTTACGCATTTTTTCCACGATGAATGCAGTAATCTTCTAGACAACTACCTCACTGGCTCGGTCTCTACGAAAATAGGCAACCTTAAAGCATTGATGACCGTGTGAGTGAGCTTCTCAATAAGAGACGGGCCAGATGACTCCTGTATAGGTCCCACCCACTGGTTTGGTTCCACCCACCCACTATTAATCCAAATCAACCACTCAGGACGAGAAACTTGCACACCTGTTTGTTGCTTGTTTTCCCTTTAGTCCATGTTTTGTCGTAGGTCGTTCGGTCATGGAAGAAAATGCACCAGTGGTTAGGGGCGAAGGGGGGTTGGAGGGGGATAGCGTTGTGACTTTTGAGTCGGCTCAATATTCTCCATCAGCCCATGTTCAGCGTAGGTCGTTCGGTCACGGAAATGCACCAGTGGTTCGGGACGAAGGTGGATAGGGGGGATAGTGGGGTGTGACTGGGAGATGGATACGGGAGGGACAGCAGCAGCGACGGGTGAGGATGTTAGCTCTGATATCTTCCTTGGTGGAGACGTGAGATTGCCAGTGGTGGTTCTGCCAGAGACAGAAAACAAGAAAAAGTGGCAAGATGCTGCTAAGGTGGCAAGAGATGCTATGCTGCTGCTCTTTGATGGTGATTTTTGAGGCGCCTAAAAAATCACCTCAATGCGAACGGTAACAAGGAAAAGTGGCAAAACGTTAAGGAGCTAAGTGTTTTCCATACGAATTCGTTGAACTAGCTAAAGATGCAGGAGTCAAATCTCAGCAATGCTGATCTAGGAAGTGCGGCTCCTTGCCATATTGTGTAACCTAATGCCACCGAGACCTTTTTCGTCATCACATGTGCATGTGCCGTCCTTCATGCTCCCATCCATCATCCCTCCAATGGCAGGAACCTTGGATACAACTACTTGACAGGCCCCATTCCAGAGTCCATTGGCAAGCTCACGAATCTGAACGCCTTGTGAGTGCATCCCTTCTTGGTTTGACGTGTCAGCCAGGACCAATGCTATCGAAAAAAAATGCTTGGAACAAAGGCACTAAAAAAAAATATATATATAGAAAATATATATATAACAAAGGCACGACATGTAGTCATCACCTGATCGCAACTGTGGCTGTCGGGATCCTTGAGTTGACTCGTAGCAACCGAAGTTCAATCAGTGCGAGGGACGATTCGCAAGCTCACATTAAGGTTCAAGCTGATGAGCCTAGAATTTGTAATTTGTAAACCTAGGTCCAACATTTGCACGCATTGCGAAGTTATTCTGCACCTCGTGCCCAATCTTGCCGACCCATAAAATTTCATTTACCTCACGTTTTGCTACTCGCCCTTCGTGCATAAGAAATTGAGGCGAGCGGATACTCGCGTCATTGCATGTTGTGCCTGCCTGTATTTGGTCCAAAACAAAACTTTCCAGTTGAAATCCCTTCTATAATACCTGATGATGTATGCAGACCTGGGAGCAAATTTTACCACGAATACTTGATAAGATAGTAATTGTTTCAGATAGATGCTAAGCACCCTCTGTTCTCAGCATTGTTCCTTGACATCCCCGGGGTACAATTGCAGATTTCTATGGGGAAACAAAATGACAGGATCGATACCCACAGTGATAGGCAACCTTCTTTATCTGACTGACTTGTAAGTTCTTTCATTAGATGAACATTGAGGCATTTTCTTTGCAAGCCTCTGAATATTATCTGTAATGACACTGTGTAAACGACACACATGCCTTTGTTTTACTGTTCACTTGATGTCTTCTAAATTCACGTGATTCAGAGCACAGTGATAACCTTCTTCTTTACTCATTATTGTATAGGTTGATTCAACACATTTATTACCTGTCTTGTTTCTAGCACAACATGGTCGCAAGTAGACATGAGCAGGATCTCGAACACCTGTTCGGTTCGCCTTTTGGAAAAAATAGTTCGAGGCGAACATGTTCGGTGTTCGCCCGAACATGTTCGCCGTTCGCCACCTCCATTCGGTGGAGTGTGGACGAACACGAACATGTTCACGTTCGTCCAGGGGATGACGCGAACACTAAAGTGTTCGCGTCAAAATTGGCCGCGACCAAATTTAGGTCGCGGCCAATTTGAGTTTGAGCTCATTTTTTTAGCTCAAACTCAAAACGCGTTTGTTGGTTAGCCCTCCCTCCCTCAACCACCATAGGCTTCATCCCTAAGAGCCACCACACACCGTTCCCTAACTATTACACGAACATGTCAACTAAGTAGTTCGTAGTAGTGAATGAAGGGTAATTTCAGAAATCGCGAGGGGTTAGTTCGTAGTAGCTACGGGATCAATTTCGTAGAGGTTAATTCTCTAGTTGTAGGGGCGGGCATTTCTCCGTGCCACACGTAACTAGGAGTTCAATTAGGACCGTGCTATCCGTGGCTTGCGACCGTTCCTTTGGGGTTTTAGGGTTTTAAGGCCGAGGGCGGATTTATGGCTTCCAGCCAACATGGATCTGTAGAACGAGGTGCACGCAGCGCTCAGGGCGGTACACCAGGTTCTCCACCACGACCTATGCAGGGGCGAGTAGGGGATGGACCTGCAGGAGCCGGCGCTTGTTTCGTCGGGGGGTTTCTTTCCGTAGCGGCGCCGACGTCCCGTCACTCGTTCCGTTACTCAGGCCCGCGACCCCCTCCTTCTGGGCAGACGTTGCCGGAGAGTGGCAGTGGGGAGGAGGATGAGGAGGAGGAGGGTGAGGGCGAGGAGGATGAGGACGATGAGGGGAGCGGGGATGACAGTGAGGCCGGGTGGGATCCCGAGACGCATGGCGGTGGGAAAGGGGGGGATGATGAGGAGGACCTCGAGATGGATGGGTTGGAGTCAGAGGAGGTGGAGGAGGGGGTGGGAGAGGGTGGTGAAGGGGCGGCGACAGAGGCGGCCTCACAGCATGTGGCTGAAGGAGGAGGGAGCGTGGGGGTTAAGGTGGGGAGAAAGCGGGCATCCATTAGGATGCCGAAGCGGAGGAAGAGAGCGAGCAAGTTGAGGGAGCGAGCATATCCCTGCACATTCACTGGGAAGCCCTTGGGCGAGGGTGTGGTCGCTCCGGAGTTCCTAGACGAGGACGGAGGGTCCGAGAGTAGTAAGGGGACTGGCAAGGGTAATATAAAACCGGGGTGGCAAGTACAGATGTTTGGGCCTAAAGGGGCACACGAGAAGCGTCAGTGCAAGATTTGCACTGACAGGATTTCGTGGAAGCAATCCACAACAACACCCGGCGAGCGGAACTTCGAGAGCTACCACACAGCGCACATGCACGTGTGGCATCACCGTTACCACACTCCGTCCGTTCACTTGCCTGGGGAGACGTTTCCTCGTGGGGGCTACAAGGGTGTGCCGGATGGCTACGTCGATGGGTGGCCGCATGCCAAGTCTTGGCCGCATCTCGCAAAGAAGAAAGGGACGGCGTCCGGTGGAGCTGAGGGGTCAGGCGGGATGGAGCGGTTCATGACAACCAAGCTGTCCACGGAGGAGCTACGGCAGGCGATCGCCAAGCTGGTGGTCACCTGCGACCTCCCCTTCCGCATCGTCGAGTCCGAGGCCGTGAGTGTCCCATGCCTGGTGTTTTGGCAATATGTGGTTGACTATTTCATACTTCTATTGTAATCCACCATTCACATGTCCACCATTCACATGTCCACCATTCATTCACATGTCCACCACTCACATGTCCACCATTCACATGTCCATCATTCACATGTCCACCATTCACATGTCCACCATTCGGATATCCACCATTCTCAGTTGTCTCTACTCTACCCTCCTCCAGTTTCGGGAGCTATTGATCCTGCTAAACCGCAACTGCGCACAGAAGAACTTCATCCCCTCGCGGTGGACGGTATCCCGCGACACTGTGGTTTATGCAACAGCAGCTCTCCAGTCCGCCATTGCGGAGATGCTGGCGAAGGAGGGGGAGTTGGGGTGCAAGGTGTCGATCACCATCGACATGTGGACGGCACCCAACAACAAGGCATGGCTAGTGGTGACAGGTCACTGGATAGACGAGAACTTCCAGCTGCGCACAATGGTGCTTGAGTTCCGTGAGATGCTCGGGCGGCATGGGGGCAGGGAGATGGCGCAGGTGGTTGAGGAGACGATTGTGCAGTGGGGGTTGGAGGGGCGTTGTCTTGGTTTCACGACAGACAACGCCTCTAGCAACATTGCCGCCTTCAGGCGGATGTCGGAGGAGGGTGGTGGTCAGTGCTTCTTCAGCTCGCGCATGCACTTCCGGTGAGTGTGGGAGTGTGCGTGGGTTGGGCGTGCGGGAGTGCGGGCGTGTGTTTGCCTTTGTGGGCGTGTGTTTGCCTTTGTTGGTTTTGTGGCTCGCTCTAACCATGTGTCCTCCAACTTCCCCTTATCTCTTTCCCTAATGTTTTGTTCCGTGCGCAGGTGCTTGGCACACGTGATCAACCTTGCAGTGCAGGCAGCACTGGCTGTGGATTCCATACGGAAGTTGCTGAAGATACTGAGAGAGATGGCGTCGTGGATTGGTTTCTCTCCACAGCGCTCGGGGTCTTTCTTGGGCCTACAGCGGACCTTGAACTCGCAGGCCAACCCCGCCACGCCGAAGCCGGCGTTGAAGCTGGTGCAGGACAGTCCTACGCGCTGGGGGTCGACCCACGACATGGTCGAGCGTGCGGGTGTTCTGCAGAACCCCATCACTGTCTTCTTCGCCCAGACACAGGTAACACATGTGTTTTGTGTGGGTTGTTGTAGTGTGTGGTTATGTCATGGTGTGGTGTGTTAGCACGTCTACACAATATTGTTGGTCATGCTTGTATGTTGCCGGCCGGATGCCATAATCCTCCTCCATAATCAGAGTTTCCTTTCCCTCATACCTCCCCTCAACTCGAACCATTCCCTCTACCCGACAGGGCTTGTCGAAGACCGACAAGAAGAAGGTGGAGAGTCTGCGCCTGACAGACGCAGACTGGGAGACCCTGCAGGCGGTGAAGACATTCCTAAGCCCCTTCGCCAAGGTCTCCAAGGCAGCAGAGGGGGCGGCGTACCCGACTGTGTCGATGGTGGTGCCGTACTACAACGGCCTGATCGACGCCATGGAGTCGCGCCTTGCCAAGGGGCCATCTCCGACGCTGCAGCCGATGATCGTGGCGGCGCTGAGCCACTTGAAGAAGTACGCGTACCTCACCAGCAACGAGTACTGGATCGCCACCTTCTTGGACCCATCCATGAAGGCGGCGTGGTTCGACGACGCGCACTGGGAGAAGCTGCATCCCGAGACCGACAGGAGGGTGAGGCCGCGTCCGGCGTCTGGCGAGGTGATCAAGCTGGTGCGCGACCGCGTGGCCGAGTACCAGGCCCGGGCTGCAGAGCTTGCTCCACGGCCGACCCCACTTGCCCCCGTTGCGGAGGAGGAGGAGGGAGACGAGGAGGAGGACGACGATGACGCGCAGTTTCTCCCTAGTCGCCGACGACTTGCGGCGCGTCTGTCGGCGAGCCAGGATGCGGGGGCGGGTGGGATGGTGCAGGATGACGAGGTTAGCAGGTACTTGTCCGAGAGGGTGCGGTGCGACGTGACAGCGCTAGAGTACTGGCGCAGTGCCACCAACATGCAGACGCTGAGGCGCATGGCCCGGGATTATCTCGCCATCCCTGCCACGTCCGCTTCGAGTGAGCGGGTGTTCTCCCTTGGTCGCAACCTCATTTCCTGGAAGCGGCACCGCCTGGCCTCTCAGAGGACGCGAGCTGTCATGATTCTCAGATCATGGTACAGTTCACACCCTGGCCAGAGGATTGGCGAGGGCCGCCGACCGAGAAGCGTCGCACCACCAGAGTTCGCCATTGAGGGCGAGGGGGCAGAGGAGGATGACGAGGAGGAGGAGGAGGAGGAGGGTGTGGAGGCTGACGACACAGCTGCAGCAGAGGATGGTGTTGTTGGTAGTAGCAGTGGCGCCTTAGTGTAGGAATTTGTTAGACTTTGACATTTCCCTTCACAGTATGTTATGTTGTACTATTGGGTTCGTTGCATGCACACATATACACCTTGCACACATTTTGCTATCATCCTGGACCTTGAAATCTGTTTTCTGACATGTGTGACTATAGTGAATTTTCCCCTGGGCGAACACGAACATGTTCGTCTCGAACATGTTCGTGTTCGCCTGCTGAAAAAAATCGTTCGCCACAGAAAGGCGAACGGCGAACATATATTTTCAGCTAAATAGTTCGCCGAACCGAACAGTGTTCGGTTCGGCAAAAGTACATGTTCGAGGGTGGGCGAACTCGAACATGTTCGAGTTCGCCCTTTGCTCATGCCTAGTCGCAAGCCCTGTTTATCTTTCTGGGAGTTTCTTCCCTGCTTCTGTCGTGCCTGCCCCAGGGCCCTTTCTTGGAACAACCTGACTGGCAGCATCCCAGAGTCCATTGGCAACCTCCTGCAGCTCACAACCTTGTAAGCACACCCGTGTTCTCTTGAGCTGAAAGCACACCCTTTGTCTCTTAGAGCAGTACCCGACCCGACCCAACCCGACCTGACCGGACCTGACCCGACTAGACCCGACCGGCCCTACCTTTGGGTCAACCCCAGTCGGACGGGTTGGGTCGAACCGTTGCTCATGCCAGCCTTGGAAATCAACAAGGTTGTGACTTTTGAGTCGACTCACAACACAAGTCGCCACTTTGCCGGGTTTGGGCCTCAATCAGATTGGAAATGAGGAACTAATTCACCACTTTCCTTCATCTGGCTTCAGGGTTAACTGATAAAATAGTTTTTTAGTTGACTCAAACGTTATCCCCCCTATTATGTCGATTTGCCTAAAAAATATACAAAACAATTGACCACTTCTATTCAGGACAACGAAGTCCGCATACGGATTTCTGTATTTTGTGACAAATATACCCAACCATGCGTTTGCAATCTCTTTTTATACGCAACCAACAATGCTCCACATGCAGGGAAATTAAAGGAACCAATCTGTCAGGACAACTCCCTCCAACTCTGGGCAAACTCTCCAAACTTGATCAATTGTAAGATACTGTATAATTCGAATAATCAAGAATTACAATAATATATTTGCTTCGTTCTTGTTTGCCTGAAGTGCAGCACACCAAACATACAGAGTCCATCTGCTCGATCTTCTAGGGAGCAGCACCCACGATCATGGAACTTTGCTGGCGTTTGTGTTGAATACCCATCAAGCACCAACCTTTTCGCTAGCACCTTGATATTCTCTGCTATTTTTACTCCAATTCTTCCTTCTGCCCGTCCAGGAATCTGTCTCTAACTGCACTCACGTGCCCGCCTAACAAGAGTCCGTGTGTGGTTCAGCAATTTTCTGAAAGCTCCTTTTGCAGAAAGTGCCCCTCCTTCTGCTCCACCTGCAATAAGACAGCACCAAGTGAGCTAAAAAAAAAACATGGAGAGTACCGTACAAGAAAACTAGATATCGAAGGTCCTCTCCTCTCTCTCATGTTTCCCAAGCATCAAATTTCATGTAGTCATACTTTTGCTGTTACCCTGCGCACATGCCTCCCATTGCAACCTGCCAGCATGGCACTGCATGGCCAAATGTACGTGCTACCTACATGGCCTACTGTCAGTGCCCCATCTCCGCTGTAATATCCATTCCAACTAGGGATGAGCAAGGGGCGAACACGAACATGTTCGTGTTCGCCCCTAGACGAACACATCCGTTTGCCGAACCGAACACTGTTCGGTTCGGCGAACACTTAAAGCAAAAACACGTGTTCGCCGTTCGCCTATGAAGGCATGTTCTGGCGAACCTCGAACACGTTCGTGATCGTCGCGGGGCAAATTGCAGCAGCGGCCCGAACACGAACGTGTTCGGGCGAACATCGAACACTGTTCGGCGAACAAATTAAGGAAAAAAAACAAACCTGTTCGGTTCGCCTCGAACGTGTTCGAGGCGAACCGAACAGGTGTTCGCCCTTGTGCTCATGTCTAATTCCAACCATCGCATCCCCAATATTTTGCTATTTGTCACACTTTCATTTCAGACCCATCATGTCCCCGTCTCTCCATCCGCGTCCAACTCATCCCCGTCCATCCCTCACACACTACAGGCCCACCCTCTCCATCTCCAGCTGCCCCCTCCTTGCCTCCATCTTCCCCCACACCAACCCCGTCCTCCTCTTCAAGCCCCCCTCTCTCGCCTGAAGCGCCTCCCTCCCAGTCTGGAGGCAGTCTTTCCGTGGGAGCCATTGCCGGCATTGCTGTGGCTGCTGTGATGCTGCTGGTCATTGGCATCGGCGTGTTGCTGTGGCGCCGGAGAGGACACAAGAGACGGGCATCACGTGCAGCAAGTATGGTGTCCTGTCCATTCAAAATCCATTTAAACCCTTAAGCTTAACACCTTGACTTGAAATTCCTTATATCCTTAGTCAATAGGAGAGAGACCTGAAAGTCTAGAAAAAACGTTTCCTCTTGAGACACCTCCAATGTAGGGATGAGCAAGGGGCGAACACGTAAAGTTCTTGAGTCATTCGTAAAGTTCATCGTCTTTCATTCATTGTTCCTCCTTTTGACCTTTCCTCTCTTGAGAATTCTTGAGTCACACATATGTCTCTGTCCTTCTACCCTTCCTTCAGAAACTAGAGTCTTTGCAACGATATGGCACAATGGAACGGTTGGCACCTGGCCTCTTCCTCCCGTCATCTCACGCCACACTATCACCCCTCGCACTCCCTATTTGTACCCCATACTATCACCCCTCGCACTCCCTATTTGTACCCCATACTATCACCCCTCGCACTCCCTATTTGTACCCCATACTATCACCCCTCACACTCCCTATTTGTACCCCATACTATCACGGAGTAGTCCCTGGAGGAAGTGCTCACAGCCACCAGCAACTTCTGCCTCCTTTTGCCGTTACAGGCTGGGCTTCAAGCATGCCAGGCGCTAACTGCACTGAGTACTCCCTGGAGGAGGTGCTCACAGCCACCAGCAACTGGTCCTCCATTCACCTTTCGCAATTTCACCTCTCACCCCTCGTGCTTTTCCCCACTACCACAGGTCGTTCCGGCAGCATGCCAGGCGCTAACTGCACGGAGTACTCCCTGGAGGAGGTGCTCACAGCCACCAGCAACTGGTCCTCTGACAACCAGCTTGGCTCGGGTGCCTTTGGTGACGTGTACAAGGGCGTGTCTCCAGATGATGGCACCACCCTGTGGGCCGTCAAGCGAGCCAAACTGATTGACGTGGATTTTTACAAAGAGGTGAGACTGACTCATCTCTGGTCAATTCTGGGACATTTCATAAGTGGGTTTAACTTGATGTGGATTTCCAGAGAGAATTTTGGTGTTATGATGGAGTGATGATGTTCGTTGAATGGGCTGGGCATTTTCTTTTTCATTCCAGTCGCAAAACTGCTCTTTAAGCATGAGCAAATGGCCCGACCCCGGTCGACCCGACCCAATTTGACCAAGTCAGATGGGTTCGGAGTCGGGCCAAGTCCGGTCCCTTCAGGTACAATTTTTCAGAATCCTGACCCGAACCGCTGTATAGGGGCGGGTCGAATAGGACCTGAGCCCAGGTTGGGTTGACCCCGAGGCAGGTCGTCGGGTATCCGTACCCGCTTTCGCCCGCCAGTGTGCGCAAATTGACGATTTCACCACCTATCGCGCAAAGCCACCGACTCATACCCCCCCAATAACATTGGTATGAAAATTCTGAACCAAGTCGGCGCCGCTTACCACTCATCACCGCACTGAATCTACAGAACCCATCCCCCATACACCCATTCACAAATCTCAACATTGAGCACAGCCCAACCCTGTCACTATCCTTTAGCCCATAGATGATACCCCCCACCGAAATCTCAAATTTGGCGCGCAATCTGCAGATTATTGAGCTGATTTTGGGTCGGCCTGACCCCGGTAGCCAGGTCGGCCTGGCCCAGCATAACTTGATAAAATAGGGTTGCGGGTCGACCTAACTTGGCCAGCCTGGCATGAGCAAAGGGCGAACTCGAACATGTTCGAGTTCGCCCACCCTCGAACATGTACTTTTGCCGAACCGAACACTGTTCGGTTCGGCGAACTATTTAGCTGAAAGTTTGTGTTCGCCGTTCGCCCTCTGTGGCGAACGATTTTTTTCAGCAGGCGAACACGAACATGTTCGTGTTCGCCCTGGGGAAAATTCACTATAGTCACACATGTCAGAAAAAAGTTTTCAAGGTTCAGGATGATAGCAAAATGTGTGCAGGGTGTATATGTGTGCATGCAACGAACCCAATAGTACAACATCACATACTGTGAAGGGAAATGTCAAAGTCTAACAAATTCCTACACTAAGTGACTAAGGCGCCACTGCACTGCTACTACCAACAACAGCATCCTCTCCACCAGCTGTGTCGTCAGCCTCCACACCCTCCTCCTCCTCCTCCTCGTCATCCTCCTCTGCCCCCTTGCCCTCAATGGCGAACTCTGGTGGTGCGACGCCTCTCGGTCGACGGCCCTCGCCTATCCTCTGGCCAGGGTGTGAACTGTACCATGATCTGAGAATCATGACAGCTCGCGTCCTCTGAGAGGCCAGGCGGTGCCGCTTCCAGGAAATGAGGTTGCGACCAAGGGAGAACACCCGCTCACTCGAAGCGGACGTGGCAGGGATGGCGAGATAATCCCGGGCCATGCGCCTCAGCGTCTGCATGTTGGTGGCACTGCGCCAGTACTCTAGCACTGTCACGTCGCACCGCACCCTCTCGGACAAGTACCTGCTAACCTCGTCGTCCTGCACCATCCCACCCGCCCCCGCATCCTGGCTCGCCGACAGACGCGCCGCAAGTCGTCGGCGACTAGGGAGAAACTGCGCGTCATCGTCGTCCTCCTCCTCGTCTCCCTCCTCCTCCTCCGCAACGGGGGCAAGTGGGGTCGGCCGTGGAGCAAGCTCTGCAGCCCGGGCCTGGTACTCGGCCACGCGGTCGCGCACCAGCTTGATCACCTCGCCAGACGCCGGACGCGGCCTCACCCTCCTGTCGGTCTCGGGATGCAGCTTCTCCCAGTGCGCGTCGTCGAACCACGCCGCCTTCATGGAAGGGTCCAAGAAGGTGGCGATCCAGTACTCGTTGCTGGTGATGTACACGTACTTCTTCAAGTGGCTCAGCGCCGCCACGATCATCGGCTGCAGCGTCGGAGATGGCCCCTTGGCAAGGCGCGACTCCATGGCGTCGATCAGGCCGCTGTAGTACGGCACCACCATCGACACAGTCGGGTACGCCGCCCCCTCTGCTGCCTTGGAGACCTTGGCGAAGGGGCTTAGGAACGTCTTCACCGCCTGCAGGGTCTCCCAGTCTGCGTCTGTCAGGCGCAAACTCTCCACCTTCTTCTTGTCGGTCTTCGACAAGCCCTGTCGGGTAGAGGGAATGGTTTGGGGGGAGGTATGAGGGAAACTGTGATTATGGAGGAGGATTATGGCATCCGGCCGGCAACATACAAGCATGACCAACAGTATTGTGTAGACGTGCTAACACACCACACCATGACATAACCACACACTACAACCCACACAAAACACAAGTGTTACCTGTGTCTGGGCGAAGAAGACAGTGATGGGGTTCTGCAGAACACCCGCACGCTCGACCATGTCGTGGGTCGACCCCCAGCGCGTAGGACTGTCCTGCACCAGCTTCAACGCCGGCTTCGGCGTGGCGGGGTTGGCCTGCGAGTTCAAGGTCCGCTGTAGGCCCAAGAAAGACCCCGAGCGCTGTGGAGAGAAGCCAATCCACGACGCCATCTCTCTCAGTATCTTCAGCAACTTCCGTATGGAATCCACAGCCAGTGCTGCCTGCACTGCAAGGTTTATCACGTGTGCCAAGCACCTGCGCACGGAACACAACATTGGGAAAAAGATAAGGGGAAGTTGGAGGACACATTGTTAGAGTGAGCCACAAACCCATACCAGACCCCACACACCCTACAACTCGAACCGCACCGGCCCACCCCTCCATACAACTACAAATTGGAGGAGCTGGAACGACACACCACAAAGGCAAACACACGTCCACACTCCCACACACCCAACCCACGCACACTCCCACACTCACCGGAAGTGCATGCGCGAGTTGAAGAAGCACTGACCACCACCCTCCTCCGACATCCGTCTGAAGGCGGCAATGTTGCTAGAGGCGTTGTCTGTCGTGAAACCAAGACAACGCCCCTCCAACCCCCACTGCACAATCGTCTCCTCAACCACCTGCGCCATCTCCCTGCCCCCATGCCGCCCGAGCATCTCATGGAACTCAAGCACCATTGTGCGCAGCTGGAAGTTCTCGTCTATCCAGTGACCAGTCACCACTAGCCATGCCTTGTTGTTGGGTGCCGTCCACATGTCGATGGTGATCGACACCTTGCACCCCAACTCCCCCTCCTTCGCCAGCATCTCCGCAATGGCGGACTGGAGAGCTGCTGTTGCATAGACCACAGTGTCGCGGGATACCGTCCACCGCGAGGGGATGAAGTTCTTCTGTGCGCAGTTGCGGTTTAGCAGGATCAATAGCTCCCGAAACTGGAGGAGGGTAGAGTAGAGACAACTGTGAATGGTGGATATCCGAATGGTGGACATGTGAATGGTGGACATGTGAATGGTGGACATGTGAATGATGGACATGTGAATGATGGACATGTGAATGGTGGACATGTGAATGGTGGACATGTGAATGGTGGACATGTGAGTGAATGGTGGACATGTGAATGGTGGTGGACATGTGAATGGTGGTGGACATGTGAATGGTGGACATGTGAATGGTGGACATGTGAATGGTGGATTACAATAGAAGCATGAAATAGTCAACCACATACTGCCAAAACACCAGGCATGGGACACTCACGGCCTCGGACTCGACGATGCGGAAGGGGAGGTCGCAGGTGACCACCAGCTTGGCGATCGCCTTCCGTAGCTCCTCCGTGGACAGCTTGGTTGTCATGAACCGCTCCATCCCGCCTGACCTCCGAGCTCCACCGGACGCCGTCCCTTTCTTCTTGGCGAGATGCGGCCAAGACTTGGCATGCGGCCACCCATCGACGTAGCCATCCGGCACACCCTTGTAGCCCCCACGAGGAAACGTCTCCCCAGGCAAGTGAACGGACGGAGTGTGGTAACGGTGATGCCACACGTGCATGTGCGCTGTGTGGTAGCTCTCGAAGTGCCGCTCGCCGGGTGTTGTGGTGGATTGCTTCCACGAAATCCTGTCAGTGCAAATCTTGCACTGACGCTTCTCGTCTGCACCTTTAGGCCCGAACATCTGTACTTGCCACCCCGGTTTCTTATTACCCTTGCCAGTCCCCTTACTACTCTCGGACCCTCCGTCCTCGTCTAGGAACTCCGGAGCGACCACACCCTCGCCCAAGGGCTTCCCAGTGAATGTGCAGGGATATGCTCGCTCCCTCAACTTGCTCGCCCTCTTCCTCCGCTTCGGCATCCTAATGGATGCCCGCTTTATCCCCACCTTAACCCCCACGCTCCCTCCTCCTTCAGCCACATGCTGTGAGGCCGCCTCTGTCGCCGCCCCTCCACCACCCTCTCCCACCCCCTCCTCCACCTCCTCTGGCTCCAACCCATCCATCTCATGGTCCTCCTCATCATCCCCCCCTTTCCCACCGCCATGCGTCTCGGGATCCCACCCGGCCTCACTGTCATCCCCGCTCCCCTCATCGTCCTCATCCTCCTCGCCCTCACCCTCCTCCTCCTCATCTTCCTCCCCACTCCCACTCTCCGGCTGCGTCTGCCCAGAAGGAGGGGGTCGCGGGCCTGAGTAACGGAACGAGTGACGGGACGTCGGCGCCGCTACGGAAAGAAACCCCCCGACGAAACAAGCGCCGGCTCCTGCAGGTCCATCCCCTACTCGCCCCTGCATAGGTCGTGGTGGAGAACCTGGTGTACCGCCCTGGGCGCTGCCTGCACCTCGTTCTACAGATCCATGTTGGCTGGAAGCCATAAATCCGCCCTCGGCCTTAAAACCCTAAAACCCCAAAGGAACGGTCGCAAGCCACGGATAGCACGGTCCTAATTGAACTCCTAGTTACGTGTGGCACGGAGAAATGCCCGCCCCTACAACTAGAGAATTAACCTCTACGAAATTGATCCCGTAGCTACTACGAACTAACCCCTCGCGATTTCTGAAATTACCCTTCACTCACTACTACGAACTACTTAGTTGACATGTTCGTGTAATAGTTAGGGAACGGTGTGTGGTGGCTCTTAGGGATGAAGCCTATGGTGGTTGAGGGAGGGAGGGCTAACCAACAAACGCGTTTTGAGTTTGAGCTCAAAAAATGAGCTCAAACTCAAATTGGCCGCGACCTAAATTTGGTCGCGGCCAATTTTGACGCGAACACTTTAGTGTTCGCGTCAAGCCGAAAACGAACACGAACATGTTCGTGTTCGTCCACACTCCGCCAAATGGAGGTGGCGAACGGCGAACATGTTCGGCCGAACACCGAACATGTTCGCCACGAACTATTTTTTTCAAAAAAAAAAATAGTTCGGTTCGCCTCGAACATGTTCGAGGCGAACCGAACAGGTGTTCGACATCTTGCTCATGTCTATGGCCAGGTAGTATCCGGCGTGACATGTTGCGTTTGAGAATGGTCGGCCCAATCCGGACCGGGTCAACCCAATTCAGCCGAGCACTCATCCCACACTGGCTCTCGATGCATTTCGCCATGGCATGCCACTCGCCATCTGCTGAGCTATGTGAAAGCCATTTCATTGACACTTGTTCCTCATGTCATTCATCCCGCATTGATGTGCTGTCCATTCCTGTAAATCTCCTCGCAGGTCCAGCAAATGGCCGACAAGAACCATCCCAACATCGTGCGGCTGCTTGGGTTTGCCATTGGAGGGGACATGAGGACACGGCCAGAGCAAATCTTGATCTACGAGTTTGTTTCCAACGGTGACCTTGACCAATTTGTTAAGAAGGGTACGTAGCACACCTTTTTTTTTTTCTTGTTATTTCTTGTGGCACTCATTGTGTCACCCACCCACCATGATTTGTCACTGATGTTGCATGGCTCATGTTCCGTCACTCTCCTGTGTATCTGTGCATGTGTGCAGAGGCGTCCTTCACTCTCACCTTCCAGCAGCAGCTGGACATCCTCATTGGTGCGGCACATGGCTTTGAGTACCTCCACAGCTTTGGCCTTGTGCATCGCGACATCAAACCCGCCAACATCCTTCTCGGGGCAAACATGCAGGCAAGCAAGCGGTTTGAGCCGGCAGGTGTGTTTTGAGTCGACTCAAGACATCAAACCTGCCAACTAGGAAAAGAAATGACGAACACAAACATGGTCTGTTCGAACGTGCCGACTCAAACCGGACTGGACATGTTTGTGTTCGCCCGAACACTTTCTGGAAAGGACTTGTTTGGGTGTTTGCCTAGAAAGGCAAACACCTATTGTTCCCGCCGGGCACGAACAAGTTTGGGGCGAGAATTTTCCTGTTTGGAAAAACAGCAGCAGTTGTTATAGTCATATCATTCCGGAAGGTGAGTTCCGAGTGGAGTGGTCATACATGGGGGCGTTTGGGAGTGTAGCCAGCCTATTAAGATGCCAGCCAAATAGAAAAATTACCGATTCCTGACTCAAAAGCAATGAATCCGCCCTCATAAGCAGAGTAATTTGCCGCACAGGGGGCTTTCCAATGAGCATCGCGAAACAGCAAGGTACACAAGGAGTTAGGGTGAGATAGGAATCCGCATATGATTCTCAACGCACGGTACATATATGGAATGTCATGTAAGCACAAAAATGCTACAGCACGGCGGAACTGCCACCAGCTACTCCCCCATCCAATAAAGCATCCGCCCCCTCCACCTCATCCTCCGCCTCCAACCCTCTCCCTCGAGTGTGACATTCGGTGATGGTGCTCCTCTCGCTCTGCGAGCCTTGCCAATCTTCAGTCAGTGCTGCTTCTACGAGTTGAGGTTGCGGCCCATGGAGAACACATGCTCCCTAGCAGCAACCGTGGCTGGGATAAGAAGATAACCCTTCACCATCTGCCACAGTGTCATCATGTTGTGAGCATGGCACCAGTAGTACCATAACGCTCTCACGCTCGACCGCATCTGCTCTGCCTAGCCAATTACCTAGCGACCTCATCATCCTGAACCATCCCACCCCCTCCCGCTGCCTGACTCGCTGACATGCGAGCCATCAGTCGCCCGCGGCTAGGATGAAACTGATGCTAGTGGCGTCGGCTGGGGAGCCAGCCGTGCAGCTGCGGCCAAATCACCCCCGTGGAAGTGACACGCGGCCTCACCCCCCCCCCCCCCCCCCCCCCCCCGCCGTCCCCGGATGCAACCTCTCCCAGTGGTTCGTGTCGGAATACGTCGCTCTCATGTGGATCCAAGAAGGTGGCAATTCAGTACTTGCTGCTACTGGCACAGTATTACTTCTTGAGGTGGGCGAGTGTTGTGATGAGCACCAGACGGAGCCTCTCCGATGGTCTCTTGTGGAGGAGCGCCTCCAAGCTGTCGATAAGGCTGTTCTAGAACGGCGCCACCATCAACACCGTGGGATGCGCCGACCCCTTTAGCGGCCTTGGGGACCTTGTTGAAGGGGCTGGGGAACCGGTTTAATGCCTCCCAGGTGTCCCAATGGAAGGCTCAAAGCGCGTGAAGGCGAGCTTCTCCTTTTCCGCCCACATCGAGCTATGGTGATAGGCTGGGAGAATGAGAAGTGATGAACTTGTTTCATTGGAAACAATGTTTCGCATTGTGGATCGTGGTTGCGAACTTGTTCGGCAACAAAGTGGTCTAAGGTTTGGAAAACAGGGTTTAGGTGGGAATCCTACCTCACCTCACACAGGCAACCTTCATGACGCACCTGGTCCTCTGCAGAGTAAAGTGCGATCGCCCTCCGAAGAACCAACACATGCTCGACCATGTCGTACGTCAAGCCGCACCAAACTGAGTTGTTCTGAGGCTATTTTTGAGGCGCCTCAAAACTGCCCTCGGAAGAACCGACTCATCCTCGACCATGTCGTGCGTCGAGCTCCACCGAACTGGGTTCCCCTGCACCAGCTTCAGAGGCGGGATTTTGGTCTTCGACAATTCCTGCATCCCCAAGAACAAAGCTCCACGCTGGGGCGAATAGCCCACCCACGACGCCATCTTGCGCACGAGACGCAGAACCTCGCGCACGCTCTCGATCGAATTGCCGATTGCATGGCCAGCTTGACCACATTGGGCAGGCATCTGTGGTTAGAATGTTAGACATTCATGCAAAAGTGTGAGCTTGTCAACATATGTGGGGGGTCTCTGAGTCTAACATATGAGCATGTCACCGCCTCACTCACACGTCGTTGGCTAGCAAGCATACTCGAAGTGCATCTGACTGCGCAAGTAGGCGCGCCTCCCACTGTCCTCGCCGAGCAGCATGAACGCGAGCACGCCTGAATGTGTTCGACCCGAACATAAAACGTATATATGTATATATATATATCTGTGTGTGTGTGTGTGTGTGTGTGTGTGTGTGTGTGTGTGTGTGTGTGTGTGTGTGTGTGTTGTGTATGTGTGTGTGTGTGTGTGTGTGTGTGTGTGTGTGTTGTGTGTGTGTGTGTGTGTGTGTGTGTGTGTGTGTGTGTGCGCGCTCACGCATACCGCCAACATTCAACGCAGGGAAAAAAACCACGCAAGCAACCTATAGTGTTATTCAAGCACACTATACATGAAACCTAGACAAGTGTGTTTATCAGTCGACTCAAGACATCACATGCACCAGCATCATTTTTAAGCAAACATGCAGGCAAGCAAGCGCTTTGCAAACACCCTAAGAGTACACACAGAGTGGATGGTGTGTCGAGTGCAATGAGAAGTCGATCTTATATTGATTATACCTCAATAATTGATTCGAGGAACTTATTTGAAATGTGAAGGCAAGTGTAGATTTTCATAAGAACAAGAGTTGAAGGGAGTAGTTAGTTCTTTGCACCGACTGGATTCTTTTCATAAGCACAGCCGTCACCACCGTATGCTTAAAGGGCGTGTTTTTTTCTTTTTACGTGTCAGAACAACCATATCCCTCAAGCCTCTCCACCTGTTCGCCTTCTCTGTTGATCGTGTGAAGATTGAGAAAGAATGAGTGATTAGATTAGACAAGAAACAAGCATACATAGGTTGGATGAAAGGGTTGGAGAAGAAGGGTTGGGTTGACCGCACTTTGTGGGAAGTGAGGCAACCTCAGGCCCACTTGGGTTGGGTTGGCCTCACTTTTGGGAAGTGAGGAAACCTGAGGCCAAGTGGGTTGCATTTGGGGGCTCCACCACAATTGGGTTGGATTGGCACCCCACAATGCAAGACTACACCCAAAGTTGGGTGTAGTCCCAACCCAACTTTACACCACAATTAGTGTACAGCCACAAGTGTTAGCATGCTAGAACATAGGATTCTAACACAACCCCTTAGCATGTGAACACAGGAAGGGAGCAACCCCTGAATCAAGGGGCCCCTGGGCGAGCCAGGCCGATGAGGCGGAGGAGAGCAGAGTGCACAGGGCGAAGGAGGGCCTTGGTGAAGATGTTGGCCAAGTTGGCCTCGGCAGCAATCTTGCGGACAGCAAGAAGACCGCGCTAGACGAGCTCGCGGATGAAGAAATGGCGCAGTTCGATGTGCTTGGAGCGGGCGTGGT
The DNA here is from genome assembly GCA_947471745.1 of Closterium sp. Naga37s-1. Lineage (NCBI taxonomy): Eukaryota > Viridiplantae > Streptophyta > Zygnematophyceae > Desmidiales > Closteriaceae > Closterium > Closterium sp. Naga37s-1. Next base: position 278,508 of record CANJKZ010000293.1, read on the forward strand.
AGACAGGGTCCTGAGTGAGGTGGATGGTGCTGGCATTGTCACACCAGAGGGTGGGGCAGGGCTGAGGGGCGCCAAGCTCAGCAAGAAGAAAGCAGAGCCAGCGAGATTCCTGGGCGGCCATGGTGCCAGCGTAGGGCTCGGCCTCGCAGGTGGAGAAGGAAACGGAGGAGGAGCGTGCGGAGCACCAGATAACAAGGCCGCTGCCGAGGGTGAAGCCCTAGCCCTGAGAGGAGCGACGGTCCGGCTGCGTGTCGGCCCAAGAGGAGTCGCTAAAGCCCGAAAGTACGGGAGGGGAGGAGCCACCAAGAGTGAGGGCGTGGTCCTTGATGCCGCGAAGGTAGCGAAGGACCCGTTTAGCAGCTTTCCAGTGCACCTCTGTGTGGCGACCAGTGCCAACAAAGCGAGCGAGCACGCTGATGGGGTAGGCAAGCTCGTGACGGGTGCACATCATACTGTACATCAGCGACCCAACGAGCTCAGCATAAGGGCGAGTGGAGGAGGGAGAAGTGGGTGGGGCAAGCTGGTGGCCAAAAGGGAGGGGGTTGGCCATGGGACTGGCCTGCGCCATCTCGAAATTCTCCAAGATCTGGCCGATGTAATGGGACTGGGAGAGGGTGATGGTGCGAGCAGGACGGTCGCGAGTGATAGCCACGCCCAGGTAGTGTGTGAGGTCGCCCAGGTCCTTGCACTTGAGGCGCTGCTGCAGCTGCAGCTTCATCTGCTCCATGTCAGCCTTGGAGTCAGCGAGCGGGATCATGTTATCCACATACACCAGAATGAAGAAGCGGCGAGGGGAGGAGCGAAGGATGAGACTGGCGTCAGAATGCGAGGCAGAGAAACCGAGGGACCCCACGGTGGCAGACAGCTTCACGTGCCACTCCCTTGGCGCCTGCTTCAAGCCGTAGACAGGCCGACGCAGCCGCCACATAGTGTTCTCTGGAAAGGCGGCGTGGAACCCGCGGGCGCGCCGGAGGAAGATACGCTCATGCAGGTCCCCTTGCAGGAAAGCGTTGGAGACGTCCATGGAGCAGATCTCCATGTCGTTGCGCGCACCAACGTCGAGGAGGGTGCGGAGGGTGGGCGGCTTGGCGGTGGGGGCGAAGGTGAGCCGGTAATCCTCAGGCCAAGTCTGGGTGAAACCCTTAGCGCAGTAGAGGGCCTTGTAGACTGGATCCTCGCCCGGCAGCTGCTTCACCCGAAAGACCCACTTGCCCGCGACAAGGTTGGCGTTGGCCGAGAGGGGGACATCAACGAAGGAGTCGTTACGAATAAATGCCTCACACTCCAGGAAGATTGTCGCTATCCACTTGTCCGCATCAGGGCAGGTGATGGCTTCTTGAAAGGTGGAGGGAGTGAAGATGGTGGGGGTGGAGGTGGCGCCAAGGATGGGAAAGCCTAGGAAGTCAAGGAAGATGGAGGCAAGGTAAGGAGTGTGGTGCCGAATGTGGAGGAACTCCTCATGGGAGTCCTCAAGGAGCTGAATGGAGGCGGGAGGGGGGGCTCCAATGAGCTTGTCCAGGGAGCGAGTGTGCATGCGAGGGAGGAGGAAAGGGGAGAAGCGGGAAGTTGCTCGGTGCTGCTGCTGCGCCTGCTGCTGCTGCTGCTGCTGCTGCTGCTGCCCCTGCTGCTGCTGCTGCTGCTGCCCCTACTGCTGAGTCGGCTGCTGCTGCTGCTGCTGACCCGACTGCTGCTGCTGCTGCTGCTGCCCCGGCTGCTGACTCGGCTGCCGCTGCTGCTGCTGCTGCTGCTGCTGCCCCTGCTGCGGAACCGGCTGCTGCTGCTGCTGCTGCTGCTGCTGCTGCCGCTGCCGCTGCTGAGGACCCGGCTGCTGCTGCTGCTGCTGCTGGCCCGGCCGTTGCAGAGAAGGGGGAGAGTGAGAGGAGGGAGAGGGGGGAGGGGGCGCAGCTGAGTGGGCCAGGGAGGCGGGTGCGGTGGGGTCATAGACGTCAGCAGAGGAGGACGGAGGGAGTGGAGCGACAACGGGGGGGAGAAGAGGAGTGGGAGGGAGGAGAGGTGGGAGGACAGTGCCGGTCCACGCGAGGGGGCGAGAGGGAGGAGGGAGAGGGTCTGGAGGAGTGGAGTAGTAAGGGATGGACTCATCGAAGACGACGTCAATGTTGGGATGACGCGGTTGGTGGGAGGGTGGAGGAACTGGTAGCCTGGGGATTCGCGATTGTGCCCGAGGTAGACGCACTCCAGGGCACGGGGGGCGAGCTTGCCAGCGGCACGGGAGCGATCGGCCGGTGGGATGAGGACGAAGGACTTGCAGCCCCAAACGCGAAGGCCGGCAGCGTCAGGCTTGGCCTTAGACCAGAGTTTTGTGGGGGAGGAGGAGGGATGCTGAGGGTGGGAGCGGAGATTAAGGAGGAGGGCGGCATGGAGGAGGGCATAGCTCCAAAGGGAAGGAGGGGTGGAGGCGTGAGCAATGAGGCAACGGGAAATTTTGGTGATTTCACGGATGCGTCTCTCAGCGATGCCATTTTGTTGAGGGGAGTGGGGAAGGGTGGAGTTTTGCTGAATTCCATGAGTTCTACAGAAGGTGGCGAGGGTGTTGTTGATGAACTCGCCCCCACCGTCAGAGTGAAGGCGGCCAATGGGGCGTTTGAAGTGAGTGCAGCACTGCTCAGCCCAGTTGATGACCACAGCCGGCACCTGGTCCTTGGTGTGAAGGAAAAAGACAGTGGAGTACCAACTGTGGTCGTCGACGAGGACGAGCATGTACCGGTGCCCCTGACGGGAGCGGATGGGATAGGGACCCCAGAGATCCATGTGGACAAGGTCAATGGGGGCGGCAGTAAAGGTGGGATGGCTGTGATGGGGGGACTGCTTGAGCTTTCCATGAATGCACGAGGGGCATGGGGGAGCAGGAGAGGAGGGGAGGGGAGGTAAGGTGGGAGAGAGGCTGTGAAGGAGGCGAGAGGTGATAGTGGTGCGAAGTGCGGCGAAGTTGGGATGGCCGAGTCTGTGATGCAAAATGACTGCTGGGTGGGAGCGAGCAGTAGTGGAGGAGGGGAATGGGGTGGGAGAAGAGGTGGGGAGGGAGGAGGAGGGGGGTGAAGTAGGGGAGGGGGATACCTGAGGGGGAGGGAGAGGGGGAGGAGGACCGGTGGAAGTACCAGCACGAGTGGTAATATGACAGAAAGAGGGACGGGGTGTGCGGAGCGTGTAAAGGCGAGTGCGAGGGCAAAGGGGAATGCGCAGAAGGAAGCGGCCAGAGGAGGTTTGGTAGAGATCACAGTAATTAGCAAAACCACGGTAAATGGCGGTAATACCGACACCTTGGAGCTCTCGGTGAGAGAGGAGGTTGTTGCGAAGGGTTGGGATGTGGAGACCTGTGACCCTACCGGAGGGGAAAGCAGTGCAAGGGAGGGTGGAGAGGTGAGTGCATGGGATGGAGAAGCTGGAGTCAGCACCATGAACCTAGGTTGGAAGTGGGAGGGGGGTGAGGGTGCCAGCGTCTTTGAGTGCGGTTTCTGTGGCCCCACTGTCAAGGACAAAGTCCAAGGTGGGGGCGGAAAGAAGGGGAGGTGACACGGGGTACTGGAATGACGTCTCATTGATAGCAGAGGGATACATGGAAGAGACGGATGGTGCAGCAGCAACATGACCAAGGAAACTGCCTTGAGAGTCAAGGACACTTGGGGGGGCAGAAGGAATGGAACCCCGGGGGGGGGAGCAAGGGAGGCATGAGCGGCCATGGCCGTTGCGCCGAAGGTCATCGGCTGCTGCTGCCACTGCGGCTGAAGGTACTGCGGCGGCTGCTGCTGCTGGAAGAACTGCTGCTGTGGTGGCTGCTGCGGCTGCTGCGGCTGGAGAAACTGCGGCTGCTGCTGCTGGGGGAAGTACTGCTGCTGCTGTTGCTGATGCTGCTGAAACTGCTGCAGCTAGGAAGGGGGGGGGGGGATGAGAAGGCGGAGGTGAGCGGGGAGGAAGGAGGGGAGGGTCTGAATGTCCACGAGGGAGGGGCGAGGGGTAACACTGTTCTAGCGAGGAGGGGTACCAGTGTTGCCACGGTCAAACCGGGCGTCATCGAGCGCCTTGAAGCAGGTGGCAGGGGCTGGTTGGTCTGACCACACGGCGTGCCGCGTGGGGTCCATGACGGCGAACATACGTGCAGGGGGGGAGTCCCAGGGCGACCACCACCACGGCTCACAGCTCCTCCGGCACTAGAGGAACCTCCGGGAGTGGGGCCACCAGGACCACCACCACCACCACGGCCACCACGGCCACCACCGCCACTACCCCGACTGCCACCTCCGCCACTACCCCGACTGCCACCTCCGCCCCCTCCACGACCCCCTCCGCCCCCTCCACGACCCCCTCCGCCGTCGTTGCGACCACCCAGGTTGCGCGGCTGCGTGGCATTGAGGGAGGTGGAGGAGGAATGAGTGGTGGTGAGGTTGACAATGGGGGTGCGGAGCTTGACCTCCGTGTCAATGATCCGCTTAGTCACTTCGGGGAGGCCAGCCAGGGGGTTTGCCTCGGTGAAGGCGTGAAGGTGGGACTCGTAGTCCGGCGTGAGGTTGAAGAGCAGACGGTGGATCTGCAGGGGCTCGAAAAGGGCAGCCTGGCGAGCGGCAAGGTGATCGGCTACCCCCAGCATGCGCCCCACGTAGTCGACTGCGCCGTCGCAGGTGGCAAGGGTAATGGAAAAGTACTCTTGGAACAGAACGCTGACGGAGCTGATGTCGCGACGCTCGAACATAGACAGGAGCTCGGTCCAAATCAGGTGAGCGCGCATCTCGCGAGCTTGGAAGCGGCGCATAAGGGCGTCAGGGAGTGCACCGAGGAGAATGGTGTAGGCGCGGTTGTCGGCAGCGGCCCAGGCGATGCTGTTGGGGATGTAAGTCGCCATAGAGGTGTTGTACTCCGCAATCAACTCCAGGCGAGTGGCACGCTCTGACGATGCAAAGTCGTGGTTGAGCACAGCAACGTCATGGTCGGCTTTGCGGATGAGGTATTCGCGGCGGTTGTGGAGGAAGGTGGCGTCTGCAACAGCCTGAAGCTCAAGGGTAGTGGCTGTTAACGGGAGTGAAGTGTTTGCCCCGCCCTCGCTTGGGCAACGCCGACGACTTGGTCGGATGTATGGGAGTAGCAGCTGACCATCCGCAGTGGGAGAGCTGCTCGACAGGCTTCGTCGAGCTGCAGGGGACCGCTGTGGTGTTGCTGTCGACCTGGGAGCTCGACAGCTGCAAATGACTGGTCTGGGCGACGGGTGGGCCGTCGACCAGGAGGGGCTGTTCGACCGGGAGGTCGACGGAGCAGTCCGTCGACCTGAAAGTGAGCAGCGGACGACGAGGGGAGCTCGTCGACGGAAGGGGTCCGTCTACCAAGGGGTAGCTCGACGGGAGCCGTGGTCGACCAGAGGCACTTGGAGTTGTCCTGGTCGACCGGGTAACCTGCTCGGCGAGTTCTGCGGAGGCACGCAAACGTCGAGGTCGCGATGGCGAAGGCGACTTTAGGTTGGTATCCCGAAGTCGATATGGCTCGTCAGGCGCAGACAACAGCCGACGAATGCACAACGGTGCAAGTCAGGCCAATCGTCTGCGCGCATCTGCGAGCGTGCGCACTGCTGTCTTCTACGGGGCAACGCTGGACAGTCGCTCTGCTGCAGCGTTGGCACACCGTCGACCTGCTGTGTTGGCAGGTCACCTTTCTGCAGTGCTGGCGCGGCTCCTCTAAGCAACGCTGGCAGGCGGTCGACCATGCTGTGCTGTGTGTCGACCAGGCTAGCTGCAGAGTTGCTAGGTGCCTGATGTAGTCATTCTTGTCTTTGCTTGTCTAACAATTCTATAATCCCAACTATGCTAGTGGAAACTCTTGCCGATTTCTCCCGTGATTGTGCAAGCACTAAGGAACTAGGCAAAGCTACGATTCACTCCTAGTAGTTCGTGCCAAGCCGGTAGTCTAGCTCACCACCGTTGTAGAGTGATTCTCCGCAGTGGCCACGCCCAGGGTAGGCTCAGGAGGAGGGGGGCCAGGACGGGAAGGGAGAGGGGGAGGTTCGCCAGGGTGATTGGGTGCAGTCGGCTGGAGAGCCTGCGGACGGCGAAGGAGAACGTCAAGGACGCAGTAGGGTCCGATGAAGGCGTCTTGAAGGATGTGGCGAATGCTGCCGACGAACGAGTGCCAGTTGATGGCGGAGCGATCTGCAGCAAGCTGCAGCTTGTCGACCGAGGAGGCGTCGATGGGAGGGGGGAGAGGAACAGGAGGGGTGGAGGCCATGATGGGCGGCGGCGGGTGGACCCGCGGCGACCGAGGAGGAGACGACGGCGGGTGGACCCGCGGCGGTCAAGGGGGAGGCGACGGCGGGTGGACCCGCGGCGGCCAGGGGAAGGGGGAGGCGCTGCTGGTGGAGCTGGGGCACTTCGCCGGCTGTTGCTGCTGCTGGACCCCTCCGGCTGTTGCTGCTGCTGCTGCTGCCGCTGCTGCCGCTGATGTTGCTGCTGCCGCTGCTGCCGCTGCTGCCGTTGATGCCGCTGCTGCCGCTGCTGCCGTTGATGCCGCTGCTGCCGCTGCTGCCGCTGCTGCTGCTGCTGCTGCCGCTGCTGCCGCCGCTGCTGCTGCTGCCGCTGCTGCAAGGAGAGGGGAGAGGGAGAGGAGGAGGGAGAGGGGGAGAGGGGGAGGGGAAGGAGGATGCAGACACGGGTGCGGCTGCCGCTGCTGCCACTGCTGCCGCTGATGTCGCTGCCACCGCTGCCGCCGCTGCTGCCATTGATGCCGCTGCCGCCTCTGCTGCCGCTGCTGCTGCTGCTGTCGCTGCTGCCGCTGCTGCCGCTGCTGCCGCTGCTGCAAGGAGAGGGGGGAGGAAGAGGGAGAGGGGGAGAGGAGGGAGGGGAAGGAGGATGCAGTCACGGGTGCGGCTGCCGCTGCTGTCGCTGCTGAGAGGAGAGGGGAGAGGGAGAGGAGGGAGAGGGGAAGAAAAAAAAAGGGGGGGGGGGAAGGAGGATGCAGTCGTTGGTGCAGCTGCTGCTGATGCGGCCGCGGCTGGTACGGCTCCGCTGCTGCCGCTGCTGTTGCTGCTGTGGCGGCTGAAATGGTGGGGAGAGAGCGGGGGGAGGGGGGGGGGGAAGGGTGGAGTGGCGGCGGAATGCGCAGGGGGGAGGGGGGGGGGGGGGGGGGGGGGGGGGGCGACAGGGTCGCGGGGACGGGGTGAGCAGGCGGCGACGATGTGGTCACGGCGGCGGAAACGGCGGGCGGTGACGGCGCGAAGACGGCAGGAAGGGGGGAGGGGGGGGGGGGGGAGTCGCGGTGGAGGGATGCGCAGGCAGTGAAGCGCAGTCGCGGCGGCGGGAATAGGAGGCGGCGACGGTGCAGTCGCGGCGACGGAAATTGCGGCGGAAATGGCGGTGCAGTCGCGGCGGCGGTACGTGCAGGCGACGACGGGGCAGTCGCGGGGGGTGGACGTGCAGGCGGCGACGTGCAGTCGCGGCGGCGGGCACCGCAGGCGGCGAGAACTTAGCCGCGGCGAGGGAAGGTGCAGGCGGCGATGTGAGGTCGCAGCGGCGGGACGGGCAGCCGGCGACGAAAAGGTCGCGGCGGCGGAAGGGCCGGCGACGACGGGAAAACGAGTCGCGGCGGCTGGGAGGGCAGGCGGCGACGGAAGGGTCGCGGCGGCAGGAGCAGAGGGCGGCGACGCAGCGGTCGCGGCGGTGAAAGCCGCGGGCGGGAAGGCGCGGGCGGCGAAATCCGCGGGACACGGCGGTGAAGGCCGCGGCGGAATCGCGGCGAGGGAAATGGAGGGAGAGGGAGGAAGGGAGGCCGTGGCGGAAGGGCACGGGCGGCGGCTGAGAGGCCGCGGCGGGAAAGCGCCGAGATGGGGAAGGGGGGAGGGGGACGAGGGCGACGGAAGGGTTGTCGTAAAGGAAGCGAATGATGGGCCCTTGGGAAAAAAAAGCTGGAGGGGGGGAGGTTGCCTTAGGAAGGGCTTAGCTCTATACCATGTGAGGATTGAGAAAGAATGAGTGATTATATTAGAGAAGAAACAAGCATACATAGGTTGGATGAAAGGGTTGGAGAAGAAGGGTTGGGTTGACCACACTTTGTGGGAAGTGAGGCAACCTCAGGCCCACTTGGGTTGGGTTGGCCTCACTTTTGGGAAGTGAGGCAACCTGAGGCCAAGTGGGTTGCATTTGGGGGCTCCACCACAATTGGGTTGGATTGGCACCCCACAATGCAAGACTACACCCAAAGTTGGGTGTAGTCCCAACCCAACTGTACACCACAATTGGTGTACAGTCACAAGCGTTAGCATGCTAGAACATAGGATTTTAACAGATCATACTAGCAACTCTAATGTACCTTGTCATGTGAAAAGTGTCATCGCTAACTTCAGTACAATACATGCAACTCAGCATAACGTACATTTCAATTCAACAAAATAAAAATTACAAGGCATTGTTCCGTTTATTTTCTGACATGAAATTCCCTGATTCAACTATTACATCATTCATCAGGCCAAGATCGGTGACTTTGGGCTGTTGAGGGTGGGAGAGGGGACCACTGTCGGCACAACTCGGGTGATGGGAACACCGGGCTATGTGGATCCCATCTACTCACGCACGTCCAAGGCCACCACTGCCACCGATGTGTACAGGTGAGGAACTGTTGTCTTCAGGTGAAATAGGACTATGAGCAGGCAAAGGTTTTTTCAACTGTTAAACAAACCTCTCTATGCGAGGCAGCTACTATGTGCGTAACAAATAATAATAAGTCAATGCGTGACAGTTTGTTCATGCTTGTGCTCATTGTGCTCACTAGGTGCTTGCTTTGCTTTGCTAATGCTTGTGGATTATGTCATCATACAAGGCTGGTGAACCACTCACAATGTGGCAAATCCTTGTGAGCTGCTTGCCACCCTCTCCCTTCTTTGTGTGTGCAGCTTCGGTGTGCTCATGCTTGTGGTGATCACCGGTCGCAGCCCACGCTCTTCAGAGGGTGAAAAGAATGGCCACATTCTGCGATGGGTAGGTGCTGCTGCTTTGTGTGCGGTGCACTGGGGTATGCTGTGTTAAAGATGTGAGATGGCACTGTGGCATGTGCGGTTGGTTCAAGCAGCACTCTGCCTAAGTTGGTGGCGCAAACAGCCACGATCTCCGCATTGCTGCTTCATGTGCGGCACACGTAGTGACTTTCAAGTTGGCTTTGTCGTTAGCTTGCACAACCACAACCTGCAATAGGTAGGTGTTTCTGCTTGGTGGTGAGTATGCAACAACAGGGTTGTTGTGTAAAATACTCAAATAGTCCCTGCGAAGCATAGCACTTGCTGCTTTCAGGCAAGCAAGTTGGTGGCACGAGAACATGATGGCACGGTGAGTATGACATGATGGCAGGAAGGCATGATGGCACAATGACACGTTGGTACAACAGCGCCTAAATGTCCTTATCCCTGCCCACCTTGCTCAATCAGTCAGGTGCAGGCATGCCTCAGCTACCCTCTTGTCAGACACCCTCCTGTCAGGTGGTGGATTGCGTTTCCTCCAATATCCCAACCCTCCTCAAGGACCTGAGCACAGACGCCCCTGATGCTGCTGTGCTGCGCCATCCCCTGTCCCTGCTCCCATCCCCACCCACCTTGTTCAACCCGTCAGGTGGAATATTGCATTTTCTCTGACAGCCCGGCCCGCCTCTTGTTGCTCAACTCAATCTGCCCGGACCTCAGCATGGACGCCCTTGATGATGCTGTGCTGCACCATTCCCTGTTTCTGACCCGACCCCCTTGTTCAACCTGTCAGGTGGAGGATTGCGTTTCCTCCAACAACCTGGCCCTCCTCAAGGACTTGGACATGGACGCCCCAGATGATGCTGTGCTGCGCCTGGCCCAGCTGGCTCTGCGCTGCACTGTGCAGCGCACTGCAAGCCGGCCCAGCATGGCCACCATTGCCAACGAGCTGCAGGGAATCAGGCACGAGGTGGTGGGGAAGGAGGTGCTGAGTGCGGCGGTCAAGGTGGATGAGCAAGCAGAGGGAATGCGAAGTGGGACGTTGTATCCCAATAACTTGGCTGCAATGTTGGAAGCTATTAAGAGCATGGAGGAGGGGGAGTCTACTGGGGAGCAATCAGGTATTATCTGAAGAATCACCTGGAGCAGCATTGACGCATGTAGACCTGTATTTGGCCTTGTAACGTCGAAGTGCTATCCGACCTTATTGAAGTGCAAGTAGCACTTTTTCTATTATACATGTTAGGGTATCATGCTTGACTAGCAAAATACTTTTTCCCAAGAAATGTTTTTTGGCATCATCGTTTAGAGATTCTTCGCAATGGTGTCCCAGGCTTCTCTGTTGCTTGCCAACTACTCTATGCATAACGCCCGCTTGACCACGATTCCCGTTGGACCCATGCCCTTTCCTCTCACTTGCCGCTCCACTCCTTGATCCCTCTCATGCTTTCCTCCGACCTCATGCACGATTTCTCGTCTTCTGACTAAACACTCGTTCGCTCCTTTCGGATTCCCGGTTATTCGCAACATATACGGCCGATGCTTCGTCGCGCCCTTCCGACGAGATGGAGACAATATCGCACATATTTCTTGCCAGCCCGGGGCGGCCTCGGAGGTGATCGCCAGGGCTCAGGTTATCAATGTAATTTACCCTTCTATACTGGTTACAAGGGTGAAATTTTGGGTCTACACTGATGTGCTGGGGGTAAAATCTGTAAGTGTATCAACGCAGGACACACTGATGTCTTGGGGTAAAATTTTCCTTAGCGAAGATTACACTAAAGAGCGTACGCCCCCCTTTCCTCGAAATTTGTCAGATCTTGATTTCCGTTCATCACGCATGTGCCGAGGATTCCTTCCATGCACTACGTGCGTTGGCCACAGTCATGTTTCCGATTGTTCTGTTAGGAATTATTCCCTTGCCAGCACGCCACGAAACCGAACATTGGCAGCAACTACAGTATTGCTGCCTGCACTAGGTCTAACCACAAGACTTTGCGAACATCTGTCAGTGTTCGAAAAAAAACCACACTGATGATGCAGGGTACAAATTTCAAAACCTGATGTTACACTGCTCTATCAGTGTAACGGAAAAGTACACACTGCCCATAAGGGTTTTTGAAAAAACTACCCTGCCAATCGTGAGTAGGCCAAATCCAAAACGAAGCCCTAGTGATCGAGTCGCTGGGCTTGATTGCATGTCACCACCTGCGCTGCTCCCCTCTGAATAAACACATCTTGTTTCTGTACCCATCTCATGTTGGCCAAATTGCCCCTTGGAGCCAGCTGGTCAACGCCCCCGCCAAGGCCATTCGAACCACTCTTGTGAGCGTATATTCAACACAACAGTGTCTTCTCTTTTTTATCCAAATATTTGCAATTCACTCTCACTTAGTTCCTCATAGCCTTCAAAATCTTTCTACGGTATGTCAACGCTCCAAACTAACTGTCAAAAATAAGAACTGAATCATGCTACATCTCCTTTGCAGTAGACAGCCCCTCCAACCATCCAGATCTCTGCACCTCTTGGCTCGTCAAGAACCCTTTTCGCCCCAATTTTTCCTTCCCCCCCCCCCCCTCACCCCTCTTGTTGGATTGTCACAGAATGCTCCACGGTGAGTGATGCTAGTGACTGTGCTGTGCGCCAGGGTAAAAGAATAACGTGTTCAACACGTGGTACCTCCAAATGATTGTCGGCTAAATTCATATATTTACGTATATATTGTTCTTTAGGGAGCGGTTATTTTGAACTGATGTTCATAAAACGTTCTCGTTACCCGCTTCGCGCCGTGAGAGTCCTTTTGCAATACAAAATTGACGTTCCAATGTCGACTTGGAAAGTGAAGTTTCAAATCTGACAATAGAATCGATATTCAAGCGTACTCTTGCACGATGCTCCTAGATTTAACCCATTTTAGGTTGATTCATTGTTTTTTAGCCATTTTTATGTACCAAGGCTGATTTATCCACCATTTCTTAAAAAAACTTGGTGATTTTCTAGTGCTTTTTTCAGGAAAAAAACGTAACATTTTGCAGATTTTCAGCATAGATTTGCATATGAAATCTGTTTTTTCAGCCTACTCCAAAACCAATCTAGGGCCCTGCCTCACACTCACATTAGGGTGTGTCGTATACTTTGCAGTATGTTTTGGCCAGTTATTTGTCGATCATTTGGCCGCCAACTTCTTTTCGCGAACGTGACCTAGTGGTCGATTTTTTGTTGACAAAATACGACCGGAAATTCTCTGTTTGCAAATCTGACACATATGGTGGCCGATTTGCTGGCCGCTTTATCAAATTTGCATGTTGGCTGGATTGTTGCGATGGTGTCGCATATTCCGATACAAGTAGAGATGACAAATAGTGGATGATGCGAGCTGCATGACACATTAAGTGGCTGGCGTGAATATGAGACGCCGCAAGATTACTGTTGCCTTGCCAAGTCGGCATCATGGCCAAATTCGAGTCGACGATATGCTAGATTGATGAGACTCTTTGAAACGGCCATCAAAATTGCGAAAGGTGGCCGGATTATACGAGCTTATCGAAAATATTTGTGGCTTTCGCAACTGTGTTACTTTCGCCAAAAGCTGCTAGTCGGATTAGGCCGATTTAGGATCTAACATACCCTTAGGACGTGGTCATTTTCGGCCACACTTGACTGTCGGAGTAACTGTGCATGAATGAATGAACTATGAATGAGTTGGGTACAAGTACTAACCCTGAAGTATTCTACCCCTTGTAGGCTAACCCACTATAGCCTAGAGAGAACACAAACATACAGTTTGACACACCCCCATAGGCTAAGTGGGAGAGAGCAAACACAACAAACGGTCACAAGACCAGTCAAGCAAGAGAACAAAGCAAAGCAAAGCTCAGGGTGGATCTCAAGGACACCACCCAATCTGAGCACAAGCAAGCGGCCACAAGGCCAGTTCACATGCAGAGTTATAATAGCAAGGCAGTACACTGATCACAACCTAGCAAGAGTAAACAAGTAGGTATAAATATATATATCAATGTACAACAAGAGCAAGTCAAGCAACCAGCAGGTGAGGCAGAGTGGGAACAAGCCCAAGAGCAGTGCAGAAACGCTGATGATCACCAGACCCAAGGGCCTTGGTGAACACATCAGCAGTGTTGGCCCGCGAGGCCACATAGGAAAGGCGGAGCTGACGATGCTGTTGCAGCTGACGTGCAAGGAAGTAGCGAAGAGAAATGTGCTTCGTTCTGTGCTCCAGTCTCAGCTCGCGACATAAGGCAAGCATTGCCTTGTTGTCGACGTACAGAAGTGGAGGAGAGCGAGGCCGCTCCCCCAAGTCGGTCAGCAGGTAGGCCGGCCAGCGTAGCTCCTGTGCAGCCATGGCACCAGCGTAGATCTCGGCCTCACAGCTGGAACCAAGCACAGAAGAAGAACGAGTGGACCTCCACGAGACAGAACCAGAGCCAAGACTGAAGGTGTAACCCTGTGACAAACGCTGAGTCACCAGGTCGTCGGCCCAAGAAGCATCGGAGTGTCTTGTGAGTACCACTGAACCCCGTCCTCCAAGCACGAGCCTCATGCTCGATGTACTACACAAGTAATGCAGTACCCTCTTCGCAGCATCCCAGTGCACCTTTTGATGTCTACCGGGAGCCACGTAGCGAGCAAGGAGGCTGAGAGGGTATGCGAGGTCAGGTCGTATGCACGTCATCAGGTACATGAGGCAACCCACAAGCTCTGGGTATGGACCACTCAGCTCTACCGACTCGTCCGAAGGTGGCGCTGAGAGCGAGTGGCCGGTAGACAGAGGAGTGGGCTATGGCGAGGAGAACTGGAAGCCGAAGCGCTGAAGGACCTGGTGCACCATGTGTGACTAAGTCAGGGTGATGGTGCGGCGTTATCTGTCCTGGGTGATCTGCAAGCCAAGATAGCTACGCAGTTCACCCAGGTCAGTGCACGTGTCTCTCTCCTGCAACTCCGCCTTCACTAGGGCCAGCGCCTCTGTGTCAGCAGTAGCAAAAACCAAGTCGTCGACTTACACGAGAATGTAGAACGACGGCAGGGTAGTGTCGGTACGTAGAAACAGCGACCGGTCAGCAGAGGAAGGAGCAGCCAAGGGTCGCAAGTGTAGTCCTCAGTTTGTCGTGCCACTCTCGGGGCTCCTGGCGGAGATCGTAGATTGGTTGCCGGAGGCTCCACTGGGTACCCGCAGGAAACGACCCAGTGAAGCCAGGTGGGCGGCGCAGCCTGATCTCCTCGTAAAGGCTGCCCTGTAAGAAAGCTGTGGAGAAGTCGAGGGAGTGCAGCTCGTAGTCACGCTGTGCTGCAACGTGCAGCAGCACCCGAAGAGTAGTCATCTTCAGGGTGGGGGAGAAGGCCTGGAAGAAGTCGACCCCTCTGTCGCTGACTGAAGTCTCGAGCAACATAACGCGCCTTGAAGGCAGGCGCAGAACCTGGCGGTCGCTTCACTCTGAAAATCCACATGCCATCGACAATGTTTGCCCCAGGAGGAGGAACCTTGTCAACGTAGGTGCCTGTGGACTTCATGGAAGCCATCTCTGTGTCCATGGCTGTCTCCCATTGAGAGGAGTACTCACCCACGATCGCCTCAGCGTAAGAGCGCGGGGTAGGGATGTCAAGTGCATCCGAGTCTCCCTCAGGGCAAAGCAGCATGGATGCGAAACGAGGTAAAGCGGCTGCAAGACACTCAAGCTCAAACTGCGTGTCCTCAAGGACGTCACTGCTAAGGGCAGGCTCACCCCCGACGGACGGAGGACAGACAGACTTAGACTTAGTAATAAGACTCGCGACGTAGTGGAGACGACTCCTAGCTGCAAAGTCGACTAGCTCAGTGACTAGGGCAAACGTAGCAGTAGACTAAAAGTCAGGGTCAGTGATGACAGTAGCAAGGAGACGAGTGACAGTAGGACTGGCAGCACGAGCAAGGTCAGACTCAGGGTCAGGAACATGCGGAAGAGAGGACGCGGGGGGCTCAGGCAAGACAACACGCTGTGGAACAGAGGAAGGACGAAGTGCCATACCGTGAGTGCCTCGGACAGTAGGAGGACGAGGACGGGCAACACGACGAGCACGAACAGGTGTGGAAGCACGATTCTAAGGCTCACGACTCTCAGTCAGGGACTCGGTCACCTCAGTGTGAGGAGCAGGAGTAGGCAGCGGGGAGCCAGGCAGAACCTGTGGCTGAGACTGGTCTGTCGGTGGACACAGGAGAGGTGGAGTGAGGCCAGTGGAAGACGGGAGACTAAGAACCTGGCGAAGGACCGAGTCAGGCGGCGGCAGGGACGACTGCGGCTGCGGGTAGAAAAACTGTCGGCGTGGGGCAGCACCAGCAGCTCCAGCTCCTCCAGCACCAGCAGCACCAGCACCTCCAGCACCAGCAGCTCCAGTTGCACCTCTAGCACCACCAGCACTACGAGCTCCGGTAGCGCCAGCACCTCTAGCACCAGCAGTACCTCCAGCACCTCCAGTGCCAGCAGCTCCAGTAGCACCTTCAGCACCTCCAGCACCAGCAGCACCACCTGCTCCGGCAGCTCTAGTACCTCTAGTACAAGCATCTCCAGGACCAGCAGCTCCAGCACCTCTAGTACATCCAGTACCTCAAGCTCTAGCGCCTCCAGCACTAGCAGTACCTCCAGCACCTCCAGTGCCAGCAGCTCGAGTAGCACCTCCGGCACCTCCAGCACCAGCAGCACCACCTGCTCCGGCAGCTCCAGCACCTCTAGTACGAGCACCTCCAGGACTAGCAGCTCCAGCACCTCCAGTACCTCCAGTACCTATAGCTCCAGCGCCTCCAGCACCAGCAGTACCTCCAGCACCTCCAGTGCCAGCAGCTCTAGTAGCACCTCCGCCACCAGCAGCACCACCAGCTCCCGCAGCTCCAGGCACCAGCACCTCTAGTGCCAGCAGCTCCAGTACCCCCAGCACCTCCAGCACTAACAGCACCACCAGCTCCGGCAGCTCCAGCACCTCCAGTACAAGCACCTCCATGACAAGCAGCTCCAGCACCTCCAGTACCTCCAGCTCCAGCGCCTCCAGCACCAGCAGCACCTCCAGCACCTCCAGCACCAGCTGTACCTCCAGGACTAGTAGGTCCAGCACCTCCAGCACTAGTAGCACCTCTAGGACTAGTAGCTCCGGCACCTCCAGCACCAACAGCACCTCTAGTACCTCCAGCACCAGCAGCACCCCCAGCACCTTCTAGCAGTACCTCCAGTACCTCCAGCACCATTAGTACCTCCAGGACTAGCAGCACCAGCAGCTCCAGCACCTCCAGTACAAGCACCTCCATGACAAGCAGCTCCAGCACCTCCAGTACCTCCAGCTCCAGCGCCTCCAGCACCAGCAGCAGCTCCAGCACCTCCAGCACTAGCTGTACCTCCAGGACTAGTGGTTCCAGCACCGGTAGCACCTCTAGGACTAGTAGCTCCGGCACCTCCAACACCAACAGCACCTCTAGTACCTCCAGCACCAACAGCACCTCCAGCACCTCCAGCAGTACCTCCAGTACCTCCAGCACCAGTAGTACCTCCAGGACTAGCAGCTCCAGCACCAGCAGGACCGTACCCTCCACCACCAGGACTGCCTCGCCGAACGATCCACGCACGAATCGCCTGCGGCGAGAGTGTCTCAAGTTGATCACGTTGTGGTGGCTGTCCAGCTCCAGGACCTCCAGCAGGGTCACCCACAGCTCCACCGCCACTAGGACTCTCAGCACCCCCAGAGTCAGCACCCCAGTCGCAGCACCCCCAGAACCCTCACCCTCTGTCTCAGCACCCCCAGGCTCAGCACCAGCCGTCTCAGCTCCAGAGTCCACAGCAGCAGGCTGCGGAGGCGGCGAAGACGGCAGAGGCGGAAAATCAGGGGGGGTCTCCAAGCGTGGAGAGCAGCGAGTGGCCGCCGTGTCGTTAGCGGCGGGGTCACCCCCCTCAGCTGGGCCAGAGGAGTCGGAAGAGATCTCCAAAGGCTCAACCAAAGGGGGTGGGTCTACCTGAGACACACCTGAGGGAGCAGAACCCTGTGGGGGGAGGGGGTCTACCAGGGGGGGGGGGGCTGGTACCAAGAAAAGAGGCGCTAGGAGGACCGGGTGGGACGCGTGCGGGTGTAGCCTATAGAAACAGACAAACTCGTCAAAGGTGATGTCCTGGGAGGAGAAGACTCGACGCGAGCGCGGGTGGTAGAACTGCCACAACGGGGCATCGGTGGGGAAGCCAAGGAAGACGCGGCGGAGAGTGCGAGAGGAGAGCTTGCTCACTTTGGCATCGCGAACAAGGGAGAGCGCGCCCCAGACCCGAAACACTGACGCATCGTCAACCTTCCCCGTCCACCGGAGTGTGGGCGAGGTCTCTGGCTCAGAGACACTGGGCCAGAGGTTGAGCTGATGCACAGCATATCGGACCGCAAACGGCCAAAGAAAATAGGGAGCAGCCGCATGGATCATGGAGGTACGAGCAACCTCCATGATCAAGCCAATGCGACGCTCAGCAATCCCATTTTGGTGAGGAGAGGCCGGAAGCGTGAATGACTGGCGGATGCCCTCGTCTTGACAGAACTCCGCAAGGAGGACAGAAGAGAACTCACCGCCCCTGTCAGAGTGCAGACGCAGGACTGGGAAGTCCCGACGAATCCGCTCGTACAACTAGCGACGAGTAGCGCGGATCCAAGGGATCAAAACACCGCTGACGTCCGCCTTGCGCTGCAAGGGGAAGACAGTGGTGTAGCGTGTATAGTCGTCAACAACCAGCATGAAGTAGCGCTCCTAGTCCGTCTCACCGACGGGGGCCAGGCCCCAAACGTCCATGTGGAGAGTCTGCAGAGGAGCAGTGGTCGGAGGAAAATCGGAGGAGTGAGGAGCGGCGCACTGCCGTCCCTCGACGCAGGGAAGGCACGGCGGGGCAGGCGAGCGCGGGAGGGAGGACAGAGACCTGGGAAGGCCAGAGACAAGGAGACGGGACGCGCCTCCTATACACAACAACTATATACACTACCACCTACATATGCAGTATTGTCTTTAAGGTGGCCACCTGCATGCTTCCCATTCCTTCCCCTGCAAAGATTGAGCTTCAACCAACTGACCGGTACAACTTCCGAATCCCTGTACAATCTCACGAATCTAAGCTCGCTGTGAGTGCAGTTCCTCTTGGCTTTCCAAAGCTGTCAGCCCTAGCCAAACAACACGCGTGCATACTAGTTTCACCAAGAGCTAAGTGCACTTTGAATGTGGAAGATACGAGCAAGGGTTTTTCTTTCTGTTGTTCATTCTAAGCAAGGCAGATATGCGATCCATTATTCATTCTTTTTGTTCGATCATGTTGATGATACTCATGCTGTTCATGTTCGTGCATGGTGCACTTTGCTGTATCCTTTCCTACTTGCACTTAGCGTTCTTTCTGTACATCATAGATCAAAATTTACAAGCTTCCTATAATCTGGCATGTAATTCCCTCTTTTCGCCTTCTTTTCCCACACAATGCAGTTGGGTTCTAAGAATCAATCTTACTGGCTCGATCTCTAGAAGCATACACAGCCTTAAAGCATTGACGGGCATGTGAGTGAGTCTCTTAATGAGACAGGCTAGATGGCTCCTGTACACTTGCTGTTCGTTGTTGATGCCCATGTGTGCAATCTCCTGTTTGTTTGACCATCAGCGAGCCTTGAGCCAGCCCGCTCGAAACAAGCCGGGGTGTGGCTCAACCCTAATGAAGGCTGGGCTCAGCTGGGGCTATTGTTTCAGGAGCCGAGGTCTAGGAGGCAACAACACGTCTAGGAAAAATGAACCGTGCTCATTGCAAGCCGATCAGCTATTGCGAGGCTCTCTTTTAGCTCATGAGAATTCTCATAGGACTACTCCTTTTGACTCGCTGAGTCACGATTTTGTGCGGATGTGGCATCTCATCGGCATCAGAGCCACCTGTGCCCCATGCATCGTCCTATCATCCACCATCCCTCCAATTTCAGGAACCTTGGCTACAACTTGTTGACAGGTCCCATTCCTGACTCCATTGGCCAGCTCACAAGTCTGCAAACATTGTGAGTGTGTTCCTCTTGGTTTGACATCCGAGGCAGGACCAACTCATCAGTTGCATGATCTGAGGGTTGCGCATGTTGCATCTTTTTAGTAGGTTTTAAACCAAAACGCAGTATGGTGCTGCCCCGCAGCAAAGAATATCGGCAGGTCAAACAAGAATCGAACAACCGTAAAATTGCATGAAATTTCAAAAGAATCACTGTTTTTCATGCGCAACTGTGGCTTTAGTGGTCCTTCAATTGACTTGTAGCAATCATCTGCCGCACTGTGCCCTTGGGGCGAGTAAAAGGAAACAATGTGACTACTTGCCCTGTGGTTCATGGCTATATGTGTCAAATCCAAAACAGCCCTTTACTCTAGTTATGGCATCCCTGTTATATTTCCAGTTGTGGAGTCTTGGGAGCATAATTTGTGATACATGCAAACCTGAAAGCAAGTTTTGCCAAGTTTCAAATTGATGTCAAATACCTTTTGTTTTCAGCCTCACGCCTCTCTTGACATCCCCATTGTACAAATTGCAGATTTCTATGGTAAAAAAAAATGATCGGCTCGATACCCACACTGATAGGCAACCTTATTAGTTTGAGTGACTTGTGAGCTTTTTGTTAATTAAATATTTTTCCTCGTGAGATTCTGAATGTTATCCGTAATGAAACACATGGTTACTGCTCACTTGATAAGAACTAAAATCACATGATTTGTTTGAAAGTGATTGCCTTCCTCTTAACTCATTGTACAACATGTAAGGTGCTTACGGCACATGTATTGTCTTGTTTTGAATACAGAATGGTCACAAGAACTATGACTCAAATGGTCCTGTTTATTGTTATGGGGAACCTGTTCCTGCCGCTGCCACCCTTCATCAGGTACCTTGCTTGGAACAACCTGACTGGCAGCGTCCCAGAGTCCATTGGCAACCTCCTGCAGCTGACAAAATTGTAAGCGCACCCATTGTTTCTTGAGTTGAAAGAACGCCCATTATCTCTTGAGCCGTGCTCGGCCCGACGCGTCCCGCAAACACACCCCGTGTCAACCCTACGCTGGTGTTGAATTTCAACAAGATTGGAGACGATTCACCACTTCCTTCCATCTGACTTCAAACTCGTAGTCACGTTTTTTTTTTTTTTTTTTTTTTGTCACTCACAAACACATTCCTCCCCGTTACCTCAATTCATCTTGGACTTAAGGGAACATAAAAAAGAACGGATGGGCCATGTCTATTCGGGACAACAATGTTCCTCATACAGATTTCTGTATTTTATTACAATGTATTCTTTGGGTGTATGTATTCAACACTAGTCTACCTCTATGTATGTGCAACAAAGAATTATCCACGTGCAGACAACTTGAAGGAACCAATCTGACAGGACAGCTCCCTCCAACACAGGGCAAACTTCACACACTCTCGGAACTGTAAGATGCACCATTATCTGCAATGATGTTATATTTGAATAGTAAAATGCTTTCTTCTTGCTGGCCTAAAGTGCCGCACACCAACCAAGCAAGCATACAGAGCCCATCTGCTCGCTTTTCTAAAGAGCACCCACACACGTGGAACTTTCCTGGCTTGCTTGTTGCGATTTTGCTAAGACTGTTTTCCAGTTTTGTTATTCTAATTCTTCCTTCTGCATGTGCAGGTTTCCGAATGGAACCACGGTCACATGCCCGCCTAACAAGACATTGTGTGTGGTTACGCAGATTTCTAGTAGCGCGTTTTGCAGCAAGTGCCGCTCCTTCTGCTCCACCTGCGTAAAAACAGCACTAGGAGGGGTTAATAAAATGAGTACAAACATCAACGCCCGTCCATGTGCCATTTAGAGACTATTGTTTCCCTGCCCATTTTCCCCCTGTGCAACAAGCCGGCATACCAACACAACACACGATCCACATCTCTACCGTGCTTTCCATTCCGTCCATCGCAACCTCACTATTTTACTCCATCTCACACTTTCCTTGAGAACCCATTGCGTCTTCATCTTTCCATCACTTTCCGTCTCTTCCCCATCCACCCCTCACACGTTACAGGCCCACCTTCCCCACCTCGAGCACCCCCCTCCCAGCCTCCACATTCACCCACAACGCCCCCATCCTCCTCCTCGGCAACCCCCATCTCACCCGAAGCGCCTCCCTCCCAGTCGGGAGGCGGTCTCTCTATGGGAGCCATTGCCGGCATCGCTGTGGCTGCTGTGATGCTGCTGATCATTGGCGGGCTACTGTGGTGGTGGCGGAGGGGCCAAAAGAGACGAGCAGCAAGTGCAGCAAGTAAAGCATCCATCCGCAATTCCTGACACCTCAAAACCTTGTCTGAAACTTAAATGTGAGCCGTATGAAACTCTAGGCAATCGGAGAGTTTCAAAAGTCTCTTCACTGAGAGAAGAATGTCTCTTTCTATTCCTCCACTGCGCCCCCTCCTCCTGCCGCTCTTTGAAACATCTCCATTCGTCATCCATTCGTGTGCCTCCTTTTCCCCTCTCGTCTCTTGATTGATAAATATGTGTCACTTGTCACTGGCTGTTACAGGCCGAGCTCGCAGCATGCCGGGCGCTAAATGCGCAGAGTACTCCCTCGAAGAAGTCCTCAAAGCCACCAGCAACTGGTCTTCTGACAACCAGCTTGGCTCGGGTGCCTTTGGTGATGTGTACAAGGGCGTGTGTCCACACGATGGCACCACCATGTGGGCCGTCAAGCAAGCCAAACTGATTGACGTGGATTTCTACAAAGAGGTGGGACTGACTCACCTCTGGTGGTCACTTTTGAGAGATTTCAAAAGCGGCCAAACTGATTGATGGGGACTGACTCAATTTTGGAAATGACTTCTAAGATTTCACATACGTGTGGGACTGACTCACATTTGGAGGTCACTTTTGAGAAAACAAAAATCAAAAGTGGCCCTATTTGATTGCTGTGGATTTGCATAGAAAAGTGAGCTGCAATGCTGGACTCATGATGTTCGCCTTATGGACCTAAATATCCCATTTTGGCACTGAAGTGAGCTACTATGAGTAGAGAAACTATTCCACTTTGGTTACGCTTCTTCATGCATTCAGCCATAACATGCTTGTGAAAGCGATTTCGTGAACGCTTGTTTCTCAGCCTTCTTCCTGTCCGTTCCTGCCTTTTTCCTCGCAGGTCCAACAAATGGGCAACAAGAACCATCCCAACATTGTGCGGCTGCTTGGGTTTGCTATTGGGGGCAACATGAGGACACGGCCAGAGCAGATCTTGATCTACGAGTTTGTTTCCAATGGTGACCTCGACTAGTTTATTAAGAAGGGTACGTAACTTTTTTTTTCCAAGACATACATTTTGGACCATTTTTTTCTTGTTTCACTCATTATGTCACGCACCATGTTCTGTAACTGATGCTGGATACATCATGGACTGTCTCTCATGTTCTGTCACTCTCACGTTCCGTCACTCTCACGTTCCGTCACTCTCTTTTTGTCTGCATGTGTGCAGAGGTGTCCTTCACTCTCACCTTCCAGCAGCGGCTGGACATCCTCATTGGTGTGGCATGTGGCTTTGAGTACCTCCACAGCTTTGGCCTTGTGCATCGCGACATCAAACCCGCCAACATCCTCGTCAAGGCAAACATGCAGGCAAGTGCTTGAGTCAGGCACAGTGAACTTATCACGTGAAAATGTCAACCTGGATACAAGCAAAGGCATTTTAACAACCATATTGATTACGAACCGTATTGCACAGTTTGTTGCATTCGTTTGAACTATGCATGGTAGTTGAATTGATGAGAGTACAACAACATTTCGCGAATACACTCTTAGGATGACACTAGGGATGATGGAGGAGACAAAAAGGACCGAGAATGAATGATAGGAAGACCAAGGAACCTATATTTGCGCATGCGGCATTTTATTATCATATGTTCTTTGTGGTGATTAGCTGAACATGCTAGTCTCCATGGTTTCTATTATTACACACCATCCGACAGGCCAAGATCGCTGACTTTGGGCTGTTGAGGGTGGGCGAGGGCACCACTGTGGGCACGCCTCGGGTCATGGGAACACCGGGCTATGTGGATCCCATCTACTCACGCATGTCCAAGGCCACCACTGCCACCGATGTGTACTGGTGAAAGGCCACCACTGCCACCAATGTGGATAGGTGGTCTATTGCTGTCGTCGGGTGAAATAAGACTATGGAGGATCTCCAAGTTACACCCAAAGCTCAATTCGTAAGGCAACCACTGCCATCGGAGTGGCACTTCATCAGCTCATTGTCTCACAGCTACGGCAGCCACTCTTTACAAACGCTGGAAATTGTAGAGAGCACCTTATTTGACAATGTCCATCCCTCCCTGTCCCTCTCCAAACAATTGATTGAACGTGCATATCACCACCCCTGATGCTGTGATTTCCTCCCTCTATGGCATCCTTCTCTCCCCCACTATTTGTGTGCAGCTTTGGTGTGCTTATGCTCGTGGTGCTCACCGAGTGTTCCTCATCCCAATGCTGCTTGTGTACGCAAATTCAGTGTTTAGCACACACAATCTAGCATTCTTGTGTGCTGCTCTTGACATCCTCTCTGTGTGTGCAGCTTCGGTGTGCTCATGCTTGTGGTGCTCACCGGTCGCAGGCCCCGTCCTTCTGAGGGTGAAAAGAATGGCCACATTTTGCGATGGGTAGGTGCTGCTTCTTTTGGGCTGCTGCTCTGTTGCTTCCATGTGAGTTTGTCCCTGTGGTTGTTCATGTATCAAGCACCGCTTTGCCAATGGCGGGACAAATGGCCGCATTCTGATCTGGGTAGCTTTCATGGCGGCAGGCCAAGAAACTGAAATTATATGTGGATTTTCTTGGTGGGCTGCACACAAAGTGATTTCCAAGTCATCGTAGCTAAAAGTCAGAAGTGGATTACGCTGCCAAAACTGGAAGAAGCAGCGCATGTGACGATGGGTACTTATTTCTGCTTTGTAGAGAGCATGCAACAAATAGTCCCCATGGTGCACAGTTGTTGCCGCTTTCAAAAAGGCACAATGGCACGATGGCACAGCTGTGCTTGACAATCAAGAATAACCCTCGCCATCATGCACAACTGTTCAATCATTCATGCCGGCATACCTCATTTACCCTCCTGTCATCTACAAATCGTTCAATTCAATCCTGCAGGTGGAAGATGATGCTAAAATCAGTTCTATTCAATCCGGCATTTCTCTAAAAAACCATGCCAGCCTCAAGGACCTCAGCATGGATGCCCAGATGATGATGCTCTTTCACTGCCACTTTTTTCCCACACACCCTCTTCTCCTCGTTTTTACCCGTCATCTTCCTCTGTCTTCTCCCCACATCCACCTCCACCTACTTCCTTCAGGTGGAGGGCTGCACTTCCTTTGAGACAATCCAGCACCCTTCAAGGACCAGAGCATGGACGCCCCAGCCTCACTTTTTTAACACCCATTTTCTTCTCCTAATGAATCATTCCCATCCCCAATCTTCTCCTTATCCTCCTTATCCCGCCTTCTTCACCTCCTCCTATCAGGTGGAGGGGTGCATTTCCTCTGGCAATCCTGCCCCCCTCAAGGACGTGAGCATAGACGCCTCGGATGATGCCGTGCTGCGCCTGGCTCAGCTGGCTCTGCTCTGCACTGTGCAGCGCACTGCAAACCGGCCCAGCATGGCAGACATTTCCACCGAGTTGCAAGGAATCAGGGATGAGGTGGTGGGGACGGTGGAACTGAGTGCAGCGGTTAAGGTGGATGAGCAAGCTAAGGAGATGCGAAGTGGGACGTTGTACCCTGATAACTTGGCTGCAATGTTGCAAGATATTAAGAGCATGAACGAAGAGTCCAGTGGGGAGCAATCAGGTTATATTTGAAGCAGCAATAAAAGCAGCATCCGAAGCAGCATTCAGACATAACACCGTATTCTCCCGGATATAACACCCTAGGGTATACCTAATAATACAGGGAAAAAATGGGGTCTCTCCTAATAGGAAAAGGCTACATAATACTTGGGTGGATATATATGGCATATTTTAGTGTAAGAGTTTATTTAATTAGACAGCTTGGGTGTTTCCATGGTCGTTTTAACATCACAGGTTGAGGCGCGAATGTGAGTCTCGCGCGAACTTCATCACCCCATCGAAAATGCCATGCAGCACCTCTCTGGCAGGGCTCTGGATATCAGATGAATTTCGTCTGATGGTCTGATTTTCAGACACGATTTTTAGTGTTCATATGATTTTTCATACCAGAAACTAACTATATATATAAGATCCTAGTGTTTAAACTTACGCCTGATGTGGCTTAGTCCTTAGCTAATTTTGCTGGTGAAAGGGGCAGGGCTCAATTCCTGATGGTGCACAATGTTGTTCAACATAACTCCATAAACTAGTATTTTTTTCGTCTAAAAATTCAGAGAAGTGTCTGGATTTCAGACACCCAACTTTGCTCATATTTCCTTCAGGCGGATTTTTTTTCCGTACTTTTTTTTTTCACACGGGCCAAAAACCTAGCCAGAGCCCTGCTCTCTGGCCATTTGCAACGGAAGATTCACCAGCGCGTGGCGACAGCGAAATAGTGGGAGGGGGGAAATCTCGGCAGATTTTAAGTGAAAGTCCCGCGAAATGTCATCGAGGCAGAGATTCTCGCGATATCTGTCAGAATCCCAACCACTAGACCATTGGGATAAAAGGGCTTGTTAAGTAGCGGGTCAGTGCGCCCATAACCCCCCCAGGACAACGAGCCTGTAACCCTTCCCTATGATCAATCGGGGATCACCAGTGGACCTTTGACACCCCCCCGCACTGGGATGCCCGAAGTGCACACACTGGGATTCGAACCTGAGACCTTCGCTCTGATACCATGTCAGAATCCCAACCACTAGACCATTGGGATAAAAGGGCTTGTTAAGTAGCGGGTCAGTACGCCCATAACCCCCCAGGACAACGAGCCTATAACCCTTCCCTAGGATCAATCGGGGATCACCAGTGAACCTCTGACAATATCCTCCCGTACTTGCACCTACTCGTTAACAGCTAAAATAAGGAATATGTAAGAAAATGGGGGTGTTATCAAAAATCACCCCAAAAGGGGGGTATAATAGAGACGAGGTCGCTTATAACACCCACCCCGCACAAGCTACCCGGGGGGTCTTTGATTTCGGCGGATGTTATGTCTAGGTGATTACGGTACCGTCATCGCCCAGATAGTAGACATATGTGTTCTATCCAGTACTGCTTGAAAAAACGGTTGTATATCTTATAGCTGAAAGTGTTATACTCCCTACTGTGTACCTCACTATAGCCTAGCATATATATATATATATACATATTTGTATATTTACACTTGCTGCCGGTGTTGCACTAGTTAGCTAGCTAGCTAGCAACCCTGTGTTATCGTTTGCATGTTTCTGTCAAAATGTTACATTGCTTACTTTGTGTAGGCTATAGTGGGGTAGCCTATAAGGGGTACAACCCAATTAGGGTTAGTACTTGTACCCAACTCTTTCATAGTTCATTCATTCTCGTTCAGTATTCTGACATGGTTTCAGAGCAGGTCCTTCCCTAGGACCGTTTTTTTAGGGCTCACCACAGAGCTGCCCCACTAGCTGCCCTGCCCTACCAGCGCGCCGCCCTGCTGGCTCACGTGCCGCCCTCTGCAGCCCCGCGTGCCGCCCCTAGCAGCCCGCGAACCGCCCCTGCAGCCCCGCGCGCCGCCCCCGCTGCCCGCACGCTGCCCCTACAGCCCCGCGCGCCACCCCTTGCGGCCCGCCCGTCGCTCTTGCAGCCCGCACGCCGCCCCTGCAGCCCCGCACGCCGCCCCTGCTGCCCTGCGCGCCGCCCTTGCAGCCCCGCGCGCCGCCCCTTGCGGCCCGCCCGTCGACCCTAGGCCCCGCGCGCCGCCCCTTGCGGCCCGCCCTTCGCCCCTGCAGCCCGCGAGCCGCCCCTGCAGCCCCGCGCGCCGCCCCTTGCGGCCATCTCGCCGCCCCTGCAGCCCCGCACGCCGCCTCTTGCGGCCCGCCCGCCGCCCCTGCTGCACCGCACGCCGCCCCTTGCGGCCCGCCCGTCGCCCCTAGGCCCCGCGCACCGCCCCTTGCGGCCCGCCCTTCGCCCCTGCAGCCCGCGAGCCGCCCCTGCAGCCCCGCGCGCCGCCCCTTCCGGCCCTCTCGCCGCCCCTGCAGCCCCGCGCGCCACCTCTTGCGGCCCGCCCGCCGCCCCTGCTGCCCCGCACGCCGCCCCTTGCGGCCCGCCCGTCGCCCCTAGGCCTCGCGCACCGCCCCTTGCGGCCTGCCCTTCGCCCCTGCAGCCCGCCAGCCGCCCCTTCAGCCCCGCGCGCCGCCTCTTGCGGCCCGCCCGCCGCCCCTAGGCCCGCCAGCCGCCCCTAGGCCCACGAGCTGCCCCTCTTGCAGCCTGAGCGCCGCCACTTGCAACCCGCTTGCCGCCCCTTGCTGCTGCCCGCCCTGTTCCTTGCGCTGCCCGGCTCCTGCCCACCCTGCGTGCTGCGCTCCTATGGCTTCTCTTCGCGTTCTTGCGTTCGATCATGAGGGCCGTCCGATCCAGTTCGACACGTGGCTTGACGACTTACAGCTGTACCTACTGAGCGACTTTAGGAACAGCGTTTCGTTGTTTGATCTCACGTCTGGAGCCTCTCTCGCCCCTCCTGCCACAGCTCATAGTGCGACACGCTCACTGTGGCTTACCTGGGCCGCTGCTGCTCACTTAGCCATTCGCAACCACCTACCATTAGCCGAATGTGCTCACTTCGGACAACACAAGACAGCCAAAGCACTGTACGACGCTGTAGTCGCCCGCTACTCCTCCCCTGCCACTGCTGCTCTATGCCGTCTTCTACCGCCCTACCTGTTTCCCGAGCTGTCCGCCTTTGCCACAGTAGAGGACCTCGTTAGCCACCTTCGCACTAGCGACACTCGCTACCACGCTGCCCTCCCGGCAGAGTTCCTTCACAGGAACCCGCCCCCAATGTACATCACTCTCTACTTCATAGTCACCCGCCTCCCTGACTCTCTTCGCGTAGTCAGGGACCACTTTCTCACACTTGACCCCACCGACCTCACTGTTGACCTGCTCGAGAAGCACCTCCTTGCAGCTGAGACTAGTGTAGTCGCTATAGGTGCCGCTCATGGCACTCCTCGCACGCCCTTCTTTGAGAGGTGTTCCCCCTCCCTCCTTGCCCGCTCCTACGCCTCTGCTGCTGCTGTTGACGTCCTTGGTGCTGAGGATGTTGGGGCTGCTTCTGCTAGTGGGAGGCGCCGTAGCAGCAAGGGCAAGGGTGGCAGGAGTGGTGGAGGCGGCAGCGGGGGAGGTAGTGGGGGCGGCAGTGGAGGTGGTGGAGGTAGTGGAGGTGGTGGCAGCGGTGGGAGTGGTGGCGGGAGTGGGGGCTTTGGTGGCAGCGGTGGTGGCAGCGGTGGGAGTGGCGGTAGTGGCGGTAGTGGGAGTGGTGGCAGTCGGGGTGGAGCTGTTCAGAGGGGAGGTTCTGGCGGTGGCCAGGGGCAGCAGCAGCAGCGTCGGAGCGAGACCCCGTCGCCCCAGCAGCTTCGTGAGTGGTTTGCTCAGCGTGGGGCGTCTGGGGGTAGTGTTAGCTGCCCGTATGTCATTCACACGGGTGACCGTGCTGGTCAGACATGCGGGAAGCCCCACACTCAGCACCGCTGCTTCTCCCGCCTAGATGACGCTTGGCGCGCAGAGTTTGGTGACGAGCCTGAGCGCCCCCGCTGGGCAGAGCTGCTTAGGTCTGGAGTTGTCATCTTTGATCTCGACTATGATGCTATCCTTGCTGCTATGTATGCCTTGTGTGTTAGTGCTGAGGGTGACTGTTACCTGTGTGTGCCGCCTGACCCAAGTATAGAGGCTGCTGCTCTAGGTGCTAGTGAGTCTGCTCTCCCTGGTAGTGCGCCTGCTGAGGCCTTGCACACCTTTACACTTGACTCAGGTGCTTCCGACTGTTTCTTTCGCGACAGCACCACCCTCACTCCTCTCTCTGCACCTGTACCGGTCAGACTGGCTGACCCCTCTGGGGGCCCAGTTCTTGTTCGTTCCTCCACTGTTCTCCCGTGTGCGGCGGTTCCGTCCGGCTCACTGTCAGGTGTTCAACTCCCCTCGTTCTCTACGAACTTGGTGAGTACCGCTGCCCTCCAGGATGCGATGATCACTACCACCACTCCAGGGGGCCAGCGTGTGTCGATCTGCACGTCTACACGGACGGGCCGTCACTTGGCCACGTTCACCCGTCGGCCTGGGTCGAGTCTATGCACACTGGCTACCGAGCCTCCTTAGGTAGCTGCGTCTGCCCAGGTGTCTGCGTAAGGTCTGGTAGCACCTCCCTGCTCGTGTCGCCTCTTGTCGCACCCGACTCTCCTGTGGCACCACCGCCTTCGTCACCCCTCCTTGCCATGCCTTCGTGGCATGCACTTCCGCCTCCTTGTTTTCTGGTCTAAACTACCCTACCTGCCTCCCCTACCGCCCTCACATGCACCGCCTTGCCTTCCTTGCGTCGAAGGGCGGCAGCGCGCCGCTCCTCACCCCTCCTCGTTTCCCCCGACGACTGCTCCCCTGCAGACTCTCCACATGGACGTGTGGGGCCCAGCCCACGTCAGTGGACAGGGCCGTGAGCGCTACTTTCTGCTGGTTGTTGACGTCTACACGTGTTACACCACGGTCTTCCCCTTGCGCAGCAAGGGTAGGTCCCTGATGTCTTGATCCCTTGGATCCGCGCAGTCCGTCTCCAGCTACGCGAGAGGTTCCGCCATGACCTTCCTGTCCTGCGTCTGCACTCTGACAGAGGTGGTGAGTTCTCCTCCGACCTCTTGCGGGACTTTTGTCGTGGGGAGGGCATCCCTCCAGTCGTTCACGCTTTCGGCCTCACTGCAGCAAAATGGGATTGCTGAGCGTCGGATTGGCTTAGTCATGGAGGTCACTCGTGTCAGAATCCCAACCACTAGACCATTGGGATAAAAGGGCTTGTTAAATAGCGGGTCAGTGCGCCCATAACCCCCCAGGACAACGAGCCTGTGACCCTTCCCTAAGATCAATCGGGGATCACCAGTGGACCTCTGACACCCCCCCTGCACTAGGATGCCCGAAGTGCACACACTGGGATTTGAACCCGAGACCTTTGCTCTAATTCCATGTCAGAATCCCAACCACTAGACCATTGGGATAAAATGGCTTGTTAAGTAGTGGGTCAGTGCGCCCATAACCCCTTAGGAGAACGAGCATGTAACCCTTCCCTAAGATCAATCGGGAATCACCAGTGGACCTCTGACAACTTGTACCTCCATGATCTATGCGGCTGCCCCCCAGTTTCTGTGGCCGTTTGCGGTCCGGTACGCTGCGCATCAGCTCAACCTCTGGCCCCGTGTCTCCTTGCCAGAGACCTCGCCTACAGTGCGTTGGACGGGGAAGGTTGGCGATGCGTCGGTGTTCCGGGTCTGGGGTTCTCGTGCCTTTGTCCGCGATACGTCCACGGACAAGCTCTCCGCCTACGCTATTCCCTGCGTCTTCCTTGGCTTTCCCCCTGACACGCCTGGCTGGAAGTCTTACCACCCCACCTCGCACCGCGTCCTCCCCTCTCAGGACGTCACATTTGACGAGTCGGTTCCCTTTTACCGTCTCTTCCCCTACCGCTCTGCCCCTCTCCCACCCCCGCCGCTCTTCCTCACTCCAGGTCCCCCTTCGGTAGACCCCCTCCCCCTCAGGGTCCTGCTCCCTCAGGTGTGTCTCAGGTAGACCCTCTCCCTAGTACTGTGCTTGCTGAGGTAGCTGTAGACTCAGGTGCTGCTAGAGGTGCTGTGTCTGGGGGTGCTGACCCTGCGCGTGTGAAGCATGGGGTTGCTGAGCCTGCGGGTGCTGAGTCTGAGGGTGCGGGGTCTGGGGGTGCTGAGCCTCGGAGAGCGGAGCCTGGGGGTACTGAGCCTGCGTCTGTGGAGCCTGGGGGTGCTGAGCCTGAGGGTGCGGAGCTTGGGGGTGCTGAGTCTAAGGGTGCTGAGTCTGGGGGTGCTGAGCCTGGGGGTTCTTTGTCGCCTGGAGGTCCTCCGGGTGCCTTGTCGCGGCAGGAGCCTCTCTCTCCACCGCAGCTGCGCGAGTGGTTTGCTCGGCGCACCCGCCTTCGGAGTGGCGCTGCTGGAGCCGGGGGGTCTGCCGCTGGAGGCACTGGAGCTGCTGGAGCTGGAGGTGCTGCACGAGTTGGAGCTGGAGGAACTGGAGCTAGAGCTGCTAGAGTTACTGGAGCCGCTGGTTCCGGAGGTGCTCCTACTGGAGGTACTGGTGCTGCTGGAGCTGGAGGTGCTGCAGGAGTTGGAGCTGGAGGCATTGGAGCTGGAGCTACTGGAGTTACTGGAGCTGCTGGTCCCGGAGTTGCTCGTACTGGAGGTACTGGAGCTGCTAGAGCAGGAGGTGCTGCATGAGTTGGAGCTAGAGGCACTGGAGGTACTGGAGCTGCTGGAGTTGGAGGTGTTGCAGGAGTTCGAGCTGGAGACACCGGAGCTGAAGGTGCTGGCCCTGGGGGTGCTAGTGCTGTTGGTGCTAGTTCTGGAGACACTGGACGGCCGCGACCGTACTTCGTTCCCTTGCTTCAGCAGGTTCTTGGTCTCCCATCTTCTACTGCCCTTACTCCTCCCTTACTGTATCCACCGCCTGACCAGTCGCAGCCGCCATTACAGCCAACCTCCCCACTGCCTGCTCCTTCTTGTTGGTGCAACCCTACGGTTTGCATTCGGCTTGTTGTCCGTGTGCGTGCATGCGTGTGTGCATGGAATAGTATGAGAGCATAAGATAATATATATTTCATGCTTACAATAGTGTATGAATGATAAGGCATGATTCTTTTAATGTGTGTGTTGAGTCAATAGCGAGTCATCGCTAGTCGCGTGTCACGTTATCGTTTGTGTGTCGTGTGCGGTTTTCTATGTTGTCGTGTGTGGAACGTTCGGTGTGTCGCAGGTGTGCGCAGCAGACTTCCAAGAACTCAAGGAAGAATTTATCTTGAAGAACCAAAGCCTTGGTTTCAAGATTCAAGTGATTTCGAAGCTCTCCAAAAAGGGTAAACTTCGAGATAGTGAGAATAGTTACATTACTTTGTGTAGTGTAACATTTCTCTTGGTGTAGGCCCTTGTGGAGGGTAGTTTCGAGACCCTTCGTGGTTGGGGACAGTGTGGCACAGTTCCACATCACTGTACCTCGGCTCTTGGGGTTTGTAGGAGCTGGGAGTCATTCCCAACTCGCAACTCTTCTTAATTTTTGTTCTAAGACTATAGTGGCTGCCATAGTACCGTTTGTTCAAACCAACGATGTGTCCTCAATTCGTAATGAAATCGTGCAATTAAAATTGCTTATTGTAGACGACGTTAAGACGCTCCAGATCCAGGTTGAATTAGGTCATTTGAAGCTGTGACCAGAACGCTATCAACGTTTGAAGTCGCTCTGTTGAAATCCGTCTATGCACTCTATCTTTCGTTTTAGGCACATTCAAGCCTATTGTGACTATAACACTTCTCCTTACACTGAGCAGACTGGAGGTCTTACAGAGCGTTGTGAGCCAGTGTCTCGTCCTGCCTCGCCTGTTTGCGCTATTTGCACTGGTCGTCGTGTTCCGCATCCGCGTCCTCCTCCTGTCCCCGGCACGCACCATATGGCATTTCGTCCTTCCTCTGTTCCACATCGTGTCCCCCTGCCGTCTCCTCCTGCGTCCACTCTAGCTGACGGACCGGACCCTGAGTCTGACCTAGCCCGTGCTGCTAGTCCCACTGTCCCTCGTCTTCCCACTACTGTTGTCACTGACCCTTCTTTCGAGTCCGCTGCTGCGTCTGCTCTAGTCACTGAGCTTGTTGACTTTGCTGCAGTTTGTTGTCTTGACTACGCAACTGCTCTTGTTGCTGAGTCTGGGTCTGCCTGTCCTCCGTCCGTCGGGGGTGAGTGTGCTCTTGGCACAGACGTCCTTGAGGAAAGGCAGGAGGACTTTGAGTGTCTTGCAGCTGCTGTACCTTCTCTCGCGGCCATGCTGCTTGCCCCTGAGGGAGACCCAGATGCACCAGACATCCCGACCCCGCGCTCTTACGCAGAGGCGATTACGGGTCCCTACTCCTCTCAGTGGCAGACAGCAATGGAAAAGAGATGGCTTCTTGTAAGTCCACAGGCACCTACGTCGACGCAGTTCCCCCGTCTATGGCAAACATAGTCGATGGCTTGTGGATTTTCAGGGTGAAGCGGCCGCCGGGTTCTTCGCCTACCTTCAAGGCTCGTTACGTTGCACGAGGCTTCAGTCAGCGACAGGGAGTTGACTTCTTCCAGACCTTCTCCCCTACCCCGAAGATGACCACTCTTCGGGTGTTGCTGTACGTCGCAGCTCAGCTTGACTACGAGCTACACTCCCTCGACTTCAGCACAGCTTTTCTGCAGGGCAGCCTGCACGAGGAGATCTGGCTGCGCCACCCACCTGGCTTCACTGGGTCGTTTCCTGCAAGTACCCAGTGGAGCCTCCGACGGCCAGTCTGCGGTCTCCGCCAGGCGCCTCGCGAGTGGCACGACACACTGAGGACTACACTTGCGGCTCTTGGGTTTGCTCCTTCGACTGCTGACCCGTCGCTGTTTCTACGCACCGACACCTCGCTGCCGCCGTTCTACGTCCTCGTGTACGTCGACTACTTGGTCTTTGCCACTCTGACACCGAGGCACTGGCCCTTGTGAAGTCGGAGCTGCAGAAGAGACACAGTTGCACTGACCTGGGTGAGCTGCGCAGCTATCTTGGCTTGCAGATTACCCGGGACAGAGCACGGCACACCATCACCTTGAGTCAGTCACACATGGTGCACCAGGTCCTTCAACGCTTCGGCTTCCGGTACTCCTCGCCACAGTCCACTCCTCTGCCTACCGGTCACTCGCTCTCAGCTCCACCTTCGGACGAGTCCGTAGAGCTGAGTGGCCCGTATCCAGAGCTTGTGGGCTGCCTCATGTACCTGATGACTTGCACTCGAGCTGACCTTGCTTACCCTCTTAGCATCCTGGCACGCTACGTTGCGCCCGGGAGACACCTACCAGAGCATCGGGAGGCCGCTAAGAGGGTGTTGCGCTACTTGTATAGTACGTCGGGCATGGGGCTCGTGCTTGGAGGACGGGGTCCAGTTGTCCTCACTGGACACGCAGACGCTTCTTGGGTTGACGACTTGGCTACGCAGCGGTCGTCACAGGGTTACACTTTCAGCCTTGGCTCCGGCTCTATTTCTTGGCTGTCTACCCGCTCGTCTTCTGTTCTCAGTTCCAGTTGTGAGGCTGAGATCTACGCAGGGGCCATGGCTGCACAGGAGTTACGCTGGCTCACCTACCTGCTGACCGACTTGGGAGAGCGGCCTCGTTCTTCTCCAGTTCTGTACGTAGACAACAAGACCATGATTGCCTTGTGTCAGGAGCACAGACTGGGGCACAGAACGAAGCACATCGCTCTGCGTTACTTCCTTGCTCGAGAGTTGTAGCAGCGTGCTCAGCTTCATCTTGCTTAAGTGGCCACTGGGGCCAACACTGCTGATATATTCACCAGGGCACTACAGTGTGGTGATCATCATCGTTTCTGTATTGTTTTAGGCATTGTGCCTACTTTGCCTCACTTGCTTACTGCGTGACTTTGCTTGTACTGTGATGTATATATATACATGCATACGTACACTTGCTACGGTATGATAACTGTACTGGTTGTTCTCTTTTCTATAAGTCTGCATGTGAACTGGCCTTGTGGCCTTTGCTTGTGCTCGGAATGTGTGGTGACTTCGTGATCCACCCTGAGCTTGCTTTGCTTTTCTTGAATGGTCTTGTGACCACCTGTTCTCCCCCACTTTGCCTATGGGGGTGTGTCAAAATATTACATTGCTTACTTTGTGTAGGCTATAGTGGGGTAGCCCATAAAGGGTAGAACTCAATTAGGGTTGGTACTTGTACCCAACTCTTTCATAGTTCATTCATTCTCGTTCAGTATTCTGAGAATTTCGCTATAAATCTCCGCTCCTATCTTCTATTCTTCCATTCTATTGCCGTCTTACTGCAATACATGCTTGATTCTATTCACTTGCACTCGTAACATATGTCAAGAATTTTAATACGTTATTATTCATTACTCTAGGCTTTCCTTAGCGGGGATGTCCCGAGTAGGATCAAGGACGCAGTCTATGTTGATAAGGGGCCGAAATAATTGAAAATCGTTGGACTTTAATTCTGGAGAGAAAAGTCAATTTGACAAGAATCGCCGTCGACGAAAGGTTCACTGTTCAAACTTTACAAAGTTCGGTTATGCTCTAGCACTGGACTGCAAGTACAATTCCCAATTTTGTGAAGTAAATCTCGTGATATGAATTCCAACGCACTTGGGGGTACGCTGCCACAGAAACTTAACTCAATCACAATAATTTACACAAGTTCCAGACAAGGAGTTAGAGTAGCTAGAAGCCAGGTAGGAGGGGATGAGGAGGACGAGAGAGAAGGTCCCCAAGAAATCCCCAACCAAGGAATCCCCATCAGCACACAGTTCCCCTCCCTATAGGCACCCCAATTTTGACATTTGTCATGTTCCCAACCCATCCCTCCACCTCACCCAACTTGGCCATACTTGGTTTGACTTCTCCCAACCATTGGCAACAACTACAGCAGAAGTGACGAATTTCCCAACCCCCAAAAACCTATACACCATATACGTCACGCTACCAATTCCCATAGTTATCGCATCACAATCAGATATTCAAACGATCATAACTTTCTCATTCTTGCTTCAGTCGCGACAAATCTTGTTTTGTTGGAAAGATCTTGAACAAAAAAATCATTTTAGATATATATTTCAAGAAAAATAGATTTCATACACAAACGCACAAAGCCCAAACAACACCAAAACACAAATTCGTGTACGCACTCTCAACATGCATTCAAGTACGTGTTAAAGTTTAGAAGAAAGAAGAGAGAAGAAGAAGGATTGCACTAGCAAGAATGAGGATACAAATAGCAAACCGTAGAAGGGTTGTACTCGCTATAGAGCACCCCACTACAGGCTAGAGCATAAGATAACATTCTGACACACCCCCATAGCCAAAGTGGGGTGTAATCAGCAGAGTAAGCAAAGGAGTACAAGCTCAGGGTGGATCACAATGTCACCACACATTCTGAGCACAAGTTCAAGAAGCAATAGTTTAAGTTCACAATTATGAGCAAAGCTAGTGGTAGTCACAACGGGCAAGTGAGGAGGAGGAGAGAGAGTGAGAGGAGAGGAGATAGGAGGCGACGGCTGAAGCTGCAGACACACAGGCAACAGGAGGCAGACTGGCACAGCGGCTACCGGACGAAGTCCCCGGAATACAGGAGTAACAGGCCCCGCGGCTAAAGTAGCGGCAGACGAGCAACGGACCCACGGGCGGCTGGCACAGCTGGCTACGACTGGGCTACCGGACGAAGTCCCCGGAATACAGGTGCTGCTGGCGACACGACGGCAACCTCCATTCAGCTTCCCCAAACTATCCCACTCCCCCCTGGCACATACCCGCTGCTACACCGCTAGCTCCACTCCCCCTTCACCCCCCCTTAGTACCACTCCACCGGCTCCAACACGTCCACCCCCCCTCAGCGGCAGCTGCAGCACAGGGAGACGGAGGAGGAGGAGGAGCAGGCGACGCCACACACCCGCCACCCCCCAACCGCCACCCCCCAACCGCCACCCCCCAAACCCTAAAAACAGGGTAGGGAGGTAGGGGGGGGGGGGGCAACGCGCGGCCCCCTGTAGACTCCCCTCCCGTCGCCTGTCGAGGCGACCCTGGGGGGGGCCGCTTGCGGCCCCCCCCAGGGCGCCGCGACGGGCGACGGGAGTTGGGCCGGGGCAGGTCGGGGCCGGGGCAGGTCGGGGCCGGGGCAGGTCCGGGACGGGGCAGCAGGGGCCGCGCACGGCTCCCCTGGGCAGCGCGACGGGGCAGCAGGGCCGCGCGACGGGGCAGCAGGGGCCGCGCGCGGCTCCCCTGGGCAGCGCGACGGGGCAGCAGGGCCGCGCGACGGGGCAGCAGGGGCCGCGCGCGGCTCCCCTGGGCGGCGCGACGGGTCCCCGTCGCCCGTCGCAGCGCCTCCCGGGGGCGACGCGGCGAGTGACGGGGCAGAAACCCGTCGCGCGCCTCGGGGCGCACGGCGGGCAGAAAACCGCCGCGCGCCTCGGGGCGCACGGCGGGCAGAAAACCGCCGCGCGCCTCGGGGCGCACGGCGGGCAGAAAACCGCCGCGCGCCTCGGGGCGCACGGCGGGAAGAAAAACTGCCGCACGCCATGGGGCGTGCGGCACAGAGAGTAGCAGTAGCAGTTGCAGCGGAAGCAACAAGGTGGTGAGCCCACCCACAGGATCGATCCAAGGGGATCGACCTGCTCTGATAGCATGTTAAAGTTTAGAAGAAAGAAGAGAGAAGAAGAAGGATTGCACTAGCAAGAATGAGGATACAAATAGCAAACCGTAGAAGGGTTGTACTCGCTATAGAGCACCCCACTACAGGCTAGAGCATAAGATAACATTCTGACAGTACGAACGCATGATGGGAGGCAGACAGACGTGAAAGTATCTGATAGCATCACACAACATTAAGAATTATGAACAACAAAAGAATACGTCCCCTTTGAGATTGTAACAAAATGTGTTTTCTTCTCTTTATTTCAAGAATGTGCTTAGAACTGGCTTTAAATTCAGGAATAGTCCCAAACCAGCCCTTTGTAAATGTAGCTTGAATATAAGGGAACCATCATTTTCAGTGTTGTGGCAAATATACGGTAACCCTTGAATTTTCAAGGCAAGCAGGGCAAATGCCCTGAGATTGACAGTTTTTTCCTTCCTCGTGTTACTCGCAGTTGGGTGTTACTCGTGGGCCGTTGGGACTCACGTTCACACATTTCCATCCAAATCAGCTCCAAATCCCCTTCAACCGCAGAATCACGTGCGAAGAACCACCAGTAATTTCGAACCACTCCTTTCAGTCACACTCTACCTCAAGAATCCACCTTCGCTGCAGGCATTTCTCTTGTAATGCTGATGGAACACAACATTTCCAGACTTCACACTTCCACTCCGCCCTTTCCGCGCTTCAGCTGGTGGTTTTTGGCGGATTAATTTTCTCAGATAGACCCCCCTTCCTTTGACGCCAGTCGAAGCTGGCTTTGCCGCGATCATCGCGGCGTGATGAAGCCCGCAGAAGCCCTTCTGCTCGGCGCGCTGCTGCTAACGCGCGCGGTCTCATGCGTCGAATGCGTGTCTTTCGCCAAGTCACAGGGTGCGTGCCGACCCGCATCATGGTGGCGTTTGTGTATTGAGTTAATGAATCGTCAAAGCACGCTGCGATCCGCGTGCTGCAAAACTTTGACGTGGAAACTGCTTCCCGTCGGTTTTTACCACGTGACTGAGCGATTGGCGGCAGGACCCCACTGCGTCACCCCGTGAGGTGATATCCCTCACATTGCCGTCGGCGTGTGAAGCCCAACACGAATACATGATCCCATGAATTTGTCACCATGATGATATCACCATGTAGAACGCCCCCGCTACCCATTCGGACAAAATGGGGGGTTATGTTTGAGGCGCAGCGGATTCCCTTCAATCAACCCTTCGTGTACTAAGCCCGCAGGGTGGGGAGAGGAGCGGAGAGATTCGGATAGGAAAGGGAAGGGAAGGGGGAGGGGAGAGGAGAGGATGCGCAATGAAGTTGTAGTATGCTTTCCCTGCTCACGCATCACTGTGCCCTCCTCGTTCCTCCAGCGACCTTCCTGTACTGGCTGGCAGGAAGTGGAAAGAGCATGTGATGAGGTGGGAGGGGAATGCGACCAGGTGGGAGGGAATGCGATGAGGTGGGAGGGAATGCCATCACAAAAATCCTGCGTCCAGAAAGCCGATGAAAATAGTTCCTTTGGAGCTTTGTCAAATGATTTATAAACGTAGGATTTCGAACGCTTTTTTGAGAAAGTATAGGCAGATTTCCGAATGCTTTGTCGAATGCTTTGTAGATGCTTTTCAGATGACTTTACAAGTTTTGAATGACTTCAGACAGTCGCAACCTTGTAGACTTCAGAACACCATAAGAACTATTTAATGTGTTGGCAATGAGCTATAAAAATCATGTTGGCATGCACCAAAAGTTTGATTATCACGGTTGTCAAACATTCATTGTGAACATTGGAATAGTGTTTTATTAATTTATAGAATTACAATACATCAACAGCATAATAAAGATTGCCAATCTTTAACAAAGATCTAGTCCCCTTCACATGATCTAAGCATGATTTCGCCCCAAAACGCATCGTTACAGCTGCGGAAACAGCAATGCCTGCTGCCCAATTAACGACTCATGCATCTGGTCTGAAGTAAACACAATCAAAAGCCGTGAGTAAAAACGACCAGCCACGCTCAATCAAATGCTTACCGTGAGAAGAAAAAACTGGAAAATAGACATTTAAATTAAAGATCTTGTAGTGCACGCCTCCTGGAGACATGACGAACAGGATGCAAAGGTTAAAGTAGATATCAAGTCAGAGTAAAGCATGAATAGGATGTGACGCCTTCAAAAAGAACACACAGACATAAGTGATAAGCAAGGGCAGATTGACGCGGCGACCTGCACACGCTCATGAAGAAAATTGTCAAATGAGGTGAGAAATATCCTCAATACACTAAGTAACTGGCCTTCTTAAGCAAAAAGACACGGTCACTGCGGTTCGCTGGTTGTTGCGCTGCAAATCAGACAGGGCTACGGCGGCGGTAGAAACTAGGAGCTATGGCGGCGGTAGAAACTACGCGCTATGGCGGCGGTACAAACTAGGAGCTATGGTGGCGGTAGAAGCTAGGAGAAGAAGTCTGCTAACAAAATTAACCAAGTCACAGCTGCTTAGGAATAATAACATTACGGGAAGCCAGTTCCACTCTTGTGCTGGCGTGATGGGTGGAGTGCTGAGTGGTTGTGGGAGCTAGGGGACTCTTGGGCCGATAAGGTGGTTGAGCTGGAAATTGTCGAGGTGGATTAAATGAGCGGCTCGGATTGGTTGGGCGATGTGGTATTCTGAGCTGGATTGGATCAGGCAGCCCGGATTGGTTGGATCGATTTCTGGGCTGGTTGGGGTTGGTTTGGAAAGTGTGATTGGCGGCCAGTTTATGATATTAGGCTTGTGTCCTTACGTCGAGCATTTTTTTTTACCATTTCTGAAATCCCGTGCTGCAAAGACTCTGATGTGAAGCTGCTCAATAGGTTCATCTGGTGATACAGATAAGCAACTATGTCGATGAACCATTACCTATCTTAATTGTGAAACACACATATATGCAACCTTATTATTGTTTCAACAATAAACATTTGACAAACCAACCATTGAAACATTGATAAACCATTACTAAAACATCAGCGAATCATTTGGTTTGACAAAAATGCTATACAAATGGTATATAGATGATTCCCGGATGATTGTCAAACGTTCTTTGAACACTTGCTGAAAAAAAAATGGTCAAATGTTTTCCAGACGCACACATTTTTGTGATGGCGATGAGGTGGGAGCAAATGCGATGAGGTTTGGGATGAATGTGACGAGGTGGAAGGGAAAGTGATGAGGTGGGAGGGAATGTGATGAGAGATATGGGGCCCACCTCTCATCCAGTGGCAGCTCTTCTCTCGTCTCTTCCACTCCCCCCCTTCCCTCCTCCTGCCGCCAGCACAAGTCCTGCTAGATTTTCAGAAGGCGTGGAGCACAACGTTTGACGGCTGGGTGGTTGGTGGGGACTGCAAAAATGCCAGCAGCGTCAAATGCAATGCACAGGGCATGATAACAGAGATGTGAGTGGACCTCTCATGGACCCCTCATGGACCCCTCATGGACCCCTCATGGACCCCCATGGACCCTCATGGACCCTCATGGACCCTCATGGACCCTCATGGATCCTCATGTTCCCTCATGGACCCCGATGGGCCCTCATGGACCCAGATGGACTCTGATGCTTCTGATGTACGTGGACTGCGATGCTTCAGGCGACGTGAGCCAAGCTCTGTGAGTGAGATGTAAAAAGCCATGGGAGAGTGGACCCACATGTACCCTGAAGCGTGAAAAGAGCCATGGGAGTGGACCACGGCTCCTCCTTCCCTCTTCGCTCCCTCAACACTCCTCCTTAGCTCCCTTTTTCTCAAAAACAGCAGCAAGACACCACCTGCCTGCTTTCCCAAGAAGTAGTTAGTGGCATGATGGCATGGCTCGAAAAAAACTCGAGGCGAGCTTCGGCTTCACTCCTTGCTGATGCGTCCTGTCACTGCTTGCAGCCTTTCCCCCTTTTCCTAAATCGCTCCCCCAAACTCCCCAGCCCCACCCCAATACCTCCCCTCCAACCCATTTTCCCCCATCCTCCGCACGTCTCAATGCCTTTCCTGTGTCTGTCGTTCTCTCCTGTCTCCCCTCTCCCCTCACTCCTCTCTCCCCTCTTTCCGCACTCATCTTTCTCCCTCCCCCCTTTCCTAGTCTCACTCCACATGTTTCTGTGGACACCAATTCAGCTTGCTAAGGCGATGTCTGCGCAATCCAAATAAATGCATTTAGAATCATATGATGGATGGTCTCTTCGAATCACCTTCTGGATGTTCCTCTGTGTCCTAAGCCGTATGGTGTGCGTTTGA
The DNA here is from genome assembly GCA_947471745.1 of Closterium sp. Naga37s-1. Taxonomy (NCBI): domain Eukaryota; kingdom Viridiplantae; phylum Streptophyta; class Zygnematophyceae; order Desmidiales; family Closteriaceae; genus Closterium; species Closterium sp. Naga37s-1. The sequence goes on from CANJKZ010000293.1 coordinate 320,079, forward strand.
TGTCATAAGCATGCAGCATATTCCTCTCTGTCGCATGGATGCATGCAGCATATTCATGTGACACGCCTGCACGCTTCATAGGCATATGACGTGCATGCTCGTGTGCAGCACACGGCCCATGTCACATCACATGCATGCTACATGCACGTAGACATGAGCACAAGGGCGAACACTTCGAGGCGAACCGAACAGGTTTGTTTTTTTTGCTTAAATTGTTCGCCGAACAGTGTTCGATGTTCGCCCGAATACGTTCGTGTTCGGGCCGCTGCTGCAATTTGCCCCGCGACGAACACGAACGTGTTCGAGGTTCGCCCGAACATGCCTTCATAGGCGAACGGCGAACACGTGTTTTTGCTTAAAGTGTTTGCCGAACCGAACAGTGTTCGGTTCGGCAAACGGATGTGTTCGTCTAGGGGCGAACACGAACATGTTCGTGTTCGCCCCTTGCTCATCCCTACATGCACGTATGCCGCAGACGAATGTCGCATGCACACATGCATCATATCCATGCATGCATCACATCACGTGCATGCATGCCGCACACGCATGCCACACTCATGCATCACATGCATGTTCTCCCTTCATTACTAATGCAACTGGCCTCTCCTCCATTCCAATGTCCACCCATCAGAAGTATCTCTGGCGAGAACCTGAATGGGGCCATCCCCAGCTCTATCAGCAACCTCCAAAGCCTCGTCTACTTGTGAGTGCTAATCCTCCTTGGGTGGACATGTGATACGAGGCACTCAAAAGTAGACATGTGAGGCACTCACACCTTGTGAGTGCCACGCCTCTTGGACCTGGGGTGTTTCTGGTTCAGAGGCACAAAAAACATAAGACATGTGACCTTTTCGAGCCTGTGAACCATTCGAAGTCTCACGCTGTTGCTGAAGAAGTCGTTACCCAGACTTCGGTCTCTCATTCCTTACAACCCTCCTTCCTTACAACCCTCCTTCCTTTCTCGAGTGCAGATATTTATGGAACAGTAGCCTGACTGGCCCGATACCATCGTCTATTGGCAACCTTCCCAAGCTGACCGGCTTGTGAGTTCCTCGACCACAACGGCTTCACATGCTCACACCACATTCTCCACTATCCGAACAACACCCCAACTTAAGATGTCTGCAACTTTAGAACGGATTTTTTCTCTCTGTGTAAATGGGAGCCCGCACGCCTTGATGCAATAGAGGCTCGTCACGTCCCCTGCACAACCTAGACATGAGCAACGAGCGAACCGAACACGTTTGACTCGAACAGTTGACGAACACTTGGTCAACTCGAACCGAACCGAACACGTTTGTCACGAACAGTTTTCGTAAATGTTAGTGTTCCCCGTTCGAGTATAGGGTCGAACAGTTTTGAGGCATGGCCGAACACTAAGGTGTTTGGCACGAACTCGAACAGTTTGCCACGAACTCGAACAGTTTGCCATGGGGGGTACTTTCTATTATAATCACATTCAGTGCATGTAAGAAACTCAGGGCGTGTGTTCTACAAGCAAAATCAGAATATAAATAAAGGTAGCAGCGAAGATCCGCAATGTCTCGCACACATGGTCTAGTGAAATATGGATAAATAAGTCAACAGCTCAAAGTTCAGGGCAACGACAAGTCAAGGACATGCAAAACAAAGCCAGACAGCACCAAGTCCCCATGCAACTCCCTCACTCAACTCCAGTTCCCCCCCCCACAGCAACAACCTCCTCCTCACCCCCCTCATCTAGCCCCTCTCCCTCCAGCGCCAACTCTGGTGGTGCCTGCTGTCCGCTGCGGCCGGGTTCCTCACCAATACTCTTCCCAGGGTGTGACGTGTACCATGACCTGAGAGTCATGCTCGCGCTAACACGCTCAGTGTTCAGCCTGTGCCTGTGCAAGGAGATGAGGTTCCTCCCCATGGAGAAAGCTCGCTCGCTAGCTGCAGAGGTGGCGGGGATAGCGAGGTAATCCCGTGCCATCTGCCTCAACGTGTCCATGTTCCTCGCACGCTGCCAGTACTGCAGCGCTGGCACGTCCGAGACAGGCAGCTCCGCTAAGTACCGATCCACCTCATCCCCCACCGACGTCCCCCCTCCCCCCGCTCTCGCTGCTGCACTAACTGAAACACGCTTCTGCAGCTGTGCCCTAGAGAACACAAACTCGTCGTCGTCGTCCTCGAACGGTGTCACCACTGCTGCTGCTGGTGCTGGTGGTGGGGTGGGAGCTTCACGTGCTGCTCGAGCTTGGTACTCCTCCACTCGGCGGCGCACCAAGCTCACCACCCTGTCCGCACTCATACGTGGCTTAAGCCGCCCACCGTCACGTGCCACTATGCCTGGATGCATCAGCTCCCAGTGTGTCATCCTGAAGTACTCGGCCTTCATGGATGGATCCAAGAAGGTCGCGATCCAGTACTCGTCCCCGATGGCAAACTCGTACTGCTTCAGGTGCCCCAGCGCGGCAGACATGAGTGGCCGAACTAGTTCATGCGTCCCTGTGTGCAGCTTCTTCTCCAGGCTGTCGATGAGGGCGTAGAAGTAAGGCAGCACCATCGACACAGTGGGGTAGGTCGACCCCTCGGCGGCCGTGGAGACTCTGGCAAAGGGACGGAGAAACCCCTCCAAAGCCCCCAAGGCCTCTCACTCGACATCGGTCACACGCAAACCTCGCCACTTCTCCTTCTCTTCCTTCGTGGTGCCCTGTTGATTAGGTGAGGGTGCAAGATTGGGTTGGATGACATTGAGTACATGTGCTTAGGCTTGGGGAACGGTTGGAACGTAGTGGATTCTGACAATCTTCAAAGCAACAGCTCTTACGCGTCCAATCAACACAGATTGCAATGGATACGAATGGAGCCGTACCTGATCGCGGGCAAAGTGCATGTCGATGAAGGGCCTCAGCAGCAAGAAGCGCTTAACCATCTCGTGTGTGGACCCCCACCGCGTAGGACTGTCCTGAACGAGCTTGTGCGGCCCATTGGGCAGCACTCCATGCCGAACCTGCAGCGCAATGAAGGCGGCTCCTCGCTGGGGCGACATGCCCACCCACGTAGTAATCTCCCGCACCTTCTTCAGGGGCACCGTCATCGACTCCACACCCAGCCCAGACTGCACTGCCAGGTTCACAATGTGCGACAGGCACCTGCGTTGGATCGGAGGGGTTTAGGGTTTCAAACCGGCGAACGAGGTTACAAGGGTGTTATGGTGCGGACAGAAGCAAAAGGGACCAAGTTTAGGAACTTGGAATCCAGCTACAAGACGGACCTGTAGTGCGCCTTCTCGCTGAAGTACCCCGAGAATTCACCCTCCTCCGCCAGGTGCCGAAGAGCAACTACGTTTGCAGACGCATTGTCGGTCGTGAGACCGAGGCAACGCGCCTGCAACTTCCACTGCACCACCACCTTCTCCACCGCCTTAGCAATTTCCTTCCCCCCATGCCTGCCAGGCATCTCGACGAAAGCAAGAATCACCTGGCGCAACTCCCACTGCACTGACACGAAGTGACCTGTCAGCACCATGTAGGCCTTGCCATTCGGGCCTGTCCACATATCGGTGCTGTACGACACGGCACAGGTTGTAGAGGCCAGCTCTGCAATCGCTGCCTCGAGCGCCAAGTCAGCAAGGACAACGGTGTCGCGCGCCACCGTCCAGCGTGATGGGATAACGCCCTTTTCCCCACACTTTTCGTTCAGCAGGATCAGCAGCTCCTTGAACTGGTGTTATATATATAAGCACGAGGAGGGGCGAATAAGGTGGACATCAATTCATGATGCCATGATGGCTGGCTGTACTGCAATGAAGTAGCACGTGCGGCCAGCAATCTCAATCCATCAAAGCACAACAAATAGGAGGGGGGGTGAACGCTTTCTCACCGCATCCAGCTCGACGATGCGAAAGGGCAAGTCGCCGGTCACCACAAGCTTCGTGATCGCCGCACGAAGCTTCAGCTTACTCAGCCTCGCTGTAACAAAGCGCTCAATGCCGCCTGCCTCACCCTTCGCGCTCGGGGTCTGCACCACCGGCAACTTGGGCCACGAGGCCACGTGTGGCCAATTCACCACCTTCCTGTCGGGAACTCCATCGTAGCCACCCTCCGGGAAAGTCTCCCCCTTAGTCAGTAGGTGTGGTCTTAGGGACCTATACTGCCAAATGTCGTGGTGCGCCGTGTGCTTCGCAACCATGTGGCGCACCCCTGGAGTCGTAGTGCCCGTCGACCAACTGATACGGGTATCGCACATCTTACACTTGCGCTTCTCATCCGCCCCCAATGGCCCGAACATCTGGACCTGCCAACCTGGGGCCTTCTTACACCCTTTCGTGGCCTTTAAAGGCCCATCATTCTCATCTACCGACGCGGCCATACCATCCTCTCCCCCCCCCTCCTCCTGAACTTCTATGCCTTTACCCTTGCCCTTTATCTTCCCGTTCCCCTTGCCTTTGGCCTTCCCCTTGGCCTTCCCCTTGGCCTTCCCCTTGGCCTTCCCCTTGGCCTTCCTCTTAGCCTTCCCCAGCTGGGACACCCCCTCCTCCTCCTCCTTCTCCTCCTCCTCCTCCTCAGCCTCCTCACCACTACCCTCTCCCTCCCCCTCCTCCACCTCCTCCTCCTCCTCCTCCTCCTCCTCCTCCTCCTCCTCCTCCTCCTCCTCCTCCTCCTCCTCCTCCTCCTCCTCCTCCTCCTCCTCCTCCTCCTCACCCTTCTCCTCCTCCTCCTCGTCGTCATCCCTCAACCCCGCGCAATCCCCATCTTTCTTCGGATCATAATCCTTGTCGGTGCTATCGGATGGACTACGTTGGATGCGTGGGCGCTTCTTTTCCAGCCGCCACTCTCCAGCCAATCCCTTTGGCTTTCCCCCCCCCCCCCACCACCCCCTCCCCCCCCCCCCCCCCTTCCGCATCCTCCTCGGCCTCCTCTGAAATCTCTTCGATCTCATCACGAGACTTCCCATACCGATGTGAGGGTGCAGCCAGCCCCCCGCCACTAAACCTGTAGCTTTTTGGTGACGTGGGGACTCCTAGGTATTGCCCCCCTATGAGCTCGAGAGGTGCGAGAGGGCTTGCGGTCCCAGTTGCAGTATCTAGTAGTGCGGATGGGCCAGGAATAGCCTTGTTTTGGCTGCTAACCAACCCTACATCAACCATGTCTGAATCCATCCGCCTTGCTAAACTCTTTGCTAAAACGAAATGCTCTTGATTTCTGTTTTTAAACGTTTCCTAACCTAATCTACCCTTATACTTAACGTTTCTAGCCTCAATGTGGACTTTAAACCGTGGGAGTGGTGCAGTTTAAATGGGTAGTGGGCGGAATGCTATCCTAACTGGAAATTGACGATTGAGCCCAAGAATGAGCTCAATCGTCACTTTCCCCTTTTAGATCCAACCAGCGCGTCAATTGTTGACGCGCTGGATTTCGACGAACACCTCGGTGTTCGCCCGCGAACACTTTGTGTTCACGAACACCTCGGTGTTCGCCCGCGAACACTTTGTGTTCGCGAACACCTAGGTGTTCGTGCATTTTTTTGCACGAACCGCAACGAACACTCGAACATGTTCGTGACGAACACCTAGGTGTTCGTCACAAACATTTTTGGGAAAAAAAAACCCCTGTTCGGTTCGAGTCGAGGGTTCGGGAATTTGCTCATGTCTAGCACAACCCAACCCGACCTGAGCCAAGGAGAGGCGATTTCGTGCCCGGGTATTGGCATTCAGGGCATCAGAGCTTGTCAGTTGCTGCATACATGGCTTGCCGCTTGTAGCATGGCTTGCAGGCAAGGGTTGCTGTTCTTGAGCCAGCAAGCTAATTCCAAGCGCAAGGCTTGCAGGCCTCTCTAGGATGTCTGTTTATCTTCCTGTATGCCTCTCATGCCAGCAGCAGGTTGGTCGCGAGATCACCAGGCTCGTTTCGAGATAACCAGGCTAGTCTCGAGACCACCAGGCTAGTCTCGAGACCACCAGGCTAGTCTCGAGATCACCAGGCTAGTCTCGAGATCACCATGCTCGTTTTGAGATCACCAGACTTGTCTCAAGACCACCAAAATCTATCATGCTCGTTTTGACAAAAAGAAATGAAGTATTACTCACCTCGTTGTTTACCCGAGTCTACCAGCAGCCAGCTTTTTTGCTGACTGCGATGCAAGCAAGCAGGTTGGCTGATCTCAGCTGATCAGCCATAAAGGGATACAGCAAGCCACGCTGTGGAACTGTTCGAGTTGAGCCGACTTGGTGTTGTGGCCTGGGTTGGCTTGGGTTGTATTGGGTAGTAAAAGAGAGAAAAGCAACGGAAATGCACATGGCCCTGGTGAAAGTTGAGATGGTCCTGCGATGACTTCCCGCCTGAATCTGAGTCACAATTATGAACTCACAGAAGGGAGATGCTCTTGAGATCGATTCCTGCTTGCCCCTCATGTGCTGTGTCGGTTCATCTGCTCTGCATTTGTTCCCTCGGTGTTGATTCGCTCATCAGGGTGCTGTGTTACAACAGCTTAAGTGACATCATCCCTGCATCCATCGGGAATCTCAAAAGAGTCAAAGACTTGTTAGTACTGTTCCTCGTTTGCTTGACATGTGCAAGTAGTGTTCCTCCTTGAATGATTATGTTTAGTTAACATGTTTCCGTGATTATTGTTTTGTTAGTGGCATTCCTTGTTTGGTTACCATGTGAATAGTGCTTCATGGCTGGATTGATAATGCTAGTGCTGTGCAGTCCCGCGTTCAATTGCTGCACTGCTGCTGGTCTTGCTGAGGTCTTGACACCACTCCAAAGTAGTGCAAGTAATAATGCGGACTCTTCTCATGCGTGCGATGTCTAACAATGCAAGTTTACCATCCGCATTATGTGATTTGGAGCTTGATTGACATAAGCTCTTAGCTTGAAATACACCGAGTGTAGCTTGAATTAGGGCCTCACTGCCTCAGTACCATGGTTCAACATCGAGTTGCCTTATGAGTCGACTCAACAGTTCGTTAGGGTTTTCAGTCCCACATCGAGAGTTCACATGGCACTGACCGAGTGCATGTGGCACCAGCCGATTGCCTCCTTGCTTCATTGGTATTTCTGGTGCGAAATGCATGCCCATACTCACAAACCTCTGTTTGCCCCTTGCTCCATTTTGCACCCTGTTTCGAGATGCATGTGGTTTCTTGAGAACAAGCTGACTGGTTCGATACCATCAACATTCACCGGACTTTTATCTTTGACAAACTTGTAAGTTAATCAATTAGAAAAAGCTATGCAGTCTTATGCAGTTTCTTGTGCTCAGACGTTGGATTCTCATTCCATTTTTCACATGTATCGTTATCTACCTCAACCATCATATCGAAATGTCTTGTGTTCCCTTTACTGTATTCTGTCATGTGATCTGATTCGGTGTGCTGGGATGGGATGGGAGGGGATGGGATGTGATGCGAAGCTATGAGAACCAATATGTCCGCAAACCAATAGCCTGCCTCGTATCTCTCGGACCCACCAGGAACCTTGGGTACAACAGCTTGACGGGCACCATTCCTAGCTTTCTTGGCAATCTCCTCCCAGGTCTTGCTAACTTGTGAGTGCCGCTGCTTGTCGTTAAATTGATGTGACCCAGCACATGCCGTGTGACCCACCCACGACACATCTGCACCACATGCTTATTCTCGACCCTTGTTGTGGTGTGGGTCATCTCCAGCTTGCTGCTCCTCCTGTGTGCTCCTTCTTTGTGCTGCCACCCTGTAATCAAGAACGACCCTTATGCCTCTCCATCCGCCTCCACTGTGGCCCACCGCAGCCCCGGCTTTGGTTTCTAGTTCTCCTTGCATCAACACCCCCATGAAAAGCAGATACCTACATGAGAACAACCTGACTGGCTCGATACCGGCCTCACTAGGCAATCTAGGTCTCGTGAATTTGTAAGCCGCTTGACTTGTTATGAGCCGCTCGACTTGGACTAAACAGGTTATATGTCTCGTATCTTGCTCCATTGGCTCACACAACAAGCTCAATATTGTTTTGGTCAAATGCTCCCTCCCGCACCACAGACACGCACGCATGCATGATGTCACAGATGTGTACACACACGTACACACACACACACACACACACACACACACACACACACACACACACACACACACACACACACACACACACACACACACACACACACACACACACACACACACACACACACACACACACACACACACACACACACACACACACACACACACACACACACACACACACACACACACACACACACACACACACACACACACACACACACACACACACACACACACACACACACACACACACACACACACACACACACACACACACACACACACACACACACACACACACACACACACACACACACACACACACACACACACACACACACACACACACACACACACACACACACACACACACACACACACACACACACACACACACACACACACACACACACACACACACACACACACACACACACACACACACACACACACACACACACACACACACACACACACACACACACACACACACACACACACACACACACACACACACACACACACACAAAAACACACACACACACGCACACACACATGCACAAGCACACACACACACACACACACATACACACAGACACACGCACACACACACACACACATATGCGCGCACACGCACACACCCACACACACACATACACACACACACACACACACACACACACAAATATACCTGTGCAACGAGACGAGTTACTCGTTCGGTATCGCCCAAGTTACTCGCTTGGGTGCGAGTAACGAGTTTCGGTTTTTGTAAATTTTACTCGGGCGAGTCGAGCCGAGTTTTACTCGCCGAGTTTTTTTTGCTCGACGACGAGTACTCGCCTATCCAGGTCTAAGCAGGCTTCCATGGGCTTACCGCGGCAACCCAAGGCTACCCTGGGCTACCCAGGGCAACCCAGGGCTTTCCTGGGCTTCCCTAGGCTTCCTGGGACCACCTTGGGTTTACCTGGGCGGCCCTGGAAACCCCAATACTTCCGTGGTACCAATGGCCTTCACAAGTTGTTATGTACAGAGTCGTTCTATGCAGGAGTAGGGCACATGGCCGAGCATTACTCGTACTCGGACGAGCTTTTCTAAATGCTCGCCCGAGTTCCCTTTTATAAGGCGAGTAACGAGTTTCTGTTTGGTGTAAAAATTCTCGGTCGAGTATTACTCGACTCGGGCTCGTACTCGGCCGAGCAAGGCTAGGGACGAGTCGAGCATTACTCGGCTCGCCCTTCTGCACAGGTATACACAAAAATGCACACACACACGTATGCATAAACATATTAGGAGTTGATGGAAACCCCATTTTTGTTCATTCCTTTCAATTTCAAATCTAGGAAAGCTGTAGCCGAGTGATTTTTACCCAACGCCAGCTCGTAACTCGGTCAAAAGGTTGAGTTTTACTTATCCCGAGTTGAGAAACGTCCATTCGTGGCACCCTGCTGCGTGCCCACCACCTGCTTCATCCATTGGCTTCTCATTACTTGCTCAAAAGAAGTGCATTGTACTGTGTATTCATAACTTTGCAGTGCCAATCTAGCCAGTTATTTTTGGGAATTCTTAGAAGTGCTTGTCCATCAGCCTATTGAGGTGTCTTACACAACACCTATGCACACCAGCACCTGCATATGAACTATGGTCTTTGACCTTGCCATAAATGTGGCACTTTCCATCCCTTTTTTTGCAGAGACTTGAGAGTCAACAATTTGACTGGCACAATTCCTGAATCGTTTCACAATTTCACCAATCTAAACTATCTGTTAGCGCATTTCTTTGTAGCTTATTGGTATGGCTTGAAGGACTCATTGTCCTTTAAGATTTGTGTGCGTTGCACCATTATGGACACTAATTATCCTATGTTGGATTTGTGGTGTTATAGTGCGAGTGAGTACTGAGGAGACGTTCCATTGATAATAGCAGAGCCTGGAAACACAAGCTCATGCGCACATCAGCACTAGGATATGTCACATCAGTGGAAGCTTAATTACGTCTGAGAAGATGTTTGTCGATTCTGTAGCTCCTATTCTTGTAATTGGGGCCCTTGCCATTCGGCTCGAGCCGGAGTGGGCTGACGGGGCTTGTGATTGTGGACGAGGAGAAGGCCGTGTTGGCTGTATTTTTTATTTCCTGAGCCGGAGTGAGGTAACACAGCTCTTTCTTCGCGGATAGGCACTTCGGATGCTATGCAGTCTTACACAATTTCACAAGCTCCGATGGTACCTTCTCATTCCATTCCACACATTTATCGTTATCTACCTCGACCGTCATATCGACACAAATCGTTTTCCCTCGACTTGAGACTGTTATGTGATGTGATTTGGTGTGTAGGGATGCTATGCGATGTGACATAATGCTATGCAATGCGACACAAGCCCTTGTCCTTCCTTGAGAGAGCGACCATGAGCAGTCATGGAAAACAGCACTGTGTCACTGTTCTTCTGTCTTTCACTCCTTGAGCATACCTGCCTTACGCATGCTTTGCATGCATGCCTCGCCTCGTATCTCTCGGTCCCACTAGAAACCTTGGGTGCAAAAGGTTGAAGGGCATCAAGATTCTTTCTCAATTGTGAGTGCTTTTGTCGTTGATATGAAAATGTGACTCACAGCACATTCGCGACACATGCTTCTGAGTAAACTCAAAAGCGAAAATGTGACCCACATCACATTCGCAGCACATGCCGTGCGCCCCACCCACACCACATGCTTTTTCTCGACACCCGTGTTGTGGGTCGTCTCCAGCTTGCCACTCCTGTGTGCTCGGTGCTCCAGCCTTCCTGTGTGCGCAGAATATGCCTCTCTATATGATCAAGAGCTGCCACACTTTGATCAACAACGAAATGGGCACTACGCATCTCCATCCTCTTTCAATTTCACCCACCCACCACTATCTCGGCTTTGGTTTCTCTCTGCTCTTTGCATCCACACTCCCATGAAAAGCAGAAATTTACATCACAACAGCCTGTCCGGCTCGATAGCTGCTACATTCGGAAACCTTTCAAATCTCCAAAAAATGTAAGCCTCATGTTGACTTGTTGCGGGCCACACACACACACACATACACGCGCACGCGCGCGCACGCACGCACGCATGCACGCACGCACACACGCACGCACGCACACATGCACACGGACGGACACGTATTCGTTCAGACCGCCGACATTGCCCGGCCCATGAAGTGTGTTTAGAGTAAACTCGAAACAACTGCTGGCGTTGAAGGGCCCAGGAAGCAGCATATTCATTCCTGCTTCCTTGTTTGTTTTTGTGGGTATGCAGAAGCAAATTACGAGTCAATGGGATCGCGATTGTTGTTCACTCCTTTCGATTTCGAAAGGAATACTCTAGCCGAGATTTTTTTACCCCACTCCGACTCGTTACTCAGCTAGAAGGTCGAGCTTTACTCACCCCAAGTCGAGAAACGTCCACTCATGGCACCCTGCCTGCCTGCCCGGCTGCCCCCTTTTTCACCCATGCTACTCGTCACTCATTTTAAACAAGTAGAGAAATGAGCCGAGTTTCTACATACGTTTTCTTTTCAAACGAGGGCATTGTAGTGTGTATTAATGTGTTTGCAATGTCAATGTAGCGAGTGGCTTTCAGGAAATTTCAACTGTGAGTGATCGTCCATCAGATTATTCACGTGTTCTACATTGCACATACACCTACCACCTACACACAACACCTATGCACACTACCACATGCATATGTGCAGACGAACAAGTTAATAATATTGTTAGGCAGACGAACCTTAAATGCAGGAATATTGGGCACTGCTTTGCTGCTTAAAGTCATACTGATTTGGAAGTACTGCTCCTTGCCATATTGAGTAATCTAATGCCAGTATACCACCTGTGTCCCTTCCATCGTCCTCTCATTCATCGTCCCTCCAATTTCAGGAACCTTGGCTACAACTTGTTGACAGGCCCCATTCCTGACTCCATTGGCAAGCTCACTAATCTGGAAACATTGTGAGTGCAGGACCAACCTTACAGCCCTTCGTCAATTGCATGATCTGAAGCGCTCAAGGTTTGCGCATGTTGCATCTTTTTAGTAGGTCTTGAGCCGAAACGCAATATGGTACTGCCCTGAAGCGAAGAATATTGGCGGGGCGAAAAGGGATAGAACAACTGTAAAATGTCTGCGATGTCAAGAATCGTTTTTTTTATTATTTTAAGTGCAACTGTGGCTGTAGGGGTCCTCAAATCGACTTGTAGCAATCCTCTGCCGCACTGAGCCCTTGGGGCGAGTAAGGAAAACGAGGCGAGTGACTACTTGCCCCATTTCTCATGCCTTTCTGTTTCTGATCCAAAACAGCCTTTCACTCTAGTCATGACATCCCTTTTGAAAATTCCAATTATGCATGCAGACCTGGGAGCAATATCTGTTATACATGCAAACCTGGGAGCAATATCTGTTATACATGCAAACCTGGGAGCAAGTTTTTCCAAGTTTCAAATTGATGCAAAATACCCTTTGTTTTCAGGCTTACTCCTCTTTTGACATCCCCATTGTGCAAATTACAGATTGCTCTGGGGAAACAAATTGACCGGCTCAATACCCACACAGATAGGCAACCTTATAAATCTGAGCGACTTGTGAGTTCTTTGTTTAGACCAACAGTGAGGCTTTTTTCCTCATAAGCTTCTGACTGTTGTCTGTAATGAAACACATTTCTACTGTTCACTCGATAAATTTCCAATTCGCATGATTTGTTTGAAAAGTAACGCCTTCCTCTTTACTCATTATAATATGACACATAAGTTGCTTACAACACATATATTGTCTGCCTTGTTTTTTATACAGAATGGTTACAAGAGTTACGGATCGAATGGTCCTGTTTATTGTTCTGGGGAACCTGTTCCTGCTGCTGCCACCCTTGCGTCAGGTACCTTGCTTGGAACAACCTGAATGGCAGCGTCCCAGAGTCCATTGGCAACCTCCTGCAGCTCACAAAAATGTAAGCACACCCATTGTTTCTTGAGCTGAAAGAACGCCCATTGTCTCTTGAGCCGTGCCCGACCCGACCCGTCCCCCAAACACACCCCGGGTCAACCCCAGTTGGGTCGGTTTGGGTGGGGTCTTGTCTGCTCGTTTCGCAACCCTACGCTGGTCTTGGATTCCAACAAGATTGGAGATGAAGTCCTGATTCACCACTTCCTTCCATCTGAATTCAGACTTGTAGTCACGTTTTTTTTTTTGTCACTCAGAAACGAATTTGTCCCCGTTACATCAATTTTTCCTTGGACTTTAGGAACATAAAAAATGAAGGATGGGCCATGTCTATTTGGGACAACGAAGTTCCTCATACAGATTTCGGTATCTCATAACAAATGTGCTAGAATTATATGTACAGCATGATAAGTGTTAAGGGGTTGGGACTACACCCAACTTTGGGTGTAGCCTTGCATTGTGGGTGCCAATCCAACCCAATTGTGGTGGAGCCCTCAAATGCAACCCACTTGGCCTCAGGATGCCTCACTTCCCAAAAGTGAGGCCAACCCAACCCAAGTGGGCCTGAGGTTGCCTCACTTCCCACAAAGTGTGGTCAACCCAACCCACTTGACCTGAGGTTGCCGCACTTCCCAAAGTGAGGCCAACCCAACCTATGGTCAACCCAACCTTTCCCCTTCAAGCTTCTCATCCAACCTATGTATGCTTGTTCCTCCTCTAATCCAAGTAATGCTTCAGTTTACAACTTTCACAAAATGTATGCCCAACCCAACCATGGTTTGGGTCCATGTGCTCGACAATGGTCTACCTCGATGTATGTGCAACAAACGATGCTCCACGTGCAGAGAACTTGAAGGAACCAATCTGACAGGACAGCTCCCTCCAACACTGGGCAAACTTCACACTCTCTCGGAACTGTAAGATACATCATTATCTGCAATTATGTTGAATTTGAGTTGTAAAATGCAAGGCTTTGTTCTTGTTTGCCTAAAGTGCCGCACACCAAGCATACTGAGCCCATCTGCTCACCTTTCTAGGGAGTGTTCACACGCATGGAACTTTGCTGGCGTGTGTGTTGAATACGCAACACCAACCATTTTTCTAGGAATTTTATGTTCTCCGATTTTGAATCTTGATATTCTCATTCTTCCTTGTGCATGTGCAGGTTTCTGAATGGAACCATAGTCACATGCCCGCCTAACAAGACATCGTGTGTGGTTACGCAGATTCCTAGTAGCGCGTTTTGCAACGAGTGCCGCTCCTTCTGCTCCACCTGCGTCAAAACAGCACCTCGTGAGCTTGAAAACATGTGTTCGAATAAACACAAGATTGAATGTTCTGTCTCTCTTACTTCCCATCCAAGCATCAACGTCCGTGCACGTGCCATTCAGTGACAATGGGTTCCTCCCTATGCAGCAAGCTGGCAAGCCAACACACGATCCCCATATCTCTGCCGAGCTTTCTATTCCTGCCTATATTCCTCCCTGTGCAACAAGCCGGCATACCAACACAACACACGAGCCACATCTATGTCATTCTTTCCATTCCATCCATCGCAACCTCACTATTTTGCTCCATCTCACACTTTGCTTGGGAACTTATTGCGTCTTCATCTTTCCATCTCTTTCCGTCTCATCCCCATCCACCCCTCACACGTTACAGGCCCCCCTTCCCCACCTCAAGCACCCCCCTCCCAGCCTCCACCTTCCCCCACGACGCCCCCATCCTCCTCTTCAAGCCCCCCCCTCTCGCCCAAAGCCTCTCCCTCCCAGTCGGGAGGCGGTCTCTCTGTGGGAGCCATTGCCGGCATTGCTGTGGCTGCTGTGATGCTGCTGATCATTGGCATTGGCGTGCTGCTGTGGTGGTGGAGAGGTCACAAGATTCGAGCAGCACGTGCAGCAAGTAGGGTGTCCATCCACAACCTTAAACCCTAAGCCTGAAGCTCAAGTCCAGGGAGGAGTCCTGGAAGTTTCTTCACTGAGAGCTAGTCTAGAAGAAACGTCTCTTTTTGTTTGTTTGTTTTGGAGAATAACACCCCGCATCCTGCTGCTTCACTTTTGAGACATGTCAGGAGCTTTCTTCATCCGCCATCCATTCTTTTGCCTCCGTTTGCCCGTTCCTCTCTTGATGGAGAATCTGTGTCCATTGTGCTTGCCCCACTATCACAGGCCGAGCTCGCAGCATGCCGGGCGCTCACTGCACAGAGTACTCCCTGGAGGAAGTTCTCAAAGCCACCAGCAACTGGTCTTCTGACAACCAGCTTGGCTCGGGTGCTTTTGGTGACGTGTACAAGGGCGTGTGTCCACACGATGACACCACCCTGTGGGCCGTCAAGCGAGCCAAACTAATTGACGTGGAATTCTACAAAGAGGTGGGACTGGCTTGCCTCTGGTGTTCACTTTTGAGAAATTTCAAAAGAGGCCAGACTTATTGACGTGGACTTTCACAAAGGTGTGACTCACATTTGGTTATCACTTCTGAAAAATAAACAGAAGTGGATTTGCAGAGAAAAGTGAGCTGCTATGTTGGATTGATGATGATCACTGAATGGGCCTATAATTTCCAACTTGGCTTCGAAGTGAGCTACTATGAGTAGAGAAACTGTTCCACTTCGGCTACGCTTCTTGATGCATTCAGCCATGGCATGCCCCTTGCATTCCAGTGTGCCATGTGAAAACCATTTCATTAACACTTGTTCCTCATTCTGTCTGTTCCTGCCTTTTTCCTCGCAGGTCCAACAAATGGGCGACAAGAACCATCCCAACATTGTGCGGCTGCTTGGGTTTGCTATTGGAGGGGACATGAGGACACGCCCAGAGCAGATCCTGATCTACGAGTTTGTTTCCAATGGTGACCTTGACCAGTTTATTAAGAAGGGTGCGTGGCAGTTTTTTTGGGACTTACATACATTGGGGGCCATTTTTTTCTTGTGCCACTCATTGTGTCATGCACAAGTTTTGTCACTGATGCTGTATGAATCATGTACTGTCTCTCATGTTCTTTCACTCTCAGGTGTCATGTTCCGTCAATCTCCCGTTCGATCGTTCTCTTGTCTATATGCATGTGTGCAGAGGCGTCCTTCACTCTCACCTTCCAGCAGCGGCTGGACATCCTCATTGGTGCGGCCCGTGGCTTTGAGTACCTCCACAGCTTTGGCCTTGTGCATCGCGACATCAAACCCGCCAACATCCTCCTCGGAGCAAACATGCAGGCAAGCAAGCAATCTGCAAACACAGTAAGAGTACGCACGTTGAGTGCAGTCGGAAATGAATCTTTGATCGATACCACAGCCATAGTTAGACTCAAGAATCTGTTGGAATCTGGTATTCCGTGAAGACAAATGTAGAGTGTAGGATAATTTGTAAAGCGCAAGAGCCAAAGGGAGTTGCAGGTTTTACATCAAAATAATGAAATGTTTGATATGCACAGACGTCACCAGTGAGTCCTGGAAGGGCGTGCTGTGAGAACTTGAGTTTAGAATGGATGCATTAGTAATGAGCTTGGAGCTCTTTAAGTACATCCATGATGAAGCAAGGGATGGATGGGGAGGGAATCTGGGGCAATCTCTAGGGATTGGGGGTAATCACAAGACAATCTCCAATTGGTGGGTTGGAGATTGCTTGGAGATCACACTTGGGTTTGGTTGGGATGTGGGTGTACACCCAACCAAACACAAAGTGCTAACTACACTAAACTAGGATATAAAAAGAACAAGTACAAAAAGCTGAGATTGAGGGCTAACACTAACACGTGCTTGTTACACGTGTCAACACACCCTAACAACGTATCAACACACGTGTCAACACTCTACTGGTCTTCCTCCTCCCTTCCTGTGTCCACCGCCTGACCAGTCGCAGCCGCCGTTACAGCCAGCCTCCCCACTGCCTGCTCCCTCTCCTTACACTGAGCAGTCCGTCGGACTTACAGAGCGTCGAGAGCCTGCGTCTCGTCCTGTCTCGCCTCTTCGCACTGCTCGTCGCGCTCCTCGTTCGCGTCCTCCTCCTGTCCCCGGCACGCACCATATGGCACTCCGTCCTTCCTCTGTTCCACTGCGTGTTCCTCTGCCTGCTCCTCCTGAGTCCTCTCTTCTTGAGGTCCCTGACCCTGAGTCTGACCGAGCGCGTGCTGCCAGTCCCACTGTCGCTCGTCTCCTTGCCACTGCTGTCACTAACCTGTACTTTGAGTCTGCTGCTGCGTCTGCTCTCGTTGCTGAGCTGCTTGTCTTTGCTGCTGCCTGCCGTCTCGACTATGCCACTGCTCTCGTTGCTGAGTCTGTGTCTGCCAGTCCTCCGTCCGTCGGGGGTGAGTGTGCTCTTGGCACGGACGTCCTTGAGGACAGGCAGGAGGACTTTGAGTGTCTTGCAGCTGCTGTACCTCATTTCGCTTCCATGCTGCTTGCCCCTGAGGGAGACCTGAATGCTCCAGACATCCCGACCCCGCACTCTTACACAGAGGTGATTACGGGTCCTTACTCCTCTCAGTGGCAGGCAGCCATGGATGCCGAGATGGCATCCTAGAAGCCCACAGGCACCTACGTCGACGAGGTTCCCCCACCTGGGGCGAACATAGTCGATGGCATGTGGATTTTCAGGGTGAAGCCGCCGCCGGGTTCTCCGCCTGCCTTCAAGGCGCGTTACGTTGCTCGAGGCTTCAGTCAGCGACAGGGAGTTGACTACTTCCATACCTTCTCCCCCACCCCGAAGATGACTACTCTTCGGGTGTTGCTGCACATCGCTGCTCAGTGTGACTACGAGTTGCACTCCCTGGACTTCAGTACAGCCTTCCTGCAGGGCAGCCTGCACGAGGAGATCTGGCTGCGCCGACCACCTGGTTTCACTGGGACGTTTCCTGCAGGTATTGAGTGGAGCCTCCGCCGGCCTGTCTACGGTCTCCACCAGGCGCCTCGCGAGTGGTACGACACGCTGAGGAATACACTTGCGGCTCTTGGGTTTGCTCCTTCTACAGCAGACCCGTCGCTGTTTCTACGCACCGACACCTTGCTGCCGCCATTCTACGTCCTAGTGTACGTCGACGACCTCGTCTTTGCCACTGCTGACACAGAGGCACTGACCCTTGTGAAGTCCGAGCTGCAGAAGAGACACACCTGCACTGACCTGGGTGAACTGCGCAGCTGCAGATCACCCGGGACAGAGCACGGCGCACCATCACACTGACTCAATCACACATGGTGCACCACGTCCTTCAGCGCTTCGGCTTCCAGTACTCCTCTGTCTGCTCACTCCTCTGTCTACCAGCCACTCGCTCTCAGCTCCTTCTTCGGACGAGTCCGTAGAGCCGAGTGGTCCGTACCCAGAGCTTGTGGGTTGCCTCATGTACCTGATGACTTGCACACGACCCGACCTCGCATACCCTCTCAGCCTTCTTGCTCGCTACGTGGCTCCCGGTAGGCACCGAAAGGTGCACTGGGATGCTGCGAAGAGGGTATTGCGTTACCTGTGCAGTACGTCAGGCATGGGGCTTGTGCTTGGAGGACGGGGTCCTGTTGTCCTCACTGGTCACGCAGACGCCTCCTGGGCTGACGACTCAGCTACGCAGCGGTCGTCGCAGGGTTACACCTTCAGCCTCGGTCCCGGCTCTGTTTCTTGGCGGTCTACCCGCTCGTCTTCGGTTCTCAGCTCCAGTTGTGAGGCTGAGATCTACGCTGGGGCCATGGCTGCACAGGAGCTACGCTGGCTCACCTACCTGCTGACCGACTTGGGAGAGCAGCCTCGTTCGCCACGAGTTCTGTACGTAGACAACAAGGCCTTGATTGCCTTGGGTCAGGCGCACAGACTGGAGCACAGAACGAAGCACATCGCTCTGCGATACTTCCTTGCTCGAGAGTTGCAGCAGCGTGGCCAGCTTCGTCTTACGTACGTGGCCACTCGGGCCAACACTGGTGATGTCTTCACCAAGGCACTTCCTCGTGGTGATCATCAGCGCTTTGTTACTGTGTTAGGCCTTGTGCCAACTTTGCCTCACTTGCTTACTGCCTGACTCTGCCTGTACTGTGATCTATATATATACCTGCCAGCTTGCACTTGCTAGGGTATGATCACTGTATTGTTTGTTCTCTTTATATAACTCTGCATGTGAACTGGCCTTGTGGCCCTTTGCTTGTGCTCGGACTGTGTGGTGACTTTGTGATCCACCCTGAGCTTGCTTTGCTTTGCTTCTTCTCTTGACTGGTCTTGTGACCATTGCTTGCTCTTGCTATCCCCCACTTCGCCTATGGGGGTGTGTCAATCATATTTGTTTATATTTCTCTAGGCTGTAGTGGGTTTAGCCTTAGGGGGTACAGAATTTCTCTCGACATTCTACTTGTACTCCCCCCCTTTCACCTAATGCATCATTCTCGTTATTCTAACAGAACAAGCGGATCTGCGGTCTAGATGGCGCGTTCAGTCGCTGGCTCGAATATGCGACATCGCAAGAGCACGGTTGCACGTCGTGTCGACAACGTGGCCGAAATCGAGTCGACCATTTGGCCGGATATTTGTTGACTCTTTGAAACGGCCATTTCGAAAAGTGGCCGGATTCAGCGAGCTTCGTGAATTTGTGTACGACTGTCGCAACCATGTTACTTTTGCCAAAACCGGCCAGTCATATTTGGCCGATTTTGGATCTTACACATCCTAACTGTGTTATTTTACAGCAACTACATATTCGTAGCATCCCTAAACATCTAAATCAGTGAGGCCATTCCGCCCTCTGCTAAGCATACCGGTACACGGTAAAACGGGTTTAGAAAATGACTAACCAAATTCTCAAGGTATTGTATTGTATCTAACGACACTCCTCGGGCCACCAGGTTCACACTGCTGCTGAGAGGCCACCAGGTTGCTGTCGCTGATGCTGCGGTTGCTGTCGCTGTTGCGACTATTATTGTTTGCGGCCACCCTTGCGACCTCGCTGCCGACCAGAGGCAGCAACTGTTGCAATCTCCGTCGAGGCCGAGGCTGGGACAAGGCACATCCCTCAAAGATGGGGGGAAGCACGGTACCAGCAGAGGGGGATATAGCGCGAATGCAGGACTTGAACTTAGTGATACCCGTCTCAAAGAGGTCGATAGTGTGGCTCGTGGGGTGCACATTGAGGAAGGCATCGCGGGCAGCCGTGAAGCGGTCACGTGGGCGGGTCGAGATGAAGTATAGTAGGATATATGTTGGGGGGCGGGGCTCAGCAAGGATCCCAGTAGTGCAAGCAGCGTTGAAACCAGCGTCAAGTGAGCGCTGGTGCATGACTAGGTCAGCGACAGTGTGGAATGAAGGCAGATCTGGAAAGAGGAAGGGCAGAAGGTGGTGGCCTAAACAAGCAAACGAAGGAGTGGAGTAGAGAGCGATAACATAATCCAAACACTCCTTCGTCAGCTCCTAGCAAAAGTGATCCCGCTCGAACTGCGGAGGTGGCGACGATAGCGATGTGTGCAGCGGGTTTGCGTGCCTTCCAATACGTGTACTCCAGGCGAGCCACGCGGTACTCCTCCAAGCGAGCCACGCGGACCATCAGGACACGGCGCGGCTGGGGGCTCACCAGAAGCGTGCTCGTCATGCTGAAGCTGGCCCTACAAGTAGAATGGACATCGAGCAGCCACGACAAAATGTCCACTGGACAACCCTCTGCATCAAAACGCAGCACCGACTCAGTCGCCATAATAGTAGGAAGCAGGTGCACAACTGTAGCAAGTAACAGGTAGAACGGCCACAGGAGGAGAACGGATGCTCTTAAATTCAAGGGGGGAGGGGCCCACATGCCAGGCGTGAGTTCGGTGCGGCGGTGCGGTCTGGCGAAAGCGACACAGGCGGCTTGGGCGGCGCAGGCGGCACAGACGGTGAGCGGCTGGCGGGGGCTGGCGGCGACACAGATGGTAGCGCGGCTGCTGGGTGCACTGACTGTTGAAGTAGCGGCGGCAGCGCATGTGGTGGTGCGCGCGGCAGCAGCGGCAAGGGCAACAGCAGTGGCGGGCGCACGCGGTAGTAGCAGTAGTGGCGGGCATTGCAGCGGGTGTGTAGCGGTAACCAGTGCAAGCAGTAGCAGCAGCAGCGGCGGCACGCGCGGCAGCAGCGGACGCAAGCAGCGGCGGTAGTACACGTGGCAGCAGCGCGCACGCTGCACCGGTAGTGGTGCAAGCAGCGGCGGTGGCGGCGGCAGGCACGGCTAGTGTAATAGCGAGAGGCGTGGTTAGCGTGGCGACAGCAGGCGTGGTTAGCGTGGCGATAGCAGGCGCGGGCACGGCAGTCGCAGGCGCTAGCGCGACAGCAGGCGTGGCTGGGGCGACGGGGCTTAAGGCAGGGCGCAAGGCCCGGGCGCGACAAAGCTTAGGGCGGGGTGTGAAGGGGCCGCCAGGTGAGGCGCGCTAGAGGACGCCGCTCTAGGTGCGGTAGGGGGCGCACTATTGGGCGTGCTAGGGGCAGGCTAGGGTAGGCGAAGTGGAGACGGCGTAACATACTCGTGATACCATGTGAGAAACTGGAATAATTATTAGTACGGAGGGATATAGTTGACATACCTAAGGGCGCGTGTCTTTTGGTGTAGAAGTTAAAAAAAAAGGTCGATCTTCAGCTGGTAACCGGTCTCGCGAATGTCGTTTAGAGTTGTTTGCGACAATCGTGTGTTCTTGTTCAAAAGTTGAAAAATCAGTAGGACACTGAAGTGGGGTCGAATCGCATTCGAATTTCAACGTCCAATCTTGTGTTCTTCTACTCACGCACTAAGCAGCTACGAATTGTGCGACAGTTATGAGCAACACATTACCGGGTTACTGAAGCTGGATTCAGTCACGAATAAAAATTCATAGGCCAGGTAACCTACGAAAGCTGGGCACGACTCGGAATTTACTGTATAATTTCGAACTTCGATAGTCGAACTTTGTTGTGCCATGGGCTTGATATGGAAAAAGAAAACGAAAAAAGGAGAAAACAAATCGAGAAAGTCGACTACAGGTTGATCCAGGTTCAACTGCGTAAAGTCGAGAAAAAAACATGAACTTCACAATACACTCCAAAAGACACGCGCCCTAACAACATTTACTCCCTATAGTCAAACCTAACCTTGCCTATAGAATACACATATAACTACAATTGTGTATGTTGACACCTTTACCTTGTCACCAATCCCAGCTGAATCCTAAAAGCCACCCCCACTCTCTCCCCTCATCCAACTCCAAAATAAAAACATGTAATGTGAAACCACTGAAATCCATGTAAACCAGTTACAGAGGATAGAATCTATTTGTCTTCCTCCATGCCCTTAATAGCTTCCAACATTGCAGC
Source organism: Closterium sp. Naga37s-1 (assembly GCA_947471745.1). NCBI lineage: Eukaryota > Viridiplantae > Streptophyta > Zygnematophyceae > Desmidiales > Closteriaceae > Closterium > Closterium sp. Naga37s-1. The sequence goes on from CANJKZ010000293.1 coordinate 342,312, forward strand.
CAAGTTATTGGGATACGACGTCCCGTTTCGCATTCCCTCTGCTTGCTCATCCACCTTGACCGCCGCACTCAGCACCTCCTTCCCCACCACCTCGTGCCTGATTCCCTGCAGCTCGTTGGCAATGGTGGCCATGCTGGGCCGGCTTGCAGTGCGCTGCACAGTGCAGCGCAGAGCCAGCTGGGCCAGGCGCAGCACAGCATCATCCGGGGCGTCCATGCTCACGTCCTTGAGAAGGTCAGTCTTTTTGGAGGAAATGCAATCCTCGGCCTGACGGGTTTAATTGAACAACAAGAGGGAGAACACGTGCATAGTCAGCAAGAGATGTTGTTGAATGACGGGAGGGTAAATGAGGCATGGCTACACCTAACTGATTGATAAAGGAGACATCATGCCATCACGGTGGGGACGGGGGAAGTTCTGGGAAGTCGTGTCATTACGCCATCATGCCATTGTGACGCCTCACGTGCTTGCCTGGAAGCAACAAGTCCTGTGCATCACAGGGGCCTAATTGAGTGCTTTATACGTCTAACCTGTTGTCGCATGCGCGTTACATGCAGAAACACCTACCCATCGCGGCTGCTTCTTCCACTTTTGGCTGTGTGCGCTAGATCTGCAGCCAACTTGGAAGTCACTTGTGTGCCATGAAACTGCGACCTCTGGAGCGCACAAAGCAGCAGCACGTACCCACCTAAGCAATCGGCCGGAGATATACCTGAGAGCTCCTCCTTTGCGGACACGAGACAGCAGCACGTACCTCACGTGTCGAAGAATGCGACCATCAGCAGAGCAAGGTGACTCTGGTGCTGCATACCTTACGTGCTCTGTACCCCCTCTGCTGCACACAAAGCAGCAGCACCTACCCATCGCAGAATGTGCCCCCTCGGCCGGTAAGCACCACAAGCATGAGAACACCGAAGCTGCACACACAGAGGAGGAGGGAGAAAGGATGACACGGAGGGAAGGAAGGATGACAGCATCAGGGGTGGTGCTCTGCACTTCCCATCATTAGGTCAGATATGAGAATACTAAAAAACGACTCAGATAAGGGTGGCTACAGCCGATGAGCATGAGCACACCGAAGCAGCAGAGAGGTGGGTGCATCACACAGGATGTCACACTGGTGGGAGTGAGAGCTTTGAGTCGCAAAAGCACTGTCCGGCACTTTTGAGGCGCTTACAAACTGCCAGATCACCAGTTCAGAGCCCAGGTGACGCGTTCATAATCCTGAAAATTTCCAATTACGACATTTTTCCCGTGGTTGCCGGCATCGGTGGCTTGCAAAGGTTGCATTGGGAGGTGTCTCAAAAGTAGCTCACCTGTACACATCGGTGGCAGTGGTGGCCTTGGACGTGCGTGAGTAGATGGGATCCACATAGCCCGGTGTCCCCATGACCCGAGTCGTGCCGACAGCAGTGCCCTCCCCCACCCTCAACAGCCCAAAGTCAGCAATCTTGGCCTGAAGGATGGTACAATTATCGAAAGGGGGACAAAGAAGCATGACTGGGGAAAAAATGGACAAGGACAGATTGCTAAGTACTTATTGGGAAGAGCCGATCGCCACTGAAAACAGAAATAGAGCTGTATGTGCAATTTCAGGTTCTTTGATCTTTCCCTCATCCATTTTGGGTTCTTTTTCTCCTTTCAGTATCCCGAGTTTCATCCTGATAATGTATTATACGCACATAGCACCAATGGCGTATCAGCAAAATGCTGCCTAACTTTTATCAAGGCAATGTTCACCCGTCGCATAGTTGGAAGACATGCATCAATCTGCGTATGTTCTACAATTTATAAACATTGTAATACTGTATTTATTTGGATATATTCATGATATTCTTTGTATCAATTTCATTGACATCTTCCACATGACAACTTCACTGTGTTCACCTCAACGCTCTTGCTTGCCTGCATTTTTGCTCCGAGGAGGATGTTGGCAGGTTTGATGTCGCGATGCACAAGGCCAAAGCTGTGGAGGTACTCAAAGCCACGTGCCGCACCAATGAGGACGTCCAGCCGCTGCTGGAAGGTGAGAGAGGAGGACGCCTCTGCATGCACAGATGCACAGATGCACACATGCACAAATGCACACATGCACAGATGCACAGATGCACACATGCACACATGCACACATGCACACATGCACAGATGCACACATGCACAGAATAAGAAAGGAAAGGACATGAGAGTGCCAAGACGTGAATCGAGGAAGGTGGGAGAGGAGGACACCTCTGCATACATGCACAGTACGAGAGAATCGAGGAAGGAACGTGAGAGCACATGAGAGTGAGATACATGAGTTACAAACGTTGGGAGACGCAGTGAGGTGCTCAATACTAGTTAGCAGGAAAAATACATGGTACATGCGTAACCTTCTTGCTATACCAGTACTAGTAAAGGTCACCGTCTGTATCTTCATGAATAGAAGAGTGTAATCAAGAGATTAACAATGTCTTCAGATGAATAAGTTGTGCGTACCCTTCTTAATATAGTGGTCAAGGTCACCGTTGCAAACAAACTCGTAGATCAAGATCTGCTCTGGACGTGTCCTCATGTCCCCTCCAATGGCAAACCCAAGCAGCCGCACGATGTTGGGATGGTTCTTGTCGGCCATTTGTTGGACCTGCGAGAAACAATGGAGAACGGACACATCAGCATGGGATAGACCGAACGAGAAACAAGTGTAACAAGATGGTTTTACATGCCTTACTGGAGTGGAAGAGACATGCCAAGGTGGAATGAATTAGGAGCTGCCTTGAAAGGCATGCCATGGTAGAATGGATTGCAATGAGACTCGTAGCCAGAAAGGAGCAGTTTCTCAACTCATGGCAGCTCACTTTGTAGCCAAAGTGGAGATCAAAAGGGCGTATTGAAGCCATCATGGCAATCAGCTTGGCTTGCTTGACAGCCAAAGGCACTGGAACCTATTTTTGGGGAACCTCAGAGATAGAAACGAGCAGACTCGGTCAGACCCACCTCTTTGTGAAACTCCACGTCAATCACTCTGGCTCGCTTGACGGCCCACAGGGTGGTGCCATCGTGTGGACACACGCCCTTGTATACGACACCAAAGGCACCCGAGCCAAGCTGGTTGTCAGAGGACCAGTTGCTGGTGGCTTTGAGGACTTCCTCCAGGGATTACTCTGCGCATTGAGCACCCGACATGCTGCGAGCTCGGCCTGTAATGGTGTGGTGAAGAAAAAGGGGTGAGGGGTGCAATTGAGGTGAATGACTGTGCCGTACTTGGTGCCTACTCTGCGCATTGAGCGCCCGACATGCGCGGGCCCGGCCTGTGACAGTGTGTGGCATGGCTTGAGGTAAAATTGAGGACCCGACATGCTGGCACGGCCTGTGACAGTGTGGTGAAGAAAAAGGGGTGACGGTCGCCCTCTTTTTGAGGTGCCTCACCAAATCAGCCCGACCCAATCTTGTCGATTGCTCATGCCTAGATGAGAAACAGGTGAAACCAAGAGAGGGAGAGAATGGCTGAAGGAGGAGCAACAATGGATGGAAGTAGAGAAGACATGTTTCCAGACTTCCAGGTCCCTCCCCTGACTTTAAAGTCTAGCGCTTCAAATTCAGGGTTTCGGGTTTAGGGTGTAGAAATACTGTACTTGCTGCACGTGCTGCTCGTCTCCTGTGGCCTCTCCACCACCACAGCAGCACGCCAATGATCAGCAGCATCACAGCAGCCACAGCAATGCCGGCAATGACTCCCACAGAGAGACCGCCTCCCGACTGGGAGGGAGGCGCTTCGGGTGAGAGAGGGGGGCTGAAAGAGGAGGAGGAGAATGGGCCCGTTGTGTTGGGCGCTGTAGGTGGGGAGATGGACGCTGGAGAAGGGGGTGCTCGAGGTGGGGATCGGGGCGCTGGGGGTGGGGAGGGGGGTGCTGGAGGTGAGAGAGGGAGAGGGGGAATATGTGTAGGTAAGAAATATTATAATTAGTCTGTGATTATCCATAATGACATACGTACATGCGTATGTTTCTACTGACACAATATATTGTGCGGTTGCACATGAATTGGCAAGCACGCCAAAGATTTGTGACACAGAAGTTGTATGTGTCTTTGCCAAACATGTGCTGACATGATTGGTGTAAAGTAGAATAGTCACACAAAGATGTGTGTGTGTGTCGGGAGGGGGAGGTGGGGTGGTAGGGGGTTGGTTGGTGGGTGCGTGCATGCGTGCTTGTGGGTGAGCGTGCGTGCGTGCCTGTGTGTGTGTGTGTGTGTGTGTGTGTGTGTGTGTCTGTGTGTTCGCGTGCGTGCGTGCGTGCGTGCGTGCGTGTGTGTACGTGTGTGTGTGTGTGTGTGTCTGTGTGCGCACGCGCGCGTATGTGTGTGTGTGTCTGTGTCTGTCCGTGTCTGTTTTGTGTCTGTGTCTGTGTCTGTGTCTGTGTGTCTGTGTGTCTGTGTGTGTTTGTGTGTGTGTGTGTCTGTGTGTGTGTGTGTGTGTGTGTGTGTGTGTGTATCTGTCTGTGTGTCTGTCTGTGTGTGTCTGTGCGTCTGTGTATCTGTCTGTGTGACTGTGTGTGTGTGTCTGTGTGTCTGTGTGTCTGTGTCTGTGTCTGTGTCTGTGTCTGCGTGTGGGGGGGGGGAGTTTCTGTATGTGTGTGTGTGTGTGCGTCTGCGTACGTGCGTGTGTTTTTCCGTTTCTTTTTTACTCACGTGGTGCTGACTTGACGCAAGTAGTGCAGAAGGAGGGGCACTTGCTGCAAAAAGCGGTTTGAGAAGACTGCTGAACCACACATGAGGTGCTGTCACGTGGGCATGTGACTGGAGTGCCAGTCAGATTCCTGGACGTGTGGAAAGCAGGTAAAAAAAAATACAGTTTCAGAGCACTAACGAAAAAGGTTAGTGCTGCTGAGTCTTCAGAATAAACAGCAGAAAATTTGTACATGTGTGGTGCTCCTTGGAAGCGTCAGAAGATGCGCTCCACATGCTCGGTTTGGGGCACCTTGAGTATTTGAGGGAAGGCGGAACTGAGTATCTTACAATTCTGTGAGTTTGGCAAGTTTTCCCAGTGTCGGAGGTAGCTGTCCGGTCAGATTGGACCTTGAAGCTTTCCTGCATAGGAAGCATTGTTGAGCATACGCAGAGCCAAAGCATTGCTGCGCATAAGTAGACTTCTCTTAAAGCATTTTAGAGTGGACATAGAGTCGGACAAACGTTGTTGCAAAATGTGCCGGGTCGACCCCTCCCCGGGTCATGACCAACGTTGTTGCCATGACCAAGTACCACACCCGAATCAATTCTCTTAAGTAGACTTCTCTTACAAACGTTGTGGACATAGAGTCGGACCAAGTACCACACCCGAATCAATTCTCTTAAGTAGACTTCTCTTACAAACGTTGTGGACATAGAGTCGGACCAAGTACCACACCCGAATCAATTCTCTTAAGTAGACTTCTCTTACAAACGTTGTGGACATAGAGTCGGACCAAGTACCACACCCGAATCAATTCTCTTAAGTAGACTTCTCTTACAAACGTTGTGGACATAGAGTCGGACCAAGTACCACACCCGAATCAATTCTCTTAAGTAGAATTCTCTTACAAACGTTGTGGAGATAGAGTCGGACCAAGTACCACACCCGAATCAATTTGGGTCAAACCGGGTCGACCCCTCCGACCCGGTTCTACTTGGTGGAACCATAGCTTTGAGCTTAAGGTTTTAATTTCGACTCTATGTTGCCGAACCCAGTACGAGCGACTAGACATAAATAATGGGCCAACCCGTCCCGACCCGATCCAACTTTGCTCGAACCGAGCCGGGCGGAGGTTGGGTCCTTGATCAATGTTCTTGAAGTCAATGAGAATGTGTAACGTTTGAGTCGAGACATAACACATTCGGCAATGGCTTACTTTGTGACTGAAGTACAATGTTAATGCTTTCATGGATGGGGATAATGGCACTCCTTCTCCTGTACTTTGTGAAATAAGGAATAAATATAATTGTCACTAAATTAGCAAACAAAGGGGGAACTTACAATGTTGGAAGGAAGAGGAGAGCTGGCCAAAGCCTTGGCTACAGTGATTGGCCCCCATCATTAATTCCACCATTGATCAGGAATTCACAAACATTTATGGGGCCAATTACATTGGTCAAGTGAGGACCAAGGTTGTTTAGCCTACTCGTGAAGGCCAATACATCCCAAGGTTGAAATCAGCCCCTAACAAGGTAAACCCTAAGATAAAACAGGTTTTAAGTTTAACCCGCCTAACCTTTGCATTCCAGGAATATATGATAAGATATCCGTTAACACACTTATTTTGCTTGTTTTTGCTCAAGATATATCACAGCGGCATACATAGGTAGGACGAGAGATATAAAGAGTGAGGTCAATAAAGCAGAAGGTTCGACCATCTCAGCATGATTTCTTGGATCCGTGGTGGCTGGGTTGACCAGCTTACTGAGTTGACCAATGTGAGGTTGGGTTGGGGTGACCAACTCTTTGGGGGGTACAAAACGTTTACATTGACTGATTAGCAGTTTTGACCCTCCTTCAACAACCGTGGGCACGAGGTTGGGATATGCAGGCACTGAGGTTAAGGAGTCAGTCACCCCATCCACATTCACACCCAACACTTAGGGTACCCCCCACCGCCAGATATATACCCATCACTTAGGGTTACCCCGAGGCTACAGCCAACACTTGGTGTACCTCAAATGCACACCCAAAGCTTTGTGTATAGCTCAAAATTACACCCAACACTTGGTCTACACGTACTGGTTAGCCTGAAGAAGCAATAAGGTAACATGGTTTGCTTGATTTTCCATCCTGGAAAAATACAAAATATTTTCCAGTTCTCCTAAACACACTCTAGGCGGCACAGCTCACAGCTCAGGCCATCATGGCATGGCCGCATAGCACATATCGTAGCTGTATAGCGCATGTCATAGCCGCGCATAACACATGTGACAACCTGATAGCTCATGACATAGCCGCATAATGCATGTGATAGCCTCATAGCGAATGACATAGCCTCATATCGCATATCACAGCTTTAGTGCATGTCACAACCTCGTAGCTCATATCAAAGCCTTGAAACTCATGCCATAGCCTCAAAAATAAAACCACAGCCACAAATTTCTGCAGTTTTTCTTGCTGTGGTTCAGATCGCACTCATAGGGCAACGAGCAGAATGCACAATGGCTGTGCTTACGACTCTAAGCTGATTGCTTACAGGACCGTGATCTGATTGCTTAAGCTGTGGCTTACAGGACTGTGAGCTGCAGGAGGTTGCCAATGGACTCTGGGATGCTACCAGTCAGGTTGTTGGGAGCAAGATACCTGGTGAGGTTAGTGGGACAGCAGCAGGGAAGTTCTTACAAGAAAGGCGCTGTGAAAAATCCACCACAGGGTGGTGTGGGCGGGCGGGACGGAGGGTGGCAGCAGGGGAAGCACGGGGCAGGCTGTCAAGAGCAAGGTACCCGGTGATGTGAGGGTACAGCGACAGGGAATTTCAGGAAATTGAATGAGACCAATTATTACAAGAAAGTTGCTGTGACAAATCTATCACAGGAATATTGTTCTAGCAGGAGCATTAGAAACACAGGCTAAAAAATATTTACTTCATCACACATAAGCATACACACTAGACATGAGCACAAGGGCGAACACCTGTTCGGTTCGCCTCGAACACGTTCGAGGCGAACCGAACAGGTTTGTTTTTTTTGCTTAAATTGTTCGCCGAACAGTGTTCGATGTTCGCCCGAACACGTTCGTGTTCGGGCCGCTGCTGCAATTTGCCCCGCGACGAACACGAACGTGTTCGAGGTTCGCCCGAACATGCCTTCACAGGCGAACGGCGAACACGTGTTTTTGCTTAAAGTGTTCGCCGAACCGAAACACAGTAAAGAATAGTCTGTGTGACCAGTTCCATGTATTGAAATGGATTTTTACACGCTTGACTACTGGGAAGAGAAAGCAATTGCTATGAAATGATTGATCTGAGTAAAAAATGATACTAATTATACATAGAAAGAAGTCATGTGTGGAGATGTCCTCATGAGGCTCACAAAAAAAAAAAAAAAAAAAAAAAAAAAAAACCGTTCGTCCAATCAGAGGACTTACAACGCATTCAGGAATACAAGGTTGCCTATTTTTGCAGGTATGGAGCCAGTCAGTTTGTTTCCCCATAACACTCTGTAACGGGGATGTCAAAAGAGGAAGAATGGCCAAAACAAAGGTGCTTCCTTAGCATCAGTCCGACTGAGATGTCTCAAGATAGCGTTGCAAGAGGCCGAAGCTAGTCCCAGGTGTTTGGGAATCAAAATTGAGAATTCTTAGACGCCAGTCCCAGGTGTGCGTTGCATATAAATCACATTCCTTCTGTACCTCTTCTACTTTGCTTTGCATGGGTATACATTAGTAGGGACAATAGCTTTAGGTTAGGATGGCTGGGTAAGAGGAGTAGATGGAGGGTGAGACCTCCCAAGTGTTTAGATCACATAGGAGGCACCCAAGACCGAGCGCTGCTAAAGCACATTTGCAAATCCTGGAAGCATCTCAACATTGAGCCATTGAGCCGGCCACATCAACTTTTGAGGAATCTCAACAATCAACTCCGGGAGTGGTCAATAATGTTCCTCCTGCCTCTCAAGTGAAACCGAGGGGTAATGCACTCACAGGTTGTTCAGGTTTGTGAGCTTGACGAGGGACTCAGGAATGGTGCCGGTCAAGTTGTTGAAGCCAAGTTGTCTGTCTCACATGCAATGGATGGTGGTAGGAAAAGGACGGAAGGCGTGCATATGGTGAGACGAATGATTGTTGTGTATACACTATGGACAATATGGCGAGCGTGTGGGTCAACATATCCACACTTCACGTTTGCAAATTCTCAAAAGTGACACAACACAAGCATTAGACTAGACAATATGGGAAGGGGGCAACATTTCAGAAATCCAATACCGGTATTAAGACCGTGCATACATTAGAACTCTTTCCTGCATGTCACTCACCTGTGAATGCCTAACTTTAACTTCATCACTACTTTGTTTGGCAAAGATTTTCGGTGCAGTTTAGGGAATCCACTGGTGGTTAACTAACCACTAGGTCATATGGATCCACACTAACGCGGCAGCTAGGATGCATGCGTCACACCTTCTGCTTGGTTAACTAACCCTGGTTAACTAACCACTAGGTCGTATGGGTCCACACTAACGCGGCAGCTATCATGCATGCGTCAGGCCTTCTGCTTGGGCACAATTGCAGGAATACCAGCCACAATCCCTCTCAACCACATTTTCTAGCAACGCTTGCTAACTACTCTTAGAGAGCTTGCTACCTCTAGCCCCTACACAGGCCTAGTCCAGTTATACCTGTCTTGTTGCCAGTGGGCTGGCTTGGCCCTTTCTAGCGAATGTCAATCAAACGTCTCAGGATAAATAACGGAAAAAAAAAAAAACAAGTTTCACGCGATTTTCCAGAGTAGCTGTTTTGTTTCAATGTTGCGGCTGGTGAGCGATGAACCATTGGGTGGGTGGGGGGGTCTATGCAGGAATCATCTATGCAGGAGCAATCTACTTTTGAGGCGCCTCAAAAGGAGCCAGCCACCTATGCAGAAGCCATCTATGCAGGAGCCATCTATGCAGGAGCCATCTATGCAGGAGCCATCTATGCAGGAGCCATCTATGCAGGAGCCATTTATGCAGGAGCCATCTATGCAGGAGCCATTTATCCAGGAGCCATCTATGCAGGAGCCATTTATGCAGGAGCCATCTATGCAGGAGCCATTTATGCAGGAGCCATCTATGCAGGAGCCATTTCTGCAGGAGCCATCTACGCAGGAGCCATTTATGCAGGAGCCATTTATGCAGGAGCCATTTCTGCAGGAGCCATCTATGCAGGAGCCATTTATGCAGGAGCCATCTAGCCCGTCTTGTTGAGAAGCTCACAGAGTGGTCAGCTCTGCAAGGTTGCCTACTCCTGAAGGGATTGAGCCAGTGAATCTGTTTACAATGAGATTGCTGCAGTTTGGGGAAAAAAGGGTGCAATAAAGGGAGAGTAAAGGACAGATCCCAGTTGCGAGCATCAGTATGAAGCTTCAGTGAACAATGATGCGATACTTAAGCAGCATGCACACGTGCAAGGAGCAAAGAGCGGTGCAGCACAGTGCAGTGTGGCACAATAACATTCCAAAAACATGCTCGACTCAAACTTGAACAGCATGCTTGCTCATCACACCAATGCCAACCCTGCTCAGAATGAAGAGGAAGTCAAAACTGATTTTCAAACAAAACATGGTCATCTCAAGGCGTGCAGAGGTCCATGCTAAGATGAACCCCATACTTGCAGAAATGCCTTCTGAGGCGCCCAGGCATTGTTGAAATGCGCGTGCATGGTTACAGCGTGCTAAGTTTCGTGAGATTGAAGAGCGACTTACAGCGTGCTGAGTTTCGTGAGATTGAAGAGCGACTCAGGAATTGAGCCGGTCAAAAGGTTGAAGGCAAGGAGTCTGCAAAGGAAAGAAATGGAGGGCACACAAATGTCGAGAACAGAGACACCATCACGCACTGCACGTGGATGTGGAGTACGTTGTACATTAAAACCAGGGTGCACATTCAACGCGGTTCGGCTTGAGATGTTGGGAAGGGGGTTTGGAGAAAAACAGTGATTGGCTCACGAGGGGCGACAAAAAAATGATTCCGCTAGAGCTTCGGGCATTTCGTAGGTGGCGGGAGGGGGTGAAATGGCGGGAGTGGGTGAAACCGAATGGCGGGAGGGATGAAACAGATTGGCGGGAGGGGGGGGAAACGAAATTGCGGGGGAGGGGGGAAACAAAATTGCGGGGGAGGGGGGAAACGAATTTCGACGGGGAGGGGGAAATGAAATTGCGGGGGCGTGGGGAAACGAAATTGCGGGGGAGGGGGGAAACGAATTTCGACTTGAAGGGGTTGAAAGCACACCTCGTAACCCACTCAGTCAAGGGATAACCTTTGATGCACATTCAGCTGAATGTGCACCCCGGTTTTAAGTATGTCCCAATGGGTAGCTCCTCGCCTCTAGTCCAAGAGATTGAGAGTTCAATTCCCAGCATCTGCACTTCCCCCTTTCACATGATGCTCAACTCGACATGTCCATACTCCACTCCACCACACTCATCCACAATGAAATGTGGTCACAGTTGGCATTGCCCCCTGTCCACTCATCCCATGCTCACCTTGCCGGCTCCTATGGTGTGCCATAGGCTGCCATGGAGGCTGCTGTTACAGCTTGGCCCACATGTGCAACATAAGGCCTCACTTGCCAACTTAGCAAGGTTGGCTAGCCTTGCCCTCAACTTTGAGGTGTTGCAGCTAGCCTCAAGAGAGCCATATATATATGATTCACCACTTCCTTAGATCTATCGTTGGACAAGGACAGGGCTTGTGCCATCTCCCTACTAGTTTATTCTTCGCATTGTGCCCTGAAGTTCATCAATCCATTTTCTACAGAGTGTAAGACAGGAATTTGCTGGTGAGTTTGGCATCGCAAAGTACAGTTGGCTGTAAATAATCTGTCCTGTCAATTTATGGCGGGGTGACACGGCTGCATGCATTCATGGCAGGGTCGGCATGGCTGCATGCTTTCATGGCAAAGCACGTCTTGAGGATTCAAGCCATCCCATCACGGATGCTCATGTGAAGCTTCAAGATACAAAACAACCAAGTGGTGAGATATGTCGTGAAGTCTTCCTCTCTTCCTGAACTCCTCTTGTCAGTTACTTGCCCATTTTTTCTGCTGCCTAGGCTTTCAACTGAACTTTCTTCTTCCTGACATACGTGATCACTTCACCTTCTTCCCCTTCCTTCTAAGGCTGCCCACACGAATGCAGCCTTCCTTGTTTTAGCAAAAAACAGTGAGCACGAGCCTCCTACCCGCTTACATCCTCCTCCTAGCCTACTCCTGTCATCCTGCTAGCCTAGTGCCCAGCGACAAGTCAGCCAAGCTGCTCGTTCTAGTCCCTAGGTGCTAGCTGGGCTCCCCACTGCTTAGTTGCGGAAGACGCTCGACGCGTCTTGCGTCTAGCGTCTAGACGCTAGACGCAAGACGCACTTTTAGACGCAAGACGCTTGGGCAAGTTATTTTCGGGCAGCCCAAACCGCTTGGTATCTAGAAAACCCAACCTCTATGGCTAACCACCAAGAGGTTGGGAAGCACAAATCCCTCATTTGTGCTCCCCTACCTTCATTTCTTCCAAATCTCTTTCGAAAACCCTTAGGGTTTAGCTACTTCCACCGCGCAACCATGTCTTCTAGTATCCATTGTGACATAGGTGCATGTCCCCCACCCTCCCCATGCCCTGCCCGAACATATTTTTTAGGCCTGCCCGGGTTTTCGTCTAATACTGCGTCTAATCTACACTGTCTAGCGTCTAGCGTCTTAGACGCTGCGTCTAGACGGACGCGTCTAAGACGCTAGACGCGTCTTCCGCAACTAAGCCCCACTGGTCCATTTGCCATGCACCGCCTTCCAGCCTGGCCGCACAGAATCTTGAATTCAATGTGCGGATTGGCTCCCACCCACCTCTTCGATCTTCCCTCAATAACTCGGCTCAAAAGCGATTTATTTTACAGTAAATTGAAACCGAAAAGGAATTCAGCACAAACAAAAGAAACAGTAACACAGCCTCCAACTTGGTGTCAGTAGCACGACAGATATAGTTTCCCCGTCATGCCCAGAGGACATTGCAGCTAGTCTGAACAAATGTGTGTCCGTCCGTGTGCATGCATGTGTGTGGTGTGCGTGTGTGCGTGCGGGTGGGGAGGGTAGACATGAGCACAAGGGCGAACACCTGTTCGGTTCGCCTCGAACGTGTTTTTTTCGCTTAAATTGTTCGCCGAACAGTGTTCGATGTTCGCCCGAACACGTTCGTGTTCGGGCCGCTGCTGCAATTTGCCCCGCGACGAACACGAACGTGTTCGAGGTTCGCCCGAACATGCCTTCATAGGCGAACGGCGAACACGTGTTTTTGCTTAAAGTGTTCGCCGAACCGAACACTGTTCGGTTCGGCAAACGGATGTGTTCGTCTAGGGGCGAACACGAACATGTTCGTGTTCGCCCCTTGCTCATCCCTAGGGGAGGGCATGTGAACCAGAGGGATAGTGCGGTTTAGGGATGAGCAAAAGGCGAACATGAATATATTCATGTCACCTTGCCTTGGACATTCGTGTTTGGCGAGCCGAACATGTTTGTGTTCAGCCGAACACAAACCGGTGAAGGAGGTGTTCGGTGTTTGCCAAAAACCAAGCACGAACATGTTTGGGCCGAAGATGTTTATGTTCGCCTGTAGGCAGCCTTCATTATAGTCACAGGATTTAGAGGTGGTGGATTTCGGCGTCCGGGGCTGTGTGGGTATTCCTGGTGGAGTTTGGCTATAAGTGTTCGAGGCGAACCGACCACGAACATGTTCGAGGCGAACTGAACAGGTGTTCGCCCGTGTGCTCATGTCTAGTAGGGTTGCTGTGAGCTAGGGATGAGCAGAGGGCGAACTCGAACATGTTCGAGTTCGCCCCCTGTCGAACATGTGCTTTTGCCAAACCGAACAGTGTTCGGTTCGGCGAACTATTTGGCCGAAAATATGTGTTCGCCGTTCGCCCTAGGAGGCGAACGATTTTTTTCAGCGGGCGAACACGAACATGTTCGTGTTCGCCTAGGGGAAAATTCACTATAGTCACACATGTCTGAAAACAGTTTTCAAGGTTCAGGATGATAGCAAAATGTGTGCAGGGTGTATATGTGTGCATGCAACGAACCCAATAGTACAACATCAAATACTGTGAAGGGAAATGTCAAAGTCTAACAAATTCCTACACTAAGGCGCCACTGCACTGCTACTACCAACAACAGCATCCTCTCCACCAGCTGTGTCGTCAGCCTCCACACCCTCCTCCTCCTCCTCCTCGTCATCTTCCTCTGCTCCCTCGCCCTCAATGGCGAACTCTGGTGGTGCGACGCCTCTCGGTCGGCAACCCTCGCCTATCCTCTGGCCAGGGTGTGAACTGTACCATGATCTGAGAATCATGACAGCTCGCGTCCTCTGAGAGGCCAGGCGGTGCCGATTCCAGGAAATGAGGTTGCGACCAAGGGAGAACACCCGCTCACTCGAAGCGGACGTGGCAGGGATGGCGAGATAATCCCGGGCCATGCGCCTCAGCGTCTGCATGTTGGTGGCACTGCGCCAGTACTCTAGCGCTGTCACGTCGCACCGCACCCTCTCGGACAAGTACCTGCTAACCTCGTCGTCCTGCACCATCCCACCCGCCCCCGCATCCTGGCTCGCCGACAGACGCGCCGCAAGTCGTCGGCGACTAGGGAGAAACTGCGCGTCATCGTCGTCCTCCTCCTCCGCAACGGGGGCAAGTGGGGTCGGTCGTGGAGTAAGCTCTGCAGCCCGGGCCTGGTACTCGGCCACGCGGTCGCGCACCAGCTTGATCACCTCGCCAGACGCCGGACGCGGCCTCACCCTCCTGTCGGTCTCGGGATGCAGCTTCTCCCAGTGCGTGTCGTCGAACCACGCCGCCTTCATGGATGGGTCCAAGAAGGTGGCGATCCAGTACTCGTTGTTGGTGATGTACGCGTACTTCTTCAAGTGGCTCAGCGTCGCCACGATCATCGGCTGCAGCGTCGGAGATGGCCCCTTGGCAAGGCGCGACTCCATGGCGTCGATCAGGCCGTTGTAGTACGGCACCACCATCGACACAGTCGGGTACGCCGCCCCCTCTGCTGCCTTGGAGACCTTGGCGAAGGGGCTTAGGAATGTCTTCACCGCCTGCAGGGTCTCCCAGTCTGCGTCAGTCAGGCACAGACTCTCCACCTTCTTCTTGTCGGTCTTCGACAGGCCCTTTCGGGTAGAGGGAATGGTTTGGGGGGAGGTATGAGGGAAACTGTGATTATGGAGGAGGATTTTGGCATCCGGCCGGCAACATACAAGCTTGACCAACAATATTGTGTAGACGTGCTAACACACCACACCATGACATAACCACACACTACAACAACCCACACAAAACACATGTGTTACCTGTGTCTGGGCGAAGAAGACAGTGATGGGGTTCTGCAGAACAGCCGCATGCTCGACCATGTCGTGGGTCGACCCCCAGCGCGTAGGACTGTCCTGCACCAGCTTCAACGTTGGCTTCGGCGTGGCGGGGTTGGTCTGCGAGTTCAAGGTCCGCTGTAGGCCCAAGAAAGACCCCGAGCGCTGTGGAGAGAAGCCAATCCACGACGCCATCTCTCTCAGTATCTTCAACAACTTCCGTATGGAATCCACAGCCAGTGCTGCCTGCACTGCAAGGTTTATCACGTGTGCCAAGCACCTGCGCACGGAACATAACATTAGGGAAAGAAAAAAGGGGAAGTTGGAGGACACATGGTTAGAGCGAGCCACAAAAACCAAACCAGACCCCTCACAACCTACAACTCGAACCGCACCGGCCCACCCCTCCATAGAACTACAAATTGTCCATGTTGGAATGACACACCCACAAAGGCAAACACACGCCCACATTCCCGCACGCCCAACCCACACACACTCCCACACTCACCGGAAGTGCATGCGCGAGCTGAAGAAGCACTGACCACCACCCTCCTCCGACATCCGCCTGAAGGCGGCAATGTTGCTAGAGGCGTTGTCTGTCATGAAACCAAGACAACGCCCCTCCAACCCCCACTGCATAACCGTCTCCTCAACCACCTGCGCCATCTCCCTGCCCCCATGCCGCCCGAGCATCTCACGGAACTCAAGCACCATTGTGCGTAGCTGGAAGTTCTCGTCTATCCAGTGACCCGTCACCACTAGCCATGCCTTGTTGTTGGGTGCCGTCCACATGTCGATGGTGATCGACACCTTGCACCCCAGCCCCCCCTCCTTAGCCAACATCTCCGCAATGGCGGACTAGAGAGCCGCTGTTGCATAGACCACGGTGTCGCGGGATACCGTCCAGCGCGAGGGGATGAAGTTCTTCTGTGCGCAGTTGCGGTTTAGCAGGATCAATAGCTCCCGAAACTGGAGGAGGGTAGAGTAGAGACAACGAGGGAGAGGGTTTTCAACGTCAAGGGGATGGTTTTGAGACAAAGTGGCACACGATTACAATAGAAGCATCAAACAGTCAACCACATACTGCCAAATCCCCTTCATACAGCAGGCATGGGACACTCACGGCCTCGGACTCGACGATGCGGAAGGGGAGGTCGCAGGTGACCACCAGCTTGGCGATCGCCTGCCGTAGCTCCTCCGTGGACAGCTTGGTTGTCATGAACCGCTCCATCCCGCCTGACCCCGGAGCTCCACCGGACGCCGTCCCTTTCTTCTTTGCGAGATGCGGCCAAGACTTGGCATGCGGCCACCCATCGACGTAGCCATCCGGCACACCCTTGTAGCCCCCACGAGGAAACGTCTCCCCAGGCAAGTGAACGGACGGAGTGTGGTAACGGTGATGCCACACGTGCATGTGCGCTGTGTGGTAGCTCTCAAAGTGCCGCTCGCCGGGTGTTGTTGTGGATTGCTTCCACGAAATCCTGTCAGTGCAAATCTTGCACTGACGCTTCTCGTCTGCCCCTTTAGGCCCGAACATCTGTACTTGCCACCCCGGTTTTTTATTACCCTTGCCAGTCCCCTTACTACTCTCGGACCCTCCGTCCTCGTCTAGGAACTCCGGAGCGACCACACCCTCGCCCAAGGGCTTCCCAGTGAATGTGCAGGGATATGCTCGCTCCCTCAACTTGCTCGCCCTCTTCCTCCGCTTCGGCATCCTAATGGATGCCCGCTTTCTCCCCACCTTAACCCCCACGCTCCCTCCTCCTTCAGCCACATGCTGTGAGGCCGCCTCTGTCGCCGCCCCTTCACCACCCTCTCCCACCCCCTCCTCCACCTCCTCTGGCTCCAACCCATCCATCTCAAGGTCCTCCTCATCATCCCCCCCTTTCCCACCGCCATGCGTCTCGGGATCCCACCCGGCCTCACTGTCATCCCCGCTCCCCTCATCGTCCTCATCCTCCTCGCCCTCACCCTCCTCCTCCTCATCCTCCTCCCCACTGCCACTCTCCGGCTGCGTCTGCCCAGAAGGAGGGGGTCGCGGGCCTGAGTAACGGAACGAGTGACGGGACGCCGGACCAGCTACGGAAAGAAACCCCCCGACGAAACAAGCGCCGGCTCCTGCAAGTCCATCCCCTACTCGCCCCTGCATAGGTCGTGGTGGAGAACCTGGTGTACCGCCCTGAGCGCTGCCTGCACCTCGTTCTACAGATCCATGTTGGCTGGAAGCCATAAATCCGCCCTCGGCCTTAAAACCCTAAAACCCCAAACGAACGGTCGCAAGCCACGGATAGCACGGTCCTAATTGAACTCCTAGTTACGTGTGGCACGGAGAAATGCCCGCCCCTACAACTAGAGAATTGACCTCTACGAAATTGATCCCGTAGCTACTACGAACTAACCCCTCGCGATTTCTGAAATTACCCCTCACTACTACGAACTACTTAGTTGAAATGTTCGTGTACTAGTTAGAGAACGGTGTGTGGTGGCTCTTAAAGGGATGAAGCCTATGGTGGTTGAGGGAGGGAGGGCTAACCAACAAAGACGTTTTGAGTTTGAGCTCAAAAAATGAGCTCAAACTCAAATTGGCCGCGACCTAAATTTGGTCGCGGCCAATTTTGACGCGAACACTTTGGTGTTCGCGTCAAGCCCAAAACGAACACGAACATGTTCGTGTTCGTCCACACTCCGCGAAATGGAGGTGGCGAACGGCGAACATGTTCGCCTCGAACTATTTTTTTCTAAACATGTTCGAGGCGAACCGAACAGGTGTTCGAGATCTTGCTCATGTCTACTGTGAGCCTTAGGAGCAATAAAAACGGCAGGTGCCCTGTTTAGTCCAAGTCAAGAGGTTCACAACAAGTCAAGAGACTCACAGATCTCTAAGATTTGAAAGTTTGCCTAGTGAGGCTGGTATCGAGCCAGTCAGGTTGTTCATATGTAGGTATCTGCTTTCCATGGGAGAAACGTGTGATGAGGGGAGTAGACAGTAGTGGACACCATCACAGCAAACTTAAGGGGCCACAGTGAATGGGTGAAGGAGAGGCATGTGAGGGCGTCAGTCGGTGGTGGCACTTCTTGATCACAGAGGGGCGCGTACCGTGCGGAGCACTCAAGAAGACTTGCAAGTTGGAGATGACTTACTTACAAGGGTGCAAGATTAAGCATGTGGCGTGGATGTGATGCAGGTCCCATGGCATGTGGTGTGGATGTCATGTCACATGGCATGTGGTGATGTTGTAATGCAGGTCGTGTCCCATGTGGTGCGGATGTGATATGGTTCACATGTCAACCCAAATACAAGCAGCGTCACTCACAAGCGGGAAAGCTTTGGGAGGTTCCCAAGAAATCCAGGAATGGTGCCTGTCAAGTCGTTGTAGCCAAGGTTTCTGGTGGCCGAGAGAGATGAGTGTCATGCAAGCGGGGAGTGCATAGGCCATGCATAAGGCATGAACACACACGCATGCACAGGGCATGCATGCACTAGCTAGCCACTAGGCATGCACGGGCATCAAAAGGCGTGCATAAGGCATGCCTACATGCACAACAAGAGAAGAACGGTGAAATTGTGTTTCATGGTCGCCCATACTCTCTCATGGTCGCTCATGGTCGCTCTAGGTGGTTAAGCTTCATTGCCTCCTCACTCGCTCAGAAACAATTGCACCGTGCAACAAGGCTATGGCTGTGGCAGTGCAGGATATGACAAGTAGAGAGATTCAAGATGAATTCCAGTAGGGTTCTAAGGTCAACTAGACAGATGAGTGTACTGGAAACATCGTCACGGAAGGACAAGGGTTTGCATTGCTGGTGGGGTGCTGTTGAGGAGAATGAGGAGAACGCAAAGGGGTGTGGAATAATGTCACATCATATCACATCACATGAAAACACATCACATCACATCACATCTCATCACATCACATCACATCACTTGAAAGCACATCACATCACATCACATCACATCACATCACATCACATCACATCACATCACATCACATCACATCACATCACATCACATCACATCACATGACAACACATCACATCACATCACATCACATCACATCATATCACATCACATGACAACACATCAAATCGCATCACATCACAACACATCACATCACATCACATCACATCACATCACATGACAACACATCGCATCGCATCACATCACAACACATCACATCAAATCACATCACATCACATCACATCATATCACATCACATCACAACCCATCGCATCACATTGCATCACATTACATCACATCATCACATCACATTCCATCGCATCGGGTCGCGTCATGTCACGTCACATCACATCGCATCCTGTTTCATCACATTGCATCACATCGGACCCCATCCCAACACATGCCATCACATCCCCTCACATCACATCACAGAACAAAACATAATCACATCACATGACGAACTCCAATAGTGGGAGAATAATCAATATTATACCAATATGACGGGCGAGGGAGGCAGGCACCATAAAGGGAGTGAGAGGTTAAAATGTGAGCCTAAGGAATATAGTAACACTCACAAGTTGGTCAAAAGCACAAGGTTGGATAACGTTGCTGGTATGGAGCCCGTCAGATTGTTTTCAAGCAACCACCTGCATCTCGGAAGTGGGGTGCAAAACGGAAGTAAAGGACCAGAGAGGGGTTTGTGAGTATGAACGACACCTCCTACGACCATACTGAAGCAGCATTCGTAGCAGCAAAGGAGCAGGGAGGGACTCGGTGCCTGGAAGGAGAAATGCCCACAGGCAGGCAGTCCTTTCAGCAGAATGCTCAGTCCTACATACTTGCTTCTCGATATAGAACCAAACCAAGATAAAGGTTTTGAAAATGGGACACGAAGCAAAGTCTGGACACCGTGTGTGTGCTTCTAACTTGACCTATACAGCTATGTAGTATGTACCCTAAAAAACAAGTTACTTATCTCAAAACATTACACAATACAGTACAGCACTCAGCAGAACAGTACAGCACTCAGCAGTACAGTACAGCACTCGGCAGAACAGTACAGCACTCAGCGTATGTCGAGCTAAGAGCACAGTTCAATCAAGCTTCAAAGCATAGACAGCTTGATGCAAGTTGGGCTGAAGGCTTAGTGCATCATGCATGGATGCTGCCGTCAAGAAGCATGCGTGCTCTGGCTGGGGTTCACATGTCGCACAAAGGAGGAACAGCACTAACAGGTAATCGAGGCTTATGAGATTGCCGATGGATGCAGGGATGGTGCCAGATAAGCTGTTGTAACAAAGTTCCCTGATGAGCAAATGAGCACAGGCGAAGGGCAAGCATGGATGGCAAATGAAGAAATGAGGGCAATAATAGATATCAAATGAAAACGGAGGGCATGCATACAGAGGAAATTGAGCGACTCAACACTTGAGGGGCACGCATTCATAGTGGGAAGTGATTTCAGACTTAATCTGGACTTGCTCGGCTTGGCTCCGCTCTCCGCGGCTTGTGTAAGAGACGAGCGTGCACCAACTCAAGCCAAGTGGTACGTTTGGTTGGCACCAGCTCAGCTTAACACGGTGTGATACTCAGAGGTAGAATCGGTGGTACATTTACTTTTTATAAGTAAGTGTGGAACCGACTTTCTCGTGCCCTCGGAGAGTTCGTTCTATATTTGATGTTTTCGCAAGCCGTGTTACGACAAAAGAAAGTGTTAGAATAAAAGAGATGAGCCTATATTACGAGGTACGCATAGCCTGTCGGTTTGAGAAACTCACAAGTCGGTCAGCTTTGGAAGGTTGCCAATAGTGGTTGGTATCGGGCCAGTCAGGCTAGTGTTCCATAAATATCTGCACTCAAGAAAGGAAGGAGGGTTGTAAGGAGAGACGAAAGGCCAACTTACGAGCTTTTACGACCGTGGCCATCAAAGTGAAACCTCCTATGAAACAATAAGGCTCACAAGCTCAAAATCTCTGAAGCAATCTCTAAACCCGAAACCCGTCTGTTTGTGGCACTCCAGAAACAGACACCCAAGAAGGAGGAGCACTGAGAAGGTGTGATGTGAGTGCTTCACATGTCCACTTGAGAATGCCTCACATGCCCACCCATGGCCACCTATGGCCACCTATGGCCACCCATGGCCACCCATGTCCACCCATGTCCACCCATGTCCACCCATGGCCACCCATGGCCACCCATGTCAACCCAGGGAGGAGCAGCACTCACAATGAGGCAAGGCTTTGGAGGTTGCTGATGGAGTCGGGGATCGGGCCGTTTAGTTTCACATCGGAAATAATTCTGATGATCGGAGAGTGAAACGGGCAACAGAAATGAAGAGAGATATGCTACATGCGTTCATGTTACATGCATGTGCTGCATGCATTCATGTGACATCCGTGGTCTGAATGCGTGCATGTTAAAAAGGCGATCTGAAGAAGGGCAGGAAATTGGCTTAGCGGGCTGGTAGTTTTCAGTATCTTTGAATAGCACAGACATCGGCTTAGCGGGCTGCTGAAGGGTTTAACTGCAACATGGGAAGGGAGAGTACCAAGGGAAGGGGAGAAAGGAGATAGAGGTTGAGGGAACAGGGAAACAGAGGAAGGCAGTGAGAGGTAGGGGCTGGAGAGGGGGGAAGAAGTGGGGGTGAGTGGACGGGGAAAAGGGGGAGGGTGTGGGAGAGTGGACAGGGGAGAAAGGCAAGGAAGGGGTTGGGGTTGTTGGGGTGGGGAGTGGGCGGGGGGGGAGGGGGAGGGGGCGAGAGAGGGGGGGGGGGGGGGGAGGGGGGTGGTGGGGAAAGGGAAAGGAGTGAAAGGCTGAAAGGAGCGACGGGGGGAAGGGGGGAATGGCTGAAGGAGCGACAGTAGACATGAGCAGCGAGTGGAGCCGCTGCTCGCCTCGAGCTTCTTCACGCCTTGAGCCATGGCATGCTAGCGAGTTGATGCTATTTTTCCATTCACTTGGGGGCAGGGAGGCAGCTAGCGAGTTGATGCTATTTTTCAGAAAGAGGGAGGAAAGGGGGGAGGATCGAGGGGGCGGAGAGGCGAGAAGAATCCGTCTGACTCAAATGGTTCGGGGTCTAGGGTTTGAGGTTAAGAGATTTTCCATGCGTCGAAGTCCACCTGTGTCCACATACTTGAGTCACACTTACGAACGTCTATTCACATGCTTATATATTCTCACTCACAAAGGTCAACTCACATGTCAAACATCAAGGTCCACTGCCATGCTTTTATCATGTCACAAAGGTCTCATATCCTGTTATCACCTCACTGAGAGAGGTCCCCTCACATGTCAAACATCAATGCCATGCCTTCATCTCACTCACGGAGGTCTACTCACATCTCTGTGATCATGCCCTGGGAGTCGCACGTGACGGTGCTCGCATTGTCGCAGTCGCCACCAACCACCCAGCCGTCAAACGTGGGGCGGCCCCACGCCTTTTGAAAATCCAGCAGGACTTGCGCTGGCGGCAAGGCGACGGAAGGAGGGGGAGTGGAAAGGAGGAGGGAAGGGCGAGGCGTGGCAGAGAGGAGAGAAAAAGGGGCGGGGCAGAGGTGGGGCGGAACGTGACAGCGAGGAGAGAAAGAGGGCCGTGACAGAGAGGAGGGAAGCGAGTGGAACAAGCGGAAACTCAGACAATGGTCCAAAGCACCGCTCCCATCACATCCCTCCCACCTTCACATTCCTCTCACAGCATATCCATCCCATCTCATCACATTCCCTCCCACCTCATCACATTCTCCACATGCTCTTCCGCCAGATTCTCAATCATTGCGCTCTCCTCCCCCCATCCCCTCCCCTCTCTCCCCCTCCTCTCTCCTTCCCTCCTCTCCCCTCCTCTCCCCTCCCCCTCCTCTCCCCTCCCCCTCCACTCATGTATCCTTTTCTCTCTGCTTCTCTCCTAATCGAATGCACATTATCTCAAATATGATGCTACCGGGGATCATCGCTTGAGTGTGGGGCGCGTGACGCCGCCAGAAGGCGCTTGAATGTTTTTCAGCACGCGCGCACGTCACGCTTGGCGCCGCATTGGCTCACGAACATCGGATGATGATTATCCAATCATTGCGAGCGGCACGCACCCTGTGACTTGGCAAAAGGAACGCATTCGATGCGTGAGACCGCGTGACACGTCAGCAGCAGCAGCGTGCCGACCAGAAGGGCTGCTGAGGGCTTCATCACGTCGCGATGGTCGC
Source organism: Closterium sp. Naga37s-1 (assembly GCA_947471745.1). Taxonomy (NCBI): domain Eukaryota; kingdom Viridiplantae; phylum Streptophyta; class Zygnematophyceae; order Desmidiales; family Closteriaceae; genus Closterium; species Closterium sp. Naga37s-1. Next base: position 365,486 of record CANJKZ010000293.1, read on the forward strand.
GACAAGCCCGGCAAACTCTCTATATATAACTTCTAATTATCAGCGCGTCTAAAAAATCGTATCATTTTACTTCGCGGTAAATAGCAGCTGAAGAAAGGACAGGAGGGGAAGGCAGGGTGTCAGGAAAAAATGCATATGGCTGAGGGCGCGTAAACTTTTCCGTCCGGGTCCAAAGTCTGGACAGGGCCTCGAAACCGTCAGGACCGCATTTGTGGAACTCTTTTTAGTTATTGAATTACAAAACTTAAGCGACACGTAACACAAGTGGTGCGAAACGATATAGTTGATCGTTCGCCAATGAAAGCTAAGACATGACGGACAGTCCGACATGCCATTTGGACGGTGTCAGCCCCGTTCGTCCGGACCATTTTTTACGGAAGAGTGTCAGATTTGGTCCGGACGGTGGCGACGTCACGTTGGGGCTGGCGAGGTCCCTCACGAACTGTGACGAAGAACGTAAGTTACAGAATTCCGGACGGGTCTCCGTCCGGACAGTAGTTATCCCCCTCAGTTGGATCTGCTGGTGGGCTGTCCCTGAAAGGAGTGGTTCAATAATATCGGCCAACATCATTGATACTCATTTTATGCACTTCGATTTCACGTCGCTGATTGGTTCTCACTTTTCAATCACACTTTTCACGCTAATAACACCTCCAAAATGTGACGGAAACAGGACGTGATTAACGAACTTAAATATGAACAATTGTGTCGAGGTGCTACCCAACAATATAGAGAAAAATCATTGAATATTCAACCCTTTACAAAATAGTTTTGTATCGAGCGCAAATTCTGTAAAGATTAAATAAAAACCCTATTGGGAAAAAGGATGAAAACTGGAAGCGTCAACCCTGAACACCATGCGACAAGATGTTTAGGGTTGTTGCGATCTTGACTAGATGTCTTTCCGTAGGGGGGTTTATTTTTAATTTCCAGCGGACAGTAATCTTGACGACTTCCCGTATTAATGGCTAATATTCCCTACTTTTTTCCAGCTTTTCCAAGTTTTTTAGTACCTTTTCCTGTTTTGTTGGGTTTGCGTTTGAGGTGTTGGTGGCGACTTTGTGTCTGGATGGTACTTATAACAAACTACTATAATGAGAAATTGTTGGTTGATTACATTTGCAAACCGCTACTGGCGTAATTAAGTATCAATGATATTGGCCGCAATAATATGGAAGGCAGTCGCAATTTGTGGGTAGGAGTTGAACGGATGGCATGTGTTGAGGGATTTGGGGGGCATCCCATGCCATGCCTGGATGAAAATGGATGAACGAGAGTTTTGGGACAGCACACAGCTGGCACCGAACCCGTGAGGGAAGGCAGCGCCGCAGAGGGAAATCTTGTGGGGGACAGGGCTCAGGAATCAGGGCGGTTTACCATTTTATCCTTGTTTTCAGAGCGACTTTCTCGTATCACCTTGCATAAGCAGGCATTGACGGTAATACAGCCCTACCATGGCTTGTGTTGAATATAGTAGGTCTCTGTGATTTCATGTTTCTGCGTAATAGCATAGCCTCTTTCAAGACGCAACATATATTGGGGGGGGAATTTAATTCGCTGGGCACCCTGCGGTGGCAGGGTGAAAGTTGTCCAAAACTCTTTTCAAGCAGGATGTCCCAAAACACATCGAGAGGCTTGAGAGTAGGCAGGCAGGCACCCCCCCTGAATTCAGCTTCACATAAGCAGCCAATGAGAGTTGATGGCGGGTTCAAGCAGGCAACAAGTGAGGGGAGGAATGAACTTTTGAGATTGGCTGAGGTGGTGGATGATGTGCTGGATCACCAAACTGATGGACATCTCGGTTTCGGTCTACCCAATGGGATGGCAACAAAATCCATGCCACGTCAAACTTCTGATTCTGTTCGCACCATTCCGCCAAATAAAATACCGCGTTAAGACGCTAAGCGCTGTGATTCGAAAGCGAGCGTATACACTTGAGGTCCCTTTCACGCCCCTTTTTGAAACACCGCTTTGCTCGTCAATTGTGTCAAGGTTAGGTATACTTTAGCTAGCCACAATCTCAGGAACATGGCGACTCTCTACTTCCAGAATCCATCTTCGCTATAGACGGTTGTTTTTAGAATCGTCTAAACCATTTGTCAGTGACACGGTTTTTTGTTTTCCTCTCTTGACCTCATAATTTTGGTGTTTTATTTTCCCCATCGGAAAAAACACGGTCGACAGAAGTTACATGAATCCTGCAGCAAAGCAGCAATGGCGTACCCTTTCTGTCACGTGCTTGGGAGAGGGTGGAAGAGTTGCTTTGCGGTAGGTTTGAGTTCGACCTCAATCCGACGGAAAATCGTGCGACAAATCGCGGCCGCACATCTGCAGATGACTGAAAGCAACTTTGTTGCAACTCTGATTGTGAAAGCAAATCGAGGCCGCACATCGCGATGGTGCGATTGTGGTTCACGGTAGCTTTGGTTTTGTGTTGTTTCATCGTGTCCAACGTGGCCTGTTCAGATTCGATGGCCAAAACTTGATTGAACCAATCGCGCAATCTTAAAGTGCCGAATTTAAAGGTATTGATTTTGCTAACCACCTTTTTCCGATATTTATTTAGTGCCTAAGATTGATAGCCTGGAAATTAGTAACCAGCCTGTATGACCGTCAACATGGTAACATCCATTGGTTTCACGTAACGGGCGTTACACTGTTTCAAAAGTTACTATGTTAATAACACGGTTATATATTCACCAATATATTTTACACTATTTATGTATCTCTTTTGGTTTACATTATAATTATATTATTGCATATAATTATTACTATAAATATCAATAACTGCAAATCCAATTAACGGGCGTCAAAACCTACACACATACTTATTGCCAAATCTACCAATCCTCCACTCCATCATTGCTAATAAACACGCACGATTGCCCGCCGGCAAATTTCCACGCGTTGTGGGTAGCGTCCCACCTCTCAGCGTTCCTGCACGCAATGCAGGCTCGAACCCAATCCAGGACTTTGATGTAATACCCATCAACAGCGGCTCGGTTGTCCTTGTAGCTCGGCTGCATACAAGTCTCGTTGATCTTCGTCTCGACCTGCATTTCAAGAGCAAACGCGCTGCATTAGCGTTACTATTGATAAGAACACAGGGCGTGCGAAATGGCATGAATGAACTCACCCCGCAGAGCCAGAAAGCAATGTGCTTGAGGAGGAGCACGATCGTGCTGTGCCCGTCACGGCTGAACGAGGCGATGATGCCTCGAACAAACTCATCGCCTGCGAACGGAATGCCTTGCTTGTTCATGTGCCATGTCAACAGCGTGAACGACCCGGTGACTGTTGTAAGAGGTGCACGGGATGGGGATGAGAGGTTTAGGAGGGGGTAGTGTTGGGGTCGGGAGGGGGGGGAGTGGAGAACGTTAGGTTGAGTTGGGTACAGGAAGGGCATTAAGAAAGGATATGGCAGATGCATTTCTGAGGATTAGGGGGGAAGAGGAGATGTCAGTGTCACGATGGACTGATGTTCTATGCCGTGCCTTGCAGTGGCTCTGCCAGGCAGAGAGTAAGGCAGGGGAGAGACGGAGATGGGGGGAGAGGAGCTGGTTAGGGGCTGCCGTGCCTTGCAGTGGCTCTGCCAGGCAGAGAGTAAGGCGGGGGAGAGACGGAGATGGGGGGAGAGGAGCTGGTTAGGGGCTGCCGTGCCTTGCAGTGGCTCTGCCAGGCAGAGAGAAAGGCAGGGGCGAGACGGAGATGGGGGGAGAGGAGCTGGTTAGGGGCTGCCGTGCCTTGCAGTGGCTCTGCCAGGCAGAGAGTAAGGCAGGGGCGAGACGGAGATGGGGGGAGAGGAGCTGGTTAGGGGCTGCCGTGCCTTGCACTGGCTCTGCCAGGCAGAGAGTAAGGCAGGGGCGAGACGGAGATGGGGGGAGAGGAGCTGGTTAGGGGCTGCCGTGCCTTGCAGTGGCTCTGCCAGGCAGAGAGTAAGGCAGGGGCGAGACGGAGATGGGGGGAGAGGAGCTGGTTAGGGGCTGCCGTGCCTTACAGTGGCTCTGCCAGGCAGAGAGTAAGGCAGGGGCGAGACGGAGATGGGGGAAGAGGAGCTGGTTAGGGGCTGCCGTGCCTTGCAGTGGCTCTGCCAGGCAGAGAGTAAGGCAGGGGAGAGACGGAGATGGGGGGATGGCCTTGCTACCTTGCTACAGTGATTACACAACGGCAGTTACCTGGTTTGAAGACAGACAGGAACTTGGAGATGGCGTTGCTTCCGTGCACCTGCCGGCGCCTGTCTGGGCGCGATATGCGAAGGTTGAAGGAGTTGATCACCGAGACCCAGCCAGATGTCAAGAGTTCGTGCCTGAAAGCCTGGAGCCTGTCGCGGATGTACCCCCGCCTGTCTAAGTCGAACCGGTACACGTGCCGCAGGTTCCACTTCTGTGCTGTCGTCGTGTAACCCATCGCCAACTCCATGGCGCCCAGGATAATGCACCGCGCCGGCCAAAAATCGACTCTGTTGTTTGGGGAACAGAAAAAGATAATATCCAATGTGTCGTCCATGACAAGCTGTGAGGTAGAGGGGGGGGGGGGGGGGGGGGGGGGGGGGGTGGTGGAGGGAGGAATCGTGGTTAAGCGTAGTGTGGAAAGATTGGCGGGTATGCACGACAACGGGGATGACTATAAAAAGGGTAATGCACAACTAGGAGTATGCAGGACGGAGACAAATAGGGCGGACAGAGGGTACTGCACACTGAAAGAGCATTGTTAATGGGAACAGGATGGACCTCAACTTACAGTTAGACCATGTGGGAGAGGTGGTACCGACGTCATTGCCGTCGCGAGTGTCTGAGAAAACTCATGAAACTCTGGAGCCACGATGTCTTTGCTCAATGGCACCTTCGTCTTGTACGCGACAGCAATAGCAGCTCCCACGGCTTGTTGTGTTGTCAGGTAGCGTGGTGTCTCTGAATCGCTCGAGGGGCGGGTGGAGGAGGAGGGAACTTGGCGCAGAGTCTCAACCTGGTTCTTCAGCTCCAGATTTTCCCGTTGCAGAGATCGAACAAGGGCTGACATGGAATCAAACTCCTCTCTGCTCACTGGAACTCCAGCAGCGCGCGGTGCCAGTATGTCCAGGGCGTCGTCATCAGAGCCATCATCAGGCTCGTCCATGGGTCCTACGTCATCTCCACCTGTTGGGATACTCGGGATGACGGGCGTAGGTGGAATGGCACATGCAATGGCCAGAGGCGTAGCAGGGCTCACAGTCCCTGGACCGGTGGAATGAGGCTGTTGCTCGTTGAGGGCTTGTGGGGACACGTCGTCAGGAAGAGCACCAACGTCGTTTGAGTCGCAACGAGTGAAATCATACTCATCTGCGCGGTGGGTACATGTGTCGGGAATAGAGTGATTGCCAGGGTTCGAAGCCCAGAGTATCTCGCCATGTGTGACGTTCACTGGTGCTGGTGGAGCCCACATGTGCGAGGGATTGGCTGGGGGGAAAGGAGCATAGGGGTGAACAAGGGGGGGAGAGTACTGCCACTGTCCCGGGTATGTAGCATCTGCAGTAGCAGGTGCAACTGGCGTTCGTAGCAGGGAGCCGAATGTGGCGGATGTGGGTGAGTTGTTTGGTGTGCTTATCCACTGCTGCTGCTGCTGCTGCTGCATGTCGTATGGAAGGTTTGCCGCCGCATAAGCACTGGGTGCAGCATTGGCAGGCGGTGGTGCCTGAGCGAGGAGTGCAGCCATGGTCGTCGGCGTAGCGGAAGGCTGTTGCTGCTGCATCTGCGACTGGTGCTGATGCTGCTGCGATTGGTGCTGATGCTGCTGCGACTGGTGCTGATGCTGCTGCGACTGGTGCTGATGCTGCTGCGACTGGTGCTGATACTGCTGCGACTGGTGCTGCTGTTGCTGCAGGGCGAACGCGGCTCTTGGCCCCGCAGATGCCGCCGGCGAAGCATTGGCGGGCGGGATTTGATGCGCGAGGAGCGGAGCTTGGGCAGTAGGGTCCGCGGAAGGCTGCTGCTGCTGCTGCTGCTGCGACTGGTGCTGCTGCAGCTGCGACTGGTGCTGATGCTGCTGCGACTGCTGCTGCTGTTGCTGCGGGGCGAACGCGGCTCTTGCCCCCGCAGATGCCGCCGGCGAAGCATTGGCGGGCGGGATTTGATGCGCGAGGAGCGGAGCTTGGGCAGTAGGGTCCGCGGAAGGCTGTTGCTGCTGCTGCGGCAGCTGCTGTTGCTGCTGCTGCGGCGGCTGCTGTTGCTGCTGCTGCGACTGGTGCTGCTGCTGCTACGACTGCTGCTGCTGTTGCTGCGGGGCGAACGCGGCTCTTGCCCCCGCAGATGCCGCCGGCGAAGTATTGGCGGGCGGGATTTGATGCGCGAGGAGCGGAGCTTGGGCAGTAGGGTCCGCGGAAGGCTGCTGCTGCTGCTGCTGCTGCGGCGGCTGCTGTTGATGCTGCTGCGACTGCTGCTGCTGTTGCTGCGGGACGAACGCGGCGCTTGCCCCCGCAGACGCCGCAGGCGAAGCATTGGCGGGCAGGATTTGATGCGCGAGGAGCGGAGCTTGGGCAGTAGGGTCCGCGGAAGGCTGTTGCTGCTGCATCTGCGGTTGCTGCTGATGCTGCTGCGACTGCTGCTGATGCTGCTGCGTCTGCTGCTGCTGTTGCTGCGGGGCGAACGCGGCTCTTGCCCCCGCAGATGCCGCTGGCGAAGCATTGGCGGGCGGGATTTGATGCGCGAGGAGCGGAGCTTGGGCAGTAGGGTCCGCGGAAGGCTGCTGCTGCTGCTGCTGCGACTGGTGCTGCTGCAGCTGCGACTGGTGCTGATGCTGCTGCGACTGCTGCTGATGTTGCTGCGGGGCGAACGTGGCTCTTGCCCCCGCAGATGCCGCCGGCGAAGCATTGGCGGGCGGGATTTGATGCGTGAGGAGCGGAGGTTGGGCAGTAGGGTCCGCGGAAGGCTGTTGTGTCAGAATCCCAACCACTAGACCATTGGGATAAAAGGGCTTGTTAAGTAGCGGGTCAGAGTGCGCCCATAACCCCCCAGGCGAACGCGCCTGTAACCCCCCTAGGATCAATCGGGCATCCACAGTGCAGATCTACTGACACCCCCCCACACTGGGAGGCCCAGGACTGAGCACAGCGGCAACGGCATACATGTGCATACACCGGGATTCGAACCCGAGATCTTTCCGACACCATGTCAGAATCCCAATCACTAGACCATTGGGATAGAAGGGCTTGTTAAGTAGCGGGTCAGTGCGCCCATAACCCCCCAGGACAACGAGCATGTAACCCTTCCCTAGGATCAATCGGGGATCACCAGTGGACCTCTGACACCCCCCCGCACTGGGATGCCCGAAGTGCACACACTGGGATTCGAACCCAAGACCTTCGCTCTGATAACATGTCAGAATCCCAACCACTAGACCATTGGGATAAAAGGGCTTGTTAAGTAGCGGGTCAGAGTGCGCCCATAACCCCCCAGGCGAACGCGCCTGTAACCCCCCTAGGATCAATCGGGCATCCACAGTGCAGATCTACTGACATGTTGCTGCTGCTGCGGCGGCTGCTGCTGATGCTGTTGCGACTGCTGCTGATGCTGCGGCTGCGACTGGTGCTGCTGTTGCTGCGGAGCGAACGCGGCTCTTGCCCCCGCATATGCCGCCGGCGAAGCATTGGCGGGCGGGATTCGATGCGCGAGGAGCGGAGCTTGGGCAGTAGGGTCCACGGAAGGCTGTTGCTGCTGCTGCGGCGGCTGCTGATGCTGCTGCGACTGCTGCTGCTGTTGCTGCGGGGCGAACGCGGAAGGCTGTTGCTGCTGCATCTGCTGCTGCTGATGCTGCTGCTGCGACTGGTGCTGCTGCTGCTGTTGTTGCTGTTGCCGTTGAGACTGCTGCTGCGTTGGCATGGCGAAGGCTGCTTTTGCTCCCGCAAATGCCGCCGGCGCAGCATTAGACTGCTGCTGCTGCATCTGCTGTTGCTGCGTTTGCTGATGCCGCTGCTGCTGCTTCTGGTGCTGCTGCGTTCGCTGCGTTTGCTGCTTCTTCTGTTGCTTGGCGAGTGCAGCAAGAGCACCCACAGACGCCGCAGGGTTAGCAGTGGCAGTCGCATGTTGCTGAGCGATGAGTGCAGCCTTAGCCTGCGCAGCGGCAGCAGCTTGCTGACGTCGAGTCGAACACCCCGTCGTCGCGGGAGCTGGAGGAGCCGCTTGTCCGAGATTGTGCGACGTCGGTATTATAGGCGCGTGACCGCTAGTGTCGGTTGTGAGTGGCACGTCGTTGCGGGGTGTAGCCTCTTGCATGACATTGTCCAGAGAGCGGTAACCCCTGGAGCCTGCATACGCCCAAATAAAAGTGGAGAGAACATGAGTGCCGTTGTGAATATGGGTTCCAGCCAAGTGAAGTTTGGAAACTCGGTTGATACGGTTAAGAAGAAAACTAACCTTCATGAACCGGCGATTTAGGTCTTTTAGCCGATCCGCGACCACCTCGTCCGCCTCTGTTGCCCCTAGTTCTGATGCCACGACCGCCATTTGTCGCAGTATCTATCGTCAGGCCGTCAGTGACGCTGACGGTCATCGCGTGCTGCTTAACCGTCTGATGGGTCTATCTCGTTTCTTTGAGAAATTATGACAACTATATGACGCACCTATCATGCAAGCAGCTTCGCGAACGAGGGAACAAAGTGGTAGACGGAACTTAGAAGGCTCTATCGACGGAACAATGTGACCTACACAACCAAAAACTGACAAGTCATGGTCCTGACACTGAAGACGCTTCGAACACCAACAGAACGCGTGAGAGAGTTGGCAAGGTACAGAACTAGGGCAAGATAATGTTGTGAATATTGTTTGTCTGTGTGACTAAGACGATGATGACTATGCTGCGGGTGGGTGGGTGAGATTTGGATCCACGGCTTGTGGAGCGCAGGTGACAAAGGAACTTCGTGCGTGAAATCCAAAGATTGGCAAAAGCGTATGCATCTGACGGTCGACATGAAAACTGATTGTGCGCTGCGCACCGCACTCAACGTTCATCTCTGAAAATATGGAAGCCACTGCCCTCGACTGCCTAGAATGTGGAAGCTGTAAAAATGGCAGCCAATGTTCAACCACTCATCACCACTAAGAAATGAATCAGCCCTGTTTGTGAGAGATGAATATGTTTAAAGAAGATAAATATTGAGACAGTTTGGCTAAGTCACCTTTGCCCGTGCTTTGTGATCTGTCTGAAAGCTTGCTTATCGTATGTGATTTGTTAGATGCACGGTCATGTGTTTTGTTTGATGCCCAAAAACTGAACTTCAAATGATTTACCGGCTCACACGCCCAGATGCAACAATAACGTTCATGCACACATATCCTTGCATTCTGTGACCCATAAATATATTTTGTTTACTATCCAGCATTCCCACAAGGTCCTTTACAATGTAGGGTGCTGTTGGTATTTTTGCATGATTCCACTATTTTCGTCACATTTGGCCCAATAGGGGTTGCTCTCAACACTTGCTAGCTCATTCTCTGGGTATCACATACATGCGTTACTTTCAAACGGTTTATTTTTTGGTTTAAAATCTAGGCTGGTGCTATCAACTACTAAGGTCCCAAGCTGTCACCTTATTCTTGATTGGCAGGCATGCCAGACCATATATCTTCCAGGGTTGCTCGTTACCTCCGCAATGTTGCGTTCTTTTGGTCAACAAGTGTATCTAGAGTGATGGGGAAGGCCTGAATTCTTTACCACCACTTACTATCCATGCCATGAGCACCCCATATGAGTTTCAGAGCTATCAGAGAAGGGTAGCATAGTGGCGAGAAGTGAAGCGTCAAGGCATGCGTCGTGAGGGGAAAAACAACACCATTGCACTTGATGTTATGGCATGGATAACCATGCTAGACTGATGGGGATGGCCTGAATTCTTTACCACCACTTACTATCCATGCCATGAGCACCCCGTATTAGTTTCGGAGCTATCAGAGAAGGGTAGCATAGTGGCGAGGAGTGAAACGTCAAGGCATGCGTCATGGGTACAAGAACAGCACCATTGCACTTGATGTTATGGCATGGATAACCGTGCTAGACTGATGGGGAAGGCCTGAATTCTTTACCACCACCTACTATCCATGCCATGAGCACCCCATATGAGTTTCATAGCTATCAGAGAAGGGTAGCATAGTGGCGAGAAGTGAAGCGTCAAGGCATGCGTCGTGGGTAGAAAACCAGCACCATTGCACTTGATGTTATGGCATGGATAACCATGCTAGACTGATGGAGAAGGCCTGAATTCTTTACCACCACCTTCTATCCATGCCATGAGCACCCCATATGAGTTTCAGAGCTATCAGAGAAGGGTAACATAGTGGCAAGAAGTGAAGCGTCAAGGCATGCGTCGTGGGTAGAAAACCAGCACCATTGCACTTGATGTTATGGCATGGATAACCATGCTAGACTGATGGGGAAGGCCTGAATTCTTTACCACCACCTACTATCCATGCCATGAGCACCCCATATGAGTTTCAGAGCTATCAGAGAAGGGTAGCATAGTGGCGAGAAGTGAAGCGTCAAGGCATGCGTCGTGGGTAGAAAACCAGCACCATTGCACTTGATGTTATGGCATGGATAACCATGCTAGAATGTTGGGGATGGCCTGAATTCTTTACCACCACCTACTATCCATGCCATGAGCACCCCATATGAGTTTCAGAGCTATCAGAGAAGGGTAGCATGGTGGCGAGAAGTGAAGCGTCAAGGCATGCGTCGTGGGTAGAAAACCAACACCACTTAATATCCATGCGATGAGCACACCACAGGAGTTTCACAGCCAATTCACTATGTTATTTTCAATCAATGGATTGAATTTCTAAGTGTTAGAGCAATTATGTATTCCAACCAATAATCTCTGTAACTCTTGGAATATATATTGCAGTGCCAGCGTGTCATTCAATCGTGCATTTTCTTGGCGAATCTGTAAGTGTAACATGATTGGTTCATTTCTGACTTATCCTTCCACAAGATCGCCCATAACTTGATGAGTCAACGTGTCCAGTAAGGACGCTCCGACAATGTTTGGTCGAATCAGTCTACATCTTTTTGTTACATGGTATTGAACGATGCCAGAAGGTTCGTATGTGTTGTGCTTGTTTACAGTGCGTTTGCGGGCTGATCTGGATGATGGGTCGACACCCGTACCGCGTCCATACTTTGAAATGAAGCAGTTCGTGGCTACCAATTCAACACAACCGTCACCCATCAAACCCTTCCACGAACAGCTGCTACTTCTACTTCACCCGAGTACCAGTCAGCACCACATGCTTCTGTTTCGACTAGTCTGTCTTTGCTCTTATGGCAGACATACCGGGCAATCACATGCACAACTATAGAGCGCGCCTAGCAGACGTAGTTGACGGCGCTCAGCAAGATTGGTCTGTTTGGCCTGGTTCGCAGCGTGAGCTAGACGACATAATTGCGGCTGCTGAGTCTAAACACCTATCACAGCTCAGAGATCCGCGGTTCATAGATGCTATGTACGTAGATGTGGTTCAGGCTGATGCAGATGAGCTGCGCGATTGGACTAACGTCACTGCCCGCATTATTAAAGAGATGGCTGAAGACGATGATTCGCCAATAATATCGGAATCGGCTTTGAACGAATATCTCAAACAACGCGAAGAAGGAATATTTAGGCGTTAGAAAGAAAGGGCTGCTCGAGTGGATCAGCAACTAGCCGATCTCTGGAAGGAACGGTCGGACTTGGTGCTCGCTGAGATTAGCGAGGCGGTACGTGCACGCGCTCGTCATGTCGTAGTAAATGAGCTGAAGCGATGGGTTTTTCTCCATATTCAATTAACTAGTTATGTGTGTTATTCGTAGCTGCCGCTGTGTGTAGTAAGCATGACATTGCTCATTATCTGTCTGCCGTGGCTGCAGAGTATGATTCCACTTATCATTGTGTGTTGTTTTGACAGGCTGGGTTGTGCATGCATTGTGTCATGCTCTAACTTGGTGACCATAGTTAAAACAGGAATGAATACCATAACTGAATACACCAGTAATTTATTTGAGTTGCCATCAATAGTACGTAAATTGAAGTGTCATCTAACATCCAGCCTGTACCAGTTGGTGCAACCACATCAACAACATTTGCCAGAGTCATCACGTTAGTTGTACTATTTTACAAATGAATATTACAACCATGTTGGATTTATAAGATTTGTATGTACCATTAATACATGCTTCCCTTAACAATACAGATCAGCATATTCCTGGTCCAGTTGGGTTTCGTGCTTTGAATCTGTACCCCATACAAGCCAGATGAACCCACCGGCACTATGTCGTGACATTTGCGACTCGATGCCACGGTACTGAATGTCACCCAGGCGTGATGAGTCTGCTTCCATCGTTTTCCAGCCCCGACACTAAACTAAAGCTAAACCAGAAGCGGCCATTCAAACACACACATTCACACAATCTGAGCTTCACTCACGCACTAATGCGCTGCGCCCGCACTTCATGCTGGTGAATACTTGCAACATGGTAGTGCCTTGGTGGGGCAAATTAGTAGTCGTCACTCTCTGGGTTGCCTCGGTGAGTGGTGTTCGTGCCTGATTTTTTGACTTTTTTAATAAACTATGGCAATTCTTTTTGGTTACAGTCATGCCTGCATATGACTCTCGCATCCGCCGTCACATTTGTTCTAATGTCCGGGTTGTGTGGACAGACCATGGCGCAGTACCAGTGTGGATGCACTGCTATTTTCTTCTCCGAATCCGCACTCGTGAATCATGAACGTGGAATAACGTCGTGTCAGCACAAAAGGCCTTGCCACGACCATGGTGCTATTCCGAGACCTGGAATACTCGCCAAACCAGCAGCAGCAGTTGCTCCTGTGCTCCCACCACCGATCGATCGCCCTTCCGCACCGCCATGTGAAGATAACATTGGTGCACCACCGATTTATGTCGATAGACCCGTCCACGATGCGGATGGTCGCGCCGATTTTAACCCATTCTTTGCCGAGATGGAGGAGACGCTATCGCATCGTAGGTTCGACACACAAAGGGAAACTTTCAGGTTCATATCAATGTGCAAGAAAGGCGCCGGCATGTTTGGTAGTGACATTGCTTTTTTCTTCAAGCTAATCAAAGATCCAGACTTTTGCCTAGAAGAGTTGCGCACTTGGAATGGTAAACACGCAGTTGACAAATACGCGTTGGAGAAGTTGGGAATTCATAAAAACAACTTCAAGACTGCAGAAATCCGTGTGGATGATTGGCCTACCATGTTCAAACTCAAGTACATTGACCCCATCGAGGCAAGTTTACACCGGGTGCTACGTTGCGTCAAGCGCTGAGTCTACCCACTTGATGTTCATCCTATATGACCTTTCTCTCAACTCCGCACCGCAGGCTTTGCTCCGAATGTGGTGTGACCCTAAAAACGCGGATGGGTTCGTCCACCGTGCGTCACCAATCATGGAGAACAACGAGCGGGTTTACGGGCCTGCACAGACAGGCACATTTTGGGAGGAAGCGCAGGTACGCTAAAGACAGCAGATGGTGAGAGGCTGGAAAGTGATGGTGAGTGGCACCAAAGTGATGGTGAGTGGCTGGAAAGTGATGGTGAGTGGCAGGGAAAGCATGGTGAGTGGCAGGTAAAGCAAATGCTTTGTGCACATTTTTCCGTACAACCCCTTGTTTTCATTTGCAGGTTGGGTTGTCTCCAGAGGAGCTGGTGTGTCCGCTCATACTTTCCAGTGACGAGATGCTCCTCAGTGGAAACGAACGCCTGAAGGCGTGGGCGTTCTACTTGACATGCACCAACATCCCTCTCCATCTCCGCTGGAAGGATCATGGGAGAGTTTTGATCGCGCTAATCCCGATCGCGGACTCTGACATGGAACCATTTCAAAAAGTGGAGCTCTTCCAAAAGGCACAGCACGTTGTACTCGAGTCAGTGATTGCAGCTTGCCAAAGCTATGCCTCGCCAACTTGCAATCGTATATGCCGTGAGTTGTTGCCATGTGTCATAATCAGCATCGATACATTGACAACGCCCGTGCTCACCATGCTTCGTTTCTCATCGAGTATGTATCTGCACATGTCTTTTTTATGCAGCTCTCTTCACATGACAGATCCACTTGGGAACACTTTCACCGTGTGGCCGAAGTTGCACTCGTATGTGACCGACTACCCAGAGGGATCACGCGTCACGTGCACAATGCAACATGCATCCGAGAGACCATGCTCACAATGTTATGTTCACAAGAACAACCTCGACAACATGGACCCGACACTAAACCAACCACGGGATGATGCAGACTTGGTTGTCCAATCATCCCGACAAAAAAACACGAGAGGACTATTCCACACACCAATCGCCAGTGAGTTGCACCAGCACACAGTGCTTGATGGATGAGCTGAATGGTGCTGCGCCCAAGAGCAAAGAGTGCTTGATGGATGGGGATAGTGGTGCCGCGCACAAGGGCAGCGAGTGTTGTCACAAGGGTTTGCTATATGTACTCAACTGCTTGCTAGTGAAACCCCCCTTTCTCATTTCTAACTTCCTTTGGTTTCTAACATGGTATCAGAGCAGGTCGACCCCTTCGGGTCGATCCTGTGTATGGGCCCACCCAACACTTCCGCTGCTGCTACTCTGTCTATCGCGCGCCTTGGGCGCGCACTGCCTTCTTGCCTGCCGCGCGCCCATGGCGCGCGGCCATTTTTCTTCCCGCCGCGCGCTCGAGGCGCGCGGCAGTTTTCTGACCGTCGCGCCGCCCTGGGGGCCGCGCGACGCCCTTATCTGCCCGTCGTGCGCCCCGTGGCGCGCGGCGGTGCCCTGCCCGTCGCGCGCCCCGGGGCGCACGGCGGTTTCATCGCCCGGGGGGCTCGTGCGCGGCCCCCCCTCGTCGCCCGTCGCGGCGCCTACGGGGGCCCGCGGGGCCCCAATTCCCGTCGCCTGTCGAGGCGACCCTGGGGGGGGCCGCGCGCGTCGGTCCCTCCCGTCGTCGTCCCGGCCCTGCCCCGTCCCGGACCTGCCCCGGCCCCGACCCTGTCCCGGCCCTGCCCCGGCCCCGTCGCGGCCCCGTCCCGGACCTGCCCCGGCCCTGACCCTGTCCCGGCCCTGCCCCGGCCCCGTCGCGGCCCCGTCCCGGACCTGCCCCGGCCCCGACCCTGTCCCGGCCCTGCCCCGGCCCCGTAGCGGCCCCGTCCCGGACCTGCCCCGACCCTGCCCCCCGCCTTTTCCCGTCGCCCGTCGCGGCGCCCGGGGGGGGGGGGCGCGGGGGGGGGGGGGGGGGGGGGGGGGGGGGGCGCGCTTCGCCCCTCCCGTCTTCGTCGCGGCCCTGCCCAACTGCCGCCTTCTACGGCCCTACCCTGTGTTAGGGTTTGGGGGTGGCGAGTGGGGGGTGGCGGGTGTATGGCATCACCTGCTCCTCCTCCTCCTCCGTCTCCCACTGCTGCAGCTGCCGCTGAGGGGGGTGGATGTGTGGGAGACAATGGAGTGGTGCTAGGGGGTGGAGTGTGAGCAGTGTTAGAGGTGTAGCAGGGGGTGTGTGAAAGGGGGGTGGGACAGTTTGGGGGAGGTTGAAGGGAGGTAGCTGTCGTGTCGCTAGCAGCGCCAGTAGTCCGGAGGCTACAATCTCCGGTAGCCCAGCGAGTAAGTAGTCCGGAGGCTACAATCTCCGGTCGCCCGCTGCGCCAGTCGCCCATGGGTCCGTTGCTCCTGCAGCTCAGAGTTAGTCGCGGAGCCAGTTACTCTAGTAGTCCGGAGGCTACAATCTCCGGTAGCCACAGTGCGTGCCGCTCCTGTTGCCCGTGTGTCTGCAGCTTCAGCCGTTACCTCCTCTCTCCTTTCCTATCAGTCTAGCCTCCTCCTCCTCACTTGCCCTCTGTGACTGCCTCTAGCTTTGCTTATATTTGTGAACTATAAACTGCTGCTGCTTGTACTTGTGCTCAGAATGTGTGGTGATATTGTGATCCACCCTGAGCTTGTTTTGCTTTTCTTGTTGTGCTGATTACACCCCACTTTGGCTATGGGGGTGTGTCAGAATGTTATGTTTGTCTAGCCTGCAGTGGGGTACTCAATAGTGAGTACAGCCCAATTTAGGGTTTGCTATATGTACTCAACTGCTTGCTAGTGAAACCCCCCTTTCTCATTTCTAACTTCCTTTGGTTTCTAACAAGTGTTTGATGGGTGGGTTGAGTGGTGCTGTGCACAATGGCAGTGTTGGGTGGGGTGGGTAGTGCTCTGCACAAGGGCCTAGAGTGCTTGATCGGTGAGGTGAGAGGTGCTGCGAATAAGGGCAGAGAGTGCGTGATGTGTGAGGTGAGTGGTGCTATGCACAAGGGCAGAGAGTGCGTGATGTGTGAGGTGAGTGGTGCTATGCACAAGGGCAGAGAGTGCGTGATGGGTGCGGTCTATGCTTCTGTGAAAGCCTTCACCTTACTCAAGTGTCTAAAGTCCCCTGCATACTACCCTTAACCTTATACTCTCCACTACCCCCACTGCGCCATCTCTTAACCCATGCAGTGTGTGTTATGGAAATTCCCTCGAGAATCCGAGAATTCCCCCGACAAGCCGTGGGCAAATCCATATCTTGCTGTCTTGCCTAATGTCTTGCATGCAATTCTAATCGGCGTGTGGGTTTACATTCTGGAGTGTGTGGTGAAGGGGGAGAATGTACCTGAGATGACCAGGTAATTTTACTTCCGTGTACTGTAACCCTTGCATGGTTGGCATATCTTCTAATGTCACATGTTTCTCTTGTGCCTTTGCTCAATCGCAGGAGACTCGGAGTTATGCACAAAGATGAGAGGTTCTCAGGGATGAAACTTCCCGCCGATGGCCGTTATTTCAAGCCTGGGGCAAACTATTCGGCTGCCGAGCATGCAAGCATGATTAGTGTGAGTATCTTCATTTTGCTCCTTGGAAGTTTTCGAATGTAGTTCACTAAGCTCCGTGCGGACACATGGCTTAAAACCATCCATCTGAATTCTCTACACAATGTGTTGACCCAACCTCTTCTACGCACAGGTGGTGTTGCTAATCATGGAAGGGCTGCAAATACCAAGCGTAAAAATGGCCGTGCTGCGGACGTTCGTGAAATGGTACCACAACTATTTCTGTGTGACGAAGTACACGGAGACCATGTTGCGGCAGTATCTCACAGACACTGCAGAGTGAGTGGTCCCCTTACACCCTTGTATCCGTTTGTCCGCATTGTTGTGTCCCCCCTACGCTCCCTCTGTCCAAAGTTGCACTAACATGAGCGATTTCTACTTTCAGGCTTGTGCGGCTGTTGAAGACAAATCTACCACGACCCGGATTTGGGTGGCGTATTGTGAAAATTCACGCACTCGTACACTTTCCAGATGCGATTCGTAGAAGTGGCATACCGGCTGAGTTTTCAACAGCGCTATTCGAGCATGCCCACTCCTCCACCTGAATTTTCCGGGCATCCAACTACCGAGACTACGAGGAGGCAATCATGCGCATGATCATCGTCCGTTCGATCATTCTACACATGCCTACAGCTCTTGGCGAGAAGAACCATCGCTTGACTGCTTTGATGAAGGTATGACGTGATGTGCTTACAATCTATTTACAGGCCATTTACGCCCACTCGTGTACATGGCCTCTCATTCCCCACCAGCCATGCTCTAACACCACCATGCCATCTCACACACACCACCATGCCATCCCATACACACCCACAGACCAGCCCACACAGACACACACATATCATCCATCACACACCCACAGTCCAGCCCACCTACACCCACATGTCATCCCTCACACACCCACAGTCCAGCCCACCCACACCCACATATCATACCTCACACACCCAAAGTCCAGCCCACCCACACACACATTTCATCCCACACCCACCCATAGTACAGCCCACCCACACCCACATGTCATCCCACATGCTCCCACATGCCATCCCACACACACCCACATGCCATCCCACATACACCCACATGCCATCCCACCCACACACACATGTCATCCCTCACACACCCACAGTCCAGCCCACCCACACACACATGCCATCCCACACACACCCACAGTCCAGCCCACCCACACACACATGTCATCCCACACACACCCACAGTACAGCCCACCCACACCCACATGTCATCCCACATGCTCCCACATGCTATCCCACTCACTCACACATGACACCCCACACCCTCCCACGGCTGGGAATTAGCTTTAAACTTATGAAGTTCCTTTCTTCCATAACTTGTCTGCACTCACCCCCTGGCAGGCGGATGCGGTTTGCCATGCTGTCCTGACAACAACGTCAACACCTGTTTCAATGCCACACATTCTTGAGAATAGGCGTGGGGACGACATCTGGAAGAGCTACCGTGACCACCACGGCTCCTGCATGGACCTATTTGCTGCTGCACTTGGGGCTGCAGGTTGTCACCCAAGTACCATTCATGTAAGCAAGTGTACAGCCTGGCGTGAACGTTAGGTCGCCCGTTTCCAAACACGTTATCGTACTGTAGCTGAATTCATCAGGCGTTCCCTTTCATAACCAAATTGTTTACACTGCAGGTCCATTCCGCCATGGCCCTACCAGGGAAAGATGGGTACCAGAGCCACTACGCACGCGCCACCCCAAAGTTCCATGGCGCCGCTTGGTTCTCATGTGTTTCACTGAAGTCTGATACTGCGGACGAGTCAACACCCTCAGAAGCTGTGGTATATGCACAAATTCTTCTGCTATTTCACGTGGTGATCAGTGGGGAGGGCGGCGTCAAGAACAAAATACCATTGGCTTTTGTTCGTATGCTTGAGGAGTGTGGGGAGGACACTGAGACGTGCTCGTTGAAGCTGGGTACAGGTCGTCGCGCTGCTACGTACAAAATCATTCATCTTGCAGAGATCAGTCGGGCGGAGCATATCATAACGTCCTTCACGCGACCAACGCTGAAGCTCCTCAACCGTTTTGCATATTCTTAAATAATGCAATGATTTGATGCAAACAATGGGTAGATATAGTTACCAGTAGTGGCAGCAACCTATCAATCCTTTTTCCAGGAGCCTAAGTAGTTAACATATTTCTTAGAGAAGTAATGGATGGGATTCATAATAGTGTGTGAAACATATTACTTAAATAGTGTGCGGTTTATTTACAACTATAAAAGCAGGTAACATTGGCGACTTTTGTAGTGTCCTTAGCGAGGATTCGAAAAGGTGAGCGTCACTTGATCTTGCGTCTTTGGCGATCGTAACAAAGGAGTCGCAGACGAATCTGACAATTTCGTTAACAGCAGGTGTCTCGTAGGTATGAATCGAACACCAATGTAAGTCGTCCACGCAAGCTCCAACCCATCTGACGCAATGCTCAGTCCGTTGATTCCCGAAGCGCCCTCGGTCAAAGCAGCTGCAAAGTAGGTGCTGCGTAACTTTTAGCCAAGCAGCTTCGAAGCATCTGAACAAAAAGCTACCCCTCCACCCTCGCTGTTTTTCCGATGCCAAAATGACATCATTTTTGTCGACACGAGTCGCTGATGCATCAGAGTAGAGGACCCGCGGCTTGCCGCAACCGTGGGGGCGTAATGAAGCCCGCAGCAGCCCTGCTGCTCGGCGCGCTGCTGCTGCTGACGTGTCACGCGGTCTCATGCGTCGAATGCGTGCCTTTCGCCAAGTCACAGGGTGCGTGCCGCCCTGAAATGCCAGTGATAGTAAGCATGAGTCGATGATGTTCATTTGCCAGTCAATGACTCACTGAACATGCGCATGTATGATGCGCGCGTATGATAATAAGGTCTCATGATGGGCGCGTATGCTAATGAGGTATGTATCATTGAACGCGTATGCGCGCGTGTGCCTCACACTCAAGCGAACACGGGCTTGCTTTTGGCCATCATGTGCTCTGCGCGACCCACGGCAGCATCAGATAACTATAGCCGAACTGCATTTGTTTCAGATGAGGATACTAAGAGGAGCGGAGAGGATCGAAGAGGAGAGGGGAATGAAGGGGAAGGGAGGGGAAGAGAGGGGAGGAGAGGGGAGTGGAGGGGAGAGGAGGGGAGGCGCATTAAAGTTGAAATCTGGTGGCTTGTCCACCTTTCCCTGTTCACTCGTCCTTGTGCCTTCATCGCGGAAAAGACAAGTGCCGAAAGTGACGTAATTGTGACTTTCCCGCCACTATTACGTATATGGAATGCTGGGATAAAAATGTGATGGTTGGAAGTACCAGGTTTTCCGTCACATACAAAGTGACCAAAAGGTCATGAAAATGTCACGTTGACATCACACTAACGTCACTTTCAACGTGACGGAAATGTTACGGCTATGTCACGTGCACGTCACGCGTTCGTAACCCCGCTGGATGCCAATGTGCAATCCGACAAATGTCACAATTTGTCTTTTTTTAACGTCGACCTGACATCTGGCTAGCATTAGGTCAGCGTGTCGACCATCAAGTTTCAACAGTCTACTGTACTGTGCGCTCCGGATCATCGCACCCCCCAATCACCTGCCTGCACGTGAACGACGAGGATCAACACAACATTGTATCCGCGCCCTTCATTTTTAGAGTTCGTACCCAATGCCGATGCACCATTTGTGACACACGCTTGCGCCTTATTCGTTGAAATTCCAGTCTGCTTCTGGCCGACCCCTTACGTGTACGCGCCAGATGACGTTGAAATGTGACCACATGTACGGCTTTAATTTTACATTTGACCCTTGTTCTACCCATGCATATCGATATCCCACTGTCCACGCCTGGGTGCATCGACGATACTGCACCACCCACGCCCCCATCACACGTTGAATTATGCAACGTGTTCACCCGGGATGCCGTTGACAGTCACCGACCTGTACGGCCTAAATCATGTGACGCACGGATTTGTCCTCCACCTGGCATGCATCCTACCGTCCACAATTCCACACATCGACGACACTCGTCGCACCGCGGTTCCTCCATCTACGGCTGTAAACGTTCGTCACGCCCAGATGAATACATCATCTCACGGCATCCAACGGCGCTAGGTCGAGCCGCCTATTAACATCGGAGGAATCCTTTTGGCCATTACGAATCCCTAGCGGTAGCAATGCCGCAGTATGGTTCTTGGGACTATGAATACTCTTCTCAACTTGCACTTGGGTTTGTGTACGGGATGAGTTTGAGCGACGGTATCTGACCATTCTCGATAGTGCTTCTTATATCCCGCTTCAATTACATATTCTCTCTTCTCACTTCATAAGCAACCTCCTCGCCCAGACACTAACCCAAAATCACGTAATGCAAATTAACTCTTCAAGGAAGAGTTCGTGTCAGTGAGCGTCATGGCGCAGACTAACGGCTCGGCGAGCCCCCATTTCAGTTAAGCCTGCGGAGTCCCAAGGCTGGCGCTTCCTTGGGCGCTCGCGGTCCTCCCGCCAGCTATGCCGTCCGCAGAGATGCGGAGACCATGGCGGCCCCAGGCCCACGTCTGAGACGCCGCATCGTACTCTGGCTTGAACTCAGCGATGGCCCGGGTAACAGCACTCTTCACAAGGACGTGGAGGCCGTCCACGATGTGCGCGTTACATCCTGCGGAGTTTGATAGGCGGCCCTTGCGCGCCTCCCAGTTCCGGATTGCATCTGTCACCTGCGCACAGCACCGCACAGAAGCACGCATTCATCATTCCAAAGGCTGGGAAACCAGACCATTTTTATACGCAGGTGAGTCTTCATACCACGTGCTCCAGCCACGCCACGTGGTACAGCTTCAGCATCACTGTCCCGTTCACCATCCTTGGCCTGAACGCCGCTCTTGCGCATGTGGTAAATGCGCCAGATGCGAATGGAATCCCGTTACGATCATAACTCCAGCGAGATAGTGCAAGCATCCCTGCAACATTCACTACACAGGACATGTGCACGCATTAGACACGAGGCTTTCTCCATTTTCAGCGTGAAAGCGTTAAAACCACTAACACTGATCGTACCCGCGTCGACGTCTCCAAGGCCGACCCTATCCCGGACCCTCGCCAGTGTACGCATAGAGGGTGGCGCCCAGGGGCTTTTTGCGTCACGCTCGTCTCGAAACAACCCCAGCTTAGGGAGCGAGATGTCGCGGACCCTCCCAGCAGCACCCGTCTTCCAGTCGCTGAGAGACCTGTTGAAGTCGACCCGACGTGCCTTGTCAGCCACGAGTGCAAGGCTTGCGTAGTTGACAGGGAGGTTATCAACGACTGCGCATATGCCCCAGGTCTTGGCGGCGCTGCTCGGGTAGAACGTCAAATGCTTGTTGGGCCGCCGGATGAAAAGATGGTCGCGAGCCTGCTCACATATTTGCTGCAGGGGCGACAGACGTTGCTCATCATCAACTGGCCCACTTGGTCCGCGAAACGCAGAAGCGCAAAATACACCCGCGTTGGCAAACATCACGTGAAGCGTACCTTCCATCCCTTATCGGCAGGCAGGAGACTGAGTGCCTCTTGCAGAATCGCTGATGACGACGATCGAATGTGACCCTCCAGTCCTTCCTCGGCCTCTTCCTCATCCTCGGACGCCGTATCCGATGTGGTCCGAGTACGACGCTCCGTACGTCGCTTTCCATTGCCCGATGCGCGCTTCCGACGCCTCTTCCTCTTCTGTTCGCCGTCACCTGCAGGCTTTGCAAGAAACACAGATTCCAGCCTGGAAATTGCACGTGCTGTAGCTTCTTGCAGCTCGCGCAAGCTAGTCATCTCCTCCCGCGTCACCGGAGTTTCATGCGGCCAACTTTCCGCGCCAGCGTCCTCCTCATCCGCGCCTGCTTCTTCTTCGTCCTCGGCTTCCGCAGCATCTTCGTCATCGCTCTGCACGGAGTTGAGCCTCGGGAGGGCCTCATTGGGATTGTCATCCGAAGATGCAGCTGGCGGTGCTTCGGGTTCGCATTCTTGGCGTGCGGACCCCTGGAGGACTTCGTTAACGTTGCGTTTGCGCCGGCGGCGCGACGACTCCCCTTCCACAGCATCCTCCTCGTCCTGCCGGCTGGACCGTGCGGTTGACGAGCTACTGTCGGACGTGCTGCCATGCGACATTCGCGAGTCTCCGCCCCCATGAGAGGGAGTGACAGCTGCAGCATGTAAATGTGACGACACCAGATTAGTACCGTTATATTGGCCCCAAGCATTGCGGCGCACATAATTAAATCTAGGTATGCCAAAACAAATCCATAAAACACGCCGAATTACGCGGGGCCGAAGGAGGAGCCCGTGCTTGCTGCGCATTGGCGTTTTTCGGAAGAGACCGACGAGGTTTGGCCGTCACTTGACGCCTAACTGTGCCAGGCAGAAGGTAAGAGTTCAGCAGGTAAGCTGGAGGCTGGGACATGCGCTGACTCCTGCCCTCACGGGACGAGACGGGTCCGGCGGTAAAACTGTCCATTGACGCTAGTTGTGTGGGCAGGAATTAGTCCATTTTGGCACAGACTGTCTATACTTACGCAGTGAGTGACCCATCCTGACCTCTGCTATGCCGTGTCTCCTTCCACGTGGCTCGCCCTTGGCTGCCAGACTAGTTTCGTCATTCGCCAGATTTGCACACTTGGCACTCGATGTACCCAACATTATCCACAGTACTCGATACGACGTCGCGTCCGTGCCTCTCTAATATGCCAACATCAGTACACTTATCAGCAGACATATTGCACAAGACATGCGACGTGAGTTGTGGGATAACTACAGGTAAACACGTACAAAGCAATAAATGTATTGCTCTTATGTTAACATTTCTACAATCCTTGCCATTTCCTTTCACATCCTGCTAATACAACCACTACCATAGCTCAAACGTTTTTCACTCACAGCAAACAAGCTAGACGCCAAGGATCCTATCCCAGCACAGAGCGAGTGGAATAAGTGACGCTCCTACCCCAGCTCTGGCTCTTGCATCTCCTCGCCAGATGCATCATCCTTCAGTGTCAGCGGGTACTCCCCTTCGTCATCACCAATTCTGATAGGAGGCGAGAGGGAACCTCCATTTTCGAGAGGGAATGGAGTCCTGGGTGCAATGCCCACTTCTGCCATTGCTGACCTCCACTGTGAGAAGAATGAAGAACGAGGATGAATGAACTATGAATGAGGTGAGTACATATAGAAAACCCTAATTGGGTTGTACCCCCTATGGGATACCCCACTATAGCCTACACAACAGCATAAGCTATATAATGTTCTGACACACCCCCATAGGCAAAGTGGGGGAGAACAAGGGGTCACAAGACCAGTCAAGCAAAGCAGAGCAAGCTCAGGGTGGATCACAACGTCACCACACAGTCCGAGCACAACGACAAGGCCACAAGGCCAGTTCACATGCAGGAGTACACATATATATATAGAGCTAGACAAGCAAGAGCAGGTATATATATGTGACAGTACAAGTAAGGTCAAGAGGAGAGCAAGTGAGGCAAGACAGGTACAAGACCCAGCTGAGTGCAGAAGCGCTGATGGTCACAAGGCGCAAGTGCCTTGGTGAACACATCAGCAGTGTTGGCCTGAGAGGCCACGTACGCAAGTCGCAACTGACCACGCTGCTGCAGCTCACAAGCAAGAAAGTAACGGAGAGCAATGTGCTTCGTTCTGTGCTCCAAGCGCTGCTCTCGACACAAGGCCAGCATGGCCTTGTTGTCTACGTACAGCACTGGAGGAGAACGAGGCGGCTCTCCAAGGTCAGTCAGCAGGTAGGTGAGCCAGCGAAGCTCCTGTGCAGCCATGGCCCCGGCGTAGATCTCAGCCTCACAACTGGAGCCGAGAACAGAGGACGAGCGAGTAGCTCGCCACGAGACAGAGCCGGAACCAAGACTGAAGGTGTAACCCTGCGACGACCGCTGCGTAGCCTGGTCGTCAGCCCAAGAAGCGTCCGCGTGCCCAGTGAGGACCACTGGACTCCGCCCTCCAAGCACTAGTCCCATGCCCGACGTACTGCACAAGTAGCGCAACACCCTCTTCGCTGCAGCCATGTGCTCTGGTCGGTGTCTCCCAGGAGCAACATAGCGTGCAAGAATGCTAAGAGGGTATGCAAGGTCAGGTCGTGTGCAGGTCATCAGGTACATGAGGCAGCCAACAAGCTCTGGATACGGGCCACTCGACTCTACTGACTCATCCGAAGGCAGAGCTGAGAGTGAGTGGCGAGTAGGCAGAGGAGTGGCCTGAGGCGAGGAGTACGTGAAGCCGAAGCGCTGAAGGACCTGCTGCACCATGTGTGACTGAGTCAGGGTAATGGTGCGGCGTGCTCTGTCCCGGGTGATCTGCAAGCCAAGGTAGCTGCGCAGTTCACCCAGGTCTGTGCACGTGTGTCTCTTCTGCAGCTCGGACTTCACGTGGGCGAGTCCAGCAGTGTCAGCTGTGGCAAAGACCAAGTCGTCGACGTACACGAGGATGTAGAACGGCGGCAGAGAGGTGTCGGTGCGTAGAAACAGCGACGGGTCGGCAGTAGAAGGAGCAAACCCAAGAGCCGCAAGCGTAGTCCTCAGTGTGTCGTGCCACTCACGTGGCGCCTGGCGGAGACCGTAGACTGGACGCCGGAGACTCCACTGGGTACCAGGAGGGAAAGACCCAGTGAAGCCAAGTGGGCGGCGCAGCCAGATCTCCTCGTGCAGGCTGCCCTGCAAGAAAGCAGTGCTGAAGTCGAGAGAGTGCAGCTCGTAGTCACGGTGAGCAGCAACGTGTAGCAGCACCCGAAGAGTGGTCATCTTCGGGGTGGGGGAGAAGGTCTGAAAGTAGTCAACTCCCTGTCGCTGACTGAAGCCACGAGCCACGTAACGTGCCTTGAAGACAGGCGGAGAACCCGGCGGCCGCTTCACCCTGAAGATCCACATGCCACTGACGATGTTCGCCCCAAGAGGGGGGACAGCGTCAACGTAGGTGCCTGTGGACTTCCAGGAAGCCATCTCTGCATCCATAGCTGCCTGCCACTGAGAGGAGTAGGGACCCTCTATCGCCTCCGCGTAAGAGCGCGGAGTCGGGATGTCAAGTGCATCCGGGTCTCCCTCAGGGGTAAGCAGTACGGACACGAGATGAGGTGAAGCAGCTGCCAGACACTGGAACTCCTCCTGCCTGTCCTCAAGGACGTCCGTGCCAAGGGCACACTCACCCCCGACTGACGGAGGACAGGCAGACCCAGACTCAGCGACAAGACTAGCAGCGTAGTCTAGGCGACAGCGAGCAGCAAAGTCGACGAGCTCAGTAACTAGGGCAGACGCAGCAGTAGACTCGAAGGAAGGGTCAGTGACGACAGTAGCAAGGAGACGCGTGACAGTAGGACTGGCAGCACGAAGAGAGTCCGACGCAGGGTCGGGAAGAGCAGGAAGAGAGGACTCAGGAGGAGAAGGCAAAGGGGCATGCAGAGGAGCAGTAGACGGACGCAGAGACATCCTGTGCGTGCCAGGGACAGGAGGAGGACGCTGACGCGAACCACGACCACTAGCGCGAGCAGCATGGACAGGCGACGCAGGGCGAGACGCAGGCTCACGACGCTCAGTAAGACCTCCAGTAGGACCAGTGTAGGGAGAAGGAGCAGGCAAAGGGGAGGTAGGCTGTAGCAGTGACCGCGACGGGACAGGCTGTGGACCCTCCAAGAGAGGAGGAGGACCAGGAGAGGGCGGAAGACCAAGAACCTGCTGCAGGAGTGGAACGAAGTACGGTCGAGGCCGCGTAGCTACGCCAGAAACAGCAGGGACAGCACCAGTACCCCCAGCAGGAGCACCCGCTCCAGCAGCACCTCCAGTAGCTCCAGAACCTCGAGCAACACCAGGAGCACCCCCAGCAGGACCGCCAGTGGTAGTCTCAGCGCCAACACCCTCAGCAGCACCAGCTCCAGTCGAACCCGCAGGCCCAGCAGCTCCAGTACTCCCAGTACGAGCACCTCCGGGACCCGCAACAGCAGCACCCTCAGTAGCCGACGAACCTCCAGCACCAGCAGCACGGCTCCAGCGCCGGGCAAACCACTCGCGCAGCTCCTGTGGAGAGAGTGGCTCCCGGCGAGACAAAGCACGCGTAGAAACTCGAGGCGGAGGACCTCCAGGCGCAGCACTCCCAGGTCCAGCACCCCCAGGCAAAGCACCCCCAGGCGTAGCACCCCCACACTCAGCACCCCCAGGCTCAGCACCCCCAGGCTCAGCACCCCCAGGCTCAGCACCCCCAGGCTCAGCACCCCCAGACTCAGCACCCCCAGACTCAGCACCCCCAGGCTCAGCACCCCCAGGCCCAGCACCCCCAGGCCCAGCACCCCCAGGCTCAGCACCCCCAGCAGCACCAGAGTCACCAGTGACCTCGACAGGCTCGACTGCGTCTACCTGGGACACACCTGAAGGGGCAGGACCCTGAGGGGGGAGGGGGTCTACCGGGGGGGGACCTGGTACAAGGAAGAGCGGGGGCGGGGGGGGGGACGGAGTGCGGTAGGGGAAGAGGCGGTAGTAGGGTACCGACTCGTCGAACGTGACGTCCTGAGAGGACAGAACACGGCGAGAGGTGGGGTGGTAGAACTGCCACCCAGGCGCGTCTGGGGGGAACCCCAGGAAGACGCAAGGAGCAGCACGAGGGGACAGTTTGTCCGCAGACAAGTCGCGGACAAACGCCCGAGATCCCCAGACCCGGAACGCCGATGCATCGCCCACCTTCCCGGTCCACAGCAAGGCTGGGGAGGTCTCCGGCCTGGAGACCCTGGGGTGAAGGTTGATCTGACGTGCCGCGTACCTCACCGCAAACGGCCACAGAAAATGGGGGGCAGCCGCATGCATCATAGACGTACGAGCGACGTCCATGACCATGCCAATGCGGCGCTCAGCAATCCCATTTTGCTGCGGAGAGTCCGGGAGCGTGAAGGTCTGACGGATGCCTCGTGCACGACAGTAGGCTCGCAGAAGGCCAGAGGAGAACTCTCCGCCTCTGTCCGAGTGCAGACGCAGAACAGGAAAGTCGGAGCCAAAGCTCTGCCTGAGCTGGAGACGAGCTGCGCGGATCCAGTCGATCAGCACCTCAGTGACATCACCCTTGCCGCGCAAGGGGAAGACTGCGGTGTAACGCGAGTAGTCGTCAACAACGAGCAGGAAGTAGCGCTCGTGACCCTGCCCACGGACGCGGGCTGGGCCCCACACGTCCATGTGGAGCGTCTGCAACGGGGCCTCTGTCGGAGGAAACTGGGAGGAGTGAGGGGCAGCACGCTGGCGCCCCTCGACACAGGGGACACAGGTAGGGCCAGGGCCCTGAGGAAGGGGAGGGAGGGACCGGGGGAGACCAGACACTAGAAGACGGGAGGCCATGCCTCTGAGCCGAAGCAGAGAGGGGTGACCAAGACGGTGGTGCCAGAGAAGAGTCTCGTGAGACAGGAGACGACAAGAACAGGGGGCAGACTCAGGACCAGACCTGGACGCAGCAGCAAACACCTGACCCGACGAAGCGACTCTACCAGACTCAGTAACGGGAGGAGACGCAGTGGTCAGTGTGTACAGGCTCGACCCCGGCTGACGGGTAAACGTAGCCAGGTGTCGGCCTGTGCGAGCCTCTGTACAGTGCGTCACCCGCTGACGCGCAGGAGTGAACTGGTGTACACCCGCATCCTGTAGGTCAGCACCACTCACCAGGTTCGTAGAGAACGAGGGGAGGTAGAGACCAGACAGGGTGCCAGAGGGAGCCGCCGGACACGGGAGGACTGTGGAGAAGCAAGACAGGACAGGACCCCCAGAGGGGTCAGCCAGAGACACTGCAACCGGTCGACTCAGCGGTGTGAGTGTGGTGCGGTCCCTAAAGAAGGAGCGAGACGCCCCAGAGTCAAGGGTGAAGGTGAGGGAGGCCGAAGCCGACGTAGTACCTGAGAGCGCAGACTCACCAGTACCTGAGGACGCAGACACACGAGCACCTAGGGCAGCAGCGTCGCAAGCACCTAGGGCAGCAGCCTCACCAGGACCTAGAGCAGCAGTCTCAATACCCGGATCGGGCGGGAAACACCGGTAACAGTCACCCTCATCACTAATAGACACAGCATACATGGCAGAGAGAATAGCATCAAAGTCAAGATCATAGATGGCAACACCCGCCCTGGACAGGTCACCCCAACGAGGGATCTCTGAGGCCTCCGGGAACTGGTGACGCCACGCGTCCGTCAGGCGGCCAAAGCAGCGCTGAGTGGGGTGGGGACCCCCACACTGCTCACCCGCACGGTCGCCGGTGCGCAAAACGTAGGAGCACGGACCAAAACCCCCACCTCGCTGACGCGCAGTGTACCACTCACGAAGCTGCTGAGGGGACAAGGTGTCACGACCACGCTGCTGCTGCTGGCGCGAGCCACCACCGGAGCCACTCCTCTGCGAAGACCCGCGACCAGCACCACCTCCACCCCCGCCGCCTCCTCCGCCTCCGCCGCCTCCGCTACTGCCGCCGCCTCCACCTCCGCCTCCGCCGCCGCCACCTCCGCCACCCCCGCTCCCACTGCCACCGCCGCCGACACCTCCGCCTCCACTGCCGCCACCGACTCCTCCACCCCCACCTCCACTCCCACCGCCACCCCCACTCCCCCCACTGCCGCCACCTCCACCTCCACCGCCCCCGCTCGCTCCTCCAGCGCCCTTGCCCCCCTTGCCCTTGCCAGAGCGGCGTCTCCCACTAGGGGCAGACGCCACACCGACCGACTCAAGACCAAGGAGGTCGGCCGCAGCAGCAGAGGCAACAGAGGGCAGAAGGGGGGAGGGGGAACACCCCTCAAAGATGGGGGTGCGCGGGTCACCACGAGAGGCCCCTACAGCGACTATGCTCTTCTCGGCCGCTAGGAGGGACTTCTTGAGGAGGTCAACAGTGAGAGTGGTGGGACAGACAGAGAGAAAGTGGTCCCTGACTACGCGAAGGGAGTCAGGAAGGCGAGTGACTATGTAGTAAAGAGTGATGTACATGGGGGGGGGGTTCTTGGCGCAGAAGTCAGCAGGGAGTGCAGCGCGGTAGCGAGTGTCACTAGTGCGGAGGTGCGTAATGAGGTCAGCGACTGTGGGAAAGGCAGCAAGGTCAGGAACGAGGTACGGTAGCATGAGACGGCTCAGTGCAGCAGTGGCAGGGGAGGAGTAGCGCGCAACTACAGCGTCGTACAAGGTCTGAGCACTCTTGTACTGACTAAAGTGTGCACGCTCGGAGGTAGGGAGGTGGCGACGCACAGCAAGACGTGCAGCAGCGTCGCGCGTGGCCCACTGGGAGCGAACAGTGGCGTCGGCGTCAGCAGCAGGGGCAGTGGAGGCGCCAGAGGTGAGGTCAAAGAGAGAGAGACCATCTGCCCTATCGCACTGTAAGAACAGCTGCAGGTCATCCACCCAGACCTCAAAGTCAATGGCCCGACTCTCAGCGTCAAAGACTAGAACACTAGGGGTAGCCATGACCCTAGACGACTGGCAGCGCAAACAGTAGGGTGAGGGCAGTGCAGTGAAAGGGCGCTGTGCTCACCAGACTGGACAGGTCGGGCGGCCCGGAAGGAGGGCGGCGCGGCGGCTCGGCGGCTCGGCTGCCGGGCGGCTCGGCGGCTCGGCGGCTCCGCTGCTGGGCGGCACGGCTGCTGGGCGGCTCGGCTGCTGGGCGGCTCGGCTGTTGAGCGGCTCGGCTGCTGGGCGGCTCGGCTGCTCTGCTGTCGGGCGGCTCGGTTGTGCTGCTGAGGGGCAGCACGGCTCGGGCTGCTCGGGCGGTGCGGGCGGCTCGGGCGGCTCGGGCGGCTCAGCTCCTCAGCGGCACAGGCGGCGTGGGGACCGAGACGGCGGCGCGCGACTGGGACGGGCGGCGCACGGGCGGCGTGGGGCCGGGACTGCGGTGCGCGGCCGGGACGGGCGGCTCACGGGCGGCGTGGGGCCGGGACGGGCGGCGCGCGGGCGTCGAGGGGCCGGGACGGGCGGCGCGCGGGCGTCGAGGGGCCGGGACGGGCGGCGCGCGGGCGTCTAGGGGTCGGGCCGGGTGGCGCGCGGGCGTCTAGGGGCCGGGACGGGCGGCGCGTGGGCGTCGAGGGGCCGGGACGGGCGGCGCGCGGGCGTCTAGGGGCCGGGACGGGCGGCGCGCGGGCGTCTAGGGGCCGGGACGGGCGGCTCACGGGCGGCGAGGGGCCGGGACGGGCGGCGCGCGGGCGTCGAGGGGCCGGGACGGGCGGCGCGCGGGCGTCGAGGGGCCGGGACGGGCGGCGCGCGGGCGTCTAGGGGCCGGGACAGGCGGCGCGCGGGCGTCTAGGGGCCGGGACGGGCGGCGCGCGGGCGTCTAGGGGCCGGGCCGGGTGGCGCACGGGCGTCTAGGGGCCGGGACGGGCGGCGCGCGGGCGTCTAAGGGGCCGGGACGGGCGGCGCGCGGGCGTCTAAGGGCCGTGACGGGCGGCTAAAGGGGCCACTAGGGGCCAAGAGAGAGGGGAGCGCGACTCGGGTAGGGGCAGAGTGCGCTCCGGGCAGGAAAAAAAAACGGTGGGCCCTAGGAACAGTTCCCACGAGGGAACCTGCTCGATACCATGAGAAGAATGAAGAACGAGGATGAATGAACTATGAATGAGGTGAGTACATATAGAAAACCCTAATTGGGTTGTACCCCCTATGGGATACCCCACTATAGCCTACACAACAGCATAAGCTATATAATGTTCTGACACACTGATGCCACCTCCACCACAGACGAGCCTTAACAAGGTGCCTCACGTCCGATCTCACACACCCATTCAGCGCTGCCATCTCTGTATCAGTCAGCACCTTCATGTGCGGGATGTGATCCTTGCGCCGGATCACGTACGCAGCCGCAGCATAGGCATATGCCGCATCGTCCTCCACGTTGTACGCACCAAGTCTGATCTGTTGTCCCGTACCGGGTCCGCACACCATCTTCACCCCCCACTTACGGCCACGGGGACACCAGCTCACCCCAGTCCACCGGCTTGAAGCTGGACGATTGCCGTTCGCGGATTGCATACTGATATTGCGCACTGTGCGTGATTCCTCCATTCCTCCCAGACGACTGCTAGCCCTTCGAGTCCGACAAGGCCTGCCTGGTGCTTCCGATGTTACTGGAGTCGTAGGATTCTCGGATTCCTCCTTCGTGGGCACGGCTTGAGGTGGTGACTCGGGCCTTTGACCAGGAGAGGCAACATCGACTTTAGGCCGAAATGACGATGGCACCGGCAGCGGGCATGGTGTAGCATGGATGGAGCTGGCGAGCGTCTTCATCGATGCCGCGTGATCCACCTGGTTATGTGACGTCGACAACGACAGTAGAGGAGTCCCGTAGGTCTGGAGCTCGTGGGCTGCACCACTTAGCAGCTGCTCCTCCGATATCCCACACGCGCGTGCCAGGCTTGTTACCGCCGCGCATACCACGTAACCCCCAAGCTCCATCCGGGTTACCATGCCGGACTGCCTTGCCAGGTCGGTACGCACTTCGTCTTCCTTGGGAAACACTAGGGCCCCAAACTCACCCAACTGGGGAAGTGGCTGCAGTGGAACCTCTACGCCCTCACCAAAAAGCCTGACCACAAGGTCACCCGTCGTGTGCAGTGACACTTCCTCCCGTAACTGCCGCCTGTAGGTATGCGACTTCTTTCCGTAGAACGTCATCCACCGCTTGATGATAGTGAAGCCGGACGACACCAGTGCGTGAAGATACATGCACACGTATATCCCACAGTCCACAGAGTTCGCCTGGGTCGGGATTTCTTCAGGCTGCCAAATGGCACATACACCGAGCGCAAGACGGAACGTGAGCACACGTACGCACACCAGAAGGCACATAGCTCCATCAGCATGTACGCTGTACTCACATCCTTTATCGTGATTTCGGCACGGTCCAGGCTGTTCGCGGCCGTCTTCCGGTCAGCAGTGGGAAGCTGAGCTGTGTGAAGCATAAGCAACATCCTGCATAGATCGTTGACGGTTAGGATGTTAGAACAGTTAATACTATAACTACCACAACGGTTAGGATGTTAGAACAGTTAATACTATAACTACCACAACGACAACGGACAACGTGAGCATGTCTCACTTCTTGACGCCTTCCATCGCTTCCGGTTTCTTGGTGTGCAACGACGCGCTATCGTAATGCACCAGCTGAACGTTGTCCTCTACTGTCTCAGAAAGCTTGCCGCTGACCATGCGGGCAAGGTTCATGGCGATCACGAGGGAGTAGTGGCCTCTGAAACATATAAAAAACGGACGTTATTAGAGTCGTGCTTCAGGACTTTTTTTAAGCATCATCACAACCGTAAGATTTATACAACGGTACTCCAACCAATACTTACTCGTAATAGACGGGGATGGCAAGGTAATCCTGCGCGAAGATACATGGTGCATGCCCAAGAGGCCACGCCTTGTTCAGTGATGTCGCGTAAACGAAGGCCTTCGTATCAAGAGGGAACCATGTCTTTCCACCCTCGAGCCTCGGATGACGAATGTTAAGAAGGCTGAAATAAAAACACCCGTGTGAGTCGCGTAATCAGTGACGGCAAAATCCAGTTAGTAAATATGCAGTCGTGCAGTTCTTGGAACACTCACATGTTGTGGAAGTCTACAACAGTGTCCGCCAGACACTCGCCGTCCGCGAGGGTGAGAGCGTCTTGGGCAGTCAGCTGACATCCCACTCCATGGGGACCGTACAGCGCCAACGTCTGAAAATCGCGCTGATAGGTGGGGTTCCGCAGGTGAGAAACAACGTCATCCGGTGGCGGTGGTGTTGCTGATCCAGAAACAGTTACGCCGCTGGCCGCCGCTTGTACCCTTCGCTCAGCACGGGGCTCGTTCTTCACTTTCCGCTGACGGCGCACTCCAGACGTCTTCACAGTTGTCAGTGTACTTGCGGCACCGGAAGAGTTGCCTCTCTGCGTGAGCATATGCTGTATGTTCATCGTGTGCCCTTGCAGGCTATGACGCTAACTAAGCTGCTTGGAGAAGGAGAATCCGAGCACGCTAACAGGACTCATGACGCAAAGAGGCGGATAGATCCGCATTTTCATTTTCAAACCTCAAATGAGTTCCGCACGGACAAACGGAAGAATATACTATACATGGGAGTGCGCGCAGACGGTTGTGTCTGTGTGTTGAGAGGAACTCAAAAGATGTACATGGCAACCACTGTGTCACACTGCGCGCCAACTCAAGATTCGACGTTTTCGCGCGGAAAAGCAGCTCCGTCCGGGCGTCGCACGTGTCATGCTAAAACTGCACTCGTCATTTGTTCATTAGCATGTGATGTGACGTACGCGGTACTGCACGCCAGATGATAAACACGAAATACAGCCGCGTTGGCAAACCTGCGGCTGCATGCCATCATATGAAGATCTTGTGTTTGAAAGCGGAAGAATGGTTCCGGGTGCCTGTGTGGCCACCAAACCCTATCCACGAATTTACGTCTTACACAGTCCCGGTACAATGTTTAAATATGAGACATAGCGGAGCAGAACGAGATGTTTCCGAACAATATTTTGGAGAGGTCCTTCACAATCGTAGTGCCACATGCTGAAAACGCGTCAAACACACTCTATTACATGATTCATGGCACTCTAGTGAAAGCACATTAACTAGCTATCGTAGCGACATTAACAGACTTTCGGGGACGCTTAATAGGAGTACGGCGAAGACGACTAACCACTTCGGCGTTCGACGCATCAAACCATTCAGGCGCGTCTCGCACTTGTATGCCGAGAGAGATGGCTTGACGAACAAGTAGTTCGGAGACCACGCGTGCTACGAGCCTGCGACAACGACTGTCACTGAATAGCGGGCCAGGATGAGTGTTCAGTGTTATGACAGGGTCTTCCACAGAGGCGGGCGTCTCGTTACCGACACGCTCAACGCGTGGGGGTATAAGGAGCTGCTCGCAATGGGCAAAATCTGTAGCATGCATGAGGCCTTCGCCCCGAGGCCTGAACTCGTCTATTAGCCACTGCAGCTGACCCAGCTCCAACACCAGTGGTTCGGACAGGACGCTAAGTACTGGGTTCTTGTACGCGCGGATGGCGAGTCGCCATGTTGCTGGCACACATCCAGCGCGCCACCAGCTAAGATGGACCGACGCAGGCGTGGCTTCCGACCACGAGGCCCCCATCCATCGAATCATGTGTAACAGGGGTGGGAGCCGGAACTCAGAGCCGTCGCGCCACTCTTGAGTCCGCATCAAATGTCGCAGGTAACATCCACGATAAAGCGTCCTCCAGAACTCCACGATCCCACAGAGGCCGGGATGGATGCACCGTGGCGCAGCGCCGTGCATGTGAACGATACGGAGGTTGCTCAAGTTTTGGACGCGGAAACCATGTTCCGTCGTTTCCATCGCGGAAATGTCTGTCGTAGCGTGGGAGTCCTTCGTTACAAGGACAATGACGTGGTCGTCCGTGGAGTACGAGACGCCGTTCAACGCTTCGAGGTACTCGCTGAATATCTGCGTGAGGAGCAAGACAACGAGTGCGAAGTATAGTCAGTATGGGTGTCACAGCGGTCGTAATCAGGTGTAGCCATTGGTTCTCGAGATAATGCATGACAGTACGCACATCGGGGGTGACTGTTCCGTCGATGTTGTGGCGCACGAATACGGGATGACCGGCCGGGTTTTCTGTGCCCTGCGCAAGCTCGTCTTCAAGGTGAAACATTACCAGCGGTGGACACATGACGGTGCCGGCTGCATTGAAAAGAAAGCCAATGTTGAGGTGCCAGTCGGGACGCGGGTCGCGTCGGCCATCACCAGAAATGCGGAAGGGCAGCTTGGTGGGCAGGATGGCTTCTTCCACAAAACAGAACACGTCCTGAGGGTGAGCCTGAAACTCCTCGAGCAAAAGGGCCATTTCAGCCATGGTGGCGGCAATTCAGCGCTTTGCACATGTGGTGCGCGAGTTATAAGAGAAGGAAGCGAGACGGATTAACGGGCTCTAATGACGGATAGTGCCATTACCCACGCGGACGTTATCCGCCACGTAATCAATACCCTAACCAACGTTGTGAACTTGCGTACGTGACATGGACACATGGAGTATTGTCATTCGGACAGAGGGCGCCACTATCGACCGCATGGAGGGGGAACAGCTGGGATGAGTGGCCCGGATGAGACCAGTGTACATTGGCCCCCCCCGACCAGGGACTTTGATTCCGCGGATAGTACTGTAACCGGAATGGAATGAGTGATACTTTTAGCGGGTTTGTTCCATAGCGAACATAGAAGGCCACAGTTGGACAGAACGAATGGTGGGCTAAACACAAGATCATAAGTAGAACTTAGCAACTGAGTGGGAAGTACAGTACATGTACGGCCCATCTAGCAGACTGATACCGGGCCCGGCGTTAAATTGACCGCTACACACCGTGCTTTAGTTTCAATCAACCAGGTCAACTGACGTGCCAAATGTCATATGGACCAACCTCGTTTCTACCGGCGATGAATACGCTGGAACCGAGCTGGGAGAGACCTGCAACAGTTGCAAACATTCAGGCACATATTGTGCCTTCGGATGGACGGACAGCCTTATCGGTAGGCAGAAGTTAGGGTTAGCACAAGCTCTAGCAATGCTGGGCAACGTCTGCGAGGCGTGCGGACTGGAGCATGTTGACGACAACACACTCCAGTCGCATGTGTCGAACAATATTAAATGCAGGCGCAAGATTTAACACTCCCGTGCCCAGCGGCTGGTGGAGGCGTATCGGGACGCGCTCCGCGCCAGACGCGGAGCCAGGCCCCAAACACCCGTGCGTTATACAAACAACATTGGAGGCGCTTCGGCGTCGGGCGGAGAAGTGGACCCTGCGGCAGTTGTCGATGAACCAGACGATCCCATAGATCCCGCTGAGGAGAGCGATGGGGAGGAGAGTGTTATGTCACATATAGACGACGACTTCAATACTCTCATAGAGCTGTACATCTTCTTCCGCGAAGCCGATCTGTCGCGACGAGAGGTGAATAGACTGCTCTGCATTTTCCAAAACCCTAAGTTCTCTTTGAGGGACGTGCGGAGGTGGCTCAATTTCGTGGATGTTAGACGGTTTGGGCGCGAAAGGGCACCAGTTGACCAGGTGCCATGGAAGACGAAGGGCGTCAAGTGCTACGGACCAAGAGGGAGGATGTGCACGCTGCTGTTGCACTACCGGGACACGGAGCTGGTGAGAAAAAACCAGAGTCACTCCGCATACATGGAATGACGATGTATAGATTAACTGCTTGTTATACTCATCCCTTAACAATTAGCGGGAGTGTGTTTGGCAGCTGGTGAAGAAGTTGTTACGGGCATTTCAGCACGTCGCGGGGTTTGTCACCAAACCGCGCACGGACGAGGAGGACACCAAGGACGTACGTCATTACAGCACGCCGGACACTGGGAAGTGGTGCCACGAAGCGCAGGTGAGGTGTATGGCCATTGTAGAAGATAACGCCCGGATCAATTTATGCTAGTCCTAATACCGGTCTTTCAACGTGCACAGGCCAGCATGCCAGACGAAGACTGCATTGTGCTGGGGGTGATCATGTACATCGACAGCACGCACGCATCCAGGAACGGCAGGCTTGCTGCGTGGCCGGTACTCATCAGTCTATACAACATCCCGGAAGCGCTACGCTGGCAGGAGCCGGGACACCTTATGGCGGGAGTGCTGCCATTCCCGCCAGAGTGGGCGTCGTCAACAGAGAAGACACGAGTATTCCAGGCGTGCATGGAAGTGATTTTTGAGCCATTACTCAGGGCACACCGAGGGTAAGGGGAGCGGTGTATGTTACAAGCATAGTATGATGGATGAGACACGTAAATGACATTTGGTGTGGCGACACGTGCAGTGCAGAGCTTCGATGGTTCTACGTCACCGATGCTACGGGAAAGGTGGTCAAGGCGTTTCCATGTCTTTTCGGTCAGCTTGGTGACTACCCAGAGTCGTCAAGATCCACAGCAACGATGCAGCAAGGATCGCACCGGCCGTGTTCGTCGTGCTACACCAAGGAAACACATCTGTCCGACATTACGCAGGAGTCAGTGGTGCGGACTGTAGAGCTCCATAGACGAGTAGTGGCCGCAATCCACTTGGCCCCGGACTCTAAGGCGGCCGAGAAAATCAAAAAGCAATGGTCGACGCACCCGGCGCAGGTGAGAACCGAGTACCACACTAAGAAACCCTGGACTTCAGCGTGTGTCAATGCCCATCTTAGTGTGTCAATGTACATGAGCAGCAGTGTTACTTGGAGAGGTGGAACTTCGCAGAGACAACATGGGGCAACGTGTTCCTCGCATGCGCCGCGGACCTTCTTCACGTCCTGGACGCAGGCATGCTCCCACGCATGGGCAAGTGCTTCATGGTGGGGAAGAGCAAGCCAGCGCGAAGGGAATTTGAGAGGTGTGTACGCTCTCATCCGGATATTTCTAGCTGCCGCGTGATGAACATGCAATGCACGTGGCTGACCGTAGATGGGTGGGTTGGCAGGCGCCGCAAGGAGCAAAAGAAGGACACGCGCGCAAGTGTGGTGCGCATACCAGGAGGGGCCACATGGTTTAGCAGTGGGGCGAACTACACAGCCTTCGAGCACAGGGGGATGATGCAGGTGATGCCCTTGCTGATTGCCGACAGTATGGCGAGGAGCAAACCAGCGGAGAAGGAGAAACGGCAACGGGAGGTGGCGGCGTTTGTGGCATACGCCAGCTTCTACAAGGCGCTTGTCGGCGTGACAAAGCACACGGACGACACACTGGACGACGTCAGAGCAATGGCAGTGACGTAAGTTCCGTGATTCGTGCAGACCCTGGTGTGCACTAAACTTTCAAATTGTAGGAATGTGTAGGTGTAGTATGGGGAGTGGTGTGCAACGACATGTGCTGAAATGTGATGTGCCATTACATCCGGACTTATATCCGCCTCACGTGTCGCTGTGCAGAATGATGGCGGCAATCGTCGCTGCGTTTCTCGACCAGATCTCAGGCTGGAACATCCCGAAGGTGCACCAGATTGTGCACCTGATTGCCGGCATCCCTATGCGTGGGTTGACGCACGAGACATCCACGAACCTATGGGAGCACACACACAAGGGCACAGTGAAGGTGCCGGTGCGAGGAAGCAACTGGCAGGACATTCCACGCCGCATTATCGAGGAGGAGGTGCAGCGCGAGATAGCGCGGGAGGTGTCCGCGGACGCAGGCGGCAACAGGCAGTATGTGACGGCGCTGCGCGAGGTAGTTGCAGTACACGGCATGCAGTCTGCGACACCATGTAGCATGACGTATTGTGTCGGAGTGCGGTAACCTCATGGAATCATTAAGCGACTGTATCACAATCCGTGTGCACACAGGCTGTACGGACGCGCAAACCTGTCCTGACGAAGAAATCACGTCCGGCCAATGTGGACGAGGACCTGGACGCGGTTATGTGGGTGTATCGCGAGGCACATGGGTCCGACATGGACGCACTCGCAGGCTGCATGAGGGCGGCAGGCCTCCCGTCGCCATCCATCGCGGTGAGGCTGGCTTTTATGCATTTTCGTGTGGCATGTGGACCACTATCGTGGGCCGCTCGTGCTAGAGTCCTGGTACTTGTGGGTACAGTCACCAGAATTGCCCTCATGTTGACCGTCATGCGCAGGTGCACACCGCTGTGGCGATACCCCGAACAAGAGGCGGGGAGCTTGTGCCGAAGGGTACGTTTGTGAAGGCAAGCCCATCAGAGAAGTGGTTTTCAGACGTGGCCGTGCTTAACCCGGACGAGGGAGAGTGGTACGCAAGGTGCCTATGCATCTTCAGGACAAAGGGGGTGGATGGAGAGATGGGGAGGCACGTGTACGTGAAGTACTACGAGGCGGAGGGCACGTGCCCGATGACAACTTGCTTGCAGTTGACACCCGGCCGTGTGAGGACAAGGTATGCTGTGGTGGACGTAGAGTGCATCCAGAGGGTGGTGCACATTTGCATGTCTTATGTGGACAAGCGTGTCATGCTGCTCAACAGGTTCCTGCTGACCGAGTGAACATGAGTGGGTTTGAATCGCTGGGTTCACGGGACAGTTCAGTGGCTTGTCGCACCGTGTGACACGCAATTGACGCTGATTATGTGTGAAAGGGCGATGACCAAAATCACGTGATGGTGACCACACAATACTATTGAAGAGTATTGTATGCAGTATATGTGGGTTGAGCAAGACGGTAGTGTATCTTACGTTGACATTCCTAATTGCGTAGACACACAACAGACGAGCCCAATTAGCAGTGGTCGCTGAATGGCGAAAAATGTGCGGCGCGGGGATTTTACATTGGCGCGGGAATCTCAAATGTGCGGTCCGTCGAAAACGTGCGACACATTGCATGAAATGTGCAGTGCGAGCATCCAAAGGCCGAAAAGTGTATAAGGGGAAAACCCAAAATGTGACATTTGCGTCACATGTGGTTTGGGGTCTTTTGTGTACTGTATGGGACTTTTTGTATGCTTTTTCGTAGAAAAACCTACGGACCCCTGAAATGTGCTTCTTCCTTTTCCGCGATGTTCCTCGTTCCTCCAGCGCCCTTCCTGTACAGTGGCAGGCGGTGGGAGGGAATGTGATGAGGTTGGAGGGAATGCGGTGAGGTGGTAAGGATTGTGATGAGAGTGGTGCGAGGGCATGCGAAGGGGGTCATTGGTAGACCGTCTGATTCCCTTTTTTCCACTCCCTTCGCTCCTCTCTGCCACGCCCCGCCCTACTCTCTTCTCTGCCACGCCCATCCCCTCCCCCCTCTGTACACGCCCCGCCCTTGTCTTCTCTCTTCCACGCCCCCCATTATCTCCTCTCTCCACGCCCCCCTTTCTCTCCTCTCTTCCTCTCTCCCCTTCCCCTCTGCCGCTGCCAGCCCAAGTCCTGCTGGACTGTCAGAAGGCGTGGAGCACAACGTTTGACGGCTGGGTGGTTGGTGGGGACTGCGACAATGCGAGCAACGTCACGTGCGATGCTCAGGGCATGATCACAGAGATGTGAGTAGACCTGAGTGAGTGAGATGATAAAAGCATGTAATGTGAGTGAGATGATAAAAGCACGTGTGTTAGCTCTGCTAAGATGTACCTCAGATGATAAACCGCGGTTCCTCTTGCTCGCTGCCCCCTTGACCTTCCCTCCTCACCTCCATCGCTCTGAAAAACAGCAGCAACTCATAGTACTAGCTGCCTCCTTCCCAAGCGGAAGGAAACAGTCGGTGGCATGCTGTGGCTTGACAGACGGTAGATAGGACATGAGCCGCGGGTCTGTTTTTTAGGTGCCTAAAAAATAGGCTCGACAGACGGTAGACAGGACATGAGCCGCGGGTCTGTTTTTGAGGTGCCTAAAAAATAGGCTCGACAGACGGTAGGTAGACAATACATGAGCCGCGGCCCTGTTTTGAGGCGCCTAAAAAATAGGCTCGACAGTCAGTAGACAAGACATGAGCCGTGGCTCCACTCATAGCTCAGGTCTACCATCACTCCTTTCAGCCTTTCCCCCGTTCTTTAATCGCTGACTTTTAGATCGACTTTTGAATCGCCCCCAATCGCCCCCCACAACCCCCCAGCTCCCCCAACCCCTCTCGCTTCTCCCCACCTCCCACTCTCCCGCATCCCCACCTCCCACTCTCCCGCATCCCCCCCCCCCCCCGCCTTCTCCCCACCCCCCTCACTATTCCACTCCTCTCCCAACCCCTACCTCTCTCAATACCTTCCTCTGTCCGTCGACCGCTCCTCTTTCCCCACCCCTCACCCCTCTCTCCCTTTCCTCCTTCCCTTGTTACTCTCTTTCCCCACGTTGGTGTTGACACCCCTTCACCAGCCTGCTATTGCGAACCCTGTGCATTTCAAAGAAACCTATGATTACGGTTTCCTGCCCTTCCTTTTTTTATCACCTTCTGATTTTCCCGGGTTCGGATGAATAACGTGCATCCATGCAGGACACGCACGCCACTTCCATGGATGCAGCACACGCACGCCACATTTACACACGCAACACACGCACGCAACACGCATGCATGCATGCAACGTGTTTTCCTCCATCACTCTTGCATCTGGCATGTCCTCCATTCTAATGCCCATTTCAATGTGCGGTCATCAGAATCATTTCTGACATGAACCTAAATGGCTCAATCCCTGACTCCATCAGCAACCTTCAAAGCCTTGCCACCTTGTGAGTGCTGCGCGTCCCTGGGTGGAAATGTGAGGCACTCACAAGTCACAACACAACTGGACATGTGAGGCACTCACAAACAAGTCACAACACAACTGGACGTTTGAGGCACTTACTGAAAGGACATGTGAGGCACTCACACCTTGTCTGTGCTCCTCCTTGGGTGTGTGTTTCTGAAGTGCATCAAGCCAGACTTTGCCACCTTGTGAGCGGTTGGACGGTTTCGAGCTTGTGAGCCCTGCTGTTCCATCAGGGGTCTCGTTTTGATGTGTATAGGTCCCTCCCTCCTGGCAACCCTCCGTCATTTTTCGAGTGCAGAGTATTATGGGGCACCAATGTGACTGGCAAAATACCAACAACTATTGGCAACCTTCCAAAGCTGACCGACTTGTGAGTTTCTCCACCAGACAGACAGCCCTAGACGGTGCATACCTCGTTCTTGTCGTTAATGGACACTTTCAAATGTAGACCGTTTTTCCTGAGGGCGTGAGAAAGTTGCCTTCACACTCTTGTTTCCTTTGTACCAGGACTGGACCTGGCATCCACCCTGAGTTGCTGCAATCTCGTCCCTTTTCACTAACAAGCAGAGCTGAGCAGAGCTGAGCAGAGGTGAGCAGAGGTGAGCAGAGGTGAGCAGAGCTGAGCCGAGCTGAG
The DNA here is from genome assembly GCA_947471745.1 of Closterium sp. Naga37s-1. Classification (NCBI taxonomy): domain Eukaryota; kingdom Viridiplantae; phylum Streptophyta; class Zygnematophyceae; order Desmidiales; family Closteriaceae; genus Closterium; species Closterium sp. Naga37s-1. Next base: position 408,124 of record CANJKZ010000293.1, read on the forward strand.
CAGAGCTGAGCAGAGCTGAGCAGAGCTGAGCCGAGCTGAGCAGAGCTGAGCAGAGCTGAGCCGAGCTGAGCAGAGCTGAACAGAGCTGAGCCGAGCTAAGCAGAGCTGAGCCGAGCTGAGCAGAGCTGAGCAGAGCTGAGCCGAGCTGAGCAGAGCTGAGCCGAGCTGAGCCGAGCTGAGCAGAGCTGAGCCGAGCTGAGCAGAGCTGAGCCGAGCTAAGCAGAGCTGAGCAGAGCTGAGCAGAGGTGAGCAGAGCTGAGCCGAGCTGAGCAGAGCTGAGCAGAGCTGAGCAGAGCTGAGCAGAGCTGAGCAGAGCTGAGCCGAGCTGAGCAGAGCTGAGCCAAGCTGAGCAGAGCTGAGCAGAGCTGAGCCGAGCTGAGCAGAGCTGAGCCGAACTGAGCAGAGCTGAGCCGAGCTGAGCCGAGCTGAGCAGAGCTGAGCCGAGCTGAGCAGAGCTGAGCAGAGGTGAGCAGAGGTGAGCAGAGGTGAGCAGAGCTGAGCAGAGCTGAGCAGAGCTGAGCCGAGCTGAGCAGAGCTGAGCAGATCTGAGCAGAGCTGAGCCGAGCTGAGCAGAGCTGAGCAGAGCTGAGCAGAGCTGAGCAGAGCTGAGAAGAGCTGAGCAGAGCTGAGCAGAGCTGAGCCGAGCTGAGCAGAGCTGAGCCGAGCTGAGCAGAGCTGAGCTGAGCTGAGCTGAGCTGAGCAGAGCTGAGCAGAGCTGAGCAGAGCTGAGCAGAGCTGAGCTGAGCTGAGCCGAGCTGAGCAGAGCTGAGCAGAGCTGAGCAGTGCTGAGCCGAGCTGAGCCGAGCTGAGCAGAGCTGATCAGAGCTAAGCAGAGCTGAGCAGAGCTGGGCAGAGCTGAGCCGAGCTGAGCCGAGCTGAGCCGAGCTGAGCAGAGCTGAGCAGAGCTGAGCCGAGATGTGGCAGTTTGAGTCTGGGATAACTTTTCACTATATATGAATGCGTGCCCCCTCAAGTGCTAACTTGCTCTGGATGCATGCTCTCCTTGTTCATTTGACCATCAGGGAACTTTGTTACAACAGCTTAAGTGGCAGCATCCCTGCATCCATCAGCAATCTCAAGAGCCTCGAATACTTGTTAGTGCCGTTCCTCCTCGTTTTTTGATGTGTTATCGCTGTTTCTTGTTGGCTTGACATGTGGCCTAAGCTAGGCGTCGCATGCTACGCTACTTCATGACGGCGTTCACGCAAATAAACTACGCATTCATCCCAACTTGCATCGAGCTTTTTTCTTTTCTTTAGTTTTTGAAGCTAAATTGAACTGTGCTCTTAGCCCAAACTACACTGAATGACGTGTTTTCCTCAGCTTAAATCAGGCGCTTAGAGGGCGTTTTGAAGCTGGGAAAACATGCAAAGTTTTGGCACATGCCATGCGGTCATGTTTTCCCGTCGTTGCGAATAAGCCGGTTATATTGCACGTTTCTTGGTGTTTGAAGGAATAGGGTTATACTCACAAACCTCTAATTTGGCCTTCACTCTCTTGTTGCACCTTATTCCCGAGATGCATGTGGTTGCTTGATAACAAGCTTACGGGCTCCATACCAGCAATGCTCGCCAGCCTATCATATTTGTCCAGCTTGTGAGTTATTTCGATCAGATAAGCTAAAAGTCTTACAAATTGTCTTTGGCTCGCCTTTCATCCTCTCACTCCACTTTATGGTATCACTAACTGTCATATTGGAAGGTATTGTTTTCCTTCTACTATTGTTCGACATGCAATTTGATGTATGACGTTTGACGTGATGGGATGAATTGGGATGGGATGGGGCGGAAACAAGACCATGCATCCCTTTTGTGCATATGCAATGCAAGGTGTCTTGTTGCACCTCCCCGCGAATTAAGAGGCAGTGAAGCTCATGGCATAAGAGCGACCATGGGCGACCATGAGCTAGCGTGAGCAGCCTTGGAGCACAACACAGAGGCACTATTCTGCTTTTTTTTTTTTCGCTCTTTATGCATACCATGCCGTGTGCGTAGATTAAGCATTCCCTCCATCGCACTCGTCTCTTGCACTATGTCACTTGCCACCAGGAACCTTGGCTACAACGACTTGACAGGCACCATTCCTGGCTTTCTTGGCAACCTCCCAGCGCTTGCTCATCTGTGAGTGCGGCTGCTAACATGTGAGTGCTGCTGTTTGTGCTGACATGTGAGACACATCATGACTGCACCACATGCCATGTAAGCCACATCATGACTGCACAACATGCCATGTGGGTCACATCACGACTATGTTGGCAGATACGCCCTTGGGGGATGGGCGTATTGCGTATATACGCTAGCGTATGTACGAAATAAGCTAATACGCCTGGAAATCGCTAAAATACGCCAGGGCAGCCCATTAAAAAAAAAAAAAAAAACTTCAACAAAAATTGCGAGAATTTGCGACGGCGAGAATTGAACCCTCGACCTCGCACAGCACCCAACCCTGTCTGCAATTCGAAATTCAAAATCCAACCCCTCCCACATCCCCAACCACACACCACCCCTCTCAACCTCCCAAACCCAACCTCCCCCCTTTCACTCATTCGAACATCTCCTCAATCCCTAAACAGCCCGTCTTTCATTCAATCCCGCATTTCTCTTCTTGCATTTCGTCCAACTCTCGTCGAGCTCGAACTTTCCTAGCTTTAGTACTTCCTCACCATGGCGACCTCTACTTCCTACAGTTCGAGGGCGGAACCTGCCCGGAAAAAATATTTTCCTGCCCGCCCAGCGTATTTTAGCGTATCAGCAGTACGCCAGCCATGGCGTATGGCGTATATACCCAGCGTATAATACGCTAGCGTATTAAACGTGATACGCGTATCTGCCAACGTAGCATCACGACTGCACAACATGCCATGTGAGACACATCACAACCGCGCATGCCATGTGGGACACATCACTACTGCACAACATGCCATGTGAGACACATCACAACTGCGCATGCCATGTGGGACACATCACTACTACTGCACAACATGCCATGTGATGTGAGACACATCACGACTGCACAACATGCCGTGTGGGACACATCACGACTGCACGACATGCCATGTGGGACGCATCACGACTGCACGACATGCCATGTGGGACGCATCACGACTGCACGACATGCCATGTGGGACACATCACGACTGCACACCATGCCATGTGAGACACGTCACGACTGCGCAACATGCCATGTGGGACGCATCATGACTGCACAACATGCCATGCGGGACACATCACGACTGCACAACATGCCATGTGGGACACATCACGACATGCCATGTGGGACACATCACGACTGCACAACATGCCATGTGCGTTACGTCACGACTACACCACATCCCATGTGAGCCACATCATACATCCACACGCACACCACGTGCTTATTCATTCTCGACACCCTTGTAGATCGGCATCATACATCTCCGCCTTGTCTTCCTGAGTGCTGCTCGGCATGTGCTATAGCACCACTGGTGGAGGCCATCTGCACGGCACGTGCCCCTCATTCCATCATGCCTCTTCGCCCCTGCCTCTTCGCCCCTCATGCCATCATGCCTCACCACCATCACGCCGCTGTCGTCCACAATAAGCGCCATCATGCCTCTTCGCCACATTCACTGTGGAGCATCCCATCCCATACCGTGCTTTGTTGTCTACTCCACTCGTCGCTCTCCTCTCTTATGGAAAGCAGATATCTGCATGCGAACAGCCTCAGTGGCTCGATACCGGCCACACTTGGCAACCTTTCGAACCTGCGAGATCTGTGAGCCTCTTGGCTTGGAGTGAACTGCTTGACTTGGAGTGAACTGCTTGACTTGGAATGAACTGCTTGACTTTCTGTGAGATGTTTGACTTGTTGTGAGATGCTTTACTTCTTGTAACAGTTTTGAAGGAAACAATTGTCCTCAGGCACACTGTTTTTCTCCAAGTCGGCCAGTGGTGAGTGTGTGAGTGAATGAAGGTTCGTCAGCATACGTGTCTTACACACCACATGTAATGAAGCATGGTCTCTCTGTGCTACCCATTTGTGTGCCCTCCATGACTTTCTCTGCAGGCTTTTGCACTTCAACAAGTTGAAAGAAACGATTCCTGAGTCGCTTTTCAATCTCACGAGTCTAAACACGTTGTGAGTGTTGTGCGGTGCTGTGCAGTCCTTCTTTGCTTCCTGTTGTGCAGCAAGTATGTCCCAGAGGGTAGATTCTCACCTTTTGTCTTACAGGTCGTGGGTGCAATTCTCAGCAGCTGCACTTTCCCTTCTCCTTATGCTCCACATTACATGTCCACACTCCACTACACTCCACCACAGTGAAGTGTGGTCACAGTTGGCATTGCCACTTGTCCACTCATCCCACACTCACCTTGCTGGCCTCTATGGTGTGCCATATGCTGTTATGTGGGCTGTTGTTCCAGCCTGGCCCACATGTGCAACATTTGGCCTCGCTTGCTAGCTTGGCAAGTTTGGCTAGCCTTGCCCTCAGCATTGAGGTGCTGCAGCTAGCCTCAAGAGTTCAGCCACATATATGTGGCTTCCCACTTCACTATGAATCATTAGACATGAGCAACGAGCGAACCGAACACGTTTGACTCGAACAGTTGACGAACACTTGGTCAACTCGAACCGAACCGAACACGTTTGTCCCGAACAGTTTTCGTAAATGTTAGTGTTCCCCGTTCGAGTATAGTGTCGAACAGTTTTGAGGCATGGCCGAACACTAAGGTGTTTGGCACGAACTCGAACAGTTTGCCATGGGGGGTGGGGTACTTTCTATTATAATCACATTCAGTGCGTGTAAGAAACTCAGGGCGTGTGTTCTACAAGCAAAATCAGAATGTAAATAAAGGTTGCAGCGAAGATCCGCAATGTCTCGCGCACATGGTCTAGTGAAATATGGATAAATAAGTCAACAGCTCAAAGTTCAGGGCAACGTCAAGTCAAGGACATGCAAAACAAAGCCAGACAGCACCAAGTCCCCATGCAAATCCCTCACTCAACTCCGGTTCCTCCCCCCACAGCAACAGCCTCCTCCTCATCCCCCTCATCTAGCCCCTCTCCCTCCAGCGCCAACTCTGGTGGTGCCTGCTCTCCGCTGCGGCCGGGTTCCTCACCAATACTCTTCCCAGGGTGTGACGTGTACCATGACCTGAGAGTCATGCTCGCGCTAACACGCTCAGTGTTCAGCCTGTGCCTGTGCAAGGAGATGAGGTTCCTCCCCATGGAGAAAGCTCGCTCGCTAGCTGCAGAGGTGGCAGGGATAGCAAGGTAATCCCGTGCCATCTGCCTCAACGTGTCCATGTTCCTCGCACGCTGCCAGTACTGCAGCGCTGGCACGTCTGAGACAGGCAGCTCCGCTAAGTACCGATCCACCTCATCCCCCACCGACATCCCCCCTCCCCCCGCTCTCGCCGCTGCGCTAGCTGAAACACGCTTCTGCAGCTGTGCCCTAGAGAACACAAACTCGTCGTCGTCGTCCTCGAACGGTGTCACCACTGCTGCTGCTGGTGCTGGTGGTGGGGTGGGAGCTTCACGTGCTGCTCGAGCTTGGTACTCCTCCACTCGGCGGCGCACCAAGCTCACCACCCTGTCCGCACTCATACGTGGCTTAAGCCGCCCACCGTCACGTGCCACTATGCCTGGATGCATCAGCTCCCAGTGTGTCATCCTGAAGTACTCGGCCTTCATGGACGGATCCAAGAAGGTCGCGATCCAGTACTCGTCCCCGATGGCAAACTCGTACTGCTTCAGGTGCCCCAGCGCGGCAGACATGAGTGGACGAACTAGTTCATGCGTCCCTGTGTGCAGCTTCTTCTCCAGGCTGTCGATGAGGGCGTAGAAGTATGGCAGCACCATCGACACAGTCGGGTAGGTCGACCCCTCGGCGGCCGTGGAGACTCTGGCAAAGGGACGGAGAAACCCCTCCAAAGCCCCCAAGGCCTCCCACTCGACATCGGTCACACGCATACCTCGCCACTTCTCCTTCTCTTCCTTCGTGGTGCCCTGTTGATTAGGTGAGGGCGCAAGATTGGGTTGGATGACATTGAGTACATGTGCTTAGGCTTGGGGAACGGTTGGAACGTAGTGGATTCTGACAATCTTCAAAGCAACAGCTCTTACGCGTCCAATCAACACAGATTGCAATGGATACGAATGGAGCCGTACCTGATCGCGGGCAAAGTGCATGTCGATGAAGGGCCTCAGCTGCAAGAAGCGCTTAACCATCTCGTGTGTGGACCCCCACCGCGTAGGACTGTCCTGAACGAGCTTGTGCGGCCCATTGGGCAGCACTCCATGCCGAACCTGCAGCGCAATGAAGGCGGCTCCTCGCTGGGGCGACATGCCCACCCACGTAGTAATCTCCCGCACCTTCTTCAGGGGCACCGTCATCGACTCCACACCCAGCCCAGACTGCACTGCCAGGTTCACAATGTGCGACAAGCACCTGCGTTGGATCGGAGGGGTTTAGGGTTTCAACCCGGCGAACGTGGTTACAAGGGTGTTATGGTGCGGACAGAAGCAAAAGGGACCAGGTTTAGGAACTTGGAATCCAGCTACAAGACGGACCTGTAGTGCGCCTTCTCGCTAAAGTACCCCGAGAATTCACCCTCCTCCGCCAGGTGCCGAAGAGCAACTACGTCTGCAGACGCATTGTCGGTCGTGAGACCGAGGCAACGCGTCTGCAACTTCCACTGCACCACCACCTTCTCCACTGCCTTAGCAATTTCCTTCCCCCCATGCCTGCCAGGCATCTCGACGAAAGCAAGAATCACCTGGCGCAACTCCCACTGCACTGACACTAAGTGACCTGTCAGCACCATGTAGGCCTTGCCGTTCGGGCCTGTCCACACGTCGGTGCTGTACGACACGGCACAGGTTGTAGAGGCCAGCTTGGCAATCGCTGCCTCGAGCGCTAAGTCAGCAAGGACAACGGTGTCGCGCGCCACCGTCCAGCGTGATGGGATAACGCCCTTTTCCCCACACTTTTTGTTCAGCAGGATCAGCAGCTCCTTGAACTGGTGTTATATATACAAGCACGAGGAGAGGCGAATAAGGTGGACATCAATTCATGATGCCATGATGGCTGGCTGGACTGCAATGAAGTAGCACGTGCGGCCAGGAATCTCAATCCATCAAAGCACAACGAATAGGAGGGGGGGTGAACGCTTTCTCACCGCATCCAGCTCGACGATGCGAAAGGGCAAGTCGCTGGTCACCACAAGCTTCGTGATCGCCGCACGAAGCTTCAGCTTACTCAGCCTCGCTGTAACAAAGCGCTCAATGCCGCCTGCCTCGCCCTTCGCGCTCGAGGTCTGCACCACCGGCAAATTGGGCCACGAGGCCACGTGTGGCCAATTCACCACCTTCATGTCAGGAACTCCATCGTAGCCACCCACCGGGAAAGTCTCCCCCTTAGTCAGTAGGTGTGGTCTTAGGGACCTATACTGCCAAATGTCGTGGTGCGCCGTGTGCTTCGCAACCATGTGGCGCACCCTTGGAGTCGTAGTGCCCGTCGACCAACTGATACGGGTGTCGCACATCCTACACTTGCGCTTCTCATCCGCCCCCAATGGCCTGAACATCTGGACCTGCCAACCCGGGGCCTTCTTACACCCTTTCGTGGCCTTTAAAGGCCCATCATTCTCATCTACCGACGCGGCCATACCGTCCTCTCCCCCCCCCTCCTCCTGAACTTCTATGCCTTTACCCTTGCCCTTCTTCTTCCCGTTCCCCTTGCCTTTGGCCTTCCCCTTGGCATTCCCCTTGGCCTTCCCCTTGGCCTTCCGCTTGGCCTTCCCCTTGGCCTTCCTCTTAGCCTTCCCCGGCTGGGACACCTCCTCCTCCTCCTCCTCCTCAGCCTCCTCACCACTACCCTCTCTCTCCCCCCCCTCCTCCTCCTCCTCCTCCTCCTCCTCCTCCTCCTCCTCCTCCTCCTCCTCCTCCTCCTCCTCCTCCTCACCCTTCTCCTCCTCCTCCTCGTCGTCATCCCTCAACCCCGCGCAATCCCCATCTTTCTTCGGATCATAATCCTTGTCGGTGCTATCGGATGGACTACGTTGGATGCGTGGGCGCTTATTTTCCAGCCGCCACTCTCCAGCCAATCCCTTTGGCTTCCCCCCCCCCCCCCCCACCACCCTTGACCTTCCCCCCCCCCCCTTCCGCATCCTCCTCGGCCTCCTCTGAAATCTCCTCGATCTCATCACGAGACTTCCCATACCGATGTGAGGGTGCAGCCAACCCCCCGCCACTAAACCTATGGCTTTTTGGTGACGTGGGGACTCGAGAGGTGCGAGAGGGCTTGCGGTCCCAGTTGCAGTAACTAGTAGTGCGGATGGGCCAGGAATGGCCTTGTCTTGGCTGCTAACCAACACTACATCAACCATTTCTGAATCCATTACGCCTTGCTAAACTCTTTGCTAAAACGAAATGCTCTTGATTTCTGTTTTTTAACGTTTCCTAACCTAATCTACCCTTATACTGAACGTTTCTAGCCTCAATGTGGACTTAAAACCGTGGGAGTGGTGCAGTTTAAATGGGTAGTGGGCGAAAAGCTATCCTAAGTGGAAATCGACGATTGAGCCCACGAATGAGCTCAATCGTCGACCTCCCCTTCTAGATCCAACCAGCGCGTCAATTTTTGACGCGCTGTGTTTCGACGAACACCTAGGTGTTCGAACATTTTCGGGCAAAAAAAAACCCCTGTTCGGTTCGAGTCGAGGGTTCGGGAATTTGCTCATGTCTAGGAATCATCCTTGACCTTGCTCTAGTCTTTAAGACTTGTACCATTTTCTTGCTATCGTGCCATAGGATCACCGATCCATTTTCGTCATGGTATCAGAGCTAGGCTTCTAGCTTTGTGAACGTCGCACACTTGATGGCTCAAGTTGAGACGCCTCTCGGCGGCACACCCTTACTATCTTGGAACCGGATGGTTCCAACTTCATTCCATGGAAGAAAAGATCTGCTACATCTTCAATGTCCTTGAGCTGATCTCCCTTCTTGGAGATCCCAAGGTCGCTGCCCGCCCTTCCATTTCCTCTTCCACAACCAGCAGTGGAGATGCTACTGAAGGCAACAATGGTGCAGGCCCTAAAACAGCCCATTCGATTGCGTCGTTGCCGGATGAAGAAAAAGAGGAGCATGCGTACTATCTTCTCATGTCAGCCGTCCATCCTCAGCTCTCGCTAACACTTGCTCAAGCCAACACGACGAAGGATATGTGGGGATGCATCATGGCGCGGTTTGACTGCATGGGTAACCATGCACAAGTGGCTCTCCTCCGAGATCTCATCACTACACGGATGGACCCAACAATGAGTCTTCGCTCCTACTTCGATTGAGTTGGAAATCTCACGCACCAACTCAAATCTGCCGGCTTCGAGCTACCATCTTGGGTGGTGGTAATCTCCATCATTCTCAATCTGCCGGACTCCTTCAAGACTCTCACAGAAACTATTTGCACCGTGAAAGACATCAAGTCTATGACGGTTGAATACCTGCAGTCACGACTACTCGATGCCGATTGGGAGCGGTCACAATCTGGTACAAGCCGCAACATGGAAGGTGCATACAACCTCCATTCCCAGCCTTCCCACCCTATTCGCTCCGGTTCCCGCCAGTCCCCTACTTGCCGCTACTGCAAGAAAACCGGCCACACCATTGACGAATGTTTCAAGTTGAAGAAGAAGAAAGAGCTCGAAGAAAGCTCTCGACGGGAGAAATCTGTCATCCAGCCTTCGGTGCATGTGTCAACAAGCTCCTCCGCCGACATCCCTTCGATCTCCACAACACCTACTGCCCCATCAGCCCCTCAGTCCGTACCTGATTCCCGGTACGTTGACATTGCTTTCAGCACCAGCCACCGCCCCATCCTCCCCACCTGGACTCCTCTCGTCGCTGCTGTCTTCATCTTCACCATCCTCCTCCTCCTCTTCCCTTATGGTGCTCCCTACGCATCGGCACTCACGGCCTCTTCCTCAAACATGGTCCGGACTTCTTCCTGGCTGGTGGACAGTGGCGCATCTTCCCATATATGCTCCGATCGCTCGTTGTTTTCATCTCTCCAGCAGCCAACTGATGTTATTATCGTTCATTTTGGTGGTGGAGAAACTTACAAGGTCTTGGGAGTCGGCACGGTGGTGGCTACTCTTCGCTCACAAACCTCAGAGACCACCATCCAGCTAGACAACGTTTTGTTTCTACCTTCATCGGTTCACAACCTCCTCTCGGTTCGTGCACTTGGAGCTGCCGGCATTGCCGTTTCCTTCCCCACTGCAGGGCGGGTTGAGCTCAAAACTGATGCGGCTCATATCGACGAGGGCTTTACCCGCAACAATCTGTTTTATCTTCAGCTGCATCATGGGAGCAGTGCCGCCCTCCCCATCAACCCCACAGCATGTCCAGTCTCCACCACCACCTCCTCATACCTTTGGCATCGCCGTTTCGGGCATCTTAACATAGGGATGAGCAAGGGGCGAACACGAACATGTTCGTGTTCGCCCCTAGACGAACACATCCGTTTGCCGAACCGAACACTGTTCGGTTCGGCGAACACTTTAAGAAAAAACACGTGTTTGCCGTTCGCCTGTGAAGGCATGTTCGGGCGAACATCGAACACGTTCGTGTTCGTCGCGGGGCAAATTGCAGCAGCGGCCCGAACACGAACGTGTTCGGGCGAACATCGAACACTGTTCGGCGAACAATTTAAGCAAAAAAAACAAACCTGTTCGGTTCGCCTCGAACACGTTCGAGGCGAACCGAACAGGTGTTCGCCCTTGTGCTCATGTCTATCTTAACATGCGGGACCTGTCAACACTTCATAGGCAGCAGCTGGTCACCGGTCTTAACCTCTCCTCTTCCTTGATTCCCCAATGCATCTCGTGCTATCGTGGGAAACAAACGCGTCAACCATGTGGCGTGTCCCATTCTCGCACCACAGCACCGCTCCAACTCATTCATTCGGATATTGCTGGACCATTTTCATATGGAACTACCATTGGAGGCGCTCGCTACCTTCTCACCTTCATCGACGACTCACATTACCGTGTATCTCCTACGCCATCGTTCAGAGGCATTTTCATGCTTCAAAGATTACGTCACTCGGGTGCACAGTATGCATTCCCCAAGGACAATCAAAGCGCTTCGCTCTGATGGTGCCTTGGAATTCAATTCCGACGCCTTCACTTCATTCCTTAAAGCTCATGGCATCGCTCGACACCGCTCTACGCCGTACACACCCGAGCAAAATGGAGTTGCTGAACGCGCCAATCGAACTATACTTGAGATGGTCCGTTCCATGCTTCATGACACACACATGGACAAAGGATGGTGGGGTGAAGCCGCTCTCACTACTGGCTATCTCCGAAACCATGCCATTAGTCAGGGTGGTTCAACTTCTAAAGACTCCCATAGAACTATGGACCGGTGCACGTCCGGACGTATCACACCTCCGCATCTTCGTTTCACCCGTTTCAATCCTCATTCCTCCACAATGGCGCTTTAAGCTCGACGGCCGAAGCACGGCCGGCATCATGGTTGGGTATGGTCATCTTGACGGCACCAAGGCTTATCGCATCTATATCCCATCTTAGCATCGTGTCACACTTTCTTGTGATGTCATCTTCATAGAGCACTCTTCGCCACCTTCCGATGACCCTCGAGAACCTCCATTGTCATTGAAGAAAATGGATCGGTGAACTTATGGCACGATAGGAAGAAGAAATATCCTTAGCAAAAAAATGGTACAAGTCTTAAAGACTAGAGCAAGGTCCTTGTCCAAGGATGATTCCTAGTGAAGTGGGAAGCCACATATATGTGGCTGAACTCTTGAGGCTAGCTGCAGCACCTCAATGCTGAGGGCAAGGCTAGCCAAACTTGCCAAGCTAGCAAGCGAGGCCAAATGTTGCACATGTGGGCCAAGCTGGAACAACAGCCCACATAACAGCATATGGCACACCATAGAGGCCAGCAAGGTGAGTGTGGGATGAGTAGACAAGTGGCAATGCCAACTGTGACCACACTTCACTGTGGTGGAGTGTGGTGGAGTGTGGACATGTAATGTGGAGCATAACGAGAAGGGAAAGTGCAGCTGCTGAGAATTGAACCCACAACCTCTAAGACTGAAGGTCAGAATCTTCCCTCTAGGACATACTTGCTGCACAACACCCCCCCTCAAGGATGTCCCCGGGGTAGGGTCCTTCAAGCGGAGACATGGGTGAGACCGAGAAGACCACGGAGGCGAAGAAAAGGGTCACGGGGCAAAGGCTTGGTGCCAATGTCAGCGAGGTTGTCTTGAGTAGGAACATAGAGAAGGGTGACGGAGTGGTCAGCAACATGATCACGAATGAAATGGTGCTTGATGTCGATGTGCTTGGCCTTGGGAAGAAAGACGCCGTCGTCCTTGGCCAGAATGATGGCACTATTGTTGTCACACGAGATGCGGGTGGAGCCGGTTGGGGGAAGTCCAAGTGCGGTAAGGAGGGATCAAAGCCATAATGCCTCATGCACCGCGGCGCCCAGAGAATAATATTCAGCTTCACAGGAAGAGGTAGCGACGACAGCTTGACGTTTGGACTGCCAAGAGATGAGTGACGGACCAAGGAAGAACAAGTAGCACATAACGGAGCGTCGGAGCTCTCCCTCCGGTCCCCAAGAGGCGTCACACCACCCATGAAGTTCAAGGGCGTTGGGAATGCCGCCAAGGAGAAGCCTGAGCGAGGTAGTCCCTTTCAAGTAGCGAGCAACGCGTTTGGCAGCCGAGACGTGAGGAGTAGACTAATCATGAAGGTGACGAGCAACAACTCCAGCGCTATATGCGAGGTCGGGACGGGAACCCACCATGGCATACATGATGGATCCGACAAACGAGGTGTAAGGAAAGGAGGAGTGTGGGGAGGAAGTCACGGGCAGCTGAAACTTGGTGTCCATGGGGGTGGCAGCAGGGTTAAGTGGAGTGAATGAGTAGGTGTCTAAGATGGAGGTGATGAATTTGGATTGATGAAGGTTGAGGGTGCGGGAGGTCCGATCACGAGTGATGTGAAAGCCAAGGTAGTAGGAAAGAGGACCGAGGTCACGAAGCTTGAAGCAAGATGAAAGGGCACGCTTGAAGGAAGAAAGAAGAGAAGAGAAGGAGGAAAGAATGATGAGGTCGTCAACATAGACGAGAAGCATGAAGAAGGATGCAGCTGTAGGCCGATAAGGAGATTGAGGAGGAGCAGTGAAGAGGCCGGGGTCCGCACAGGCAGCAAAAAGGCGAAAGGCAGCAAGCTCTTCACGAAGTTTGCGGTACCAGCATCGCGGCGCTTGCTTCAACCCGTACAACGTTTTGTGCAAGAGACAAACTTGCTTAACACCATGGACAAGGGATGAGCAAGGGGCGAACACGAACATGTTCGTGTTCGCCCCTAGACGAACACATCCGTTTGCCGAACCGAACACTGTTCGGTTCGGCGAACACTTTAAGCAAAAACACGTGTTTGCCGTTCGCCTGTGAAGGCATGTTCGGGCGAACATCGAACACGTTCGTGTTCGTCGCGGGGCGAATTGCAGCAGCGGCCCGAACACGAACGTGTTCGGGCGAACATCGAACACTGTTCGGCGAACAATTTAAGCAAAAAAAACAAACCTGTTCGGTTCGCCTCGAACACGTTCGAGGCGAACCGAACAGGTGTTCGCCCTTGTGCTCATGTCTACCATGGACCGCCGGAAGCTCATAACCGGGAGGCTGCATCATGTAGAGAATTTCATCAAGAGTGCCGTTGAGGACGGCGTTGGAAATGTCCAGCTGATTGACTTCCAGGTCGAAAGCGGCAGCAATGGTGAGGAAGAGGCGGAGGGTGGCGAAGCGGACGGTAGGAGCAAAGGTGTCATGGAAATCAACACCGTTGCGTTGTTTGAACCTTTGACAACAAGGCGGGCCTTGCGATGTTCAATAGAACCATCAGCATGCTCCTTGACCTTAAAATCCATTTGCATGGAATCGGCTTGCACTTGGGTGGTCGAGGAACAACGCTGTAAGTGTCATTAGCGTGCAGGGCAGCGAGTTCCGCATCAGCAGCCTTGATCCATTCAGCAGCATCAGGGCCGGTGCGGGCCTCATGAATGGTTTGAGGTTCGTAATGATGATGAAGGGCGGCATTAGCGGATGTCTTGGAAAGAGGAGGAAGGGTGAAGTCAATGGGTTCAGAAGGAGACGGTAAGACCTTGAGAAGTGAGAAAAGTTAAAGAGTGGAAGGAGCTGAAGGGGATGGTGGTGAGGAACTAGAGGTGCAAGGGGGAGGACGAGCTGAAGAAGGAGAGGAGAGGGATGGAAGGCGGAAGTCTTGCGGCGTCGAGGGCAGAGGAAGGTTGGAAAACAAAGGAGGAGGAGAAGAGGTGGCTGGTGCGGGCAGAGTTGGAGATGGTGGGAGGAGGGTGGTGGAAGAGGGCATGGGTGGTGAAGGAGAGGGAGGGGAGGTTGGGGCTGAGAGGGAAGGGGGTGGGGGAGGAGGCGGAGATGATGATATGGGTGGTGGAGATGACGATGGAGGTTCTCAAGGGTCATCGGAAGGTGGCGAAGAGTGCTCCATGAAGATGACATCACGAGAAAGTGTGAGACGGTGCTGAGATGGGATATAGATGCGATAAGCCTTGGTGCCGTCAAGATGACCATACCCAACCATGATGCCGGCCGTGCTTCGGTCGTCGAGCTTAGACCGCCGTTGCGGAGGAATGAGGACTGAAACGGGTGAACCGAAGATGCGGAGGTGTGATACGTCCGGATGTGCACCGGTCCATAGTTCTATGGGAGTCTTAGAAGTTGAACCACCCCGACTAATGGCATGATTTCGGAGATAGGCAGCAGTGAGAGTGGCTTCACCCCACCATCCTTTGTCCATGTGTGCGTCATGAAGCATGGAACGGACCATCTCAAGTATAGCGCGTTCAGCAACTCCATTTTGCTCGGGTGTGTACGGCGTAGAGCGGTGTCGAGCGATGCCATGAGCTTTAAGGAATGAAGTGAAAGCGTCGGAATTGAACTCCAAGGCACCATCAGAGCGAAAAGCTTTGATGGTCCTTGGGGAATGCATATTGTGCACCCGAGTGACGTAATCTTTGAAGCATGAAAATGCCTCTGAACGATGGCGTAGGAGATACACGGTAATGTGGCGGGAATAGTCGTCGATGAAGGTGAGAAGGTAGCGAGCGCCTCCAATGGTAGTTCCATATGAAAATGGTCCAGCAATATCCAAATGAATGAGTTGGAGCGGTGCTGTGGTGCGAGAATGGGACACGCCAAATGGTTGACGCGTTTGTTTCCCACGATAGCACGAGATGCATTGGGGAATCGAGGAGGAGGAGAGGTTAAGACCGGTGACCAGCTGCTGCCTATGAAGTGTTGACAGGTCCCGCATGTTAAGATGCCCGAAACGGCGATGCCAAAGGTATGAGGAGGTGGTGGTGGAGACTGGACATGCTGTGGGGTTGATGGGGAGGGCGGCACTGCTCCCATGATGCAGCTGAAGATAAAACAGATTGTTGCGGGTAAAGCCCTCGTCGATATGAGCCGCATCAGTTTTGAGCTCAACTCGCCCTGCAGTGGGGAAGGAAACGGCAATGCCGGCAGCTCCAAGTGCACGAACCGAGAGGAGGTTGTGAACCGATGAAGGCAGAAACAGAACGTTGTCTAGCTGGATGGTGGTCTCCGAGGTTTGTGAGCGAAGAGTAGCCACCACCGTGCCGACTCCCAAGACCTTGTAAGTTTCTCCACCACCAAAACGAACGATAATATCATCAGTTGGCTGCTGGAGAGATGAAAACAACGAGCGATCGGAGCATATATGAGAAGATGCGCCACTGTCCACCAGCCAGGAAGAAGTCCGGACCATGTTTGAGGAAGAGGCCGTGAGTGCCGATGTGTAGGAAGCACCATAAGGGAAGAGGAGGAGGAGGATGGTGAAGATGAAGACAGCAGCGACGAGAGGAGTCCAGGTGGGGAGGATGGGGCGGTGGCTGGTGCTGAAAGCAATGTCAACGTACCGGGAATCAGGTACGGACTGAGGGGCTGATGGGGCAGTAGGTGTTGTGGAGATCGAAGGGATGTCGGCGGAGGAGCTTGTTGACACATGCACCGAAGGCTGGATGACAGATTTCTCCCGTCGAGAGCTTTCTTCGAGCTCTTTCTTCTTCTTCAACTTGAAACATTCGTCAATGGTGTGGCCGGTTTTCTTGCAGTAGCGGCAAGTAGGGGACTGGCGGGAACCGGAGCGAATAGGGTGGGAAGGCTGGGAATGGAGGTTGTATGCACCTTCCATGTTGCGGCTTGTACCAGATTGTGACCGCTCCCAATCGGCATCGAGTAGTCGTGACTGCAGGTATTCAACCGTCATAGACTTGATGTCTTTCACGGTGCAAATAGTTTCTGTGAGAGTCTTGAAGGAGTCCGGCAGATTGAGAATGATGGAGATTACCACCACCCAAGATGGTAGCTCGAAGCCGGCAGATTTGAGTTGGTGCGTGAGATTTCCAACTCAATCAAAGTAGGAGCGAAGACTCATTGTTGGGTCCATCCGTGTAGTGATGAGATCTCGGAGGAGAGCCACTTGTGCATGGTTACCCATGCAGTCAAACCGCGCCATGATGCATCCCCACATATCCTTCGTCGTGTTGGCTTGAGCAAGTGTTAGCGAGAGCTGAGGATGGACGGCTGACATGAGAAGATAGTACGCATGCTCCTCTTTTTCTTCATCCGGCAACGACGCAATCGAATGGGCTGTTTTAAGGCCTGCACCATTGTTGCCTTCAGTAGCATCTCCACTGCTGGTTGTGGAAGAGGAAATGGAAGGGCGGGCAGCAACCTTGGGATCTCCAGGAAGGGAGATCAGCCCAAGGACATTGAAGATGTAACAGATCTTTTTCTTCCATGGAATGAAGTTGGAACCATCCAGTTCCAAGAGAGGAAGGGTGTGCCGACCGAGAGGCATCTCAACTTGAGCCATCAAGTGTGCGACGTTCACAAAGCTAGAAGCCTAGCTCTGATAGCATGAAGAAAATGGATCGGTGAACTTATGGCACGATAGGAAGAAAAAATATCCTTAGCAAGAAAATGGTATAAGTATTAAAGACTAGAGCAAGGTCTTTGTCCAAGGATGATTCCTAATGAAGTAGGAATCCACATATATGTGGTTGAACTCTTGAGGCTAGCTGCAGCACCTCAATGCTGAGGGCAAGGCTAGCCAACCTTGCCAAGCTAGCAAGTGAGGCCACATGTTGCATATGTGGGCCAGGCTGGAACAACAGCCCACATAACAGCATATGGCACACCATAGAGGCCAGCAAGGTGAGTGTGGGATGAGTGGACAGGTGGCAATGCCAACTGTGACCTTGAGCAATGAGAAAAGTGAAGGATTGGAAGGAGCTGAAGGGGATGGTGGTGAGGAACTAGAGGTGCAAGGGGGAGGACGAGCTGAAGGAGAGGAGAGGGATGGAAGGCGGAAGTCTTGCGGTGTCGAGGGCAGAGGAAGGTTGGAAAACAAAGGAGGAGGAGAAGAGGTGGCTGGTGCGGGCAGATTTGGAGATGGTGGGAGGAGGGTGGTGGAAGAGGGCATGGGAGGTGAAGGAGAGGGAGGGGAGGTTGGGGCTGAGAGGGAAGGGGGTGGGGGAGGAGGCGGAGATGATGATATGGGTGGTGGAGATGATTGTTGTGCAGCAAGTATGTCCTAGAGGGAAGATTCTGACCTTCAGTCTTAGAGGTTGTGGGTTCAATTCTCAGCAGCTGCACTTTTCCTTCTCGTTATGCTCCACATTACATGTCCACACTCCACCACACTCCACCACAGTGAAGTGTGGTCACAGTTGGCATTGCCACTTGTCCACTCATCCCACACTCACCTTGCTGGCCTCTATGGTGTGCCATATGCTGTTATGTGGGCTGTTGTTCCAGCCTGGCCCACATGTGCAACATTTGGCCTCGCTTGCTAGCTTGGCAAGTTTGGCTAGCCTTGCCCTCAGCATTGAGGTGCTGCAGCTAGCCTCAAGAGTTCAGCCACATATATGTGGCTTCCCACTTCACTAGGAATCATCCTTGGACAAGGACCTTGCTCTAGTCTTTAAGACTTATACCATTTTCTTGCTAAGGATATTTCTTCTTCCTATCGTGCCATAAGTTCACCGATCCATTTTCGTCACTTCCCAGCCAGATGAGCCCCCATACAAACCCTGCACGTGCATTTCAGCATTGTTTTAGGTGCCTCAAAAGCCATTTTGGCATTTTTAGGCACTTGAAACGTAAAAGGCATTTCACCAGGGGTGGGTTTCATCTTAGCGTGGTGACGCCTTGAGTGCAGGCGAATGCTCAGAAGACTGGGTTATGGAAAAAAACAGTAGAAATTTTGGTTTTGTCTCGTTCATTCAAAGCAAGGCTGGCATTTGCTTGACCTGAGCATGTATATGGACTGTGCCACACTGTGCCGCACTGCACTGCGCCGTGCTGCTCTTTGTCACACGCATTTAAATTGCAGCTCAGAAAGGCACGGACCTCTTTCCTCCTTGCACGTGTGCTTGCTGCAAGTATGAATGATATAATGTGGCGTTTTACATTACTCTCCCGTGATTGCACCCTTCTTCACAAACTGCAGAATTCTTGTCGGAAACTATCTAACAGGTTCAATCTCTTCAAAACTGGGCAACCTTGAAGTGCTGATGGAACTGTGAGCTTTTCTCAACGATGCCGCGTGCAGAAATCTTTTATCAAACAGTCCAACTGGCTCAAACTCCTCAGAATTAGGCAACATTGGAGCATTGGTGGGGTGGGCTGGAATACGAATGATTCCTGCTTCTTAAAAAATAAATGCTTCCCCAACCCCAGCACTTATGCGATAGTGCTCGAGATATGCTCGAACGAAGGAAAATCGTGATGGAATGAGTTTCGGTCCATTCAATCACAAGCAAGTAATTTCCAAATGCGAATTCAGTCAGATTCTAAAGGTATCTCTTAATCGTATTTGCCTAGTTCTGGTCTCTTACTGGTGCTAACTCTTCCGGATCCTTGGAAAAAAAGATCACATATAGTTGACAGCAACCAGCGAGGATAACGACAGGGAAAAAAATATTATATAGGGAGTCAGTGCGAGAGGCAGAGTGAGAGGCTGAGTCAGAGGCAGAGTCATGGGAAGGTTTATTAAGCCCAGAGGTTTTAAGCAGCTTCTATTGTTCCAGCAACCATGTGCAACCATGTGCAACCATGTGCAACCATGTGCAACAATGTGCAACCATGTGCAACCATGTGCAGCCATGTGCAGCCATGTGCAACCATGTGCAGCCATGTGCAACCATGTGCAACCATGTGCAACCATGTGCAACCATGTGCAACCATGTGCAACCATGTGCAACCATGTGCAACCATGTGCAACCATGTGCAACCATGTGCAACCATGTGCAACCATGTGCAACCATGTGCAGCCATGTGCAACCATGTGCAACCTTCCACGTGGTAAGCAACCACACTTGTCTCACCACTTGCACGCCTTCCATCATTCTCACACCATCATCTCTCCTCCCTGCAGTGTCAGGAACCCTGGCTACAACAGCTTGATAGGGCACAGACCTTCATCCCTGCATTCTTAATAAAGTGGGAATGCTCTCCCTCCCATCACCATCCCTGCCTCCAATGTCATTGTCAGGAACCTTGGCTACAACAGCTTCACAGGGCCCAATCCGGACTCTATTGGCAAGCTCACAAATCTGAACGTTTTGTGGGTGTTTAGTGTTTTTTGAGAATTCTCAAAAAGTACCTCCTTGCTTTGATATGTGAGGCTGGACAGGACCAATCAATGGTCGCTATTCAGGATTGGGTGGTTTGCGGATGAACCCTAGCGTTTCAACCCAAAATGCTAATCACTGACCTAATGAAAATCACCAGCAATCGTTTCTTACAAATCTGAACAATGCCTGCTAATTGCTCAGCTCAGGCGTCGCTTTTACAGCAAACAAATCATTATGGCGGAAATAGATTGCCAGAAGTAATATTTTTCACCTTCAGAGGTCTTCTTGAGCCGTCTCAAAGATGGGTCTTCCTGAGACATCTCAAACCAATGCTACAGACCTGTACTTTTGGCTGTTATTCACCTTTTGACACCCCCGTTGTACAGATTACAGAGCTCTATTGGGAAATAAACTGACAGGCTCGATACCGGTAACTATAGGCAACCTTATCCATCTGACTGGCTTGTAAGTCCATTGACTAGACAACTATGGGGCTTTCTCCTTTGTGGTCCTGTTAATGGTATCTGTAATCAAGCAAATTGCTTCTTCTTACTGTTCACTACATCAATTAATTCTTAGGGATTGATAACTTCTTTTATCATCATTGCGTGTATTTCTTGCAACACATTCATTGTCTGCCTTGTTTCAAGTAGTTAAGGGTTACAATGTTTATGAAGTTAATGGATTTTCGGCCGTTCCTGCTTCAGGTATCTTTCGCTCAACAGCCTGATTGGCAGCATCCCAGAGTCCACTGGCAACCTCCTGCAGCTCACAACCTTGTAAGCAAGTATAGATGCTCTCAGCAGCACAAGCCACAAGGCATGAGCCTAACAGCCTGACTGGCTGGCAGCATCCCAGAGCCCATTGGCAACCTCCTGCAGCTCACAACCTTTGGAAGCACAGCCATCGTGCCTTGTGCAGTTCGCCTATAAGTGCCCTCTGAACAGCACGACCTGCGTGAGCAGTGAGTGAGGCTATGATTTGCGGCACGATTCTGTTGCTTGGACCCTGTCTGATCCAAACAAGACATGCCTATTTGCAACATTGTTTTAGCTCTATGTATCAATAACAAAACAGCGATTTGGTTCTGCATATGTGCAGCAATGCACCCCGTGCAGTGCCCAATCCGACCCAACACCTCCCTCCGGCCAAACTTTTCAAACTCATTTTGACTCACCTCAAACCAAAGCTCTCTTACATGGCTCTGCGTATGCACAGCAACTCTTTGGCTCTTGTATGCGGGGGAACAAGGGCTTAGTTCTTGTATCAGCAACAACGTCTTGGCTCTACTACGTATGCCAAAAAACCCTGCTTTGGCTATGCGTGTGTGCAACAATTCTCCCTGTGCAGGGAAGTCTCACGGACCGAACTGACTGGATATCTCCCCCCGACCCTGGGAAAACTCTCCAAGCTCATGGAACTGTAAGATATGATTTGTGAGGTACCTCATAACCTCATAAACAAGTCATGGGTCACCTAAGAACTTCGTTCCGACACTGGTCAAACTCTCACTAGCCATGGCTGCTAGCTTTATCTTAACACTGCAAACCAAGTTGGTGAAGCGCATCTGCTGGCACGACGCCTGTAAGGAGGAAGTAAAGCTACTGTTCGTTGCACATGGAGTAAAGCTGCTGTTCGTTGCACATGGAGTAAAGCTACTGTTCGTTGCACATGGAGTAAAGCTGCTGTTCGTTGCACATGGAGTAAAGCTACTGTTCGTTGCACATGGAGGAAAGCTGCTGTTCGTTGCACATGGAGGAAAGCTGCTGTTCGTTGCACATGGAATATAGCTGCTGTTCCTTGTAACAACCCAACCCCAACTATCATGCTAGTGCTTCAATACTTTCCCTTCCTTCCTCAAGCCTTTCTTCCTCACTCACTCCTTCCTCACTTCTTCCTTCCTCACTCACTCCTTCCTCACTCCTTCCATGTATGCAGCTCTCTGAATGAAACGGCAGTCATATGCCCCCCTGACAGCACCCCATGCGTCGCTCAGCAATCTGCTCAAAGCGCGTTTTGCAGCGAATGCCCCTCCTTCTGCACTACTTGTGTCCTGTCAGCACCACGTGAGTAAAAAGGAAATCAATTGGGTGGCTGACCTGACACGGCTGGTCTACACCAATCACATCGGCTCACCTTTGAGTGAGTCGTTACTTGTTCCACAAAAATTTACAACACATAGCACACCTTTGGCATACTTCTCACTCAATTCAAGTGCAACATCACTGTTTAGGTGTATACGTATCAATATCTATACATTTGCAGATATATGTACATTCTGTGTGCATGTAGATGAAATGTATGTATTCACATCTTTGAACATATAAACACAATGCTTTCCATCTTCATCTTCCTTTTTATCTTCCCACTCCTCCCCTTCCCCCAATACAGCCCCCCCCTCCCCACCTCCAGCGTCCCTCTCCCCACCTCCACCTCCCCCCACACCGCCCCCATCCTCCTCCTCTTCAAGCCCCCCCCTCTCACCCGAAGCATATCCCTCGCATTCGGGAGGCGGTCTCTCAGTGGGAGCCATTTCCGGCATTGCTGTGGCTGCTGTGATGCTGCTGATCATTGGCGTGCTGCTGGGGTGGCGAGTCTACAGGAGATTGACACCACGTGCTGCAGGTATACCAGTATGCACGGAGCAGGAATAGTACAAATGGAAGAAGTGAAGTGTACACCCCCCAAGACGATAAGCCTGCAAGTCAAGAAAATCATCTCCCCTTCATGGCCACGTGCGAGGATCCAGCAGTCCACCAACTCATTTGAAAGTTTTGAGGCATCTCAAACCTCATGGGATAGAGCATCAAGCAAGACAGTTTCAGAAGATTCTTGTTCTTCCTCCATCCATCAACCTCCCTTTCAAACCCATCCCTACTCTTCCGAGATCTTTGGGTAGGGAAACGTCGAACAAAGCAGCATTAGCTATGTACCTCAATTTTTTAAGATTTTTTAGTTACCTTTCGTACGTATGTTCACATGTTTCTCCACTTCCTTCTCCCACTTCCTTCTCCCACTTCCTCTCCATCCCATCATTGGGTATATGCAATGATTGGGCACATCATATGCGAGAGTGTCCTTTCACTACCTCTCTATCTCATCGGTGTTGCAAGTGTATTGTTGCAAGTTGTATCGGGGTGCAACTTTCACAGTTCACGAGGTAATAAAGTTACCCAGAACCGAAAAACTGGCACAGATGAGGCCAGAAAATGGGGATGTCTGATTCACATGTACATAGCATTTCAATCAATGCCTCGACCCGAGCCTATCGAGTTTGTTTGTTTGTTTTTTTTTTGCGCCTCAATAGTCGCTTCCCCTTGGGGCCAAAGTTCCTTCGAAATATATAAGAAACGCTTTCAGTGCCTCTGTCTCTTCGGGCCAAGCCGGAAGGGGGGTTTGTTCGAAAAATAGATGTGATTTTTTCGTGCCTCTGATCCTTCCACATACCATTTCAAGTTTAACACGTTCACCCCTCACCACTTTCACTCCACAACACTTATACCCCTCCCTTACCTCTCCACCCCACCAAATTTTACACCCCTCACTCCTTCCACCCCTAACACCTTCCATCCCTATCCCCTTCTATCCCTCTCCCTTTCACCCTCACCCTTTCCGCCCCACACTTCTACCCCTCACCCCTTACATCCCTCTCCCCTTCCACCAATCACCCCTTACACCCCTCCCCATTTCCACCCCTCAACCCTTGTCTCAAACTCGTACAGGCCGAGCTCGCAGCATACAGGGCACTCACTGCAGAGAATACTCCCTGGAAGAAGTCCTCAAAGCCACCAACAACTGGTCATCTGACAACCGGCTTGCCTCGGGTACCTTTGGTGACGTGTACAAGGGCGTGTGTCCATACGATGGCACCACCCTGTGGGCCGTCAAGCGAGCCAGACTGATTGACATGCATTTCCAACGAGAGGTGAGACGACAGCACGAAATGGGCCAGGTTAGACACTCGTAAACATGAGTTGTTCCCTATTCGACTCGTTCTGACGAGGCTCGAGGGATTCTTGGTCGAGTCGAGTAAATCTCGACCGGGTTCTTTTACCAACTCCCAAGTCGTTTATAAAGATGAACAATAAATCATCGTGCCTCAAGTTTTTTTTACTCAAACCATAAAACTTGACTCAGGTCACACTACCTGTCCCTCGAACCTGGCTTGTGGTGAATGAATGGATTCGCAATCAATATCTCATTGACTGAACACATCAACAAAAGTGTCGTCACTGCAAGCGTCGGCCCTGAGCCTCCATTAGTCAGTACATTCCACCATGGCATGCCTCTCTCGTTCTAGTATCATGTGATAACAATTCCTTTGAAAATTGTTTGTCTCTTAACCCTTCCCACATTCCATTCTCCTCTTGTAGGTCCAAGAAATGGCCGACAAGAACCATCCGAACATCGTGCGGCTGCTTGGTTTCGTTGTTGGAGGGAATATGAGGACACGACCAGAGCAAATCTCGATCTACGAGTTTGTTTCCAAGGGTGACCTTGATCAGTTTGTCAAGAAGAGTACGTACCAAATATTCATTTGTACGCAATCTTTACTTTTCTTATAAACTCTCTATTAAAAAAAAAAAAAAAACTTTATTTCAGACGTTGACGTAGATTTTTCTGCTCCACAATGATGTGATGAGTAACGAGTGATTGTTTGTGTGACGACCAATTGAGTCTCGTAAACTTCTGGGGCTGAAAACAGACAAAATGTACAAAAATAAAAATAAATATAAGAATCAACTATAATGTCTAGCTTTTTTTTGGACTCTCATATCATTTCCTCTCTCGTTCCGTGCATGTGTTCAGAGGTGTCCTTCTCACTCACCTTCCAGCAGCGGCTGGACATCCTCATTGGTGCGGCACGTGGCTTTGAATACCTCCACAGCTTTGGCCTTGTGCATCGCGACATCAAACATGCAGGCAAGCAAGCGAGTGCTTTGCATGCATCATAAATACGCACCCTATACAAAATCGAATGTCCGATCTCAAAGCCACAGAGAAACCTATGGTATGCCATATGCTGCCATGTTGGCTGTTGTTCCAGCTTGACCCATATGTGTAACATGAGGTGAGGCCTCACTTTCAAGCTTGGCAACGTTGGCTTGCCTTGCCCACAGCTTTTAGGTGCTGCAGCTAGCCTCAAGAGCCCAGCCATACATTTCAGACTTCGTGTTGTCACGAAGAGATAAGGATGAGGACATTGGTCTAGCCCAGGGCGACCCAGTGAACTAACATGACCTCAGTGCTCCGTTTTAAAAATTGCAGACATAGTGATTCTAATTTACCCGCAATACTGATCAACTCAGTGCGATAACTTTCCGTTGTCCATTTCTTTCAACCGCGCTTGTTTTCCATGTTCCGATTTTTACACCATCCGACAGGCCAAGATTGCTGACTTTGGGCTGTTGAGGGTGGGGGAGGGCACCACTGTGGGCACGACTCGGGTGATGGGAACACCGGGCTATGTGGATCCCATCTACTCACGCACGTCCAAGGCCACCACTGCCACCGATGTCTATAGGTGAGCTGTTTATGAGGCGCCTCACAACAACCACTGGCAGCACATGACACCGATGGCCACAGGTGACCGAGTGATTATCCTTGTTGTCTGGTAGTTTCAATTGCTGGGTTGTCTTTCTGCATGCTGGTGTGGCAGTGTTAAATCTAGGCTGCGAAAGGCAGTGTTAAATCGGGGATGAGTGAATGTTGAGCTAGGTGAAATCTTGTACTTCCATCTCAAGCTGCACAAGTAAGATTCAGAATGTATTCTCCCTCTGTGTGTGCAGTTTCAAGGTGTGCTCATGCTTGTTGTGTTCACTGGCCGCAGCCCTCACTCTGATGATGGTGAAACGAGCTGCCACATTCTGCAATGGGTAAGTGCTGCTGCGTGTAGCTTTTTTGTGAGATGCCACTGTAAAACATGCTATTGGTTCAAGTACCACATTCTCCTACGCGTAGATGCTGCTTTTGTGCTGCTTCTATGTGAGTGAGCAATTGCCTGCATCCTACTTGTTTGGTATCAGAGCAGTGCATCTCCTCCAACTAACCTGGCAGACTCAATGACCTAAGCATGTGACATTGAACACCCCTTAGGCCCCCCCCTAATGATGCTGTGCAGTGTCACTCTCTGTCCATGTCCCCATCCCCAAGCACCTTGTTCACCCCATCCCCATCCACCTTGTTCACCCCTTCCCCACCCACTTTGTTCAATGCCCAGGTGGAGTGCATTTCCTCCAAAACAACAGGTCCCTTGAAGGACCCGAGCATGGACGCCCCGGACGATGCTGTGCTGTGCCTGGCCCAGCTGGCCTTCTCCTGCACCGTCGAGTGCACTGCAAGCCGGCCCAGCATGTCAGACATTGCCAACGAGCTGCAGGGAATCAGGCACGAGGTGGTGGGGAAGGAGGTGCTGAGTGCAGCGGTGAAGGTGGATGAGGAAGCAGAAGAGATGGGAATTGGGATGTCGTTTCGGGGTAAATTGAATACCGACCTGGAAGCCATTGAGAGGATGGATGAAGAAGAGTCCAATGGGGAGCAATCAGCCAAGTCTATTCAGTGAGGTCTGGTCTTGGCAGTATAGCTTCAAGCTGGTAAGAGCATGACGAAGAAGAATCGAATGGGTAGCATTCAGGTTGAATAGGGCTCGTGGGACTTGGTAGCTGCAGCTGAAGCAGCAGGCAATAGCTAGTTGGTTTCACTGCACATAATGATGACTTTGATGTGAGTTACCATTGTGCGTAAGAAAACCTTATTCAGTGTTGTATTTCTGAGCCATTGCATAAACACTAAACTGGAAATTTACGATTTGCATGATATCAGCTCGCCCACATATGGGGAGGGCTTACTTTTAGAGATAGTAAGAAATCACATTTCATTAGAGTAGCCTTGGTCTAAATTTTAGCCACAAATCACTTCCAAGTCGCTGCCTCACCTTTACTCACCCTATTTAGACTCATTTATCCGGAGGGCTTCGCATACATATGCCACAAATTAACCCCATAGGCCACCTGAGTCGATTTCATATATTTGTAAGGAAGTTTTCGGCATTCCTTACTGCGAACCTAAACATCGCGTACAGGACCAGCCGTTTCTTCGCCGTTACGGCTAACTGTGTTTTGCCGCCTCCGCACGCCATGTTTGCCAAACCATGCATCGCTGGCCTGGCCCAAGTCAGCCTACGCTTCGGAGCTAGCCCGAACATCGCTGCCAGCATCGCACTAGCTAGCTCGCACGCATTGCAATACCGTTTGCTAGTTTTCGCTATAAATGTTCGCTCATGCCTTCTGCTCACATTTCTACTCGTTTGCCACTTAGTGGAATCCTCGCTACCTCGATACATTGCACCTGTAACACTTGGCTATCAGAGCCACTTTCCTTCCGGAGCGCGCATTTTCCGCAACCAGCAGAACTCAACTTTTGATTTTTTCACTCGAAGGGACTCACGCCCCTTAGCGTACTAGGAGCCGCTGTCCTCGCGCTCTCTTATAAGCGCGTACAGCCATGACTGCGCCTATCACCTAAGCCCGCCGCCCTCCTTCAACATGGGGGATTGTATCAATCTCGCCACTCTTACGCAAGAGCGCCTGGATGAGCTGACGTGCCAACTGCACGAAAGGACCAAAGAAATTGCAGCGCTGACGGCAAAACGCACGTCGCTGTAAAATGACATCGCACGGGCGCAACAAGCACAGACACAAACGCAAGGAACAGCAGCACAAGGAGCACCATCCCCCCCTAACACGAGAGTGTGGGACAACACTCGAGCTCTGCTAGTGATGGCGTCACACACAACAACGTTCGCGACGATCACGGGATGACTCACCCTGGAGCAACAAACGTGGAAGGAAGTCAGAGTCGTATCAACATTTTGACGCAGGTCGATGAGTCGGCACTCCCTTCACCAATGCTGCTCAAGCCGCGGTGTCCGCCATGCTTCGACCCGAGTCGACAGGGTGGTCCAACGATTCAGGCGTGGATATTCACGATGAATGTATTTTTTTACGCGAACTACGTCTCGTCGAATGCGGCGAGAATTCGCTACACCGTGTCATTACTACGAGGACCCGCCATGGATTGGTGGCGCTTCATCGTCACGAATCCAAGCGACTACAAGGCTCTACCACCACAGGAAGGACCAACTGGACCCTGGGCCCCATCGTATTATGTGGAGGTAGCCAGTATCGCACATGGGACGCATGGTGCACAAGTCTATGCTGGAGATTCGAGCCAATCGTTGTGTCAATTTCCGCGCGTCAGAAGCTCTGCACTTGGCGCCAGCTCGGTTCCGTTCAAGACTACACCAGCAGGTTTTTGGCATTGTGCGAGCATGTGGGATATATGCACGAAGTATAGCGCATTGATTGCTACGTCGGCGGCCTGAAAAACGACATTGCGCAAAAATACATCGCGCAAGAAATCCTGCTTCGCAACGTCACCGAATTCAACGAAATTCTTGCTATGGCCAAGAAACTCAATTTTCTCCACCGCCCGAGACCGGGTCCTACAACAGCAACAGCAACTGGGGACACGAGCTTGTGGAACAAACAAGCACGCCACAATACGCGCCATCACCGCGAATGCCGCTGCCGCACCATTCAAAGGGCGCTGCTTCGTGTGCAATCGGCCGGGGCACCGCAAAAGCGAACGGCCAGAAGCTAAGGGAAAAGAAGGAGCAGAGCAGCAGAAACAGACCAAGCAGCAAGGAAAGGCTGGAAGTCAGTAGCAAACGGGCCCTCTACTGACAAGTGATGCCGCTCGCCCTACCCAACCGATCCTCACCGAGTGACAGTGCTGATTCACGCAGTCGACCACACTCGGCTGAACAAGGAGGGATCAACGGCATATCATCCCATAATTCTTAGCAGGAAGATCCACACCGACTTAGTTAAAATCTTCATAGATGGAGGGCTAGCCACAGTTTAATTAACATTGCCACTTCACGGAAACTTAAATTGACACTGGACCAATGCTTACCTGAGATCGACGCAAGACTGGTCGACGGTACGCCACTGGCGGTACGAGAACATGTGGACCGAGTTTGGATTCACTGCGTGGGTAACTTCACCTTCACCCAGGAAATGCTGGCCATGACCCTCGACGGAACCGAAATTTTACTCCGCCGTGATTGGCTATGGCGACACAACCCACGAATAGACTGGACGACGGGTGAATGCATCGTGCGAGTCAACGTTGACAACATTGCCTACCTCGCTGGAGCTGGCCTGTGTCTTCGCCGGTTCGGGTCAATGCTATCACGATGAGACGCGTCGTAGTGGTAGGAGCTGGCGTGTATGCGGTCGGCGTTCGGGAAGCCGAGGCAGTGATTTGCAAAAATCGCTCGCCGACGTACCGGATGACTTGGCGGCGCTAGTGAAACAATACTGCGGGATTTTTCTGGACGACCTACCAAAGAAACTGCCACCACAACGACCGCACGACCACAGCATAGAGTTAGAACCGGGAATACAGCTGACAGTACAGCAACGATTCCGACTAGCCCAACCCGATCTGGACGAACTACGGAAGAAGCTGGATTACCTGCTCGAAAAGAAGTTCATTCGCCCGAGTTCGTCACCCTTCACAACGCTAATGCTGTTCACACTGAAAAAGGACGGGGGATTTTGCATGTGCATCGACTACCGCACGTTAATCTAGGTTACGATCAAGTCACGTTACCCCATCCCCCGAGCCGACGAACTCATCGACCAACTTCGCACAACCCGCGTCTTCTCGAAAATCCACCTTCGAGGAGGTTACCATCAAACTTGAGTCAACCCACCCGACTGCCCAAAAACCACCTTCCGCACCCGCTACGATTCATTTGAATACACCGTCATGGCTTTCGGACTGACCAACGCCCCACCACTTTTCATATGACGATGAATGAGGCTTTCCTCCCACTCTTATATAAGTACGTCATCGTCTTCCTGGATGACATACTGATTTACAGACCAAACAGAGCACAACACCTACAGGGCATCGAAGCAGTTTTTAAAATACTTAGTGAGAACCGCCTACTGACCAAAGCGTCTATGTGTGAGTTTCTACAGGTCCGACTGTAATTTTTGGGCCATGTTAATTCAGCCAACGACGCGGAAATAGACTCGAAGAAGATCGCGATATCTAAGCCTAGCACGCACCGACTGTTGAAACTAGTAGCATAGTAGGAGGGAAAAGCTTAGGAGTCATGGCTAGTGTTGAGGCTAGGCATGGACTATCGAGAGAGTTGAGAAGGAGAAGAGGTATTTCACTATAGAGAGTGGAGTACAAATAGGGTAGGAAAGGTGGGTACACCACCAAGCAAGAAGTTATGATAACTACACTATGGCTAGAACTACAATATAATTCTGACATCCCCCCTTAACTGCATGCAGGAAGAGCCAAGTGCTAGACACAACCTGCAGGGATACACCAAGCAGAACAAAGCAGCAGCACGCAAGAGCAGTGACAACCAGTGCAATAGTGGCAGATACAGTTGCAGTAACCCCGCAGCCAAGGTAGAAGCAGCAGAAACAGGAGCGTGCGGTGGCAAGGGCAGCGGCACAGCAGAAGAAGGGGCATGTGGTGGCAGGCCGCCTGGAGAGCAGAAGCGTGCGGCGGCAAGGGCGGCGGCACAGCAAGGCTCAACGGCAGCACCTGCCGCTCAACAGCAGTAGAGAGGCATGACAAATACGAGTGGCGACAGGGGCTGCAGCTGGAGGTACCACGGGAGCAGAGGGCGGCAGTCACAGATGTCCGCCACAATCTGTCGTCCCCCCTTAACCGCTCTCATCCCCCCTACAACTCTCTCCTCCCCCCCCCCCCCCCCCCCCCCCCACACAGCAACAAGCGCTGCAGTGGAGAGAGAAAGAGGGAAGGGAGGGACAGGCCGCTGGTCGGTCACACCTGCCACCCCCACATCTCCCCCCCTTCCACGGCAGAAGCTGCGAGAGGGAAGGGGGAGGGGGGGGGGGGGGGCGGCGTTAGCTGCTGCCGGTGCTGGCGCTGACGGTGGCGCAGGTGTAGGCTCCGGCGCTGGCGCTGGCGCTGGGTGCAGGTGTTGTCGTTGGCACTGGTGCTTGCGCTCCGCACTGGCGCTGGCGGCAGTCGCAGGCGCTGGCGCTGGCGGTCCGATCTGGTGCTGGCGTTTTCGACGGGCAGGGCGACGGGCGGAACGACGACAACGACGGGCAGAGCGCAGGGCGACGACGGGACGGGACGGGCAGGCGCATCGGGCGCGACGGGGCAGAGTGCGACGTGCTAACGGGACGGGACCGGTAGGCGCCTCGGGCGCGACCGGTGACGAGATAGGGCGACGGGGCCGCGGGGCCGTGCTAGGGCGACGGGGCCGCGACGGGCGACAGAGCCGCGGGGCCATGTTAGAGGCGACGGGGCCGCGGGGCCGTGCTAGGGCGATGGGGCCGCGGGGCCGTGCTAGGGCGACGCGGGGCCGCGGGGCCGTGCTAGGGGCGACGGGCGACGAGGAAAAATTTCCGCATTTTGCGCTGCAGCGTGGGTGGGCCCATGTTTCACGAAAGAAAATAGGTCCTAAGACCGTAGTAGCTCTTAATACCATGTCGAAACTAGTAGCATAGTAGGGAGGGGAAAGCTTAGGAGCCATGGCTAGTGTTGAGGCTAGGCATGGACTATCGAGAGAGTTGAGAAGGAGAAGAGGTATTTCACTATAGAGAGTGGAGTACAAATAGGGTAGGAAAGGTGGGTACACCACCAAGCAAGAAGTTATGATAACTACACTATGGCTAGAACTACATGCAGTTATAATATAATTCTAACACTGACAAACCTGGCCGAGTTGCAAAGTTGTCTGGGGTTCGTCAACTACGTGCGCCGGTCGTCCCCGACATGGCGAAGCTGACCGCCCCGCTGACTGACTTGCTGAGGAAGGGGGTTGAGTACACGTGGGGGGAGAAAGAGAAGACTGCCTTCTTGTCCCTAAAAACAAAATTGTGCTCGCCGCCCGTTCTGCACATCGCCGATCCTCACCGTCCGTTCGAGCTTGTCAATGACGCAAGTGACATCGTTGTCGGAGCCATACTGTTGCCAGACTTTGGGAACGACCTTCAGCGAGTCCCGCAAACTTCACCCGCCCGAGCACAACTACCCAATACATGACCGCGAATGTTGGCGATCGTGCACACGTTGAAGGTGTGGCAGTGCTACCTAACAGGAGCAGGAGTGACAGTACAGACAGACCATCGCTCGCTACAGTACCTTCACGCCCAACCGAACCTCAATCCACGGCAGATACGGTGGCTGGACTATCTGGAGTCCAATTTCCACTATGCAGTAAAGTACAAAAAAGGCGCTTCAAATATTGCTGACGCCTTCACCCGCCCCACAGCCCAACTGCATGCCATCCTACTAACTGGACCATTCACCCAACTACAGCACCAACCCATTTTTCACCACTGGTAATTCGCAGCACCCAATATAGGCTAAGGGAGTTTAATACATAAAAACTGGGAAAACTCACATCTAGGTACCGGCATACTCATTGCTACGGGAACTGCTACTACAAGAGGCACACTACGGAATTACCTCAGGTCACTTCGGGCTTGAAAAAATGTGATAGCAACTACAGTGGCAGTACTACTGGCCGGAGCTACTGACCGGCGAACAGCTCCATGTGGGATCGTGCCCCACGTGTCAGGTGATGAAGAGCTCGCGCAGAAAGAAACGGGACAACTGCAGCCGATTCCGCCTCCCGAGCGTGCCTGGCAGCAAGTAACAATAGATTGTGGCACGGGGTTACCTGCGAGCCCTGATGGTAGCAACGTAGTCATGGTCCTCGTTGATCGACTGACGAAAAAGGCCCATTTCGCTGTGTGCATGAAATCGATATTAGCCGAAGAAACCGCTTGCATGTTTATCGCAACCGTCGTCCGCCTGCACGGGATACCAGCCGCGATTATCAGCGACCGCGACACGGAGTTTACCAGCAACTTTTGGAAAAACTTGTGGGAGAAGTCCGGGACCCGTCTACAGTTCAACTCGTCGTACCACCCCGGACCGACGGCCAAATGGAGAGAACGAACCAGACCATGGAGCACATAATTCACTCCACGTGTGACGACCCGACAACCTGGGAGCAACAGTTGCCGCTGATCAAGTTCGCCTACAACAACGCCACGTCGGCAACAACGCAGCAGTCATTGTTTTACCTTAATTATGGGCAGAACCCTACAGTGCCCATGACGCCGAACCCGGACAATCCGACACCACTTGCGTAACAGTTTGCTGGAAACTTGCAAGCTGCCCAAACGCGCGCAGCAGAAGCAATTAAAAGGGAGAATGTTACCACTAAAAGAAACGCCGATCGCCACCGCCGCCCCGTGACGTACCAGTCAGGAGATTCCGTGCTGCTCGACACTCAGAACCTACGCTTGCCCGTTGTGCCGAAACTTCGCCCGTGCTACTATGGCCCGTTCCAGATCAGTCACATGATCACGCCCGTCACCGCCCACCTCCTGCTACCTGCTGACGGGTACATCAGCCCGTCATTCCACGTCAACTTACTTCGCCCATGCATCCCAACCACGAGCCAGCTGCCACACCATCGCCCACCATCAATGACGCGTTCTGCATCGGAGCCGATCGTCGACCCCGAGAAAATTCAGAGCCATCGGATTCGCCACCCAACAGGAGCCCGCAGGATTGAGTTCCTCATTCGCAGGAAGGACCGCACCCCCACATAAGATAGCTGGGTGCCCCTAGCCATCATCGAAAACCATCCTGTCCTCCAAATGTACCTGCGAAGCTGGGGATTCCACGATCTACACACACTCGCGTAGTGGAGGGGCTTCTTGGGGAGGGGGGTAGTTTAAGGAAAAAAACGGCATTCCTTGCCACAAACCTCAGCATCGCGTACAGGACCAACCGTTTCTTCGCCCGTTAATGCTAACAGTGTTTCACCGCCTTCGCGGGCCACATTTGCCAAACCAAGCATCGCTGTCTTGGCCCGACTCGGCCTGCGCTATCAAATGCATATAATTGTTATAGGGTGCAATGAGGTACTCCCTAGAGAGTACAACTCAGTTAGGGTTGCTACTTGTATTGCTTCCCAACCCTAATGCAAGCATTCCATTGTCTCTACATTCTAAGATGGTATCAGTAGGTTCGACCCTTACCCGACCCTCGCCTTGCCTAGCCTAGCTTGCTCCGTACGCTCCTCTGTGGTGCCTCTTGCCCTAGGTTCCGCCCTCCCTCCTAGCCCGTGTAGCCAGCCAGCTAGCCACCCGCCAGCCCCTCCCCTAGCGCCTAGTGCGAGCAGCGGCCTGCGCGCACTCACCAGCGCACACCAGCGTGCGCCCGCCAGCGCAGCTTGTCAGCGCCTACCAGCATGCACCCGCCAGCGCAGCCCGCTAGCGCGCACGCCAGCGCACCCCGCTCACGCGCATGCCAGCGCGGCCTGCCAGCACGCACGCCAGCGCAGCTCGCCAGCGCCTGCGCCAGCGCAACCCGCCAACGCGCACGCCAGCGCACACGCCAGTGCAACCCGTCAGCGCGCACGCCAACGCGCATGCCAGCACACACGCCGACGCAGCCCGCCAGCGCGCAAGCCAACACAACCCGCCAGCGCAAACTCTAGCGCAGCCAGCCAGCGCGCACGCCAGCACACACGCCAGCTTAGCACGCTAGCGCAGCCAGCCAGCGCCACACGCCAGCACAACCCACTGCAGCGCGCATTGCAGTGCACTGCCGCCATCTAGTGCCTCTCCCTCCCACTCCTGTGACCCATCCTGCCTCCCTGCGAGTCCCTGTCACCGTGCATTGTTACTGTCATTGGCAGCCCTCCCAGCAGCGGGTGGAAGCCGCATCACCACTCGCTAGCTCCGATTAGGGTTTCACACTAGCACATAGCCGGCCGTCCTTGTCCCGTTGTTTCTAGACTGATACTCCTAGGTGTTTTTGCTCCTCGCTCTTAGCTCGTTTTTCTCCGTGCTCCGGCCATACCTCGCCTAGTTCTACCTGGCGCTCCTAGCTGTCTTCGCTCTACGCTCCTAGCTAGGTTTGCTCCGTGCTCCGGCGGTACCTCGCCTAGTTCCACCTGGCGCTCCTCGTTGTTCTCCGTCCTCGCTCCTAGCTCCGCTTGCTCCGTACTCCAACCGCTCCTAGCCTACACTCCACTATGGAGTCCTCCTGCCGCCTTCGTTTTGATGCGGAGGGCCGCCCTATTGGGTTTATTACTGTTATGTGATGCTATCATTTGCATTCACGTCTGTCTGCCTCCCAACATATGTTCGTGCGTTGCATGCGTGGTGTGTGCAAGAATCTGTGTTTGGTGTGGTTTGGATTTTCTGATTGTGTGTGAATGTTATCCGGCTTGAGCAGATATCTGAAGTGACTCCTCTGCTCAAGAGCTTTCCGACGAACCAAGAATCGCCGCGATCGGAGCAAGAACGAGAAAGATATGATCGTTCGATGTTTTGATTGTGATGCGGCGACTATGGGAATTTGTGGGTTGACTCAATATGGGGTACAGACTTTTGGGGGTTGGGAAATTCGTCACCATCATTGTAGATGATGCCAAGTGGCTGGGAGAAGTAAAACCAGGTTGGCAAGTGTGGCCAAGATGGATGAGGTGGATGGCATGAGTTGGGAAAGTAACAAATGTCAAAGTTGGGGTGCCTACAGAGAGGGGAATTGTGTGGTATGGGGTTTCCTTGGTTGGGGACTCCCTAGGGACCTTCCCTCTCGTCCTCCTCATGCCCTTCTACCTGGTTCTTACTACTCTAACTTTCTTGTGTGAACTTGTGAGATAATTGTGATTGAGTTGAGTTTTTCTATGGCAGCATACCCTCTAGTGCGCCAAAATTCATAACTCGAGTTATACTCCATATTTTGATACACTTCAAATTGGGATAGATAGACACGGTCCACGAATTTGGGAGAATTCTAACTATGAATCTTTTGTCGACGATGTTTCTTGTGACGACGACGTTTCTGTCCAGAATAATAGTTGACGATTTTGAGATATTTTGTCCCCTAATCTTTATAGACTCCGTCCTTAGTCTCTAACAAGTGGTATCAGAGCTGATTAAGGACTTTGTGGAGAGTCTACTGAAGTGTGAAGACCCTCCTAGACCCACCATGGCCTGTGGGCGTGCCTAAGTGGAGTTCTGGAGGTTGCTTGTGACTTCCGTTAAAGGGGAACTCTGCCGAAATTTCGTTGGCACCAACACTTGTGGAAATTGAGTGGGACTTCGGTGTGGACAGCAAAGGGGGAGCTGGAACCTGTACTTGGGAGCATAGGAAATGAGTAAAGGGAGTGGAGATGCAGCTGAGAAGAGGAATGAGCCGTCACCATCCAAGATTGAGGCATTGGATGGCTCCAACTATGAGGAATGGAGCGGGCGGATGCGGAGTGCGTTTAAGCGTTACAAGCTGCTGAAATTTGCGATGGGAGAAGAGAAGATGCCGCAGGAAGGTGATGCCCGCGATCGGTGGATTGAGAAGAGCGCGGTGCTGTACGACCTAATCCTTCAATCGGTCAACAACGACATGTTCCAACACATCAAGAATTTGGTGGATTTGGATGATTCCGGACCAAAGGCGTGGAAGCTACTGCGCGACGTGATTCAGCCCAACACGTTGCCGATGGTGATTGTGTTGGAGAAGGAGCTGGCTACCCTCTCCATGCGACCGGGTGATGATGTGAAGCCGGTCCTTGACAAGATCAATGACACCTATGCGAGGATGGCAGCGGCGGGCAGCAATGTGTCGCAGATGCAGCAGTGCACCAAGATCATCTCGGTGCTCGACAACTCGTGGGACAACCTCATCCCCACCCTTAACACTCAGCAGGACCAGTGGACACCTGAGTGGCTACGGCAACAGATTCTGCAGGAGGACTTCCGTAGGCGCCACACGGGTGGTGGTGCTGCCAACAAAACTGTTGAGGGGTATGGAGCTGCAGGAGGCAGCAGAGGAAGAGGGGGAGGGAGAGGCCGAGGCCGTGGGAGAGGCTTTGGCAGAGGGAGAGGCCGAGGTGACTACAACGAGGGGCATGGGAGCTCTGGTGGCAGGGGGAGCACTCAAATGGAGGGTGCCTGCTGGTACTGCAAGAAGGCTGGACACCCGTGGTTCAAGTGTTTCAGCCGGCGTGAGGGATGGGCGCCTCCAGGCATGAAGCCGCCAAGTGGTGAACGTGCACGAGGTGGCGCTGTGCAAGGTTCAGGTGCACAAGGTGATGGTGCACAAAGTAAAGTCGACCCTGGGATGTTCCTCATGGTTGAGGATGTGAAAGGGAGTGAGGGTGATGTGGGCTCAGTTGGGAAGGTTGTGATGCACCCCCTCACTCACTGGGTGATCGATTCAGGTTGCACAAGTCACATGACCCCACGGGCAGATTTGCTTGACGAGGTAAAGCCCCTTGGAAAGATTAAGTTTGTGGCTGTCGTTTTAGGTGATTTTCTCCCTGTGATTGGTGTT
Source organism: Closterium sp. Naga37s-1 (assembly GCA_947471745.1). Taxonomy (NCBI): domain Eukaryota; kingdom Viridiplantae; phylum Streptophyta; class Zygnematophyceae; order Desmidiales; family Closteriaceae; genus Closterium; species Closterium sp. Naga37s-1. The sequence goes on from CANJKZ010000293.1 coordinate 445,279, forward strand.
GGGAATGCCAAGGTAATGGGAGCCAATGGGGGGCTTGTGGGGCTGGGGAATGTGCTGTTGGTTGAAGGTTTGTTCGCTAACCTTCTTTCTGTGTGCCGGCTGCAGAAGAGCAAGGCCAAAGTGACCTTCGGCCCAACCAGCTGTCGTGCAAAGCTTGGGAAGCTGTTGTTGTGGGATCTGGAGGAGAAGAACAGCTGCATCAAGGATCTGTGGCAGCTGCCCATCATCCCTTGGAATGGGAAACCACCAGCAACGGCAGCAGCTGCAGTAACGGCTAAAGCAACTACGGGAGGAGAGGAGACTACGCCAACTGATGGGGCCCTGGATGCAGTCAAGAAGGTGCAGCAGACACATCAGCCACATGGTGAGGTGCTTGCTGGTGTGGATGTGACAGCTGCATGGGCAAAGGCTTCATCTGGGAGTGGTGAGGCTGAGTGGGAGACGTGGCACGAGAGGCTGTGTCATGTGAATTTTCCTATGCTGCATAAGTTAGTGAAGGATGGGAGCTTGAAGGGGTTGGAGGTGAAGGGGGCGGCAAAGGAGATTGGGAGCAGCCCTACATGCCTTGAAACTAAATTCACCAAGTTTCCCTTCAGAAGCAGTACAAGACCAGCCAAGGCCACGCTCGCGCTTGTGCACATGGATGTGGTGGGCCCTACGAGGGCCCCTTCTCTCTCGGGCAGCCGCTACTTCTTAACCATTGTGGATGATGACACACGTGCGGTGTGGGTGTACCCTCTCAAGACTAAGGGGGAAGTGGCAGCGGCTGTTCTCAAGGAGTGGATGCCGAGAGCTCAAAGGGAGAGCGGACACAAGGTGAAGGTGATCCGCACTGACAACGGAGGAGAATTCATTGGCGCTGATTTTGAGGCGGTGCTGAAGAAGAAGGGGATCCAGCATCAGCTCACTGTGCCCTACAACCCTCAGCAGAACGGCGTGGCTGAGCGCTTCAACCGGACCCTGCAGGAAGGTGCTCGCACTCTCCTTGGGCGTGCAGGGCTGCCGGATCCGTTTTGGGTGACTGCACTGCGGCAGGTCGCCCTTGTGAAGAACAGGGTGTTGGCGACTGTGGGGGACAAACAGTGGGTCCTCTACACCAAGTGGTATGGGAGTGCACCAGCAGTCAACATGCTGAGAGCCTACAGCTGCATGGTGGTGTTTCATGTGCCTAAGGAGAAAAGAGGGGAAAGTTGGAGGCTTCTGGGAGATGGGGAGTACACTTGGGGCTTGCTAAGGATCACAAGGGCTGGTTGATATGGGACTTGACCAGCCAGCAGCTGATTGTGTCAAGGGATGTGAAGTTCCTTGAGTCCTTGTACTACAAGGAGTGGAAGCAGCAGCAGCAGAAGCTTCCTACTACACCGCTGATCATTGAGGATGATGAGGTGCAGCGGCCTTCAAGGCAAGTACAGGTCACTGTCTCAGAGGAGGAGATCTTTGGGGTAACCGAGGTTGGGGGAGAACTTGAGGTGGAGGAGCAGCAGCAGCAGCAGCAAGATGCTCCACCACGTACCCAACGTCCGCCAGACCGTCCTAGGAGGGATGTGCGCCCTCCTAACAGGCTGACCTGTCCTAGTTTTGGAAAGCCAAAGGTGGTATGGGCTGGGAGTGTGGCTGAGCAGTGTGATGAGGATGAGATAGCACACTGCTACTAGGCACCCGTCCTTGAGCCCAAGACGCTAGCTGAGGCCTTGAGTGGGCCCGATGCTGAGAAGTGGAAGCAGAGTGTGAAGGAGGAGTATGACTCTCTGCTGGAGAATGAAACGTGGGAGCTGTGTGAGCTGCCTCCTGGGAAGAAGGCCATTTCTTCCAAGCTGATCTTCAGGCACAAGTACGGACCGGATGGGGAGCTGACCCGCTACAAGTCAAGGCTTGTGGCTAAGGGGTTCGAGCAGACAAAGGGGAAGGATTTTGACAAGATTTTTGCTCCTGGGGGTAAGGGGACTACACTGAGAGTGATGTTGGGAACGGCTGCAAACCGCGGATGAAGGATCAAGCAGATGGACATCACAATTGCCTTCCTCAATGGGATTATTCTGGAGGAGCTGTACATGCAGCAGCCTGAGGGGTTGGATGATGGGAGCGGCAGGGTGTGCAAGCTCAAGAAGGCCATCTATGGCCTGAAGCAGGCTCCTCGCGCATGGTACCACAAGCTGGAGGAAACACTGCTGGCTGGGGGTTTAAAGAAGAGCGAGTGTGATCACAGCTTGTTCCTGCTGCAAGAGAAGGAGCAGTTCCTCATGCTCCTGGTGTATGTGGACGACATCCTTCTCTTCTCTGAGTCGTCTGCAATAATTGAGCATGTGGAGGAGATGCTGGAGATGCAGTTCAAGTGCTCGAAGATGGGAGATGTCAAGTATTATCTTGGGATGCATGTGGAGAGAGACCTTGACAAGGGAGTGTTGAGGTTGCACCAGAGGAAGTACTGTGAGGGGCTTGCTGAGAAGTATGGGCTACAAGATGGAGGAAAGCCAGCCACCCCACTACCTTCGGGTTTCACTGTAGAGCCCTGTGCTGATGAGGAGGTGGTGGGTGAGAGCGACAGGAAGCTATTTCATTCCATGGTTGGGGCACTCAACTATGCGGCTAACCACACGCGGCCTGACATTGCCTTTGCTACATCCAGACTTGCCAGTGTGGTCTCACGCCCCAGTCATGAGCAGCTATAATTGGCCAAGAGGTTGGTCTGCTATGTGAGTGCTATAGCATCTGTGGGTTTGGAGTACAGTGCTGTGAGGCAAAGGCAGCAACTGGGTACTGCTTGTTATAGTCACAGTAGGCTCCAATGTGCCTAAAACGAAAGATAGAGAGCACAGACGGATTTCTGCACAGCGGCTTCAAACGTTGATAGCGTTCTGCTCACAGCTGCAAATGACTTGATTCAAATCGGATCTGGAGCGTCTTCACTTCGTCTACAATTAGCAATTTAGATTGCACGATTTGATAAAGAATTGACGACACAGCGTCGGTTTGAACGAACGGTACTATGGCAGCCACTATAGTCTTAGAACACAAGATAGGAAGAGTTACGAGTTGGGAATGACTCCCAGCTCCTACAAACCCCAAGAGCCGAGGTACAGTGATGTGGAACAGTGCCACACTGTCCCCAACCATGAAGGGTCTCGAAACTACCCTTCACTAGGGCCTACACCAAGTGAAATGTTACACTACACAAAGTAATGTAACTATCTTCAATATCTTGAGGTGTACCCTTTTTGGCGAGCTTCGAAATCACTTGAGGCTTGACACCAAGGCTCGGGCTCTTCATCACAAACTCATCCTTCAGTTCTTGATGGGTCTGCTGCACACACCTGCGACACGCCGAACGTTCGACACAGGACAAAATAGAAACCGCGCACGACAAAATAGAAACCGCGCGCGAGACACAAACGACCGCGTAACACGCGTCTAGCGATAACTCGCTATTGACTCGACACACACACTCGACATCATGACTCAACATTCACACACAATTATAAGCATGAAATATATATTATCCCATGCCCTCATACCATTCCATACACACACACATTCACGCACACGGACAACAAGCCGAGTGCAAACCGTAGGGTTGCACCAACAAACTCCCCCTCGGATTGTTGGCCTTAGGATATGTTGCTCTCTCAGTTCAGAGCCATCCCAGCCAGCTTGCAACACTTCCAATGCTGCTGCTCCACCAGCCTCTTGGTCATCATGTCAGCCGGCTGCCCCGTGGTCTTCACGTAGCGCAACTCAACTTCACCCGCGGTTACCATGCTCCTCGTCCAATGTCACTTCACCCTCATGTGCTTCGTGAGTCCATGCAACACAGGGTTCTTAGCAAGAGCAATGGCACCCTGGCTGTCACATTACAGTGGGGTAGGTCCTTGCTGCTCCTCCCCCAATTCAGCCAACAAACGCCGCTGCCACACAATCTCCCGTACGGCACGGAAGAGTGCCATGTACTCGGACTCCACCAAGCTCAAAGCTTGGTCAACCTGCTTCTTGCTCTCCCAAGCAGTTGGGCCTCCACCAACACAGCATATGAAGCCTCCCACACTTGTCATGTCCTCTGGTTCTGATGCATATGAAGCATCCGAGTAGGCGGTGAGGAACAAACGCCCGGGTTCAACACCATCCGCGCCCTTTTGGCGCCTTTGTGCCGCCACCGAGTATTGCAGCCCAACGGTCGGTGTTTGGCCAAGATACTTGGCCACCCTCATTCCAGCTGCTACCTGCTCCTCATTAGGGCATTGCACAACCCTAGCCAGCTGCCCGGTAGCAAACGCGACGTCCGGTCGGGTGTTTACCGCCGCATACATGAGGCTGCCCACCAACGAGTGAAATCGGCGCCTCTCCTCTTCACCAACGCTCTCCTCCTCTGGTCCCTTCACATACTTGAACCCAGAGGGAAAGGGTGTAGCCACATGGCCTTCACTCTGCCCAAAGTTGGCAGCCAATGCCTCCAGGTACTTTCGTTGATGCACCCGCATGCACCGCTTCTCCACATCTCGTTCGATGTGGAGCCCAAGGTAGAAGCTCACGTCACCAAGGGCCTTGCACTTGAACTTGTCTTGAAGCTTCAGCATCACCTCCTTCACAAGGTCAGAAGAGGGTGAGAAAATGAGGATGTCATCCACATAAACCACCATGAAACTCCTCTGCTCCCCCTCGCCAAGCATGAACAAGGAGTGATCGGCCGTTGAGGGAGTGAAGCCGATCCCCTCCAACACTTCGCGCAGCTTCATGTACCATTGCCTAGGGGCCTGCTTCAGCCCATAGAGGGCCTTCTTCAGCTTCCACACTCTGCCACTACCATCATCAAACCCCTCTGGCTGCGCCATAAAAATTTCCTCCTCAAGGATGCCGTTAAGGAATGCCGTTACGATGTCCATTTGCTTTACTACCCATCCTTTGATGGCGGCTCCCGCGAATAGGGTTCGCAGCGTCGTCGGCTTCACCACAGGGGCAAACAGCTCCTTGAAGTCCACCTTCTCCTTCTGCTGGTACCCCTTGGCTACAAGCCTAGACTTGTAGCGCTCGATCTTGCCGTCGGCATCCGACTTGATTTTGAAGAGCCACTTGGACGTTATCGCCGTACGCCCCTCCGGTAGCTCCACCAATTCAAATGTGTCATTCTCCTCAATGCTCTTCAGCTCACTCTCCATGGCCTTCTTCCACTCCTCAGCATCACTACTCTCCAAAGCCTCCTTGAGAGTTGCTGGTTCTCCCGGCATCTCCACCGGAGAGAAGAACGCGAAGGCACACTCCTCGTAGTCACTCTCCTCGTCGTCTCCGACCATCATTGCCGCTCCGGCCAGGGCTGTCTTGCCCTGCTTTCCCGGCGCATCATAGGTCAGCCTATTAGGGGGTTGAACTCTCCTCTTCCCCCTTCCTTCCTCCTCAGCTGCAGGGACTTGAAGGCCTTGGCGTTGCTGCGGTGTGGCTCGAATCCGTGGAGCACTCGTAGTACGGGAAGGGAGTGACGGTGCACGCTCGCTCACTTGCTGCACCTCCTCCTCTTCTTCCTCTGCATCATTGGCCTCCTCTCCCCCATTCACAAGGGAGGATTGCCTTGTGGTTGTGCTGCCGCTGCTCAGCTCCAAAGGCAGCTCCACATGCTCCAAACCGGAACTCTTCACCTCCCCAAACCGCACGCCTATCTTCGCCTCATTCTCCGCCTTCCAATCCTTGTACATGAAGTTCTCCATGAACTTGCAGTCCCTGCTCACCAAGAACTTCTTGGTGAATGGGTCCCAAAGAAGCCATCCCTTGCTGTTTTGAGCCATGCCCAAGTGCACGGCCCACACCGCCTTGGCACCAAGCTTGTTGTGCCGAAGATGCTTAGGCACGAGCGCCATGCACATGCACCCGAACACCCGAAGCATATCCACCTTTGGCTTCCTTCCTAGCCACTCCACATAGGGCACCCATTTGTCTGCTCCCACATGAGTCAAGGCTCTGTTCTTGGCCACACACGCGCTCCGCACCGCATCAGGCCAGAAATAGTCGGGTAGCCCGGCTTCAATGAGCAACCCGCGTGCCGCCTCCGTGATTGTGCGGTTCGCTCGCTCGGCGATGCCGTTCATTGCAGGGGAGTATGGCATGGTGAGGGAGTGCCGAATACCATTCTTCTTCAGCCACAACCCAAACTCCTTGCTCAGGAACTCTCCCCCTCGATCGGTGCGGATTGACTTGACTAGACGGTCTTGTTGCCGCTCCACCATCGGGAACCAATCCGTCTTCAACTTTTCAGCCACGTCGCTCTTCTTGGCCAGCACGTACACCCAAGTCATGCGGGTGTAGACGTCGACAATGGTGAGAAAATACTCAGCTCCAGCAGCTCCAAGCTTCAGGGGGCCCACCACGTCCATCACCACCTCATCAAGCGGTGCCTTTGCCGTTGCCTCCGAACTAGGGAACGGAAACCGGGTGAACTTGGCTTGAATGCACGTCGGGCAGCCAAGCACCTCATCGGGCTCCCCCTTCACACGTATGCCAGCAACATTCTCATTCTTCACTAGCTGCTGCAAGATGGGCAGGGCCACATGCCCCATGCGCCGATGCAAGGTGAGCCAATCACACTCCCCCGTAGCCGAAGTTGGATTGGAGAATGCCGCGCTCGCAATAGCGCCCCACATACTCTCTCCGTAGTCCTCCTCCGCTGCTGCCTCTGGGTTCTCCTCACCCTTTTGCTGCTCCTTGGTTGCTGCACCACTCTCCTTAGGTTCACTGAACTTGCTGGTCCCTCCAGGTTGGCTCTTCTTGAGCTCATTCTCCTTAGCGCGACCGTTCGCGCCATCGTCGCTACCGACCGCTCCATCCTTGGTGCTGATGCTTGCTGCCACTTGCCTCTCCTTAGGCATAGGGACCACTGGGATCTGCCACATCTCGTTGTAGACATCCCTGTCCTCATGAAGGTCCCAAAGAACTTGATCGCCAAGCCTTGCGGTGTAGGTCTTGGCTCCCTTCGAGTTCGTGTCCATGCCGGCCTTTGCCAACCGCCGCACGGAAATCAGGTTTGCAGCAAGGCTGGGCACCCAAAGCACGTTCTTGAGGCCCACCATCTTCCCATCAGCACCCTTGAACATGGCCTTGCCCATGCCTTTCACCTCTGCTCGCTGCCCCAAAGCCGATGTGACATGCTTCACCGGTGACGGCTCGAGTTCGGTGAGCAAGTCCGGGCGAGGTGTCATGCTATAGGTAGCGCCACTATCAATCACCCAATAGTCCAGGGGGTGTAGGGTCACCTTCCCCACAGCTGCTGGCTCCTCAAAGCCTTCATCCTTCTCTGGACCAGCCGGTACTTGCGTCGACACGAAGTAGAATAGACCCGGGTATCGATCGTCGCTCGGGTCCTTGTCGTTGTCTCCGCTCTTCATGTTTGCAGCTCCGCCACCGCGACCGCCACGGCCTCCACGGCCTCGTCCTCTCCCTCCTCCTGCTCCTCTACCCTCTTGGCCTTGAGCAGGGGTCCAACCATCAGGGAGTTTGTAGCAGTCGCGCCACATGTGTCCGCTCTTGTAGCAATAGTGACACTCGCCGTCGAATCGGCCGCGACCGCGTCCGTAGCTCTTGTCGTCGCTGCCGTAACCGCCACTCCCGCGGCCTCCGCCGAAGTTGCTGCCACCAAACCTTCCTCCCCCTCGTCCTCTGCCTCTTCCTCGACCATATCTACGGCCGATGCTCGCTGCCCCAACGCCATCCGCACTCGCCAACTCACGGCGGCGGAAATCCTCTTGAAGGATAGCTCGCTTCACGTCTTCAAGCGAGAGGCGGGGCAAGTCGCGATTAAGGTTGATGATGAGTGAGGACCATGACTCAGGGAGTAGGGCCAGCAACTTGGTCTTCTTTTGGAGCTCACTATAGTTCAAATCAGCTCCCTCAAGCCGCGTCAACAAGTCGAAGAATTTCTGCACCCCTTCTTCAACCGCTTCATCCTCTTCAATTCGTAGTGTCACCATTTGCCGTTCCAACACCACAGCTACCGCCGCTGTTGCAGGAGCGTGTACACCCTTGAGAGCAGCCCATGCCTTTGGTCCCTTCTCTGGTTCACGCTGGAAAGGCTTGATGTGACGGATCTGGCTGCTCCCCAACCCTTGCCCTAGTAGGAGGTAGCCTTGTGCGCTCTTCCGCACCCACGGGCTCTTCTCCGGGTCGTTCTCGGGGCGCTTCTCCGTTCCTTCCATCACCTCCAGCAGGTCATAGTGATCAAACACGTTCTCCATTCTGAAGGACCACTCAGCAAAGTTGTCACCGTTGAACTTGTCAAGGCCAAACACTCTAGGCTCGTCCCTAGATGGGCCAACACTTGGTTGCACGGGCGCCATGGCTGAGTCACGGGGTTGGCCTTGAGCTTGGGCTTCTCCACTGCCACCAGCACCTCTGCCACCCCTTTCCTCAGGTACAGCAATTGTCGAAACTGCTCCAAGGGGCTCTGATACCACTTGTTATAGTCACAGTAGGCTCCAATGTGCCTAAAACGAAAGATAGAGAGCACAGACGGATTTCTGCACAGCGGCTTCAAACGTTGATAGCGTTCTGCTCACAGCTGCAAATGACTTGATTCAAATTGGATCTGGAGCGTCTTCACGTCGTCTACAATTAGCAATTTAGATTGCACGATTTGATAAAGAATTGACGACACAGCGTCGGTTTGAACGAACGGTACTATGGCAGCCACTATAGTCTTAGAACACAAGATAGGAAGAGTTACGAGTTGGGAATGACTCCCAGCTCCTACAAACCCCAAGAGCCGAGGTACAGTGATGTGGAACAGTGCCACACTGTCCCCAACCATGAAGGGTCTCGAAAATACCCTTCACTAGGGCCTACACCAAGTGAAATGTTACACTACACAAAGTAATGTAACTATCTTCAATATCTTGAGGTGTACCCTTTTGGGCGAGCTTCGAAATCACTTGAGGCTTGACACCAAGGCTCGGGCTCTTCATCACAAACTCATCCTTGAGTTCTTGATGGGTCTGCTGCACACACCTGCGACACGCCGAACGTTCGACACAGGACAAAATAGAAACCGCGCACGACAAAATAGAAACCGCGCGCGAGACACAAACGACCGCGTAACACGCGTCTAGCGATAACTCACTATTGACTCGACACACACACTCGACATCATGACTCAACATTCACACACAATTATAAGCATGAAATATATATTATCCCATGCCCTCATACCATTCCATACACACACACATTCACGCACACGGACAACAAGCCGAGTGCAAACCGTAGGGTTGCACCAACACTGCTGATTTGGGCAAGGGGGAGATGCTCTTGAATTGCTACACCGACGCTAGCTTCAACTCAGTGAAGGCGGATGGCACTAGCATTGGAGGCTATGTGTGCCTGTTTGGAGGTGGTGCAGTGAGCTGGCGCAGCAAGAAGCAGAACGAGGTGGGGCTGTCCTCGTGTGAGACTGAGTACATGGCCCTTCATCATGGGGCGAAGGAGGTGGTGTGGCTGAGGCGTTTGTTGGAGGAGATTGGTGTTTGTCAGAGGGAGCCGACTATGATGTTCTATGACAATGAGTCAGCTGTGAAGCTGGCCAAGAATGCATGTCTTCATGGGCTGACAAAGCATATCAGGCCCAAGTGGCACTGGGTGAGGAGGCTCCTGGACAAGGAAGTGCGGTTCGAGATAGTGAAGACCCAGCAGCAGGCGGCTGATATTTTCACCAAGCACCTGGCTGAAAATGAGCATTGGAAGGGGATGAAGCTTGCTGGAATGAGTGTGCATTGAGGGTGCATGCTTTAGCTATGGCATATGGGATGATGGTAGGCAGCCAGAGGGGGAGTTTGTTATGTGATGCTATCATTTGCATTCACGTCTGTCTGCCTCCCATCATATGTTCGTGCGTTGCATGCGTGGTGTGTGCAAGAATCTGTGTTTGGTGCGCTTTGGATTTTCTGAATGTGTGTGAATTTTATCTGGCTTGAGCAGATATCTGAAGTGACTCCTCTGCTCAAGAGCTTTCCGACGAACCAAGAATCGCCGTGATCGGAGCAAGAACGAGAAAGATATGATCGTTCGATGTTTTGATTGTGATGCGGCGACTATGGGAATTTGTGGGATGACTCAATATGGGGTACAGACTTTTGGGGGTTGGGAAACTCGTCACCATCACTGTAGATGATGCCAAGCGGCTGAGAGAAGCAAAACCAGGTTGGCAAGTGTGGCCAAGTTGGATGAGGTGGATGGCATGAGTTGGGAAAGTGACAAATGTCAAAGTTGGGGTGCCTATAGAGAGGGGAATTGTGTGGTATGGGGTTTCTTTGGTTGGGGACTCCCTAGGGACCTTCTCTCTCGTCCTCCTCATGCCCTTCTACTGGTTCTTACTACTCTAACTTTCCTGTGTGAACTTGTGAGATAATTGTGATTGAGTTGAGTTTTTCTATGGCAGCATACCCCCTAGTGCGCCAAAATTCATAACTCGAGTTATACTCCATATTTTGATACACTTCAAATTGGGATAGAGAGCCACGGTCCAGGAATACAACATACTCGAATTTGGGAGAATTCTAACTGTGCGTCTTTTGTCCACGACGGTTCTTGTGACGACAACGTTTCTGTCCAGAATAATAGTTGACGATTTTGAGATATTTTGTCCCCTAATCTTCATAGACTCCGTCCTTAGTCTCTAACAATTACCTGGCTCCACCAGGCTCAGTGCCACCTCACCAATCAGCGTCAGGACGGTGCCACCCTGTACGCCCACGCGTCTGGCGCCCTCTAGGCCCCCCGGCGTCCCGACTCCCTGCCTACTGAGCCCGCTCCCACTGCCGACGTGCAGGCGGACTACTACAGGCTTTTCTTGGCGCGGGACGTTTGGGACTCTCGTGACGCTGCGGCTGCTCTCGCGCCGACATACCTTCTCCCACCAACTGAGGCTGTTCACTTCTCCTAGGTGGAGACTGCGAAAGGGGTGTTACGATGCTATTGTTGCGCGTTATTCCACCCCTTCCTCTGCCTCCCTCAGCCACCTCCTTATGCCGTTTGTGTTTCTCGACCTTGCCACTCACCTGCGGTCCCTCGACACTAGTTACCGTGTTGCCTCTACTGAGGCTCAGATTCTCCTTCCCCCCCCTCCTACGTGGCTCACCGTGCACTGGTTAGTCACTCGCCTCCCTGACCGCCTCTCCTCTGCTTGTGACGTGCTTCTTCAAAAGCACCCTAGTGAGCTTACGATCGATCTTCTTGAGAGCACTCTCTCTCCTCTTTGTTGCCTCTGCCACTGACACAGTAGCTCCCCATTTCTTTGAGGGGTGTGCTGTCCCTCAGCTTCCCACCTTCACTGCTACTCATGCCACTGCTGCGGTGTCTGACTCTGGGGAGACTGCAGCTGTCTCTACCGCTGGTTGGCAGAAACGGGTCAAGGGTGGCAAGAAGGGGGGGAAGGGGGGTGGTGGCGGTGGGGGTGGCGGAGGTGGAGCTGGGAGTGGCAGTGGTGGCGGTGGAGGCGGTACTGGTGCACCTAGAGGAGGCGACCCTGGAGGTGGTCCTGGACAGGCGGGCCCACCAGGCGGGTCCACAGCAGCACTGGGCCCCCCCGCAGCAATGGGGACTTGGAGGTCCGGGGAGCACTGGCCGCAGTGGGAGCACTGCCAGCTAGGGCCCCCGCCCCCCTGGGCGCGACTCCGGCCCCTGCGACTACTGGATCCTCACGGGACCGCAGTCCCTGTGTCTGCGGGCGCGACGACCACTCTGCAGCGCGGTGCTTCTGCCGCCTTGACGACCTCTACTGTGCGTGTCACGGTCACGAGGGACGCACCCCGCGTTGGGCACAGCTGTTAGTACGTAAGATTCCTGTATTTGAACTGTCTATGGATGAGGCTCGTCAGTATGCTTTGTATGCTGATGTTGACTATAGTGCTGATGGATCTGTTTGCTCATGTGTTTCTAGACTAAAATCCTTGCCTGTTGCTAGTGTAGATTTGTGCCTCTCTAGTCTAAGTGCTTGTGTGGCTGCCCTAGGTGCTTCCGCGACCACACGAATCTCACACCACTCCTTACTCCTGTTTTGGTAGCTCTGGCTGATCCTACCTCAGGACCAGCCGTTGCGCGCAGCTCCACCACCCTCCCGTGCCCTGTGGTCCCTTCTGGTGTCCTTCGAGGTCTCCACATCCCCTCATTCATTCGGAACTTGGTGGGTGTTGGATACCTCCAGGATAGAGGGATCACAGTTACCTTTCTCGGGGGCGGGAGGACTGCGGTCTGCACGGACGCTGCCACCGGTGTCGTTCTTGCTACGTTCACCAGGGAGCCTTGCTCCGGTCACTACATTCTGCACACTGAGTGCTCCCATGTCCAGGTTGCTGTGTCCAGTCAGGTTGCGGTGTCTGGTCAGGTGGCTGTGTCCGATCTGGTGGATGTGTCCAGTCTGGTTGCTGCGTCTTGCTCTTACCGTTCACTCTCTCACCCGACAGTCTTGTGGCACCACCGTCTTGGTCACCCGTCCCTCCAACGCCTCAGCAGCATGGCTAGCCAGCGTCTTGTCTCAAGTCTCCCGCGTGTCTTTGAGTCGCTCGCTCGTTCGTCTGCGCTGCCCTGCACTCCTTGCGTCGAGGGTCGGCTGCGCGCCACTCCTCACTCCTCCTCCCTTCGTCCGGCCACCGCTCCCTTCGAGCCCTCCACTTGGACGTCTGAGGCCCAGCCCCTCGTGCTGGGCGTGAGCAGGAGCGCTTCTTTCTAGTGGTCATTGATGACTACTCCAGCTACACCGCGGTGTTTCCTCTTGCGAAGAAGTCTAAGGTGACTTCTACACTGATCCGGTGGCTCCTGGCCACGGAGGGCACTTGTGGTGGTCGTGTCCGTTGACTCCACTCCGATCGTGGGGGTGAGTTCCGCTCCGACGTGCTTGCCGGGTTCTGCGACGAGCAGGGCATCACCAAATCATGGACGCTTCCGGGGGGTTGCTGATTGCCGCATTGGCTTGGTCAAGGAGATCGCCCGCACCTCCATGATCCATGCCCGTGCGCCCCATTTTCTGTGGCCCTACGCGGTTTACTACACTGCCCAACAGCTGAACATCTCGCCTCGTGTCTCATGACCAGGAGATTCACCGACCAGTCTTTGGAACGGGTCCCCTGGTGTTGCGTCGGAGTTTCACGTTTGGGGCTGCCTTGCGCTTGTCCGCGACACCTCTGCCGATAAGCTCTCAACTCGCGCCATCCCCTGTGTCTTTCTTGGTTTCCCGGTGGACTCTCCTGACTTTTCGTTTTACCACCCGCCCCTCCACCAGTTCTTTGACTCCCGTGACATCCGGTTTGACGAGTCCGTGTCTTACTACACACGGTACCCCTGTCGAGGTCTCCCGGTCCCCCCTCCTCCTCTTTTCCTCGCACCCTCTCCTCCTCCTGCTCCCGCTCCTCCGATACCCCCGCCCCCCCCTGGTCATGCCCCGTCAGGTGTGTCTCACGCTACCCCTCTACTCTTGGTCACGTGTCAGGTAGCGTCTCCCTCCTCGCAGTCCTCCTCACGGTCCCCTCAGCAGCCTTCGGCACTTCCGCGACATGTTATTGTGGACTCAGGGGGTGCTGGAGCTGGAGGTGCTGCCACTGGAGGTGCTCGGTCTGGGGGTGCTCTTTTGAGGGGTGCTGGAGCTGGAGGTGCTGGCCCTGGAGGTGCTAGTTCGGGGGGTGTTGGAGCTGGAGGTGCTGGCACTGGAGGTGCTATCTCTGGGGGTGCTGGAGCTGGAGGTGCTAGTTCTGAGGAGACTGGCGCTAGAGGCACTACTACTGCGCCTCCCCACTGCCATGACACACGTCTCCAGGCGGCTCGCCGCGATGAGCGTGAGGAGCAGGAGCGGTTGGAGTAGGAGAGGCGGGAGCTGCAGTAATTGGACCTGCAGGAGCAGGAGGAGGAGGAGGAGGAGGAGGAGGAGGAGGAGGAGGAGGAGGAGGAGGAGGAGGAGGAGGAGGAGGATGAGGAGGAGGAGCAGCAGCAGCTGCCTCTTGTGCGGCAGTTGTTCCCAGCCATGAGTGGCCTTCGGGCCCTTGGTCTTCCCTCCTCTTCTCCTTTCCGCTCCCAGTCTCCCCCTGCCTTCGGTCCTACGTTTCCTCCTTCGGATGCGTCACCCGCTGTTTCCCCTCCTCCTTGATCCCCGTCTCCTCCTCCCGTTGTCCCGCACTACCGTATCTATCCCTGTCCTCCGCGTGCTCGTCCCTCCTCTACCACTGACGACCACCGCACTGCCCTCTTTTGTTCTAGTCGTCGCCGTTCTCCACCTGCGTTTGTTCTCCCGTCACCTCCTCAGTCGTCTCTCACCGTCTCCTCTAGTCTTAACTCTGACTACTACCGTTTGCTTGCCCTGTTGTCTCTCGTGTCCTCGCCGCTCTTGTCACTGACCCTCGTGCCTCTCTGTCGTCTGTCTTGGCTCTTACTGCCGCCATAAGTGACGTTACTACCACCCGCCGCCTTGACTACGCCACGCGTGTAGTGGCTGCCCGTCCTCTGTCCGTCGAGGGTGAGTCTGCCCTTGGCTGTGACCTCCTCGAGGACAGGTAGTTTGAGCTGGAGTTCTTGGCAGCCACTTCTCCCTCTTTTTGTGCTATGCTGCTTTCCCATGAGGGAGATCCCTACGCCCTTGACATACCGACTCCTCGCACGTACCGTGAGGCAGTGTCAGGGGAGTGGGCATCTCAGTGGAAAGCGGTCATGGACTTAGAGTTGGCTTCTTGGAGATCCATAGGCACCTACATTAACGCAGTTCCCCCTCCCAGGGCGAACGTTGTCGATGGCATGTGGCTTTTCAAGGTGAAGCGGTTGCTTGGATCACCCCCTGTGTTCAAGGCGCGCTACGTGGCTAGGGGCTTCAGTCAGCGTGAGGGAGTTGACTTCTTCCAGTCCTTCGCACCAACCCCAAAGATGACGACTCTTTGGGTGTTCACGTAGCTGCACAGCGAGACTACGAGTTGCACTCTCTCGACTTCTCCACTGCGTTTCTCCAGGGCCACCTACACGAGGAGATATGGCTGCGACGTCCTCCTTGCTTCACTGACACCTTCCCATTTGAGACCCAGTGGAGCCTGAGGCGACCAGTCTATGGTCTCCGCCAGTCGCCCCGTGAGTGGCACGACACTCTTCGCTCCACGCTTCGTGACCTTGGGTTTCGTCCTTCTTCTGCCAACCCATCGCTGTTTGTTCGCGCTGGCTCTACTCCTTTCTTTATTGTGGTCTACGTCGATGAACTTGTCTTTGCTACAGCAGACAGGGCAGCTCTGGCTGAGGTGAAACTCAAACAGCAGAAGAGACACACATGCACTAACCTCGGTGAACTATGACGCTACCTTGCCTGCAGATCACCAGGGACAGATCCGCTCGCACCATCACACTGACGCAGTCACACATGGTGCAGCAGGTCCTTCGGTGGTTCGGGTTTCAGTTCTCCACCACACAGCTCACTCCTCTTGCTGTCGACCATAGACTCACTTGCCATTTTCCCGACGAGCCCTTTGAGTCCAGTGGTCCCTACGTAGAGCTTATGGGCTGCCTCATGTACCTGATTACTTGTACACGACCGGACCTCGCCTTTCCCCTCAGCGTCCTCTCTCGCTTTGTTGCGATTGGGAGACACCGTCCTGTTGACTGGACGGATGTTGTGAGGGTGGCGAAGTACCTGGCGACTACATTAGGCATGGGGCTTGTGCTCGGAGGGACAGAGCCAGTTGCGTTGACCGGTCAGTGTGACTCTTCCTACGCCGACGACGTGGAGCCTCAGCGCTCGACTCAGGTTTACTGTTTTAGTCTGGGTGCTGGTGCTGTGTTGTGGAGGTCTACACGGTCGTCGTCTGTGGCTTCGTCCAGTGCAGATTCAGAGATCTACGCTGGTGCCATAGCTGCGCAGGAGCTTCGATGGCTCACATTCTTGCTCACCGACCTTGGTAAGCGGCATCGCTCTGCACCGACCTTGTTTGCTGACAACAAGGCCATGATCCTCCTGTGTCGAGAGCCTCGACTGGAGAGCAGAGTGAAGCACATTGACGTGAGGTACTTTCTCATGCGAGAGTTGCAGCGACGCGGTCAGGGACGCTTGGACTTTGTGGCCTCAAAGACCAACACTTCCGACGTCTTCACCAAGGCCTTGGCTTCTGTGTGCAGCTAGGGCTTGTTGAGGTAGGCCTTCTGCTGCTGTAGCCTTGTTGTTTGCTCTACTTGTTTTGCTTTTTTATATATCCAAGTGAACTCTTGAACTGGCCTTGTGGCCTCTTGTTTGTGCTCGGAGTGTGTGGTGACTCTGAGCGCCACCCTGAGCTTTGTTTTTGCTGCTTGTTCTTGACTGGTCTTGTGACCGTTGTTTCGCTTGCAAGTCTTTGGGTGCCCCTCACTTAGCCTATTGGGGTGTATCAAATGCATCTAATTGTTATAGGCTGCGGTGAGGTACTCACTAGAGAGTACAACTCAGTTAGGGTTGCTACTTGTATAGCTTCCCAACCCTAATGCAAGCATCCCGTTGTGTTTACATTCTGAGATGCGCTTCGGGGCTAGCCCGAACCTCGCTGCAAGCATCGCACTAGCTAGCTCACGCACATCGCGTTACCGTTTGCTAGTTTTCGCAATAAATGTTCGCTCATGCCTTCGCTCACATTTGTACTCGTTTGCCACTTAGTGCAATCCTCGCTACTTCGATACATTGCACCAGGGCTTATTTTTGGATTTTGCCTACTCACGATTAGCAGTGTAGACATTTCAAAACCCTTCTGAGCAGTGTGTCCTTTTTGGAAACACTGATGGATCAGTGTAACTTGAAGTTTTGAATTTTTTTAGTGTAGGCGGCATTAGTGTATGTATATATTTTACCCTGATTGTACTGTAGGCGGCTCTGTATGTGCTGGCAACAACCAAGCCCGAGGCCCAAATTGCGCAAGATTACTAATCCCGTGCAAGTTGGGCTGCTGGTGGGGGGGGGGGTTGTGAACTCAAAAGTTGAGCGCAGTGGCTTGTCTGGTTTCGTTGCAACACTTGTTTTTTTGCCGAGTCAGCAAGCTTCCTAGGGGGAACGTGTGTTTGGGGACCTCGAGTCCCAATTTGCCGAGTCGAGAAAGTTGAAGTTTATGCAGTGAGTGCAGCTTCGACCAATCAGGTTGCATCGCCCCCACAGTAAGGGTAGGTTGCAAGCAGACACTGAGTAACGCGGTGTCGGTTGTCAGTACTCACGTGCTGGCGTCGTCGTGCATCATTACGAAATTGGGTGTATCGTTACGAAATTTCTAGGAAATTTCGTCCCGATAAGTAGAGTTTCCGAAGACGGGGTGGGGGGGGTTCCCTGTACGCTCTTCAGGGTAATCTTCGCTAAGGAAAAAATTACCCCAGAGCATCAGTGTGGCCTAAATCGTTACACTGACATATCAGTGTAACACTAATCCCCAAAAAAAACCCCAACCCATCAGTGCAGGCCCTAAATTTCACCCTTACAATCAGTATAGCAGTGTAAATTACGCTGATAAAATACCAAGCCCTATTGCACCCGTAACAATATTGTAAAACCCAAGCACTCATATTGTTTGGTCATCTGGAGACATTTACAAATAATTGTTACGCTAGTTTGTCGGTTGTTCGAATACGAAGCACATGCCCTTGTCACACGTGCATCTGTACATCCGTTCCGTACATCCTTGTTGAGAAGCTAAGTTCTGCCAGCCACCAACCATTTTCCATCGCTAATCTAAGATGGCGTTCCCACGCTTGCCCGCCATCAGAGTTTCCCCACCAGCATGCAATTTGGGCAGGATGGTGTCCAAGGTGGGAGCTTGTCCACTTTGGACATCACGGTTTTTATGCATGACGACCTAACATGCGATAACAATTTCAAACACCTTTTTCGCTCCCAATCAAAGAGCAGAGTCTGCATTCGCCATTCGGGAGTAAGTAGTAGATGGCGAGTTCAGGTGTAGTGACATAAAGTTTCTATGCGTTCGAGTGTAGAAATAGCTCTGGGTCTCATGCACCTAAATTGGCAGTGTACCAATTTTTGTAGGGTTTTTTTTTTCCCCCGTTTTTTCCCCCAGACTAAATCTGTGAACCTGCCCGTCGAGTTAATTGCACTCCATGACTTGCGGATGCCGTCGTCAGCTGTTAGATTGAGTTACCAGCAGAAGTGAAATCTAGATCGTACGGCCCAAATTAGCTTCTTACTGATGGGCAAAGTCCGAGCCACATTTGCCCCAATTTCCTCACATTTTACAACTTGGCGAACCGCGTGGGAGAAATTCAATGGCGGGCAAACGTGGGAGCGCCACCTAATTAACCCACTCCCACTAATCCTGACTCCTCGCTAGGAACGGGAGTGACAGGAGTTACGGAAACCCTAACTTCAGTAGTCGATTCAGTGAATCGAGTCGAATAGTTGTTCTTAATCGAGTCGAATAGTTGGTTCTTATTACGAGTTCGAAGCCAGCAAACCTGGAGCGCGATAGTTCTCACCGTGACGGCTTTGCCTCGACCATCGGGGGATGAAGACCGTAGCAACCCTTTTTCTCGGCACGCTGCTCCTGCTGACGTGGCACGCAGTTTTGCGAGTCGAGAGCGCGCCTTTCGCCGAGTCCCAGAGTGCGTGCCGCACATGGTAGTATCCTTGACCGCCGTACCCCTGGTAACATCTAGAAAGCGGCATTTTTGCCGAATTTACTTTTGAGTCGACTTTAGTCAACTTCAATCACCCGGGTGTGTACCGCCATGGTAGTATCCCTGGCCGCCGTAATCCTGGTAGCATCCAGGATGCGGCATTTTAGCCGCAATGGCCACTGGATGTTGGGACGACGATGTTCGGGGTGCTGACTCCAAGCTGCCAGCTTTCGATGTCTGCTCACCTTCTTACGACGTATGCTGACCTGCGCGCGCACAGCATAGAGTAGCACAAAGAAAAGATGGAATGTGGTGAGAGGGAATGTGTGAGAGGGAATGTGGTGAGAAGGAATGTGGTGAGAGGGAATGTGGTGAGAGGGAATGTGGTGAGAGGGAATGTGGTGAGAGGGAATGTGGTGAGAGGGAATGTGGTGAGAGGGAATGTGGTGAGAGGGAATGTGGTGAAAGATGTGGCTGGACAACATTTTGGGTCCCTTCTCTTCTAAACGCTGTACTTCTCTCCTCTTACCCTCCTCCTTCCGCCAGCGCAAGTCCTGCTGGACTGTCAGAAGGCGTGGAGCAAAACGTTTGACGGCTGGGTGGTTGGTGCGGACTGCGACAATGCAAGCAACGTTACGTGCGATGCCCAGGGCATGATAACTGATATGTGAGTGCACGTTTGTGAACGAGATGATAAAATCACGTGAGTGGATGGACCTTTGATACTTGAGAGATGTGAGTGCACCTTTGTGGGAGACAGTAACAGCCATATGTGTGAAACTCAGGTAATCCTCGATGGACCTCGATGCGTGAAAAAAACAAACAAACAAACAAACAACAACAACCCTAAGCCCGAAATTTTGAACCGTGGTCCACTTCGCCTCACCGCCCCCTCGGCTTCCCCTCTTCCAAAGAACAGCAGCAACTCACTAGCTTCTTCCCTTCCTAAGCTAGAAAAAACAGTCGGTGCATGCCATGGCTCGGAAAAAAAGCTTGAGGCGAGTTGCGGCTCCACTCGCCATTTCCCCCTTCCCCCAATAGGTCCCCCCAACTCCCCAGCATCCCCAATCCTGGTCGCATCTTCCCCCTCCACCCTCCCACACCTTCCGCAAGCCACGGCTACACTCGCAGCTCATGCCTACTAGTAACTCCTTTCAGCCTTTCCCCGTTTCCCCCAACCTCCCCCCACCCCCCAACCCTCCAGTTATCCCAACCCCGCTCGCCTCCTCTCCCCCACTCCTACACTTCCGCACCCTCCCCCACCTCCCCGCCCCACCTCCCCATCTTCCCCCATCTCCCATCTCCCACCTCTCTTTTGATGCCTTCATCTGTCTCTCACTCTCTCCTCTTCTCTCTTCCCTCACCCCTCTCTTCCTTCCCCTTCCCTCGCTATTCTCGCTCGCTCCCCACGATGCTGTTAGTAGCACAGCCAAGGTTCAAAATTATGACCGAATTATTGAAATTATACCATATAATACGGAATCGTATTAAACGATCGTATAATACGGTTTAAAACGGTGGTTTATTGTTTTCTTTGTTTGGTTCAAAAATACGATCGTATAATTCGACCGAAAATTTAAAACCGAGTCTGCTTATGTCGGAAATCAACATTTCACACGCATGATTCTCCGAAAGTCAAATTTCTCTGACAGCCGTACACACGAATGTGTTATTTTCCCGTGTCGCGAATGTCACGACATTTACGCGTCGCGACATCTGGGCAATTGGCGACGCCAATAAGCAGGTTACGTGTTTTGCCAACTCGTTGGCATCAGTCGCCGAAGCGGAACATGTACATTTTCCCGAGTCACGACATTCCAACATTTGGCGAACGGTACCCATTCGATCCCACGTTTCGTTTTTTCCGTTAAACATTTTCGCACGGCGGATATTTTTTTTCGCGCGTGGTCGCGACACATCCAAAAGACGCGATGCGAAACCTCTCCAACCAATCAGAATACATCCCGTGAGCTCAACCTGTTCCCAAACCCACTCGACACAACACGCCCAGTTTCCACTACGAGGTACTTCTTAGGGGCTTGGTTTAGTCACTCCTGCACATATTCAAAGCATAGCTCTAGTCTAGTCTTCAGTGTACTCCACCACCCTGCGTGCGAGTCAGGACATACGCCATGGTAGGCATGAGCAAAGGGCGAACTCGAACATGTTCGAGTTCGCCCACCCTCGAACATGTAGTTTTGCCGAACCGAACACTGTTCGGTTCGGCGAACTAATTAGCTGAAACTTGGTGTTCGCCGTTCGCCCTAAGTGGCGAACGATTTTTTTCAACAGGCGAACACGAACATGTTCGAGACGAACATGTTCGTGTTCGCCCAGGGGAAAATTCACTATAGTCACACATGTCAGAAAACAGTTTTCAAGGTTCAGGATGATAGCAAAATGTGTGCAAGGTGTATATGTGTGCATGCAACGAACCCAATAGTACAACATCACATACTGTGAAGGGAAATGTCAAAGTCTAACAAATTCCTACACTAAGTGACTAAGGCGCCACTGCACTGCTACTACCAACAACAGCATCCTCTCCACCAGCTGTGTCGTCAGCCTCCACACCCTCCTCCTCCTCCTCCTCGTCATCCTCCTCTGCCCCCTCGCCCTCAATGGCGAACTCTGGTGGTGCGACGCCTCTCGGTCGGCGGCCCTCGCCTATCCTCTGGCCAGGGTGTGAACTGTACCATGATCTGAGAATCATGACAGCTCGCGTCCTCTGAGAGGCCAGGCGGTGCCGCTTCCAGGAAATGAGGTTGCGACCAAGGGAGAACACCCGTTCACTCGAAGCGGACGTGGCAGGGATGGCGAGATAATCCCGGGCCATGCGCCTCAGCGTCTGCATGTTGGTGGCACTGCGCCAGTACTCTAGCGCTGTCACGTCGCACCGCACCCTCTCGGACAAGTACCTGCTAACCTCGTCATCCTGCACCATCCCACCCGCCCCCGCCTCCTGGCTCGCCGACAGACGCGCCGCAAGTCGTCGGCGACTAGGAAGAAACTGCGCGTCATCGTCGTCCTCCTCCTCGTCTCCGTCCTCCTCCTCCGCAACGGGGGCAAGTGGGGTCGGCCGTGGAGCAAGCTCTGCAGCCCGGGCCTGGTACTCGGCCACGCGGTCGCGCACCAGCTTGATCACCTCGCCCGACGCCGGACGCGGCCTCACCCTCCTGTCGGTCTCGGGATGCAGCTTCTCCCAGTGCGCGTCGTCGAACCACGCCGCCTTCATGGATGGGTCCAAAAAGGTGGCGATCCAGTACTCGTTGCTGGTGATGTACGCGTACTTCTTCAAGTGGCTCAGCGCCGCCACGATCATCGGCTGCAGCGTCGGAGATGGCCCCTTGGCAAGGCGCGACTCCATGGCGTCGATCAGGCCGTTGTAGTACGGCACCACCATCGACACAGTCGGGTACGCCGCCCCCTCTGCTGCCTTGGAGACCTTGGCGAAGGGGCTTAGGAATGTCTTCACCGCCTGCAGGGTCTCCCAGTCTGCGTCTGTCAGGCGCAGACTCTCCACCTTCTTCTTGTCGGTCTTTGACAAGCCCTGTCGGGTAGAGGGAATGGTTTGAGGGGAGGTATGAGGGAAAGGAAACTGTGATTATGGAGGAGGATTATGGCATCCGGCCGGCAACATACAAGCATGACCAACAATATTGTGTAGACGTGCTAACACACCACACCCACACAAAACACATGTGTTACCTGTGTCTGGGCGAAGAAGACAGTGATGGGGTTCTGCAGAACACCCGCACGCTCGACCATGTCGTGGGTCGACCCCCAGTGCGTAGGACTGTCCTGCACCAGCTTCAACGCCGGCTTCGGCGTGGCGGGGTTGGCCTGCGAGTTCAAGGTCCGCTGTAGGCCCAAGAAATACCCCGAGCGCTGTGGAGAGAAGCCAATCCACGACGCCATCTCTCTCAGTATCTTCAGCAACTTCCGTATGGAATCCACAGCCAGTGCTGCCTGCACTGCAAGGTTGATCACGTGTGCCAAGCACCTGCGCACGGAACACAACATTAGGGAAAGAGATAAGGGGAAGTTGGAGGACACATGGTTAGAGCGAGCCACAGAACCAACAAAGGCAAACACACCCCCACAAAGGCAAACACACGCCCACACTCCCGCACGCCCAACCCACGCACACTCCCACACTCACCGGAAGTGCATGCGCGAGCTGAAGAAGCACTGACCACCACCCTCCTCCGACATCCGCCTGAAGGCGGCAATGTTGCTAGAGGCGTTGTCTGTCGTGAAACCAAGACAACGCCCCTCCAACCCCCACTGCACAATCGTCTCCTCAACCACCTGCGCCATCTCCCTGCCCCCATGCCGCCGGAGCATCTCACGGAACTCAAGCACCATTGTGCGCAGCTGGAAGTTCTCGTCTATCCAGTGACCTGTCACCACTAGCCATGCCTTGTTGTTGGGTGCCGTCCACATGTCGATGGTGATCGACACCTTGCACCCCAACTCCCCCTCCTTCGCCAGCATCTCCGCAATGGCGGACTGGAGAGCTGCTGTTGCATAGACCACAGTGTCGCGCGATACCGTCCACCGCGAGGGGATGAAGTTCTTCTGTGCGCAGTTGCGGTTTAGCAGGATCAATAGCTCCCGAAACTGAAGGAGGGTAGAGTAGAGACAACTGTGAATGGTGGATATCCGAATGGTGGACATGTGATTGGTGGACATGTGAATGGTGGATATGTGAATGGTGGACATGTGAATGGTGGATATGACAATGGTGGATTACAATAGAAGCATGAAATAGTCAACCACACACATACTGCCAAAACACCAGGCATGGGACACTCACGGCCTCGGACTCGACGATGCGGAAGGGGAGGTCGCAGGTGACCACCAGCTTGGCGATCGCCTGCCGTAGCTCCTCCGTGGACAGCTTGGTTGTCATGAACCGCTCCATCCCGCCTGACCCCGGAGCTCCACCGGACGCCGTCCCTTTCTTCTTTGCGAGATGCGGCCAAGACTTGGCATGCGGCCACCCATCGACGTAGCCATCCGGCACACCCTTGTAGCCCCCACGAGGAAACGTCTCCCCAGGCAAGTGAACGGACGGAGTGTGGTAACGGTGATGCCACACGTGCATGTGCGCTGTGTGGTAGCTCTCAAAGTGCCGCTCGCCGGGTGTTGTTGTGGATTGCTTCCACGAAATCCTGTCAGTGCAAATCTTGCACTGACGCTTCTCGTCTGCCCCTTTAGGCCCGAACATCTGTACTTGCCACCCCGGTTTTTTATTACCCTTGCCAGTCCCCTTACTACTCTCGGACCCTCCGTCCTCGTCTAGGAACTCCGGAGCGACCACACCCTCGCCCAAGGGCTTCCCAGTGAATGTGCAGGGATATGCTCGCTCCCTCAACTTGCTCGCCCTCTTCCTCCGCTTCGGCATCCTAATGGATGCCCGCTTTCTCCCCACCTTAACCCCCACGCTCCCTCCTCCTTCAGCCACATGCTGTGAGGCCGCCTCTGTCGCCGCCCCTTCACCACCCTCTCCCACCCCCTCCTCCACCTCCTCTGGCTCCAACCCATCCATCTCATGGTCCTCCTCATCATCCCCCCCTTTCCCACCGCCATGCGTCTCGGGATCCCACCCGGCCTCACTGTCATCCCCGCTCCCCTCATCGTCCTCATCCTCCTCGCCCTCACCCTCCTCCTCCTCATCCTCCTCCCCACTGCCACTCTCCGGCTGCGTCTGCCCAGAAGGAGGGGGTCGCGGGCCTGAGTAACGGAACGAGTGACGGGACGTCGGCGCCGCTACGGAAAGAAACCCCCCGACGAAACAAGCGCCGGCTCCTGCAGGTCCATCCCCTACTCGCCCCTGCATAGGTCGTGGTGGAGAACCTGGTGTACCGCCCTGAGCGCTGCCTGCACCTCGTTCTACAGATCCATGTTGGCTAGAAGCCATAAATCCGCTCTCGGCCTTAAAACCCTAAAACCCCAAAGGAACGGTCGCAAGCCACGGATAGCACGGTCCTAATTGAACTCCTAGGTACGTGTGGCACGGAGAAATGCCCGCCCCTACAACTAGGGAATTAGCCTCTACGAGATTGATCCCGTAGCTACTACGAACTAACCCCTCGCGATTTCTGAAATTACCCTTCACTACTAAGAACTACTTAGTTGAAATGTTCGTGTAATAGTTAGGGAACGGTGTGTGGTGGCTCTTAGGGATGAAACCTATGGTGGTTGAGGGAGGGAGGGCTAACGGCCAAAAAACGATTTGAGTTTGAGCTCAAAAAATGAGCTCAAACTCAAATTGGCCGCGACCTAAATTTGGTCGCGGCCAGTTTTGACGCGAACACTTTGGTGTTCGCGTCATGCACAAAACGAACACGAACATGTTCGTGTTCGTCCACACTCCGCGAAACTGAGGTGGCGAACGGCGAACATGTTCGGGCGAACACCGAACATGTTCGCCTCGAACTATTTTTTCCAAAAAAAAAAATAGTTCGGTTCGCCTCGAACATGTTCGAGGCGAACCGAACAGGTGTTCGAGTTCTTGCTCATGTCTACGCCATGGCGAGGCAGAAATCGCCACTGTGGAATAGGGATGAGCATAGGGACCCGGCGGGTCGGGTCGACCCGACCCGACCCGGGTTTTGACCCGGGTCGGGTCAGGAGTTCTGAACCACTGACCCGGCCGGGTCGGGTCGACCCGTGACCCGATTCCGGGTCGGGTCGGGTCGGGTCGGGTTTTGACCCGATTATGGACTCGACCCGGTTTCGGGTACCGCGCCCTATCTCGGGTTGGGTATCTGGCCCGACCCGAGGGTTTCCTCTCGACAATGTTATCCAGATCGCAATCGCGCTTGTTTGTTTTCCCAGCAACTAGCATTTTGATCTGGATTAAGTTAGGTTAACTAGCTAGTGACGCCAGCAGCCACCCACCAAGCAACATTGGCGTACTAATCTACCCTAGAACCCACGATAATGTTTAGTTAGTACTCAGCCAATCGCACTTCGCACTTCGCGCCATCCATCCTAGGGTTTCTTTTAAATCCGAAATTTACAGGTCGCGCTCCCACCCTAGGCGCGCGCATTGCAGGCCCGCGTTTTAGGGCATCTCGGCGCGCCGTGCAGGCGCAGGTCGCTAGACCCGCGCCCCTACACATTATTAAGGAGAACCTCTAACCCTGCCTATGGGAGTCGGCCCGACCCGACCCGACCCGGCCCCGACCCGACCCGACCCGGGGGCGGGTCAAGCCTGACCCGGCACCCGATACCCGGGTCGGGCCAGAGATCTCAAAAGTTCCGACCCGACCCGACCCGACCTGGAACCCGGCTGGCCCGCCAAAGTCGGGTCGGGTCGGGTCGGGTCGGGTCATTTGATCATACCTACTGTGGAAGCACATTACGACGGCTAAGGTACCAGACGGCGCTTTAACGGCGAAATGCGTACAGTGCAGCGAATCCGTGACTGCAAATGCAACACGCATTGGAGAGCACATATATGGGACGCCGAAGGACAAAGATAAGAATGTGACGCCGTGCGCCCATGAAGTCGCCATCAAACTTCGCGAGGAATCAGAAGCATCTAGTTCGCGTTCCGGAAGCGCCACTCCGTCAATCCATGGCTCCACTTCAAGCCTTGACATCCAACCCACTCGTCGCGCTCGGCAGCGGGACATCCGCGACATGGTGGATGACTCTGCACGTGCTCGACTGGACTACCTCTGGGCCCCTGCAGTGGCTGATAACGATTGGGCGTTCCACACGTCCAAGTCACCAGCCGTGCAGAACTTTGTGGATGCAGCTGTTGCCTTCGGGAAACAGTACACCCTCCCGTCCCCCTTCAGGGTTTCTGGTGTGCTTCTTCAGAAACTGGTGGCGGATACCGAGGACCTCGTACGTCCCCTGAAAGAGAGTTGGAACACTAGCGGCTGCACCATCTCCGTGGACGGCTGGACCTGCATGAAGAGCCGTGGGCTCGTGTGTGTCATAGCCCACAATGACACGGCGCCTGTCATTGTGAAGACCGTGGACTCCAAGACCGCGAAGAAGACGGGGGAGTACTTGGCCGGCCTCATCCGGCGCTCGATCGCCGATCTTGGAGACAAGAAGGTTGTCCAAGTGGTCATGGACAATGCGTCCAACAACCGAAGGGCGGCCGAAATCCTTCGTGACGGGTTTCCAGCAATTTTCTTCAACAACTGTGCGGCGCACGTCCTCGACTTGATGCTTCACGACATCGGAAACATCCGTGCAGTGAAGCGGGTGCTTAACCAGGTGCACAGGGTGGTTATGATCGTCAAGGGCAGTGCGTCCGCCGTCACGCTCTTCCACGAGTTGTTTAGCACATTATCCTTGGTGCGACCCGGTGCAACACGCTTCGGCACGCAGGTTATCATGCTTACCCGCTTCCTGGAAGTAAAGAGAGCGCTCAAGGAGATGGTGATAAGTGAGGAGTGGGAGGCGGTGGCGGTGGCACGGTCTGACGAGGGGCGAGCTGTCCGCCTGCTTCTCTTGGATGAGGTCTTTTGGGACTGCGCGACAGCGGTCCTCCGCCTCATGACTCCCGTGTACGAAGTGCTGCGGGTGGTTGACACGCGTGCTCTAGTCATGGGCCAGATCTATGGCCTCATGCTAGATGCCACGGTGAAGACAAATGATGCGGCAGAGGCAGCAGGTAAGCTGTGAATTGCCACACGTTCGGACTAAAGTATACCCTTCTCGCCTATTGTACTCACCTCGTGCACTCCGGTTCTCCCTATGTGCAGCCAAAATGATGCTGAAACGCACATCTCTCTTGCCGGCCAAGGACAAGCCGGCTTTTTTGTCCGCCATCAAGGCTATTATAGCCAGGAGGTGGGACGTCCAGCTCCACAATCCACTCCATGCTATTGGGTGGCTTCTCAACCCCCGGAATCAGTACCTCGGGGAGGTGAAGAACGATTCCGAGGTAAGGCTGGGGGCGGAAGCGGTGATCCAGGCCCGTGGGGTGGATGTCGCTCACCGCACGCTGATGTTGACGCAGTTGACGCAGTTTCACCAAGGAAAGGGGCTGATAGGGTCCGATGACGCTCGTTGGGCAGCAACGGTGTTGGTGGCGAGTGGGCGCTTGACGGAGGCGGAGTGATGGCTGATGTACGGGGGGGAAGTGCAAGCGCTCATGGGGCTAGCTGTGACGGTGCTGTCACAGCCAGTCACGTCATCTGAGGTGGAACGCTATTGGTCCGCCATTGCACGTGTGCAGAGGCGGGACCGTAACCGCCTCACCGCCAAAAGGATGATGGACGTGACTGAGGTGGCGTTCGCCAGGAGGGCCAGGGATGCATTCGATAGGAAATCACGGGGGAGGGAGAAGCTTTATGCCGATCTGGCCAACGGCACCCTCAAGCAAGGGTCTACCATTGAACCGTCAGAAGCAGCAGAGGAAGAGGAAGTAGAGGACGAGGAGGAGGGAGAGGGGACTGAGCAGATATGCACCATTGATTGGGACCTTTTCGGGAACATTGGGAAGAGGAAGAAGGTGCCTAAGTCCGCTAAAAGGAAGAGAAACGGGAAGGCCAAGAAGCCTAACAAGGGAAAGAGGAAGGCAACATCTGTGGGAGAGGAAGAGGGTGAGGAGGAGGAGGCGGCGAATAGCAGTGGAGGGGAGGAGGAGGAGGTGCCCACCAAGGCTCGAATGGGCAGGATCCTTGGGACATTAGTGACGGGTCTAGTGGGGAGGAAGAGGAGGAGGCGGATGACGACGATGAGGAGGAGGAGGAGGAGGAGGAGGAGGAGGAGGAGGAGGAGGAGGAGGAGGAGGAGGAGGAGGAGGAGGAGAAGGAGGAGGAGGATGAGTAGAGTAAAGAGAAGGTTGCAGGTCAGAGGAGGAGAGAGAGAGAGGGAAGGATAGGATAGGGTAGGAGTAATGAGTAGTGTGGGCGGTAGTAGTGGCAATGGTAGAGTTCTGATTGTAACACTCTGTTCTGTTGTTATGCTAGGCTAGTGTTTACCTTCCGCAACCTTGTAGAGCTATTTTCTGTGATAGCTAAAAAAAAAAAACACCACAAAACTAGTCTATAAAAAATACGGCGTATTTTTTGATATTTGGCCGTAAAAAACGACCGTATTATACGGACCGTATAATACGATAGCCGTCATTTTGATCCTTGAGCACAGCACCGCTCCAGCAGCCCTGCTAAGCTGATGCCTGCCTGTGCAATTTGAGGTGACTTTTGAGTCGACTCGAAAGTCACCTCGCTCGTTCCCCACGATGCTGTTAGTAGCACAGCACCGCTCCAGCAGCCCTGCTACTAAGCTGATGCCTGCCTGTGCAATTCCGAACAAACCTATGATATACTTTGGGAATGACTATCTCATGCCGTTTCTTTAATGATCACCTTCTGATTCTCCCAAGTTCCAAGAACATGCATGCATGCAACGTGATTTCTCTCCATAACTCTAACAACTGACCTCTCCCCCATCTCGATGTTCGCTCATCAGAGATATTTCCTACGAGAATTTAGACGGCTCAATCCCTGACTCCATTAGCAACCTTCAAAGCCTTGCCACCTTGTGAGTGCTGCTCTTTCCTGGGTGGCCATGTAAGGCAATCACAAGTGAACATATGAGGCGTCACTCACACCTTGGAAGTTCATAAAAACAGCCCTTGTCACCTTGTGAGTGCTTCTAAGCTTTCGAGCTTGCGAGCCATGTTGTTTCATCCGAGGTTTCACATTTACTCTGAAGCTCATAGGTCCCAACCGAGCTCAGAAGTTCTCATTTGGTCTCTCCTTCGAATGCAGGTGTTTTTGGAAGACTAATCTGACTGGCCCAATACCAACAACCATTGGCAACCTTCCAAACCTGACCAACTTGTGAGTTTCTCAACCAGACAGGCTCGACGGTTCTTTCCTCGTAATCTAGGCTCACATTCTCTTATATCCTGACAGACACTTACTTGAACTTGTAAAATCATCAAATGTAGAACAGTTTTTGTGAGTCATGAGAAAGCTGGTTTCACACTTACTTACTGACTGTGTACGAGGCCGAGTTCAGCTGAGCTCGTCCTCTACACTACACGGTTATTGAATGTGCCAAATGTAGCGCGAAGCTTGAGCCTTGAGTTGCTGCAGGCGCATCCTGTCCTCTACACGAGCCAAGCCGAGCAATTCCGAGCAATGCCCAGCAATGCCGAGCAATGCCAAGCAAGTGGCAAATAAATCTTGAAATCACTTCCCGCTATGAATGTGTGCCCCTAAAGACTCAAGTGTTGCGTCAATTCATTTGCTCTTTATGCATGCCCTCCGTGTTCATTTGCTCATCAGACAACTGGTTTACAACAGCTTAACTGGCACCATCCCTGCATCCATCGGCAATCTCAGCAGCCTTGATTACTTGTTAGTGCTGTTCCTTGTCTAGTTTATATGTTAACTCTGCTCCTCGTTTGTTTGACATGTGAGCCCCTGCCAGATACCACATGTTTCTTCTCAGTGGCATTGACGCTGGTCTTGTTTATGTTTTATTACTCCAATTCAAAAGTAGAAGAGTTGATGCAAGTAGTAGTACTGCGGACTTTGCTCATGCATGCATATCCCGGCAATGCAAATCTACCATCCTCGTCCTGCTATTTGAAGCATTGATATGCAACGCATTCAGCCCGACTTCCATCGAGCTGCCTTCCCTTTCAACCTCCAATGAACTGCACTAGCCCGACATACACTGAGTTTTCTCTCTTCTACACCTGTGGATAGAGGTGTCCCATCTTTGCTTAGTGTCCCAACTTTGCTTTGTGTCCCAACTTTGCTTAGTGTCCTAACTTTGCTTAGTGTCCTAACTTTGCTTAGTGTCCCAACTTTGCTTAGTGTCCCCAACTTCGCTTAGTGTCCCAACTTCGCTTAGTGTCCCAACTTCGCTTAGTGTCCCAACCCAACTTCAACAACTCCATGTTTGCTGAGTGTAGAGGCATCGAGCAGCACCGAGCATTCTACTGAATGCCTCTACACAGAGCACGTTACTCCTTTCAGGCGCTAGCTCCCTGCTTGCTCCTTTGCTCACCACCTGTTGCTACTGTTGCCACAGTATGGTTGGTTGATGGGAGGTTTTCCTCATACTCACAAACTTCCGTTTTGCCCTTAACTCACTTGTTGCACCCTCTATTCGAGATGCATGTGGCTGCTTGGAAACAAGCTGACGGGCTCTATACCAGCGACGTTTACCAACCTCTTACTTCTGACCAGCTTGTGAGTTATTTGATCAGAAGAGCTATAAAGTCTTACGAAGCTTCTTGGGCTCACGTTGTGGCCTCTTACGCCATTTTATCGTGGTATCTCCCTGAGCAGTCATATTCAAATGCAAATTCTCGTTTTCCCTCTACTGTAGTCCGTTGTGTGATGTGATGTTGTGATTGGATGGGATGGGATTGGATGGGATGGGTATGGGATGGGATGGGATGGGATGGGATGGGATGGGATGGGATAGAATGGGGCAAAAACAAGACCACGCATATTGCTGTGCACATGCAAGCAGCATGCATTTTCTGGTCTCAGTTTGATGAGAAAAGAGGAGGTGAGATGAGATGAGATGTGACGGGATGAGATGTGATGTGATGAGATGTGATGTAATGAGATGTGATGTGACGTCATGTGATGAAATTTGGTGTGATGAGATGTGACGTGAATCGTGATGAGAATTGAAGCAACGTTATTCCACACTCGTTTATTTCTTCCTACTCTCTTCAACACCACCAGCAATGCAGTGCAAGCCCTTGTCTTGCCCCACCTCCGCAATGTTCTCAATGACACTATCTTGCTAGTTGATCTTGTCGTATCCTGCCGAGATTCAGTTTAATTCTCTCTACTTGTCTTATCATGCACTGCCAGGACCCTAGCCTTGTTGCACGGTGCAACTGCTTTTGAATGAGGAGGAGGCAATGAAGCTTACACCGTAGAGTAGAGTGACCATGTCAATGTTATCATGCCTAGTGGTTAGTGCATGCATGCCTTATGCACCCTATGCATGCCCTATGCATGGCCTATGCATGCCCCGCACCGCATGTCATTCGTCTCTCTCGCCCACCAGGGACCTTGGCTACAATGAATTGACAGGCACCATTCCTGGCTTTCTTGGCAACCTCCCAAAGCTTGCTCACATGTGAGAGTGGTGCTATTTGACTATGGGTTGACTGACATGTATCCGCATTGCATGCCATGCCACCCACGTTACATCTGCACCCCATGCTTATTCTCAACACCCCTGTAGGTCATCTCTGGCTTGCCACTCTTCCTCAGTGCTTGGCAAATGCCACACTGTGATTAAGTCTTTAAGATCTGCCATTATGCCCCTTCACCTGCTTCGCTGTGGCATATCACAAACCACCCTGTGGTATCTACCCTGCTCATACACCCCGCTCCCATTTGAAAGCAGATATTTTCATGGCAACAACCTGACTGGCTCGATACCTGCCTCACTGGGCAAACTTTCATATCTCAGAGATTTGTGAGTGGCTTGACTTGCAATGCAATGGCTACGACTTCACAATATCAACCTAGCCACTGGTGAGAGAGTGAGTGAACGTCTGTCAGCAGTTTTGCGTGCCTTACACACCATATACATATGGTGCCCGTCATTTTCAACCTAGCCAGTGGTGAGAGATTGCGTGAGTGAATGCCCGTGAGCATACTTAGGTTACGTGTTTTACACACCACATAGATACATATGATATGGAGTGTGGTCTTTGTGCTCGCCCGCCTTCTATGTGCCCCTCTATCCGTTTCTATCTGTCCTTGCAGAGTTTACTTTTGAGTCAACTCAAAAGTCACCCTGCCTTCTCTGTGCCCTCCCCATTTCTGTCGATCCTTGCAGGGTTTTTCATTTCAACAAGTTGACCGGCACGATTCCTGAATCGCTTTTCAATCTCACAAATCTCAACACGCTGTGAGTGCAGTGCAATGCAGATCTTTCTTGCTTCCCAGCCAGGAAGCAAGACTAGCATTGGTGTTGATTGATAAGCAAGAAGCTGTTGATGCTTAATTTGAGCAAGTTTCTGGCATGTGCACTGTGCCGCACTGCACTGTGCTGCACTGCACTGTGCCGCGCTGCACTTTGCCGCGCCGTTTTTTCTCCTTGAACGTATGTGTGCTTCCGGCTCATCGTATCACTCCTTATTAAGTAGTATACTAATGTTTGCAACCCTAATCTGGCCTCTACTCTCCCCTTATATACACCCTATTTTCCACGAAATGCAGAAATCTTCTAGGAAACGATCTAACTGGCTCAATCTCCCCAGCAGTAGGCAACCTTGAAGCATTGATGGCCATGTGAGTAGGAGGGTTCAGGATGAAGACGGGATGAGGTTTCTTGTATAGGAAGTCAGAGTGAGAGGCAGAGTCAGAGGAAAGGGTTAGAGGCAGAGTCACAGGCAGAGTTTGTAACTTAGAGGTTGCTGGTAGTTCATGATTATGGTGAACAGGAGGAGATTGTGGCTGTGGTCTGACTGAGAGTAGACTTTTGAGTTGACTCAAAAGGTTGCAAAGCATGAAGTTGCAAAGCGGTGATGGAAGTGCATGATTATGGTGGAGAGGAGGAGATTGTGGCGACGGTGTGAGAGTTAACGATCTCACAGTACTTGGCACAGATTTAATACTATTATATCTGGGTAGAATATCCCATTATATTATCTTTTGTTGGTAGTGGCCCTAAGTTTTACAATATCGTGTTGGCAAAGGGGCTTGTGGCGGACAGTTGGACCATGTATTCCTGTGCGTGTTTTACTCAAAGCAGGTGTGTTTTAAGTCGACTCAAAACACACAAAGGGGCTTGTGGCAGACAGTTGGACCATGTATTCCAGTGTGTGTTTTACTCAAAGCAGGTGTGTTTTAAGTCGACTCAAAACACACAAGGGGCTTGTGGCGGACAGTTGGACCATGTATTCGTGTGCGCCTCTGTAGCACCGGTTGCACCCTTTCCTTCATTGTCCGCCCATCATCATCGTCGTCATCATCATCATCATCATCATCATCATCATCATCATCATCATCATCATCATCATCATCATCATCACCCCTCCAATGTCAGGAACCTTGGCTACAACAGCTTCACAGGGCCCATTCCTGACTCTATTGGCAAGCTCACTAATTTGAACGCTTTGTATGTGTTTAGTAGTACGTAGCTTCTTGGTTTGACATGTGAGGCACGAGGACCAAACATTGGTCTCTATCTACTTGATGAGGAACACTTCTAGGGTTAGGTGGTTTGCATTTAAGACCTAGCGTTTTCACCACAATGCATAACACTGATCTGGTTCAACATGAAGAAATAGAAAGGGTACATGTTTGAACCAAGTCGCATGGAAGTTTAGGGCAACGAGAAACATAGTCTTTCAAAATACTGGAGATTTGAATTGCAGGCAAGTAAATGCGAGTGCTTGTTTTCTCTATAAGTAGAACTTGCCTCGCCTCGGCCAAGTAATTTGGTGAGACAATGTCTCATCGCTCGTCCTTGACGCTCGCCAAGTAAACAGATGCGCGCCTTGCTGCTCATGCCTACCTTCTCAAACTGATGCTAATGTGTCCTTCATGTGTCACATCCCCGTTGTTCAATTGCAGCTTTTGAGGCGCCTCAAAAGAAGTCATGGTGTGTCACATCCCCGTTGTTCAATTGCAGCTTTTGAGGCGCCTCAAAAGAAGTCATGGTGTGTCACATCCCCGTTGTTCAATTGCAGCTTTTGAGGCGCCTCAAAAGAAGTCATAGTGTGTCACATCCCCGTTGTTCAATTGCAGCTTTTGAGGCGCCTCAAAAGAAGTCATAATGTGTCACATCCCCGTTGCTCAATTGCAGCTTGCTATGGGGAAACAAGATGACAGGCTCGATACCGGCAACAATGGGCAACCTTTTATACCTGACTGGCTTGTATGTTCTTTCAATAGACAAACTGTAAGGCTCTTCCTTGAGAATCACGTAATGATCCCTGTGACGTGAACCTTCATACACATCGCTTCATTTTACTGCCAACATTATATATTTTCTGGTTACATCCTTCGATTCGATTCATAGTGAAATGCTATTTGATTTACGCATGATTTTATCAATTTCTTACCACATATTCATTAAATGGTTAACATGTATAAATTCAATCATCCTAATTCAGGTGTTTCCTCCTACCACTGTTCCTACATCAGGTACCTTGCTTGGAACAACCTGACTGGCAGCATCCCTGAATCCATTGGCAACCTCCTGCAGCTCGCAACCTCGTAAGCAAGTATAGATGCTCTGAGTATAAAGCACAGGAAATGAGCATAATAGCCTGACTGGCAGCATCTCAGAGTCCATTGGCTACCTTGTGCAGCTCGCAAGCAGCCAGAATCAGAAGCATGTCCATCGTGCCTAGTGCTGTTTGCCTATGGTGCCTCCTGGGCCACAGCACGACCTGCAAGAGCAGTGAGGTTGTGACGTGCGCTATCAATCTATCTCTTAAACCTGGTTCGACCCGGACCGGTCATGCCTGTTTGCGACATTGTTTTGGCTCTATGGATTAACAACAATTATATGGCTCTGTGTATGCTCAGCAATGCTCTCCAGCAATGCTTCCCCTGCAGTGAACTCTCAAGGACCAATCTGACCTGGACACCTCCCTCCCTCCAAATCTGGGGCAAACGTTCCAAACTCATTTATTTTTACAGACGCCCCGCAAAGCAGGTTACTTGCACGTGGCTCTAGAGATGTGCAAAGCTGCTTTGGATCTTGTCTGCTCGACTATGCTCCCCATGCATGCAGGGAGGTTTCAGAGACCAACCTGACCGGACACCTCCCTCCGACACTGGGCAGACTCTCCAAACTCAATGAACTGTAAGATATTATTTTTTAGGCACCTATAAAAAAAAAAAAAAAAAAACGAATTATACGAGACTAAGAATTTTCTTTCAATTCTGGCGAAACTCTATAAGCTCAAAGACTGGTAAGATACTCTGTCGTGCCTTCCCTCGAGTACTGCAAACCAAGGATGTGAAGAAGCGCATTTGCTGGCTGGCACCTCTAGGAGTACCGCACATGGGAGGCCTAACTCCACGCGTGCACATGGGAGGCCTAACTCCACGCGTGCACATGGGAGGCCTAACTCCACGCGTGCACATGGGAGGCCTAACTCCACGCGTGCACATGGGAGGCCTAACTCCACGCGTGCACATGGGAGGCCTAACTCCACACGTGCACATGGAGTTTAACTGTTGTTCATTGTGACAGCCCAACTTCAACCTTCTTGCTAGTGCTTCAATACTTTTCTCTTTCAAAGATCCAACCCTTCCTTTTTCACCCCCTCCTTCCCTCCTTCCTTCCTCACTCCTTCCTTCCTCTCTCCTTCCTTCCTCACTCTTACTTTCCTCACTCCTTGCTTCCTCTCCCCTTCCTTTCTCACTTGTACTTTCCTCACTCCTTCCTTCTTCACTCCACCTTCTTCACTCCTTCCTTCCTCACTCGTTCCTTCCTGGTGTGCAGGTTGCTGAATGGAACGGCAGTGACATGCCCACCTGACAGCACCCCATGTGTGGTTCAGCAGTCTTCTCAAAGCGCTTTTTGCAGCGCGTGCCCTTCGTTCTGTTCTACTTGTATCAAGTCAGCACCACGTGAGTAAAAACAATTAAGAAAAAAACAAAATAAGAAACGAACAGAAACAAATGGGTGGGGGTGGTTGTTGTGACACGATCGATTCCCACCAATCACATCAGTTCTTTTTTGGGCAGATCTATTATTTGTGCCACAAAGCTTACAACACTTGTCACATCTTCGGCATATTTTCTTCCCTCCCACTCAATCCAAGTGCAACCTCCCTGTATATATTACATGTACATATATATTTGCCAATAAATGTACATATGTGTGTGCGCCGCGAGCGTAGATATTATACATGCATACACATCCTATAATATGTAGACACAACTCTTTTTATATCCATCTTCCTTCTGATCTTCACCCCCACTTTCAGCACCCCTCTCCCCATCTCCAACCCCCCTCTTCAGCACCTACAGCACCCCCTCACTCGCCCGAAGCCTCTCCCTCCCAGTCTGGAAGCGGTCTCTCTGTGGGAGCCATTGCCGGCATTGCTGTGGCTGCTGTGATGCTGCTGATGATTGGGGTGCTGCTGTGGTGGTGGAGAGGTCACAAGAAGCGAGCAGCACGTGCAGCAGGTATAGCACACATGGAGATAACACACAAATACAGCACACATTGAGATAACACACAAATATAGCACACATGGAAATAACACACAAATACAGCACACATTGAGATAACACACAAATATAGCACACATGGAGATAGCACACAGGTAAAGCATGGAGAAATCAAACGTGCACCCTCGAGAAGAGAGACCTGCAAGTCAAGAAATACATGTCATTGTCATGGCCAAATGTGAGTGAGAACCCAGGAGTAGGTATGGGGCTAGCGGGCGATATCACGGTTTTCTGTTTTTACCAAGCTGATTCACGGAAGCTTCTTCGCAGCCAAGCTCGTTCGCATTCGAGTTGTGATTCATTCCCTTGACCTTTTTGCGCCTCCCGTTGGTGCCATTCCCGCAGGACCCCATCCAGACATCGCTCACCCGGCTCCCCAAGGGCTTGCAGACCAAGGTCGTGGGCATGTTAAAAACATCCTCTGCTACATGGGGCTCATCAGCGCGCCCATTGCAGATGAACGCGAGCTCTCAAGCAGTGTCTGCGCCATCTCGCGTTCGTCTGCAATATGAGCGCCGCTGAGCCCCATGTAGCGGAGGATGTCGTTAAACATGCCCACGGCCTTGGCCTGCAAGCCCTTGGGGAGCCGTAGGAGCGATGTCTGGTTGGGGTCCTGCGGGAATGGCACCAACGAGAGGCGCAAAAAGGACATGGGACTGAATCACAGCTCGAATGCGAACGAGCTTGACTGCGGAGCACCTTCCGTGAATCAGCTTGGTAAAAACAGACAAATGTATTACCGCCCAGTAGCCCCGTATCCCACCCTTTGAAAGCTCAGCTTGTCTTTGTCTACTCATGGGGAAAGAGTAGCAAGATAGAGTCAGGTAGAGTCCTCCATCAGTCCACCTCTCTCTCAAGCCAATCCTTCTACTTTCAAGAATTTTGCGTAGGGAAGCGGCACAACAAGCAGCAGGTAGATGCATTCACTTCCTTCTCTGCCTCCCTCTATGTCATATCATTAACACTATTCGGGTTTTTGCCAATAAAAGGAAAAATAAGAAGAAAACAAAAATCTTCTGAGGCGCCTTGGAAGTCAGTTATACCCGCCTGGACCTGGCCAGCTTTCTTTGAGATTCCTTAAACTAATGTGGGTTGCTACATGCCTCTGCTGCTTCCACACACCGATTCAAGCTCAACACGTTCACTCCTCACCCCCTCCATCCCTCACCACACTTCCAACCCTCATCCCTTACATGTGAAACCCTTACAGGATGGGCCCGCAACATACGGGGCACTCACTGCACGGAGTACTCTCTTGAGGAAGTCCTCAAAGCCACCAGCAACTGGTCTCTAGACAACCATCTTGCCTCGGGTACCTTTGGTGACGTGTACAAGGGCGTGTGTCCACACGATGGCACCACCCTGTGGGCAGTCAAGCGAGCCAAACTTTTTGACGTGGATCTCCAACGGGAGGTGAGGCGGCACTATATGGGCTATGGGCTCATTAGCTAGGGATATGATTGTTAAATATCACTTTTTTTAATCCGCTTTCAACACGTGGCATACGTTTTGAGACATTCCAAAAGCCACTCCTCCCCTCCATGGCATGCCTCTCTCATGGGAAACCCATTCCATTGACGATTGCTACTCCCCCCGTCATGCCATGTTGTTCTCGCAGGTCCTGCAAATGGCCGACAAGAACCATCCCAACATCGTGCGGCTGCTTGGGTTTGCTGTTGGAGGGGACATGACGACACGACCAGAGCAAATCTTGATCTACGAGTTTGCTCCCAACGGCGACCTTGGCCAGTATATTACGAAGGGTACGCACCACGTTCTTTTTTTTCGACCAACCTATATTCTTCTACTGAACACTATAATAATGGAGAGACTTTGCTCCGAACATTGAACTTTATCTGTACACGAGGAAACGAGCTGGATAAAATCATGATTCGCTCTTTTTCACTCGACATTGACAAGTAACAATTGAAGTATTTCGATTCAACTTCTTTTCTAAACGTGTACTGCATATGTTGTGTCATTCATTGTGCCACCCAATTTTTGTGATTCATATCTTGTCACTCTCATGTCCTTTCCTCTCTTATTGTGTGCATGTGTGCAGAGGCGTCCGTCTCTCTCACCTTCCAGCAGCGGCTGGACATCCTCATTGGTGCGGCACATGGCTTTGAGTACCTCCACAGCTTTGGCCTTGTGCATCGCGACATCAAGCCCCCCAACATTCTTCTCGGAGCGAAGATGCAGGCAAGCGAGGGAGCACATAAACATGCACCCCAGACAACAAAAGTGAAACAATACTACTATGACAACTTTGATGTCAAATCCACACTATAAAAGGCAGAATGTTGGGAAGAATGTTGATCGACCTTACAGTTGAGCAATGGATCGTGTCTCGACTTAGGCCAAGTACAACCAGGGAGCCTAGTCTTTACCAACAAGTGATATCGGAGCTAAGGATCTGGGGAACCCCAGCTGTTACCACTGTGAAACTTTGGCTCCGATATCACTTGTTGGATAAGCACAACAGTTACCATTGTGCTTCTTGAAATGTTTGTTTTTGGTGAAGCAGATTGCATCTTTTCCACTGCCCCTTTTACCAAAGAACACACCATCGTGACTTTAGTACTCCCTTTTTAAGATTGTGTACATATGGATTTGTTGCACCTTGCTTATGTAAGTGATCAACTCAGAGCATTAATTGTTTTTTCCCCTATCTTGCTTTTTGCCCGTGTTTCAATCATTACTCCATCCGACAGGCCAAGATCGCCGATTTTGGGCTGTTGAGGTTGGGCGAGGGCACCACTGTGGGCACGACTTGGGTCATGGGAACACCAGGCTATGTGGATCCCATCTACTCACTCACGTCCAAGGCCACCACTGCCACCGATGTCTACAGGTGAGCTATGTTTGAGACGCCTCACAGAACATCCAAGGCAACCATCGATGTCTACAGGTGAGCTATGTTTGAGACGCCTCACAGAACATCCAAGGCAACCACCGATGTTTCAGGTGAGCGATGTTACAGATTCTACGTTTTGTGGTTTACATTTGTACCCCACAGTAGCCTTGATCAATAGAACAAAAAAATCTGTTAGGTTCGCCATGACGCATTCTTAAACTGTTTGCCGATTCTGTTTCGCCCAGACATGTTTATGTTCGGTTCGTCGCAGAGAACTGAGCCGCGTCGTACATGAACACATTCGTGTTCGACATTGGTTGTGATGAACATATTCCACATTGACTCGTTGGTCGCGAGACTCGAAGTCAGAGGCAGCAAATTTGACTTTTGTCGACTAGAGAAATAGAGCTCATTGAGCTCACCCTCACTCTAGCTCTGCCACCTAGGGATGAGCAGGGGGCGAACTCGCACATGTTCGAGTTCGCCCTTTCTCGAACATCGACTTCGGCCGAACCGAACAGTGTTCGATTCGGCGAACGACTTGGGCGAAAATTGGTGTTCGCCGTTCGCCCTAGGAGGCGAACGAATTGCTGCAGCAGGCGAACACGAACATGTTCGAGGCGAACATGTTCGTGTTCGCCCAGGGAGATATTCGATATAGTCACACAGGTCAGAAAGCGATTTTCACACAGGTCAGAAACTAGAGAATTCACCTCTACAAGCTTGATCCCGTAGCTACCAACCCTTAGTGTTTCTGAAATTACCCTACACTATTAACTAGTTAGATGAAATGTCAGTGTAAAAGTTAAGGAACGGTGTGCGATGGCTCTTAAAACCGCAAGGCTATGGCGGTTGTGGGAGGGAGGGCTAAGCGCCAAAGTCGTTTTGAGTTTGAGCTCAAGAAATGAGCTCAAACTCAAAACGGCCGCGACCTAAATTTAGGTCGCGGCCAATTTTGACGCGAAGACTTTGGTGTTCGCCTGCCCCCCAAATCGAACACGAACGTGTTCGTGTTCGTCTTTCCTTCGCCAAATGGAGGTGGCGAACGGCGAACATGTTCGGCCGAACACCGAACATGTTCGCCCCGAACGAATTAGGCGAAAAAAAAAAAATAGTTCGGTTCACCTCGAACATGTTCGAGGCGAACTGAACAGGTGTTCAAGATTTTGCTCAAGCCTACTGCCACCTACTTCGTCCTCTATCGCTCATCTACACTTAAATCTATTTCACCTTGACGAGTGCCAGTTGCGGAGAGTCACCCTACAACAGGAGTAGATTATAGACATGGGCATAAGACCCGACGGGTCGGGTCGACCTGTCCCGTCCCGCATTTTTTGGCGGGACGGGTCGGATTGCCAAGACATGCCGACCCGCGGGTACGGGTCGACCTGTCCTAGACGGGTCCGACCCGTGACCCATTTTAACCCCATTCGAATGGGACGGGCCAACCCGTGCGACCCGTAGGGGGGGAACGGCACATTCCGTATACGGGTCGTTACTGGGAAAATGGCCGGGTTGACCCAACCCGTTTGCGGGTGGAACGCGACCCGCAAATGTCACTCCATATTTTAGATGATTGGGGTGGGGGTCGACATTTCGAACCCCCCCAACTTCAGATCTAGTTGCGACTAACCAGATCTAGTCTTAGACCTAAGCCTTACAACTACTGCAGATTCTTTGACGAAGTAACTTAACTGGAAGCCTAGATTGACGCAATCTGTCCTGCATCAGCCAGGGTCCGATTTGTCACAGTGCATCAGCAGCCGCACGCGGCTGCGTAGAGCAACGCGCGCGGCTGCAGAGGACTACGCGCGGAAACCACACAGTTCGCGCGGTTATGTAGCGTTGTCCATGAGACTTTGGTAGTACTGTTCGTAGGATGATTAGTAGGCTTAACTTATTCTTCAGTTCAACACTATATTTTGCAAGGGATATTTTAGCAGTGTTGTTGTCACCCAGCAGCAAGGCGACTTGTCATTCAGCAGGAAGGCGGTTTGCCAGCGCTGCAGCAAGGCGGCTTGCCTACGTTGCACTAACTAAGGTGCCAACGATGCATCTGCAGGTGAACCCCTCGCACATGTGCGTCACCTACAAAAGTAGGTGCAAGTCTGCTCAACACACGGTTACGAGCACGTCGTCCACGGGATCCACATTGCATAGGTGCCAGTTTCTAGAGCACATGATGCCGATTCCGCAGGTCGACTTTCGCCAAAACCTCCTGGGGCAAAATTCGCGCACATGCATAATTTCGCTGACCAGTAATTCCAATCTACCAGAAATACGCCGCTCAGCCGACACCGCCGTCAGTATTGATTCCGTCGGACTGCTCCCCGCCGGTGATTGCTTTCGTCGGCCGGTGAGACTTGGCGCCACCGTCGACTTAATTCCGTCAACCAGCTCCTTGTGGGCT
Organism: Closterium sp. Naga37s-1; assembly: GCA_947471745.1. NCBI lineage: Eukaryota > Viridiplantae > Streptophyta > Zygnematophyceae > Desmidiales > Closteriaceae > Closterium > Closterium sp. Naga37s-1. The sequence goes on from CANJKZ010000293.1 coordinate 487,280, forward strand.
TTCACTATCGTCACCTCGAAAGTCCGCCGACACCGACGAGTTAATATCGTCGACGGAGCCTTCGAGAACAGTATCCTGAACCGAAGTCGCCGTCGACCACGAAACGCAACCGGCTACACACCTTTGTCTACCACACAGCGAGGCCGACTTTGCCCAAGCGGGGGCGGGGTCTTCTTGTCAACACCGATTCGCGACGTTTTGCCGTCAGATCCATGCGTATCGGCCATTTCGCCATCAGAACTGTATGGATCGGGCATTTTGTCGTCAGATCGGCGCACGACCTGGCACTGGCATATATGAAGCAGGTGGGGAGGAAAGGGTGCCTCGATTTCAGATTTGTTCGAACACCCATTTTGCTAGTAAACCCATTTAGATTTCGCACACGGGAATGTTGTGTGACTGTAATGAAAGTACAATTTGAACCAAACACAAACATGTTCGCCGCAAACATGCTAATGTTCGGGGTGAACATGCTAGTGTTCTACTTCTGTTGAACACTCAAACACCACATGAGGTGTTCGACTCAACATGGACGACCCAAACGTGTTCGTATTTGGGTTTTGCTCATGCGTACCCACAAAACCGCCCTTGATAGTGTTCATTCCCTTCCCCCCTCCACCTCCCCCCACCTTGTTGTGCCCTCTGCGTGTGCGCAGCTTCGGGGTGCTCATGCTTGTGGTGCTCACCGGTCACAGCCCCCACACGTCCGATGGTGAAAAGGACGGCCACATTCTGCAATGGGTAGGTGTCTGCTGCTGTGCTGCTTCTTTGTGACATGTCGCTGTGAAACATGGGATTGATTCAAGCAGCGGTGATGGAAAGAACGGCCACATTCTGCAATGGGTAGGTGTCTGCTGCTGTGCTGCTTCTTTGTGACATGTCGCTGTGAAACATGGGATCGTTTCAAGCAGCCTTTTTTTGGAGATGGGAAGAACGGCTGCATTCTGCAATGGGTAGTTGCTGCAGCTTTTTTGCTGCTTCTTTGTGAATGAGTAATTGCCCGCATCTTGCGTGTTCAGTACTCCGCCACATTTTCCTGTGAATAATCGCCGCTTTTGCACTGCTTTTGTGCTGCTTCTATGTGAGTGAGTAAGTACCCGCATCCTGCGTGCTCAGTACTTCCTCAACACGCTGCAGCTCTCCTCCACTCCACCTTCTCCACCTGCGAGCGACTTTTGAGGCATCTAAAAAATGTTGGGTACTTACGCAACACGCTGCTGCTCCCCTCCACCATCTCCACCTGCAACTTTTGAGGCGTCTAAAAATCGTGTGTGCTGCCTTGTTTATCGTTTTCCAGGCGGAGCAATGCGTTGCTGCTGACAACAACCCTGCCGGGAGGTGTATTTTGAGGCGCCTCAAAATGCTGACAACAACCCTGCTGGGAGGTGTATTTTGAGGCGCCTCAAAATGCTGACAACAACCCTGCCGGCCTGAGAATGGACGCCCCGGACCATGCTGTGCTGCGTCCGGCCCAGTTCCCAACCCCACCCCACCCACCTGCCCCTGTTCCCAACCCCATCCATCTTGTTCCACTCCTCCATCCATCAGGCGCAGCAGTGCTTCTGCTCTAACAGTCTCAAGGATCTTAGCATGGACGCCCCAGACGATGCTGTGCTGCATCTTCCCTGTCCCCGTCCCCATCCCCACTCACCTCCAATCCCGTCAGGTGGAGGGGCGCATTTCCTCTAAGAACCAGGCCCTCCTCAAGGACGAGAGCATGGACGCCCCGGATGATGCTGTGCTACGCCTGGTGGGCCCTGTTGCTGTTCAACACCACCCCTTGTTGCCAACTATGTGTGTGTCAGGTGGAAGACTGCACTTCCTCCAACTACCCGACCACCCTCAAGGACCTGAGCATGGACGCCCCGGATGATGCTGTGCTGCGCCTTCCCCTGAACCTGTTCCCATCTCCACTCACCCTGTCCCATCAATTCAACATGCCTCAGCTACCCTCTTGTCAGACACCCTCCTGTCAGGTGGAGGACTGCATCTCCTCGAACAACCCGGCTCCCCTCAAGGACCCGAGCATGGACGTCCCGGATGATGCTGTGCTGCGCCTGGTGGGCCCTCTTGTTGTTCAACGCCACCCCTTGCTGCCAACTATGTGTGTGTCAGGTGGAGGAGTGCATCTCTGCCAACAACTCTGGTGGCCTCAAGGAAATGGACATGGACGCTCCGGATGATGCTGTGCTGCGCCTCGCCCAGCTGGCCTTCTCCTGCACTGCCGAGCGCACTGCCAGCCGGCCCAACATGTCATACGTTGCCAGCGAGCTGCGGGGAATCAGGCACGAGGTGGTGGGGAAGGAGGAGCTGAGTGCCGCGGTCAAGGTGGATGAGCTAGCAAAGGAGAGGCGGATCGGAATTTCGTTAAGGAAGAGCTTGGGTGCAGAGCTGGAAGCTATTGTGAGCATGGAGGATGAAGAGGAAGAATAAATAGAGATGCATGGACTAGGAGTCCAACTGGGAGCTGAGTGCAGCAGTCAAGGTGGACGAGCTAACAGAGGAGAGGGGGGTTGGGCTGTCGTTACGGAGCTGAGCTGGAAGCTATTGGGAGCATGGATTGACTTGGCAGTACAGCTGGAAACTATTGGGAACATAGGTGAAGAGGAGTCAAATGTGGAGCACAAGGGCTGTGAACTGAATTGCGGGTTTGATCAAGAAAATCAGACTGATCAAGCATTAGAAAGGACCAATTAGGTAACTGAGTACTGATCGTGGCTCAACCAAGTCTACATTTGGCTGCAGTGTTGGAAGCTATTGGGAGCATGGATGGAGAGGAGTCAAACAGGGATCAATCGGGTCGTTGAACACATATCTAGCAGAGGGGAGCAGTGGGGAGCAGTGGAGAGCAGTGGAGAGCAGTGGGGAGCAGTGGGGAGCAGTGGGGAGCAGTGGGGAGCAGTGGGGAGCAGTGGGGAGCAGTGGAGAGCAGTGGGGAGGAGCAATCAGGTATCTGAGTACTGATCTTGACTCACTGATATAGCATTGGGAAGCAGTGGGGAGCAATCAGGTAACTGATTACTAATGCTAGCTTAGCCAATACTGATCTAGCTACGGTAGGTGTCAGGAGCAGTGGGAAGAGCAATCAGGTAACTCGGTTCTTTCTGATGCTGGCTCCAGGGCCCAAAATTGGTTCGCTCTTGCAAATCAGGGTTCCAGGCCCCCAGTACCCTAACCCCTAAAGTAATATTTTTCGTACACTGATGGCAGTAGCCTAAAATATCTGATACACTGATTGTACCAGGGTGTAATTGTTGTTAGCCTGTTTGTACTGCAAAAAGTCATTACGTCGGTTTTATGCTTCATCTGATTGATCAGAAATGCAATCTTCTATTTGTGTGAAACCGTCAATACCGGATTGTACATAGAGATTCCGCTTGCGATCCCATTCTCCTGCCCACCCCGCCCCCCCGAGGCCGAGCCCACCCCCTTCCCCGGGCTCCCTCACTCCCCTCGACTTCTAGCCTCATGTCAAAGTTATGTTATATAGACATTTAGCCTCTAGTGAGTTACATCCTAGGGGGTACACAATTTCACTCGACACTCTCCTTGTACCCCCTCCCCTTTGACCTAATGCATTTATTCCGCTCTTCTCTGAGATGGTATCACGCTAGGAAACTTCCTAGGCCTAACTTGCATCCTACTCCTAGAGCTTCTCCCTCCCTCCTTACTCCCTCCAGCCAGTGAGCGGTCCTCAGCCCGCCGTGGTGACTCCCACTGTCCCGTTTCCCTAGGTCGCGCGACCCCATCCAGGCCCGTTTCCCTAGGTCGCGACCTTGGTAGCAGCGCACGCCCCGCTATAGGCCACGCAGGACGAGGCCCGCCGTAGGCAGAGTGCGCCCCGCCGTTAGGCTGCCACCACGCACACACGCAGCAGCTGCGCACGCAGTAGCAACCGCACGCGCTGCAGTCGCTCGCACAGCTCCAGCCGCGCGCGTCACCACCGTGCGCACAGCAACAGCCGCGCGCGCAGCAAATGCCAGCACCTGCAGCGCCTGCATGCGCCACTGCCGCGGCCCACGAGCAGCAGGCGCACTCTCTACTCCCACTGCTGCCAACCGCCAGCAGTTAAACTAGCCGCCAGCAGTAGCAGCAGAGCTAGCCACAGCCAGCCACAGGCAAGCAGAGCCAGCCAGCCAGCCGCCAGCACCTACGCTAGCCGCCAGCACCTACGCTAGCCGCCAGCCAGCCTGCCGCCAGCAACTACGCTCGCCGCCAGCCCCTCCCAGGCGCCCACAGCAAGTTCCAGCTGCTCACAGCCCCTCCCACAGCAACTTTCAGCTGCCCACAGCAACTGACAGCCCCTCCCAACCGCCCACAGAACTTAACAGCCGCCCACAATAGTGCCGGTAGTGCCAGCAGCACCGGTAGTGACAGCCACCAGCAGTGCTCTCCGTGGGCCACCTCACTCCGTGCTATAAGCAACGAGGCTGCTCTCCCACGTCAGTCAGCAGGTAGGTGAGCCAGCGTAGCTCCTGTGCAGCCATGGCCCCGGCGTAGATCTCAGCCTCACAACTGGAGCTGAGAACCGAAGACAAGCGGGTAGACCGCCAGGAAACCGAGCCGGAACCGAGGCTGAAGGTGTAACCCTGTGACGACTGCTGCGTAGCTGAGTCGTCAACCCAGGAAGCGTCTGCGTGACCAGTGAGGACAACTGGACCCCGTCCTCCAAGCACTAGCCCCATGCCTGACGTACTGCACAAGTAGCACAGTACCCTCTTCGCAGCATCCCAGTGCACCTTTTGGTGCCTACCGGGAGCCGCGTAGCGAGCCAGAAGGCTGAGAGGGTACGCGATGTCAGGTCGTGTGCACGTCATCAGGTACATGAGGCAACCCACAAGCTCTGGGTATGGACCACTCGGCTCTACGGACTCGTCCGAAGGTGGAGCTGAGAGCGAGTGGCTGGTAGACAGAGGAGTGGGCTGTGGCGAGGAGAACTGGAAGCCGAAGCGCTGAAGGACCTGGTGCACCATGTGTGACTGAGTCAGGGTGATGGTGCGCCGTGCTCTGTCCTGGGTGATCTGCAAGCCAAGATAGCTGCGCAGTTCACCCAGGTCAGTGCAGGTGTGTCTCTTCTGCAGCTCCGACTTCACAAGGGTCAGTGCCTCAGTGTCAGCAGTGGCAAAGACGAGGTCGTCGACGTACACGAGGACGTAGAACGGCGGCAGCGAGGTGTCGGTGCGTAGAAACAGCGACGGATCAGCAGTAGAAGGAGCAAACCCAAGAGCCGCAAGTGTAGTCCTCAGTGTGTCGTGCCACTCGCGAGGTGCCTGGCGGAGACCGTAAACTGGCCGCCGGAGGCTCCACTGGGTACCTGCAGGAAACGACTCAGTGAAGCCAGGTGGGCGGCGCAGCCAGATCTCCTCGTGCAGGCTACCCTGCAGGAAAGCTGTGCTGAAGTCCAGAGAGTGCAACTCGTAGTCACGCTGAGCAGCGACGTGCAGCAACACCCGAAGAGTGGTCATCTTTGGGGTGGGAGAGAAGGTCTGGAAGAAGTCAACCCCCTGTCGCTGACTGAAACCTCGAGCAACGTAACGCGCCTTGAAGGTAGGCGGAGAACTTGGCGGCCGCTTCACCCTGAAAATCCACATGCCATCGACTATGTTCGCCCCAGGTGGGGGAACCTCGTCGACGTAGGTGCCTGTGGACTTCCAGGATGCCATCTCGGCATCCATGGCTGCCTGCCACTGAGAGGAGTAAGGACCCGTAATCGCCTCTGCGTAAGAGCACGGGGTCGGGATGTCTGGTGCTTCCGGGTCTCCCTCAGGGGCAAGCAGCATGGAAGCGAAACGAGGTACAGCAGCTGCAAGACACTCAAAGTCCTCCTGCCTGTCCTCAAGGACGTCCGTGCCAAGAGCACACTCACCCCCGACGGACGGAGGACTGGCAGACTCAGACTCAACAACAAGAGCAGTGGCGTAGTCGAGACGTCAGGCAGCAGCAAAGTCAAGCAGCTCAGCAACAAGGGCAGACGCAGCAGCAGACTCAAAGGAAGGGACACTGACAGCAGTGGCGAGGAGACGAGCGACAGAGGGACCGGCAGCACGAGCGCGGTCACACGCAGGGTCAGGGACCTTAGGAAGAGAGGACTCAGGAGGAGCAGGCAGAGGAACACGCAGTGGAACAGAGGAAGGACGAAGGGTCATAGCGTGCGTGCCAAGGAAAGGAGGAGGAGGCGAACAAGGAACGCGACGAGCAGTGCGAACAGGCAAGACAGGACGAGACACGATGCTCGGTAAGATCGCCGGACTGCTCAGTGTAAGGAGAGGGAGCAGGCAGTGGAGAGGCCGGCTGCAACGGCAGCTGCGACTGGTCAGGTGGTGGACACAGGAGGGGAGGAGTAAGGCTAGGAGAAGACGGGACACCAAGAACCTGCTGAAGCAGGGGAACGAAGTATGGTCGCGGCCGCGCAGTGTCTCCAGCACCTCCAGCTCCAGGGTCAACAGCTCCAGCTGCTGCAGCTCCTGCGCCTCCAGCTCCAGCTCCTCCAGCTCCAGGAGCTCCAAGCTTCAGAGGGTCTCCAGCTCCAGCTCCCTCAACACCACCAGTCCCGGCAGCTCCAGTACCCCTGGTACGAGCACCTCCAGGACCAGTAGTAACTCCAGCACCTCCAGCTCCGGTAGCTCCACTCCGACGACGCGCGCGCCGAACAAACCACTCACGCAGCTGCTGCGGAGACAGTCGCGGCGAAGCACCAGCAGGACCGCCAGACGAAGCAGCACCTCGAGGCTCAGCACCCCAAGACTCCGCACCCTCCGACTCAGCACCCCCAGGCTCAACACCCTCTGGCTCCACACCCGCAGGCTCAGCACCCCTAGGCTCCTCACCCCCAGGCTCAGCACCCCCAGACCCAGCACCCTCAAACTCCGTACCCCCCGGCTCCGCACCCCCAGACACAGCACCCCTTGATGCAGCACCTCGAGCAGCACCTGAGACAACAGCTACCTCAACAAGCGCAGGACGAGGGAGAGGGTCTACCTGAGACACACCTGAGGGAGCAGGACCCTGGGGCGGGAGGGGGTCTACCGCAGGGGGGCCGGGAGCAAGGAAGAGCTGCGGGGGCGGGGGAGGGGCAGAGCGGTAGGGGAAGAGACGGTAAAAGGGTACCGCCTTGTCAAACGTGACGTCCTGGGAAGGGAAGACACGGAGCGAGGTGGGGTGGTAAAACTGCCAGCCAGGCGCGTCAGGGACAAAGCCTAGGAAGACGCAGGGGATAGCACGGGCGGAGAGCTTGTCCGCGGACGTATCGCGAACAAAGGCACGAGAACCCCAGACCCGGAACACTGGCGCATCGCCAACCTCCCCCGTCCAGCGCAGTGTGGGCGAGGTCTCCGGCAAGGAGACACGGGGCCAGAGGTTGAGCTGATGCACAGCGTACCAGACCGCAAACAGCCACCGAAAATGGGGAGCATCCGCATGGATCATGGAGGTACGAGCGACCTCCATGACTAAGCCAATGCGGCGCTCAGCAATCCCATTTTGCTGAGGGGAGTCCGGAAGCGCGAACGACTAGAGAATGCCCTCCCCACGACAAAAGTTCTGCAAGAGGTTGGAGGAGAACTCACCACCTCTGTCAGAGTGCAGACGCGGGACAGGAAAGTCCTGGCCGAACCGCTTGCGAAGCTGGAGACGGACCGTGCGGATCCAAGGGATCAAGACATCAGGGACCTGACCCTTGCTGCGCAAGGGGAAGACCAAGGTGTACCGCATGTAGTTGTCAACGACCAGCATAAAGTAGCGCCCGCGGCTCTATCCACTGACGCGGGCTGGGCCCCACACGTCCATGTGGAGAGTCTGCAGGGGAGTAGTCGTCGGGGGAAACGAGGAGTGAGGAGCGGCGCGCTGCCGCCCCTCGACGCAAGGAATGCAGGGCGGGGTAGGCGAGGGCAGCAGGGGAGGCAGGGACCTGCGAAGACCAGAGACAAGAAGACGAGAGTGCATGCCACGAAGACGTGGCAGGGAGGGGTGACCCAGGCGGTGGTGCCACAGAAGAGTCTGGTGCGACAGGAGGCGACACGAGCAAGAGGCGGCTACCTGACCTGCTGCGGACACCTGAGCAGACGCAGCTACCTGAGGAGGCTCGGTAGCAAGTGTGTATAGACTCAACCCTGGCCGACGAGTGAACGTGGCCAGGTGACGGCCCGTCCGTATGCACGTGCAGATCGACACACGCTGACCCCCAGGAGTGGTGGTAGTGACCATCGCATCCTGGAGGGCAGTGGTACTCACCAAGTTGGTAGAGAACGAGGGGAGGTGAAGACCTGACAGTGAGCCGGACGGAACCGCCGGACACGGGAGGACAGTGGAGGAACGGGCAACGACCGGGCTCCGAGAGGGGTCAGCCAGTCTGATCGGGACAGGTGCAGGGAGAGGAGTGAGAGTGGTGCTGTCACAAAAGAAACTGCGCAAGGCGCCTGAGTCCAGCGTGAAGGTGTGCAAGGCTTGAGCAGGCGCAATACCAGGGAGAGTACCAGACTCACTAGCACCTAGAGCAGCAGCAGCTATACCTGGGTCGGGCGGCACACACCGGTAACAGTCACCCTCAGCACTAACAGACAAAGCATACATAGTAGAAAGAATAGCATCAAAGTCTAGGTCAAAGATAGCAATCCTAGACCTAAGCAAATCAGCCCAGCGAGGGAGCTCGACGTCGTCACCAAACTCAGCACGCCAAGCGTCGTCGAGGCGGGAGAAGCAGCGGTGCTGAGTGTGAAGCTTCCCGCATGTCTGACCAGCACGGTCACCCGTGCGAATGACATACGGGCAGCAGCCACTAACCCAAGACGCCCCACGCTGCAAAAACCACTCACGAAGCTGCTTGGGCGACTGGGTCTCCCTCCGACGCTACTGCTGCTGACGCTGGCCACCTCCAAAACCTCCACGCCGAGTGCCAATCCCACCGCCACCAGTCCCACCGCCGCCACTGCCGCCACTCCCACTGCTGCCTCCACCGCCGCCACCAACACCCCCACGCCCGCCACCACTCCCACCACAGCCACCACCTCCACTGCCTCCACCACCTCCACTGCTGCCCCCACCACCACTCCCGCTGCCCCCTCCACCACCCTTGCTACCCTTGCCCTTGCCGCTGTGGCGCTTCGCACTAGCAGAAGAAGCTCCGACTTCCTCAGCACCAGGGACGTCTGCAGAAGCAGCAGAGGCGTAAGAGGGGGCAAGGGGGGAGGGGGAGCACCCCTCAAAGAACGGCGGGCTCGGAGTGCCGCGAGCAGCACCTACAGCAACTGCACTAGTCTCAGATGCGAGGAGGTGCTGCTCGAGTAGGTCAATAGTGAGGGAGGTGGGGTCAAGGGAGAGAAAGTGGTCCCTGACAGAACGAAGAGAGTCAGGGAGGCGAGTGACTATGAAGTAGAGGGTGATGAAACATCGGGGGCTAGTTCCTGTCAAGGAACTCAGCAGGGACGGTATCGCGGTAGCGAGCGTCACTAGTGCGCAGGTGGGAAACAAGGTCCTCTACCGTGGTAAAGGTTGACAGCTCGAGGAACAGGTAGGGCAGAACTAGGCGGCCTAGAGCAGCAGTGGCAGGCGAGGAGTAGCGAGCGACTACAGCGTCGTACAGTGCCTGTGCTGTCCTGTGCTGTCCAAAGTGGGCACATTCGGCTAACGGCAGGTGGTTGCGAATGGCCAAGCGGGCAGCAGCCTCGCGAGTAAGCCACTGTGAGCGAGTCGCACTGTCAGCTGTGGCGGGAGGGGCAGGAGCGGCGCCTGACGCAAAGTCAAACAGCGAAACACTGTCCTTAGAATCGCTCAGTAGGTACAGCTGCAGGTCATCGAGCCACGTGTCAAACTGAACCGGTATGCCCTCATGATCGAACGCGAGAACCCTAAGCGAAGCCATAGCTGTGCAGCACGCAGGAGCAGCAGTAGCAGCAGTAGCAGCAGCAGCAGTAGCAGTAGTAGCAGTAGCAGCAGCAGCAGCAGCAGTAGCAGCTGTAGCAGTAGCAGCAGTAGTAGCAGCAGGGATAGAGAGGCCAAGGGGCCGAGGGGCCTGGGGCCTAGGGGCCGAGGGGCGGGGCCGAGGGGCCTAGGGGCCGAGGGGCCAAACACGAAGGGTGGGGCCTAGGGGCCGAGGGGCGAAGGGGCCGAGGGGCCTGGGGCCTAGGGGCCGAGGGGCCGAGGGGCGGGGCCGAGGGGCCAAACACGAACGGGGGGCCTAGGGGGCGAGGGGCCAAGGGGCCTAGGGGCCTAGGGCCGAGGGGCCTAGGGCCGAGGGGCCGAGGGGCGGGGCCGAGGGGCCTAGGAGCCGAGGGGCCAAACACGAAGGGGGGGGGGGGGCATGGGGCCGAGGGGCCAAGGGGCCGAGGGGCGTGGGGCCTAGGGGCCGAGGGGCCGAGGGGCCAAGGTCGAGGGGGGGGGAGGGGGGTTCAAGGCTAGGGCGACGGGTCGCCGGGGCCGCGGCTAGGGGCGACGGGTCGCGATGGGCCGAGGCGGGGGGGGGGGACGGGGCGACGGGTCGCGGGTCGCTAGGGGCTGAGGCTAGGGCGACGGGGCGACGGGGCCGCGGCTAGGGGCGACGGGTCGCTAGGGGCCGAGGCTAGGGCGACGGGGCGACGGGGCCGCGGCTAGGGGCGACGGGGCGACGGGCCCGCGGCTAGGGGCGACGGGCCCGCGGCTAGGGGCGACGAGGCAACGGGTCGCGAGGGGGCCGCGGCTAGGGGCGACGGGGCCAAGGGGCCGAGGGTTGGGCGACGGGGCGACGGATCGCTAGGGGCCGCGGCTAGGGGCGACGGGGCAACGGGGCGACGGATCGCTAGGGGCCGCAGCTAGGGCGACGGGGCCAAGGGGCTGCGGCTAGGGGCGACGGGGCCAAGGGGCCGTGGCTAGGAGTCGCGGCTAGGGGCGACGGGGTGACTGGGCGACGGGGCGACGGGTCGCTAGGGGCCGTGGCTAGGGCGACGGGGCGACGGGGCCAAAGGGGCCGCGGCTAGGGGCGACGGGGCCAAGGGGCCGTGACTAGGGGCGACGGGGCCAAGGGGTCGGGCTAGAGGCGACGGGTCGGGGCCTAGGGGGCCTACGGGTCGCGAGGGCGGCTAGCAGGGCAGCAGGTGGTGGGCCCAAAAAACGGTCCTAGAAGGGACCTGCTCTGATACCATGTCAAAGTAACGAACAAGAATGGATGAACTAGCAAAGAGTTGGGTACAAGTACTAACCCTAATTGGGTTGTACCTCTTATGGGCTACCCCACTATAGCCTACACAATATAAGCTATATATAAGTTTGACACGTACGTGGCCACTCGGGCCAACACTGCTGATATATTCACCAAGGCACTTCCACCTGGTGATCATCAGCGCTTCTCTACTGTGTTAGGCCTTGTGCCTACTTTGCCTCACTTGCTCACTGCGTAACTTTGCTTGTACTGTGATCTATATATATACTTGCATGCTTACACTTGCTAGGCTATGATCACTGTATTGTTTGTTCTCTTTTGTATAACTCTGCATGTGAACAGGCCTTGTGGCCCTTTGCTTGTGCTCGGACTGTGTGGTGACTTTGTGATCCATCCTGAGTTTGCTTTGCTTTTCTTGACTGGTCTTGTGACCACTTGTTCTTCCCCACTTTGCCTATGGGGGTGTGTCAGAATGTTATATTGCTTGCTTTGTGTAGGCTATAGTGGGGTAGCCCATTAGGGGTACAACCCAATTAGGGTTAGTACTTGTACCCAACTCTTTCATAGTTCATCCATTCTCGTTCATGATTCTTACAATACGGTAGTACCAATAGATTGGTTTAAAAACCTGTAAGGGTTCTATGTGTCAAGAGCGGAAACCTCGGTATTGCGGATTGCGTGTTTCACCGGTACCATACATCTTATTAGTTATCTAAAAGGCAGCATTCTGTCTGAATCCCAACCAGTAGACCATTGGGATAAAAATGCTTGTTCAGTAGCGGGTCAGTGCGCCCATAACCCCCTAGGACAACGAGCTTGTAACCCTTCCCTAGGATCAGTCGGGGATCACCGGTGGACCTCTGACACCCCCCCGCATTGGGATGCCCGAAGTGCACAAACTGGAATTCGAACCCGAGTCCTTCGCTCTGATACTACCGTCAGCCCCCGGATAGAAGCGCCCCTCGGGGTATAAAAAAACACTGTTTTTTAGGGGGTGCGCTTATAATCGAGGAATTTTATAAGCGCCGGCGTTAATAAAATGGCAAAAATAATTTCTATAAGTTACACCAAACTGTAGATCTCGTTATGCCGTTTGTAATCGAGTCGAAAACATATAGGGTCGCGTGTCAAACTTATATATGCTATAGTCTGTTTAGGCTGTAGTGGGGTAGTCCTTAGAGGGTACAACACTTTTGTGTTTGCTACTTGTACCCCACCTGTTTCCTAGTTCACTCATTCCTCTCATGATTCTCACATGGTATAGAGCTGGTTCGAGTTTTTTTGGGCCCACCACTACAAATTTTTTTTTTTTCCTTACCTGCCCGAGGCGAGTGTCGCGTTTGTCCTAGCAGCGCCCTCGCGCCTGCCCTTCGAGGCCCTTAGTGGCCCATCGCTGCCCCTTCGCGGCCCTTAGCGGCCCCTCTTAAGGCCCTTGGCGGCCCCTCTTAAGGCCCTTCGCGGCCCCTTTTCAGGCCCCTCGCGGCCCCTCTTAAGGCCCTTCACGGCCCCCCTTTAGCGACCCGTCGCGGCCCTTCGCGGCCCCTCTAACGGCCCTTCGCGGCCCCGTCACGGCCCTTCGCGGCCCCCTTTAGCGACCCGTCGCGGCCCCGTCACGGCCCCGTCACGGCCCTTCGCGGCCCCTTAAGCGACCCGTCGCGGCCCCTCGCGGCCCCTTGCGGCCCTTCGCAGCCCCTCCGACGGCCTGTCGCGGCCCCGTCACGGCCCTTCGCGGCCCCTTTCGCGGCCCGTCGCGGCCCCTCACGGCCATTCGCGGCCCCTCTGATGGCCCGTCGCAGCCCCTTCTCGCCCCCCCCCCCCGCCTCACGGCTCTTCCGGCCCCAACTGACGCGCCCCAGCTGGCGCGCCCCCGGCCGGCTCCTGCTGACGATCCCCTGCCGGCCCCTGCTGGCGCGGCCCCTCCTGGCGCGCCTCTGCCGGCCCCTGCTGACGCGCCCCTGCCGGGCCCTGCTGACGAACCCCTGCTGGCGCGGCCCCTGTAGTCACGGCCCGCCCCTGCACCTGTCTCTGGTAAGCCGAGCCGCGCCGCCCAGCCGAGCCGCGCCGCCCGGCCGAGCCGCGCCGCCTAGCCGAGCCGCGCTGCTGCTGCTACTGCTGCTACTGCTGCTCCTCTTGCTACTGCTCCTACTGCTGCTATGGCTAGTCCTACAGTTCTCACCTTTGACTCTGAGGGACGTGCAATTGACTTTGACGTATGGGTTGATGACCTACAGCTCTTTCTTCAGTGTGATTCTAGGGATGGGGTATCCCTTTTCGATCACACGTCCAGTGTTTCCACTGCTCCTGCTGCCACTGCTGACAGTACTGTTCGCTCGCAGTGGACCACTCGTGACGCTGTTGCTCGTCTTGCTATTCGTAGTCACCTGCCGCCTGCTGAGCGCGCGCACTTTGGCCAGTACAAGACTGCTCAGTCTTTGTACAACGTTGTAGTTGCACGCTACTCCTCCCCTGCCACTGCTGCCCTCAGCCGCCTCATGCTACCGTACCTTTTCCCTGACCTTGCTGCCTTTGCCACTGTCGCTGACCTAGTTGCTCACCTTCGCACTAGTGACGCCCGCTACCGCGCTGCCCTTCCCACTGAGTTCTGTGCCAAGAACCCCCCCCCCCATGTACATCACCCTTTACTACCTAGTCACCCGCCTCCCTGACTCTCTCTCTTCAGTCAAGGACCACTTTCTCTCCCTTTGCCCCACCGAGCTGACTGTCGACCTGCTAGAGGAGCGCCTTGCTGCAGCTGAGAAGAGTATCTTAGCTGTAGGTGCTTCTCGCGGCGACCGTCGCACCCCCTTCTTTGAGGGGTGTTCCCCTGTCCCCCTTCTCCCCTCTGTTGCTTCTGCTGCTGCTGTCGACCTCGTTGGCACTGAGGAGGTCGGCGCTGCGTCTGCCTCTAGTGGGAGACGCCGCACCAGCAAGGGCAAGGGGAGCAAGGGTGGTGGAGGGGGCGGCGGGGGAAGCAGTGGAGGAGGTGGAGGCGGCGGAGGAGGTGGAGGTGGTAGTGGGGGTGGTACCGGGATTGGGGGCGTCAATGGCGGCGGTGGAGGTCGTGGCGGCGGTGGCGGAGGAGGTGGAGGCAGCGGCAGCGGTGGTGGAGGTAGCGGAGGAGGTGGTGCTGGTCGAGGTGCAGCCGCGCAGCGTGGAGGCTTTGGTGGCAGCCAGCGCCAGCAGCAGCTGCGCACCCGTGAGACCCCGTCGGTTCAGCAGCTTCGTGAGTGGTACGCTGGGCGTGGGAGGTCTGGGGGTGCAGGTCCCTGCACTTACGTTCTTCGCACCGGCACTCGTAGTGGGGAGGTGTGTGGGCTCCCACACACCACGCAGCGCTGCTTCGGTCGCTTGACTGACGCTTGGCGTACCCAGTTTCCTGACGCCGTTGAGCTTCCTCGTTGGCATGATCTGCTTCTGCAGAATGTGCCTATCTTTGATCTATACTTTCATGCTATCCTTGCTGCCATGTATGCTCTTGCTGATAGTGCTGAGGGTGACTGTTACCTGAGTGTCCCGCCCGACCCGGGCATTGCGGCTGCTGCTCTAGGTGCTGGTGCGTTTGCTCTCTCTGGTACTGCACCTACTGAGTCCTTGCACACTTTCACACTTGACTCTGGTACTTCGCGCTCTTTCTTTAGAGACAGCACCACGCTCATGCCGCTCAGTCGGCCTGTTGCGGTCTCCCTTGCTGACCCCTCCAGAGCCCAGTCCTTGCACACTCCTCCACGGTTCTACCGTGTCCTGCGGCCCCGTCGGGCTTGCTGTCGGGACTCCACCTCCCCTCGTTCTCTACGAACTTGGTGAGTGGAGCTGACCTCCAGGACGCGTGGGTTGACCAGTTCACCTCTGGAGGTCAGCGTGTGACCCACTGCACTTGCTCTCGGACGGGCCGCCACCTGGCCACGTTCACCCGTCGGCCAGGGTCGAGTCTGTACACACTGACTACTGCGCCTCCTCCGGTCACTGCGTCTGGTCAGGTAGCTGCATCCAGTCAGGTGTTTGCTGCCGCGTCCAGGTCTAGTCCTGCGTCTGCCCCCTGCTCGTGTCGTCCTCTGGCGCACGAGACTCTCCTTTGGAACCACCGCCTTGGTCACCCCTCCCTGCCTCGTCTTCAAGGTATGGCCTCCCGTGCTCTTGTCTCTGGACTCCCCAGGTCCTCTCCCTCCCCTTCCTCCGGGGCCTGCCCCCACCTGTGTTCCTTGTGTCGAGGGCCGGCAGCGCGCCGCTCCTCACTCCTCCTCGTTTCCTCCGACTGAGGCCCCTCTGCAGACTCTTCACATGGACGTGTGGGGCCCAGCCCGCGTCCGTGGACAGGGTCACGAGCGCTACTTCCTGCTGGTCGTTGATGACTACTCGCGTTACACCACAGTCTTCCCCTTGCGCAGCAAGGGTGAGGTCCCTGAGGTGTTGATCGACTAGATCCGCGGTGCTCGTTGCCAGCTTAGTGAGAGTTTCGGCTCATACCTTCCTGTTCTGCGTCTGCACTCAGACAGAGGCGGGGAGTTTTCCTCCGACCTCCTGAGAGCCTTCTGTCGTTCGGAGGGCATCCGCTAGACGTTCACGCTTCCGGCCTCCCCGCAGCAAAATGGGATTGCTGAGCGCCGCATTGGCATGGTCATGGACGTCGCTCGTACGTCCATGATCCATGCGGCTGCTCCCCATTTTCTGTGACCGTTCGCGGTTCAGTAAGCTGCGCATCAGATCAACCTTCAGCCTCGTGTCTCCTTGCCGGAGACCACACCTACTCTGCGGTGGACGGGGAAGGTTGGCGATGCGTCCGCGTTCCGTGTCTGGGGATCTCGAGCTTTTGTCCGCGATACTACAGCGGACAAGCTGTCCTCCCGTGCCGTTCCCTGTGTCTTCTTTGGCTTCCCTCCTGACGCTCCCGGGTGGCAGTTCTACCACCCCACCTCGCGTCGTGTTCTGTCCTCTCAGGACGTCACGTTTGACAAGTCGGTGTCGTACTACCGTCTCTTTCCCTACTGCACTGCCTCTCCCCCCCCCCCCCGCCGCTCTTCCTGGCACCAGGTACTCCCCCGGTAGACCCCCTCCCCCCCCAGGGTCCTGCCCCCTCAGGTGTGTCCCAGGTAGACCCTGCCGAGCCAGTCGAGGTAGCTGTCGACTCAGGTGCTGAGTCTGGGGGTGCTGAGCCTGCGGGTGCGGGGACTGGGGGTGCTGAGTCTGGGGGCGCTGAGCCTGCGCGTGCTGCGTCTGGAGGTGCTCTAGGTGTCCCGCCGCGGCAGGAGCCTCTCTCTCCACAGCAGCTTCGTGAGTGGTACTCTTGGCGCTGTCAGGGTGCTGGTGGGGCTTCTGGAGGTGCTGCTGGTGCTGGTGCTGCTGGAGGTGCTGCTGGTACTGGTGGTGCTGCTGGAGCTTCTGGAGGTGCTGCTGGTGCTGGAGCTGCTGGAGGTGCTGCTGGTGCTGCTGGTGCTGGAGCTGCTGGAGGTGGTGCTGGTGCTGGAGCTATTGGAGGTGGTGCTGGTGCTGGAGCTGCTGGAGGTACTGCTGGTGCTGGTGGTGCTTCTGGAGCTTCTAGAGGTGCTGCTGGTGCTGGAGCTGCTAGAGGTGGTGCTGGTGCTGGAGCTACTGGAGGTGGTGCTGGTGCTGGAGCTGCTGGAGGTACTACTGGTGCTGGTGGTGCTGCTGGAGCTTCTGGAGGTGCTGCTGGTGCTGGTGCTGCTGGAGGTGCTGCTGGTGCTGGAGCTGCTGGAGGTGGTGCTGGTGCTGGAGCTGCTGGAGGTGCTGCTGGGGCTGGAGACCTTGGGGCTGAGGGTACCGGTTCTGTCTCTGCTGTTTCTGGAGGCGCTGTGCGGCCGCGGCCGTACTACGTTACGCTTCTTCAGCAGGTTCTTGGCTCCCCGCCTTCTCCTGGTCCTCCTCCTCCTCCTTTACTGAGTCCACCGCCTGTCCAGTCCCAGTCGCGGTTCCAGCCAGCGTCTCCACTGCCAGGTCTTTCTCCTTACTCTGGACCGACTAGTGGTCTTACGGAGCGTCGTGAGCCTGAGTCTCGTCCTGCGTCGCTTGTCCGTCCTGTTCGCGCTGGTCGTGTTTCGCGTCCGCGTCCTCCTCGTGTTCCTGGCACTCACTCTATGACTCTGCGTCCTTCCACTGCTCCACAGCGTGTCCCTCTGCCGTCTCCTCCTGCGTCCTCTCTTCCTGCCGGTCCGGACCCTACGTCTGACTCCCTACGTGCTGCTAGTCCAGCTGTCACGCGTTTTCTGGCCACTGCTGTCACTGACCCTTTGTTTGAGTCCACTGCTGCGTCTGCTCTTGTTACTGAGCTTGTTGACTTTGCTGCAGCTTGTCGCCTAGACTACGCCGCTAGTCTTGTTACTGAGTCTGCGTCTGTGTCTGTCTGTCCTCCGTCCGTCGGGGGTGAGTGTCCTCTTGGCACGGACGTTCTTGAGGACAGACAGGAGGAGTTTGAGTGCTTTGCTGCTTCTGTACCTCATCTCGTGGCCATTCTGCTTGCCCCTGAGGGAGACCCGGATGCACCAGACATCCCGACCCCGCGCTCTTACGCAGAGGCGATAGAGGGTCCCTACTCCTCTCAGTGGCAGGCAGCCATGGACGCCGAGGTGGCTTCCTGGAAGTCCACACGCACCTACGTCGACGAGGTTCCCCCGCCTGGGGCGAACATCGTCAGTGGCATGTGGATCTTCAGGGTGAAGCGGCCGCCGGGTTCTCCGCCTATCTTCAAGGCGCGTTACGTTGCACGTGGCTTCAGACAGCGACAGGGAGTTGACTTCTTTCAGACCTTCTCCCCTACCCCGAAGATGACCACTCTTCGGGTACTGCTGCACGTAGCTGCTCAGCGTGACTACGAGCTCCACTCGCTTGACTTCAGCACAGCCTGCACGAGGAGATCTGGCTGCGCCGCCCACCTGGCTTCACTGGGTCGTTTCCTGCTGGTACCCAGTGGAGCCTCCGGCGGCCAGTCTACGGTCTCCGCCAGGCACCTCGTAAGTGGCACGACACACTCAGGACGACTCTTGCTGCTCTTGGTTTTGCTCCTTCCACTTCTGACCCTTCTCTGTTCTTACGCACTGACACTACTCTGCCGCCGTTCTACGTTCTCGTGTACGTAGACGACCTCGTCTTTGCTACTGCTGACACTGAGGCACTCGCCCACGTAAAGTCCGAGCTGCAGAAGAGACACACGTGCACGGACCTGGGTGAACTGATAAGCTATCTTGGCTTGCGGATCACCCAGGACAGAGCACAGCGCACCATTACCTTGACTCAGTCACACATGGTGCAGCAGGTCCTTCAGCGCTTCGGCTTCACGTACTCCTCGCCACAGTCCACTCCTCTGCCTACCGGTCACTCGCTCTCAGCTCCACCTTCGGACGAGTCCGTAGAGCCGAGTGGCCCGTATCCAGAGCTTGTGGGCTGCCTCATGTACCTGATGACTTGCACACGACCTGACCTCGCATACCGTCTCAGCCTTCTGGCTCGCTACGTGGCTCCCGGCAGGCACCGAAAGGTGCACTGGGATGCTGCGAAGAGGGTGTTGCGATACTTGTGCAGTACATCGGGCATGGGGCTCGTGCTTGGAGGACGGGCTCGAGTTGTCCTCACTGGTCACGCTGACGCCTCCTGGGTTGACGACTTGGCTACGCAGCGGTCGTCACAGGGTTACACCTTCTGTCTTGGCTCCGGTTCTGTCTCTTGGCGGTCTACCCGTTCTTCTTCTGTTCTCAGCTCCAGTTGTGAGGCTGAGATCTACGCTGGGGCCATGGCTGCACAGGAGCTACGCTGGTTCACCTACCTGCTGACCGACTTGGGAGAGGCGCCTCGTTCTCCTCCAGTTCTGTACGTCGACAACAAGGCCATGCTGGCCTTGTGTCAGGAGCACAGATTGGATCACAGAACGAAGCACATTGCTCTGCGCTACTTCCTTGCTCGAGAGTTGCAGCAGCGCGGCCAGCTTCGTCTTGCTTACGTGGCCTCTCAGGCCAACACTGCTGATGTTTTCACCAAGGCACTTCAGCCTTGTGATCATCAGCGTTTCTGTACTGTGTTAGGCCTTGAACCTACTGTGCCTCACTTGCTGGCTTCTTAACTCTGCATGTGAACTGGCCTTGTGGCCCTTTGCTTGTGCTCAGACTGCGTGGTGACTTTGTGATCCACCCTGAGCTTGCTTTACCTTCTTGACTGGTCTTGTGACCCCTTGTTCTCCCCCACTTTGCCTATGGGGGTGTGTCAAACTTATATATGCTATAGTCTGTTTAGGCTGTAGTGGGGTAGTCCTTAGAGGGTACAACACTTTTGTGTTTGCTACTTGTACCCCACCTGTTTCCTAGTTCACTCATTCCTCTCATGATTCTCACATCGCGAATATGATTCTCGCGCAACTTGGCAGGGAGTGATTCCCTGCAAACTGAAACTGACATAATGACAGCACATACTGACTAAACGCGCAAAAGGTGAGATCAAGGTGTGGGAAATCGAGTTTGTAGTTCGTTTCCCTGATAATGTGAAATTTGTTTCTGTATTTCGTCGGGTTTTCAAATGAAAAAACAACATGCGTTTATAATAAATCATCTTTTTAAAGGGGGTGGGCTTATAATCGAGGACCGGATATAAGCGCCGTCATCCTTTTATAAGCGCCGGCGCTTATCCGAGGCCTGCGCTTCTATCCAGAGGCTTACGGTATGTTGAAATCCCAACCACTAGACCATTGGGATAAAAGGGCTTGTTCAGTAGCGGGTCAGTGCACCCATAACCCCTAAGGACAACAAGCCTGTAACCCTTCCCTATGATCAATCGGGGATCACCAGTGGACATCTGACACATTCATCACTTGAATAAGAATAATAATTACCAGGTCGTGTGAATTAGGCACTCTGAGACTCACCAACTGCGTGCAGTTTTGGCGAACTGCTTGTGATTTACTATGAATGATAATTTTGAGAGTATTTGCTCACTAAGGAAAGGATGGCCTTTTTGAAAAAATGTTTCTCTCAAGATCAGATGGATCTTAACAAACTCTTACCCTTGTTCCACTTTTCGATCTCAAAAGTTCTTGTGACTGCGGAAGTGCAAAGCCTGCATTTTCCAAACATGCTAGTCCACTAGTACCGTATAATCAGTGCCCAAAATAACCAATGTTAGCACTACCGTATCGCCCCGGATATAAGCGCAGGCCTATTAAAAGCGCATACGCTTATATCTGGAGCAATGCGCTTATGGCCGATCCTCAATTATAAGCGCACCCCCTGTAAAACCTTGTTTTATTATAAGCGCATGCATAATTTTTTATTTAAAATCTGCTAACACAGTAACGAGTTTCAAATTGAAGCGAGCATAATTTCTTAATCACTTCGTTTGACTCGCGAAGACCTCAGAAGCTGCGCGTCAGGTCAAGATGTGCTGGCATAGGGGCAAACTGACGTGTCTTTGTCCATGTGTGTTGGAAAAAAATTGGTAGCGCGCGATTCTGATTCCTGTCACTATAAATTTTCGCCTCGATTGGAATGGTACGACTGAGATGTACATATTGATGCTATAAAATTATATATCTGTATCTGTCATTATATTGTCAAAACATTATAGCTTTTACTTTTGTGTAGGCTATAGTGGGGTAGCCCATAAGGGGTATAACCCAATTAGGGTTAGTACTTGTACCCAACTGTTTGCTAGTTCATCCATTCTCGTTTGTTATTTTGACATGGAATCAGAGCAGGTTCCTTGGGCCTGTGAAGGAAGAACGAGAATGTTTGAACTATGAATGAAGTGAGTACATATGGGAAACCCTAATTGGGTTGTACCCCTTATGGGATACCCCACTATAGCCTACACAACAGCATAAGCTATATAATGTTCTGACACACCCCCATAGGCAAAGTGGGGGAGAACAAGGGGTCACAAGACCAGTCAAGCAAAGCAGAGCAAGCTCAGGGTGGATCACAAAGTCACCACACAGTCCGAGCACAACGACAAGGCCACAAGGCCAGTTCACATGCAGGAGTACACATATATATATAGAGCTAGACAAGCAAGAGCAGGTATATATATGTAACAGTACAAGCAAGGTCAAGAAGAGAGCAAGTGAGGCAAGACAGGTACAAGACCCAGCTGGGTGCAGAAGCGCTGATGGTCACAAGGCGCAAGTGCCTTGGTGAACACATCAGCAGTGTTGGCCGCAGAGGCCACGTAAGCAAGTCGCAACTGACCACGCTGCTGCAGCTCACGAGCAAGAAAGTAACGGAGAGCAATGTGCTTCGTTCTGTGCTCCAAGCGCTGCTCTCGACACAAGGCCAGCATGGCCTTGTTGTCTACGTACAGCACTGGAGGAGAACGAGGCGGCTCTCCAAGGTCAGTCAGCAGGTAGGTGAGCCAGCGAAGCTCCTGTGCAGCCATGGCCCCGGCGTAGATCTCAGCCTCACAACTGGAGCCGAGAACAGAGGACGAGCGAGTAGCCCGCCACGAGACAGAGCCGGAACCAAGACTGAAGGTGTAACCCTGCGACGACCGCTGCGTAGCCTGGTCGTCAGCCCAAGAAGCGTCCGCGTGCCCAGTGAGGACCACTGGACTCCGCCCTCCAAGCACTAGCCCCATGCCCGACGTACTGCACAAGTAGCGCAACACCCTCTTCGCTGCAGCCATGTGCTCTGGTCGGTGTCTCCCAGGAGCAACATAGCGTGCAAGAATGCTAAGAGGGTATGCAAGGTCAGGTCGTGTGCAGGTCATCAGGTACATGAGGCAGCCAACAAGCTCTGGGTACGGGCCACTCGACTCTACGGACTCATCCGAAGGCAGAGCTGAGAGCGAGTGGCGAGTAGACAGAGGAGTGGCCTGAGGCGAGGAGTACGTGAAGCCGAAGCGCTGAAGGACCTGCTGCACCATGTGTGACTGAGTCAAGGTAATGGTGCGGTGTGCTCTGTCCCAAGTGATCTGCAAGCCAAGGTAGCTGCGCAGTTCACCCAGGTCTGTGCACGTGTGTCTCTTCTGCAGCTCGGACTTCACGTAGGCTAGTCCAGCCGTGTCAGCTGTGGCAAAGACCAAGTCGTCGACGTACACGAGGACGTAGAACGGCGGCAGAGAAGTGTCGGTGCGCAGAAACAACGACGGGTCAGCAGTAGAGGGAGAAAACCCAAGAGCCGCAAGCGTAGTCCTCAGTGTGTCGTGCCACTCACGCGGTGCCTGGCGGAGACCGTAGACTGGCCGTCGGAGGCTCCACTGGGTGCCAGGAGGGAAAGTCCCAGTGAAGCCAGGTGGACGGCGCAGCCAGATCTCCTCGTGCAGGCTACCCTGCAAGAAAGCAGTACTGAAGTCAAGAGAGTGGAGCTCGTAGTCGCGCTGAGCGGCTATGTGCAGCAGCACCCGAAGAGTGGTCATCTTCGGGGTGGGAGAGAAGGTCTGAAAGTAGTCAACTCCCTGCCGCTGACTGAAGCCACGAGCGACGTACCGCGCCTTGAAGACAGGTGGAGAGCCCGGCGGCCGCTTCACCCTGAAGATCCACATGCCACTGACGATGTTCGCCCCAGGAGGGGGAACCGCGTCAACGTAGGTGCCTGTGGACTTCCAGGACGCCATCTCTGCATCCATAGCTGCCTGCCACTGAGAGGAGTAGGGACCCTCTACGGCCTCCGCGTAAGAGCGCGGAGTCGGGATGTCTAGTGCATCCGGGTCTCCCTCAGGGGCAAGTAGTACGGACGCGAGATGAGGTGAAGCAGCAGCCAGACACCGGAACTCCTCCTGCCTGTCCTCAAGGACGTCCGTGCCAAGAGCACACTCACCCCCGACGGACGGAGGACAGACAGACGCAGACTCAGCAACAAGACCGGCAGCGTAGTCTAGACGACAGCGAGCAGCAAAGTCGACAAGCTCAGCAACAAGCGCAGACGCAGCAGTGGACTCAAAAGAGGGGTCAGTGACAACAGTAGCAAGGAGACGTGTGACAGCAGGACTGGCAGCACGAAGAGAGTCCGACTCCGGGTCAGGAAGAGCAGGAAGAGAGGACTCAGGAGGAGAAGGCAAAGGGGCACGCAGAGGAGCAGTGGACGGACGCAGAGACATCCGGTGCGTGCCAGGGACAGGAGGAGGACGCTGACGCGAACCACGACCACTAGTGCGAGCAGCACGGACAGGCGACGCAGGGCGAGACGCAGGCTCACGACGCTCAGCAAGACCTCCAGTAGGACCAGTGTAGGGAGAAGGAGCGGGCAGTGGGGAGGCCGGCTGTAACTGTAACTGTGACAGGACAGGCTGTGGACACTCTAAGGGAGGAGGAGGACCAGTAGAAGGCGGGAGACCAAGAACCTGCTGAAGGAGCGGAACGAAGTACGGCCTAGGCCGCGCGGCGACTCCAGACACAGCAGGGACAGCACCAGTACCCCCAGCGGTAGCACCAGCGTCAGTAGCACCTCCAGCTCCAGGACCTCCAGCAGCACCAGTAGCACCCCCAGCAGGACCGTCAGCAGTAGCCTCAGCTCCAACACCCTCAGCAGCTCCAGCTCCAGCACCTCCGGGACCCGCGGCACCAGCACCCTCAGCAGCCGAAGAACCTCCAGCCCCAGCAGCACGCCTCCAGCGCCTGGCAAACCACTCGCGCAGCTCCTGTGGAGAGAGGGGCTCCCGCCGAGGCGAAGCACCCGGAGAAACGCCAGGTCCCGCACCGCCAGACGGCACAAGGGGAGGTCCAGTGGCCGCAGGCTCAGCAGCTCCAGGCTCAGCAGCTCCAGACGCAGCACCCCCTGGCTCAGCACCCCCAGACTCCGCACCCCCAGGCTCAGCACCCCCAGTCGCAGCACCCCCAGGCTCAGCACTCCCAGACTCCGCACCCCCAGGCTCAGCACCCCCAGTCGCAGTACCCCCAGGCTCAGCACCCCCAGACTCAGCACCCTCAGGCTCAGCACCCGCAGCAGGACCAGAGTCACCAGCAACCTCGACCGGCTCGGCTGCGTCTACCTGGGACACACCTGAAGGGGCAGGACCCTGAGGGGGAAGGGGGTCTACCGGGGGGGGACCTGGCACAAGGAAGTGCGGTGGCGGGGGGAGGGAAGGAGTGCGGTAGGGGAAGAGGCGGTAGAAGGGGACTGACTCGTCGAACGTGACGTCCTGGGAGGACAGAACACGCCGAGAGGAGGGGTGGTAGAACTGCCACCCTGGAGCGTCAGGGGGGAAGCCGAGGAAGACACAGGGAGCAGCACGAGGGGACAGCTTGTCCGCAGACAAGTCGTGGACAAACGCCCGAGATCCCCAGACACGGAACGCAGACGCATCGCCGACCTTCCCCGTCCACAGCAGAGCTGGGGAGGTCTCCGGCCGGGAGACCCTGGGGTGAAGGTTGATCTGATGCGCCGCGTACCGAACCGCAAACGGCCACAGAAAATGGGGGGCAGCCGCATGCATCATGGACGTACGAGCGACGTCCATGACCATGCCAATGCGGCGCTCAGCAATCCCATTTTGCTGTGGAGAGTCCGGAAGCGTAAAGGTCTGGCGGATGCCTCGTGCACGACAGTAGGCTCGCAGAAGGCCAGAGGAGAACTCTCCACCTCGGTCAGAGTGCAGACGCAGAACCGGAAAGTCCGAGCCGAAGCTCCTCCTGAGCTGGAGACGAGCTGCGCGGATCCAGTCGATCAACACCTCAGTGACATCACCCTTGCTGCGCAAGGGGAAGACTGTGGTGTAACGCGAGTAGTCGTCAACCACCAGCAGGAAGTAGCGCTCGTGACCCTGCCCACGGACGCGGGCGGGGCCCCACACGTCCATGTGAAGCGTCTGCAGTGGAGCCTCTGTCGGGGGGAACTGGGAGGAGTGAGGGGCAGCCCGGAGCCGCCCCTCGACACAGGGGACACAAGAAGGTCCGGGTCCCGAAGGAAGGGGAGGGAGAGACCGGGGAAGACCAGAGACAAGGACACGGGAAGCCATGCCCCGAAGACGAAGCAAGGAGGGGTGGCCAAGACGGTGGTGCCACAGGAGAGTCTCGTGAGACAAGCGGCGACACGAGCAGGGGGCAGACTCAGGACCAGACCTGGACGCAGCAGCAAACACCTGACCCGACGCAGCTACCTGGCCAGACGCAGGGACAGGAGGAGACGCAGTGGTCAGTGTGTAGAGACTCGACCCCGGCCGACGCGAGAACGTGGCCAGGTGTCGGCCTGTGCGGGCGTCCGAGCAGTGGGTCACCCGCTGACTCGCAGGAGTAAACTGGTGAACCCCCGCATCCTGGAGGTCAGCACCACTCACCAAGTTCGTCGAGAACGAGGGGAGGTACAGACCAGACAAGGTGCCCGAGGGGGCAGCCGGACACGGGAGGACAGTGGAGAAGTGAGAGAGGACTGGACCCCCAGTGGGGTCAGCCAGGGAGACTGCAACCGGCCGGCCAAGCGGCGTGAGTGTGGTGCGGTCTCGAAAGAAGGAGCGAGAAGCCCCTGAGTCAAGCGTGAAGGTGAGGGAGGCCGAAGCCGACGCAGTACCTGAGAGCGCAGCCTCACCAGTACCTGAGAGTGCAGACGCACTGGCACCTAGAGCAGCAGCCTCAGAAGTACCTAGCGTAGCAGTACCAATGCCCGGGTCGGGCGGGAAACACCGGTAACAGTCACCCTCCTCACTAATAGTCACAGCATACATGGCAGCAAGGATAGCATCTAAGTCAAGATCAAAGATAGCTACGCCAGCCCTAGACAGCTCTCCCCAACGGGGAATCTCACTGGCCTCGGGGAACTGCTGACGCCAAGCGTCCGTCAGGCGGCCAAAGCAGCGCTGAGTGGGGTGCGCACCCCCACACTGCTCACCCGCGCGGTCACCGGAACGAAGGACGTAGGTGCACGGACCAAAACCCCCACCCCGCTGACGCTGCGTGTACCACTCACGGAGCTGCTGGGGCGGGGGGATGTCCCGCGAACGCTGCTGCTGCTGCTGCTGCTGATGCTGCTGCTGATGCTGCTGACGCTGGCCACCACTAGGGCCGCTACGCTGCGGGGCACCACCCCGACCAGCTCCACCCCCTCCGCCACCGCTGCCTCCACCTCCACCACCACCGCTGCCTCCGCTCCCACCGATGCCGCCACCACCGCCTCCTCCTCCGCTGCTGCCACCGCCACCACCGCCCCCGCCACCACTCCCACCGTCACCCCCACTCCCTCCTCCGCCTCCACCGCCTCCTCTACCGCCCCCGCCAGCTCCACCCGCGCCCTTGCCCCCCTTGCCCCTGCCAGGGCGGCGTCTCCCGCTAGGGGCAGACGCCGCGCAGACCGACTCAAGACCAAGCAGGTCGGCAGCAGCAGCAGAGGCAACAGAGGGCAGCAGGGGGGAAGGAGAGCACCCCTCAAAGATGGGGGTGCGAGGGTCACCACGAGAGGCTCCTACAGCGACGATGCTCTTCTCCGCCGCCAGGAGGGACTTCTCGAGGAGGTCGACAGTGAGAGTGGTGGGACAGACCGAGAGGTAGTGGTCCCTGACTACGCGAAGGGAGTCAGGGAGGCGTGTGACTATGTAATAGAGAGTGATGTACATGGGGGGGGGGTTCTTGGCGCAGAACTCGGCAGGAAGGGCGGCGCGGTAGCGAGTGTCACTAGTGCGGAGGTGCGTAATGAGGTCAGCGACAGTGGGAAAGGCAGTAAGGTCAGGAAAGAGGTACGGTAGCATGAGGCGGCTAAGGGCAGCAGTGGCAGGGGAAGAGTAGCGCGCAACTACAGCGTCGTACAAGGTCTGAGCACTCTTGTACTGACTAAAGTGCGCGCGCTCAGTGGTAGGCAGGTAGCGACGCACAGCAAGACGTGCAGCAGCATCGCGGGTGGCCCACTGAGAGCGAACAGTGGGGTCAGCATCAGTAGCAGGGGCAGGAGAGGCGCCAGAGGTGAGGTCAAAGAGGGAAAGACCGTCCGCCCTATCGCACTGTAAGAACAGCTGCAGGTCGTCGACCCAGACCTCAAAGTCAATGGCTCGACCCTCAGCGTCAAAAGCGAGGACACTAGGGGTAGCCATGACGACGACAGACGAGCAGTGCAAGCAGTAGGGGAAGGGCACGCAGTGACAGTGGGGGTTGTGCTCACCGGACAGGGCAGGTCGGGCGGCTCGGCAGTAGGGCGGCTCGGCTGCTCAGCGGCTCGGCGGCAGGGCGGCTCGGCTGCTGGGCGGCTCGGCTGTTGGGCGGCTCGGCGGCAGTGCGGCTCGGCTCCCGGGCGGCTCGGCGGCAGGGCGGCTCGGCGGCAGGGCGGCTCGGCTCCCGGGCGGCTCGGCGGCAGGGCGGCTCGGCTCCCGGCGGTTCTGCTGCTAGGCGGCTCCCGCAGGTAGGGCGGCGGTAGGGCCGCAGGTAGGGCGGCGGGCGGGCCGTAGGTAGGGCGGCGGGGGGGGCCGTAGGTAGGGCAGCGGGCTGGCCGCAGGTAGGGTGGCGGGCGGGCCGCAGGCAGGGCGGCGGTAGGGCCGCAAGTAGGGCGGCGGGCAGGCCGCAGTTAGGGCGGCGGGCGGGCCGCAGGTAGGGCGGCTGGCGGGCCGCAGGTAGGGCAGCGGGCGGGCCGCGACGTGAGGGCGGCGGGGCCGCTGTAGTGGGGCGGCGGGGCCGCTTAGCAGAGGGCGGCGGGGCCGCGTGAGCAGGGCGGCGGGGCCGCGTGAGCAGGGCGGCGGGGCCGCGAAGCAGAGGGCGGGCGGGCCGCGACGTGAGGGCGGCTGGGCCGCTGTAGCAGGGCGGCGGGGCCGCTTAGCAGAGGGCGGCGGGGCCGCGTGAGCAGGGCGGCGGGGCCGCGAAGCAGAGGGCGGCTGGGCCGCGCGAGCAGGGCGGCGGGGCCGCGAAGGAAGGGCGGCGGGGCCGCGTTAGTAGGGCGGCGAGGCCGCGAAGGAAGGGCGGCAGGGCCGCTTGAGCAGAGTGGCGGGGCCGCGAAGGGAGGGCGGCGGGGCCGCGAGGGGCGACACGGAGGGTCGCTAAAAAAAAAGGAAAAAACGCGCCTCGGGGCGCGCTTCGGTGGGCCCTAGAAGCAGTCCCTAGGAGGGGACCTGCTCTGATTCCATGTGAAGGAAGAACGAGAATGTTTGAACTATGAATGAAGTGAGTACATATGGGAAACCCTAATTGGGTTGTACCCCTTATGGGATACCCCACTATAGCCTACACAACAGCATAAGCTATATAATGTTCTGACAGGGCCCACCACCTGCTACGCTGCTAGTAACCCCCCCCAAGGCCCGTCGCCCCTAGGCCCGTCGACCCTAGCCTACGCGCCCGGCCCGTTGACCCTAATCTACGCGCGCCCGGCCCGTCGCTCTTAGCCTACGCGGCCCGTCGACCCCTACCCGTGGCCCGTCGACCCCAGCGCCCGGCCCCGTCCCTAGCCCGCGCCCGGCCCCGTTCCTAGCCCGCGCCCGGCCCCGTCCCTAGCCCGCGCCCGGCCCCGTCGGCCCTTAGCCCCGCGCCCGGCCTCGTACCTAGCCCGCGCCCGGCCCCGTCCCTAGCCCACGCCCGGCCCCGTACCGAGCCCGCGCCCGGCCCTGTACCTAGCCCACGCCCGGCTCAGTCCCTAGCTCGCGCCCGGCCCCGTACATAGCCCCGCGCCCGGCCCCGTCCGTAGCCTAGCGCCCGGCCCCGTACCTAGCCCGCGCCCGGCCCCGTACCTAGCCCGCGCCCGGCCCAGTACCTAGCCCGCGCCCGGCCCCGTACCTAGCCTCGCGCCCGGCCCCGTTCCGTACCCAGCGCTCGGCCCCGTACCTGCCCAGCGCCCGGCCTCGTCCCTAGCCCAGCGCCCGGCCTCGTACCTAGCCCAGCGCCCGGCCCCGTTCCACGCCCACCGCCCGGCCCCGTACCTGCCCAGCGCCCGGCCCCATCCCTAGCCCAGCGCCCGGCCCCGTACCTAGCCCGCGCCCGGCCCCGTACCTAGCCCGCGCCCGGCCCAGTCCCTAGCTCGCGCCCAGCCCCGTACCTAGCCCCGCGCCCGGCCCTGTCCCTAGCCCAGCGCCCGGCCCCGTACCTAGCCCGCGCCCGGCCCCGTACCTAGCCCGCGCCCGGCCCAGTCCCTAGCTCGCGCCCGGCCCCGTACCTAGCCCCGCGCCCGGCCCCGTCCCTAGCCCAGCGCCCGCCCCCGTACTTAGCCCGCGCCCGGCCCTGTACCTAGCCCGCGCTCGGCCCCGTCCCTAGCCCGCGCCCGGCCCCCTACGACGACCCCTGGCCCGCGCCCGGCCCCGTCGGCCCCTTGCCCCACTGTCACTGCTGCTCCTGCTACAGCTACTACTGCTACTGCTGTTCCTACGTACTGCACAGCTATGGCTTCGCTTCGGGTCCTTGCGTTTGATCATGAGGGTAGACCAGTTCAGTTTGACACGTGGCTTGACGACCTGCAGCTGTACCTACTGAGCGATTCTAAGGACAGTGTCTCGCTGTTTGACCTAGCGTCAGGAGCTGTTATTACCCCTCCCGCAACAGCTGACAGTTCGACTCGCTCACAGTGGCTTACTCGCGACGCTGCTGCCCGCTTAGCCATTCGCAACAACCTGCCATTAGCTGAATGCGCTCACTTCGGACAGCACAGGACAGCACAGGCGCTGTACGACGCTATAGTCGCCCGCTACTCCTCCCCTGCCACTGCTGCTCTAGGCCGCCTCCTTCTACCCTACCTGTTCCCTGAGCTGTCCGCCTTTGCCACAGTCGAGGACCTGGTTTCCCACCTTCGCGCTAGTCACGCTCGCTACCGCGAAGCCGTTCCTGCTGAGTTCCTTGACAGGAACCCGCCCCCGATGTACATCACTCTCTGCTTTATAGTCACCCGCCTCCCTGACTCTCTTCGCTCTGTCAGGGACCACTTCCTCTCTCTTGACCCCACCTCCCTCACTGTTGACCTCCTCGAGCAGCATCTCCTCGCAGCTGAGACTAGTGCAGTTGCTATGGGTGCTGCTCGTGGCACTCCGCGCCCGCCCTTCTTTGAGGGGTGTTCCCCATCCCCCCTTGCCCCCTCCTACGCCTCTGCTGCTGCTGCATACGTCTCTGTTCCTGAGGACGTCGGGGCTGCTTCTGCTAGTGCAAAGCACCGCAGCAGCAAGGGCAAGGGTGGCCGGGGTGGTGGTGGTGGCAGCGGCAGTGGTGGAGGTGGCAGCAGGAGTGGTGGTGGGGGCAGCAGTGGAGGTGGTGGCGGCGGTGGGACTGTTGGTGGGAGTGGGGGCTCTGGTGGCGGTGGTGGAGGCAGCGGTGGGGGTGGCGGCAGTGGAGGCGGTGAGACTGGAGGCGGTGGGACTGGAGCTCGGCGTGTCGGTTCTGGGGGTGGCCAGCGTCAGCAGCAGCAGCGTCGGGGCGAGACCCCGTCTCCCCAGCAGCTTCGTGAGTGGTTTCTGCGTGGGGCGTCTGGGGGTAGTTGCCCGTATGTCATTCGCACGGGTGACCGTGCTGGTCAGACTTGCGGGAGGCTCCACACTCAGCACCGCTGCTTCTCCCGCCTCGACGACGCTTGGCGTGCTGATTTTGGTGACGACGTCGAGCTCCCTCGCTGGGCGATCTGCTTAAGTCTAGGATTGCCATCTTTGACCTAGATTTTGATGCTATTCTCTCTGCTATGTATGCTTTGTCTGTTAGTGCTGAGGGTGACTGTTACCGGTGTGTGCCGCCTGACCCAGGTATAGCCGCTGCTGCTCTAGGTGCTAGTGAGTCTAGTACTCTCCCTGGTACTGCGCCTGCTCAGGCCTTGCACACCTTCACGTTGGACTCAGGCGCCTCGCGCTGTTTCTTTCGTGATAGCACCACCCTCACTCCTCTTCCTGCACCTATCCCGGTCAGACTAGCTGACCCCTCCGAGGGACCGGACGTGGCCAGTTCCTCCACTGTCCTCCCGTGTCCGGCGGTTCCGTCCGGCTCACTGTCAGGTCTTCACCTCCCCTCGTTCTCTACGAACTTGGTGAGTACCGCTGCCCTCCAGGATGCGATGGTCACTACCACCACTCCTGGGGGTCAGCGTGTGTCGATCTGCACGTGCACACGGACGGGCCGTCACCTGGCCACGTTCACTCGTCGGCCAAGGTCGAGTCTGTACACACTCGCTACCGAGCCTTCTCATGTAGCTGCGTCTGCTCAGGTGTCCGCGCCAGGTCAGGTAGCCGCCTTTTACTCGTGTCGCCTCCTGTCGCACCAGACCCTTCTGTGGCACCACCACCTGAGTCACCCCTCCCTGCCTCGCCTTCGTGGCATGCACTCTCGTCTTCTTGTCTCTGGTCTCCCCAGGTCTCTGCCTCCCCTGCCGCCTTCGCCTGCCGTGCCCTGCCTCCCTTGCGTCGAGGGGCGGCAGCGCGCCGCTCCTCACTCCTCCTCGTTTCCCCCGACGACTGCTCCCCTACAGACTCTCCACATGGACGTGTGGGGCCCAGCCCGCGTCAGTGGACAGAGCCGCGAGCGCTACTTTCTGCTGGTAGTTGACGACTACACGCGATACACCATGGTCTTCCCCTTGCGCAGCAAGGGTCAGGTCGTTGATGTCTTGATCCCTTGGATCCGCACAGCCCGTCTCCAGCTCCGCGAGCGCTTCGGCCAGGACCTTCCTGTCCTGCGTCTGCACTCTGACAGAGGTGGTGAGTTCTCCTCCAACCTCTTGCGGGACTTTTGTCGTGGGGAGGGCATTCTCCAGTCGTTCACGTTTTTGGACTCCCCTCAGCAAAATGGGATTGCTGAGCGCCGCATTGGCTTAGTCATGGAGGTCGCTCGTACCTCCATGATCCATGCGGCTGCTCCCCATTTTCTGTGGCCGTTTGCGGTCCAGTACGCTGCGCATCAGCTCAACCTCTGGCCCCGTGTCTCCTTGCCGGAGACCTCGCCCACACTGCGTTGGACGGGGGAGGTTGGCGATGTGTCGATGTTCCAGGTCTGGGTATCTCGTGCCTTTGTTCGCGATACGTCAGCAGACAAGCTCTCCCCCCGTGCTATCCCCTGCGTCTTCCTTGGCTTTGTCCCCGACGCGCCTGGCTGGCAGTTTTACCACCCCACCTCGCGCCGTGTCTGCCCTTCTCAGGACGTCACGTTTGACGAGTCGGTTCCCTTTTACCGCCTCTTCCCCTACCGCTCTGCCCCTCCCCCGCCCCCGCCGCTCTTCCTTGCTCCCGGTCCCCCTCCGGTAGACCCCCTCCCGCCCTAGGGTCCTGCTCCCTGAGGTGTGTCTCAGGTAGACCCTTTCCTTGGTCCTGCGCCTGTTCAGGTAGCTGTCGACTCAGGTGTTGCGTCTGGGGGTGCTGCGTCTGGGGGTGCAGAGCCTGGGGGTGCGGAGTCTGAGGGTGCTGAGACTGGGGGTGCTGAGCCTGGGGGTGTTGAGACTGGGGGTGCTGAGCCTGGGGGTGTTGCGACTGGGGGTGCTGAGCCTAAGGGTGTTGAGCCTGGGGGTGCTGCGTCGGAGGGTGCGGAGTCTGGAGGTGCGGAGCCTCAGGATGCTGCTTCTTCTGGAGGTTCTGCTGGTGCTTCGCCGAGACTGTCTCCGCAGCAGTTGCGTGAGTGGTTTGTTCGGCGTTCGCGCCTTCGGAGTGGAGCTTCTGGGGCTGTTGATGCTGGCGGTGCTGGAGCTGGAGGTACTGGAGTTGCTACTGGAGCTGGTGTTACTGGAGGTACTGCGATTACTAGTCTTGGAGGTGCTCGTACCCGGGGTACTGGAGCTGCCGGGACTGGTGGTGTTGAGGGTGCTGGAGCTGGAGACCTTACGGAGTCTAGTGCTATTGGCAATGGTGGCGCTGGAGCTGGAGGAGCTGGAGTTGGAGGCCTTGGCGCAGGAGGCGCTGGAGTTGGAGGCCCTTGTGTTGGGGGTGCTGGAGCTGGAGGAGCTGGAGCTGTTGACCCTGGTGGCGCTGTGCGGCCGCGACTGTACTTCGTTCCCCTGCTCCAGCAGGTTCTTGGTACCCCGCCTTCTGCTGCCCTTACTCCTCCCCTCCTGTGTCCCCCGCCTGACCAGTCGCAGCTGCCGTTACAGCCGGCCTCTCCACTGCCTGCTCCTTCTCCTTACATTGAGCAGTCCGGCGGTCTTACAGAGCGTCGTGAGCATGTGTCTCGTCCTGTCTCGCCTGTTCGCACTGCTCGTCGCGTTCCTCATTCGCGTCCTCCTCCTGTCCCTGGCACGCACGCTATGAACCTTCGTCCTTCCTCTGTTCCTCTGCGTGTTCCTCTGCTGAGTCCTCTCTTCCTGAGGTCCCTGACCCTGAGTCTGACCGCGCTCGTGCTGCCAGTCCCACTGTCTCTCGTCTCCTCGCCACCGCTGTCACTGACCCTTCTTTTGAGTCTGCTGCTGCGTCTGCTCTCGTTGCTGAGCTGCTTGACTTTGCAGCTGCCTGTCGTCTAGACTACGCCACTGCTCTTGTTGCTGAGTCTGCGTCTGCCAGTCTTCCGTCCGTCGGGGGTGAGTGTGCTCTTGGCACGGACGTCCTTGAGGACAGGCAGGAGGACTTTGAGTGTCTTGCAGCTGCTGTACCTCGTTTCACTTCCATGCTGCTTGCCCCTGAGGGAGACCCAGATGCTCCAGCCATCCCGACCCCGCGCTCTTACGCAGAGGCGATTACGGGTCCTTACTACTCTCAGTGGCAAGCAGCCATGGATGCCGAGATGGCATCCTGGAAGTCCACAGGCACCTACGTCGACGAGGTTCCCCCACTTGGGGCGAACATAGTCGATGGCATGTGGATCTTCAGGGTGAAGCGGCCGCCGCGTTCTCCGCCTGCCTTCAAGGCACGTTACGTTGCTAGAGGCTTCAATCAGCGACAGGGAGTTGACTACTTCCATACCTTCTCCCCCACCCCGAAGATGACTACACTTCGGGTGTTGCTGCACGTCGTTGCTCAGCGTGACTACGAGTTGCACTCTCTGGCCTTCAGCACAGCTTTCCTGCAGGGCAGCCTGCACAAGGAGATCTGGTTGCGCCGCCCACCTGGTTTCATTGAGTCTTTTCTTGCAGGTACTCAGTGGAGTCTTCGGCGGCCAGTCTACGGTCTTCGTCAGGCGCCTCGCGAGTGGCACGACACACTGAGGACTACACTTGCGGCTCTTGGGTTTGCTCCTGCTACTGCTGACCCGTCGCTGTTTCTACGCACCAACACCTCGCTGCCACCTTTCTACGTCCTTGTCTACGCCGACGACCTCGTATTTGCCACTACTGACACCGAGGCACTGACCCTTGTGAAGTCGGAGCTGCAGAAGAGACACACCTGCACTGACCTGGATGAGCTGCGCAGCTATCTTGGCTTGCAGATCACCCGGGACAGAGCTCGGCGCACCATTGCCCTGACTCAGTCACACATGGTGCACCAGGTCCTTCAGCGCTTCGGCTTCCAGTTCTCCTCGCCACAGCCCACTCCTCTATCTACCAGCCACTCGCTCTCAGCTCCACCTTCGGAAGAGTCCGTAGAGCCGAGTGGTCCGTACCCAGAGCTCGTGGGTTGCCTCATGTACCTGATGACGTGCACTCGACCCGACCTCGCGTACCCTCTCAGCCTCCTGGCTCACTACGTCGCTCCCGGCAGGCACCGAAAGGTGCACTGGGATGCTGCGAAGAGGGTACTGCGTTACTCGTGCAGTACGTCGGGCATGGGGCTCGTGCTTGGAGGACGGGGTCCAGTTGTCCTCACCGGTCACGCAGACGCTTCCTGGGTTGACGACTCAGCTACGCAGCGGTTGTCACAGGGTTACACCTTCAGCCTTGGCTCTGGCTCTGTCTCCTGGCGGTCTACCCGCTCGTCTTCGGTTCTCAGCTCCAGTTGTGAGGCTGAGATCTACGCTGGGGCCGTGGCTGCACAGGAGCTACGCTGGCTCACCTACCTGCTGACTGACTAAGGAGAGCAGCCTCGTTCACCTCTAGTTTTGTACGTAGACAACAAGGCCATGATTGCCTTGTGTCAGGAGCACAGACTGGAGCACAGAACGAAGAACATCGCTCTGCGATACTTCCTTGCTCGAGAGTTGCAGCAGCGTGGCCAGCTTCGCCTTACGTATGTGGCCACTCGGGCCAACACTGGTGATGTCTTCACCAAGGCACTTCCGCCTGGTGATCATCAGCGTTTTGTTACTGTGTTAGGCCTTGTGCCTACTTTGCCTCACTTGCTTACTGCGTGACTTTGCTTGTACTGTGATCTATATATATACCTGCATGCTTGCACTTGCTAGGGTATGATCACTGTATTGTTTGTTTCTCTTTTATATATAACACTGCATGTGAAGTGGCCTTGTGGCCTTTTGCTTGTGCTCGGACTGTGTGGTGACTTTGTGATCCACCCTGAGCTTGCCTTGCTTTTCTTGACTGGTCTTGTGACCACTTGTTCTCCCCCACTTTGCCTATGGGGGTGTGTCAGAACATTATAGCTTTTACTTTTGTGTAGGCTAAAGTGGATTAGCCCATAAGGGGTACAACCCAATTAGGGTTATTACTTGTACCCAACTGTTTGCTAGTTCATCCATTCTCGTTCACAACATTTCAACACTTATATATGTCAAAATTGAAGGTGTGCAGTACCAGGGAGAGTACCAGACTCACTAGCACCTAGAGCAGCAGCAGCTATACCTGGATCAGGTGGCACACACTGGTAACAGTCACCCTCAGCACTAACAGACAAAGCATACATAGCAGAAAGAATAGCATCAAAGTCTAGGTCAAAGATAGCAATCCTAGACCTAAGCAGATCTGCCTAGCGAGGGAGCTCGACGTCGTCACCAAACTCAGCACGCCAAGCGTCGTCAAGGCGGGAGAAGCAGTGGTGCTGAGTGTGAAGCCGCCCGCAAGTCTGACCAGCATGGTCATCCGTGTGAATGACATACGAGCAACTACCCCCAGACGCCCCACGCAAAAATCACTCACGAAGCTGCTGGGGCGACGGGGTCTCGCTCCGACGCTGCTGCTGCTGACGCTGGCCACCTCAAAAACCAACACGCCGAGCTCCAGTCCCTCCACCACCAGTCCCACTGCCGCCACCGCCACCGCTCCCACCGCTGCCTCCACCGCCGCCACCTGAGCCCCCACTCCCTCCACCATTCCCACCGCCGCCACCGTCTCCACTGCTGCCCCCACCACTGCTCCCGCTGCCACCTCCACCACCGCCGCTGCCACCTCCACCACCCTTGCCCCCTTTGCCCTTGCCGCTGCGGCGCTTCGCACTAGCAGAAGCAGCCCCGACGTCCTCAGCAACAGAGACGTCAGCAGCAACAGCAGAGGCGTAGGAGGGGGCAAGGGGGGAGGGGGAGCACCCCTCAAAGAATGGCGGGCGCGGAGTGCCACGAGCAGCACCTACAGCAACTGCACTAGTCTCAGCTGCGAGTAGATGCTGCTTGAGGAGGTCAACAGTGAGGGAGGTGGGGTCAAGAGAGAGGAAGTGGTCCCTGACAAAGCGAAGAGAGCCAGGGAGGCGAGTGACTATGAAGTAGAGGGTGATGAACATCGAGGGCTGGTTCTTGTCAAGGAACTCAGCAGGGACGGCAGCGCGGTAGCGAGCGTCGCTAACGCGAAGGTGGGAAACCAGGTCCTCGACTGTGGCGAAGGCAGACAGCTCGGGGAACAGGTAGGGCAGAAGCAGGCGACCTAGAGCAGCAGTGGCAGGGGAGGAGTAGCGAGCGACTACAACGTCGTACAGTGCATGTGCGGTCCTGTGCTGTCCGAAGTGAGCGCATTCGGCTAACGGCAGGTGGTTGCGAATGGCTAAGCGGGCAGCAGCGTCGCGAGAAAGCCACTGGGAGCGAGTCGCACTGTCAGCTGTGTTGGGAGGGGCAGTAGCGGCACCGAAAACGTGGTCAAACAGGGAAACACCGTCCTTAATATCGCTTAGTAGGTACAGCTGCAGGTCGTCGAGCCACGAGTCAAACTGAACCGGTCTACCCTTATGATCGAATGCGAGAACTCGATGCGAAGCCATAGTGGCACAGTATGCAGGAGCAGCAGTAGCAGCAGTAGCCGTCAAGGGGCCTAGGGGCCTGGGGCCTAGGGGGCGAGGGGCCAAACACGAGGGGCCAAGGGGCCAAAGAGGGGGCAATGGTGCCTAGGGGCGAGGGGCCGAGGGGCCAAGGGGTGACAGGCCGCTGGGCCAGGTGCCGAGGGGCGAGGGGCCGAGAGGCCAAACAAGAGGGGCCAAGGGGCCGAGGGGCCGAGGTGTGACGGGCCGCAGGGCCAGGTACACAGGGGGCCAAGGGGCCGAAGGGTGACGGGCCGCGGGGGGGCCGAGCTAGGGGCGACGGGGCCGACGGGGCCAAGGGGCCGAGGTGACGGGGCCGAGGGTGGGGGGGCGAGCTAGGGGCGACGGGGCCGAGGGGCCAAGGCGACGGGGCCGAGGGGCCGAGCTAGGGGCGACGGGGCCGACAGAGTCGCGGCTAGGGGCGACGGGGCCAAGGGGCCGAGGCGACAGGGCCGAGGGGCCGAGCTAGGGGCGACGGGGCCGAGGGGCGCAGCTAGGGGCGACGGGGTCGACGGGGCCAAGGGGCCGAGGCGACGGGGCCGAGGGGCCGAGCTAGGGGCGACGGGGCCGACGGGGTCGAGGGGCGCGGCTAGGGGCGACGGGGTCGACGAGGCCAAGGGGCCGAGGCGACGGGGCCGAGGGGCCGAGCTAGGGGCGACGGGGCCGACGGGGTCGCGACTAGGGGCGACGGGGGGCCGAGCTAGAGGCGACGGGGCCGACGGGGCCAAGGGGCCGAGCTAGGGGCGACGGGGCCGACGGGGCCGAGGGGCCGAGCTAGGGGCGACGGGGTCAAGGGGCCGAGGTAGAAGCTAGGGGCGACGCCAAGGGGCGATGGGCCCGGTTAGGGGTGGCTACGGGCCGGGGCCTAGGGGCAACAGGCGCGGACCTAGGCTAGCAAGACAGTAGGTGGTGGGCCCAAAAACAAACCGGTCCTAAGGGACTTGCTCTGATACCATGTTGAAATGTTGTGAACGAGAATGAATGAACTAGCAAAGAGTTGGGTACAAGTACTAACCTTAATTGAGTTGTACCTCTTATGGGCTGCCCTATTATAGTCTACACAAATGTAAAAGCTATAATGTTCTGCCAATAAACCCATGCGCTTATAAAAATGACTTAATTAGAAGCACACCCCCTTAAAAAACTCTGCTTTATTATAAGCGCATGTGCGCCTCTATCCGGGGTAATACGGTAGTACCTTCGTCCTCACTACCGTAACAACCTCCTCCTTTCTCTCCTTCAACATTGCGAGACCTCCATATTTTCCTGTTATGCCGCTGCAACTTTTCCCTCTCTCTTATTCAACAATGCGAAACCTCCGTCCGTTCCCGAGTTAACTGACTCCCACTTCTTGCCTTTGTCAGGGCAACCGTGATCCTCCAGATATATGCACGTTATCTGAAGGGGTATGCAGGGACACACACACCCCATAACACACATGCGACCTGCCACCCCCTCCACCCTCCCCTCCGACCCCCCGACCCCCCAACCGAAATAACACACGCACATACCCACAAGAAATCACGAATAGACATACATGCACACCCAGTCAAACACACGTAGACTGCCACACCCCACACACACAGAAACACACTCACACACACACACACACACTCACACACACACACACACACACACACACACACACACACACACTGGGGTCACTTCAGTCAATTCAAAACGGGCACATTCTCACAAACCGATGGAGACTGGTTCGACACTGTGCGGGCACAGTTTTTTAATGGTCTTGATGAGTGCGGTTGAATGCGGTGCAAGCGACCAAGAAAAAGGGTGAGATCACCCATAAAGGTACAGGGGTTACATGTGACAGTGGAGAGAGTGATTGAAGTGAAGGTCTATTGAGGCACCTCAAAACTGAGAGAAAAAGGCTAGGAGCACTCACAAACGCACAAGCGCTGCTTGTGACAGTGGGGAGAGTGATTGAAGTGAAGTGAAGGACTATCGAGCATCAAAAGCCAGAGAAAAGGGCTAGGACCACTCACTAAGGCACAAGGGCCGCTTGTGACAGTGGAGAGAGTGAGTGAAGTGAAGGAAATCGGAGGTGCCTCATCAGTCAGAGAATAGGGATAGCACTCACGAAGGGACAACGGCCGCTTGTGACAGTAGGGAGAGTGAGTCGAGGGGCACGATCATTTAGACTGCTTGGGGAGAGAATGTGAGGGAGGTACAGAGAGAAAAGGTAAAACGGAAGTGGCTTGTGAAGCATGAATGGATGCATGAGGGTGGCAGTGGCATGGTGCTGTGGGACAGGAAACGACTTTTGAGGCGCCTCAAAAGGAAGTTGCTTGTGAGAGAATGAATGGATGCATGAGGGTAGCAGGGGCATGGTGCTGTAGTGGCGTGGCATGTGGGCACGGCAGGACAAGACGGCATAGCAAGATGGCGTAGAATGATGGCATGGCATGGTTAAGATAAATGCCTCCAGTCAAACACGCAGGACAAACCTCTTCTCTCACTGAAGCAGCGCCACCAGTAGCACCAGCACCACCAGCGGCAGCAGCAGTTGCGGCAGCACTAGAATTAGCCATGACCTTTTGCTCTGCCGCACTGACAGCAGCATGTGTTGATGCGGACGTGACATAGTATGATGACATGCAGAGCTGGATGAGTGCAGGGAGGGTGCCGGCTGGTGGGGAGGGAGAGGGAGGAAGGGAGGACAGGGGAACAGGGTGAGAGCACAATCCGAGGTGGGGATGTGAAGTAGAGTGCGGACAGGCAACGGAATGGATCAGCACAAACGGGGTGTTAATTGGTACACAGTCCAAAGCGGGGGAGAATGAGCGAGCGAGGATAAGAGGAGGGTTTCAGAAAGAGAAGAGCGAAGAGAGGGGGGGCAAGGGAAGTAGAGTGGAGGCACGAATCTCCCAACCCCACACATACTGCGGCAGCCACTGCCAGTGTTTTTTTTTAGGCACCTCAAGAATCGCCTCAACAAGTATCTAGAAAGAAAAAAAAAACCATCTCAGGTCTCAAGAAACGAGGGAGACAGCAGGCACTAGCATCCCGCTTCTGCAGATTTTGTTTCTGAATTCTCGAAGAATCTGCCACAGCTGCCTGCCACTGCCAATTTTTCAAAAACCTTAAGCATACAATCATGTGTCGCGGTTTTCCATAGGCGCCTCACAAAACGAGGGGGACGGCATGCACTCACCTCACCTCCCACTCCTGCACCTGCTGCCGCAGCCACTGCCACTCTTTCAGCAGTCTCAAACGCTCACGCATGTCTTGCAAATTCTTATAGGCGCCTCACAAAGTGAGGAGGGAGACTGCAGGCAGGCACTCACCTCCCACTCCTGCACCTGCTGCCGCAGCCACTGCCACTGGCGGAACCTGCGTGGGAAGAGAGCAGCAGGGAGGGGAGAAGAGTAGGAGAGGGGAGCGGGTAGAGGGAACGGATTAAGTGAAGGAGAAGAATTCGGCAACGAGTGGAAAGGAGG
Source organism: Closterium sp. Naga37s-1 (assembly GCA_947471745.1). Classification (NCBI taxonomy): domain Eukaryota; kingdom Viridiplantae; phylum Streptophyta; class Zygnematophyceae; order Desmidiales; family Closteriaceae; genus Closterium; species Closterium sp. Naga37s-1. Next base: position 527,687 of record CANJKZ010000293.1, read on the forward strand.
AGTAGAGAAGGAAAGAGCAGCAGTGGGACGAGAAATCAGAGTGGGAGGGAGAGAGGTGCAGCTTGCAACATAAAAGATGAGCACACAAGTGAGGGGAGGTGAGGGAACATGGGTAGTGCAATTCAACTGGAAACTTTTCTGCCCAACTTGACCCAAGAAAGGCACCCTACACGCTCTCTACTCCTCCACTCTCACCCCCTGCACTCTCACGCCTTCACTCTCACGCCTTCACTCTCACCCCTTCACTCTCACCCCTTCACTCTCACCCCTTCGCTCTCACCCCGTCCCTCCCACCCGGCCCTCCCACCCGTTCCCTCCCACCCCTTCCCTCCCACCCCTTCCCTTTCACCCTCCCCCTTCCTTTTTATTCACTCTCACCCCTTCCCTCTCACCCCTTCCCTTGCACCCGTTCCTTCTCACCCCTTCCCTCACACTCTCATTCACTATCCAGCCTCCACTCTCACCCGCGCTAGGTATTGCAGTCCCCTGGATCCTGGAATACGCTCGCCCAGCCGCGGCACCAGAAGATTCCTCAGAACAGCCGCAGCACGTACACTCTCAGCACCTTAACTCTCACCCCTTCATTCACTCACTCACATGCCTCCACTCTCACCCCTTCATTCACCCATATGCCTCCACTCTCACCCCAAAAAGATATTGCAGTCCCCTTGATCCTGGGATGCGCTTTCCCAACCGAGGCATCACTGTTGTTTTATTCAAAAGGGAGGAGCAGAGGGAAGGGGGATTGGGAAGAGGGAGGGCGAGAGGGAGTGGGAGGATTGGGAAGAGGGAGGGCGAGAGGGAGGGGGAGGATAAGAAAAGGGAGTGTGCTGAGTGGATTGAAAGTGCATCCTGGTTGGATCGTGAAATGCGCTTTCTTAGATGTGACATCCTTGTTTCGGAATTCAAGGGGGATGGGATGAGGTATGGCGTCACTAGTGAGGTTAGGTCATATGATGGGGAGGGGAGCGAAGGGAGAGACGATGGGTTGCTGCGGAGAGGAGACATGGGATGCGGAGTTGGGGAGGTATGGGAATGTGGAAGAAGAGGAAGAGGTCGATGAGGAGAAGGCAGAGAGGCAGAGAGGAAAAGGCACCAAGGGCAACTTTTGAGACGTCTCAAAAGGCACCAAGGGCAAGAATAGATAGATGCAATGGTTCCTCCTCCCATGGCCGAGTCGACTCAAAATCAACTTAAGAATCACCAGTGGACATGGGACATGGGACATGGGACATGGGACATGGGACATGGGACTACCTGCGTTGAAAGCATAGACGGATGCGATGGTCCCTCCCATGGCTGTGCCAAGCTGATGGGGGATCAGGATAACACAGTGACCAGCAGGCAAGAAGCAGGATGCACGAGGGATGGAGGTGGGAAGAGAAGAAGGATGGATGGAGGAAGGTTGTGGTGGTGAGGCGATGCAAGAAGCGTGCATGTGGGATATAATGCGGATGTGATGGTTCCTCCCATGGCCGTGCCGAGCTGATGGGGTTGCAGAGAGAAAGAGAGTGGGGTGCAAAATGCAGGAAGCAGGCAGGTAGGTAGGTAGGTAGGCAGCAAGCAGGATGGATGGACGAGGGATGGTGGTGGGGAGATGCAATGCAACAAGCGTGCATGTATGATGTGATGTGGACGCGATGGTTCCTCCCCCATCCTCCCGTCTCTTCCTCCCATTGCTCCTCCACTCCTCTCTCCCCACCCCATCCCACCCTCCCATCCAACCGTGGCAAGGCTATCGTGCGCCGTGCACCATGTACAATGTCCCCCCCCTCTCTCCCCCCCGCCCCCCATCCCACCCTCCCCATCCCACCGTGGCAAGGCTATCGCGCATAAAAGGCGCCATGCGCCATCCCCCTCCGCTCATCCCTGCGCCTCCCCCCACTCCTTCCTCCCCGCACCATATCTCCCATTCCCCCCAATTTTCAATCCCGTTTCTCCCTTCCCCCCCCCATGGCACTCTTCCCCGTACTAATCCCACCCCCCCCCCCCCCCCCCCCCTCACCGTGGCAAGGCTATCCCGCATAAAGGGCGCCATGCGCCATCCGCTTCCGCTGATCCCTCCGCCCCCCCCCGCTCCGCCTCCCCATGTCCGCGCGGAAGCTCCCCCATGGCCTGGGGTGCCTACTGCTGCGCCATCCGCGCCTGTTGCGCGGGTCTGGGTGAATGAAAGGAGCGGCGGAATGGAAGGGGAGATGAGGGGGAAAGCATGACGCGAGCGTTTTCCAGGCGCCTCAAAAATCGCCTGTTGCGCGTTTGAGAGCGATTGAAAGGATCGGCGGAATGAAGGGGTGATGAAGGGGAAAGCATGGCGCGAACGGGAAGGGAGGGAGGGAAGAAACGGGCGGAGAGGGCGATATGGAGGGAGAAAGCAGGGAAGCGAAGAAAGGCGAAGAAAGGCGAAGGAAGGCGGAAGAAGGAGAAGGAATCGGCAGACTGATTTCTGTCAAACTTCGAAGTGGTGGGAAAACCGTAAGATGCTTATTAGATCAACTCTGAATCGTCTTAGTACACGATCACTTGAAAGCTGCTTACTGTGGGTTGCGGGACGGATATCGGCGCGGCGCATTGCGGGCAGCGCAACGTGGCGGAGGCGGAAGAGGCGAGCGACGGCGGAACGAAGGCCGCGGAAGGGTCCCGCGCAACGAGGTGGCGCATGCTTTCCTCGGGGGAACTGACCCCCGCCATGCGCGCACACCAAGATGGAGAGGGGGAAATGCAAGGGCGTAGGTGAGAGGATGCGCGAATCGCGGTGGCTCAGGGGTATAAGGACGTGCTGCTACAGCCACCCTTCTAGATTTTATAGAAAACAGGAGACGGATTTCAGAAAGGGAAAATATGCCGTTCGTAACCATCATGGGACTCGAAAACATTTTTGGTAAAAAAATAAAGGGTACGGTCACTGCAAAGGGTGTTTTCACGCGACTGATAAAGCGTTTCACGGAATCAGTCACAATCAGCTGGTAAAAAAAAACGCAAATGGTCACAGATGAAACTCCCCCCAAAACAAAATGAAACCCAGAAAGAACCTGGATGCATTTTCGGATGATCAACCCTAAACACGTAACTCGCAAGGTGTTTAGGGTTGATCCGTTCCCAAACCGCATCCGATTCCGATTGGGTTTTAGTTTTTTTACAAGCTCGCAGATTGGTTGGGCGCGAGCGGGAATTTTGTTGAGTTTCAAGTTTTTTTGGCGGGAGTTACATGTGTGACCATTCGCGTGTTTTTTTACCTGTTGTTAGTGACTGAATCTGTGACCCCGCTTACCAAACCCGTCAGAAAACCCGATACAGTGACCGTACGCGTTTTTTTACCATTCACGTTATCGAGTCCCAAGTTGGTTACTTGTGGCATATTCTCCCTTTCAGAAATATAGGTAGCAGCAAAAATGGTTGTGAACGTCATCGAAAACTATAACGAGTACACGCGATGGTTGAGCGGATTCGCGTGGGCCTGTAACATGTGCGAAGCGATGTAGAGTTTCGCAGCTTTCGACTTAGCAGGAAAATTCAAGGTTCTCTATATTACTATCGTAGCTTCCTGATAAAGCTCAAAGAACAATTTGCATTCTGCACAAGTCCAAAACAACACAACAAACCACACCAAAAAAATGGTAGATCGCATGCCTACTGTACAGCCAACAGCAGGCATCGGCCCAACTGAAGCATCACACAAAAATAGCAAAATTTTGCTGCCAAATGGTTTCGCCACGACTCCTGAACTGAGTCACAATTGCTGCGCCAGCATCAGCACTCAACCCGCAACTGCAGCAGCAATAGACGCTCAAAATTGGCCCCATCATCAGGCTGACGCAGCAACAAAGTTTGACGTAAGGTGAGCTCCACTGGAGCAGCTTCTCTGAAGTGCCACCATTGCTGCACTTGAACTCGCACTTCCACCCACAGTAGCCATGGAACGCTCAAGATTCGACCCATTCTCTTTCTTCTCCAAACGTCCACCTCCTATTCCTGAGTCGCCCATCACTGCCGCAGCACCGGCCTCTCCAGCAGCACTAGAAGCACCGTCAGCACTAACAGCACCAACAGCAGCACCGGCAGCATCAGAAGTACTGGCAGGGCCCGCATCATTGGCAACAGCAGCACTGGCAGTATATTGCTGCACTTCCACAACCCCCTCAACAGACTGCAGCACACACGTTGTTGCTGCTTGGGCATCAGCACTGGCAGCACCGGCAGCACCAGCAGCACCAACAGCATGGGCAACTGTAGCAGAATGTTGCTCCACTTCCACAACCCCCTCAGCGGACTGAAGCGCGCGGGTCGCTGCTGCCTGGGCGTCGGCTCGCCGAGCAGCAACAATGTCAACCTTGCGATGCTTCCTTCCAAGACCACTCAGCGGGCTCATGCCAGGGTTTATGGCAGGGCTTGCGGCAGGGCTTATGACAACAACTTTATCATCCAAACCCTCCTGAATCCTCTCTTGCACTTTATCCAAAACCTTATCCTGAACTCTCTCCTGAAAGCTCTCATGATCCCTCTCTTGAGCCTTCTCCTGCACTACTGCTACACCCATGTTTCCACTTCTCCCTTGCACTCCCTCCACCGCCCCTCCCTCTACACACTCCTTCACCTTCTTAATCTTCCTTAAACCCCGAACCTCCCTCATCGCAAGCTCCCCTGCCCCAACCCCGTCTTCAGCGCTGCAATCCCCCTCACCGCCCTCATCGCCGCGCCTCTCCCGCATCTGGACGATCTTCAGGTGCAGGTTCGAGTGCAGGTTTGGCGAGAACCCAGGGCTGTTGGCAGGGCGGTATTCGGGGCACAGGCGCCCGGACTTGAAGCGCACGCCGCACGCGTTGCACAGCGTCTTCGCGCCCAGCGGCCCCGTGCGCCACTGCGGGGTGGTGGTCGTTGAGCAGTGCGAGCACCGCCGCGACGGGAACGCGCCAGCAGCAGCAGCGGCGGGAGAAGCAGGCGCGTCAGCGGAAGCGGCGGAGGCGGCGGCGGCGGAGGGAGCAGGAGTAGCAGCAGGTGCGGAGGAGGTGGCAGCAGCGGGAAGTCTGAAAACCCTTGTCTCCATCCCTGGAGACAAGTAACCACTGGGTGAATTCCCCTGCGAAATTGGCGACGGTGCGGGCGAGACGGGGAGGCTTCGGCGCTTTGCGGGGCGAGGGGAAGGAGGGGAGAGGAGATACGCAACGAGCGGGGAAGACCACGGGCGCTTATTGTTAACCCTCTTGCTGTCCTCGCTCCTGCCTGCGCAAGCAGCACCTCCTTCAACGCGGCAATGACACTCGGCGGTCTTTATGTTGCTTTGCGAGACTGCGTGTCGACTCGCGAGATGATCGTCGACGCCGATGGCGGCACCGCCGTTACTTCGCCCGTCAATGCCGTTCGTTGCAACCGGAGTATCGTTCGCACCATTCGCTGCAGCGTTCGCAGCGGGAGACGTAACATCCGCGACGTTCGCAGCGTTCGGAGCATCCGCGACGTTTGCAACGGTCGCACCATTCGCAACGTTCCTCGGTTCGCCCATGCGATCAACCACTGGCCCCAACGTCGACTCCACCAGTTCCAAGCGATCAAACTTCAACGTCTCCGCCACTCCCCCTTCGCGCTTCACGTGAAACAGTCTGCCTTCGCTTCGCCAGCGGTCGTCCTCGCCGACGTCGCAAACGGGGCGGCCCTCCAGCGGCATCCCTCCCGCGCATCTCTCGTTCTTCGTCCCGTCATGGCCACAATCGCAACCCCCTCGAGTGCTCCCGCGCGCGCTGCGAGCTCGCTTGCCGGCGATCCCGCCGTCCGCCAGCAGGCGATCCAACGCTCTGCGCGCCGCCGAGATGTCGCGCCGAAAAACGGGGGCGTCGCGAAACTGTTGGGAGTGCTTCTGCTTCAGCGCGTGAGCGCGCTTGTACTTGTGCTTGTGCTTGTGACGCGGATGTTCGCGATGGTGGAAGGGGTAGCACTGCTGCGGCGGCGAGAGAAGGGCGGCGGGGCTGCTGAGGTTGCTGCTGCTGGCGATGCTGGCGATGCTGGCCATGCTACCAGGCAGGGATGGGAAGAGAATCGCATCCAACTCGTCGAGATCGTCACTCTGCACGCAAAGGAGGCACAAGCGGGTATAGAGCACAATAAAGTCAATAGAAGACGACGAGACGAGAGGAAGGGCTAACAAAGGGCGATAGAAGAGACAAGGGAAAAAAAAAAACACAAAAAAAAACAACAAAAAAACAAAAACAAAAACAAACAAAACCGACAGGAAGCTCAATAACAGGAACTGACGAGGTATGCGGAAAGAGGGTTTGAAATAGCACAACGAAGATAAGACAGCAAAACCCTGCCTCATCCACAAGCACTCACTGGAACGGCAAGAGGCAATTCTTCGTTTTCGTGAAAGGCACTCAGCGGCGCCAGTCCGTCCAGAAACCCCTCGCCCTCCGCCGACAAACCGCCCTCAGGCAAAAACGGCGAGAAGAGCATCGGAGACGAGGGCGTTTCGAGACCGTCTTGATTCAACGAACCGCTGAATTCCGCAGAAACGGCGGGAAGCTCGAGAGGAACCATAGGCGCGGCGACCGGCGCGACAACCTCGCGGATTTCGCCAATATCGCCAGCTTCGTCACCGGACAAAGTCAGAAGGTCGTCTTCCCATGCCTCGAGCTCCACCGTCTGAAACCAGACACCGCAGCGGGGACAATCGGGAAACCCAAGAATTAATGACGCCGCCTTATGAAAGAACATGTGGGATTGAAGCCGCACGGTGCGAGCCTGAAAACAAAAATAATTAACACAGGGCAAAGGGACGTAATACCGTAATTGCAGGGACGTACCAATTCAGACACCTCAACAAGAAGAGGCTCCGAAAACTTGCTCGGAGGTGAACCCTGGTTGTCCGTCTGTATGTTCGTGACGGACCCAAGAGCATAACTGGGACCAGCGACATCAGCCATGTCCGCTTGAGAGAGACGAGTTTTTTATTTCACAGCTTGCAAGTGATAACCTCAGGCGGCTACAGCGAAGAATATGCGCAAACGATGGACATGGACCGGCGCGCAGCAAACGGAAGCGGCGTGCAGGCAGCACCGAATGCGCGCTTCGTTGGCCGAGTTGTGGGTTTACGCTCTCCTCGTTTCGAATTCGTCAATTGTGTTGTGTGAGCTGTGTGTAAGCAGTTTTAGCTCTTGTTTGAGCCGTCACCGTCAGTCCCCCTCCCAATTCCGCTACTGTACTGCGCTTGTCTCCCCTCGTTCAGTAAACAAAAACGTTTTGCGAAGGAGCAGGGGGGAGCAGCCAACAGAAGCCGAGATTCGTTTGTGCGATCCTCCTCCCCCCCCCCCCCCCCCCCCCCCCACCAACTCTTTTTTTTCTCCTTCCCCCACCAACTTACTCCCCCCCGCATTCCCCCTCGAGTACTCTCCCTCACCAGTTCACGCCACATTCCTTGTCTTTCCGCTGCTTGCATTGGTGTGTTGTAGGAACGCCCCCCGTCAACCGCACAGATTGGACTTGGGGAACGCTGAAAGGAAGGTGGAGGTTTAGGAAAGGCGGCGGCAGAGGGGAAGGGTACACCTAGTCCGCGGTATTTTAACCGCCGCTATCTTAACCGCGCGAGGGTACTTCTCCTTGGTCAAACTTTTTTATACGAGTAGTTTTGAAATTTATTGAAGGTAGAATCTAGCATACCCTTTGTGAGGCTACGGCAGTCAAAACTTGGTCAATGCCGATCCGCCCTCTATTTCGGAGCACTAAGTGTGAGTTTCTTTATAATGAAATGTTTCTGGCTGGGAAACAATAGCCTTGAAGTCTCTGGGTGCCCATCTCATTACCCGAAAATGAACAAAGGGTGTTTGAAGCAAAACAGTTCACGTGGTTAAAATACCGCGGACTAGGTGTACAGCAGTTGTGTTGTGAGAGCGGATGCTTCAACGACCTAGATCCTGTCAGGTGTGCAGCGTGGCATCTTATGATTCGTCCGTTTAGCGCTAAGTTTCCGCCAAGCGGAAAACTGACAGAGGTTGGGCCTACCCTTTGGGAGGAGAACTTTCTCCGCGGTGAGTAACTGGCCCAAATCTCACGCAACCCCCACATGCTTCCGCAAGGCTGCGCGTCCGTACCTTGGGGACTGGCTCTGCTGGCTGGCATGGCTCTCTGATTGGTGGATTTGAGTTCCTCGCTTTCGCGTGCTCCTCAGTCTCGCCCCTTGGGAACTGTTTCTGTGTCGTTTCCGCGATGGGTGTTTCTCAGCCGCGAAGCCAACCATGCGAAAGACAGCAAGTGTATTCGCGAAGACAAGAGAACCAGATTGCGTGGTGGCGAAAGACAGCTGATCTTGGTTCGCGTGGAGTTCGAGGCCCGGAAATGCGCCTCGAGCATGTCTCACTTCCTAGAAGCCTCCACAAGAAGCCATCCACCTCATTTTCCAAGAGCGGAGATGGAGAGATCCTCAGGAGCTGCCAGCTCAGTCGATGCTGATTCGACGATCCAGCTGACGAGGTCAGCGTTCTTTCTTTTGGGGCTGATATTTATCACTCGCCCTGAAAAGCTGCCCCGCGGTTGGGAAAAGCAGATGGCCAAGACACTGAAAGTCAGGGGTGTGGCCCAGTTGTTCAAAGTAAAGCGTAAATAAACATTGATTTAGTGATACTGGCAGGATAGAATGCTGGTATGCTATAATGCGCGTGCTAAAAAGGAGAATTTCAAAAGCACATCAACTTGTCCATGCCGAAACCTCTTGGCAACAGCCTGCCGTTCTAGAATGTCATCAACGCCGGTTCTGGCTAGAGACTGCAGCAATGCACAATAGTAGCCGACGCATGTGCTTAGTAGGCGACTGCTTACCGCCTGGAAAATGTGCGGTGGAAGGCGTACAAAATGGATATATTCTGTGCCGCTTATAATCGCTTTTCATGTTCACAGCTACCAGAGTCTCCTTGATCCCGAGTGCTATCGCTCTTTCTCCGCTCACATTCGCTAATTCACTCCGCGTCTCCAGCCGCGTGTACGCCATGGCTACGGTCAGCAAGACCAAGATATACGGTCTGAAACTCTCGACATGTACGAAGAGGGTTCTTGTAGCTCTAGAAGAGAAGAATGTTACGGTACGGTACAGAATACAAAGTGATCGTTATCGTACGTCGCAACGATTTTATTTTTATTGACCTTCAACGGTCGATGTTTTGATATATCGCAGGACTATGATCTCGTGACAGTGGATGTGTTCAAGGGTGAGCACAAGTCCGCCGAGTTCAAGAAGAAGCAGGTCCGCGGTAGAACTTCCAGCCGTCAGAAGTACTATCACATGATTTAGGTTCGACGGTTTTTGTGAACTAACGCGGCCTAGTCGCTCCATTGAACCCTATTTGTTCTTCTTGCAGCCGTTCGGCGTCATTCCCGTGCTGGAGGACGAGGATGTTGAGCTTTTTGGTAAGTACAAAGCAGAGCAGGTTAAAATAGGTTGCTTTCCAGTGTTTAGTCTTCCAGCTTCGTAAATTATGCCGGTACGCTCGATCGTGACGTTTCCATGAAAATCATGTCTGCTTTTTTCGCCACAGAATCTCGAGCTATTGCACGATATATCGCGGACAAATACGCTGAACAAGGCACGAACCTCCTCGGTTCCACCCTCAAGGCATGATCCTCTCGCCATTGAGAATGTTTTTTGTTCTTCCTTCTTAGATTATCACACAGTGGTGAAACTGTCACTCGCGCAAAACTGACGCACCCTCTTTATACTTTTTACCCTGCCTTGTATGTGTGCAACAGGAGCGTGCCCTGGTAAATTTATGGTTGGAAGTGGAATCTCAAAATTACAACCCCCCTGTTTTGGGGCTTTTAGCTGAGAAGTTTTACAAGGCTAGGCGGGGACTGGCCCCAGACGAGGCCAAGGCAGCTAAATACAAGGCAAAGGTGAGCCTAAAAGGCAATCCTCTTTCCTCCCAGTTTTTTCCATTGCCACATCCTTGTTCGTGACCCTTTCCCCCTTCTTCTCCATGCACCAGACTGGCCTGCGGCCATTTTCCTGTATGTCTCTCTCGTTGATTCCCTCTCATTTTGCAGCTCTCCGAAGTCCTAGATGTGTACGAGGCACACTTGGCTGCAAACGACTACCTGGCTGGTTCCTCGTTTTCCCTGGCGGATCTGGTGCACCTGCCCTACACTGCAGTCCTCTGGGTGTGTGGTGATTCTGATGTCGTTACGTCACGGCCTAACGTGAACAAATGGTGGGAGAGAATTTCCTCTCGTCCATCATGGCAGAAAGTATTTGCCATGAAGTAGGCATGTACATTAGTTGTGTGTGTCAGATAGATTCAAATCGATAAAGGATATGAAGTGAATCTGATCAATGCTTTTGTACTGTCCCTTCAACAGGTACTTTTTGTTTTCGATAGCACCAATTCCATTCTCACACGAATTGTAGACCAACACCAGTGGAATAATCGTACACATACTGTAGGAGGAAACTCAACTTGCTCGGAATAATCTTTTCTAAATACCGAAATCAGCTTACCGGTACCGTACAAGCGAATAAACTCAACTTGCTTGGTGCAATAACAGGGCTAATTTTTTGTTTTGAGCAACCCTTATGATCAGTGCTCCACAGGGCCTCAGATTCACTTTTAGGGTCGTATACCCTTCAGGGTCCCCTTGCGTGTAAACTCTGATTGACAGTGTTCCTAAAAAAAAAAAGCCTGAAATGACAGTGTTGTGCTAAAAAAAAGACTGATTCATCAGGACTCCACTAGTAAAAAAGCTGAAACTATTATAAAGTCTTGATTTAAAATTCAGGAGTACACTAGCTTCCTAGAAAATAGCAGCTGCTCTTATCTAATAGGAGTCATGCATGTATCAGCATCGGAATCAGACTCATCATCACTCCCCTACGCCTTTGGTTCTTCCCACTCCTCAAGTGCCTCCTTTCCCCTGCCACTTCCCTCCCCCTCTCTTGCTGGAGGTGCTGCCACATTGCCAAATGGCCGACGCTTCTTGTAGCTGCGCCAGATTTTCACCAGTTCGTTGTAGTCAGGCTCGTAGTCGAGGAGCGACATCGTGACGAGATCTTCAAGCCGAGCGTCTTTGAGGCTCCCACGCTGCCACGATTTGATGATATTATGGCGGGAAAACCCGCGCTCACATTCCACTGTGCTCAGCGGCAGCATTGCGACAGCCACCCAGAGACGCACGAGGTTGGGGTAGCTAGTTGTCCAATCGCTTGTCTTCAGCATCGCTGTTAGCCCGGCATGGAAGCTTCGCTCGTTATTCGGGGCACCTGCGAGGATGGGGCAGAAGGGACGCAGTTCTTTCATCGCCCGCAGTTTGTCGATCCCTGCCACACAAAACAGAAGGGAAATTGTCAGTTAGATTGGGTGGCTTGGCATGGTATACCCGTGTATGCATGGCACTGTTGAAACATAGGAACAAAGAGAATCATGGACAACAAGGGTGCACAAAATGCGAGTACCTGGAAGGATGTGGTCAGTCTCCTGTGCCCTGAACAGCGAGACGAGTGACATGAGCCACTCGACACACTGTTTGTGGCGCTCCGCTCTCCCAGGCGGGTACTCGTCTGGCATGAAGAGCCTCACTCCCACCAGGTTTTCCAAGTCTTCAAACCTCTTGCTGAGGTTACTGACGAGCGTCTCGGCAAATGCTGTGCAGAGATCGATGCAGGCGTCGTGTGTTCCCAGAGTTGGGTAGTCCTCGCTTGGGTTCTCATGCAGTTGGAACTTGTGTGTAGTCGGCCGACCGTCAGAGGCCACACCCTGCACCGTCACCTCGGGCTTGTCACTGTCAGGCCCGTACTTCAAGATGAATGGGGATAGGCGCGCACTCAACCCGCCTCCAAAATCGTCGCCGCAGTCGACGTAGCGGGTCTCCAGGTGAGACATGGTTCTCCTGATCTGCGCATGGACATCTGTGATGTCAAGCTATGAGAGGGCGGCAGAAATAACACAGAGGGACACAAGGAAAGCGAGCCGGGGGGGTGATTTATCAAACAATATGTGTTGTGCTTAAGCTCCCACAATATAAATGCATTGACATACACGCAAAGAAGTCTCGCATACAAGAACTAGACATCATGAGAAGTGCAGCACACGCTGAAAGGACTTGCTGCTCACCTCTCACTGTTGGAAGGACTTGTTCAAGATGTTCAGCTGCTCGAGCACGTCTGCAAGGAAGAACAACAAGAAATGGAACCTATAGCTGGTGGCGAGCTGGTACAGAGTTTCGTCCCACTCAGACAGCATGACGATGAGCGCAGGGAAGACCGTCACCGTTCGCAGAACGGCATCACCCCTGGAGAGCCAGTGGACTTGATGAATGCCTTGAAGCTCCAGATTCGTAGCCGTGAAGAGTTCCTGCAGCTCCAAAAATCGTTGGTGCCAGGGGCTGGAACGGCCAAGATACTCTGCGACTTGACGGATCAGCCCGTCCACCATGTCGAACTCGGGGATTGCATCCGCTGCATCTTTTGCCGCGAGGGCCTCCCTGCAGGCACATCACAACACAAACATGCAACACGGGGTATCAGCAAGGCCGAGATACGGATAATCCGGATTGGCGCTAGTACAAAAGCAAACATACCTGTGGGCTATGCAGTGGCTTGAGACGAGATGCGGTATGCGGAGGCGCAGTCGAGCGACAAGACCATTCTTGCTTCCCATCATCACACTCGCGCCATCGGTGCTCATACCAGCGATCTTGGCAAGCTCGATGTCGAGGGCCTGCAGGTGGGACACAAACACGTAAAGTAGAGAGGCGGCGTCGCACTTCTCCACGATCAGAAGGGCAAGGAACTCGGTGACGACGCAATTCTCCCGGATGAAGGTCGCGAATATGATCATGTGCTTTCCCCGGCACCTGTCCGTGCTCTCGTCACATGTAATTCCGATGTAAGGACTTGTAAGGAGGTGCTGGAGTTGCGTTGTGTGCATCCACGTGGCAATCGCTTGTGTTAGTTGCCCAAAGCCGTACCTGTGGAGCATGTGAGCCAATGTTAGTGCTTACACAAAAGGTAAACAAAAGCAACATCACGAACAATATCTGACAGCGGGTACTCACGTTGTGTAATAGGTTCCGTATCCCTTCGCGGGGAATCCCGGAACCTTCTTCGCCGCGAGATAGCGAACAAGATTCACCCATAACTCAATTGGTGCGTCTTGTTTGGTTACGAAGAGCAGAGAGTCGCACAGCGCGATGACGCGTTCCTTCTCGGTGTCGCGAGTGAGGTTGTCACCGTTGATCCGTGGCTGCCAGCCAGCTTCAGCAAGAAGCTTTTCCTGGTGCTTGACCGCCTCTTTGTGCTTCGTTGTTGCAGCATGCCTCTTGAAAGCCTGCGTCTGTACGTCCGACGCGCCCCTCCTGCCCTTCCCGCACTTTCCAGAGTAACCTGCATGCTCGGTACAGATAGAGCACTTGAAAGCTGGGAGACCGTCAGATTGCCGCAAAAGAATGAGCCACGGAAACCTGTCTAGCCACTCGGTCTTGTACTTATACACAGACTCAGCGTAAATCGCGTCGCGTCCTGACTGCTTAGAAGGACCAGGAACCGATGGCGACTCCTGTGGGCCGGCAATCACGGGCGACGACCGTTGGTCGGCTGGCGAAGGCGGGGTAGCTCCGTCATCAGCGCCCTTTGTAAACCATGGCAGCGTTGACTCCATGTATCGGCTGGATTTCTTGGTCACGAGTTCGGGAGCCAGTTTTTCAGCTGGAGGCGGCGAGCTGTCCTGCTCAGTGACTGGCGCTGTCGGGGATGCACACCAACCCTCCTCATCGATGTGTTCGAACGGGATTTTGTCGGGCGGCTCGGGATCTGGTGGCTTCTCGTTGTCGTTGACTTCTGCTATGCTCGAAAACAATAAATCGAGGCCCGTAACTGCTTCAGAACGGACTACACGCGGCTGGCGATGCGCCTGACCGCCGTGTTTGCCGTTTGTTTCCGTGCCGTCAAGGTGTTCCGCCATGGTAAGCAGCGGGGAAGGCCTCACATCTAAGCTAGCAACAACGAGAGGGATTGTTTCCAGAAAAAAGCACAAGCCACGGCTGGCTGCCTCTTGGTGGTACACTAGGAAGAAAGGGGGAAACCCAGCTTCGGATGCAAAGCTTGGAGAAGAACGTGCATGGATGGCAACCACGGTGCACGGGGCAGGAACGTTGGCAGCCCTCCAGCACCACATGGTGGCCACTGGCCATGTTCGGATTGGCCGAGAAAAGATGCTGCAGCAAAACGGCCCAATGCTGTGTGGCGCCGCGCCAACAAAGCACCTCTCAATCGTGAATTTGAGGCAAAATTTCACAGGTTCGTCTCGCCCCGCAGTGCCTACACCACAGGAATCTGAGATTCCCTGTAATTGCAGTCAAATCCACACGACACAGGTAAGAATCGTTTTCAGTGTTAGGTTCGTTTCAACGTTGTGACATCAGTGTACTTGGAAAAAAAAAACTGAAATTTCAGTGTGGCCTCACAAAAAAGGCTGAAAGATCAGTCCCACAAAAATCGTAACACTGGTTTTTCAGGGTAGGTTGAGAATGGACTGCCAAAATCAGGAATTTCAGGGTTTTTTTCCTGATATCTGAGGACCTGGTGCTCCACCCTTCGGAAAATTCTTTTGCATCAAGGTTCAGGCTAGGTTTTGAAAAATTTACCCAGTGGCCAGGGCTTAGTTTTGGATTTTGCCTACTCATGATTAGCAGTGTAGACAATTGGCCTTGGAGGCTCTGATACCATGTTGGGCTGAGAAAAGCCCTTAGGATCTTTTCAAGGCGAAGACTTTGAGTAGAGATGTTGTAATTGCGAAAGCGTATAGTAAACTTGTTGAACCACCTTGCACTAGTGTGTGAGAGCAAGATGAATTGATTAAAGCAAAGAGATACAAGGATATATATATGATTACAAGAAATACGAAGAGGCGCAACTAACTGTTTTGTTCTTGCGGTTCGATACAGTGACGACTCGGGCAACTGCTCAATACCGAGTCAGTTGTTTGTCCTTGCTGTCGTGCTGTATTTCGTCGAGTCAAAGGTCGCTGACCTTTGACCTTCGCGTAACCTCCAGCTGTTACGTTTTGTTAACCTCTTTGGTTGACTCACTTGTTGCTTCACTTAAGTCTGCTTCGTTCGTGTTATTACTTCGATACTTTCCAACTATGTGTTTCCAACAGGATTTTCAAAAACAAGAAAAACACTGACGGATCAGGGTTTGAAGAAGGTGTCACACTGATAATCAGGTTTTTGAACAGGTGCGACACTGATCACAAGTGTTGCTCAAAACCAAAAATTAGCCCTAGTTTACCCTGCTCTAAATGCCTTATTTGTTATTGATAATGTATTCTTTATATTGCATAAAGAGCTTGATGAATAATTTTGTCATCTCTTCCAGTTTGCTCTTTCTGAAGGTGCACTACACAGTTACAGATTGCATAATACCAATTTTACGTTTGGTATGTCCACAATCTACTGTATTACCCCGGATATTAGCGCATATGCGCTTATAATAAAATCAGTTTTTCTAAGAGGGGTGCTTGTAATTGAATATCGGCCACAAGCGCCGGCGCTTATATAACGACAAATACAGAAATACAACTTAAACGCACCAAATTGAGAAAGCTTGCTTTCTTATTCTTATCAATTGGCATCGTTCTCATTACAAATGGGCTGTTTACAATATTTGCATCACAATTGAACACAAGCAAGTGCATGCTCATATCACTAGCTACGATATACCCTATCCAAGTAGCATGCGCAAAACGATTTACGCTGGGGTGGGTGGTGGGAAGGTTGAGTGAGCCGTTTGAAAATAGAGAAACGTGGGTAGAGGAAATGAGCTCCAACCCACAGTTTTTGTAGTTGGAGAAGGGCGTTTAGCGCGCTTCGACGATGCAAATTGTGCAATACAAGCAGCTTCGCTTTCACAATTCACAATTTTGAAAAACACTATGTGTGTTTAAAAATTATAATATTGAGAAAGCTTGCTTTCTTATTCTTATCAATTGGCATCGTTCTCATTACAAATGGGGTCTCTGAGACATAGGCAGCGGGGGCCTCCGGTTACGTACAAGTGCCTCTGTGTGTTGTGCCGAAGTCACCGCATGCGTCGGATCTTGTAGGTTGCGGGAGGCTTTGATGAGAGGCTCGATGTATGGCGTGACATACATTTCCTTTGCTGTGTCGCTTCGCCATCTGCCCAGCCGTTTGAAGACTCTGTCTGGCACTCCAGTGTTGGCTGCTACTGTAGCTGCGCCTTTTCGGAAAAAGTGAGTGCCGAGCTGCAGCTCGCCAAGGCCCACCTTTGCGAAGGCTTCCTTGCACCAGTTGCGGATTGTAGTGTATGAAGGTGGCCTCGCCTGACCTTTGCTAGTTGAAGCATGGCCGAAGACTCGAATCAACGGTCCTTCTGACTTTGGGCCATAGCCGGCGAGTTTGATGAAGCGTCGGGTACAGCGCACTGGGCAACAGGGGTCCGCTGTTGCTGCTATGGGAATCCATGTGCCATGACCGGCCTAATCAGTCTTGGAGTGTGGTATGAGGATCCGCATAACCTCTTCGTCGAATTGAATGTCTTGCCACTTTATGGCCACTAGGTCGGAGTATCGCAGAAATCCCGAGTACATGAGGATGGGGATTAACCCTTTCTGGAATTCCGCAGGGTCGTCGGGCTGCAGGTAACTTTCGGCCATGTCTCGGACTTGTTGGATCGATACGGGTTCCTTCGGACGAGTAGGGTGAGGGCAATGTCGTTTTGCACAGTCACGCACTTGGGTGGTGAATGGTCCGATTGTTGGGCATTTGCTCCCAGTCATGCGATGGGCAAAGCTGACTGCCGAGCACGTCAGCTGCACTACGGACAGGGTGGCTTTGCGTCGGATTGCGTGTACCAGGTATAGTGTGAGGGTCATGTCAAAAGCTGGAAGAAAGGGAAGATGCACTTTTGTGCAAAAGGCTCGAAACTTGGCCCAGTATGGTTCGTACGTCCGGATTGTAGAGTCAGCGCGGGATTGTGCGAGCATGTTAATCAGTTGGTCGTGTAGCTTCAGGAGCAAATCTGAACACAGGCGCATACACTATGAATTAGTCAAAAACCACTCGCAGTGCAATGATTGGGCTGTGCGGTAGTCCCGTGCCCGAGAAGGCAGTAGAATGGAACCCTACTGTGAGAATAATAAACGAGAATGAAATGAACTAGCAGCAGGATGAGTACAAGTACTAACCCTGAGTAGTGTTGTACCCCATATAGGCTACCCACTATATGTCAAACTTATATGCTTTAGTCCATCTAGGCTGCAGTGGGGTAGTTCATATAGGGTACAACACTTTTAGGTTTCCTACTTGTACCCACCTGCTTGCTAGTTCAGTCATTCATTCGTTCACTATTCTGACATGGTATTCTGAGCAGGTTCCCTAGTGGGAACGTTTTTTTTAGGGCCCACCACGAATTTTTCCTGCCCTGCCCGAAGCGCGCCTCGCGCCCTGCCCGAAGCGCGCCTCACGCACTGCCCTAGTACGGCCCGTCGCGGCCCTGCCTTCGCTGGCCCGTCGCGGCCCTGCCTTAGCCGCCCGTCGCCGCCCGTCGCTGGCCCGTCGCCACGCGTCGCGGCCCTGCCTTAGCCGCCCACTGCGGCCCTGTCCAGCCTTTCGCCGCCCATCGCTGGCCAGTCCCGGCCCGACCCGGCCCGTCCCGGCCCGTTGCCGGCTCGTCCCGGCCCGTTGCCGCCCTTCGCCGGCCTGTCGCCGCCCGTGGCTGGCCCATCCCAGTCGCGGCCCTGCCTTAGCCGCCCGTCGCAGCCTCTGCCCTACAGCTGCCCTGTCGCGGCCTCTGCCCTGCAGCCGCCCTGTTGCGGCCCTGCCCTGCAGCCGCCCCTGTCGCGGCCCTGTCCTGCTGCCGCCCCAGTCGCGGCCCTGCCTTAGCCGCCCGTTGCGGCCCTGCCCTACTGCCGCCCCAGTCGCGGCCTCTGCCCTGCAGCCGCCCTGTCGCGGCCCTGCCCTACTGCCGCCCCAGTTGCGGCTATTCCCTGCAGCCGCCCCTGTCGCGGCCCTGCCCTGCTGCCGCCCCGGTTGCGGCCCTGACCTAAACCGCCGGCTGCGGCCCTGCCCTGCACCCGCCCCTGGTAACCACCCGCGCCGCCCTGCCGCGCCGCGCCGCCTGCTGCCGCGCCGCGCCGCCAGGAACCGAGCCGCGCCGCCCAGCCGAGCCGCGCCGCACTACCGAGCCGCGCCGCCCTGCCGAGCCGCGCTGCCCTTCTGCTTGCACTGCTTCTGCTGCCACTGCTGCTACTGCTGCTACTGCTGCTACTACTGCTACTACTGCTGCTACTGCTACTATGGCTAGCCCTACTGTTCTCACCTTTGATGCTGAGGGGCGTGCAGTTGACTTTGACATGTGGGTTGACGACCTGCAGCTCTTTCTTCAGTGTGACTCTAGGGATGGGGTATCCCTGTTTGATCACACGTCCGGTGTCTCTACTGCACCTGCTGCCACTGCTGACAGTACGGTTCGCTCGCACTGGACCACTCGTGACGCTGTTGCTCGCCTTGCTGTTCGTAGTCACCTGCCGTTTGCTGAGCGCGCGCATTTTGGCCAGTAAAAGACTGCTAAGTCTTTGTACGACGCTGTCGTAGCGCGCTACTCCTCCCCTGCCACTGCTGCCCTCAGCCGCCTCATGTTGCCGTACCTTTTCCCTAACCTTGCCGCCTTTGCCACAGTCGCTGACCTCATTACCCACGTCCGCACTAGTGACGCCCGCTACCGTGCTGCACTTCCCACTGAGTTCTGTGCCAAGAACCCCCCCCCCCATGTACATCACCCTTTACAACCTAGTCACCTGCCTCCCTGACTCCCTTGCTTCAGTCAGGGACCACTTTCTCTCCCTTTGCCCCACCGAGCTCACTGTCGACCTGCTAGAGGAGCGCCTCACTGCGGCTGAGAAGAGTATCTTAGCTGTAGGTGCTTCTCGCGGTGACTGCCGCACCCCTTTCTTTGAGGGGTGTTCCCCTGTCCCCCTTCTCCCCTCTGTTGCTTCTGCTGCTGCTGTCGACCTCGTTGGCACTGAGGAGGTCGGGGTTGCGTCTGCTCCTAGTGGGAGGCGCCACACCAGCAGGGGCAAGGGGGGCAAGGGTGGTGGAGGTGACGGTGGGGGCGGTGGTGGAGGTGGTGGAGGAGGCGAAGGGGGTGGCAGTGGAGGTGGGGGTGGTGGCAGGAGTGGAGGCTTTGGTGGCGGCGGTGGGGGTGGTGGAGGCAGCGGCAACGGCGGTGGAGGCAGCGGCAGTGGTGGTGGAGGTGGCAATGGCGATGGTGCTGGTCGAGGTGCAGCCGCGCAGCGTGGAGGCGTTGGTGGTAGCCAGCGCCAGCAGCAGCCGCGTTCCCGTGAGACCCCGTCGGCCCAGCAGCTTCGTGAGTGGTACGCTGGGCGTGGTAGGTCTGGGGGTGTTGGTCCCTGCACTTACGTTCTTCGCACCGGCGGGCGTCGTGGGGAGACGTGCGGGCTGCCACACACTGCGCACCGCTGCTTCGGTTGCTTGACTGACGCCTGACGCGCCCAGTTTCCTGACGCTGTTGAGCTCCCTCGCTGGGGTGATCTGCTTAAGCAGAATGTTGCTATCTTTGATCTTGATTTCGATGCTATACTTGCTGCCATGTATGCTGTGACTGATAGTGCTGAGGGTGACTGTTACCTGAGTGTTCCGCCCGACCCGGGCATTGAGGCCGCTGCTCTAGGTGCTAGTGCGTCTGCTGCTCCAGGTACTTGTGAGTCTGCTGCTCCAGGTGCTGGTGAGTCTGCTCTCTCTGGTACTGCACCTACTGAGGCCTTGCACACTTTCACACTTGACTCTGGTGCTTCGCGCTCTTTCTTTCGCAACAACACCACACTCACGCCGCTCAATCGGCCTGTCGCAGTCTCCCTGGCTGACCCCTCTGGGGGCCCAGTCCTTGCGCACTCTTCCATGGTTCTACCGTGTCCTGCGGCCCCGTCGGGCTTGCTGTCGGGTCTCCACCTCCCCTCGTTCTCTACAAACTTGGTGAGTGGAGCTGACCTTCAGGACTTCTGGGTTGACCAGTTCACCCCTGGAGGTCAGCGTGTGACCCACTGCACTTGCTCTCGGACGGGCCGCCACCTGGCCACGTTCACCCGTCGGCCAGGGTCGAGTCTGTACACACTGACTACTGAGTCTCCTCCGGTTGCTGCGTCTGGTCAGGTAGCCGCGTCTGGTCAGGTATTTTCTGCCGCGTCCAGGTCTAGTCCAGTGTCTGCCCCTTGCTCGTGTCGTCCTCTGGCACACGAGACTCTCCTTTGGCACCACCGCCTTGGTCACCCCTCCCTGCCTCGTCTTCGAGGTAGGGCAGTACGAAGGTCAGAGAAGGGAACATGGGACGAGGGACGAACAGGAGGAGAGCCACGCGAAGGCCAAGGGTGAGAAATTGGAGGGGACAACGGGGGCAGAGGAGGAGGGAAAACAGCTGGGGAGGGGTCAGGAGGAGGAAGCAGAGGACCAGCGTCGAGAGGAGAGGGGGGGAGGGAGGAGAAGGAGAGGGGAGACCGAGGGTCCGAAGACCAAAGACAGGAGGAGGAGGAGGTGGCTGCTGCTGTTGCTCCTGCTGCGGCTGCAACCGCTGCTCCTCCAGCTGCGGCGGCTGCTGCTGCTCCTACTGCTGCGGCTACTGCTGCGGCTGCTCCTGCTCCGGCTGCTGCTGCTCTTCCAGCCGCTGTAGCTCCAGCTGCTGCCGATCCAACTCTCTCTCCTCTCGCTCCAACTCCAGCTGCTCCTCACGGGCACGGCAAATACGGGCCTAGTGCCGGGTCGGGTAGGGGTGGGGGGGAGGATTAGTGTCCGGAGCGGTGGTTGCCCCAGGACCGTACTCCAAAGAACCAGTCGCACCACCCCCAGAGCCAGCACCACTAGAAGTAACAGGGTCCGTCCCAGGCTCTCCAGGTCCAGAAGAGGGCGCACCCCCAGTCGTAGCATCCCCAGGGACAGCTCCACTAACACCAGCTCCCCGAAGACTAGAGTCTCCTGTAGACACGGGCTCAGCTCCAACTCCAGCACCCCAAGAACCAGGACCTCACACAGGTACGCTCTCTGCTCCAACTCCAGCACCTGTAGAGCTAGTACCCCCAGGGTCCTCGCCATGAAAACCGGCTCCCGCTGGGTCTG
Organism: Closterium sp. Naga37s-1; assembly: GCA_947471745.1. Classification (NCBI taxonomy): domain Eukaryota; kingdom Viridiplantae; phylum Streptophyta; class Zygnematophyceae; order Desmidiales; family Closteriaceae; genus Closterium; species Closterium sp. Naga37s-1. The sequence continues at coordinate 548,795 of CANJKZ010000293.1, forward strand.
CTGTAGGCTGGGAGGAGGACTGCGGGGAAGGAGGCTGCACCTGAGGGGCTACCGAGGGGGGAGGGGTAGCGTGGGACACACCTGACGGGGCAGGACCAGGGGGGGGAGGCTGTACCGGGGGAGTAGGAGGGGGAGCTGAAGTCAGGTAGAGAGGGGGAGGAGGAACCGGGAGACCTCGACAGGGGTACCTGACGTAGTAGGGGACAGACTCGTCGAAACGGACGTCACGAGAGTAAAAAAACCGGTGAAGGGGAGGGTGCTAGAAGGTGTAGTCAGAGGATTCCTCAAGGAAACCAAGGAACACGCACGGAACAGCGCGAGGCGAGATCTTGTCCGCGGAGGTGTCGCGAACAAGTGCCAAGCAACCCCAGACACGAAAACGCGATGTAGCACCAGGGGACCCGGTCCAAAGACTGGTCGGTGAAACCTCAGGCTGAGAGACACGTGGCCAGAGGTTCAGCTGGTGAGCGGCGTACCGAACCGCGTAGGGCCACAAAAAATGGGGGGCACGGGCGTGAGTCATGGAGGTGCGGGCAATCTCCATAACCAAGCCTATGCGGCGCTCAGCAACCCCATTCTGCTGTGGGGACTCTGGAAACGTCTAGGACTGACGGATGCCCTGCTCACGACAGATTCCAGCGAGAACGCAGAGCAAAACTCACCCCCGCGGTCGGAGTGAAGATAGCTGACACGACGACCACGAGTGTCCGCAGTGGTAAGTAACCACCGGATCAGCGTAGAATTCACGTCTGACTTCTTGGCCAGGGGGAACACTGTGGTGTAGCGGGAGTAGTCATCAACGACCACGAGAAAGAAACTCTCTCGCTCAGGGCCCGGGTGCGAGGCGGGGCCCCAGACGTCCAAGTGGAGAGTCTCGAAGGGATCAGTGGTCGGACGAAGGGAGGAGGAGTGAGGGGTGGCGCGCAGCCGACCCTCGACGCAGGGACCACAGGGTGGCGCAAGCGAAGGTGTCAGCAACGGCAAGACACACGGGAGACCTAAGACAAGACGCTGACTAGACATAGCACGCAGGCGAGAAATGGGCGGGTGCCCCATCCGGTGGTGCCACAAGACAGTGGGGTGGGCAAGCGACCGGCAGGAGCACGACGCAGCAACTGGACCAGACACTGGAACCTGACCAGACACAGCTACATGGGGAGACGCTGCAACCTGGTGAGACGCGGGAACCTGACGGGGGATGGTGACAGGGGTCGGGGGCAGTAGCTTCTGCTACTGCTGCTGCTGCTGCCGCCGTTGCTGCTGCCGCCGCTGCTGCTGCCGCTACTGCTGCTGCTGCGGCTGCCCTTGGGGGCCAGTGTGAAGTGTGTAGAGACCAGAGCCCGACTCAGCGGTAAAGGTGGCAAGAGGCGCGTATGTGTCCCCGTCGACACAAACCGCAGTCTCGCCAGAAGGCTCGATCCACACACCCACGTGCTGACTCACGAGCGGCCTCACGCCCACCAAGTTCCTCGAGAACGAGGGGACGTGGAAGCCGGTCAGAGAACCGGAGGGAACAGCCAGGCACGGAAGCGTAGTAGTGTAGCGAGCTGTGACTGGTCCCGAAGTGGGATCGGCCAGTGCTACAGAGACCGGCGTAGGAAGCGGGGTAAGTGTCGTGCGGTCGCGGAAGAAGCAGTGCGAAGCTCTGGAATCCATAGTGAAAGACAGCGAAGCGTCCTCCGGAGCAGCTCCTGGACTAGTGTCTACACAAGTACCTACACTAGCAACAGGCACCTCAGCAAGACTAGCACCTAAGCTAACAACACTTGAGTAAACAGAGTCAGAAGCACTAGATTCAACAACAGCATACATAGCATGAGGAGTTTCTAAAAGATCAACCAACTGAGAAGCCAACATGCCCCACAGAGCGGGGCCGCACGTCTGAACAAGGGGAAGCCAGTCAGGGGCAGGGCTGTCAACGCTGTAGGCCAAGCGAACCGTGTCAGTAAGCTGAGCAAAGCACTGACCCAGTGGGTGGCTGCGGCCACAAGGTTGGCCGCAGTGGGCACCTGTCAGAACGTGATAGGTGCAGGGAGGGTGAACGACACCGCGCTGCAGCTGACGTTGTCCTGACCCTTGCCTCGAAACCTGCTGCTGCCGCTGCTGCTGCTGTGGCTGCTGCGAGGGGAGGGGCTGCTACTGCTGCTGCTGCTGTCGCTGAGTCGGGTACCACGCCGCTGCTCCACCCCCTGCGACTGGCAGACCAGTAGGTGGCTGACGAACCCGGGCGTCACCTCCACCAGCTGCAGCAAGGGAGTCACCGGCCGCTGTACAAGGCGCTCCTCCAGCCCCTGCACTCCCGCCGCCGCCGCTCGCCACGTCACCCCCACCGCCTCCGACGCCTCCGCCCGCACCCTGACCGCCCCTCCTGCCACTCCTACCCCGAGACTGCGAAGAAGTCGTAACAGCAGCTGCGGTCACGTCAGTAGCGGCGGTGGCGAGGGAGGCAGTAAAGGTGGGCAGCTGAGGGACAGTGCACCCGTGGAACAGTGGAGGGGGCACAGCACCAGAGGCAGAGGCTACCGAGCGGAGGTTGCTCTCGACGTCCTTGAGGGCCGACCCAAGGACCTCGATAGTGAGCTCGCTAGGGTGCTTCAGAAGAAGCGCGTCACGAACTGAGGCAAGGCGGTCAGGGAGGCTAGTGGCGATGAAATAGATAGTAATCGCCATGGGGGGAGGGAGCAGTGCAAGCTGTGCGTCAGTGCAAGCAGCGCGGTAGCTAGAATCGAGTGAGCGCAGATGAGTGATCAAGTCAGCGGTGCGCTCAAACGAGGCGAGGTCAGGAAACATGAACGGAAGGAACAGGCAACCAAGAGAGACAGTGGTGGGAGTAGCGTAGCGGGCCTTGATCGCTGTCAGGAACTCACTAGCCGTGCAAACCTGAGTAAAGTGGGTCTCCTCAGACTCAGGGAGGAGGCTCCTGAGGGCGATGCAGGCCGCAACGTCACGCGACTTCCACGCTGTCACGTCAGCACGCTCGCGTGCATAACGGTCACTGTCTGCATGTGTGGGGTCAGCTGCTAAGGGTGCAGGGCCAGCGGGCTCAGGTAGGTCACCGGAAGCGTGCGCCCACAGAGTCTCGTGTGCCTGAACCTGGCTCTCTAGGAGGCGGCGCGCACGTAGGAGCCAGACCGAGAACTCGAGCGGCCTACCCTCAGCGTCAAAGCGCAGGACCCTAGGGGTCGCCATAGCGGAAGCGTAGAGGTGGATACTGCTACTGCCGAAACCCTAAACGCCTAAAGGGCCTGCGTAGGGCGTGACAGACAGTGCGACACGATTGGACAGGACGCGACTGGCAGGGACGGGCGCGACAGGCGCGGACAGGCAGGGCGCACGGGGCGCGACGGACGGACAGGGCGCAGCGGGGGCGCGACGGACGGGCAGGGCACACGGGGCGCGACGGACGGGCAGGGCGCACGGGGCGCGTGCGACGGGACGGGACGGGAAGAGCGACACGGACGGGACGGACGACGCGACGCGGCGGGACAGAAGGGACTGCAGGGGGCGACGCGACGGGACAGCAGGGGCGACGGGACGGGTCGGGACAGCAGGGGCGACGCGACGGCAGGGGCGACGGGACGGGTCGGGACAGCAGGGGCGACGCGACGGCAGGGGCGACGGGACGGGACAGCAGGGGCGACGGGACAGGACGGGACAGCAGGGGCGACGCGACGGCAGGCGCGACGGGACGGGACAGCAGGGGCGACGGGACGGGACGGGACAATAGGGGCGACACGACGGTAGGCGCAGCGGGCGCTAGGGCATGAGAGAGACGAACGCGATAGGCGCTAAGGGACAGTACGGGCGTAACGGGCACTAGGGTACGGGACAGGCTCGGGCGCTACGGACGTGAACGAGAGGAACGGGATCCCACAGGATCCTAACCTAGGCGATACCATGTCAAGAATGAAAGTGTTGGTTTGACTAAGGTTGGTTGGGGTACATAAACCTAACCCTCACACTTGTACCCCCTATAACACACATCACTAAGACTAAAACATTTGACAGGGCGTGGGTTTGTGGTACTCGCTTCAGGGTAAAAATCGCTAAGAAGAACGGTTACCCTGGTGCCACAGTGTGCCTTAAGCGTAAACCTTGGCATATCAGGAAAATCTAAGCTCCAGAAAAAAATACCCTGAGGCATCAGTGTGAGTACCAAAAACCACCCTGATAATCAGGGTATAAGGGTGATTTACACTGATAAAATTAGGCCTGTGCAATAATCCGAAATCAGCTTATACTGTACTAAAAGTGGATAAACTTTTGATTTTTTAGCCTCCGTTGTGGTGAGGAATGTCCCCAAGGCAGATGTTCGCTTTGCCTTCGCCGAAACCTCCTAGCAATGCCCTACATTTCTAGAATGTTGGAACCAAGGACGGCTTTTGCTGCAGACCGCAGCAATGCACAGCGCGCTACTGCCTAACGCCGCTGAGCGAGATTTGCTGGATGCCGTGATGTAAAACGGATGTACTTAGCGCTTATGATGTATAAATTCCATGGTACCAGGGTCGTCTCGTTTTCGCGTGCTATCGCCGTTTCTCCTCTCCCCTTCGCTAGTTCACTGCGTGTAACTAGCCGCGTGTTCGCCATGGCTGCCGCCAGCAAGACCAAGATATATGGTCTGAAGCTCTCGACCTGCACGAAACGGGTTCTTACAGCTCTAGAAGAGAAGAATGTTACGGTATGACTTGGAGTACAATCTCATGTTAGTCGTTACGTCCTAGCGCCGTTGATTTCCTTACCTTCAGCTGTCATCTATACATGCATTGCAGGACTACGAATTCGTAACAATAGATTTGTCCAAGGGCGAGCAGAAATCGGCCGAGTTCAAGAAAAAACAGGTCCGTGGTAGAGCCAGCCAGCGGCATCACACACGTCGCATGATATTGGTTCGATGTTTCCTGCATATCAATCTGCTAGTTATTTTACTGGACCCTTGTTCTCCTTGCAGCCTTTTGGCGTCATTCCTGTGCTGGAGGACGAGGAGGTTGAGCTCTTCGGTGAGAACGATGCAAAGCAGTAAACAAAAAAGCGTGTTTTCCATTATCGTTTTCCCAGTTTCGTCAATGATGCCTACATGCTCGCTTGCGACGCTTCCGCGAATCTTATGCCTGCGTTTTCCGCCACAGAATCCCGAGCTATCGCAAGATATGTCGCTGATAAGTACGCTGAACAAGGCACGAACCTCCTCGGTTCCACCCTCAAGGCAAGACCTTATCGCTATTCAGAGCCTTTTATTATTTCGTTAATTATGATACTCCACACGATGCTGTAGTTGTCACTCGCGCAAGAACGAGGCGCCTGTTTTACGATTCTTTCCTGGTTTACTCTACTTGCTTGTGTGCAACAGGAGCGCGCCCTTGCTGAATCTGTGGCTGGAAGTGGAATCTCAGAACTACAACCCCCCTATTTCTGGGCTGATAGCTGAGAAGATTTTCAAGCCTAGGAAGGGACTGGCTACGGACGAGGTTAAGGCAGCTGAATACAAGGCAAAGGTACGTTCATCTGGAGAGCTGTCCTTTGTCCCTCTCTTCTTCCTTGGCATGTCCGTACCATGAACCCGCCTTGCCCTTTTTCCTTTATCTGCACCTGTCTGCCTTGCGCAATACACAACCTCATCGCCTTACTCCCTTTACCCCCTACATTCCCCCCTCCTCCTTCTTCCCCTCCCCTCCCACCCCCCGCCCTCTCCCTCCCTTCTCAAAATACAGCTTTCTCAAGTCCTTGACGTGTACGAAGCACGCTTGGCTTCAAATGACTACCTGGCTGGCTCCTCCTTTTCCCTCGCGGATCTGGTCCACCTGCCGTACACTGCCATGCTCTGGGTGTCTGGCGATTCTGATGTGATAACATCACGGCCTAACGTGAACAAATGGTGGGAGCGAATCTCTTATCGTCCATCATGGCAGAAAGTATTTGCCATGAAGTAGGCATGTACATATACTACTTATGTCTGAGATGGATGTGCATCATTGTACCGTAAGGCCCCGGATAGAAGCGCAGGCCTCGGATAAGCGCCGGCGCTTATAAAAGGATGACGGCGCTTATATCCGGTCCTCGAATATAAGCCCACCCCCTAAGAAAAGATGATTTATTATAAGCGCATGTTTTTTTTTCATTTGAAAACCTGCAGAAACGAATTTCACATTATCAGGGAAACGAACTACAAACTCGATTTCCCACACAGTGATCTCAACTTTTGCGCGTCTAGTCAGCATGTGCTGTCATTCTGTCAGTTTGAGTTGGCAGGGAATCACTCCCTGCCAAGTTGCGCGAGAATCAGATTCGCGACCCCATATGTTTTCGACTCGATTACAATTGGCAGAACGAGATCTACAGTTTGGTGTAAAACAGATAGAAATTCGTTTTGCCATTTTATAAACGCCGGCGCTTATAAATTTCCTCGATTATAAGCGCACCCCCTAAAAAACAGTGTTTTTTTATACCCCCAGGGGCGCTACTATCCGGGGCCTGACGGTACAAGGTGCGCTAGATAATGCATACGTCTTGTGTAATACTCTTGTCCTACATTGTTTCTGCATAGTAGCGAGCGTATGTTTGCCTACAAATCCCGCTCAAATGAGCATTCGCCGCTTCAAATAGGGGGGAAGCCCCTTTAGTCGTTGGTCAATGGTTTCCAATCCTTTGGAACCGACCACACGTGTGTGCGTACGGCCTAGTCTCCTTGTGGCGTGCGAGTCGCGACCTTTAGGAATCCAAGATCCCAAGGAGTCTCGCGAGTGTTCTGCCTGATCTGGTCTAGCTACTCATAGCACGCGCGGCGCGCTTTCCTGGTTTTACGCACAGCGGTGCTGGATCACGCGCTTCGAATTCTGGGTCGGAAGGCGAGAACAAGACAGCACTAGGTATACTCCCCTTTTCTAAATTGTAGTACGCTGAGAATTCTCAAACGTGATTCAAATACGAAGCAGGTCTGAGTACATCGCGTGCACTCAGGAATTCGTAGCACATTGCGACCCGGAACCCGCCTTTATGGCTGCATATCTCCGGATCGCGATTCCAGCCACCCAACTCTCAATTCTCCACGTTTCTCCCTTCAACGCTGCTTCGAGTAGAGACATCGTTCCAGTGCCGACTGTCCTGCCAGCGACTAATCGCACACGGCGGCGGGATCGTTTTCTAAAACGCCACCCCGAATTCGCCTCCTCAGGGTTCGCAAGCATGAAAAACGCGTTCGTTAGAGGAACAGACGGCATTCCTTTTGAGATTGCCACCCATTCGGACAATGCGTCGACGGCAGCGCTCGCACATGATGGTCAACGGCGGGCGGTGGTTGCGGCCGCAGGCGGATCGAATTCGGATCCAGCCGTTACCTGTGACACTCCGGCCGTCGATCTTGCCGGCCAGACGATCGTTGTAAGCTGCCGGACATCGGAGTCACTACCGATGTTCCTTTCTAACAGGATTTCCTTCGATTCTTAAATCCTCGCAAGGACCAATCATCTTTGAATCCTTTTCGCATGGTCCTTCAAGCATCTCGGAAGTATTGCACTTTCGTTCTCTCACCCCTCCTCTCTGGTTCCTCCGTTAAGCTCGTCCCTCTCGCACTCGTCCCTCTCACCCTCATCCCTCTCACATTCCTGCTTCCCTCCCCATGCTCCCCCTCTCAGGTGGTAGGCCTGGGAGCATCAGGCAGAGCAGCAGCGCGCCTTGCCCTAGCAAGAGGAGCTGCTGCTGTGATCGGCCTGGACAGGAGGACAGACGCGAAGCTACTGGAGGTGCGTGTGTGTGTGTGTATGTGTGTGTGTTGTTGCTGCTGACAACACCATGACATGTGGGTTTAGCGTTGGGGATGTGTGCTCTAGCAGGGGGTGCTGCTGCTGTGATCGGCCTGGACAGGAAGACAGACGCCAAGGCACTGGAGATGCGTGTGTTGTTGTTGCTGTCAGCACCTTGTCACGTGGGTCCATGGTTGGGGATGTGTGGTCTAGCGCGGGGAGCTGCTGCTGTGATTGGCCTGGACAGGAGGACAGACGCCAAGGCACTGGAGGTGCGTGTGTGTGTTGTCTCTGCTGGCAACAACACCATGGCCATAGCATGTGGGGTTTAGGGTTGGGGTTGTACATGCTCTAGCGTGGGGAGCCGCTGCTGTTATCGGGCTGGCTGGACAGGAGGACAGACGCCAAGGCGCTAGAGGTGCGTGTGTTGGTGTTGCTGTCAGCACCTTGTCATGTGGGTCCATGGTTGGGGTTGTGCATGCTCTAGCGCGGGGAGCCGCTGCTGTTATCGGCCTGGGCAGGAGGACAGACGCCAAGGCACAGGCACTAGAGGTGTGTGCGTGTGTTGCTCTTGACAGCACCACCACATGTGGGTTTAGGGTTGGTTGGGGGTTGTTGTGCATGCTCTAGCGCGGGGTCCGGGGAGCTGCTGCTGTGATCGGTCTGGACAGAAAGACAAACGCCAATGCACTGGAGGTGTGTGTGTTTTTGACTGCTAACAACACCATGACTTTGTGAGTGGGTTTAGGGTTGGGGGTGTGTGCTGTATCCAGGCAAGGGAGCTGCTACCGTGATTGGACCGAAAGACCGAGGCCAATGCGTGAGAGGAGCGTGCGCTGTTGCTGCTGTCGACACTATGACACGTGGGTTCAGGGATGGGATTGTGTGCCGTAGCCAGGCAGGGGAGCTGCTGCTGTGGTTGGCCTGGACAGGAAGACAGACGCCAAGGCACTGGAGGTGCGTGTGTTGTTGCTGACAGCACCATGTCATGTGGGTGGGTGGGTTCAGAGTTGGGGAAGTGTGGTCTAGCAAGAGGAGCTGCTGCTGTGGTCGGCCTGGACTGGACAGGAAATCAGACGCCAAAGCACCGGAAGTGTGCGCATTGTCATTTGTTAAGGCATTTGGGTTGTGTGCTTAGCGGGGTATGGGAGCTGCTGCCAGTGACTTGTCTGTATGGGGTTTAAGGTTTCGGGCAGCTCCACAAGGCACCGGTTTTAGAGTTTTAGGGTGCAAAGGCAAATATCTGAGTCAGCACTTCGACTGTGATGAATGCTTTTCTCTTGCACTAAATTTTAGGAGCATAGCCAAATGGCGGCTCACAATGGTATGGCATAAGTTGGGGCTACATTATCATGCTTAATAATTTGTCTCATCCATAATTTGACTCATCCATGATTTGACTCATCCATAATTTGACTCATCCTTCAGGACGATCCGCGTGTCTGGGATGGATTTCCCCCCCCCTCTTTCCTCACCTCATGCAGTTCCTCTACTGTCTGATCAGATGGTAGACATCTGATCTGGGCCATCTGGATGAGTCAAATTATGGATGAGACATGTAACCCCTTATTTCTCCTCCTCTCTCGCCCACCTTTCAGGACGATTAAAGCGTATGGGATGGGCTTCCAGACCCTGCCTCTCCTGCCCCTTCCGCTTGCCTCATGCACTTAGTTTCTGTCTCCCCCCTCTCCCCTCTCTCTCCCACCCTTCAGGACGATTCAAGCGTATGGGATGGGCTTCCAGACCCTGCCTCTTCTGCCCCTTCCGCTTGCCTCATGCACTTAGTTTCTGTCTCCCCCCTCTCCCCTCTCTCTCCCACCCTTCAGGACGATTCAAGCGTATGGGATCGGCTTCCAGACCCTGCCTCTCCTGCCCCCTCCGCTTGCCTCATGCACTTAGTTTCTGTCTCCCCCCTCTCCCCTCTCTCTCCCACCCTTCAGAACGATCCAAGCATATGGGATGGGCTTCCAGGCCCCACCTCCTCTCCTCCCCTCATCTCTCGCCTCTCCACCCATCTGGGTCCCCACCCCCTCCCCCTCCCCCTCCTCCTCCCTCTCCTCTCTCTCCCAGCCATCAGGACGATCCAATCCAAGCGTTTGGGATGGGCTTCCAGACCCTGCCTCCTCTTCCCCCCTCGTCTCCCACCCTTCAGGACGATCCAAGCGTATGGGACGGGCTTCCAGACCCCGTCTCCTCTCCCCCCCTCGTCTCCCGCCTCTCCACCCATCTGGGTCCCCACACCCTCCCCCTCCTCCTCTCTGCCTCCCTCGTCGTCCTCTCCCCTGGTGTACCGCTTTCAGAGCCCACAATAAGCCAGGCACTTTCTCAGGTATGATCTTGCTCGCACATGCATCAGAAGTCACATCAACCCCCCCCCCCCTCGCGTCTCTTCTCCCCGTCCTCCTCTCCACCTTCCTCGTCGTCCTCCCCCCTGAGGTACCGCTTTCACAGCCCACAATAAGCCAGGCGCTTTCTCAGGTATAGCGGGGCAAAACAGCTCCCTGGTGTCTTGTCAGGTTCACCTCTTAAGTTTTTCAGAGATGAGCCCAAAATAAGCCTCCGTGCACGGTTCTCGCTTTCACATGTACAAGCTCCCACATGCCTCAAAAGACTCGCCGATTCCTTTTCTCCCTCTTGCCTCTCGCCTCTCCTCCTCTTGCCTCTCGCCTCTAACCTTTTGCGTCTTGCATGCGTGGTGTGAGCAGGGAACGTGTGTCTGCTCTCCATATCAGTCGTGTTTTCCTCAACCAATGCGTTTTCTTGTTTTCTTTCTTTCTTTCTTTCTCCAATCCCTCCAAACTTCCATCCTCCCTCATTCCTTGTTCCCCTCGCTCCCCACCCCCCACGGTTCAGGGCGTGCCGATGCTGTCTGAGCTGTCATTCGCCTATGACAGCCTGCCACCTGGACTGCCCATGGCTGCCGTCACAGGGACCAACGGCAAATCCACCGTTGCCACGTTTGCAGGCCAGGTGATGATGACGTGGCAGGTGCTGACGTGGAATGTGAGCTTGGCGTAGTTTAGTGTGTACGGTGGTTCTTGGGAGTTGGGACTTGATCAGGGAGAAAGAGGTAGCAAGCACAGGAGTCAGCATGTCTCCGTTTAAACATTTTGGTTGAGACTGCCACCTTTCACCCTTTCCCCCTTCTCCCCGTTCATCCGCTTTTGTTTCATCAACAACCTTCTCAGCATTTGCCCCGTTTCTCCCTTCCCTGCTTTTCCCCTTGCACCCCCTTTGTGAAGATGTCAATTTGTGGTCTGCTTTCTGATTCTTGAGTCGTTTGGAATTCATACTTTTGTGGGTGGCAATTATGGGGAAGGTCCCCTCACTTTCATCGCTTGTCTCCCTTCGCCCGTTTTCACCCATTGCCGAATTCTTTTTCAACTCTCAGATTCTAGAGTCGATTGGAATCCACACGTTTGTGGGCGGCAATCTGGGCACGCCCCTCTCGCTAGCAGTGGCAGCCCTTGTCTCTCACTCTCTCACCCTTCGCCGCTTTCCTTTGATGCCCATCTCTTTCTCCCGTTCTCAGATTCTGGAGTCCATTGGAATCCACACGTTTGTGGGCGGCAATCTGGGCACGCCCCTCTCGCTGGCAGCCCTCGATTTTGTCACATCCTCACAGCATGGTCACAGTGACAGCTCCAAGCGCTTCCAGGTATTGAATGGTTCTGACGTCAACGGAGTCATTTATGAGAATTCTCAAAAGTGTAGGAGTTATGAAGTTAATTCTGTTTTTGAGACGTTCAGTAGCCCTCCAATCCCCATCCACACCACCCTTCTCCCCTCTTTCCCCTCCCCTCTCCCTCCGCCTTCTCTCCCTCCCTCCCCCATTGTTTCCCCCCACTGTGAAGGCCGCAGTCGTGGAGATGAGCAGTGGCTGATCATGGAGCCATGGATGGATGGAGCCATGGCAACTGCAGCATGCATGTATGTCGTCTCATCTCACCTATCCGCTCATCTCCCCACTTCCACCCGACTGCCACTTAATCAGTTGAATCTTTCCGCCCGTCCTCCCCCCCTGTGCAGGCAGCAATGGTGGGGGTGAGCAGCTACCAGATGGATGGACCATGGCAAGTGTAACATGCATTTGGTCTTCCTCACTCTCTCATCCCACCACACCTCCGCCTCCACGCACCCCATCCTTTTTTGTGCCCGTCCGTCCCGTTTGTGCAGGCAGCAGTGGTGGAGGTGAGCAGGTACCAGATGAATGGAGCCATGGCAACTGTTTCATGCCTGTATCTCGACTCACCCAACCTCTCTTCTTTCCACCTCCACTCCCACCCTGCTCTTTCACCAACACTCTTACCCACCCACTACGCAGGCAGCAGTGGTGGAGGTGAGCAGCTACCAGATGGAGTTGCCTGGAAGGTTCCGTCCCAAGGCTGCAGTCATTCTGAACCTCACCCCGGACCACCTGGAGAGGCACGGCAACATGGAGAGCTACGGGGCAGCAAAGTGTCGTCTGTTTGCGCATATGGGGGAATCTGACGTGGCAATCATCCCATCAGGTGTGCGGCATATCTGATTAGAATACTAATTTTGATTCTTATCGAGAGGAGCATGCGGCGGGTGCGGGACGCTGCACGATGCATTGCATTGCACCACACTGCACCACACTGCACCACACTGCACCTCTCTAACTCTCAGCTCAACCTCACGTCGGACCACCTGGAGAGGCACGGCAGCTTGGAGAGCTACGGAGCGGCAAAGTGCCGTCTGTTTGCGCGCATGGGGGAGTCTGACGTGGCAATCATTCCATCAGGTGTGCATGATCCTGCTTCTGATTCTGATTCCAACTTTTGAGGCGCCTCAAAAGGCATGGGGGAGTCTGACGTGGCAATCACTCCATCAGGTATGCACGATCCTGGTTCTGATTCTGATTCTAATTCTATTTCTCCTGATTCTAGCTCCGATTCCGATTTCAATTCTAATTCCATATCTTCATCTGTTTCTGAGTTCACACTTCCCTGGAAAGCAGCTCGCATGTTGAGAGAACCGAACAGTGCGAGTTGACTTTTGAGACGTCCGAAAAGTAATCTTGCATAGTGAGAGAACCGAGGTGTGCGCGCTCCCACTTGTCTGTGCCATCCTGACCCACCCACTCTTGCCACAGATGCTCCTCTCCTCACGCGGCTAGCAAAGGAGGCAGGAGGGCACGCCAGCATGGCATGGCTGGGGAAACTCCCGGGGTGCTCTGTGGACCACGTTGAGAGAACCGAACAGTGCGAGTGAGAGAACCGAGGTGTGCGCTCCCACTTGTCTCTGCCATCCTGTCCCACCCATTCTTGCCACAGGTGATCCTCTGCCCACGCGGCTGGCAGGGGAAGCAGGGGGGCACTCCAGCATAACATGGCAGGACTGACTGCCTGAGTGGACTGTTATGTGCTTGCCTGACTTCCCGAGTGAACCATGCTGGGAGGAAAGCAGACTATGCGCTTGCCTCTGCCTTTGCTTCTTCCTGTCCCACCCACCCACCCACTCTTCCCACAGGTGATCCTCTGCTCACGCGGCTAGCAGGGGAAGCAGGGGGGCACCCCAGCATGGCGTGGCTGGGAAAGCTACCTGGGTGCACTGTGAACCATGCTGAGAGAACGGCTCTTCTGCAGCTGCCACTCTCCACAACTAGTGCCAGTGCTGACAGTGGCAGGGAGAGCAGCAGTGGGGGCAGGGAGAGCAAGGAGAGCAGCAAGGGGCACGGCAGCAGCACAGGAGACCAAGACCCTGTGCTGGCTCTGGATCTGTCCACGTTACAGGCTGTGGGGAGGGACAGCAGCAGTGGGGACGGTGGGGCAAGGGAGAGCAAGGCCCCTGTGCTGGCTCTGGATCTGTCCGCGTTACAAGCTGTGGGCAGGCACAACGCGGAGAATGCGGCTGTAGCGGCGCTGCTGTGCCTGGCGCTGGGGATGGAGAGCAGTGGAGTGCGGTTGGACGGGGTGCAGAGTGCTGTGAGGGTGCTGCAGCCGCCACCACACCGCATGGAGCTGGGTGAGTGAGTGTGTGTGTGTGGTGTGGGCGGGTAGGAGTATGAATGCTGCTGTGCCTTGCGCTGGGGCTGGCTGGAGGGCAGCGGGGGTGCTGCAGCCGCCACCACATCGGATGGAGCTGGGTTGAGTGGGATGAGAATGGCTGCTGGCTAGAAATTGAGGCTGAGCACTGCTGGCGGTGGGTAAGAGGCGTGGCGGCGCTGCTGTGCCTCGTGCTGGGGCTGGCTGTAGGGCAGCAGGGGTGCTGCAGCCGCCACCACACCGCATGGAGCTGGGTGAGTGAGTGTGGTGTGGCTGGGTAGGAGTATGAACGCTGCTGTGCCTCGCGCTGGGGCTGGCTGGAGGGCAGTCGGGGTGCTGCAGCCGCCACCAAAAGCCGCCCCGCATGGAGCTAGGTAAGTGAGTGTGTGTGCTGGGCTGAGTATGAGGAGGCTGACGGCTTCTGGGTGGGGTTGGAGGGGGTGTAGAGGGCAGTTGGGGTGCTGTGATTGCCACCACTCTGCATCGAGCTGGGTGAGGGGGTGTGTGTGTGGTGGATTGAGTATGAGGCTGAGGGATTTTGGATGGGTAGTGCTGCTAGGCATATCTCCTCCTGCCTTGCCTTCTTCCCTCTCCCCTTTCTCCCCTCTCATCCCCATCCTTTGTCCAGTGGTTGTGGATGGACAGGATCGCGCGTGGATCAACGACAGCAAGGCCACCAACGTGGAAGCATCAATGGCTGGGATCGAAGGGCTGGGAGATGAATCTACCGCTGTTATCCTGCTGGGAGGAATAGCTAAGGTGCAACCAATGGTGGGAGGGAGGGAAAAGGAGGGATGGCTAAGTTTTGGCGTGGTAGGCTGTTCATTCATCGCATTTCTGGTCGACACATCAGGAGTGCGTCATTTGGAGTGATTCGGCAAGTTTGGGTGGTCCCTGGTTGAGGTGGTGTTTGCCTCTCTGCCAGCTCGTAGTGAGTCTATTTTTTAGTCGACTAAAAGAATGACTCATTTGAAGTGATTCGGCAAGTTTGGGTGGTTCTCTGGTTGAGGTGGTGTTTGCCTGTCTGCCTGCTCCCCTGCCTGCCTGCCTGCCTGCCTGTGAACGAATAGCATATCTGCATAGCCCCTCCGAGTGCGCCTCTTTCAGTGTTGGCAATTGTTTCTGGTGGTGATGGTGGTGGCGTGTTCTTTTCAATCCACTTGTGTGGTTACAGGTCTTGAAGTCCCTTGCAGCTACAGATGAAGGAGGAGCATCTGTCACCTCCCCTCTGGGCTTCTCCAAGCTCGTCCCAGTGCTCAATCGCCATCGAGCCGTGATTACTGTGAGTGTGTGTGTGGTGTTTGTGACTATAGTGAGTGAGTGCAGCTGCAAGGCAAATAGCTGGAGCATCCATCACCTCCCCTCTGGGCTTCCCCAAGCTCGTTCCAGTGCTCAACCAGCATCACAGCCCAGTTGTGTTGTGTTTGTGATTATAAGTGGTGTTTGTGATTATAAGTGGTGTTTGTGATTATAAAAAGTGTGCTGCTCCTCCCCAGCCCTTCCTCCTGCTTGGTTTCTCCAAGCGAGTTTTGAGACGTCTCAATATTCCTCTTGTGCTGAATCACCCATGCACCGTCGTCACGTTGGCCAGAATGGTACTGTTTAGGCAACACTAATACGAGAAAATAGTGGAGACAACGCTAAAGGGGTGACACGAGTGGGAGCTAGTGAGTGAACACTAATGAGAGGGCAGTGGCGATTGCACTGTGGTGGGCGTTTCTTCTTTCCCAATCATTCCCAGCGACGTCACAGCCTCTGTCTCTCCATCCATCAATCCATCCACTGCCACAACATCCCATCCCATCCCAATCCCATCCCATCCCATCCCATCCCATCCCATCCCATCCCATCCCATCCCATCCCATCCCATCCCATCCCATCCCATCCCATCCCATCCCATCCCATCCCAGGCCATGCCATGCCATGCCATCCCATCCCATCCCATCCCATCCCATCCCAACCCATCCCATCCCATCCCATCCCACTCCCTCCCCATCCACCCTTCTCCCCCTCCTCTTCTCCCATGCTCCCATCAGTTCGGCCAATCAGGCCCGTCCATTGCCAGTGAACTCACAGCCGCGAATCTCTCAGTCGCTCTCACTCAGTGCTCCACAATGGAGCAAGCCATGCATGCTGCTGCCGAGACAGCACTCCCTGGTGAGTGTTGCCGTGACTGCTTTGGGTCCCATGTGATTGTTGAGTTGACCCAAACCAGGCACAGCCTCGGGTGTTTCTGCTTGCTCTCACTCAGTGCACTGGTATGCAGCAAGCCATGCATGCATGCTGCTGCTGACACAGCTTTCCCCGTTGAGTGCTGTTTCTGCCAAAGACTCACAGAGCATCAGTGGGGCTTGCAGGGCCTCACAGGGGCTCACATGGGCTCACATGGGCTCACATGGGCTCGCAGACAGGCCCTACGGTCTCTTGTGTGCTGCTCCACGCACCATCCACCCTTGCACCAACGCCCTTCAGTGTGATATTTCCGGCGCTCCCCTTCAGTAGTCAATGCTTGACAATGGCGTAGGGGAGACATGTGTGCTTGGACTCTTCTCCCCATGTTCAACATCTTATCTGCTCCCCATGTTCAACATCTCATCTGCTCCCCATGTTCAACATCTCATCTGCTCCCCATGTTCAACATCTCATCTGCTCCCCATGTTCAACATCTCATCTGCTCCCCATGTTCAACATCTCATCTGCTCCCCATGTTCAACATCTCATCTGCTCCCCATGTTCAACATCTCATCTGCTCCCCATGTTCAACATCTCATCTGCTCCCCATGTTCAACATCTCGTCTGCTCCACATGATCAGCCTTCAGTACTGTCATTACTTCCCACGCCTCTCTCCATTCCCTTGTCACCGAAGTTTTCACCTCCTCACACCTCTCCCGACACTGTCACATGCTCGCATCACACTCCAGGTGACACGATTCTTCTCAGCCCAGCATGTGCGAGTTTCGATGAGTTTGACAACTTTGAGCATCGGGGGCGTGTTTTCGCTGAAATCGCACAAAATATCTTGGATCAAGTCGTTAAAGGAAATTGAAGTTACGAGCTTTTGGTTGTTGTCCATTAGGATCTTGATTAAAAAAAAAAAAGGCATGCTATTCTGATTGAGTAACCGTTACCTTACCAGTGCTGCCAATCTTTTATTGCAAGGTCGGATACTCGTAAGGAGTTTCAGTTCATTACTGGTGTGTACTGGATCGCGTATGTGGTCGCATACCGGAGTGAACACTTCCTGATGTGTACCTGCGTACTGGTATCAATCCTTGGTTCCCTACTACTTCATTTGTACTGTTATGTTGGTACATGGGATATAAGGCCCCCTCCAGCTGCTGCAGACTCCCGAGAGGGCCCCTGCCAGGATTTTGGGCTGTCCAAAAAAGGAGTAAACGTTCCAGGTGCTGCAGCCTACTTACCCCTCCAATTCCTGATATGATTGGCTGCAAGTCACTTTCCTGCTTGAGGATGATGCCAACTTTGTTTGGCTGCGTTCAATTAAGCATGGCTGCAACAATGGAAAAAGTTGCAGCTGGACAGGCAGCACGACGAGATACCATGATGAGTACATCACCGACCGTCAAGCGAACACATACAACGAGATACCATGATGAGTACATCACCGACCGTCAAGCGAACACATACAACGAGACACCATGATGAGTACATCACCGACCGTCAAGCGAACACATACAAAAAGATACCATGATGAGTACATCACCGACCGTCAAGCGAACACATACAACGAGACACAATGATGAGTACATCACCGACCGTCAAGCGAACTCATACAACGAGATACCATGACGAGTACATCACCGACCGTCAAGCGAACACATACAACGAGACACCATGATGAGTACATCACCGACCGTCAAGCGAACACATACAACAAGATACCATGATGAGTACATCACCGACCGTCAAGCGAACTCATACAACGAGATACCATGATGAGTACATCACTGACAGTCAAAAGAACACACACGACGAGATACCATGATGAGTGCATCACCAACCGTCAAGCGAACACACACGACGAGATACCATGATGAGTACATCACCGACCGTCAGGCGAACACACATGACGAGATACCATGATGAGTACATCAACAACCATCAAGCGAACATCGGCAAATGGATCCTTACAGTTAAAATTAACGCTAATGATGTCAATACTGCCTCATTTCACCTAATTTCATTACCCTTCTCACTTATTGACGATCCAATGTGGTCCCCCCACCCCCCCCTTAACCCCCCCTTCGCAGCAGCCTCCTTGAAAATAAAAGATCTCCTGAAGGGTGTCCCCAAGGACCTGGTCAATATTCGTACCTCGAACAATGGTTCTCGATAAGGCTGTGTGAGTGTGGTTGCTATGCGAGAAGGAGTTTGTCAAATAACATGCACTAATAATGGTCAGGGGAGAGTTTCATCATGCAGAGTAGAGGAGTTAAAAACATTCAAAGTAGTTGTCATGTGTTTCTCACTCGGTTTAGCGTTCTCAGCGGTAGCAGTATGTGGTCTTTGCTCATCAGTGATTTTCCTCAACCCGTGGATGATGTGGGGTCTGCAGCACTGGTTGAATGGATACATGGAACAAGTTCGTCATCACCACGCTGAACATTGTCAAAATGTTATAATGCTTACATTCTGTAGGCTGTAGTGGGGTAGCCCATAAGGGGTACAACCCAATTAGGGTTAGTACTTGTACCAACTTTCTGTTCAATGCATTCATTCTCGTTTCATAGTTTTGACATGGTTTCAGAGCAGGTCCTTCCCTAGGACCGAGTTTTTTTTTTTAGGGCCCAACAAAGAGCTGCCCCAATAGCTGCCCTGCCGCCCTGCCATAACGGCGCGCCGCCCTTAGCAGCCCGCGAGCCGCCACCTGCAGCCAGCGCGCCGCCCCTGCGGCCCGCTCGCCGCCCCAGCAGCTCGCTCGCTGCTCGTCTGCGGCCCTCTCGCCGCCCCTGCAGCCTGCTCGCCGCCCGCGTGCGGCCCGCTCGCCGCTTGCCTGCGGCCCGCTCGCCGCCCCTGCAGCCTGCTCGCCGCCCACGTGCGGCCCGCTTGCCGCCCCTGCAGCCCACTCGCCGCTCGCCTGCGGCCCGCTTGCCGCCCCTGCAGCCCGCTCACCGCCTGCTTGCGGCCCGCGTGCCGCCCCTTGCAGCCCGCGAGCCGCCCTCTGGTGGCCCGCTCGCCGCCCCTTGCAGCCCGCTCATGGCCCCTTGCAG
Organism: Closterium sp. Naga37s-1; assembly: GCA_947471745.1. NCBI lineage: Eukaryota > Viridiplantae > Streptophyta > Zygnematophyceae > Desmidiales > Closteriaceae > Closterium > Closterium sp. Naga37s-1. Next base: position 567,774 of record CANJKZ010000293.1, read on the forward strand.
CCTGCGCGCCGCCCCCTTGCAGCCCGCTCGCCGCCCCTTGAGGCCCGCTCGCCGCCCCTTGCAGCCCGTGCACTGCCCTCTAGCAGCCTGCTAGCCGCCCATTGCAGCCTGCGCGCCGCCCCTTGCAGCCCGCTCGCCGCCCCTTGCAGCTCGCTCGCCGCCCCTTGCGGCCCGCTTGCTGCCCTTTCTGCTGCCAACCCTGCTGTGCGCCGCCCTGCTGGCCGCCCTAGCTGTGCGCCGCCCTGCCCTGACCTGCACGCTCTACTCGTTCTCGCGCGCCGCCCTACCTGCGTGCTGCTCTGCTGTTCGAGCGCCACCCTGCTCTGCCTGCTATGGCTTCTCTCAGTGTACTCACTTTCGATCATGAGGGCCGTCCGATCCAGCTGGATACGTGGCTCGACGACTTACAGCTGTACCTACTGAGCGATTCTAGAGACAGCGTTTCGTTGTTTGACCACACGTCTGGAGCCTCTCTCGCCCCTCCCGCCACAGCTGACAGTGCGACTCGCTCACAGTGGCTTACCCGTGACGCTGCTGCTCGCTTAGCCGTTCACAACCACCGGCCGTTAGCCGAACGCGCTCACTTCGAACAGCACAAGATTGCTAAAGCACTGTACGACGCTGTAGTCGCCCGTTACTCCTCCCCTGCCACTGCTGCTCTAGGCCGTCTTCTACTGCCATACCTGTTTCCTGAGCTATCTGCCATTGCCACGGTAGAGGACCTCGTTACCCACCTTCGCACTAGCAACGCCCGCTACCGCGCTGCCCTCCCAGCAGAGTTCCTTGACAGAAACCCGCCCCCGATGTACATCACTCTCTACTTCATAGTCACCCGCCTCCCTGACTCTCTTCGTGCTGTCAGGGACCACTTTCTCGCACTTGACCCCACAGACCTCACTGTTGACCTACTAGAGCAGCACCAGCTGAGACTAGCGTAGTCACTGTAGGTGCTGCTCGTGGCACTCCTCGCACACCCTTCTTTGAGGGGTGTTCCCCCTCCCCCGTTGCCCCCTCCTACTCCTCTGCTGCTGCTGTTGACATCCTTGGTGCTGGGATGTTGGGGCTGCTTCTGCTCTTAGTGGGAAGCGCCGTAACAGCAAGGGCAAGGGTGGCAGGAGTGGTGGCGGTGGCAGCGAGGGTGGTGGTGGGGGCAGTAGTGGAGGTGGTGGAGGTAGCGGAGGTGGTGGCAGCGGTGGGAGTGGTGGCGGGAGTGGGGGCTTTGGTGGCGGTGGTGGTGGCAGCGGTGGGGGTGGCGGTAGTAACAGCAGTGGGAGTGGTGGCAGTCGGGGTGGAGCTGTTCCGAAGGGAGGTTCTGGCGGTGGCCAGCGGCAGCAGCAGCAGCGTCGGAGCGAGACCCCTTAGCCCCAGCAGCTTCGTGAGTGGTTTGCTCAGCGTGCGGCGTCTGGGGGTAGTGTTAGCTGCCCGTATGTCATTCGCACGGGTGATCGTGCTGGTGAGACATGCGAGAAGCCACACACTCAGCACCACTGCTTCTTCCGCCTAGACGACGCTTGGCACACAGAGTTTGGTGACGAGGCTGAGCGCCCCCGCTGGGCAGAGCGGCTTAGGTCTGGAGTTGATATATTTGCTCTTGAATATGATGCTATCCTTGCTGCTATGTATTCGTTGACTGTTAGTGCTGAGGGTGAGTGTAACTTGTGTGTGCCGCCCGACCCATGTATAGACACTGCTGCTCTAGGTGCTAGTGAGTCTGCTCTCCATGGTACTGCGCCTGCTGAGGCCTTGCACACCTTTACGTTTGACTCAGGTGCCTCCCGCTGTTTCTTTCGCGACAGTACCACCCTCACTCCACTCCCTGCACCTATTCCAGTCAGACTGGCTGACCCCTCAGGGGGCCCAGTTCTTTCCCGTTCCTCTACTGTTCTCCCGTGTCCGGCGGTTCCGTCCGGCTCCCTGTCAGATCTTCACCTCCCCTCGTTCTCTACGAACTTGGTGAGTACCGCTGCCCTCCAGGAAGCGATGGTCACTACCACCACTCTTGGGGGTCAGCGTGTGTTGATATGCACGTGTACACGGACGGGCCGTCACCTGGCCACGTTCACCCATCGGCCTGGGTCGAGTCTGTACACACTGGCTACTGAGCCTCCTCAGGTAGCTGCGTCTGCTCAGGTGTCCGCGTCAGGTCCGGTAGCACCCCCCTGCTCGTGTCGCCTGCTGTCGCACCAGACTCTCCTGTGGCACCACCGCCTTGGTCACCCCTCCTTGCCACGCCTTCGTGGCATGCACTCCTGCCTCCTTGTTTCTAGTCTCCCCAGGTCTCTGCCCCCCCTTCCGCCCTCGCCTGCCCCGCCCTGCCTTCCTTGCATCGAGGGGCGGCAGCACGCCGCTCCTCACTCCTCCTCGTTTCCCCCGACGACTGCTTCCCTGCAGACTCTCCACATGGACATGTAGGGCCCGACACGCGTCAGTGGATAGGGCCGCGAGCGCTACTTCCTACTGGTTGTTGACGACTACAAGCGTTACATCACGGTCTTCCCCCTGCACAGCAAGTGTCAGGTCCTTGATGTCTTGATCCCTTGGATCTGCGCAGTCCGTCTCCAGATCCGTGAGCGGTTCCGTGAGGACCTTCCTGTCCTGCGTCTGCACTCTGACAGAGGTGGTGAGTTCTCCTCCGACCTCTTGCGAGACTTTTGTCGTGGGGAGGGCATTCTCCAGTAGTTCACGCTTCTGGCCTCCCCGCAGCAAAATAGGATTGCTGAGTGCCGCATTGGCTTAGTCATGGAAGTGGCTAGTACCTCCATGATCCATGCGGCTGCTCCCCATTTTCTGAGGCCGTTTGTGGTCCAGTACACTGCGCATTAGCTCAACCTCTGGCCCCGTGTCTCCTTGCCGGAGACCTCGCCTACACTACGTTGGACACGGAAGGTTGGCGATGCGTTGGTGTTCCGGGTCTGGGGCTCTTGTGTCTTTGTTCGCGATACGTCCGCGGACAAGCTCTCCTCCCGCGCTATTCCCTGCGTCTTCCTTGGCTTTCCCCCTGACGTGCCTTGCTGGCAGTTTTACCACCCCACCTCGCGCCGTGTCCTCCCCTATCAGGACGTCACGTGTGATGAGTCGGTTCCCTTTTACCATCTCTTCCCATACCGCACTACCCCTCTCCCACCCCCGCCGCTCTTCCTTGCTCCAGGTCCCCCTCTGGTAGACCCCCTCCCCCCTCAGGGCCCTGCCCCATCAGGTGTGTCTCAGTTAGACCCACTCTCCGAGCCTGTGCCTGTCGAGGTTGCTGTAGACTCAGGTCTCTGTAGACCCAAACTCCAAGCCTGGGGGTGCGGAGCCTGGGGGTACTGAGCCTGAAGGTGCGGAGCCTGGGGGTGCTGAGTCTGAGGGTGCGGAGTCTGGGGGTGCTTAGCCTCGGGGTACTGCGTCTGCTGGAGGTCCTGCGGGTGCCTCGCCATGACTGTCTCTCCGGCGGGAGCCTCTCTCCCCGCCGCAGCTGCGCGAGTGGTTTGCTCAGCGCACACGCCTTAGGAGTGGAGCTGCTGGAGCTGGAGGCTCTGCCGCTGGAGGCACCGGAGCTGGAGGTGCTGGAGCTACTGGTCTTGGAGGTACCGGAGGTGCTGGAGCTACTAGTCCTGGAGGAGCTGGTACTAGAGGTACTGGAGCTGCCTGGGCTGGTGGTGTTGGAGGCGCTGGAGCTGGAGGAGCTGGAGCTGGAGACCCTGGCGCTAGAGGCACTGGAGTTGTAGGAGCTGGAGGATGAGGCACTGGAGCTGGAGGCGCTGGAGTTGTAGAAACTGGAGCTGGAGGTGCTGGCGCTGGGGGTGCTTGAGCTGGAGGTACTGGAGTTGGAGACCCTGGAGCTGGAGGTGCTGGCGCTGGGGTTGCTAGAGCTGGCGGTCCTGGTGCTGGGGGCACTGTGCAGCAGCGACCGTTTTTCGTTCCGCCGCCACTGTTGTCTCTGCGCCACCTGACTCGGTCCTTCGCCAGGTTCTTAGTCTCCCGTCTTCTACTGGCCTTCCTAATAACTTACAGAGTTCCCCGCCTTGCCAGTCGCAGCCACAGTTCCAGCCAGACTCCCCACTGCCTGCTCCTTCTCCCTACTCTGAGCGGACAGACTCTTTTACAGAGCGTCGTGAGCGTGAGTCTCGTCCTGCCTTGCCTGATTGCACTGTTCGCACTAGTCGTCGTGTCCCTCATCCGCGTCCTCTGCATATCCTCGTCACGAACGTTATGGCACTTCGTCCTTCCTCTGTTCCACTACGAGTTCCCCTGCCGCCTCCTCCTCAGTCCTCTCTTCCTGCCGTTCCTGAACCTGAGTCTGATCTAGCTCGTGCTGCCAGTCCCACTGTCTCTCGTCTTCTAGCCACTGCTGTCACTGACCCTTTGTTTGAGTCCACTGCTGCGTTTGCCCTAGTTGCTGAGGTTGTTGACTTTGCTGCTTGTCTGTCGTCTCGACTACGCCACCGCTCTTGTTGCTGAGTCTGAGTCTGTCTTTCCTCCGTCCGTCGAGGGTGAGTGTGCTCTTGGCACGGACGTCCTTGAGGACACGCAGGAGGACTTTGAGTGTCTTGCAGCTGCTATAACTAATCTCGGGGCCATGCTGCTTGCCCCTGAGGGAGACTCGGATGCACCAGACATCCCGACCCTGCGCTCTTACGCAGAGGCGATTACGGGTCCCTACTCCTCTCAGTGGCAGACAGCCATGGACGCAGAGATGGCATCCTGGAAGTCCACAGGCACCTATGTTGACGCAGTTCCCCTATCTGGGGCGAACATAGTCGATGGCATGTGGATTTTCAGGGTGAAGCGGCCGCCGGGTTCTCCGCCTGTCTTCAAGGCTCGTTACGTTGCACGAGGCTTCAGTCTGCGACACGGAGTTGAGTTCTTCCAGACCTTCTCCCCTACCCCAAAGATGACCACTCTTCGGGTGTTGCTACACGTCGCAGCTCAGCGTGAATATAAGCTACACTCTCTTGTTTTCAGCACAACTTTCTTACAGGGCAGCCTGCACGAGGAGATCTGGCTGCGCCGCCCACCTGGCTTCACTGGGTCATTTCCGGCAGGTATCCAGTGGAGCCTCCGGCGCCCAGTCTACGGTCTCCGTCAGGCGCCTCGCGAGTGGCACGATACACTGAGGACTACACTTGCGGCTCTTGGGTTTGCTCTTTCGACTGCCGACCCGTCGCTGTTTCTACGCACCGACACTTCGCTGCCGCCGTTCTACGTCCTTGTGTAAGTCGACGACTTGGTCTTTGCCGCTGCTGACACTGAGGTACTGGCCCTTGTGAAGTTGGATTCGCAGAAGAGACACACCTGCACTGACTTGGGTGAGCTGCGCAACTATCTTGGCTTGCAGATCACCCGGGACAGAGCACGGCGCACCATTACCCTGACTCAGTCACACATGGTGCACCAGGTCCTTCAGCGCTTCGGCTTCCGGTACTCCTCGCCACAGTCTACTCCTCTTCCTACCGGTCACTCGCTCTCAGCTCCACCTTCGGACGAATCCGTAGAGCCGAGTGACCCGTATCCAGAGCTTGTGGGCTGCCTCATGTACTTGATGACTCGCACTCGACCTGACCTTGCCTACCCTCTTAGCATCATGGCGCGCTACATTGCGCCGGGGAGACACCGACCAGAGCACTGGGAGGCCGCTACTTGTGCAATACATCGGGCATGGGGCTCGTGCTTGGAGGACGGGGTCCAGTTGTCCTCACTGGACACGCATACGCTTCTTGGGTTGACGACTTGGCTACGCAGCGGTCGTCATAGGGTTACACCTTCAGCCTTGGCTCCGACTCTGTTTCTTGGCGGTCTACCTGCTCGTCTTCTGTTCTCAGTTCCAGTTGTGAGGCTGAGATCTACGCAGGGGCCATGGCTGCACAGGAGCTACGCTGGCTCACCTACCTGCTGACCGACTTGGGAGAGTGTCCTCGTTCTTCTCCAGCTCTGTACGTAGACAACAAGGCCATGATTGCCTTGTGCCAAGAGCACAGACTGGAGCATAGAACGAAGCACATCGCTCTGCGTTACTTCCTTTCTCGGGAGTTGCAGCAGCGTGGTCAGCTTCGTCTTGCGTACGCGGCCACTCGGGCCAACACTGCTGATATATTCATCAAGGCACTTTAGTCTGGTGATCATCAGCATTTCTGTACTGTGTTTGGGATTGTGCCTACTTTGCCTCACTTACTCACTGCGTGACTTTGCTTGTACTGTGATCTAGATGTACCTGCATGCTTCCTCTTGCTAGGCTATGATCACTGTATTTTTTGTTCTCCGTTATATAACTCTGCATGTGAACTGGCCTTATGGCCATTTGCTTGTGCTCGGAATGTGTGGTGACTTTGTGATCCACCGTGAGCTTGCTTTGCTTTTCTTGACTAGTCTTGTGACCACTTGTTCTCTCCCACTTTGCCTATGGGGGTGTGTCAAAATGTTATAATGCTTACATTCTGTAGGCTGTAGTAGGGTTGCCAGGTTGTCGGGTCAGTGTATATTTGACCAACATCAAGGTATACACCATGAGCACTGTTTATGACAACGTGAGACATTTCTGATAAAGCGTTTTTTGTTTTTGTTTTTGTTTTTGTTAGAATACGCACGAGATTGAATCCCAGTCCTAAACAACATTGAAAATAAGCGAAACAGAGGCATAGACAAGCTATGGCACAACAAGGGCACGTATACGCCATGTCACACGCATTGATGCGATAGATTGGCGACTAAATGTGCGAAACGGCAGCTACACTTCAGTGCAGCCAAGCGCGCAGACCCCTCGGGAGGTGTAACCGACGGAATGTGTACTGCAGCGACCGCAAGCAGATTGGGAACATGCCCTTCACCCCGTCTTCGGAGATGCAAACCGGCTGACGTGGCGGAAAGAGCATATGCGCGTCTCGAAATCCCAGAATGGACCATGCTTAGATGAAGATCGGAAATTAAACCTGCGCAAACCGCATGAAAACATTGGTGAAATATTGCTGGCAAGCATCTATCACTGTCAGAATTGTCAGTATTCCACTGTCTGTCACACTGGTTTGCATGGCGGTACCCTTTCAGGTGCCTGAGATTCATGTTCTTACAAAAATATAGAACTCCAAAGCAGTTTGAGTTGAGTTGGTGCTTGCTTTTTGATAGTACCAGTCGGGTAGTTTGATCCTACTTGTCAAACTTGCAACTACGGGTGAGTTATAAGTGAGTAACTTGGTCGCAAGTAAATCCCACATGGTAGTTCTGGGAATCTGGGAGGAGGGAGAAGGGCCTATATTCCTCAGTGAGCTGAAGTTTTTTCTTAGTTCGGATGAAAATTTATCCCTGTATGCGTTTATTTGTTTGCTTGCTTGTTTTTGATTTTTTCGGTGTGAAGTAGGAAAAGAGAGCTTCAACCCCAATAGCCATGACTCTGGAGCGTGCCGCTTCGATGCACACACCAGAGCCGTTGTTAGTCGGGGTGCAAGCTGGTTGTGAGGGGCTGATAGCTGTTCTAGTTCAATTCGTGCCGAGCCAAGGCGTTCTGCAACACATCCTAACCTATAGCACGAACAATTCTCAATGTTCCAACTACCCAGGTGCTTATTAGTGGCCATTTTCCAGATAAGAAGGGTTATTGATCCAAGGCCACAGATGTCAGCCTTATGGATATTCTTCGGCAGGGCTGTCGCTGATATGTTTTGAAGGCTTATGGGCAAAAAAATGAAATAAAAAAAAAACCTTCAACAGCTGTTACATGGAGGCACCGCAATAGACTTCTCTGTTAACAGGATCCTTTTCTTCAACAATTGGAAACTTGATTTGCCTAAGAATTGTCAGAATCCCAACCACTAGACCATTGGGATAAAATGGCTTGTTTCAGTAGCGGATCAGTGCGCCCATAACCCCCCAGGACAACGAACCTGTAACCCTTCCCTAGGATCAATCAGGGATCACCAGTGGACCTCTGACACCCCCCCGCACTGGGATGCCCGAAGTGCACACACTGGGATTCGATCCTGAGACCTTCGCTCTGATACTATGTCAGAATCCCAACCACTAGACCATTGGGATAATAAGGCTTGTTTCAGTTGCGGGTCAGTGCGCCCATAACCCCCTAGGACAACGAGCCTGTAACCCTTCCCTAGGATCAATCGGGGATCATCAGTACATTTCATTGACAAATATTCAGTGAAGCGACTCCTTATATGCGCATGACTCCAGTCTTAATAATAATAGTCAATGCAAAATCCCAGATTGTCACTTCTGGATAATGAAGCCACATGTATGTTTTCAATACACATAGCTGACTATTCCTTCTCAAATCTGTGTTTCATATTTACTCATTATTCCAGGGATCTTTCACATAACCGTTTATATGGACCCATTCCATCAACTATTGGAAACTTGATTGGCTTAAAACATCTGTAAGTAAATTGCATTGATCGAGTAATCACTGAAATCATCCCCCTTAGATGTGCATGAATCCAGTCTTTGCTATGGTTGTTGTCATCTCGGTGTTTCATCTGTACCCATGAATTCCCCCTCGTACCACATCACGGATCTTGCGGATAACAAATTGGATGGATCCATTCCATCAGCCATTGGAAACTCGGTTGGCTTGGAAGATCTGTAAGTTGGTTGAATGTGTGGAATATTCACTGAAGTGACTCCCATACATGCGCATGAATCTAGTCTTTTCAGCTGCAAATAAACACAGCTTGTCAGTTTTGAATATTAGGCAACATAGAAGTTTTCTGAACATATCTGACTCTTCTTTGTCATACATTTGTTTCCCTTTTACCCATAAATACCTTGTCATACCTCATTCTAGAGCTTTCACATAACAGCTTGACTGGATCCATTCCATCCACCATTGGAAACTTGATTGGCTTGAAATATCTGTGAGTAAAATGTATTGGTGGAATATTCACTGAAGTGTCACCGACTCCCGTTTTCAGATATTCCTGTCAGAACATTATAGCTCATGCATATTGTGTAGGCTATAGTGGGGTAGCCCATAAGGGGTACAACCCAATTAGGGTTAGTACTTGTACCCAATTCATTCATAGTTCATTCATTCCTTGTTTCTTCTCATGGTATCGAGCAGGTTCCCTCGTGGGAACTGTTCCTAGGGCCCACCGTTTTTTTTTCCTGCCCGGAGCGCACTCAGCCCCTGCCCGAGTCGCGCTCCCCTCTCTCGCGCCGCCCTAGCGGCCCCTTCGCGCCGCCCTCGCGGCCCCCTTCGAGCCGCCCTTGCGGCTCTGTCGCCCTACCCTAGCGACCCCGCGGCCCCACCCTCGCGGCGCCGGCCGCCTCCCTTCGCGGCCCCTACTCCGCCGCCCCTCGCGGCCCCGATCCGCCGCCCTCGCGGCCCCGCTCCGCCGCCCTCGCGGCCCCGATCCGCCGCCCTTCGCGGCCCCTACTCCGCCGCCCTCGCGGCCCCTACTCCGCCGCCCTCGCGGCCCTGATCCGCCGCCCTTTGCGGCCCCGATCCGCCGCCCTCGCGGCCCCTACTCCGCCGCCCTCGCGGCCCCGATCCGCCGCCCTCGCGGCCCCGATCCGCCGCCCTCGCGGCCCCTACTCCGCCGCCCTCGCGGCCCCTACTCCGCCGCCCTCGCGGCCCCGATCCGCCGCCCTCGCGGCCCCGATCCGCCGCCCTAGCGGCCCCGGCCCCTGCTCCTACGGCCCCGGCGCCTGCTCCTACGGCCCCCACGCCTACTCCTATGAGCAGCCCAGCCGCCGAGCCGCCCAGCAACCGAGCAGCCCAGCCGCTGAGCCGCCGAGCCGCCCAGCCACCGAGCCGCCCAGCCGCCGAGCCGCCCAGCAGCCGAGCCGCCCAGCAGCCGAGCCGCCCAGCCGCCGATACGCCCAGCAGCCGAGCCACCCAGCAGCCGAGCCGCCGAGCCGCCGAGCCGCCCAGCAGCCGAGCCGCCCAGCAGCCGAGCAGCCGAGCCGCCCAGCAGCCGAGCCGCCCAGCCGTCGAGTCGCCGAGCCGCCCTGCAGCCGAGCCGCCCGAGCCGCCCTGTCCGGTAAGAGCAGCGCCTCTCTCACAGCACTGCCCTCACCCTACTGTTTGCACTGCTAGTCTACTGCTGTCATGGCTTCCCCTAGTGTCCTCGCTTTTGACGCTGAGGGTCGGGCCATTGACTTTGAAGTCTGGATAGATGACCTGCAGCTTTTCTTACAGTGCGATAGGGCAGACGGCCTCTCCCTCTTTGACCTCACTTCTGGTGCCTCTCCTGCCCCCGCTGCTGATGCTGACGCCACTGTTCGCTCACAGTGGGCCACGCGCGATGCTGCTGCACGTCTTGCTGTGCGTCGCCACCTACCTACCTCTGAGCGTGCGCACTTTAGCCAGTACAAGAGTGCTCAGACCTTGTACGACGCTGTAGTTGCACGCTACTCCTCCCCGCCACTGCTGCACTGAGCCGCCTCATGCTACCGTACCTCTTCCCTGACCTTGCTGCCTTTCCCACAGTCGCTGACCTCATTACGCACCTCCGCACTAGTGACACTCGCTACCGCGCTGCGCTTCCTGCTGAGTTCTGCGCCAAGAACCCCCCCCCCATGTACATCACCCTCTACTACATAGTCACCCGTCTCCCTGACTCCCTTCGCGTAGTCAGGGACCACTTCCTCTCGGTTTGCCCCACCACTCTCACCGTTGACCTCCTCGAGAAGGCCCTCCTAGCAGCAGAAAAGAGCATAGTCGCTGTAGGAGCCTCTCGTGGTGACCCTCGCACCCCCATCTTTGAGGGGTGTTCCCCCTCCCCTCTTTTGCCCTCTGTTGCCTCTGTTGCTGCGGCCGACCTCGCTGGTCTGTTGTTGGGGCAGCGTCTACCCCTAGCGGGAGACGCCGCCCTGGCAAGGGCAAGGGGGGCAGGGGCGCTGGAGGAGCTAGCGGGGGCGGTGGAGGCGGCGGTGGAGGCGGTGGAGGAGGTGGGGGTGGCGGTGGGGGTGGTGGCGGGGGTGGAGGTGTAGGTGGCGGCAGTGGAGGCGCAGGCGGCAGCGGCGTGGCTCGTGTGGAGCAGATGGGAACTCAGGGCCGTTCATCTAGTGATGCATGATGTTTTGTAGGTGTGAGCGCTGCACCTTCTGGTGAAGTTTGTTTAATTTGAGATGCGGGTCAATTTTTCTATGGTCGTTGCCTTGCCTCCCTCCATTCTATGTTATGTTACCTTGGTGAGTGTTTGTTTCCTTTCAGATATGTCAGAAGTGTGAGGTGTTTTGTTTCATCCTAAAAATCAAGCCTCTGCATAGAATTGAGCTTCCTTGTTCTATAAAGCCAGCACGCTCTGTTGTAACCTAAACGACCAGGATACATAGGGTAGCGAAAATGGAAATAGACATAAACACCCATTTTCACACACACTGACACACACTCACACACACTCACACACACACACACTCACACACACTCACACACACTCACACACACACACACACTCACACACACTCACACACACTCACACACACACACACACACTCACACACACACTCACACACACACTCACACACACACACACACACATATACAGGGTTGCCATTGTTGGGGAACGTAGTGGGATCAAGGGCAAAGAATGAAAGGCATAGCTATTTTATCCACTTTAAGTAAAGCCCAGCCCCCGAATTGCAAAGAAGCTTTCACAATGACGCCAGTTTGTGTCTCGCTCTTACTGGTTTCGGGAAAGAAATGTTTATGGGAGGTTTTCGAACCTCAGATCTCTGCTTTCCCAAACCTGTTTTCCCTTCCCGCGTTGACTTCCGTTGAGTAATTCGGGTGTTGCCCTTCGAGAGAGAAAGCCTGTGTTACCTTCACAACAAACTCCTCTTTTAGTCAAATCACAATCTACGAACATTTCGAAGTGAACACTATTTTTCCTTTATTTGGTGTAGGTAGTTGGTGATTTATGAGTGCTAATAGTCTCAGTGAAAAACAACTTGGTGCACTGCATCCTCTTGGTGCAAATTAACCTCACTAACCTGGATCTTACCGTAATTTCTTATGACTGCCTTATATTGATCCTGATGTATACTGACATCAATGGTTACGTATGACATAACAATAAGGAACTGTGATCTTACTCATTAGCGCATGCATCAGCAAATGAATGGTTCTCCGTCCGGGTCCATCTGCTGAATTCCCAACTGCTCCACACGAGCCAGTTGAGCATCGAAGTCAACAGTGTGAGCCTCTGAGCTGCCAATCTCCCTGTCAATGCGGCATGTAGCTCTGTGCATATCATTCATGCATTACTAGACGAGCTACTCCGTTGGCCCATCTGCTCCACAATAGCCAGTTGGGCATTAAAGTCCACCGTGTGGACTGCTGAGCTGCCAATCTCCCCGTCAATCCAACGTGCAGTTCCGTGTGCCTGCGCCCCCCAAGCACCCTTTCCTTCATGCCCGTCTGCTGCACACGAGCCAGCTGACCACCAAAGGTTCGCACCCACAACAAATCATGCATTACTAGATGAAGTGCTCTGCGCTCCCATCTGTTCTATTCCAGCCAGCTGGGCATCAAAGTCCACCATGTGAGCTGCTGAGCTGCCAATTTCCCTGTCAATGCGGCATGCAGCTCAGGTCTGTGCTTCCCAGCCAGCACACAGCTCTGTGCCAGTCATGCATCACCAGACAAATTGCTCTGCGCTCCCATCTGTTCTATTCCGGCCATCTGGGCATCAAAGTCCACCGTGTGAGCCGCTGAGCTGCCAATCTCTCTGTCAATGCGGCATGCAGCCCTGTGCGCCTCAGCACCCCCAAGCACCTCCTCCTTCATTCCCAGCAGATCGCCCAACACGCGGCCCATGGTGGGGCGGGAGGCCGTGGGCATGGCCGTGCAGGTGAGGGCGAGGCGAGCCAGGCGCAGCAGCAAGTCATCTGGAGCATCCAAGTGAGGGTCCTTGAAGGATGCCACGTCACCGGATTCCACCAGAGGAGCCACCTGCAAGCAGAGTGGGAAGGATGGACGCGTAGTAAGAATCTGGCACGCTACAGTAGCAGTGAGCAATCAAGTGAGGGGCCTTGAATGCCGCTACTTCGCCAGATGCCACCTGAGGAGCCACCTGCATCGGGGCATCATGATAGGGCACAGCGATGTGATTATGTGGCTTTGTAGAAACTGCTATGCCATTGCTATGCCTCCAGAGGAGCAACCTGCATTGTTGGAAGAAAGGAGGCCCGGTAAGAATCTGGCATGGAACTGTAAGGGCGGGCTCATGTCATAATTTGCCAAAAAGAGGCTGGAGAATGCTTGAGTGCACTTTTTGGGTTGGTTGCCATGCTTGGTTCTATGACTATTTGCTTGAATTGAGTCTCGCCTATTGCGTGAGGTTGATAATGTCATCTGTCATGTGAGCCAACCCTTTCTGAGGTGCATAGAAATTCAGCTTTATTGAGGCTACTGCCCGCCTAGAAGAACGACCTTTTGAAAGAGTCTCCTCTTCGAGCTCCCGTCGATGTTGCACTGACCTAGAAGAATAACTTTTTAGATGGCGCTTAGAAACACGATTTGTTTTTTTAATTGCCTCAGTGTTGAGCCTCACCCATTGCTTGAGGTTGATCTGAATGTCGTCTGCCATTTGAACAGCCTTGCGTGCCGTGATCACCACCAGCATCACCACCCCAAAGCTGCCATCAGAAGAGCGTGACACATGCAAAGGAAAAGAGTACGAGAAATGGAAAATGCCACATGCAAAGGAAAAGAGTACGAGAAATGGAAAATGCCACATGCAAAGGAAAAGAGTACGAGAAATGGAAAATGCCACATGCAAAGGAAAAGAGTACGAGAAATGGAAAATGCCACATGCAAAGGAAAAGAGTACGAGAAATGGAAAATGCCACATGCAAAGGAAAAGAGTACGAGAAATGGAAAATGCCACATGCAAAGGAAAAGAGTACGAGAAATGGAAAATGCCACATGCAAAGGAAAAGAGTACGAGAAATGGAAAATGCCACATGCAAAGGAAAAGAGTACGAGAAATGGAAAATGCCACATGCAAAGGAAAAGAGTACGAGAAATGGAAAATGCCACATGCAAAGGAAAAGAGTACGAGAAATGGAAAATGCCACATGCAAAGGAAAAGAGTACGAGAAATGGAAAATGCCACATGCAAAGGAAAAGAGTACGAGAAATGGAAAATGCCACATGCAAAGGAAAAGAGTACGAGAAATGGAAAATGCCACATGCAAAGGAAAAGAGTACGAGAAATGGAAAATGCCACATGCAAAGGAAAAGAGTACGAGAAATGGAAAATGCCACATGCAAAGGAAAAGAGTACGAGAAATGGAAAATGCCACATGCAAAGGAAAAGAGTACGAGAAATGGAAAATGCCACATGCAAAGGAAAAGAGTACGAGAAATGGAAAATGCCACATGCAAAGGAAAAGAGTACGAGAAATGGAAAATGCCACATGCAAAGGAAAAGAGTACGAGAAATGGAAAATGCCACATGCAAAGGAAAAGAGTACGAGAAATGGAAAATGCCACATGCAAAGGAAAAGAGTACGAGAAATGGAAAATGCCACATGCAAAGGAAAAGAGTACGAGAAATGGAAAATGCCACATGCAAAGGAAAAGAGTACGAGAAATGGAAAATGCCACATGCAAAGGAAAAGAGTACGAGAAATGGAAAACGCCACATGCAAAGGAAAAGAGTACGAGAAATGGAAAATGCCACATGCAAAGGAAAAGAGTACGAGAAATGGAAAATGCCACATGCAAAGGAAAAGAGTACGAGAAATGGAAAATGCCACATGCAAAGGAAAAGAGTACGAGAAATGGAAAATGCCACATGCAAAGGAAAAGAGTACGAGAAACAGAAAATGCCACATGCAAAGGAAAAGAGTACGAGAAATGGAAAATGCCACATGCAAAGGAAAAGAGTACGAGAAATGGAAAATGCCACATGCAAAGGAAAAGAGTACGAGAAATGGAAAATGCCACATGCAAAGGAAAAGAGTACGAGAAATGGAAAATGCCACATGCAAAGGAAAAGAGTACGAGAAATGGAAAATGCCACATGCAAAGGAAAAGAGTACGAGAAATGGAAAATGCCACATGCAAAGGAAAAGAGTACGAGAAATGGAAAATGCCACATGCAAAGGAAAAGAGTACGAGAAATGGAAAATGCCACATGCAAAGGAAGAGAGTACGAGAAATGGAAAATGCCACATGCAAAGGAAAAGAGTACGAGAAATGGAAAATGCCACATGCATTGGCAAACAGCACAAGGCCTTTCATCTGGCCTCCCCGCTTGTACATTATCCACCCTGACACCTTGTTCACCACCCACCTGTGCACGTCTGCTGCTGGTGTGGCCTTGTGTGTCTTGTAGTAAGCGGGGTCGACATAGCCTGGTGTGCCCATCACTCGAGTGGCCGTCATAGAGGTGCCTCCACTCAGCTTCACCAGCCCAAAGTCCGCTATCTTGGCCTGATTGTAAATTAAAAATGCATGATCACATAGAATATTTTGCTATCAAACTTGGGCCGTGAAATGCATGCAAGGAGTAAACCTTTGCATCACATGCAACAAGTTAACCGATTTCTATCCAACATGAATAGATCAGCGAGAGCATGCCTGCATTCGTGCATCAAGGAGGATGTTGGTTGGCTTGATGTGGTGATGCACGATGCCAAATTCATGCAAATACTGCAACCCCTTTGCCACCCCAATCAGAACATCCAGCCGTTGTTGCAGGGAAGGGGGGAGTGAATAGGTAAAGTGAACGTGCCTGCATTTTTGCATCCAGGAGAACGTTGGCGGGCTTGATGTCGCGATGCACAATGCCAAACTCATGCAGATACTGCAATCCCTTTGCCACTCCAATCAGCACATCCAGCCGTTGCAGCAGGGAAAGAGGCTGGGAGGCGCCCGGGCCAATCCAAGTGTCAAGGTCGTGGTTCTGCATATACTCGTAGACCAAGATTTGCTCTATGTGGCGCGTGGATGGGTTGAAGTCGATGCAATAGCCCAGCAGTCGCACGAGATGCGGGTGGTGCTTCGATGCCATCTCCCTCACCTGGGAAGTAAGGGGAGGGCGAAGAGCGGGGGGGAGGGCGAGTTTTGAGGCGCCTAAAAACTCATCTCTTTTGAAGGCAAGCAGTGCTTGCTCGTCATCTCCTTCACCTGGAAAGGAAAGGGAGGGTGAAGAAGGGCAGGCAGGTAAGGGTGGGGGAGTGGGGCAAAAGGGGAGGTAGGGCAGGGTGAGGGGTATGACAGAGGGAGTGGTAGCAAAAAAGGACATCATGAAAAGAAAAGGCTTGAATATGTACAGAGGGAGTTGAATAGGTATACAGAGGGAGTTGAATAGGTATACAGAGGGAGTTGAATATGTATACATACAAAAAGAACTCATACCTCTGAGGACGTTGGTGAGTCCTTTCGCTCATGGTGTTGAAGTGTTCAAGTCAAAAAGCTCATACCTCGGTTTGGAAGTCGTTGGTGAGTACTCGCGCTCGCTTGACTGCCCACATTTGAGAGCATCTCTGAGGAGATACGCCCTTTTACACATCGCTCATGCTGTTGATTGCAGCTCATACCTCGGTCTGGAATTCGTTGGTGAGTACTCTCGCTCGCTTGACTGCCCACATTTGAGTGCCGCTCTGAGGAGACACGCCCTTGTACACATCGCCAAAGCTGCCGCTGCCGATCCTGTTCTCCTCGGCCCACTCCGCTGTTGCCTTTTTAAGCTCTTCCAGGGCATACTCCTGGCATACATGCGGCCGTGCTGCATTCTTCTCAATCTCCAATTCCGTCTCCACCACCACGTCTTCATCCTGGGACAACATTGTTGCTGCTGCTACTGCTGCCGCTGCCGCTGCTGCCTCCTCTGGATCTTCCTTCATGCCATGTCCTTGTGTGTGCTCAGATGAGGTGACTGGTGGGGCGATAGTGTGTCACGTAACTTACTACTAAGTAAATCTCAACGTTTCGCATCAGCGGTGACATAACTTATGGATAAGTGGGGGGATATTGTGTCGAATTGATTCTGAGTCCTATTTGTTTTCAGATCTCAAAGTCGCATTTTCCCACGTTTCGCCTTAGCGGTCCGCTATACCTCGAATAGAACAGAAGCGAATGGATCACTGGCCGGTAGTTGATATGTCTAAAAAAAATCCTAGTACCGCTACTCTCAATACCTACTCTCAATACCCTATCAGGACTCTATCTAAAGCACTTCAATCTCTTTTCACTCTTCGTCCTCGCCCTCCCTCATTTCCCAAAACAAGCAAATACACAAGCGTATATACGCAATATGCATGACCTCCCTCGCATATATGCAATATGCATGGACGGGAATCTCATGATTACTTAAGGAGGAAATTAAGAGAATAATGGAAGGAAGGTAAGCATCGGATGGAGGAAGAAGATACAAATTTCCTGATTCTAGTCCTCTTTATAATCTTTACATTACCTGGTCCATGTGCTGCTTGTTTCTTATAGCTTCTCTGCCACAGCAGCACGCCAATGATCAGCAGCATCACAACACCCACAGCAATGCCGACAATCGCTCCCACAGGCAAACCACCTCCAGACTGGGGCTGTTGTGGGGGGTTCTGGATGTCGGGAAAAGCTTCAGGCGAGAGAGGGGATGCTGAGGAGGATGGGGCCGTTCGGGGGGTCGTTGGAGGTATGGCCCAGGGCTTAGGAGGTAGGGAGGGGGGCGCTGGAGGCATGGCCCAGGGCTCAGGAGGTAGGGAGGAGGGCGCTGGAGGCATGGCCCAGGGCTCAGGAGGTAGGGAGGAGGGCGCTGGAGGCATGGCCCATGGCTCAGGAGGTAGGGAGGAGGGCGCTGGAGGCATGGTCCATGGCTCAGGAGGTAGGGAGGAGGGCGCTGGAGGCATGGCCCATGGCTCAGGAGGTAGGGAGGAGGGCGCTGGAGGCATGGCCCATGGCTGAGGAGGTAGAGAGGGGGCCGCTGAAGGCATGGCCCAGGGCTCAGGAGGTAGGGAGGGGGGCGCTGGAGATGGGGAGGGGGGTCCTGTAGTGTGGATTGTGAGGGGTGGACGGGGATGAGACGGGAAGGGATGGATGGAGGCATGGAGACAGCATGGGTTGCATTGCAATGGGAGGGTGGTGTATGGAAAAATTGTGGGGTTGAAACGTGTGTTGGAAAGAATGGGAAGTACGAATTAGAGGGCAGGCATGGCGATAAGTTTGGAATGACATGGCAGAGATGCCAGACATGAGTTGTTCGCCAGAGATGAGAGACGTGGCACGGACAGAGAGTGTAGGAAGCACGGGGATTTAGCAAAGATGTGAATGCATTGTATGGAAGAACAGCCGTACTACTAAGGAGGGAGAGAGAGAGATATAGAGAGGGGAGAAAAAGGATATCCATAGCTTTGAACGTAGAAGTTGATTCACGTGGTATTACATTGACACATGTGGTGCAGAAGTCATGACATGGTGCAAGAGTAAAGATGTTTTGCAAGAGTAATAATGTGGTGGATACCTAATTATGTGATGGATAACTAATGATGTGGTTAATAAGTAATGATGTGGTGCATAAGTCTAGGCATGAGCATGAGGAGAACTCTAACTCGACTTGCTACCAAGCTGAGCCCTAGGCTCAGACTTCTGCTCATGCCTAATGGTCACTGAATACCGAAAATCCATTTCACAGAAAGTGATGGTCCGGAGATAACAAAACTAACCTCTTTATCCTTTTTTGGCTCACGTGGTGGTGGCTGGACACAAGTGATGCAGAAGGAGAGGCACACGAGGCAGAAAAAACTTTGACGATTCAGCTGAACCACACATGAAGTGATGTCAGGCGGGCATGTGAGTTCAGTCTCAGTAAGGTTCCTGCATGTGCAAGCACAAGAATCAGTTTATTACAAGAACAGAATATCGATGAAAACAACTTGGAGCAGGAATTTGAAGTAGACAGCAGCAGAGGTCGATGTGCGTGCTGCTCCTTAGAAGTCCTATCAGACAAGTTTTGCATGCATGGTTTCCAGCATTTTAGGGAGAAAACAGATGCGTTGCTTACAAGTTCTTAAGCTTGGAAAGTTTGCCCAATGTTGGGGGGAGCTGTCCTGTCAGATTGGTTTTCGATACATCCCTGCATGGAGCATTTGTTTTCGAGCATAGAGTTACCAAATTGGCCTTTCCATATAGTTCTAGATAGGGTTTATTAGTTATGTATTGATTAAGGGTATATACATGGAGAGATGCATTGGCCTCGGTTGTGGAGATGTTTTGATCACCTCGAAACCAGGGCATATAATAATAATTGGGTAGACAGGAGCAAGAACTGAACCAGAATCGAATCAAAGCGGTCAATTAGCCAAACCGAACCGGCCCGGTTCAAGCCGAACCAGAATGCAGCGGGGGGTTAGAGTTTCGCCTAATGTGGTTGAAACCTTTTCCAGTTTGGTTCGAACTTCTAATTTTCCGCCAAATGCCCTAACTGTCCAGATTTCTACACCTCTGTCGGTTCCACGCAAACCGAAAACGCGTCGAACGGACTGATGTTCTATGTCAAACCCACTTGAGAGGTTTGACCTAAAAGTCATTCGATTTGAATCGAATCATGTTTAGACACGCATAAACACACACACACACACACACACACACACACACACACACACACACACACACACACACACACACACACACACACACACACACACACACACACACACACACACACACACACACACACACACACACACACACACACACACACACAAACGAACTAGTTCGGGTCAAACCAAACCTAAGTTCGATACTATGCTCAAGTCTACAGTTGGGTTAACCAGATTGACCAAAAGGATTTAGGAATCACCCAACTCAAAGTGCATTCAGCGTTTGGCTAACGCTTGACAGCATTCAGCGTTTGGCTAATGCTTGACCGCAAGCTGTGAGTCACTTGACACTGTGAGTCACTTGACTTGCTGTACAGTCAAGCTTGAGCAGGCAATAAACTGAAACTATCTGCTAAATCTCCTCTTTTTCGATCTCCTAAACAACCTGAGCACTCCAAGAAAACACAGCTCATGTCATAGCCTCATTTGTTATCCTCATATCTCGTGGTTCAGATGCCACTTATTGTTGGAGCAGGGTACAGCTGAATTTGCTATACGCATGAGCAATTCTCTGGGCCAAGCCAGTACGAGCAGCCTGGTGGACGAGCCAAGCAGGCAGCTGACATGGCTCATGGCTCATTAGAATTTCAGACATGTTCCAGCGAGCAGCAAACATGGCTCATGGCTCATGGCTCGTGGCTCATGGCTCGTGGCTCATGGCTCGTGGCTCGTGGCTCATGGCTCGTGGCTCGTGGCTCATGGCTCGTGGCTCGTGGCTCATGGCTCATGGCTCGTCAGATGGGTGAGCCAGGAGCAGTCAGCCTCGGCTTGTCAAAGATTCGGATGGTTGAGGCGAACTGGACGAGCCAGGGCGAGAGTCAACCTCAGCTTGTCAACATTCTACTGCGGCTCATCATTGTCTGCTACATTCGCTCGGACCAGTGTATTTCGCGGTTCAGGGTTTAGGGTTTAGTGTTAAGCCCAGTCCAATGTGGTAACTAGTCGTCCTAGATAGGCCTTCACTGTCTGTTTTGTTGCCACATGCTCTCTCATTGGTCCTCTCAGCAGGCACTTCTAAAATGACAAATTTGTCTCCAATTTTTCTATAAACTTCAAATTTTATTGATCTCAAACTGAACTTGATCTTGCACACATCTCCTGCTTTTCCAGGCCCCTTCATTCTCCCCTTCGCCACATGCTTCATCTCCACTTCGCAAATTCGTCACGTTGTTCCAGGTTGCAACCATCCACTCCCAGGTATGAGCGTGCAGTCCTAACACATCCTTCCCACCAACCACGCCATTTGTGCAACCTCTCATGCTTGCTACTCGCACACCTTCAGTGTGCCACCTGCTGCTCTCCAAATTCCCTCAGCTCCGCACACCTTCTGCTCATCCAACCTTTTCTGTAGCCACCTAATTTCCATGGCCTAAAGCCTAGTACCCTAATTGGCCTCCAAGCCAACTTCACCACTCACAGGCAACTAGTTGTGAAGAACTAGGGTTTCTATTACAAGGCTGAGAGTTGAACGAGGTTGCCAATGGACTCTGGGATGCTGCCAGTGAGGCTGTTGAACGAAATATTCCTGACGAGGGAAAGCAGGAGCATTGGAAGTACATGAAAAGGATAAACATCAAGTTGAAGTTGCAAAGGATAGAGTTAGGTCTGCCAACTTTGGTGTGCATATCGACATGGGTCCAGTAATGATCGAACTGGGCATTTTATTCCTCCGCCCCTCTCATTATTTGGCCAAAATTTAAAGTCTTGAACTACTCGGCAAACGTATCTTATCACTCACATCAAGAGATCAATGTTCGCCTCAACTCCCAGCCCCCTCCCTCTCCATCCATAAATCTCCCCCCCCCCCCCCCTCTTCACCCCCTTGCCGCCCCACTCTTATCACGGCTATCCAAAGGTCGTTGTATAGTGCTGTTACAAAAATTCTGACAAAAAGGAACAGCGGAAGCGGCCTCACAAGTCGGGGGAAACTAGGCTAGTAGGAGATAAATGTTGGCGGAGAAAAAAAACAAAAACAAAACAAACAAAAAAAACAAAAGAGGCTCTGACAGGCATTTGAATGCCAATGCGGTTATAGATAGACACTTTGTAGAGTTTTTTTTAGCCTGAAATGTGCTCCCTTCACGGGAAAAACTTAGGGCAGGCTGTACGATCCCAACCTAGTACAAGAGCAGAACTGCTGTGGGTTTAGGCTGTCAAACATTTCAAATCAAGTGGGCACTTAGCAGCCCCATTTTATCCCTTTACTTCCCTAGTTTCTTTGTAGTAAAGAGTCTTTAGGGATGAGCAAGAGGCGAACACGAACGTGTTCGTGTTCGCCCCTGCACGAACACCGCCGTTCGGCAAACCGTAGCGAAAAAGGTGTTCGCCGTTCGCGTTTGGGCATCCTTTGTTACACTCGAAATACGCAACGGCGGGCAGGGGAATTGCGGGAAATCGGGGGGGGAAATATAGGCTGGATCTGGCTTGTGCTAGTTAGGGATCCATATTTTTGCTTATCCAGCTCGCCACCTGGATTCCCCCCCCACGTAAGGCGAAATGCTCTCCCCCCTCTAGATCAACGAAATTTGCGATTGCTCGCCACCCCCCCACAATCCCCCAACTTACGAAAAATGCGAACGCTATTCCTATCAATCCCCAACTTACGCAATTCACGAATGCTTTCCCAAACCCCATGCATACGAAATTTGCGAATGCTTACCCCCAACCCCCAACTTACGAGATTCTGCAGTATTACTGTCTAATCCCTTCCCGACAACCTAAATCTCACCTACCCAAGTCTAGTCAGACTAACCTAAGGTAACAATTTACTTACGCTAAGTCCTAATGAGGTGATAATGGCGTGATGTGTGGGGGCCGTGGTAGTAATGGCTGCTGCTGAATAGTGCGACTAAGTTTGAGCTCAAATTTGAGCTCAAACAGAATGTCCCGCAACCTAGATTGTAGATCGCGGGACAGTCGCGACGAACACATTCGTGTTCGTTTTTGCCCCGAAACGAACACGAACGTGTTGGTGTTCGTCGTGGCTCGGCACCCACGACGAGACGAAGACCGAACGTGTTCAGGCTAACACCGAACACGTTCGCCACGAACATTTTTAGCAAAAAAAAAAATACTGTTCGGTTCGCCTCGAATTTGTTACCTTGCTCAACCCTAACTAAAGACCATGTGCCTTGTTTTCGTATCCATCAACTTTTTGTTGCTTATTTGACATGGTATCAGGGCTACTGAATTCTGCTATTGCAAAATTCAATCCTTGGCCTCGCAATGTATCTTTCCTCTTGGCATTTGGTTTTGCAATTTGAATTTCTCTCTGTGCACCGGTCAAGACCGCAATCTACTTCTCGCTTCACGCTCGTCACAATTTCGGCGCCAGCTCACTTCCTCTTACTATCACTAAAAAAAGATTCAGGAATCGCCTTATCGTTGCACATTTCCTGTTCTCTCATTTTTAGAAGCAGCACAGCAGAACGCATTTCAGTGGTTCCACGGAGCAGGCATGAAGGGTTGTCTGTGCAGTTCTTTTGCCATTGAATGGTGAATTCTCCTTTTCTTTCTTGATCGATCAGCAGCTAGGCAAAACGCGAGAAAGTTTGTTTCAGAGAACACTAAATTCTAACACTGCAGCGGAAGTCGCACATCGTTTCCCTGTGTATGTTCCAAATCCAAATGCCCAAGCATTGCACACTACATTCTTGAGATTCCGAAGATTTATGAGGAGCTTTTCCCGAACAAGCCCCTGCTGCTGTTCTTCTCAGTGGTCTCATTCCAGCCTGTACCGAAGCTCACATTCATGCTTGTTTCATTCCAGCAATAAACTCTCCACCAAGGAGCTCACATTTGAGAAAAAATCAGTACAAGCGTCTACCAATGCTGCTCGCTTCACTTCACTCCAGCAAGGCATTTCGCCCCCAGCACAGGCCACTCCGCAACACCTTCTCCCAATGCTCTGCATAATCAAGATGGGTACAGTAAGAACAACTAGCAGGCTGTACGACCTGAGTCGCCACCGGGTCGACCCGACCCGACCTGGAGTCACAGCCAACGCGGCCCTATAAGCTCGGATCAAATTGGATCCCTTGGGTTCCTGACCTGCGGTTGGATCAACCCGATCCGACCTGTAGCTGCCTTGGGTTGAGGAAGCCGGGTCTGGTTGGGACAATGCGCATTGACAAGGGTAATGCAATAACTCTGCGGTTAGATCCACCCTATCCGACAAAGTCATTTGCTCATGTCTAACTCAACCAGAACTGGCCTACCAGGTGAGTGTACCGCCTTAGTACATTACTCTTGGCCATTTCATCCACCAAAGAAGTTCTTCGCTATCTCAGAGCCACCTGGCGGGATCATGCCCTCAATCTCGAGGGTTCCTCACTCATACACCGACATTTCGTGGGCTGATGGTCAGAGCGATTATCGCTCTTCTCGTAATTATTGCATTATCCTTGGCAGTGGGGTTCTGAGTTGGCGCTCCACTTGTTCGTCCTCTATCGCACTAGCCGAACTTTATGCTGGAACCATGGCTGCCCAAATAGCCCCATTTTGAGGCACCTCAAAAGTAATCTCACTAGCCGAACTTTCTACGGGAACCATGGCTGCCCAAAAGGCCCATTGGCTCTTCTTCCTGCTTGCCAAACTCGGTTTTTCCTCAGCCAGTTCCTACTCATTATTCTGATAACAAGAGTACTATCCATCTCACCAGGGGCCCTATATTGCACAACCACACCAAGCAGGTTGAGGCCTGCCACTAATTTTGTCGTGAGCCTGTGCAGCAGAATGGGAAGCAGAAGGTTGGAAAAGAAGTCACTTGGACTTGGGATTCCCATGCTGTACATTGTAATGGGAATGGGAAGCACATTGTATGTAAGTCCAAGTGACTTCTTTTCTAGCCCATCAATTTCAGGTTCTTTTTCTGACAACCCACGAAAGCAGCACACCCCCATTCAAGCACCTCATCCCCCATGCAAGCACCACTCCATGCAAGCACCACTCCATGCAAGCACCACTCCCAAGCACCACTCCCAAGCACCACTCCCAAGCACCACTCCCAGCTTGAATCCACCACTCCCCCAAGGCAAATAGGGACTGACAGAGTGCGTAGATTCGTGAGGGCAGCTAGCCCTGATGGTAGACTGCCAGTGAACCTGTTCATGTCCAGCCGGCTGACACCGCGAGATGAGCAGTGAGAGGAGGGAGAGAAGAGGGGTGAGAGAGAGGATAGAGCGAGAGGAGAGAGCAGGGGGAAAGGGGAGAGGAGGGGAAAGGGGGAGAGGATGGGGAAGGGGAGAAATTGGGGGAGGAGGAAGAGGATAGGAAAGGGGGAGAAGAGGGTGAGGAGAGGAAGGAGGGGCAGGAGGCGGAGGAGGGAGAGGAGGATTAGGAGGGAAGGGAGGGAATAAATGTGAAAAGTCATGGGTGACCCTTCAGGCAGTGGGCAGTGGGCCAAAGGCACAACTGCAACGCAAGCATGGCTGATGTGTCATTTACAGCATTTGACCGGGCGTATTTCATCGATGCTCACTTCACTTTGTGAAAGAGACTAGGGCCAGTTTCAGAATCAGCATTGTAAGAAACAACCCCAGAATTTAGTACGAACGTGAGTCATGATGATGAGACGGGTAGGCTGGGCCGGTTAGGGCAGAATAGGCCAGCACGGAAGGGAGGACAAGGGTAGGGGCAGTGGTTAGTCACAGAGCAGTGAGTGCGGTCATGTAGGCGATCCATGCAGGAATGCTCCCTGAGAGAGAGTTGAGTCCCAGACTCCTGCAATGGTGCCGTGAGGCAGGGACGTGCAGGTGTGTAATTGTTTTTTTTTTTTTTTCTCGCAACTTTTTTTTTTAGGCCCTGCAATGGCGCTGTGGGGCCGAGTGTTGTAGGAGGTGCGGTCTTGGGGAGGCAGTAGGGTGTTGGAGCGTGTGTGGGAGGAGAAAGGCAGACGGATGGCAAGTGAGGGCTATGGGAAAGAGTAGCTGATTTTGATGCGAGAGGTGAACGAGCAGGCGAGTGGAGCAGCAAAGGAAACAGCGGAAGCATTCTGATATAAGAATAAATGTTAAGAAGAAGCCAGATTTTTTTTTTTTTTTTTTTTTTTTTTTTTTTTTTTTTTTGGTGGAGGATTGAGCGTTGGGGCAGCGGGCACAAGTTATTGGGGACGCAGCAGGTAGCGGCGAGGCACAGTGGGATATAACAGGGCGAGACGAAGCGCGGGGAGGCGAGGGGCAGATAGGGGGGGAAGGGAGAAGGGCCTGGGCAGGGAGGGGAGGGGAGGGGAGGGGAGGGGAGGGGGAGGGAGGGGAGGGGAGAGGAGGGAAGGCGAGGGGAGGGGAGGGGAGGCGAGGGGAGGGGAGGGGATAGGAGGGAAGAGCAGGCAAGGACAGGACATGGGAGGCGAGGGGAAGGGAGCGGAGGCGAGGCGCTGGGACTGACAGGTGTTGCAATCTGGAGAGCTTGCTCATGGTTTTGGGCAGAGAGCTGCTCAGCACTGTGTCTCCCAGGTCGCTGGGGAGGGCGAGGGAGTTGAGGTGGGGTGTGAGTGAGGGGGACGAGGGGGGGGGGGGGGGGGGGGGGTTTGAAGTTAGTGTTTGGCGGAGGGAATGGAGGAGGGGTGAGAGTGGTGGGAGAGGAGTGATGGCTGGCAAGAATGTAGAAGAAACATGCAGCATATGCGCACGCGTGCACACACATGCACACGCACAGCACACAAAAGAAGAAGACTCTCCAAAACCCTCACATTTGAGAATTCTCAAAAGACACATGCATGCACACACACGCACACAAAGGAAAAAGACTCTCCAAAACCCTCGCATTTGAGAATTCGCAAAAGACACACGCATGCACACGCACAGCACACAAAAGAAGAAGACTCTCCAAAACCCTCACATTTGAGAATTCTCAAAAGACACACGCATGCACATGCACAACACACAAAGGAAGAAGACTCTCCAAAACCCTCACATTTGATAATTCTCAAAAGACACACGCATGCACACACACGCACACAAATGAAGAAGACTTTCCAAAACCCTCGCGATGCCATTCTCCTCCTCCATCTTTCTCCCCTCACATCCCCCCTCTGCGCATCCATCCGCTCCCCCCACATTACCCCTTCAAGTTACTCCCATCGTGCTGTTGCACTCGTGCCGTGCTTGCTGTTGCACTCGTGCCATGCTTGCTGTTGCACTCGTGCCGTGCTTGCTGCTGCACTCACAGCAGAGTGAGGCGTGAGAGGGCGCTGATGCTCTCTGGAATGGACGTGCTCAGATAAAACCCCTGCCAATTGCTTCCGTGGTTCCACAGACCCAGGGCAGGAGGGCGTGGCGTGGGGGAAGGAGGGAGGGAAGAAGGGAAGAAGTTATGGTGGAGGAAATAAAGAAGAATTGGTGGAGGAGGAGGCGAAGGAAGCGGAGGGCTGAGCAGTGGCAGTTTGCAAGGGAAAGTGACGCATGGATGATTGGGATTTCACCCAGTCGAAGAACGAAGTGAGACGTCCAAGGGAGGGAGAGAGGGGGGAGGAAGAGGAGGAGGAATTGAGGATGGAGGGAGGAGGGAGGGAGGAGGGAGGAGGGAAGGAAGTGGGGAAGAGGGAAGGAAGGAGGGAGGAGGGAAGGAAGGAGGGAGGAGGGAAGGATGGGAGGAGGAGGGAAGGAAGAAGGGAAGGAAGGAGGGAGAAGGGAAGTTAGGAGGGAGGAGGGAAGAAGGAAGGTGGAAGGTGGAAGAGGCAAGATGGAAGAGAAAAGAGCGAATAGAAGCACGAGAATGGCAGTGGCGGCGTACAGGGCGGTAACCATGTCGTCCTGGTCCACGTCCACGGGTGGCAGCTCGTCCGTCATGTGACCCAGCTCTAAAAGAACAGTTTCTGGAAACACACAGGCGTGATGAGTGGGGGAGAAATGAGAGTGAGAGTGGGAGTGAGAGAGAGAAAGAGAGAGACAAAGAGAGAGAGAGAGAGAGAGAGAGAGAGAGAGAGAGAGAGAGAGAGAGAGAGAGAGAGAGAGAGAGAGTGCGTGTGGGAGAGAAGGGCAGGGATGGAAGAGGGAATATGTTCAGATGATAGGTAGTTCGGATGGGAGTGAAAGCGTGCAGTTTGTGCAGCAGATTGCTCTATCCCTCCCCCCCTCCCTCCCTCCCCCCCCCCCTCCCTCCCTCCCTCCCTCCCTCCCTCCCTCCCTCCCTCCCTCCCTCCCTCCCTCCCTCCCTCCCTCCCTCCCTCCCTCTCTCTTTCTCTCTGTGGAATGACGCGCATAGGAATGCAACAAGCGATGCGCTCGGAAGACCTTGGGAGAGGGGCAGTCCAGTAGTTTGCGCGCTTGCGCACATGCCGCCGGCAAGGACGGCGAGGAGAAGCGCAACTAGTCCACCCGACTGTGGCGGTTCGCGCGCTCGTCGTGCCATCGATGTATAGCAGACTGGTTTGGCAGCTGCAGAGGGTCCGTTAGATAGTATAGTAGAGGCGTATCGAATGGCGGTTGACGATAGCTTATCTTGGGAAAGGAGCCTCCTTTAGATGACTGGAACGAGTCGGATTTTGGATACAGATGCACGACGGAGGTAAGAGTGCTTTGGAAACAGATGGTAAGACTGCTTTGGTAAGAGGGTCTGTGAGAATAAAGAGGCAATGGACTGGATGCTGGAATTTAAAGCCCAGCACCCGATTTACAAACCCTTTCTAGAATCTCCACTTTCTAAACAACGCTGGGAGGTAACCCAGAAAGCAAACCCATGAGGAAGAAAACGAAGTCAATAAGAGTCTGACGATTTCCACATGGCTCAGGTGCGACCCTCTTTGTTTGACCCACCCACGCATGTGCGATGGAAGTTCTATTCACGAAACGTAACCAGGCAATTCCGAGATCAGGATTCACGATCAGCGAGCCCACTATTGAGTTCGCTAATGTGCGAAATGCCTTGTGAGTGGACACCGCTCCTCAATTCCTCGGCCTGGCTGGCAGTGGTAACACCAGCAGTCAGCGCCAGCAGCCATAGAGACTGGTTGACCCTGTTGACGGGGTGAGACCAGATTTTGCTATATCGAGAGGATATAATATGTGAATAACATAGTGTTGTTTGAAGACTCAACCATTCGGGAAAAAACAAAACAAAAAACACAAACAAACAAACAAACACAAACAAACAAACAAATACCAATATATAGAGCACAAGTAGGAATATTAATTCAATTTAAATATTCTTAGTACATGTAAAAAAAATTGGGGGTGATAAAACATTTTGGCAATCTATAAATCAGAGTTTTCCATCGGTGGAATATAAGCATTTGTCACTTCTGAGAATAGAATGTTTGAGGCAAGCTTTCTCATTTTACGACGTCCCTTCTTATCGAACATGGTGAGCTCCGCAAATTCGAATATTCCCTCCCCCACTCGCCTCGTCATGTTCACATGGCATTGGTGTGGCATGATCGCATCTATTCATTCCTCCTCGTATGCGACACACCTTGCCCTTCCCTCTCGTTTCCTTCCAACACGCTTGCTTTGTGTGGTTTCGCTCCTCATATCTGTCGCACGCGTCGCCCTCCGCACGTTCGTCGTGCACTCCTTGTCGCAAACCATCGCACCGGAAATAGTGCCCAGTCGTCTCCGTCGCCGCCGCTCCCCCCGAGCTCGTATCCATCATGACTGGCGACGACAATAACAGTAGCGCCAACGGCGGCGGCGGCGGCGCCAATGGCGGTTTGTTACAGCTGGTCGAGTCGCCTATTCCGGAACAGAAGATCTTTAATAGCCTGCCCTTCCCGCTCGTCCTAACGCCGCGCGTCCTTCCGAATCCCGCGAGCACGTCCGCTCCCTCCGCACCTCCCGCATCCCTTTCCGCCAATGCCTCCGATGCAAGCGCTCCCGCTTCCTCCTCATCTTCTCCCCAGGCTGTTTCCCTCGCCACGTCAGCATCCTCCCCGTCCGACGCGGCAGCTCCTCACGTCAGCGACGCGGTCGCGTGGATCCGTGCGAACCGCGAATGGCTGCTGGACACGTGGCAGCTGCACGGCGCGGTGCTGCTGCGCGGCTTGCCTCTCGAGTCGCCGTGTGACTTTAACGAGGTCGTGGAGGCCTTCGGATTGGACGAGCTGCCTTACGTGGGCGGCGCGGCTCCAAGAACGAAGGTGATTGGTCCACGCTTTCGTACCCTTTCTCCCCTTCCCGACCCCTTCTTATCTCTCCTCTTCCCTCCCTCCACCCCCTTCCCGCCCTCCCCTCCCCCCTCTCCCTATCTCCTCCCCTCCCATCCCATCCCATCCCCTTCCGCCCGTTTTCCCCCCCGCACCCCTCTTCCGCCCCTTCCCTCCCCCGGCTTTCCCCCCGCGCCTAGGCACAAGCTCTTCCGTCTGCACTCCGCCTCGCCGCACCTCACTTCACGCCTTCTCACCGCACTCAACCTTCCATACTTGCCCCTCGCTTTGCTTTCATCATCAAGGATCCCCTCTCCTCCGCTGCCTTCCACAGCTCTCCTCCTCCATCCCATTTCACCTCATCCCTACTCACTACCCTCCACCGCTCCCGACCCCTCTCCACCCCTCTCCACTCTTTTCCATCCCTCTCTATCCCCAGGTGGCTCCACGTGTGTTCACAGCAAACGAGTCGCCTCCGGATCAGAAGATTCCGTTCCACCACGAGATGGCGCAGGTGAGAAGGGGGAGAGGGAGGGGGATGGAGGGCGTGGGGGAAGAGAAATAAGTTGGGGAGAGGAGATGGTGCGGCAATCGCCTCCACCACTCTCGGCAAACGAGAAGAGGCGCCTCAAAAGGAAAACGAGAAGATTCCCTTCCACCACGAGATGGCGCAGGTGAGAAGGGCGTGAGGGGGGAGAGGGTGTGTGTGTGGGGGGGAGGAAAGGGTTTCATGGCCTGGGTTGGGAGGGAAGGGCGGGGAAGAGGGGGAGGTAGGAACGGTGACAGCAGTCCCCTTTAAAGCACAAGATGAATCTTCACCACAATCCGTGTGTGATGAGGCGATTTTTGAGTCGACTCAAAAATCGCCTTGGCACAGGTGAGATGAAGAGGAGCACGGGAGGAGCACCCAAAACCCCCATTCTCCCATGTCTTGCCACAAACATTTGCTCACCAGGCGCCTGGGCTGTGCTACACACAGCCTCAGGGGGCGAAACCCTTCGTTTGTTTAATTCCTTCCGCCCCTCTCCTCCCCTCGTTCGTGCTACCCCGTCCTGTTCCAGCCCTGCACTGCAGGTACCAGAGTACCCATCCCGTCTCTTCTTCTTCTGCCAGACCCTGCCAGCAACAGGGGGCGAAACTCCCATCCTGCCCTCCTGCGAGCTCACCAGCCGCCTGGCTCTGAAGCACCCCTCATTCGTGCACCCTCTTCCCCGGCCCTCCTCCTTCTCTTCCGACTCTTCCCTCTCCTCCTCTCCTCCCCTTCCCCCCAACCAGGTACCCGAGTACCCATCGGGCCATCCCGCCTCTTCCTCTTCTGCTAGGCCCCACACCAACCTCAGGGGGCGAAACCCCCATCCTGCCCTCCTGCGAGCTCACCAGGCGCCTGGCCGACACACATTCCCCGTTCATGCACCCTCCCTTTTCTCCCTCTCCTCCTCTTGCCCCCTACCAGGTACCCGAATACCCAACCCGCCTCTTCTTCTTCTGCCAAGTGCCGCCGGCAATCGGAGGCGAGACTCCCATCCTGCCCTCCTGCGAGCTCACCCACCGCCTGGCTCTGAAGCACATCTCGTTCAGGCTAACCTTTCTCCCCTTCCCCCGCTCTTTCCCTTAATAGGTACCAGAGTACCCATCGCGTCACTTCTTCTTCTTCTGCCAGGTGCCTCCAGCCACAGGGGGCGAGACCCCCATCCTGCCGTTTTGCGAGCTGACTTGCTGCCTGGCGTTGAAGCACCCCTCGTTCAGGCTAACCTTTCTCCGCTCCACCCGCTCTCTCTCCTGCACTGCAGGTACCCGAATGCCCAACGCGCCTCTTCTTCTTCTTCTTCTGCCAGGTGCCTCCAGCCACAGGAGGTGAAACCCATCCATCCATCCCCCACCCCCTCTCGCCCCCACTTCCCATTCCCTCTCGCCCCCCCTACCAGGTACCAGAGTACCCAACCCGCGTCTTCTTCTTCTGCCAAGTACCTCCAGCAATTGGAGGCGAAACCCCCATCCTGCCCTCCTGCGAGCTCACCAGGCGCCTGGCCTTGAAGCACGCCTCGTTCGTGGCTCAGCTGAGGGGCAAGGGGCTTTTGTATGTGTGCTGCTCACTTGAAAACACCTACAACTTTCCCCCACTCTCTCCCCGCCTCTTGTCTTCTTCCTCCCTACCAGGTACCGGAATACCCAACCCGTCTCTTCTTCTTCTGCCAAACTCCGCCAGCCTGGGGGGTCGAGACCCCCATCCTGCCCTCCTGCGAGCTCACCAGGCGCCTGGCCCACACGCACCCCTCGTTTGTGGCACAGCTGAGAGCCAAGGGGCTGCTGTATGTGCCACGCTCTTCTTCTGCTGCCGCCGAGTAGTTTTCTTACCTCAGCAGAAGTCACTTTCACACTCCCCACTCCCGTCTCATGTTGTCGTCTTTTCTCCCTACCAGGTACCCGAATACCCCTCGCGCCTCTTCATCTTCTGCCAGACCCCGCCAGCCACAGGGGGGCAAACCCCCATCCTGCCTTCCTGCGAGCTCACCAGGCGCCTGGCTCTGACGCACCCCTCGTTTGTGGCTTGGCTGAGGGCCAAGGGGCTGCTTTATGTGACGCACACTTCCTCTGCCAAGTACCCTCTCCCTGCCTCACCTGAAGACACCTACACCCACCCCCACTCCCTCCTGCCTTCTTGCTTGCTCCCTACCAGGTACCAGAGTACCCAACCCATCTCTTCTTCTTCTGCCAAACTCCGCCAGCCTCAGGCGGTGAAACCCCCATCCTGCCTTCTCACACTACTCCTCCACTCCTCTCCTCACCTCACTCCTCCCGTTGCTCCCTACCAGGTACCCGAGTACCCGACCCGTCTCTTCTTCTTCTGCCAGACCCCTCCAGCCTCCGGTGGCGAGACCCCCATCCTGCCCTCCTGCGAGCTCACCAGGCGCCTGGCTCTGACGCACCCCTCGTTCGTGGCTCAGCTGAGGGCCAAGGGGCTTCTTTACGTGCGCGTGCTGCCAGAGGAGGATGACCCGAGCAGTGCCATTGGGAGGGGGTGGAAGTCGACTTTCCTCACTCAAGACAAGGAAGAGGCTCAAGAGAAGTGAGTTGCATTGCAACGGGGTTCTAGGGGTATGAGCAAGCACAGGTAGCACGAGTGAGAGCCAAGGGGCTGCTGTATGTGCGCGTGCTGCCAGAGAAGGACGATCCAAGCAGTGCCATTGGGCGCGGATGGAAGTCCACGTTCCTAACTGACAGCAGGGCAGAAGCGGAGGAGAGGTGAGTTGTGAGCTTGTACAGGGGAATGTAGCAGCACAGGTGGGAACCAAGGGGATGCCAGAGACACCCCTCGTTCGTGGCTCAGCTAAGAGCCAAGGGGCTGCCACTGGTATGTGCGCGTGCTGCCAGAGGAGGATGACCCGAGCAGTGCCATTGGGAGGGGATGGAAGTCCACGTTCCTGACTGACAGCAAGGCGGAAGCGGAGGAGAGGTGAGTTGTGAGAGGTGTGGGGAAGGGGAATGAGCGCCACGGGGCTGCTGTGTGTGTGCGTGCCGGCAGAGGAGGATGACCCGAGCAGTGCCATTGGGCGCGGGTGAGGGGCCCCAGGGGATATCAGAAGCACCCACACCCCTCGTTGGTGGCTCAACTGAGCGCCACGGGGCTGCTGTGTGTGCGCGCTTGCTGGCAGAGGGAGTGACTTTTGAGTCGACTCAAAAGTCACCTCTGTGTGTGCGCGTGCCGGCAGAGGAGGATGACCCGAGCAGACCCGATGGAATTGGGTGGAAGTCAGAAACTCTATTCTCTGGCTGGCAAAGAGAGTGAAGCTGGAGTGGCAGGCGGGCGTGTTTTGAGACGTCTCAAAACATGACCGAGCAGACCCAATGGAATGGGGTGGAAATCAGAAACTCAATCCTCTGGCTGGCAAAAAGAGTGAATCTGGAGTGGCAGGTGGGCGGCAGCGTTCGGACCGCTTGCAGCTGCCGCCCACCTCCAAACCCCCTCCCACCCTCTCTCTCACCTGGCTTCACTCCCCCCCTCCCCTCTCCCCCTTCTCCCCTACCCCCTCCCCTCCCCTCCTCTACCCCCTGCCCTCTCCCCCTCTTCCCCCTCCCCTCTCCTCTCCCCCCTCACTGCAGTACCCTGCCGGATTGCATGTAGTGTGTCGAGATGGCCGAGTTGGTCTAAGGCGCTGGATTAAGGTTCCAGTCCGAAAGGGCGTGGGTTCAAATCCCACTCTCGACAGTTTTTGCGTGTTTGTTTAATATGTGTGTGCTATGGTTACATCCCTCTTGTTTAGAAGGTTGTTTGAGCCTTTTATTTTCCTTTTTTTGAAGTCATGTCCCTCGCTTGACGGTCCTATTCTTGTGCCCATGTCCTCCACTCCTCTTCCATGTCCTCCGCTCCTCTTCCATGTCCTCCGCTCCTCTTCCATGTCCTCCGCTCCTCTTCCATGTCCTCCGCTCCTCTTCCATGTCCTCCGCTCCTCTTCCATGTCCTCCGCTCCTCTTCCATGTCCTCCGCTCCTCTTCCATGTCCTCCGCTCCTCTTCCATGTCCTCTGCTCCTCTTCAGCACTTCACCGCATTTGTCATGGAAGTCATGGCACCGGCACACGACAGCGCACTCGCACCAAACACTCCCCTCGCCCCCTAACCTAGCCCTGTTGCCCCTCCCGTGCAAAGCTAGGGGTGAAGCTGGAGTGGCAGGCAGACGACAGCGATCGCCCGCCAATGCTCCTATCTGTTGCTACTTCCGGCCCTTCAACTCAACCCTCCCATTCGCACTCTCCCTCCGCCCTCTCCCATTCGCACTCTCCCGAGTCGACTCAAAGGTCGACAACAGCGATCGCCCACCAATGCTCCTATCTGCTGCTAATTCCGGCTCTTCAACTCAACTCTCCCATTCGACCTCTCCCATTCGCACTCTCCCATTCGCACTCTCCCATTCGCACTCTCCCATTCGCACTCTCACTCCACCCTCCTCCACTTCCCCACTCCCCACCACCCTTCCCGCTGCCTTGCAGGGCGGCAAAGCTCGGGGTGAAGCTGGAGTGGCAGGCGGACGGCAGCGTTCGAACTGTTTCCGGGCCTATCCCAGCGCTTAGGGTTGACACCAGGCCTCTACCCAGCGTCTCCACCAAACCTCATGCTGCTCAAAATAAAGATCAGCCTCGGGATGAGGTCCGGGATGAACAGGCTCGGACAGGAGAGGTTGGGGAGGAAGAGGTTCGGGAGGCATGGTTCAACAGCATGGTAGCGGCCTATACAGGATGGAAGGACGTACGTAATGACCCAACCAAAGCAGTTACGTTCGGCGACGGGGAGGCGTTACCAGGGGAGGTGGTATTGGCGGTGGAGGAGGAGATGGAGCAGCTGGCAGTGGCTGTGCCATGGCGACGTGGCGACGTGCTATTGGTCGATAATCTCACTGTGCAGCATTCTAGGCGGTCGTTTGAGCCCCCAAGGCGGATCCTGGCATCCCTTGCCAAGTGAATTTCCTCTCAGTTTTGCATGTACATTTGTAGATGGGGAGGGGAGGTGTTACCGGGAGAGGCTGTACTGGTGGTGGAGGAGATGGACCGGCTGGCAGTGGCTGTGCCGTGGCGACGTGGCGACGTGCGATTGGTGGATAACCTTTCTGTGCAGCATTCCCAGCGGACGTTTGGGCCTCCCAGACGGATCTTGGCATGATGGCATCGCTTGCCAAGTGACATCTCTCCAGTTTTGCATGTAGGATTTGGCAACAGGGAGGTGCTACTGGGGGAGGAGGCGCTATTGCCATGCAGCACTCCTGACGGTTGTTCGAGCCCCCTAGGCGGATCCTGGCATCTCAGTTTTGCATGTACATTTGTAGATGGGGGGGGGGGGAGGCGTTACCGGGGGAGGTTGTACTTGCGGGGAGGAGGAGATGGAGCGGTTGGCAGTGGGTGCGCCGTGGCGACGTGGCGACGTGCTATTGGTGGATAATTCTGTGCATCATCGTTTGAGCCTCCTAGGCGGATTTTGGCATCGCTTGCCAAGTGACCTCCATCTAGTTTTGCTTGAAGATATTTTTCTTTGCTTTTTAATCCTTGTGTAGGAGCATGATGACAAAAAACAAGATGTTATTTTGTTTGGTTTTAGCACGTATTTCTCTGTTAGCATGTCTGTACGGATATGATCGAATTGAGCCTGATCGAATTGAGTCTGATCGTATTGAGTCTGATCGTATTGAGTCTGATCGTATTGAGTCTGATCGTATTGAGTCTGATCGTATTGAGTCTGATCGTATTGAGTCTGATCGTATTGAGTCTGATCGTATTGAGTCTGATCGTATTGAGTCTGATCGTATTGAGTCTGATCGTATTGAGTCTGATCGTATTGAGTCTGATCGTATTGAGTCTGATCGTATTGAGTCTGATCGTATTGAGTCTGATCGTATTGAGTCTGATCGTATTGAGTCTGATCGTATTGAGTCTGATCGTATTGAGTCTGATCGTATTGAGTCTGATCGTATTGAGTCTGATCGTATTGAGTCTGATCGTATCGAGTCTGATCGTAAACATGCTGTCTGCAGCGCGAATAAGTGTGATCATCAGACCCACAGCTCCTTGTGCTCCCATCTCATCCCCCCATTTCAGAATTTCCCTTGTTATCCATTCCGAGCAAGCACTGAGCGAAAGCCTATCTGCGACGTACCAAGCCTGCTACTTACAACGGGGTTTATGTGTTTTTAGTGTGGAAACGCGATTCTGAAAGGCACGCACACAGGAGGCGGGTGGTGAGCAAGAGACGGTGCTGATGACTGCCGATATTCCTGACGGCGACCGTCCTCCTCGTGACGACGACGGTCATGTTAGTGACGGCGAGGGTCATGTTCGTGACGGCGACCGCCTTGCGCGTGACGGCGACAGTCAATTTTGTGACGGCGACAGTCAATTTCGTGACGGCGACAGTCAATTTCGTGACGGCGACAGTCAATTTCGTGAAGGCGACAGTCAATTTCGTGACGGCGACAGTGACGTTCGTGACGGCAACAGTCATGTTCGCAGTACAGGAGGAGAAGGGGAGGAAATGCGGGAAGAGGGAGATGCGTGGGGATTGACGGATGATGGTGGAGGAGAGAGAGGGGAAAGAGAAGGGTGTCGACGAGGAAAGGATGAAAGCGAAGCGGGAGAAAGGGACGAGGGAGGAGGTAGAAGCGAAGAAAGGGAAGAGGAAGGAGATGAAAGCGAAGGAAAATTGTGTAGAGGAGGACGAGAAGAAGCAAGGGAAGGGGGAGGAGGCAAAGCAGAGAGTTCGAGGAGGCTAGAAGTGCGTCCGGAGGGGGGGCAACGGAAGGACTGGGGAGCGGTGGACGAGGGGGGGCTGAGGGAAGGTGAGAAAGAGAGAGAGGAAGAAAGGGAAGGAGGGGGAAAAGACGCAAAGGGATTTCACGGGGGAGAGATACGTCCGGAGGGGGAGCAATGGAAGGAGGAGGCGGGAGTGGCGGGTGAAGGGGAGGTGAGGAAGGAAGCAGGGGATGCAGGAGAAGACGAAGCGGAGGTTGAGAAGGAGAAAGAGGAAGAGGAAGAGGAGGAAGATGAGAAAGGGAAAGAAAAGGATGAGGACAAGGAAAAAGAGGAAGAAAAGGCAGAGGAGGAAGACAAGGAGGAAGAGGAGGAGGAGGAGGAGGAGTATGTGTATTTGGATTTGAGCCAAGCGGTTAGGAGGCTGCCTCGAAATTGCCGACTCATTATCGAGGTAAGCATGGGGGAGCCATGCACTTCAAACCACGGTGCACATTCACCTGGGTGGGCATCAAGGGGTAACCTTTGATGCCCCGTTACGGGGTGTGCTTTCAACCTGGGGAGCCAGATTTCGCCCCTCCCCCCAAAATGTATGTTCCCCAATCCCCCCCAATTTTTGAATGTGTACTCCGGTTTTAAGCGAGTTTAAAGCGGCTAGGAGCGGGGTGCGTTTTTTTCCGTTTTTTTCTTCCTTTCTTTTCATTCTCCTAAGCGCAACTGATTTCTAAAATTACTGTAATGCGAGCTGAATAGTGAGGGGTTCTGTATGTGCTTGAAAGCGGGGGGGTGGAGTCGGGCAGAACATAGAGAGGGCTGATTATAGAGCGAGGGGAATAGTTCTGTAGGGAATATTTGTGAAGGAAACTAGTCATGAGGGAAATATTTGCAATGGTTGTCGCATGTGATGGGGAATTTTTTTTTTTTTTTTTTTTTTTTTTTTTTTTGGCTTTGTCAGTTCAGATGGTCACCATGTCCATGTATGCACGTGTGCGTGTGGTGCGCGCACTCTTGCACATTCATGAAGCTCTATTTCTGAGGCGCCTCAAAAGTCGCTTCAGTTCACATGGTCACCATGGCATGTCCATGTATGCATGTGTGCGTGCACCCTTGCACATTCATGAAGCTGTATTCTGGTTGGATGAGCTTTTTGAGACGTCTCAAAGATTTTGTTTGTGTGAATTGACGTGGGTTGAAAAACCCTGCGTTTTGTGGCATGTGTCCTATCCAGAATCTGGAGTCAGAGTCACCGACACTGCACCTGCCAGATGGCAACACGCTGGTAAGCCACGTTAGCATAAGCCACGTCATCATAAGTGACGTTTCTGGTAAGCCACGTTAGCATAAGCCGCGTCATCATAAGTGACGTCACTGGTAAGCCACGTCATCATTAACCACATCATCTTAAACCAGTATATGTAAGGCACAGTACTACCATGGCTGGATATATCTCTTGTGTTTTTTGCTCCTCTTTCTCATGTGATGCACGGTAGGGCCCCACATGACCCTGGTCATTATACTGCCCTGTCTCTAGTGTACTGCCCTGTCTCTAGTGTACTGCCCTGTCTCTAGTGTACTGCCCTGTCTCTAGTGTCCTGCCCTGTCTCTAGTGTACT
Organism: Closterium sp. Naga37s-1; assembly: GCA_947471745.1. NCBI lineage: Eukaryota > Viridiplantae > Streptophyta > Zygnematophyceae > Desmidiales > Closteriaceae > Closterium > Closterium sp. Naga37s-1. The sequence continues at coordinate 606,226 of CANJKZ010000293.1, forward strand.
GCCCTGTCTCTAGTGTCCTGCCCTGTCTCTAGTGTACTGCCCTGTCTCTAGTGTCCTGCCCTGTCTCTAGTGTCCTGCCCTGTCTCTAGTGTCCTGCCCTGTCTCTAGTGTCCTGCCCTGTCTCTAGTGTCCTGCCCTGTCTCTAGTGTCCTGCCCTGTCTCTAGTGTCCTGCCCTGTCTCTAGTGTCCTGCCCTCACACATTACCATTCCCCCCCCACCACATTACCCCTCTTCCTCCTTCATCACATTAACGTTCTGTCGATGGGAGGTATGTTTGTGAATTTCAAAATATTCAGCCAGTCTAGCTAAAGCAAAAAGAATCTAAGTGTAAGAAACTATTCAGCCTGTGCGTCCATCCTTCTATCTTATTTGAATTGACCACCTGAATGCCCTCGTCCATCCAGGTGACCTTTGAGTCGGCTCAAATGTCATCCTTCCTTCCCTCACATTCGAATCGGCCAATTCGAATCGACCACTCCAATGCCCTCGTCCCTCCAGGTTGGAGACTATGAGGAGACTCTCGGTTCCTGCCTCTTCTTTCAAGAGAGTAAGCTGATGGGAAATATATTTCTTTTATTTCCGTCTTACCCGTTTGTGCCCATGAGAGACTGAGGGGTAAGGGGTAAGGGGCGTGAGGGGGAGGGGAGGAGGGAAGCACTTTTTCGGAGCACAAGAAGCTGTGGCTCCCTGTGATACCAGCCTGGTTGTTTTGTGCTCCAACCAACTCTCCTTAGAGAAACATCGAGAAATCTATTCGTGCGGTCTCTTCCTTTTCTAACCATCCGCTTTGTTCTCCGTTGCAGCCCTTGTGCCTGCTGCCACCGTTGCAAACAATCGCTTGTTTTGCTCTCCACCTCTCACAGATTCAACTTTTCTTCGTGCATCTCCTCCTTTTCTAACCATCCGCTTTGTTGTCTGTTGCAGCTCTTGTGCCTACTGCCAGCGTCCCTCCCAGCAACGGATCAGGCCCATCCACGGTCCCTGCTGCTGCTGCAGCAGCTGGTGGTGATGTTCCACCAGCATTAGGGGAACAAGCAATGGCAGGGAAACAAGGTCCTTCAGTGGGAGGGGAGCAAAAACGAAAACGATGCGTCAAATACATTGGGAAAACAGAACTCAGATTAACGTTCAGGAAACTCTCTTAATGCTGTCTTGGTTCGATTTGTAGCAGATAGGTAATGGTCACTAAGTTCCTGAGTACACATACTAATCAAATGTTAGTGTGCTGTACATATACTCAACTGCTGACGCTGAAGTGGGGAATTCTATGAGTGGACAACACGTGTACTTCCCCACAGTCGAGGACAGCATTTGCTGGTTTCAGGATTTGGGGTGCGCGCTGATCAATCAGTGCGGTTCAGTTGGATTTTACACGGTGAGAAGCGGTATCTTCATTTCACTGCTTCGGAACGCAATGCACCAAACAGAACCGAGGTAACCGCGGGATTTCCCTACAGAGACAATTCTTCCAGGATTCGGAATTCTTTGATTTCGTCGCCCTTGGGAACCTCATCTCCGTCCGACCATTGGTCAAGCAGCCATTCGGTGCCGTCAGCTGCAAGGCTGCAGCAGAACAGAGCCAAAACGGTCTGTTCCCAGATTCTCGATTCCGTCGTTCTTGATTCCGCCCGTCCTCCTCTCGGTCAGTGAGAGCCTTACCCATTCCGTGCTGCGAACTGCACGCGTGATACGGTAGTAACATTTTTTTTTCCAACGTAGTCCTGCCACATTGCACGCGCTTCTACGACCCCCGAGAGCAATTCCTTTGCCTAAGCTAACCGATCCGAATGTCAACGCTGAAATCCCTCACAGTTTCTCAAATTCCAGCAGCCGCTCTCGCAAATCGCGGATCCTTATCAGGCGCATTTGACAACTCGCCTTCAGATTTCCATCCTCCTCGACCGTACGCGCTAAGTTCGACCTCGTCACGCGACACAACCTCACAGATAGCAACGCGATTTCTCCCGTCAGCTGTTAACTTCCGGATTCGCCCCCGATCAGCGGCGAGAGTAAATCGTCGATCGGCAGTCGTCATGGCCGCTTCGGGTGCGTCGGACGGCAGCGACATCTTCAAGCGCAGCATCAACCTGATGATCGTCTCTGATCTCGACAACACCATGGTGAGCTTGATAGGCCCGTCTAATACATACAGACAATCGGCTGCTGAGGTGCCTCAGAGTCTGATGGGAGCGAGCGACATCTCTAAGCGAAGCATCAACCTCAGGATCGTCTCCGACCTCGACAACACCATGGTGAAAGATTTGTTTAGCCTCCTTAAAAGCAGACTCAAGGACATTCTTAGACGGTAGTGACATCTTTAAGAGAACCATTAACCTCAGGATCATCTCCGACCTCGACAGCACCATGGTGAGACTTCGTAGGCGGGTCGAAAAATCAGACTGAGACGGTAGTTCTCAAGCGAAGCATCAACCTGATGATCGTCTCTGATCTCAACAACACTATGGTGAGATGAGATTGATAGGCCCTCATTATACATACAGACTGGGATGATGAAGGGCGTGAGAGTCGCAACGTAAGCGTTATCTTCAAACGAAGCATCGACCTCATGATTTTCTCTGACCTCGACAACACTATGGTCATTAAACATCTTCAGGCCTCGAATCTCCAATTCTCTTGTTTGTTCGCCTCTCCGGGCAACTCACCTCGAATTCCCTGCTCTCGAACTAATCCTCATTTGTATCTGATTTCCCAGACACGCGGCCCCAGTCCTTCACTCTGTTTTTTCTCCCACCTGATTCGCTCTGTTGTTTTCAACTGATCAGGTGGACCACAAGGATCCCAACCACGAGTCGCTGCGCGAGTTCGCGTCGCTGTGGCAGTCCACGTTCGCGCGGGATTCGCTGCTCGTCTACTCCACTGGCCGCTCGCCGACCCTGTACAACCAACTCAAGAGCCAAGTGCCGCTGCTCACTCCTGGTACGTTGCTTTAGGGAATACAAGTGAGTCGTTTGTTCGAGGGGTATACAGGGGCGTACGCGTCGCTGTGGCAGTCCATACTCGCACGGGACCACAAGGATCCCAACCATGAATCGCTTCGCTAGGGGTATAAGTGAGTGCAGGGGCGTACGCGTCTCTGTGGCAGTCCACGTTCGCGCGGGATGCGCTACTCGTCTACTCCACTGGCCGCTCGCCCACCCTGTACAACCATCTCAAGAGCCAAGTGCCGCTGCTCACGCCTGGTACGTTGCTTGCTTGAAATTTACTCCACTTTCATTCAACCCACTTCCAACCCTCGTCCAATCTTCCATCCTTCCTTCCACGATCCCCCCATCATCATCACGGTCCCCCCATCATCATCACGATCCCCCCATCATCATCATGATCCCCCCATCATCATCACGATCCCCCCATCATCATCACGGTCCCCTTATAATCATCACGATCCCCCCATCATCATCACGGTCCCCTTATAATCGTCACGATCCCCCCATCATCATCACGGTCCCCTTATAATCATCACGATCCCCCCATCATCATCACGATCCCCCCATCATCATCACAGTCCCCTTATAATCATCACGATCCCCCCATCATCATCACGGTCCCCCCATCATCATCACGATCCCCCCATCATCATCACGATCCCCCCATCATCATCACGGTCCCCTTATAATCATCACGATCCCCCCATCATCATCACGATCCCCCCATCATCATCACGATCCCCCCATCATCATCACGGTCCCCTTATAATCATCACGATCCCCCCATCATCATCACGATCCCCCCATCATCATCACGATCCCCCCATCATCATCACGATCCCCCCATCATCATCACGGTCCCCTTATAATCATCACGATCCCCCCATCATCATCACGATCCCCCCATCATCATCACGATCCCCCCATCATCATCATGGTCCCCTTATAATCATCACGGTCCACTTCCATCTTTTCCCGTCCCTCCTCGCCAGACATTGTCATCAATTCAGTGGGTACGGAGATCACCTATGGCGCGTCCACATCTCTTCATGTTTATTCCCCCAATCTCTTGATTTGTCCTCTTCTCCTCATTCCCCACATCCCGTCCCCTCGCCGCCAGACATCGTGATCATGTCAGTGGGCACGGAAATCACTTCGGGCGCGTCCATGCAGCCGGACAGGGGGTGGGAGGAGTATGACTTTTGAGTCAACTCAAAAGTCAACTCGGAAATCACTCAGGGCGCGTCCATGCAGCCGGACAGGGGGTGGGAGGAGTATGACTTTTGAGTCGACTCAAAAGTCAACTCGGAAATCACTTAGGGCGCGTCCATGCAGCCGGACAGGGGGTGGGAGGAGTATGACTTTTGAGTCGACTCAAAAGTCAACTCGGAAATCACTTAGGGCGCGATCATGCAGCCGGACAGGGGGTGGGAGGAGTATTTCGGCCCTCACTCCCCTTTCTTACCCACTCTCCCCACCATTGCTCCTCCCCTCGCCGCCAGACATCGTGATCATGTCTTTGGGCACGGAGATCACCTACGGAGCGTCCATGCAGCCAGAGAGGGGGCGGGAGGTCTGCCTCGGCCCTCCCTCCCGTTTCTTTTCAACCCACTCTTTCCACCATTCCCCTATTCCTACGCCAGACATCGTGATCATGTCAGTGGGCACGGAGATCACCTACGGAGCGTCCATGCAGCCGGACCAAGGGTGGGAGGAGTACCTGAACGATGGGTGGGACAGGGCTGCTGTGGTGGACGTCGCTAAGGGCTTTCCTCTGTTACGGTTCCAGGTGAGTCTCTTTGTTAGTCGTCTCAAGAGGCTTGATGACTGGGGAGGTTCACTGCAGCCGGACCAAGGGGTGGGAGGAGCATCTGTGCGATGGGTGGGACAGGGGCGCCGTGGTGGACGTGGCTAAGGGCTTCCCCCAGCTGCGATTCCAGGTGGGTTGTTGGGGTTTGGGGAGGATTTTAGGTAGGTTTCTTTCTGGGCGTGTCAGGACAGTTGGTGACTGGGGAGGTTCATTGCATCCGGACACGGGGTGGGAGGAGTTTCTGGATGATGGGTGGGACAGAGAGGCCGTGGTGGAGCAAGCCAATGAAACCTCACTTGGCTTTTGTCAGGTGAATTTTCAGGTGATTGTTGTTCATTCAGACTGGCTCTTTAGACCTCCTAATTTCAGTCAGCTTTGAGGTGATCTACTCACGTTTCTCAAAGCTCAAAGCTGACCGCTCTCCTGACCGCTCTCCTGACCGCTCTCCTGACCGCTCTCCTGACCACTCTCCTGACCGCTCTCCTGACCACTCTCCTGACTACTTAAAGTCGGGTTTCTGTACCTCCGTTTCTCTTCTCCCGTTTCCCCACTGCTCTCTTAACTGTCACAGGCGGACTCAGAGCAACGGCCGCACAAGGTCAGCTTTCACTTGGAGAAGGACCAGGCAGGCAACGTGGTGGAGGAGCTCAGGAGCAAGCTGCAGCAGCGAGGGGTACGTGACTGTGGACTAGTGTGACTGTACGAGTACGTTATTGTATCAAGTGTTCTGGTATGTGGTTTCAAGTGGCACAAGGTCAGCTTTCACCTGGAGAAGGATAAAGCAGGCAACGTGGTTGAGGAGCTGAGGGGGAAGCTGGCGCAGCGAGGGGTATGTAGGTGGTCGTGGCGCTAAGGATCTGTGGGTTTGTAAGTTCAGTGTGTGTTAGGGTAGGTCATAGCAAGGTCAGCTTTCCTTTCACCTGGAGAAGGACCAGGCAGGCAACGTGGTGGAGGAGCTCAGGGGCAAGCTGGCGCAGCGAGGGGTATGTGGTTTTGACTGTATATAGGTGGCAGTTTTTGCTGATATATAGGTGCACAGTGGCAGCCCTCCTTTCTTTGTAGACGCACCCTGTCACCCTGCCTTGTGCTAGTCCCTAACCCTCTTGGTATATTCTGGTTTGGGCTTACCTGTGGCTCTCTCACTCTCTCTTTCTCTCTCCACCGCCCCCCAACCCCGCTATCTCCCACCAAACCATGCAGCTGAAGGCGAAGGTGATATACAGTGGGGGATACGATCTGGACATTCTACCTGAGAGGGCGGGCAAGGGGCAAGCCATGGCATACCTGCTGCGGCAGTTCACGCAGCACAGTGGGGGGCCCCACCTCCTACTGGATGCACCCTGTCACCCGGCCTTGTGCTAGTCCCCACCTCGTTGCGGGGAGTTTTTGAGAATTTTCAAAAACTCCCTACTGGATGCAATGCACCCTGCCACCTGGCCTTGTGCTAGTCCCCACCCCCCGAAATGTGCTGACCTTTGCTGACGTGTGACACTCACTCCTCTCTCGTCCCCCCTCCCCCTCTCCCCTCCCGATCCCCTTTTTCCCCCTTACCCCAGCTGAAGGCGAAGGTGATATACAGTGGGGGGTACGATCTGGACATTCTACCTGAGAGGGCGGGCAAGGGGCAGGCCATGGCATACCTGCTGCGGCAGTTCAAGGAGCACAGTGGGGGCGCTCCCTCCCTCCCAGACCAGATGCGCCCTGTCACCCTGCCTTTGCCAGTCCCCACCCCATCCTCAGGCATACGCTAGCCTTTGCTGACGTGTGCTACTACTCTGTCCTCTCTTCTTCCCCCCCCTTCTTCCTCCCCCCACCCCCCACCTCCCCCCTCACACCAGCTGAAGGCGAAGGTGATATACAGTGGGGAGTACGATCTGGACATTCTGCCAGAGAGGGCGGGCAAGGGGCAGGCCATGGCGTCCTGCTGCGGCAGTTCAAGGAGCGCAGTGGGAGGCCCCCCTCCTACCTTTGCACCCTGTCACCCTGCCTTGCGCTAGTCCCCACCCCACTCCTCCCCCATATGCTGGCTTGTGCGGACGTGTGACACTCCCTCCTCTCTCCTTCCCCCTCCCCCTCTCCCCATTCCGCTCCCCCTTTTCCCCCTTGCGTCAGCTGAAGGCGAAGGTGATATACAGTGGGGGGTACGATTTGGACATTCTGCCTGAGAGGGCGGGCAAGGGGCAGGCCATGGCATACCTGCTGCGGCAGTTCAAGGAGCACAGTGAGGGCGCTCCTAAGCACACGCTGGCGTGTGGGGACTCGGGCAACGATGCAGAGCTGTTTGAAGTGGAGGGGGCTTATGGTGTGATTGTAAGTGGAAGGGGGGAAGGTTTGTGCTGCTGTATCGAGCTGAGTGGTGATCTTGGTGTGCTATACCTGCTGCGATGAGTCTATGTGGCTTCGGCAGCAGAGTGACAGCCAAGCTAGTCAGCACACGCTGGCATGTGGGGACTCGGGCAACGATGCAGAGTTGTTTGAAGTGGAGGGGGCTTATGGTGTGATTGTAAGTGGATGGGGGAGGGTGGTGGCTGTGTCAGAGGTCCACTGGTGATCCCCGATTGATCCTAGGGAAGGGTTATAGGCATGTTGGCCTGGGGGGTTATGGGCGCACTGACCCGCTACTTAACAAGCCCTTTTATCCCAATGGTCTAGTGGTTGGGATTCTGACATGTTATCAGAGCGAATGTCTCGGGTTCGAATCCCAGTATGTGCACTTCGGGCATCCCAGTGCGGGGGGGTGTCAGAGGTCCACTGGTGATCCCCGATTGATTCTAGGGAAGGGTTATAGGCATGTTGGCCTGGGGGGTTATGGGCGCACTGACCCGCTACTTAACAAGCCCTTTTATCCCAATGGTCTAGTGGTTGGGATTCTGACAGGCTGTACTAAGGGGTGTATTGAGGGGTGATTCTGGTGTCTGTGGTTTAGGCAACAGAGTGGCAGCACTCCCATGTTACTCGGGCAACGATGCAAAGCTGTTTGAAGTGGAGGGGGGATACAGTGTGATAGTAAGTGAAAGGAGGGAAGGATTGTGCTGCTGTATCGAGCTGAGTCTGTGTGGCTTCGGCAGCAGAGTGGCAGCCAAGCTGCTAAGCACTCGCTGGCGTGTGGGGACTCGGGCAACGATGCAGGGCTGTCGGAAGTGGAGGGGGCGTATGGCGTGATTGTAAGTGGAGGGGTTGTTCTTGTATTGGGTGGTGGCTCTAGATCCCAAACCCGTGCGTGATTGTAAGTGGATGGAGAAGGGGCGTGTGCTACTGTATTGAGGGGTGTACAGAGAGGTGTACAGAGGGGTGTACAGAGGGGTGTACAGAGGGGTGTACAGAGGGGTGTACAGAGGGGTGTACAGAGGGGTGTACAGAGGGGTGTACAGAGGGGTGTACAGAGGGGTGTACAGAGGGGTGTACAGAGGGGTGATTTTGGTGTGTGATTGTAAGTGGAAGGGGGAGGGGTTTGTGCTGCTATATTGAGGGGTGTGCAGAGGGGTGATTCTGGTGTGTGATTGTAAGTGGATGAGGAAGGGTGTGTGTTGCTGTGTTGAGGGTGTCCCGCTGGTCATAGATGGTTGAGAGGTACAGGGCGCATCACAGCACCGCACAGCACCGTATAGCACCGCGAAGTAGAGCAGGGCATCCCGCTCCTCTCCACAGCACAGCACAAGTTTTTCATCTCCTCCCCGTTCCACCCTTTTTCCCTTCAGTCCCATCCGCCTGCAAGTATCCAATGCGACGGAGGAGCTAGTGGAGTGGCACAGGGCACACCACAGCACGGTACAGCACCGCAGAGCAGCACACAGCACTGCACAGCATACCACCATGTGTCCATGTTCCCCCCTTCCCCTCACAGGTATCCAATGCGATGGAGGAGCTGGTGGAGTGGCACAGGGCGCACCACAGCACAGCAGAGCACCGTGCAGCACCATAAAGCACCACACAGCACAACCCAAGTCGGCCATCTCCTTCCCCTTTGCCCACTGCAGGTATCCAACGCAATGGAGGAGCTAGTGGAGTGGCACAGGGCGCACCACAGCACAGACCACGTGTTCCGAGCCACCAAGCGGTGTGCGGGAGGCATCATCGAAGCGATCAACCACTTCAAGTTCGGCCCGCAGTAGCGCCGGTGAGTCTCTCACCCCTGCCTGTGAGCCTGCACCACAGCGCACCACCACAGCCCAGCACACCACAGCACAGCCCACGTGTTCCGAGCCACCAAGCGGTGTGCGGGAGGCATCGTAGAGGCCATCAACCACTTCAAGTTTGGCCCGCAGTAGCACCGGTGAGTCCCCTCCACCTCTCCCATTCATCCCTCCTCCTGTTGCTTGCAAAACAAAAAGGTAAGTGGCACAGGGCGCACCACAGCACAGACCATGTGTTCCGAGCCACCAAGCAGTGTGCGGGGGGGATCATCGAGGCAATCAATCATTTCAAGTTCGGCCTGCAGTGATGGTGAGTCCTGTTCAGACAGTAGCATGCCACACCACAGCACGGACCATGTGTTCCGAGCCACCAAGCGGTGCGCGGGAGGGATCATAGAGGCTATCAAACACAAGTTCGGCCTGCAGTAACACCAGTGAGTCTTTTATTCCTGTTAAGTGAGCCCGCACCACAGCACCACATCACAGCGCACCACAGCACGGACCATGTGTTCCGAGCGACCAAGCGGTGTGGTGGAGGGATTATCGAGGCCATTAACCACTTCAAGTTTGGCCTGCAGTAGAGTTGAAATAGCCTTTTGAGGCGCCTCAAAAGGCCTGCAGTAGAGTTGAAATAGCCTGAACCAGTGAGTCTTCCTCGCACCCCTGCCCACTCTCTCGCCCACGAGTTTGGCTTGCGGGTTGCCGAGGCAAAAGAGCACAAACAGCTAACAGGCATCGTTTGGGTTTCGGGTTTAGGGTTACAGAGTGGTGCTGTGAGGGACAGTGCGATGCGTGTGTGCTTTCCTGCATCTCTATATTTGTCTGCCCTCTCCTGTTGTCAACAACCTGCATTGCTGCCCACCCGACTCTCCTTCTCACACTTCCTTTTCTTGCAGTTCCGGTTTGTGCAATGTAGGGTATTAATTTCACAGTTGTCGTGCCTGTATTCCCACGCCGCCTTGTACCCCCCGTGTTGTGAATGTTGTGTTGTGTGTACATACACACAGGCTGTTGGCAGCAAGGAGAGCATGGATGGATGTCAGTGGTTATAACGCATTCCACTGTACAATGTCACATAATAGCTGTGCCTTACGATTTTACAATTGGAAGGCTTAGACGCTAAGGAACTTGAATCATTCAACCTGTTATGAATAACTTCCAGCAGTTGCAATTTATGCGCCCTTATAGATGTGTACAGAACGCAATGCATTCTAAGCATGCGAAGAAAACTCTGAACCAGCTTTACTGTTGAGCCTGCAAGGAGGAGCGACAGTCGACAAGGATGAGAGGGAGTGGCTGGATGAATAGTGAAGGCAGCAGCATGATAGACCTGTAGTAGCAGCAAGTGTGGCTAAGGTAGTAGTGTGGCCAAGTCACTGTCTGTTTCACATACTCACCCGTGCGATGCCGTGATCACATGCACTTGACATGTAACATATTTCAACCCCTTAAGAAAGCGGAAATAAAACGCACATGCTCGCATGAGTTGAATGGACCCCCCCACCCCCTGAATAGACATGTCTATGGTTACCGTAAGCTCAGGCATGCATTAGAGCAAGTGAATAGAGAGGGAACAGATGAAGATGTGAGCGCATATGGTCAATCGAGATAGGCACTCAGCATGTGCAATAACATCAACCTATACAGTCACACCCATCCATACAGTCACTCACATCAAGAGCCACACCCATCTACACGCACATCCACTTACGGTCGCACTCATCTATACAGTCACACTCGCCCACAGTACCTCGGCAGCAGTCTGATGGCTGTGTGACTGTGCATCCGCCAGGGAAGCTGTCAGGTTTTCCAGTCGGGCCAGACGAGCCTCCACTGCCGCGTTGTATCCTTCCGCCTGGGATGTGTGAATCACGAATGGGCACGTCACACGTGAGGGGGATGGAGGGGGAGGGGAGAGCGGCAAACGACAATGACAAGCTGTGGATCGCCAACCGGGCCAAACGAGCCTCCACTGCAGCGTTGCACCCCTCCGCCTGCCGTTGTGTGTGTCATCAGTCGGCATGTCACACGTGAGGGGGGTGGAGGGGGAGGAGACACAAACGAAAAGGTTTTTGAGAATTCTCAAAAACAAGGAGCTGGATTCTCTGGTGAAGCCAGAAGAGCCTCCAATGCACCGTTGTACCCCTCCGCCTGCCATCATGTGCCATCAGTGACGTGAGGGGGAGGGGAGAGAGACAAACGACAATGACAAGCCGTTGGATTTTTTTTGGTGGAGCCAGACGAGCCTCCACTGCAGCGTTGTACCCCTCCGCCTGTCATTGTGTGGCTTTAGGGGACACGTGACGTGAGGGGAGGGGAGAGAGACAGGTGACAATGGCAAGCCGTTGGATTCTGCGGTCAGGCTAGTTTTGAGGCGCCTCAAAAGTCGTCTGCGGTCAGGCTAGACGATTTTTGAATGCAGCAGCTTGCATCGTTGTTTCGAGCTCTCACAAGGGACACATGCAGTGGTAGGGAATCCTGTTGGTGCGCAGCGATTGTGCAGACAGGACATCGTTCGTTCTGCGCCGTGACGTCACTGGAGGTACAGTGACGGCAGCGAAGGAACAACGACGTCAGCAAATGAGGAGTGACGTCACTGAAGCAACAGTGACGTCCGCGATGGACAGTGACTTCGCGGCGTAGCATGCACCAACGTGCGATGTTCCATGTTCACTTGGCGCATCAATATTTTCGTCAATGTTCCGATATAAGCTGAACCGGTACAAGCCTCACCTGTTCCGTGAGCACTTTATGACTAGCTAAGAGATCTCGTTGTAGAAGGTACATCGCTCCTGCCGACGCCACCGCGAATCCCGCTAAGAACCCGCCGAGCCGCGCGCGGAACAGAGCCATTAGTACCTCGAATCAACAACTACACTGCAAGAGCGACTAGAAATCGTATCTTCAGACTTTCTAAGTCTTTGTAGTATATAGGAAGAAGCGGCGAAATGGTAGATCAGTCAGCGATGCGGCTGGTCAACAGAGTTGGATCAAGAGTGGACCTCTTTATCCAAAACGGCTGAGCGAAAAACAGTAGCAGAGGTAGCTATCGCGACAAGACTCAATAACGCCCTTCGGTTGTTCCGCTCTGCGGGTCTCCTGCCTCCCAGCACGCTATGGCGCCGAGCTGAGCCTGGGGGGAGGCGATACTAAAAAGAGGCTAGAGGGAAGTACCGTAAATGGGAGTAGCGCAAGACGTGTGGAGCTATAGAATCAGTCGGTGGTATCTGTGGCTCTAGATCGGGATGCAGTTACCATTCAATTCGCGCAGGCGAGAGTCCTTTTGCGAATCGATGGAAGACTTCGGGTTTCGCCAAGCCCGTGATGGATGGATGACCGAAGTGTGAGATGTTACCATCACCTGATTTCGCAAGGTCGAAGATTTTGAAGTTTGGCTGAAAGTGGGTGTGGTTTTTCTTGAGACCATATCTTTCTTGTGGCAGTACACTTTTGTGGTGTTATCTAGCAAATTCTGAGTCAGATCAAAGCGAATACCGAAGCTTCTTTTGGTTCCTCCTGCTACTCACTGGCTGCTTCAGCTGCTGCTGCTGCTGCTGCTGCTTTGGCTGCTCGTGCTGCTGAGTCAGCCTTATCCGTTTCGCAGCTGATGCGATACTGCGACTGCCTTTCAGGATCCAGCCTCGTCTTTTAACGATCCATTCAAAAGTGACAGCGCTTCGTACTGAAGAATACGCTATTTTTGAATCGTCATTAGAATCCACAGGCGTCTGAATCCCTCGGCGTCACTATGGCAGTCTGCACGTCGCAGCTGGGTCTGACCAGCCAGCATTCGATCTTGACGGCTGCCGGCAGTTTAGACGGTCATCAAAACAAGCTTCAAGCATTTTCATCCCCCCACAGCCCGTCATTACTCGTCAGAAAGCCACGTGTCGTTTGCTCGTTGGGTCCTGAGATCGAGAAGTCCGGGTTTGGGTTTAACGCAGTGACACGCGGCAGGAGGACGAGCACGGCTTGCAGAGCGGATAAAAAGGTAAGGTACTTGCGGTTTTCGGGGTAATGTTGGAGTTCATTAACTCAGGGAAGTAGAGGAGGACTAATTTTCAACCTTCAAATCCACAACACGATCACGGAGAAACGCTAAGCAAACTTACGCACTTCGTCAGATGGATGAGCCATTTAGCTTTCCTATCGAGGTGACTTTTGAGTCGACTCAAAAGTTACTTCGTCAGATGGATGAGCCATTTAGCTTTCTTATCTCTATAGACCAGTCGATAGTTTCTAGTTCGACTCAATTTTCACTCGCTAAGCCTTCTCGTGCGTGTTCGTGTCTTCCCAGGAGCAGAGGGTAAGGCGCTGAAAATTTCTTAATCCAGAGAAAAAGGTTTGTGTGAACAAGTGGGACGCGGCGATTAAGAAGCATTTCAACCCGCACTACGCCCCGGTCCCTCTCTCCCCCTATTCCCTCCGCCGCCCACCCGCACACCTTGTCCCATCCCCAGGACGCGGCGAGAAAGGCGTTGGAAGATGCTCTGTCAGGCAAGAAGGACCTTGTGAACAAGTGGGACGCGGAGATCAAGAAGCAAATCAACCCGTACTACGCCCCGTCCTCCCTCACCTCCCCGTTTCCCCCCCCCCCCCGGCCCATCCGCACACCTTGTCCCATCCCCAGGATGCAGCGAGAAAGGCGTTGGAAGATGCTTTATCGGGAAAGAAGGACCTTTTGAACAAGTGGGACGCGGAGATAAAAAAGCGATGCCTGATCCCCCCTCTCCCCAATTTCCCCTTTCTGCACCCCTTTCCCCCGCTTCCCCCAACCATCTTCCCCATCCGCAGGACGCGGCGAGAAAGGCGTTAGAGGATGCTTTATCGGGGAAGAAGGACCTTTTGAACAAGTGGGACGCGGAGATCAAGAAGCGGGAGGAGGGCGGCGGGGGAGGGGAAGGCCGGGGGAGAGGATGGGGGGGAGGCGGAGGAGGGGGGGGGGGGGATGGGGATGGTGTGAGCGGCGGTGGGGATGAGCGGTGGGAGGAGACGAAGCAGGTTCTGTTCGCAATTGGCGGCATGCTTGGCATTGTGAGTGTGCTTCGCATTGTCAGTTCCTTTTGGGACGTGTTTTGAGAGGTCTCAAAATGTGTGAAGGGGGGGTTGGGGGGGGAGATGAGCGGTGGGAGGAGACGAAGCAGGTTCTGTTCGCGATCGGCGGCATGCTTGGAATCATGAGTGACTTTTTGAGATCTTATCAGGCTGCTATGGTTGTGCTTCGCATTGTGAGTGCCTTTTGAGACATGTTTTGAGAGGTCTTAATTGGTGTGAGCGGCGGAGGGGATGAGCAGTGGGAGGAGACGAAGCAGGTTCTATTTGCAATTGGCGGCATTCTCGGCATTGTGAGTGGCTTTTGAGACGTCTTGAAAGGTGTTGTGAGTGTGCTTGGTGGCGTTGTGAGTGTGCTTGGTGGCGTTGTGAGTGTGCTTGGTGGCGTTGTGAGTGTGCTTGGAGGCGTTGTGAGTGTGCTTGGTGGCGTTGTGAGTGTGCTAGAGGGGATCGTGGAACTTCGAGGCATGATTTCGTCTCTTTCTGCAGAAACTTGCAACGCTAGCCCCTCCCCTCCTCTTTGCGTTTCACTTCTGTTTCTTTGTCTTCCATTTGATCGAGTTTTTTTCCTTGCACTAATAATCGTCGCATTAGCCGTCTTTCTCTCTATCTCCTTCCCTCGTCCCTTTCCCTCCCCTCCCTGTCCTCCCACCCCTTCCCATCCCCTCCCCTCCCCTCCCCTCCCCTCCCTCCTGCCCCCTCCTTCCAACCCCTCACAGTATCTGCTTTTCACACAGGGCCTTCGCATCGTGGCCTCCAAAATCAACTGCATTCTCTTCCGTCCACCTCCCCTCCCTCTGCCCGCTCCTTCCACCCCCCACAGTACCTGCTGTTCACACAAGGTCTTCGCATCGTGGCATTCCTAGTGAACTGCATTCTCTTCGTGCTTCGGGGCTTTAAGGGGCCGCGCTCGCAGCAGCAGGAGATCTACACCCCCCGTGCCGCCACCGCTGGTGCTGCTGGGGGCGATGGGGATGTGGGCGATGCGGGGAAGAGAGAGGAGAGCGTGCGGCAGAAGTGGGGAGGGGACGAATGAGAGGAGTGAGGGAGTAATGAGGAAGAGAGTGAAAGGGGAGAAAGGTATGCGTTGAAGAGGCATGAGAGTGTGCGGCATAAGTGGGGGTGCGATGAGTGAGAGGAAGCGGGAGTAATGTGGGAGGAGTGAGAGGGTGTGGATAAAGATTGGATCCTGGCAGAGTGAGAGGAATGAGGGAGGATATACGAGAAGGTTAAGTGAGGTGGAAATTGCAATGGATGAGTGGGGTGCGGAGGGGATTGGTGAGCAGCAGCTGAGGTTTGGCTTTGGTCCTTATGTTGGTCCTGACGAGTCAACACAGAAGCAATTAAGCAGCAGTCGAGTCAACTCTAGCAGCAATCTTGTAGAACTCTAGCAGAGCTCCCTCCACAACACTCTTGCAGCAGTGTAGCATACACATAGCAACAGGCTACGAGCACTCTTTTGCCTTGCCGTGGTTTGTGGCTGGAATGCCTCTCTTGCTAGCATTTCATTTCCCATCAATGGCATTTTTTCAATGCTGCATCTCATGGGTGCCTCAGGAAGAAATGCTTTACGGTATAATCTCACTGGTGTGATGCAAAGTTCTTTGCGGGTTGTGAGTTGGACTGAAATGGATGTGGAAACGTTTTCTATTTTATGTTGGCAGGTTGAAGTATATGTAATTACTTATTCCTAGTGTGAATATGTGGTTCTGTCAGTGCTGGTGATTCAGTCCTTGCACGTGGCTCTGGCAGAACCATACACAAGCGAAAAGCTGGAAAACGAGGAAATCACGTGTGCGCCCTCATTTGGTCCTCAACTGCGCCTCACTAGTACATGTACAGAACTGCGATCCAGCTAACTGTGATACCCTACTGAGCTCTCTTGGCCGAAATGCCCTTTCGAGGGGCCTCTTCTCATCTCGAGAGTGGTTCGCGCGTCTTGCCTTTCTTGGTGATCGAACCAATCAACAGCATTCCACGCCCCCAATGTGATCGATCTGCATAAACCATGCAATCATCGATGCCGAGCTGGCTTGACAACATTGGTCATCTAAAGTTCTGTCCTGTGTATCACCCACTAAAGCTTCAATTATCCTTCACGTGTCAAAGAGTCTCACACACGAGGAGCCTCTGGTTTTGAGGTTGTTTGTCCCGAGATGAGGGCGCGTTCCTATCCCGTGTCAGACATCAAGTCATGCGGCCTTGTCTCCAATTTGTCTCTTCCGAACTTCCAATTTTGGCCCCAAAAACGAGCCACTTCGGGTCTTCCGAACCTCCACTTCGTGTCAAAATATTGTCCGGCACGGGATAGAAATGCGCCCTGAGATTAGTGTCTGGACTAGGACTGACACAAGGTTGATTTTTCTCTCCACAAGGCTGGGCTGGGACGGAATTCCACACACCACACAACCAAGGGACAGAAATTACGTTTCCCCACCCACGGGTAATTTACACACCACCACCGCCTCTCCCACCCACAACAACCACCAACAACTCCACTAGGCGTGTCTTGCCAAACACCCCACCTCCACCCTGAGGGTGTCAGGCGTCACTTCAGATACGCCCTAAGAGCCTCACAGCCACAACACAAAATTTCGGCCCTTCGCGGGTCTTTTGTTCACATCACATCCAATAATGTTCAGTCTGGTTAGTAACGGTTCAGAATGGTAGATCAAGCCAACCGTGCTTGATTGTACAAGATCGCACTCAACCGCGGGAAATGAACAAATAGCGAACTTCTGAGACCCTCCTTACAGCCCGGCCTAGCGTCCTAGCGACGGTCATCAAACCCCTCCTTCCAGTTGAAATAGCCAAGCCAGCTATGGTGTATGCTCTGGATGGTGGAAGAAACTTAATTTAATTCAATCACCGCAGTCCTCGGCACGGACTCTGGTGGATACCGTGTACAGTCTGCCAAGATGCAGTAGACTAGTAGCACACCTTGGCATGGCGAATCCGTCTTTTCAGTCAGGCAGTTTTTGGGGACAAATCACAGAGCCAAGCGCTCCCTGCCTTTCTGCTGGCTACCCTGGTTCCAGTCTGTCCTTAGAGGCGAATGGCAGCATTACGCGAAGCTAATCCTGAAAATAGTTTGTTCCACATCGGCAGCTTTTCGCATTCAACTGTATATTTTTTTACGCACGAATCATGAAACGGCCTTTTTTGCCACTGACGCTATGATGAATATGTGCTGACATTTTCTCCTAGGCTGAGGGTGGTCTCGCATCATTCGTACTGTTAGCCCCATAGATTCCATAATGGCGATCAAATCGAATCAAGTCATCCATTTTATGAGTCGACGATATGACCAGACAGACTGTCTCCTCTCCGCTGTTTCGCGGCGTGAGAGGATACCGAGGACTGAAAGAATCCGTTCGGCAATCCATCGGCCACCCTCGAGTTCTCTCCGAAGCGACGCAACGTAGTACTATTAAAGCTGCGGACATACTGGCCCAACTATTCATACATTCTTGTTCAAAGAAGCCCCTACCAGCTCCGAACACTTTGACAAGCGTTCGTTGAGACTCGCTACTGATTCACCCTGAAAACTCTTCTTCGTTGCGCGGTTCCTTACCACCTAGAGGTTATCGTTTTCCTGACCGTCGTCGAGCCGAGTCAGTCGCTCTACGATCCGGTAGAGACTTCTCTCAGAATACTACCTACTAGGTAGCCTCTGCTGTTACCACCTGACATTGGATCCGCAAGGCGTGCTCAAGGGTCAACGTAACTCCAAGTTGTCTCGCCTCGCCTACACAACCACTGCTTCCGAAGAGCGGGCCAGAATGCTCGCAGTCGCGTCATCATCGCGCCGTTACCATGCGTGCAGCTCGTCGTCCCAGCCTGCAGTCCAAATCGACGGCCTAGATCCGTCGGAAGGACTGGATCCGATGGTCGTGATGGCGCGTTTCGCCGGCGAGTCGGGCATGCGGCCTTTCCTGTCAACGGATGGTGATGCAGCGTCAACAGCAAGCGGCGACGCAGCCAGCGACGCCATCAACGACGCAGTGAGCGACGCTGGCGCGGAAACATTTCTCTTCCCCACGCCTCCGCGCAGCCCGCGCGAAGGCTCCCGCGCGGCGCTCGGGTTCCGCCACCGCCGTCGCTGGAACTCGTTCAGCGGAGCTCAAGAGCTTCCGGGGGGGTGCGGAGTCTGTGACGCTCCGGAGTCCCTGGATGGTGCTACTAACGGGGATATTGCTTATTATGGTGCTAGTACTAACGGGGTTATTCGGATTTCTGGTGGTGAAGAGAACACACGCAGTGCTGAAGAACGTTGTGACCTAACACGCCTGCCCCGCCCGTCCGCAGCGCATTATTCTGCACCCCCCGCTGCTGCCGCCGCCGTTGCTGCTGCTGGTGCCACGTCACCGCTTCCTGCTGAATCACTGAGGCGGCCAGATCAGATCTACGGCTCTAAATCCAACGCCATGTGGCCTCGCAGTCAGAGCCACTCTGCAGTAGTGGGCCGACGAGATCCGAGTGATGGCTCTGATACCATGGGGGGACGGCGCCTGGGCCGGCACCGGCGCATACGGTCAGTGGAAGCAATAATGGAGGCTTCTGGAGTGGCGGGGCAGGCCACAACAACAGTGCCTCCCTTGTTGCCCTTCCCACGAGTCTACCTGGCAGTACAGTCACCGCACGGGTTAAGAAGAGAATCCTCAGTGGAGAAGCAGTCACAGTCTCCCCATGTGGCAGCGGCATGCTCTCTGAAGACTCCACACACTGGCCCTGCCTTCCCTGCCTCCTTATCGTCGACACCACCCCTCTCCCCTCCTCCCTTGTCGTCTCCTCCCTTGTCTCCCCCACCACTGTCCATGCTGTCATCCTCAAAGCCCATCTCGCTGCCGCCACCCTCAAAACCTACCCCTCGTCTGTCTCGATCCAAACCTGTCACGGGCCGCTCAGCTTCGGGTCGTTCTTGTTCGCCAGATTCCTATGCACAGTTGAACTGCAATGCTACTTCCTCCACTCTCCCCACTAAGGCAACAGTACGAGGAGCAGCAGCAGTGGTCGCATGCAGAAATGGGGATTTCAAAGACATTCGTGTGCAGGCAGCAGGCAGCAGTAGGGTTACAAGAAGCACCAATGGCAATGGCAAGAGCGTGGCACCAGGATCACCAAGTCAGAAGGTCTCTGTTTCTGGTTGCAACACCTGCAATGCAAGCAGGTCCTCTTCGCCGCGGTTGCCCAAGAACGAACGGCGTGTGTGCTTTAACAACATGGTGAAAGTCCGGACCTTCTCTGATAGCAAGTAGCCGCTCAGCGGGCTATTTTCACCACTCTGATATTCAGAGTTGTATGGCGTCCTGACTCCTCCCCCTGATGCCCTGACTCTCCCACCTGATGATCAAAGATACTGTTTCTGTTGTGCTGTTACGAGCTGGAATCAGAGTGATGCAACCACTCGTTCAATAGAGTGCAGACCCCGACGTGGATGCATCAAAAGCCGCGATTGACGTGTAGGTAGCCGCTGCAGCGGGGACATTTCTCTGCTCCACACCTCCGCGCAGCCAGCGCGAAGGTTCCAGCGCGGCGCTCGGGTTGCGCCACTTCCACCGAAGTTAATCGAGCGAGTTTCTGGATCTTTCTGGGGGGTCAGCTGGAGTCTTTGCCAGAGTTCATGGATGGTTCTTATTGCTGGGCTGAATAACCCCCCCCCCCCCCCCCCCCCCCGAATCGTTTAGATACTAGAATGTATGAATATTTTGCAGGGGAAGTGTGGATTCCACCAACTGCTAAACTGAGAACAAAATCTAAATTATATGACGAAATACAAAGAAATATACCTAGAAAAGTACATATTCTGTAGTGTAAGCGCTCAGTTCTCAGTTGTCACTCCTGAAGGATAATGTTATTACAGCGACAAAGCAGGCTGCTGAACTGCCCTGGACGTGATGTTCATGTCTGGGATTGACACGACGTTTTCTTGACTGATAGGAACACATCGAACTTGAAAACACTTGACATCCCAGCCCACGGGTACCGACGAGCACCTCTCCCAACCACCTACACCTTCCTTTCATGTAAATGACGCCACATCGCCAAATACGGTACCTGGCAAATCCGCCGTTTCGGTCGAACAGTTTCTTGCGACGAATCACAGAGGTCATTGCTCGGTGCCCTACCCTGGTTCCAGGCTGTCCTCCACAAGTTCCCCCACTTCTGGCTTCCGGCCAGACCACTTTCTAGTCTTCTGAGCCTCTAGTTTCTAGTCTTCCGAGCCTCCGCTTGTGATCTTCCCCGTTTTCAGTAGTCCCGATCAGAACCAGAATGTACCCTAAAAATATTCGTCTAGCATTCGTTTAGCGTGTTTCAATGAGCTTTCAAACGGTGAGGAACGGTTCTCGACTATCACCCCTCCGCCATAGCGCACCAGACTGAACCATTACTGTCAAGATTGAACGCACGAAAACGAGGAAAATGGCAAGCCCGATACCGGTAGATGCGCTAAGCAACTATCCGGTCATGAAACGACTTTTTTTCTGCAAGTTCATTTGTTCTTGCTCGGGATGAGCGTATCTGAAGGTGTGAGGCTGATGTCGCCTCGCACTGTTAGCGCAATAGATTCTGCTTCCGCCACGCGCTTTCCCTATGGCGTTCGCATCGTATCAAATCCCAGGCCATCATCGTATCCCAGTCCGGATTTCGGCAGAAATAACTTCTCTCCGTTGTTTCGCGACGCGGGAGGATCTTGAGGAGAGTGAGAGAGTGAGCGCCTTCGGCTTCCTTCCATTCCGTCGTTATGGCGTTCGGGTCGTGTTCACCCCCGAAACGACGGTCGTGAAGAGTCGTGTTCACCCCAAGCGGCCGCCGCAACGTCCTACAAAAGGGAAATACAGGACCAGCTGCATGCATGAGTCTTCCGAACATTTGACAACCGGCGCAGGTTGAGACTTGCTAGTAGTAGTACTACCGGCGCCGTTCCACCTTGAGAACACCTCTTTCGCCCCGCGGTCCTGCTTTTACCACCTGATATTGGTTCCGCAAGGCGTCCTGCTCAAGGCTCAACCTGACTCCAATTGGAATTGTCCCCTCCACTGCCGAATTTTGCAAGGCTTGAGCAGCAATGCTTGCAGTCGCGCCGCCATCTCGTCGCCGCGACCTCGCGTGCGTCTCGTTGTAGGGCCCGCCTGCAGTCCAGATCGACGGCCTAGATTATCCGTCGGAAGGACTGGCATCGACGGTCGTGATGGCTCGTTTCTCCAGCGATCCAGGCGCGCAGAAATTCCCGACGCTTGTGGATGCTTCAAAAGCCACCGCTGCTGGCGCGCAATCAGTCACTGGCGCCGGGACATTTCTCCGCCCCACGCCTCCGCGCAGTTCGCGCGAAGGCAGCGCGGCGCCGGCCGGCGGGTTCCGCCACCGCCACTGGCACTCGTTCAGCGACTTTCAAGATTCCCTGGATGGAGCTTATGACGGGGATATTGGTGATTCTCCATGCGCACCGCGCCCGTCTACAGTTGCTGCGGCTTCTGCCGATGCGGCTGCCACCAGTGGGGATGTGTCATCGTTAAGGCTTAACGCCCCGCCCGCCGCGGCAGCGCTAAATTCCGTGCCCCCCGCGGCTGCTTCTGCTTCTGCTGTTGCCACGTCACCGACTGAAGCCATGCGGCCTGGTAGAAGCCGGAGCCATGGTTCCGATACCATGGCGCGGCGGCGCCTGGCCCGGCACCGGCGCACGCAGTCACTGGAAGCAGTGATGGAGTATTATGGCGTGACCGAGCAGGCCCTGACTCTGACTCCAATGGGCCAGGTCCAGGCCAGTTCAGTGAAGCAGGCCACTTTTACGGGCCAGGCCAGTTCAGTGAAACAGTCCGCGTCAATGACTCCCCCGTCCTCCTCGCCCTTCCCACGAGCCTACATGGCTGTACAGTCACCGCATGGGTTACGAAGAGCCCTCTCAGCTGGAAAGCAGTCTCCCCGTGAACCAGCTACATGCTTTCTGAAGTTGCCTTGCAGCGGCCCCTCCCCCGCCTCCTCTGTCTCCTCATCACCGTCTAAACCTCTCTCCGTGGAGCAGTCTCCCCGTGATGCAGCTGCGTGCTCTCTGAAGTCGCCTTGCAGCCGCCCCTCCCCCCCTTCCTCTGCCTCCTCATTCCCATCTAAACCCCTCTCCGGGAAACAGTCTTTCCATGATGCAGCTACATGCTCTCTGAAGTCGCCTTGCAGCCGCTTCTCCCCCCCCCTCCCCCTCCCCCGCCTCCTCTGCCTTCTCATTGCCGCCTGAACCCCTCTCTCCTCCTCACCTGTCTCCTCCTCCCCTCTCTTCTCCTCCCCTGTCTCCCCCTCCCCCCTCTCCTCCCCTCTCTCCTCCTCCCCTCTCTCCTCCTCCCCTGTCTCCTCTTCCCTTGTCTTCCCCACCCCTGACCCTGCTCTCATCCTCAAAGCCCATCTCTCTGCCTACACAATCGAAACCCCCCTTTCGACCGCCACGATCCAAACCTCGCACGGGCTTGTCAGATTCAGCCCGTTCTTCTCCAACCGATTCATACGTGCAGTTGAACTGCAGTGTCAGATTTGTAAGTGCAGTAGCTGCTGCATGCACAAGCGAGGACCTTGAAGGCACCCGTGTGCAGACCACGAGCAGAAGTAGGATTACAAGACTCACCAACGGAAATGACAAGAGCTTGGCACCAGGATTGCTAAGTCAGAAGGCTGCTTTCCCTGGTTGCGACACTGGCAATGCAAGCAGGTCCTTCGCTTCGAAGCAGTTGCGCAAGACAGAACGGCGTGTGCGCTTCAACAAGATGGTGGAAGTGCGGACCTACTTTGATATCATCTAGCTGCTCGGTGTAGCTGTAAATTGGCAGATAAGCCATATTGTCACTGTATGAGCTATGATAAGGCATCATGTTCCATGTTTTGTTAGTCTTCGATGGGATTGTACATATGGTTCCCAGTAATTTCAATTCCGTACCACCCATTCATAGTTCGCCCGTTTAGGAAGGATGCTTTGAAATAATGCCGTTTGGATGTTACAAATGTAATTATCACAAGAGGGACACACACAGAGTCCCTGCATGAATTTTGATCCACACGCAGTGACCACAGGTCCACAAAGAGCGTCAGAGACATCAACACACGAATATATTATTCACAGCCTCTAGTTTCTTAGCTGGTACGATAAGTGGGTCAGCTTATGTTGACGACCTAACGCCCGAAATGTCTTTTCGGTTGACCTCGTTGTCAAAAGAATGAACGAGAATGAAAGAACCATGAAAGAGTTGGGTACAAGTACTAACCCTAATTGGGTTGTACCCCTTATGGGCTACCCCACTATGGCCTACACAAAGGTAAGCACTATAACATTCTGACACACCCCCATAGGCAAAGTGGGGGAGAACAAGTGGTCACAAGACCAGTCAAAAGAAGCAAAGCAAGCTCAGGATGGATCACAAAGTCACCACACAGTCCGAGCAGAAGCAAAGGGCCACAAGGCTAGTTCACATGCAGTGTTATATAAAGAGCACAAACAGTACAGTGATCACAGCCTAACAAGATTAAGCATGCAGGTGTATATATAGATAACAGTACAAGCAAAGTCACGCAGTGAGCAAGTGAGGCAAAGTAGGCACAAAGCCTAAACCAGTAGAGAAGCGCTGATGATCACCAGACTGAAGTGCCTTGGTGAATATATCAGAAGTGTTGGCCCTAGTGGCCACGTACGCAAGACGAAGCTGACCACGCTACTGCAACTCTCGAGCAAGGAAGTATCGCAGAGCGATGTGCTTCGCTCTGTGCTCCAGTCTGTGCTCCTTACACAAGGCAATCATGGCCTTGTTGTCTACGTACAGATCTGGAGGCGAACGAGACTGCTCTCCCAAGTCAGTCAGCAGGTAGGTGAGCCAGCGTAACTCCTGTGCAGCCATGGCCCCTGCGTAGATCTCAGCCTCACAACTGGAACTGAGAATCGAAGACGAGCGGGTAGACCGCCAGGAAATACAGCCGGAGCGGAGGCTGAAGGTGTAACCCTGTGACGACCGCTGCGTAGCCAAGTCGTCAACCCAAGAAGCGTCGGCGTGACCAGTGAGGACTGTCAAACATATGTTTATATGTTTAAGTTAGATAGGTTGTAGTGGGGTACTCACTGTGGGGTACAACCCCTTAGATTTTTCCTCTTGTACCAACACTCTCGATAGTTGAATCATCCATTGCCTAGCCTTTCGACATGGCATCTAGAGCGTAGGTCCTTAGGACCTAGGATTAGGGCCCACCTCACCTGCCTTGCCTACTGCCCGCGCGCGCCTCGGCGGCCCGCGCGCGGCCCTTTTTTTTTTTGCCGCGCATGCCTCTTACGCAGCTCGCGCGGCCCGTTTAGGCCCCGCCCGCGCGCCACTTCCGCAGCTCGCGCGGCCCGTTTAGGCCCCGCCCGCGCGCCACTTACGCCGCCCGAGCGCAGCCCGTTTAGGCCACGCCCGAGCAGCCCGCCGCCGCACGCCGCCCGCAGTCGCGCGAGGCCCGTCGCCATGCGCAGCGACGCAGTCGCGCGCAGCCCGTCGCCACGCGCAGCCAGGAGCCGCACGCAGCTCGTCGCCACGCGCGCTGCCCGCAGCCACGCGCGCAGCCTGCAGCTTAGCGCAGCAAGCCGCTTGCTGCTGCTGCCTGCTGCCTGCTGCTGCCTGCTCCCTGCTGCTCCTGCTGCCTGCTGCCCGCAGCCGCTCCTGCCTGCAACCTGCCTGCAGCCTGCCTGCTGCCTGCTGCTGCCTGCTGCCTGCTGCTGCCTGCTGCCTGCTGCTGCCTGCTGCTGCCTGCTGCAGCCGCTCCTGCCTGCCACCTGCCTGCAGCCTGCCTGCTGCCTGCCTGCTGCCTGCCTGCTGCTTGCTGCCTGCTGCCTGCCTGCTGCCTGCTGCCTGCTGCCTGCTGCAGCCGCTCCTGCCTGCCACCTGCCTGCAGCCTGCCTGCTGCCTGCCTGCTGCCTGCCTGCTGCTTGCTGCCTGCTGCCTGCCTGCTGCTGCTGCCTGCTGCTGCCTGCTGCCTGCTGCTGCTGCCTGCTGCTGCCTGCTGCTGCTGCCTGCTGCTGCCTGCTGCAGCCGCTCCTGCCTGCCACCTGCCTGCAGCCTGCCTGCTGCCTGCCTGCTGCCTGCCTGCTGCTTGCTGCCCGCTGCCTGCCTGCTGCAGCCTGCCTGCCGCCTGCCTGCAGCCTGCCTGCTGCCTGCCTGCTGCCTGCCTGCTGCTTGCTGCCTGCTGCCTGCCTGCCGCAGCCTGCCTGCCACCTGCCTGCTGCCTGCCTGCTGCCTGCCTGCTACTTACTGCCTGCTGCCGCCTGCCTGCTTGCTGCCTGCTACCGCCTGCCTGCCACCTGCCTCCTACCTGGTGCCTGCTGCCTCTGTCTGCTGCCTGCTGCCTGCTGCCTCCTGCCTTAAGCCAATATGGCGACGCCCAACGTTCTCGCATTCGAGCCTGACGGTCGTCCCCTCGAGTTCGCTGTGTGGTTAGACGATCTCCAGCTGTTCCTTCTGACTGATGCCAAAGAGGGCGTTTCCTTGTTTGATTACGTCTCTGGCACTGCCGTTACTCCTGCTGCTGATGCTCCTGCTCTAGAACGCTCCCAGTGAAAGACTCGTGATGCTGCTGCACGCCTAGCTATTAGGAACCACCTGCCGATTACTGAGCGAGCGCACTTCAGCCAGCACAGAACTGCTAAGACACTGTACGACGCTGTAGTTGCGCGCTACTCCTCCCCGGCCACTGCAGCCATAGGTCGACTCATGCTACCGTACCTGTTCCCCGATCTTTCCTCGTTCACCACTGCTGAGGACCTAGTTTCTCACCTACGTGCTACTGACTCTCGCTTTCGTGCCGCTCTTTCAGCCGAGTTCTGCGCCGCAAACCCCCCCGATGTACTTCACTCTCTATTTCCTCGTCACCCGCCTCCCTGACACTCTTAGCTCTGTCAGGGACCACTTCCTAGCGCTAGACCCCACCACTCTCACTGTCGACGACTTCGAGAAGCACCTCCTCGCAGCAGAGAAGAACATCCTCGCTGTAGGTGCTGCTCGTGGCACTCCCCGCTCTCCCCTCTTTGAGGGGTGCTCCCCCTCCCCTCTCACCCCCTCCTACGCATCCGCAGCTGCTGCTCACGACTACCTTGGTGCTGAGGAGGTCGGAGCTGCTTCCGCTCCTAGAGGGAAGCGTCGCAGCGGCAGGGGCGGCAGGGGTGGCAGGGGCGGTGGGGGTGGCGGTGGAGGTGGCGGTGGTGCAGGTGGCGGGGAAGGTGGAGGTGGTGGGGGTGGTAGTGGGGGTGGAGGTGGTGGAGGTGGTGGTGGGGGCGGCGGAGGCACTGTGAACGGTGCAAGGGGGAGCAGCGGCAGTGGGGGAGGAGGGAGCGGTGGTGGCAGTGGTGGTCAGGGCCAGCAGCAGCCGCAGCAGCAGCAGCAGCACCAGCAGCAGCAGCGTCCGCGCCAGACCCCCACTTCCCAGCAGCTTCTTGATTGGTATGCCAGGCGTGGGGTTTCTGGGGGTCCTGGTCGCTGCCCCTATATTATCCGCACTGGTCCCCGCACTGGTCGCCAGTGCACAGGTTTTCACACTGAGCAGCGCTGCTTCGCTCGACTTAGCGACGCCTGGCATGCCAAGTTTCCTGATGCTCCTGAGTTCCCCAACTGGGCAGACTTGCTTAGGCGTGATGTCCCTATCTTTGATCTTGACTATGAGGCAATTCTTGCTGCTATGTATGCATTGTCTGTTAGTGCTGAGGGTGACTGCTACTTGTGTGTGCCGCCGGCTCCTGGTATAGTCCCTGGTATAGCCCCTGCAGCACTTGGTGCTTGTGAGTCTGCTCCCCCTGGTACTGCGCCTGCACAGGCCTTGCACACCTTTACACTTGACTCTGGTGCTTCCCGCTGTTTCTTTCGCGACAGTACCACAGTCACTCCCCTCCCTGCACCTGTTCCTGTCTCACTGGCTGACCCCTCTGGGGGCCCAGTGCTTGCACGGTCTTCCACTGTGCTTCCGTGTCCGGCGGTCCCGTCTGGTGAGCTGTCTGGTCTCCACCTCCCCTCATTCTCTACGAACTTGGTGAGTAACGCTGTCCTCCAGGATGCGGGGGTTGACACCTTCACCCGTGGCCGGCAGCGTGTGGCGATTTGCACGTGCTCCCAGACTGGTCGCCACCTGGCCACGTTCACTCGTGCGCCAGGATCCAGTCTGTACACCCTCACCACTGCGTCGCGCTCCGCCCCTTTGTCTCCCCAGTTGCACGCTTCTGCTCAGGTTGCTACACAGTGTGAGTGTCGCCGGCTGTCGCACGACACTCTCCTGTGGCACCACCGCCTTGGTCACCCCTCCCTGCCTCGCCTTCGTAGCATGCATTCTCGCTTCCTTGTTTCTGGTCTTCCCAGGTCTCTGCCTCCCCTCCCTCCCTCGCCTGCGCCGCCCTGCATTCCTTGCGTCGAGGGGCGGCAGCACGCCGCTCCTCACTCCTCCTCGTTCCCTCCCACA
This sequence comes from Closterium sp. Naga37s-1, assembly GCA_947471745.1. Taxonomy (NCBI): domain Eukaryota; kingdom Viridiplantae; phylum Streptophyta; class Zygnematophyceae; order Desmidiales; family Closteriaceae; genus Closterium; species Closterium sp. Naga37s-1. Next base: position 633,610 of record CANJKZ010000293.1, read on the forward strand.
AAGGCTCCACTGCAGACTCTCCACCTGGACGTGTGGGGCCCAGCCCGCGTCCGTGGACCGGGCCACGAGCGGTACTTCCTGCTGGTTGTCGACGACTACACGCGTTACACCACGGTCTTCCCCTTGCAGCGCAAGGGGGATGTCCCTGCTGTTCTGATCCCCTGGATCCGCGCTACTCGTCTCCAGCTCCGCGAGCGGTTCCAGACGGACTTTCCTGTCCTGCGTCTGCACTCTGACCGAGGTGGTGAGTTCTCCTCAGACCTCTTGGCAGCCTTCTGTGCGGAGCACGGCATCCGCCAGACTTTCACGCTTCCGGCCTCTCCGCAGCAGAATGGGGTTGCTGAGCGCCGCATTGGCTTAGTCATGGAGGTCGCTCGTACCTCCATGATCCATGCGGCTGCCCCCCATTTTCTGTGGCCGTTTGCGGTCAGGTACTCCGCGCATCAGCTCAACCTTTGGCCCCGTGTCTCCTTGCCGGAGACCTCGCCCACACTGCTGTGGACGGGGAAGGTTGGCGACGCGTCGCGTTTCCGAGTCTGGGGTGCTCGTGCCTTTGTCCGCGATACCACTGCGGACAAGCTCTCCCCTCGCGCCATTCCTTGTGTCTTCCTTGGCTTTGTCCCTGACGCGCCTGGCTGGCAGTTTTACGACCCCGCCTCGCGCCGTGTCTTTGCGTCTCAGGACGTCACCTTTGACGAGTCGGTCCCCTTTTACCGCCTCTTCCCCTACCGCACTGCTCCTCCCCCCCCCCCGCCGCTCTTTCTTGCCCCAGGTCCTCCCCAGGTAGACCCCCTCCCCGCGCCAGGTCCTGCTCCTTCAGGTGTCTCTCAGGTAGACCCCCCCGCGCCTGCGCCTGTTGAGGTCACTGGTGACTCAGGTCCTGCTGCTAGTGGTGCTGTCCCTGGGGGTGCGGAGCTTGGGGGTGCTGAGTCTGGGGGCGCTGAGCGTGTGGAGCCTGGAGGTGCTGAGCCTACGCGTGAGGAGCCTGGAGGTGCTGCGTCTGGGGGTGCTCCGTCTGGAGGTGCTGCGTCTGGGGGGTGCTGAGCCTGCGTGTGCGGAGCCTGGGGGTGCTGAGTCTGGGGGTGAGTCGCCTGAGGGTTCTGAGACTGCTGTTACGCGGTCTCCCTGGAGCAGTCGTCTTCGTTCGCGTGTGCCCCTTACCTCCCAGCAGCTGCACGACTGGTACGGTCGCCGTCAGCGTCGCACTTCTGCACCTCTGGGCTCTACTGCTGGGGGTTCTTCTGCTGGTGTCGCTGGTCCCGGAGGTGCTCGTACTAGGGGTACTGGAGCTGCTGGGGCTGGCGGTGTTGCTGCTGGAGGTGTTGGAGGTGCTGGAGGTGCTGAGGGTCCTGCGGTTGCTGGCGGTACTGGACCTGCTGAGGGTCCTGGAGCTACTGGCGGTGCTGGAGCTGCTGAGGGTCTTGGAGCTGCTGGAGGTACTGGAGCTGCTGGAGGTGCTGGAGCTGCTGGTGGTGCTGGAGCTACTGGTGCTGGTGGCATTGCTCAGTCGCGCCTGTTCTTCGCTCCGCCGTCCCCGTCGTCTCAGCCACCACCTGACTCTGCACTTCGCCAGGTTCTCAGTCTTCCCTCGTCTACTGGTCTTCCGTTACAGCCTGGCTCACCGCTGCCTGCTCCTTCTCCGTACACAGAGCAGACTAGTGGCCTTGCAGAGCGTCGTGAGCCTGCGTCGCGTCCTGTCTCACCTGTCCGTTCTGGTCGTTCCGGTCGTCGTGTTCCTAGTCAGAGACAGCCGACTGTCTCCGACCCTCACCTTGTAGTTCGTCGTCCTTCCTCTCCTTCGTCGCGTGTTCCTCTGCTGCCTCCCCCTGCGTCCTCTCTGCGTGTCGTTGCTGACCCTGCGTCTGACCTGTTTCGTGCTGAGCACTCTACTGTCCCGCGTCTGCTTGCCACTGTTGTCACTGACCCGTCGTTTGAGCCTGCTGCTGCGTCTGCCTTAGTCGCTGATCTTGTTGACTTTGCTGCTCACTGTCGTCTAGACTACGCCGCCAGTCTTGTTGCTGAGTCTGAGTCTGTCTGTCCTCCGTCCGTCGGGGGTGAGTGTGCTCTTGGCACGGACGTCCTTGAGGACAGGCAGGAGGACCTTGAGTGTCTTGCAGCCGCTGCGCCTCATCTCGTGTCCATGCTGCTTGCCCCTGAGGGAGACCCGGATGCACCAGACATCCCTACCCCGCGCTCTTACGCTGAGGCGATCGCGGGTGAGTACTCCTCTCAGTGGCAGACAGCCATGGACGCAGAGATGGCATCCTGGAAGTCCACAGGCACTTACGTTGACGAGGTTCCCCCTCCTGGGGCGAACATTGTCAGTGGCATGTGGATTTTCAGGGTGAAGCGGCCTCCAGGTTCTCCGCCTGTCTTCAAGGCTCGTTACGTGGCTCGAGGCTTCAGTCAGCGAGAGGGAGTTGACTTCTTCCAGACCTTCTCCCCCACCCCAAAGATGACCACTCTTCGGGTGCTGCTGCATGTTGCCGCTCAGCGTGACTACGAGCTTCACTCTCTTGACTTCAGCACAGCCTTCTTACAGGGCAGCTTTCACGAGGAGATCTGGCTGCGCCGCCCTCCTGGCTTCACTGGGTCGTTCCCTCCTGGTACCCAGTGGAGCCTCCGGCGGCCAGTCTACGGTCTCCGCCAGGCGCCACGTGAGTGGCACGACACACTGAGGACGACACTTGCGGCTCTTGGGTTTGCTCCATCGACTGCTGACCCGTCGCTGTTTCTGCGCACCGACACTTCGCTGCCGCCGTTCTACATCTTCGTATACGTCGACGACTTGGTCTTTGCCACTGCTGACACTGAGGCTCTCGCCCTGGTGAAGTTGGAGCTGCAGAAGAGACACACGTGCACAGACTTGGGTGAGCTGCGCAGCTATCTTGGCTTGCAGATCACCCGGGACAGAGCACGGCGCACCATCACACTGACTCAGTCACACATGGTGCAGCAGGTCCTTCAGCGCTTCGGCTTCACCTGGTCCTCAGCACAGGCCACTCCTATGGCTACAGGTCACTCGCTCTCAGCTCCACCTTCGGACGAGTCCGTAGAGCCGAGTGGTCCTTACCCAGAGCTAGTGGGCTGCCTCATGTACCTGATGACCTGCACTCGTCCTGACCTTGCGTACCCTCTTGGTCTTCTGGCTCGCTACGTGGCTCCTGTTCGGCACCGAAAGGTGCACATGGATGCTGCTAAGAGGGTACTACGCTACTTGTGCAGTACATCGGGCATGGGGCTCGTGCTTGGAGGACGGGGTGACGTTGTCCTCACTGGTCACTCGGACGCCTCTTGGGTTGACGACCAGGCTACGCAGCGGTCGTCACAGGGTTACACCTTCAGCCTTGGTTCTGGTTCAGTTTCCTGGCGTTCTACACGTTCGTCTTCAGTTCTCGGCTCCAGCTGTGAGGCCGAGATCTACGCCACAGCCATGGCTGCGCAGGAGCTACGCTGGCTCACCTACCTGCTGACCGACTTGGGAGAGCGGCCTCGTTCTCCTCCAGTTCTGTACGTCGACAACAAGGCCGCCATCGCCTTGTGTCAGGAGCACAGACTGGAGCACAGAACAAAGCACATCGCTCTCCGTTACTTCCTTGCTCGAGAGCTGCAGCAGCGTGGCCAGCTTCGTCTTACTTACGTGGCCACTCGGGCCAACACTGCTGATATATTCACCAAGGCGCTTCCGCCTGGTGATCATCAGCGTTTCTGTACTTTGTTAGGCCTTGTGCCCACGCTTCCTCACTTGCTGTAGGCTTTGTTTGTACTGTGATCTATATGTATACCTGCATGCTTGCTCTTGTAGGCTGATATCAATGTGCTGTTGTTGTTACACATATATCTCTGCATGTGAACTGGCCTTGTGGCCTCTTGCTTGTGCTCAGATTGCGTGGTGACGTTGTGATCCACCCTGAGCTTGCTTTGCATTTCCTGTCTGGCCTTGTGACCCTCTGTTCTCCCCCACTTTGCCTATGGGGGTGTGTCAAACATATGTTTATATGTTTAAGTTAGATAGGCTGTAGTGGGGTACTCACTGTGGGGTACAACCCCTTATATTTTTCCTCTTGTACCAACACTCTCGATAGTTGAATCATCCATTGCCTAGCCTTTCGACAAGGACAACTGGACCCCGTCCTCCAAGCACAAGCCCCATGCCCGATGTACTGCACAAGTAACGCAGTACCCTCTTCGCAGCATCCCAGTGCACCTTTCGGTGCCTACCGGGAGCCACGTAGCGAGCCAGGAGGCTGAGAGGGTACGCGATGTCAGGTCGTGTGCACGTCATCAGGTACATGAGGCAACCCACAAGCTCTGGGTACGGACCACTCAGCTCTACGGACTCGTCCGAAGGTGGAGCTGAGAGCGACTGGCCAGTAGACGGAGGAGTGGGCTGTGGCGAGGAGAATTGGAAGCCGAAGCGCTGAAGCACCTGGTGCACCATGTGTGACTGACTCAGGGTGATGGTGCGCCGTGCTCTGTCCCGGGTGATCTGCAAGCAAAGATAGCTGCGCAGTTCACCCAGGTCAGTGCAGGTGTGTCTCTTCTACACCTCCGACTTCACAAGGGTCAGTGCCTCAGTGCCAGCAGTGGCAAAGACCAGGTCGTCGACGTACACGAGAACGTAGAAAGGCGGCAGCGATGTGTCGGTGCGTAGAAACAGCGACGGGTCAGCAGGAGAAGGAGTAAACCCCAGATCCGCAAGTGTAGTCCTCAGTGTGTCGTGCCACTCGCGAGGCGCCTCGCGGAGGCCGTAAACTGGCCGCCGGAGGCTCCACTGGGTACCTGCAGGAAACGACCCGGTGAAGCCAGGTGGGCGGCGAAGCCAGATCTCCTCGTGCAGGCTGCCCTGCAAGAAAGCTGTACTGAAGTCCAGAGAGTGCAACTCGTAGTCACGCTGAGCAGCGACGTGCAGCAACACCCGAAGAGTGGTCATCTTCGGGGTGGGGGAGAAGGTCTGGAAGTAGTCGACCCCCTGTCGCTGACTAAAGCCTCGAGCAACGTAACGCGCCTTGAAGGCAGGCGGAGAACCCGGCGGCCGCTTCACCCTGAAAATCCACATGCCATCGACTATGTTCGCCCTAGACGGGGGAACTGCGTCGACGTAGGTGCCTGTGGAATTCCAAGATGCCATCTCGGCATCCATGGCTGTCTGCCACTGAGAGGAGTAAGGACCCGTAATCGCCTCTGCGTAAGAGCGCGGGGTCGGGATGTCTGGTGCATCCGGATCTCCCTCATGGGCAAGCAGCATGGAAGCGAAACGAGGTACAGCAATTGCAAGACACTCAAAGTCCTCCTGCCTATCCTCAAGGACGTCCGTGCCAAGAGCACACTCACCCCCGACGGACGGAGGACTGGCAGACACAGACTCAGCAACAAGAGCAGTGGCGTAGTCTAGACGACAGGAAGCAGCAAAGTCAACCAGCTCAGCAACTAGGGCAGACGCAGCAGTGGACTCAAAAGAAGGGTCAGTGACATCAGTGGCGAGGAGACGAGAGACAGTGGGACTAGCAGCACGAGCGAGGTCAGACTCAGGGTCAAGGACGACAAGAAGAGAGGACGCAGGAGGAGGCGGCAGAGGAACATGCAGTGGAACAGAGAAAGGACGAAGTGCCATAGCGTGGGTGCCAGGGACAGGAGGAAGACGCGGACGAGGAACCCGACGACCACTGCAAACAGCGCGAACAGGCGAGACAGGACGAGACGCAGGCTCACGACGCTCTGTAAGACCTCCGGTCTGCTCAGTGTAAGGAGAAGGACCAGGCAGTGGGGAGGCTCGCTGTAACAGCGGCTGCGACAGGTCAGGCGGTGGACACAGTAAGGGAGGAGTAAGGCCAGTAGAAGACAGGAGACCAAGAACCTGCTGAAGCAGGGGAACAAAGTACAATCGCGGCCGCACAATGCCTCCAGCACCAGTACCGCCAGACACAGCACCCCAGCTCCAGCACCTCCAGCTCCAGAGTCAACAGCTCCAGTGTCTCCATCTTCAACTCCTCCAGCTCCAGTGCCACCAACGACAGGGCCTCCATCTCCAGCGCCAACCGCGCCAGTGTCTCCAGCTCCAGCTCCAGCGCCACCAGCGCAAGTGCCTCCATCTTCAGCGCCTCTAACACCAGCACCTCCAGGCTCCGCATGGTCTCCAGCTCCAGCTCCTCCAGCTCCAGCGCCCCCAACACTACCAGTCCCGGCAGCTCCAGTACCCCTGGTACGAGCACCTCCAGGACCAGTAGCTGCAGCATCTCCGGTACCACCAGCTCCAGCAGTACCTCCAGCACCTCCAAGACGAGTAGCTCCAACACCTCCAGCTCCAGTGTCTCCAGCTGTAGAGTCTCCAGCTCCGGCAGCTCCACTCCGAAGGCGTGTGCGCTGAGCAAACCACTCGCGCAGCTGCGGTGGGGAGAGAGGCTCCGGCCGGGGAGACAGTCGTGACGAAGCACCCGCAGGACCTCCAGAAGAAGCAGTACCCCGAGGCTCGGCACCCCCGGACTCCGCACCCTCAGACTCAGCACCCCCAGGCTCCACACCCTCACGCTCAGCACCCCAAGACCCGGCACCCTCAGACTCAGCACCCCCAGGCTCCGCACCTCCAGACGCAGCACCCCCAAACGCAGCACCTCGAAAAGCACCTGAGTCGACAGCTACCTCAACAGGCACAGTACCAGGGAGAGGGTCTACCTGAGACACACCTGAGGGAGCAGGACCCTGGGGGGGGAGGGGGTCTACAGGAGGGGGACCTGGAGCAAGGAAGAGCGGCGGGGGCGGGGGAGGGGCAGAGTAGTAGGGGAAGAGACAGTAAAAGGGAACCGACTCGTCAAACGTGACGTCCTGAGAGGGGAAGACATGGCGCGAGGTGAGGTGGTAAAACTGCCAGCCAGGCGCGTCAGGGGAAAAGCCAAGGAAGACACAGGGAATAGCGCGGGAGGAGAGCTTGTCCGCGGACATATCGCGAACAAAGGAACGAGAACCACAGACCCGGAACACCGACGCATCGCGAACCTTCCGGGTCCAACGCAGTGTAGGCGAGGTCTTCGGCAAGGAGACACGGGGCCAGAGGTTGAGCTGATGCGCAGCGTACCGGACCGCAAACGGCCACAGAAAATGGGGAGCAGCCGCATGGATCATGGAGGTACGAGCGACCTCCATGACTAAGCCAATGCGGCGCTCAGCAATCCCATTTTGCAGAGGGGAGGCCGGAAGCGTGAACGACTGGAGAATGCCCTCCCCACGACAAAATTCCCGCAAGAGGTCGGAGGAGAACTCACCACCTCTGTCAGAGTGCAGACGTAGAACAGGAAGGTCCTGGCAGAACCGCTCGCGAAGCTAGAGACAGACTGCGCGGATCCAAGGGATCAAGACATCAGGGACCTCACAATTGCCGCGCAAGGGGAAAGACCGTGGTGTACTGCGTGTAGTCATCAACAACCAGCATAAAGTAGCGCTCGCGGCCCTGTCCACTGACGCGGGCTGGGCCCCACACGTCCATGTGGAGGGTCTACAGGGGAGCAGTCGTCGGGGTAAACAAGGAGGAGTGAGGAGCGGCGCGCTGCCGCCCCTCGACGCAAGGAAGGCAGGGCGGGGCAGGCGAGGGCGGGAGGGGAGGCAGAGACCTGGGAAGATCAGAGACAAGTAGGCGGGAGTGCATACCACGAAGGCGTGGCAGGGAGGGGTGACCAAGGCGGTGGTGCCACAGGAGAGTTTGGTGCGACAGGAGGCAACACGAGCAAGGGGGTGCTACCGGTCCTGACGCAGACAGCTGGGCAGACCCAGCTATATGAGGAGGCTCGGTAGCCAGTGTGTACAGACTCGACCCAGGCCGACGAGTGAACGTGGCCAGGTGACGGCCCGTCCGTGTACACGTGCAGATCGACACACGCTGATCCCCAGGAGTGGTGGTAGTGACCATCGCATCCTGGAGGGCAGCGATACTCACCAAGTTCGTAGAGAACAAGGGGAGGTGAAGACCTGACAGTGAGCCGGACGGAACCGCCGGACACGGGAGAACAGTGGAGGAACGAGCAAGGACTGGGCCCCCTGAGGGGTCAGCCAGTCTGACCGGGACAGGTGCAGAGAGAGGAGTGAGGGTGGTGCTGTCTCGAGAGAAACAGCGTGAAGCACTTGAGTCAAGTGTAAAGCTGTGCAAGGCCTCAGCAGGCGTAGTACCAGGGAGAGCAGACTCTCTAGCACCTAGAGCAGCAGCCTCTATACCTGGGTCAGGCGGCACACACAGGTAACAGTCACCCTCAGCACTAATAGACAAGGCATACATAGCAGCAAGGATAGCATCATAGTCTAGGTCAAAGATAGCAACTCCAGACCTAAGCAGCTCTGCCCAGCAGGGGCGCTCGGCCTCGTCACCAAACTCTGCGCGCCAAGCGTCGTCTAGGCGGGAGAAGCGTGCTGAGTGTGAGGCTTCCCGCATGTCTGACCAGCACGGTCACCCGTGCGAATGACATACGGGCAGCTACCACTACCCCCAGACGCCCCACGTTGAGAAAACCACTCACGAAGCTGCTGGGGCGACGGGGTCTCGCTCCGACGCTGCTGCTACTGCCTCTGGCGACCGCCAGAACCACCCCGCTGAGTAGCTCCAGGCCTACCGCCACCACTCCCACTGCCGTCACTACCGCCACCCCTACCGCTGCCACCATCGCCGCCGCCAAAGCCCCCACTCCCGCCACCATTCCCACCACCGCCACCACCTCCACTGCCTCCACCACCTCCACTGTCGCCCCCACCACCACCCCCGCAGCCACCGCCACCACCCCTGCCACCCTTGCCCTTGCTGCTGCGGTGCTTTCCACTAGCAGAAGCAGCCCCGACGTCCTCAGCACCAAGGACGTCAACAGCAACAGCAGAGGCATAGGAGGGGGCAAGGGGGGAGGGGGAACACCCCTCAAACAAGGGCGTGCGAGGAGTGCCACGAGCGGCACCTATAGCGACTACACTAGTCTCAGCTGCAAGGAGGTGCTGCTCGAGTAGGTCAACAGTGAGGACTGTGGGGTCGAGTGCGAGAAAGTGATCCCTGGCAGCGCGAAGAGAGTCAGGGAGGCGGGTGACTATAAAGTAGAGAGTGATGTACATCGGGGGCGGGTTCCTGTCAAGAAACTCTGCTGGGAGGGCAGCGCGGTAGCGAGCGTCGCTAGTGCGAAGGTGGGTAACTAAGTCCTCCACTTTGGCAAAGGCGGACAGCTCAGGAAAACAGGTAGGGCAGTAGAAGACGGCCTAGAGCAGCAGTGGCAGGCGAGGAGTAACGGGCGACTACAGCGTCGTACAGTGCCTGTGCAGTCCTGTGCTGTCCGAAGTGAGCGCATTCGGCTAACGGCAAGTGGTTGCGAATGGCCAAACGAGCAGTAGCGTCACGAGTAAGCCACTGTGAGCGAGTCGCACTGTCGGCTGTCTCGGGAGGGGCGAGAGAGGCTCCAGACGTGTGGTCAAACAACGAAACGCCGTCTCTAGAGTCGCTCAGTAGGTACAGCTGTAATTCGTCGAGCCACGCGTCGAACTGGATCGAACGGCCCTCATGGTCGAACGCGAGGACGCGGAGAGAAGCCATAGCAGCGCAGCATGTAGGGCGGGCAGGAGCCGGGCAGCGCAAGGTTCAGGGCAGGCAGCAGCAAGGGGCGGCAAGCGGGCTGCAAGTGGCGGCGCGTAGGCTGCAAGAGGGGTGGCTCGCGGGCCTAGGGGCGGCTGGCGGGCCTAGGGGCGGCGGGCGGGCCGCAAGGGGCGGCGCGCGGGGCTGCAAGGGCGGCGAGAGGGCCGCAAGGGGCGGCGCGCGGGGCTGTAGGGGCGGCTCGCGAGCTGCAGGGGCGAAGGGCGGGCCGCAAGGGGCGGCGCGCGGGGCTGTACGGGCGGCGAGCAGGGCAGCAGGGGCGGCGCGCGTGGCCTAGGGGCGACGGGCGGGCCGCAAGGGGCGGCGCGCGGGGCAGCAGGGGCGGCGGGCGGGCCGCAAGAGGCGGCGCGCGGGGCTGCAGGGGCGGCGAGAAGGGCCGCAAGGGGCAGCGCGCGGGGCTGCAGGGGCGGCTCGCGGGCTGCCGGGGCGAGGGGCGGGCCGGAAGGGGCGTCGGGCGGGCCGGAAGGGGCGGCGCGCGGGGCAGCAGGGGCGACGGGCGGGCCTGTAAGGGGCGGCGCGCGGGGCCTAGGGTCGACGGGCGGGGCTGCAGGGGCAGCGCGCGGGGCCTAGGGTCGACGGGCGGGCCGTAAGGGGCGGCACGCGGGGCAGTAGGGGCGTCGGGCGGGCCGTAAGGGGCGACGCACGGGGCCTAGGGGCTACGGGCGGGCCGCAAAAGGGCAGCGTGCGGGGCAGCAGGTGCGGCACGAGGGCTGCAGAGGGCGGCGCGTGAGCCAGCAGGGCGGCGCGCTGGTAGGGCAGGGCAGCTAGTGTGAAGAAATGAGGAATGGATGAACTAGAAAAGTGTGTGATACAAATATGAAACCTGTACCCCTTAGTGTCTACCCCACTACAGCCTACATAGGCTAGGTCATATATGTCTGACACACCCCCATAGGCAAAGTGGGGGAGAACTAGGGGTCACAAGACCAGTCAAGCAAAGCAAAGCAAAGCAAGCTCAGGGTGGATCACAACGTCACCACACATTCCGAGCACAGGTTCAAAGGCCAGCAGGCCAGTTCACATGCATGGTTATGTATAAAAGGTAAACAAGCAAGTGCAAGTATATATAGATCACGGTACAAGTAAAGTCAAGAGGTAAGTAAGTGAGGCCAAGTAGGCACAAGACCTAGCATAGTACAGAAGCGCTGATGATCACAAGGCTGAAGTGCCTTGGTGAAGATATCAGCAGTGTTGGCCTGAGAGGCCACGTAAGCAAGACGCAGCTGACCACGCTGCTGCAGCTCACGAGCAAGGAAGTAGCGCAGAGCAATGTGCTTTGTTCTGTGCTCCAGTCTATGCTCCCGACACAAGGCCAGCATGGCCTTGTTGTCTACGTACAGAACTGGAGGAGAACGAGGCGGCTCTCCCAGGTCAGTCAGCAGGTAGGTGAGCCAGCGTAACTCCTGTGCAGCCATGGCCCCTGCGTAGATCTCAGCCTCACAGCTGGAGCTGAGAACAGAAGACGAGCGGGTAGACCGCCACGAAACAGAGCCGGAACCAAGGCTGAAGGTGTAACCCTGTGACGACCGTTGCGTAGCCAGGTCGTCAACCCAAGACGCGTCTGCGTGACCAGTGAGGACCACTGGACTCCGCCCTCCAAGCACGAGCCCCATGCCCGACGTACTGCACAAGTAGCGCAACACCCTCTTCGCTGCAGCCATGTGCTCTGGTCGGTGTCTCCCAGGAGCAACAAAGCGCGCCAAGATGCTAAGAGGGTATGCCAGGTCAGGACGAGTGCAGGTCATCAGGTACATGAGGCAGCCAACAAGCTCTGGGTACGGGCCACTCGGCTCTACGGACTCATCCGAAGGCAGAGCTGAGAGCGAGTGACGAGTAGACAGAGGAGTGGCCTGAGGCGAGGAGTACGTGAAGTCGAAGCGCTGAAGGACCTGCTGCACCATGTGTGACTGAGTCAGGGTAATGGTGCGTCGTGCTCTGTCCCGGGTGATCTGCAAGCCAAGATAGCTGTGCAGTTCACCCAGGTCTGTGCACGTGTGTCTCTTCTGTAGCTCGGACTTCACGTGGGCGAGTCCAGCAGTGTCAGCCGTAGCAAACACCAAGTCGTCGACGTACACGAGGATGTAGAACTGCGGCAGCAAAGTGTCGGTGCGCAGAAACAGCGACGGGTCAGCAGTGGAAGGAGCAAACCCAAGAGCCGCAAGCGTAGTCCTCAGTGTGTCGTGCCACTCACGGGGCGCTTGGCGGAGACCGTAGACTGGCCGCCGGAGGCTCCACTGGGTACCAGAAGGAAACGACCCAGTAAAGCCAGGTGGGCGGCGCAGCCAGATCTCCTCGTGCAGGCTCCCCTGTAGGAAAGCAGTGCTGAAGTCAAGAGAGTGAAGCTCGTAGTCACGCTGAGCAGCAACGTGCAGCAGAACCCGAAGAGTGGTCATCTTCGGGGTCGGGGAGAAGGTCTGAAAGTAGTCAACTCCCTGCCGCTATCTGAAGCCTCGAGCCACGTAACGTGCCTTGAAGACTGGCGAAGAACCCGGCGGCCGCTTCACCCTGAAAATCCACATGCCACTGACGATGTTCGCCCCAGGTGGGGGAACCTCGTCGACGTAGGTGCCTGTGGACTTCCAGGATGCCATCTCTGCGTCCATGGCTGACTGCCACTGAGAGGAGTCGGGACCCTCTATCGCCTCTGCGTAAGAGCGCGGGGTCGGGAGGCCTGGTGCATCCGGGTCTCCCTCAGGGGCAAGCAGCATGGACACGAGATGAGGTACAGCAGCGGCAAAGCACTCAAACTCCTCCTGCCTGTCCTCAAGGACGTCCGTGCTAAGAGCACACTCACCCCCGACGGACGGAGGACAGACAGACTCAAACTCAGCAACAAGACTAGCGGCGTAGTCGAGACGACAGTGAGCAGCGAAGTTGACAAGCTCAGCAACTAAGGCAGACGCAGCAGTGGACTCAAAGGAAGGGTCAGTGACAACAGTGGCCAGGAGACGCGTGACAGTAGGACTGGCAGCACGAAGGGAGTCAGACTCCGGGTCAGCAAGAGCAGGAAGAGAGGACTCTGGAGGAGACGGCAAAGGGACACGCTGCGGAGCAGTGGAAGGACGCAGTGCCATGTGGTGCGTGCCCGGGACCGCAGGAGGACGCGGACGTGGAACACGACGACCAGTGCGAGCAGCACGAACAGGTGACGCAGGACGCGACTCAGGCTCACGACGCTCAGCAAGACCTCCAGTAGGACCAGCGTAGGGAGAAGGAGCAGGCAGTGGGGAGGCCAGCTGTAACTGCGACTCGGACTGGACAGGCGGTGGACACTCTAAGGAAGGAGCAGGACCAGAAGAAGGCGGAAGACCAAGAACCTGCGCAAGGAGCGGAACGAAGTACGGCCGCGGCCGCGCAGTGCCTCCAGAACCAGCAGGGACAGCACCAGCACCCCCAGCGTCAGCTCCAACCCCAGCAGCACCACCAGCACCAGCAGCACCTCCAGCAGCTCCAGCAGCGCCAACTCCAGCACCCACAGGAGAACCGGCTCCAGCAGCACCTCCAGCTCCAGTACCGCCAGCAGCTCCAGCTCCAGCAGGACCACCGGAAGACGCAGCAGCTCTGGCTCCAGTACCTCCAGTAGCACCCACTCCAGCAGCACCGCCAGCTCCAGCTCCGCCAGCAGCTCCAGCACCAGGAGCACCACCAGGCCCAGCAGCTCCAGTACCTCCAGTACGAGCACCTCCGGGACCCGTGGCTCCAGCACCCCCAACAGCAGTAGAACCTCCAGCACCGGCAGCACCACCAGCTCCAGCAGCACGGCTCCAGCGCCGAGCAAACCACTCGCGCAGCTCCTGTGGAGAGGGTAGCTCCCGCCGGGACGAAGCACCCGAAGGACCTCCAGGTCCAGCACAGTCAGGCTCCGCACCCCCACACTCAGCAACCTCAGGCTCAGCACCCCCAGACCCAGCACCCCCAGGCTCCGCACGCTCAGGCTCAGCACCCCCAGACCCAGCACCCCCAGGCTCCACACGCTCAGGCTCAGCACCCCCAGACCCAGCACCCCCAGGCTCCGCACGCTCAGGCTCAGCACCCCCAGACCCGGCACCCGCAGGCTCAGCACCCCTAGCAGCACCAGAGTCAACAGCTACCTCGACAGGCTCGACTGCGTCTACCTGGGACACACCTGGCAGGACCCTGAGGGGGGAGGGGGTCTACCGGGGGGGGACCGGGCGCGAGGAAGAGTGGCGGGGGGGGGGAGGGGGGCAGCACGGTAGGGGAAGAGACGGTAGTACGGAACCGACTCGTCAAACGTGACGTCCTGGGAGGACAGAACACGGCGCGAGGTGGGGTGGTAAAACTGCCAACCAGGCGCGTCAGGGGGGAAGCCAAGGAAGACGCAAGGAACAGCACGGGAGGACAGCTTGTCCGCATTCAAGTCACGGACGAAAGCTCGAGATCCCCAAACACGGAACGCAGACGCATCGCCAACCTTCCCCGTCCACCGCAATGAAGGGGAGGTCTCCGGCATCGAGACCCGGGGCTGAAGGTTGATCTGATGCGCCGCGTACTGAACCGCGAACGGCCACAGAAAATGGGGAGCAGCCGCATGGATCATGGACGTACGAGCGACGTCCATGACCATGCCAATGCGGCGCTCAGCAATCCCATTTTGCTGTGGAGAGGCCGGAAGCGTGAACGTCTGGCGGATGCCCTCCGCACGACAGAAGGCTCGCAGAAGGTCGGAGGAAAACTCTCCACCTCTGTCGGAGTGCAGACGCAGAACAGGAAAGTTCGAGCCGAAACTCTCTCTGAGCTGGAGACGGGCAGCGCGGATCCAGTCGATCAACACCTCAGTGACCTCACCCTTGCGGCGCAAGGGGAAGACTGTGGTGTAACGCGAGTAGTCGTCAACGACCAGCAGGAAGAAATGCTCGTGACCCTGTCCACGGACGCGGGCTGGGCCCCACACGTCCATGTGGAGAGTCTGCAGCGGAGCCTCTGTCGGAGGAAACTCGGAGGAGTGAGGAGCGGCGCGCTGCCGCCCCTCGACGCAGGGAACGCAGGTAGGGGCAGGCCCCGGGGGAAGGGGAGGGAGGGACCGGGGATGACCAGAGACAAGGACACGGGAGGCCATGTCTCGGAGACGAGGCAAGGAGGGGTGACCAAGGCGGTGGTGCCAGAGGAGGGTCTGGTGGGACAGGAGGCGACACGAGAAGGGGGCAGACTCAGGACCTGACCGAGACGCTGCAGCAAACACCTGACCCGACGCAGCTACCTAACCAGACGCAGCAACCGAAGGAGACTCGGTGGTCAGTGTGTACAGGCTCGACCCCGGCCGACGGGTAAACGTGGCCAAGTGGCGGCCCGTCCGAGCACACGTGCAGTGGGTCACTCGCTGACTCGCAGGAGTGAACTGGTCAACCCCTCCATCCTGAAGGTCAGCACCACTCACCAAGTTCGTAGAGAACGAGGGAAGGTAGAGACCAGAAAGGGAGCCTGACGGGGCCGCCGGACACGGTAGGACAGTGGAGTAGTGGGCAACGACAGGACCCCCAGAGGGGTCTGCCAGGGAGACTGCAACCGGCCGACTGAGTGGCGTGAGTGTGGTGCGGTCTCGAAAGAAGGAGCGGGAAGCACCCGAGTCGAGGGTGAAGGTGTGCAAAACCTGAGCCGACGCGGTACCTGAGAGAGCAGACTCACCAGCACCTGGAGCAGCAGACTCACTAGCACCTAGAGCAGCAGCCTCAATGCCCGGGTCAGGCGGAACACACACGTAACAGTCACCCTCAGCACTAATAGACACAACATACATGGCAGCAAGGATAGCATCAAAATCAAGATCAAAGATAGCTACACCCGACTTGAACAGATCACCCCAGCGAGGGATCTCAGTGGCGTCAGGGAACTGGGTACGCCAGGCGTCTGTCAGGCGGCCGAAGCAGCGCTGGGTGGCGTGCGGGCCGCCGCACGGCTCCCCAGTGTGGTCGCCGGTGCGTAGGACGTAGGCACAGGGACCAGTACCCCCAGACCTCTGGCGCCCTGCGTACCACTCACGAAGCTGCTGGGGCGACGGGGTCTCACGAGAACGTGGCTGGTGCTGGGGTCCCCGCTGCACAGCTCCGCCTCGACCAGCTCCACCGCCGCCGCCGCCGCCTCCGCCGCCTCCACCCCAACCGCCACCGCCGCCGCCGCCTCCACCTCCACCGCCGCCACCGAAGCCCCCACCTCCGCCACCACCCCCACCCCCACCCCCTCCTCCGCCTCCACCGCCACCACCGCCGCCCCCGCCTACTCCTCCAGCGCCCTTGCCCCCCTTGCCCTTGCCGTTGCGGCGCCTCCCGCTAGGAGCAGACGCAGCGCTGACCGACTCGGTGCCAACGAGGTCGACAGCAGCAGCAGAGGCAACGGAGGGCAAAAGGGGAACGGGGGAGCACCCCTCAAAGAAAGGGGTACGGGGGTCACCACGAGAGGCTCCTACAGCGGTAATACTCGTCTCAGCTGCAAGGAGGCGCTCCTCGAGGAGGTCAACGGTGAGTGTGGTGGGGCAAAGAGAGAGGAAGTGGTCCCTGACGGAGCGAAGGGTGTCAGGGAGTCGGGTGACTAGGTAGTAGAGGGTGATGTACATGGGGGGGGGGTTCTTGGCGCAGAACTCAGCAGGAAGCGCAGCGCGGTAGCGGGTGTCACTAGTGCGGAGGTGCGTAATGAGGTCAGCGACTGTGGCAAAGGCGGCGAGGTCAGGGAACAGGTACGGCAGCATGAGGCGGCTAAGGGCAGAAGTGGCAGGGGAGGAGTAGCGTGCAACTACAGCGTCGTACAGAGTCTTAGCACTCTTGTACTGACTAAAGTGCGCGCGCTCAGTGGACGGTAGGTGACTACGCACAGCAAGGCGGGCAGCAGCATCGCGCGTGGTCCACTGCGAGCGAACAGTACTGTCAGCATCAGCAGCAGGGGCAGTAGAGGCGCCAGACGTGAGATCGAACAGTGAGAGACCATCCTTGCTATCGCACTGTAGGAAAAGCTGCAGATCATCTACCCAGACCTCAAAGTCGACCGCTCGACCCTCAGCATCGAATGTGAGTACATTAGGGTGTGCCATAGCAGCAGGAGCAGCAGCAGTGGCCTAGCTACAGCAGCAGCAGTAGCAGCACGACTCGGCAGGGCGGGGCGGTTCGGTAGGGCGGCTCGGCTAGGCAGGGCGGCGCGGGTGCAGCAGCACGCGAGTGCGGCGGTGCACTCACCAGTGGCGGAAGAGGTGGGCCGCTACTGGTGGGGCTGGGCCGGGGCGCGTCAGCAGGGCGGCTGGAGGCTCGGTAGCGGCAGCAAGGCCGCTACGGTGGCAGTCGCTGCTGCAGCAGGGACGGCGACGACAGCTGCTGCAGGGACGGCAGTTGCTGCAGGGACAGCGACGACGGGGCGGCAGGGCCGCCACGGCGACAGCAGGGGCGACGGCAGCTGCAGCAGGGGTGGCGACGACGGGGCGGTGTAGAGCCGCTGGGGGCAGGGGTGACGCCGCGCGGGTCCCGCAGGGGCGTCGCGACGAGGGAGGGGCGACACCCGGGTGGCGACGGGGCAGGGCCGGGCGAGGCCGCGACGTGGCCGCGACAGGCGACGGGGCAGGGCCGGGGCGGGGCCGGGGCGGGGCCGCGACGGGGCCGCGACGGGGCCGCGACGGGCGACGGGGCAGGGCCGGGGCGAGGCCGCGACGGGGCCGCGACAGGCGACGGGGCAGGGCCGGGGCGGGGCCGCGACGGGGCCGCGACGGGCGACGGGGCAGGGCCGGGGCGAGGCCGTGACGGGGCCGCGACGGGGCCGTGACGGGGCCGCAACGGGGTCGCGAAGGGGCCACGAAGGGGCCACGAAGGGCCGCGACGGGCAGCAGGGCAGAGCGCGAAACGCGCTTCGGGCAGGTCAGGGAAAAAAAAAAGATTTTAGCGAAGTGGTGGGCCCTAGGAAAAAAAAAAACGGTCCCACTAGGGAACCCGCTCTATACCATATGAAGAAATGAGGAATGGATGAACTAGAAAAGTGTGTGATACAAATATGAAACCTATACTGTCAGAATATGTTATATTTGTCTAGCCTGCAGTGGGGTAAACAATAGTGAGTACAGCCCAATCTAGGGTTTCCTATATGTATCCACCTGCTTGCTAGTCCAACCCTCTTCTTTTGCTTATTCTCTCTTGCCTGGCTAGCTAAACCCTAGCCATGGCTCCTCATTCTGCCTACTATCTTAACATATACCCCTTAGTGTCTACCCCACTATAGCCTACATAGGCTAGGTCATATATGTCTGACAGCTAGTTGGGCAGCTCTGTGGTGGGCCCTAATAAAATCGGTCCTAGCGAAGGACCTGCTCTGAAACCATGTCAAAAGAATTAACGAGAATGAATGAACTATGAAAGAGTTCGGTACAAGTACTAACCCTAATTGGGTTTTACCCCTTATGGGCTACCCCACTATAGCATACATAAAGTAAGCAATATAACATTCTGACACTCGTGTCACCCCGTGAGTGGTTCCTGTGCATTGCACTTGTCTAGAAGAGGGAAATGATCAGATTGGGGCCCCGAAGGTCTAGAAAACTAGCCAACTTGGAGCCTCGTGTGTCGCAATGTGTCGAACCTGGGCCGGACCTGTCTCTAACCAAGTTCGGGCCTCACCCACGCGCTCTGTCATACCTGACCACACATGGTGACGGATTTCTCAACTGACAAGCGGGAAAAAAAATAAACCCCATACGGACATGCATCCGGTCAGGGAGGCATCAACCCTAAACACCTTGTCGCATGTGTTTAGGGTTGATGCCTCCCCGATTTTATGCCATCCGAATGGGTTTTATTTAATTTCCACTCCGATGTTAATATTTTTGGGCTAAAATATTTTTTTCCTGAGTGATTTCGCTGAAGTATCTGTACTGCCCATTGTGAATGGGCTGACGATCGCTGCTCCCGTGACCCAGGGTGCTAGAGAAATCCGTCAAAACCAGGCCAGTAGGTGGTGACCTGGTGAGAAGGCCAGACTCGGCCCTGACGTGTGGGTTGCTTCGGGCGTATGTCGTAGGGGCGCGACTCACAAGGCCCCTAGTTGGCCACTTTACTGGCACTCCGAGGCCCCGTTCTGATCTTTTCCCTCTAAAAGAGCCAACCATCACGGCGGCGTTCCCTCACCGTCTAAAAACGTGTTCATAGGGACCATCAACATTGCTCATCTGCACGGCGTCCAGAAATGTCTAGCATTGAATACCGTCAGATGCCCGTTGGCTCGAACATCTGAGGGCTGAGATTAGTCAGCTGATCGATCTGTACCTGTGTTCAATCTGCCACATACTCCGTTTCGTCACGCGTCTGGACTCTGGATGTCAAGATGGAGGTCGTCTCTGGGAATTTATTCGCGCCCGTTCTTGACGCAGTTGACATCTCTCTCCAGTTCACAATTTCCGTTTCATGAGACGGAACAATACACCACACCGCCACCAAACAACACGCAATACGAAAATGCGTGTCCTCAACACCCATGGTTACCCACCATCACCAACAACTTCACTATGACGGATGGTGTTCAACACCTGACTGTCGCCCTAACACTAGGTTCTAGCCCAGAAACCCCTACAACACCAACAATGCGCTGTGCCAATTATAACAGCCCAGCAAGCCAGCTAGGTTTTCTGTGTGCAGAAACTATCCACGTCTATCAGCCTACGTACCCACAGTTCTCTTCTGCTGACTGTGGTGAGGTGAGGTGAAGCGCCGTGCAGTGCAGAGTTCCCCTCGTAAATTACACCTGGCGATCCTGCCGTTTCAGTCAGGCAGCTTTCGGCGACGAATCACAGAGGCTATTGTGTTTCGCCTTTTTGTTGCCTAGCCTGGTTCCAGTCTGTCTTGAAGCTCCCACTTGGTCTAGCATCTAGGCTAAGCACCCTTGGAGGCAATGGCAGCATTTCGAGATAGATACACTACTCAACTCTCGCCCTTAATGATTTTTCCCACATCGGCAGCTTTTGCGCTTCTAGTGGCTTCTGTTATCGGGTCATAAAACAATTCGCAAGTGACGCTATGATTAATATTTTCTGCTCAGGCTGAGAGTATCTAAAAGGCGTGAGGATAATCTTACCTCGTTATACTGTTGCGCCATAGATTTAGCTTCTGCCGCGCGCTTTCCCGTTATGGCGATCGCAATGGATCAAATCCCAGGTCATCGTATCTATAGTCCGAAGATTTCGCCAGCGAGACTGACTCCTCTTCGCTGTTTTAGTGCGAGGGGGGATCCCGAAGCGAGTGAGAGATGCCTTCCCGCCGCCTTTCGGGCAGCCGACGTTCCGGTTTCCGGGTGGCGAGGAGAGCGAGGAATATCCTTCCCGCCTTTCGGGCAGCCGACGTTCCGGGCGTTCGGGCGTTCCAGCATTCGGCCATCTTGGTCGTCCGCAGCACGGAGTTGACCTTGAAGCGACGGATCGAACTAGTACAAAGGGACACGCAGAACCACCCATTAGTGCATTCTTTGTTTACAAGCTCCTACAACTCTCTGCTCTCTCATCTGAGAACTCTCCTCTCCCGCGCGGTTCCATACCTGGAAGTTACCGTTTTCTTAACCGTCGCCGTCTAACCTGATTGTCTCCACTGCACTACCACTAATACTTCCACTACGTCCGACAATCTGAGCAGCCATGCTTGCGGTCGCGTCATCAACAGCTCGTCGCTACCACGTCTACGGCTCGTTTTCCCCGCCTGCGGTCCGAATTGACGGCCTAGATCCGTCGGAACGACAGGTGTCAACGGTCGCGATGGCTCGTTTCGTCAGCGATCCAGGCGCGCTGAAATCTCAGCCTCGCGTTGACGCTTCTACAGCCGCCGCGCCTGCTGACGTGGCGCCAGCCGTCGCTGGCGCGGGGACATTTCTCCGCCCCACGCCTCCGCGCAGCCCGCGCGAAGGCCCCAGCGCGACGCTCGGGTTCCGCCACCGCCGCTGGCACTCGTTCAGCGGCATTCAAGAAATTTCGGGGGAATGCGGAGTTTGTGGCAAACCGGAGTCCCTGGATGGTGCTTATATTTACTATCCTCCACGTGTGCCGCGCCCGTCTACAGTTACGGCTGCGGCTGCTTCTGCGGCTGCTGCTGTGTCATCGTCTCGTCTCCCCACACCCGCCGTTGCAGCGCAATATCCTGTACTCCCCGCAGCTACTGCTGCTGCTACGACGTCACCGCCTCCTGCTGAAGCCATGTGGCCGCCAAGCCAGAGTCATGGCTCTGAAACCCTGGCACGACGGCGTCTGGCCCGGCACAGGCGCACACGGTCAGTGGAAGCAGTGATGGAGCGTTCTGAAATGGCGGGGCAGAGCACTTCAATGGGCCAGGCCAGTGCAATGGCTCCCTCATGCTCCATGCCCTTCCCACGAGCCTTCATGGCCGTACAGTCACCGCATGGGTTACGACGAGCGCGCTCCGCTGGAAAGCAGTCTCCCTGCGAGGCAGGTACAAGCTTTCCGAAGTCGCCTCGCAGTGGCCCTTCCTCCTCCTCCTCCTCCTCTGCCTCCTCCTCGTCGCCGTCAACACCCCTCTCTCCTCCTCCCCTTTCTCCTCCTCCCCTCTCTCCTCCTCCCCTCTCTCCTCCTTCCCTCTCTCCTCCTCCCCTCTCTCCTCCTCCCCTCTCTCCTCCTCGCTTGTCTCCGCCGCCCCTGTCCGTGCTCTCATCCTCAAAGCCCATCTCTCCGCTGTCACAATCGAAACCCACCTCTAGATCGTCGCGATCAAGACCCGTTGCTGGCCCGTTGGCATCAGGGCGTTATTATATCCCAGATTCTTTTATGCAGCCAAGCTGCGACGCTACATCCTCCAGTTCTCCTGCTAAGGCAGCAGTAGGAGGAGGAGGAGCAGCTTCTGCTGCATGCACAAGTGGGGATCTCAAGGGTACAATTGTGGTGCAGGCTACAAGCAGCAGTGGCATGGCAAAAAGCAGTGTCGGAAATGGCAAGAGCTTGGCCCCAGGAACACCAAGTCAGGCGATTCCCATTCCTGCTGGCAGCACCGGTGATGCAAGCAGGTCATCTTCTTCTCAGTCGCCTAAGAACAAACGGCGTGTGCGCTTTAACAAGATGGTGCAAGTCAGAATCTTCTTTGATTGATACCTGGTACCGTCATCGCCCGGATAGAAGACATACCGTATGTCCTATCTTATACGTACATTAGAAAAAAAGCTTGCTGTGTCTTGTATTTGGGACGGTTTAGGGTGTCATATAATTCTTATAAATGGGCGAAAAACCGTTTAGAAGATACCCCGTCGTCATAAGATTACCCCTAACCCCTACACACTGACAGGTGTCTTATAATCAGGAAAACCCATCTATAAGATACACCCATTTCAAAGACACCCCCTATCTTCAATTCGATACTGTCTTATATCCGGGCGATAATGGCGGTAAGTAGCATACGGTACAGGCATTTGGAATATTTGTATATTAGGCTAACCAAACTACCAGGTGATCCCTGTACAAATTCTAATAAAGCTTTACTGCATCTGAAGTATCTGCCCGCACCCTGATCAGATCTTAGACTCACCTCTTTGACACATTAATTGCATGAATACCATGCTCTCTGACACATGTACCAGTTCTCTGATTTTGCATCTTCAAATACGGTACTGACATCTTGAAATGCTAGTGCGTATGGTTTCCTTGTTTTGCGTGTAGAAACAAAACTGTTGATATCGAGGAATTACCGAGTTATTACTCAGGTGTTACAGCATCTTCGACAATCCCTTCTCGTTTTCCACCAGCACCACCAGCCTGACAGAATCTAGGAGTCTAGGAATCTGGGAATCTACTGACGTAGGAATGACATGAAAATCCGATCGCACACAGCGAGGCGCGTTCTCCGTAGAAATAGAAACGCCTGGACTCGAATCAGTGTGCACCGCGATTTCTGCGACGCGTTTTCGGACATCATATGCTTTCCTGCTAGGTCTCACGACGCCTCTGAATGTTGAGTTCATGAGTTCGTTGACGCCCTTTCATCCGCTTTATGTCGTGTGGCGTACACCACAGATTCCATCTGTCGTTGTAAAATACTTCTCAGACGTCTCAACAGTTGTTAAGGAGTCGTCGCCGGTTCGGCCTTTTGTTTTGAGTCAACTCAAAGCTTGGATCGGCCTGATATCAGCCGTCTTGCTTGTCGGGTGCTGCTGCGAATTCAGACTGTCGTCGCGTTGTAGAATAGAAAGTATACGTCTCGTGCCTTTTGAGTCGACTCAAAAGTCATCTCGACTGTCGTCGCGTAGTAGAAAGTAGACATCTCGTGCCTGTGCAGTTCGCGCGCGTAAGAGCTCGTAAGAGGAAGGTATTGTCGCGTTTGGCACTGACGATGCGAGTTCGCTTGGTTTTTATTTTTCCTCTCAGCCGTAGAAATAGCTCGTCCTTCTCATACGACAAAGCCCGGTTTGGCGCCGGTCGCAACGGACGAAATTGAAGCCATTAATCTGGACTTTTCTAGCCGCCCATACCTTTCCTTGTCAAGCCTTTGGCGCCTTTTGGCGGCGAGCGCGGCGGGTGCAACGGAGCGGATCGAGGGTCTTTTCCCGGCCTTTTCAGGCCTGGTGTACCTTTTCGTCTACTTGCGAGTCCTGGTTCGCCGCACAGCACGCATCATGTTGGCCAGGGTGAGTGTGAGCGGCTAGGGTGATTGTGGAACTTCATCATTACTAGTTGTGAAACGTCTCAGAAGGCGGATCGAGGGTCTGTTTCCGGCCTTTTCAGGCCTGGTGTACCTCCTCGTGTACTTGCGAGTCCTGGTTCGCCGCACAGCACGCATCATGCTGGCTAGGGTGAGTGTGAGCAGCTTCTGAAAAGGATGATGTCATGAGGTGCCTCTGAAGGCGTCGCTTGTGCCTCCTGGTTCAACCGCACGGCCCCATCATGCTGGCTAGGGTGAGTGTGAGACCCTTTCAACAGGCGTTCGGATTTTTGCTCATGTCTTTTCAACACCATCACTGGTGGGTCAGGGTCCGGGCTGTATTGAGCGCATGCATGAACCAACCTCTTTGCCGTGTTACAGCCATGTTTTTGAATCCCCGACATTGCTCCACGCACACCGGTGTTCAAGCCCCGTGCCATATCAGACCTCCTTTCTGCCCCCCACTCACAGGTTTTCAACCCCCCATCATTGGTGGGTCAGGGTTCGAGCTGTATTGAGCGCATGCATGAAAACCCCTTGGTCATGTGCAAGCCATGTGTGTGAAGTGAACCCCCTTTCTTCTCGACCCTCAGGTGTTCAACACCATCATGGGAGGCCAGGGTCGAAGCTGCAGCGCGCGCTGGGAGACGCGAACCCCTGATTCATTCGTTTGTGTGTGGAAAGCAGGTGTTCGACCTCCCTTTACTATATCGAACCCCCTTTCTGTCCCCCACTCACAGGTGTTCAACACCATCATCGGGGGGTCGGGGTCGAAGCTAGAGCGGGCGTTGGGAGATGCGAACCTTTTTGTCTGTGGAAAGCGGGTGTTCGACCCCCCCTTGCCATGCCAAACCCTGTTTTCTGACCCCCACTCACAGGTGTTCAACACCATCATCGGGGGGTCGGGGTCCAAGTTGGAGCGGGCGCTGGGAGATGCGTTCCCGGAGGGGGAGCGGTACTCTGGCCTCGAGCCCAGGCGTGAACCCCTGCCATATTGACCCCCTTTCATTGCTCCCCACTCACAGGTGTTCAACACCATCATCGGGGGGTCGGGGTCGAAGCTAGAGCGGGCGCTGGGAGATGCGTTCCCAGAGGGGGAGAGGTACTTTGGCCTCGAGAATTTCGGCAACACGTGCTACTGCAACAGCGTGCTGCAGGTGAGTCAACGTGTAGGTTCTTCTCGGTGCGTGTGGGTGCGTGTGGGTGCTTTGAGGTGCGTCCAGGCACCAACGGCAATAAGAGCCATTGCAACAGCGTGCCAGTGCAACAGGTGAGTCAACATTGTAGGTGCTATTAGGGGATTTGGGCGCTGGGAGATGCGTTTCCCGAGGGGGGGAGGCTTGGCCTCGAGAATTCTGGCAACATGTGCTACAGGTGAGTCAACACTCTGGGATTTGTATTTGGATTTGTATTTGGATTTGTATTTGGATTTGTATTTGGATTTGGGCGTTTGCTCTCCTTTTTCGGCAGATTAGGGCTACGCCAGGCCCTGTTCCTCATTTTCTGCAGGTGCTATGCCAAGCAGGTACCAATGAGTCCGAAAAGTCTCCTTATTTAGTCACAACTGTACATCCTCACCCCCATCCCCCCTACCCGCTACGCCATTCACTAACCCTCCCTTCAGGCGCTGTGCTTTTGTGTGCCGTTCCGCGAGAACCTTCTGGACTACTACGCCAAGCACAAGCCCAGAAAGCTTCGCAAGACTTTGTTCTCATTTTCCGTGTGCTTTGTCTTTACCACTGCACTGCACCACATTGCACCACATTGCACCACATTGCACCACATTGCACCACATTGCACCACATTGCACCACATTGCACCACACCGCACCACATCTTATGACCCACTCCAGGCGCTCTACTTCTGTGTGCCATTCTGCGAGCACCTGCTTGACTACTACGCCAAGCACAAGCCCGGATTGTTCAATCTCTTTTGTGTGTACTTTGTTATTACCACCACTTTGCACCACATTGCACCGCACCACCCACGCCAGGTGCTCTACTTCTGTGTGCCGTTCTGCGAGCACCTGCTTGACTACCACGCCAAGCACAAGCCTGCGAACGAGTCCGAGGATACCCTCTTTACCTTGGAGGGACACAGCTTCTCACCTCTTTTCCTCCTCATCACACGACGCCGCACCGCGACGCACCGCACTGCACCATATCTTACCATACCACCCACTCCAGGCGCTCTACTTCTGTGTGCCGTTCCGCGAGCACCTTCTTGACTATTACGCCAAGCACAAGCCAGCCAACGAGTCCGAGGAGACGCTCCTCACGTGCCTCGCAGAGCTCTTCAACCAGGTGAGTCTCACTCTCAGTGAACCAGGTGAGTCTCACTCTCAGTGAACCAGGTGAGTCTCACTCTCAGTGAACCAGGTGAGTCTCACTCTCAGTGAACCAGGTGAGTCTCACTCTCAGTGAACCAGGTGAGTCTCACTCTCAGTGAACCAGGTGAGTCTCACTCTCAGTGAACCAGGTGAGTCTCACTCTCAGTGAACCAGGTGAGTCTCACTCTCAGTGAACCAGGTGAGTCTCACTCTCAGTGAACCAGGTGAGTCTCACTCTCAGTGAACCAGGTGAGTCTCACTCTCAGTGAACCAGGTGAGTCTCACTCTCGTGAACCAGGTACGCCTCAGACTCGTTGCACCTTACCCTCTTGGACTCCCTCGCACCAAGCACAATCCCTTTCGAGTCGAGTCAAGAGCTTGCTTCAGTCACCTGCTGGATTACTGCGCCAAGCACAAGCCTGCCAACGAGGTGATGTTTTAGGTGCCTCTAGAATCACCTAGGCGCCTCAAAAATCACAAGAGCTTGCTTCAGTCACCTGCTGGATTACTGCGCCAAGCACAAACCTGCCAACGGGTCCGGGGAGAGCTCTTCGACCAGGTGTGGTGTGGTGTGGTGTGGTTAGGTTTGGTTTGGTTTGGATGCGGCTTGCAGGTATGCCTCAGTCTCAGCTCACCAGGTACACCTTTCTTTTTTGAACAAGTGCTTGTCAGGTGCTTGTCAGGTGCTTGTTAGGTGCTTGTTAGGTGCTTGTTAGGTGCTTGTCAGGTGCTTGTTAGGTGCTTGTTAGGTGCTTGTCAGGTGCTTGTCAGGTGCTTGTCAGGTGCTTGTCAGGTGCTTGTCAGGTGCTTGTCAGGTGCTTGTCAGGTGCTTGTTAGGTGCTTGTTAGGTGCTTGTCAGGTGCTTGTTAGGTGCTTGTTAGGTGCTTGTCAGGTGCTTGTCAGGTGCTTGTCAGGTGCTTGTCAGGTGTGCTCCAGACTCGTTTTAAGAATCATCTGTAAGGCACTTTTATGATTCGTCTTCCTGTCCTGATTCCTCGCATTTTCCCCTTCCAACCCCTCTCCCTCTCTGCTCGCTCCCTCACGGCAGATCAACTCACAGAAGCGCAAGACGGGGTTCATAGCGCCGCGCCACCTCCTGCTTTTGGGTCATCCACGTTTCCTTATTGCCATACATCACTCTATCACTCTCCCCCCCCCCCCCCCCCCCACCCCCACCACCTCTCTCTGCTCGCTCCCTTTCTGCAGATAAACTCGCAGAAGCGCAAGACGGGGGTCATAGCGCCTCGCCGCTTCGTGCAGCGAGTGAAGAAGCAGAAGGAGCTGTTCCGCAGTTACATGCACCAGGTGAGATTTCAGACAACAGGTGAAAATGCTGCACCAGGTGAGATTTCAGACAACAGGTGAAAATGCTGCACCAGGTGAGATTTCAGACAACAGGTGAAAATGCTGCACCAGGTGAGATTTCAGACAACAGGTGAAAATGCTGCACCTGGTGAGATTTCGGCATTAGGTGAAGACTCATGCAGCAGGTGAAGCTTCAGGCATCAGGTGAAAATGCATGCACCAGGTGAAATCAGGTGAACGTTCAGCCAACAGGTGACATCTCAGACATCAGGTGAAAAAACAGAAATCAGGGCAAATCTTGGACATCAGGTGAAAAAACAGAAATGAGGGCAAATCTTGGACATCAGGTGAAAAAACAGAAATCAGGGCAAATCTTGGACATCAGGTGTATGTTGATGAGGTGAAATTTCAGTCATCAGGTGAAAAGGGTGAAATTTCAGTCATCAGGTGAAAAGGGTGAAATTTCAGTCATCAGGTGAAAAGGGTGAAATTTCAGTCATCAGGTGAAAAGGGTGAAATTTCAGTCATCAGGTGAAAAGGGTGAAAATAATATCCCACGTGAAGTTGCTGGCGCTATTTCCCAGTGCCCTGATGTTACTCCCATAACACCGTCCCTGTTCCTAGCCTAAGAGTTCCTCAATTATCTTCTGAACGAGCACATCCTTCTGCACCCTCCTTCTGTGCACATCCCAGAGAAGGAGGCTGCAGTGTCTCCGCTTACCCGTTTGCCACCCTGCCGCCCTGCCGCCCTGCCACCCTGCCGCCCTGCCGCCCTGCCACCCTGCCGCCCTGCCGCCCTGCCGCCCTGCCACCCTGCCGCCCTGCCGCCCTGCCACCCTGCCGCCCTGCCGCCCTGCCACCCTGCCGCCCTGCCGCCCTGCCGCCCTGCCGCCCTGCCACCCTGCCGCCCTGCCGCCCTGCCGCCCTGCCGCCCTGCCGCCCTGCCTCCCTGCCGCCCTGCCGCCCTGCCGCCCTGCCTCCCTGCCGCCCTGCTGCCCTGCCGCCCTGCCTCCCTGCCGCCCTGCCGCCCTGCCGCCCTGCCGCCCTGCCTCCCTGCCGCCCTGCCGCCCTGCCGCCCTGTCGCCCTGCCGCCCTGCCTCCCTGTCGCTTGCAGGACGCCCATGAGTTCCTGGTTGGCCATCTCAAGGAGCTCGTGGGCATCCTAGAGAAGGAGGCACGGGCACGCAGAGCAGCAGAGGCCTCAGGCCTCTCCCGTCCCTTTCCTGCCTCAGATGTTGAACGTCATTTTGCTCTCCGCTTCCTCCCGCCCAACCCCCCCCATCCCCCACGATCTCCCATGAGGACGCACATGAGTTCCTCAACTTCCTTCTCAACGAGCTGGTGGACATTCTAGAGAAGGAGGCAGCAGATGCATACACTCCACGCACCCACTTGCCACCCCTGCCCTGTCCGTTCCTCCCCTCCCTCCGCCCCACCCCTACCCCAACCCCCATCAGGACGCACATGAGTTCCTCAACTTCCTTCTCAACGAGCTGGTGGACATTCTAGAGAAGGAGGCACGGGCCGGCAGGGCGGAGGCGGGGAGGATTATCCACCCCAACCTTCCTGCTGCTACTGCTGCTGCCCCTGCTGCTGCGCCGGGTGCTTCTAGTGGTGGTGGTGCTGTTGCTGCTGTTAGGTCGGAGGGAGGGGCGAGAGGGAGTGAGGGGGCGGGGGAGGGGAGGGAGGGCGATGGGGGAGGGGCGAGTGCAGCAGCAGCGGAAGGGATACCCGCTGGTTCGGGTTCTTCTGCTGCGTCTGCTGCTGTTGCTGCATCTGTTGCTGCAGCAGCCACAGCAGCTGGGGTTGGGGCGGGGGGAGCAGCTGCTGGGAGTGCTGTTGGTGGTGGGGGCGGCAGTGGGGCGAAACCAACGGTGGTGACATGGGTGCATGAGATATTCCAGGTGTGTGCTGCTGAGGGGTGTGTGTGTGGCTATCCATGCGTGTGGTGGGGCTGGGAGTGGGACGTGCTGGGACTGGAGCTGGGGCAGGGAGAGGAGCAGTTGCTGGGAGACAGCAGCTGTTGGGAGTGCTGGTGGTGGTGGGGGTGGCAGTGGGGTGAAACCGACAGTTGTGACATGGGTGCATGAGATATTCCAGGTGTGTGCTGCTGAGGGGTTTGTGGCTATTTATGTAATTTCTGGGGCTGGAAGTGGGGTGTGCTGGGTCTGGGGTGGGGGGAACAACTTTTGGGAGTGCTGGTGGGGGTGGCAGTGGGGCGAAACCGACAGTGGTGACATGGGTGCATGAGATATTCCAGGTTCGTTTTCATATCAGTGCTGTCTGGTGGTGTGTGCTGCTGGGTGTGTGCTGCTGGGGCGTGTCCTCCTTCATCCTCCCTCCCTTCTCCCTCCTTCCTACCTCCTGCCTCCCTCCTCCCACCTTTCTTCACCTTTCAGATCTCCCTAATTCCAGGGCGCACTGACCAACGAGATGCGCTGCCTGTGTTGTCAGACCGTGACGGCTCCAGACGAGGCCTTCCTGGATCTCTCATTAGAAGACAACCGAGCAGAACAGCAGTGTCACCATTTGCCTGCACAACTTCTCACCCCCTCTCTCCTCCCCCTCCCCGCACTCCACCTCCCCTCACTCGTTTTCCACATCTTTCAGGGTATCCTAACAAACGAGATGCGCTGTCTGTGTTGTGAGACTGTGACTGCTAGAGACGAGGCCTTTCTGGACCTCTCCTTGGACATCGAGCAGACTAGCAGAGCCACCAGCTGCCTGCGCAACCTTCTCTCCCCGTCGCTGCTCCCATTCCAGGGTACCTTAACAAACGAAACCCGTTGTTTGTGCTGTGAAACAGTGACGGCACGGGACGAGGTGTTTCTCGACCTCTCCTTGGACATCGAGCAGACCAGCAGTGTCACCATTTGCCTGCTCAACTTCACACCTTCCTTCACCCCTGCCCATTCCCTTGTTCAACACCCCCCTTCCCCGTTTCCCACGCCTTCCAGGGCACGCTGACCAACGAGACACGCTGCCTGTGCTGTGAGACGGTGACCACTAGAGACGAAGCCTTCCTGGACCTGTCTTTAGACATCGAGCAGAACAGCAGTATCACCAGCTGTCTGCGCAACCTTCTCTCCTCCCTCTCTCTTCCATACCCCTCTCTCTCCACAATACCCCTCTCCCTCCGACCCTCCCGTCTCCCCCCTCCCGCTCCCACCCTCCCGTCTCCCCCCCCAGGGCACACTGACAAATGAGACGCGCTGCCTGTGCTGTGAGACGGTGACCGCTAGAGACGAGGCCTTCCTTGACCTGTCTTTGGACATCGAGCAGAACAGCAGTATCACCAGCCACTTGCACCCCTTCCTTCCCCCCCCCCCTTCCCCCTCCCACCCTCCCCCTTCCCCCTCCCTCCCTCCTGCCCCTCATACGTTTCCCACATTTTCCAGGGTACGTTGACGAATGAGACGCGCTGCCTGTGCTGTGAGACGGTGACTGCTAGAGACGAGGCCTTCCTTGACCTCTCATTGGACATCGAGCAGAACAGCAGTGTCACCAGCTGTCTGCGCAACTTCTCCTCCACGGAGACTCTCAACGGCAACGACAAGTTCTTCTGTGACACCTGCTGCAGGTGAGAGTGGGACAGGGAACCTTGTAGGGATGTCAGTAAGTGAAGATGGTCCGCTGGTTTTCTAAGAGGTCAGCAGGTGCAGGTGGGAGTGTCACCAGCTGTCTGCGCAACCTCTCCTCCACAGAAACTCTGAATGGCAACGACAAGTTCTTCTGTGACACGTGCTGCAGCAGGCACTTCAAGTTTATGGAGCAGCTGGGGCGCTACAAGAAGCTGTCTCACCCCTCACCCCATTCCCTCTCCCCCTACCACCCCTCCAGCCTGCAGGAGGCACAGAAGAGAATGCGAATCAAGGTGCCACCGAGAGTGCTCGCCCTGCATCTGAAGCGCTTCAAGTTTATGGAGCAGCTGGGGCGCTACAAGAAGCTGTCCTACCGGGTCGTCTTCCCCCTCCACCTGGGCCTCTGCCTCTTCCTTCTTTACCCCTCTCACCTGCCCTTTCCTCTCCTCGTCCCTTCGTCCCTTCCCTCCCTCCTCCCCTCCCTCCCCTCCCTTCAACCGCCCTCACCAGTCTACAGGAAGCACAGAAGAGAATGCGAATCAAGGTACCCCCAAGGGTTCTCGCCCTGCATCTGAAGCGCTTCAAGTTCATGGAGCAGCTGGGGCGCTACAAGAAGCTCTCCTACCGGGTCGTCTTCCCGCTCCACCTGCGCCTCTGCAACACCGTCGACGACGCGCCCGGCGCCGAGGCCGAGTATTCCCTCTTCGCTGTGATAGTCCACGTGGGGAGCGGGCCCAACCACGGGCATTATGTGGCTCTCGTGAAGAGCCACAGCCACTGGTTGTTTTTTGACGATGAGAACGTGGAGCAGATAGATGAGTCGCTCGTTCAGACGTACTTTGGGTCGTCGCAGGACTATTCGAGTAACACGGATCATGGGTACTTTTTGTTCTATCAGTGCATGCAGCCGGAGCTGCTGCAGGGTCCAGGGGCTGATGCTGCTGCCGTTACTGGGGGTGCTACTAGTGCTGCTGGTGCTTCTGCTAATGCTCCTGCCTCAGGGTCTGTTTCTGGTATTTCTGGAGGAACTGGTGCGGGTGCCACTGCTACTGCTGTTGAGGCAGTTTCTGCTGCTGGCGAGGGCTGAGCTGAAGTGCCAGCGAAAGCACGGGTGTGTGAGGTTATGGGGCTTGGTAATTGGAAATTAGTGCAAGTGTAGATTGCCGGGGGTCACAGGGTTCTCAAAACACTTTGGAACTAGGTCATCAGCTTCGCTTGCTTTGAGCAAATTCGATCATGCTGTTGCACACAGGCTACCGGTACTACTGCTGCTGACGATGCGGATCAGCTGTGGCAGGATTGTTGCTGGAAGATTCGATCGATGGTGCCTGGTGTAACCCAAGTCACTGTGGTGTGGGTGCAGCTAATGTTGATGCTGTATGAAGTCCACAAGTTTCCCGTGCGTTAATCAAATTTGCAAAAAAAAAAAAAACATTTTGATCTCAATAATCATAGGAATGAATTTAAACGGACTTTATCAGATACACTCAGGGCCTAAAAACAATGTGCATTGTGTCGAGAATGTGTTTACTATCCCTGGCCACCCAACTTCGAACCGCCATCTGAATCTTGTCCCTCGTAACACCACTCAACTCCCAAGGTCCCAGGAGAAGTCCTCCATTCACGGGTGCCCACGCGGAGGGTACATTTCCAACTTTCACCGAACAAAGTAGATACGATTGGACAGCGCCAAACTGTTAGGTCCGGGAAGGAGCATATCCAGGACAGCGCGCCAACGACGCATAGTCGCACTTGCTCCATTTGTTTCTCCAAGGCCATCCATTCGTTTCGTCTGGTCTGGTCCCCCGGCTGGTCCGCGCAGGACTTGTGAGGGCGAGGAAAAAATGGAAGAAACATGTACAGCTGCAAATTCGTGCTGGAGTTTGGTTGGAAACCCAAGTGGTGGTGACGTGCCTCGTACTGTAACGCGGTCTCCTCCTCGCGACGTTTGGCTGTACAGGTCGCGAGTTCCGCACAAACGGTTCAGGGATTGTGGAGGAGTTGGTGGCGCAAGGATGTGGTTGTGGTTTTATTCGTTATCTAGGTTTTGCGATGGTTACAAAACGGTTCATTCTGTCGACTAAGCCGTGCTCCTGCTCAGCCGCTTTGGAGGTGCAGGAGGATCGATCGTCCCACGCAATTGGACTCGGCGGAGAGAGTCCGGAAATGACCAAATTAGGGCCAAAGAACAGCAGAGAAGTAGCCGAATTAGGGCCGCGTGAGTCGCACCCCTTCGAAGCGCCGCAACTAGCCCGAACATTTTTTTCAACCTAAACACCCATTAAGCTGACGGAATTTTGTTTAGAAACAGGTCAGCCCTAAACAACTTCTCGCAGAGTGTTTAGGGTTGTTTTTTCCCTAAAAGCATGCCATCCAATAGGGTTTATATTTGTTATGGCTCGAAAATAAATTTTAGGCTCGTACGCAGGTTCGGACCTTCGTACTAGGGGTGCGAGTCACGCGGCACTAATGAAGCGGAGTTTGCAACAATTTTCTGCCTCTCCAGCCAGCCGCTGGTTCCGCTTGTTTCAAGGGGCTCTCATCGTCGCCAGGACCTCATTTTCCTTACCTGTGACCTCGCTTCGGCAGCCCGGCTGTGGCTTTGGCTTCGATCTTGCCACTCTTCTACAGGCACACGATTCCGTTCCACCATCGGAATCTCTGTTTGGCGGGCCTGGGGGATTATTAGTCGGACTGTTGGTTCAGTTAGATGGTTCATCAGCTGCCCGCTGCCAAAATATATCAAACCCTTCTCAGAGTCTAGTTTTATTCGTGCCCGTGGTCACATGACGGCCGAACGTCCGTCAATCGCGACCGGC
The DNA here is from genome assembly GCA_947471745.1 of Closterium sp. Naga37s-1. NCBI lineage: Eukaryota > Viridiplantae > Streptophyta > Zygnematophyceae > Desmidiales > Closteriaceae > Closterium > Closterium sp. Naga37s-1. Next base: position 666,855 of record CANJKZ010000293.1, read on the forward strand.
GACGGCCAAGTGCCCCTCGTAGATCGCCGTTCGCCGGCTAATCGCCGTTGGTCGGCTAATCGCCAATACTCGGCTCGGTCTGCTTGACTGGACACGTTCACTTGCCTTTCCCCCGCCAAGTGTGCTTTCCCCGTCCGTCAAGTTTGCAGTGTTGACAGTCATCGTTCAGTGGACGGACACGGCTCCGTTTACGATTCTCTCTATTTTACCTCGAGCACGTAAAGCCACATGCAGTATAGACATTGTAACGTGCCGTTGAATGGAACCGAGGAACGCGAGCTCGTCAGGCATTGTTATTCGGAGCATAGCTGAGGGTACTAGCTAGTAGCCGTTCTTTACGGTAGAGATCCCTCCAAAAAGTGACCGCTACAGTCATCAGGAATGTTTAATTATTTCCTTCGAAATCATCAAACCTGTCTTTAGCTGCATATTGTCGTCCCACTGTTAGAGCCAAGGAGTGCGCCTGTTTCGTAACAGCTCGATACGTTACAGCCCATGCAAGTATGAACTGTCGGCTTTGACCGTTTGGCGTTTTTCCAGGTGACACGTATATGAGTCGTCTTTGCGTTGACGCCTGAGGTTGCTGCCTCATACGCTATAGTCGGATCGATTCGCAGTTAAAGAAGAAAAAAGGATTTTGTCGACACAAGCAGTCGCTTTGGTTCTAGTCATCATATGCAAGAAACTGACCGTTGAAAAACAATAAAACCGGTTGATTCGTCGACAATGTGGCTCGTAGAAGTGCCAGGATCGTGGGTCTCCGATGATTCCGCAATTAAGGACGCATTAGAAGCTTCCTGGTCGTTTCTTCAGCAAGTGCTTACGTTACCCTCTGCCGCGTCTCAGGCGGGACGGCAGCATCGCCAGCAACAGCTAAGCCACCCGTCAGCTAAGGCGTCAAAACCGAAAGAAAATGCTGACGTCATTATTGTTCTAGTATCGGTTGTGATAAATTCGAGCGTTCGAAAACCTTCAGAAGCGTCACGCGTGCGGGGTGCGCGTGCTACTAGCGCGAATGAGAGAAGCCGTGGCGATGATGACTCGGAGAAGGAGGATCGGATCTGGAGGGACCTGTTGAAGCCTCTCCTGCAGCGAGCCATGGCGATGGGCAAGGTGAGAGTCGCGAAGGTGAGCGAATTTAGGGTTACAGCTTGGACGGTGAGAAGATCGAGGATGAGGAGGAAGTCAGATCTAGAATGATAAATTGTTGAGGGCATCGAATGTAGCCGTTTTGAAGGTAAACGTTAGCGATCGAGGCTGTTATGGGTAGTTCGTGTCGTATGAGGGTAAAATGTCAGTTTCGAGTGAGGGTGATGTCAGTCTCGCATTCTCTTCTTCCATACTCTCCGTTTCCCCTGTCCCTCCCAGGCAATGGTAATCGGCCACGTGGAGCGCAGCACCTCTCGAGCAGACGGCCTCTGCGCCGCGGCTTGCTGGTTCCCCGCATCTCGCCTCTACGCAACACCCGCCGCCGCCGCCGCCACCGCCGCCGCAACCGGCCCCACCACCGCCGCCGCCGCTGCAGCAGCCACTGCAGGAATCGATCTGCTGCCATCGCTGCGCCTCGCCTACCCCTCCTCCGATCTCGGCCTTCCGCTGACGTTCGCCAGCAGCCTGCCTTTAACTTGCAAGCTCGCTACAATCACCTCTTCCAATAGCCACTCGCGGAACGGCTCGCTAACGGAGATAGACGAGAACGGGCCGAGCGCAGACGGGTGGGAAAATGGGGGAGAGATTGCGGGGGAAAATGCGGGGGAGGCCGGGGGGGAGAGTAGGGGGGTGCAGCGGTGCAGCTTTAGCACAGACGATGGGGTGAGCGTGGGGGGGAGCAGCGTGAGCAGCAGATGGAGTACGAGTAGCAGCGGCAGCTGCGCCAGCAGGAGCAGTAGCAGTGGGGGTAGCAGATGCATCAGCAGTGGCAGCAGCAGCAACAAAAGCGACTCCCAGAGGATTGCGCAGCTTTTCCCGCCAGATTCTCTCCCGCCAGTAGCTCCCTACTCATCTAGTGCAAGTGCTTCTGGTCTCTCCTCCGCGCTGCCACGGGGGGCATCGTCCGCTTCCTCTTCCTCTTCCTCCTTCGTCTCGTCCTCCTCTTCCTCCTCCGCTTCCCTCTCCTCTTTGTCCTCTTTCTTCACCTCGCATCCCTCCTCCCTTTCGTCCTCTTCCCTCTTCTCCTCCTCCTCTTCTTCTACCTCCTCCGCCTCCGCCTCCGCCTCCGCCTCCGCCTCCGCCTCCGCCTCCTCCTCCGCTTCCTCCTCCGCTTCCGCCGCCTCCTCTATCTCATACGAGCTGACGCGCTACCCCTGGCACGAGGAGGAGAAGCAGCGGAGCTTCAAGGAGCGCCAGCCTCTGCCGCGCTTGCAGCATCAGCTGTTGCAGGTGCGCAAGCCCACGCTCGCCCCCGCACCAATCCAACGCCGCTACACTCACAACGCCGACCGCCCACGCAGCACCACCACTAGAATTTCCGTCAACAGTAGTATCAGCATCGCCAGCAGCAGCAGCACTAGCAGCAGCAGCAGCAGCAGCAGCAGCAGCAGCAGCAGCAGCAGCAGCAGCAGCAGCAGCAGCAGCAGCAGCAGCAGCAGCAGCAGCAGCAGCAGCAGCAGCAGCAGCAGCAGCAGCAGCAGCAGCAGCAGCAGCAGCAGCAGCAGCAGCAGCAGCAGCAGCAGCAGCAGCAGCAGCAGCAGCAGCAGCAGCCGCGCCCTCACTTGGTTCACGGTTGCTGAAGCCCCTGCAGGCCCAGCCGTCGCTCCCCTCTCCTCTACGCTTCCCACTCTTTCAGACGCCCCAGTTCCTGCTGCTGAGATTATCAGCAAGGCTATTACAGGCCCCGCCACGGCACCCTTAGCTTCTACTCGTCCCACCGTCTCAGACGGCCCAAGTTCTCTCATCAGGTTCCCGTCCTTCCAGAACGGTTCGGAGCACCTGGGCTCAGGTGGTGCTTCAGGTGGAATGTGTAGAGACGTGGGGCTGGAATCTGGGGGTTTCGAAGTTACAGAACCAGCAGCGCAGTCAGCAGCAGGTGCAGCCAGAGGAGGTGGGGTGTTAGGTGCTGCTGGTAACGCTTCTGCTGGTAACGCTGCTGTTACTGGTGGTGCAGCAAATGCTGCTGCTGCTGCTGCTGGTGCTACTGCTGCTGGTGCTGGTGCTGGTGCTGCTGGTGCTGGTCCTAGTGCTGGTGCTGCTGGTGCTGATGCTGATGCTGATGCTGCTGCTGCTGCTGGTGCAGGCGTTCCGCGTGTTAGGAGGAACCGTCAAAGGGGCCTCAGCAGGAGCAGCAGCCTGGACAGAATCGACTTCTCCGACTGGGAAGGCGAGCTGGAAGGGGGGGGAGGAGGAGGAGCAGGAGAAAGATTAGGAGGAGGAGGATTGGGGGCCAGTGAGTGCAGCAGCAGGGCAGAAGTGTCTGCTTCACACGCGCCCAATCCTTCTGGTGTAAGAGAAGATCGCGTTTGGGGACCTCGGGAGGGTGTGGTGGGCAGTGTTGGGAGCAGTGATCCGGGAGTGAGTGAGAAACGGGAGGCTGTAAAGGAGGGTCGAAGCGGTGCTGTGCGCGACAGGGTGTCAGAGGGGGGTGCGTTGGCTGGCGGGGGGTTGGCAAGCGAGGGATTAACAGGCAGGGGATTGGCAGCGGGGGGTTTCCTGGGCGGGGTGATGGCGCGGGCGATGGCGCAGCAGCAGGGCAGAGACGCGGTGAGCGCAGGCATGTTCTTTCGCGCTGAGCGGGAGCGCCAGCTGCGCAGGGAACTGAGGGGCGTGGGGAGAGTGGGGGCCGCAGGGGGCGTGGGGGGAGTGGGGAGTGGGAGGGGAGTGAATTTTGGGTCTGCCACCTTGCCTGTTGTTCCGGAGGATTTGGGGCGGACAGGGGGGCAGCAGGGGACAGGGAAGCAGATCGGGGGGCAGCAGAGTCAAGGTCATTCAGCTGAATTTCCTGTTAGACCGGCAATGGGTGAGGTGGAGGGAGGTGTGGGCGGGTGGAGGAAGCAGTGGGCGCATGGGCGCACGCATGGGCGCAACACAGGGCAGGAGACACGGCGAGGGCGGGAGGGAGGCGAGAAAGGAGAGAATGGATCTGGGAGCAAGGGTAGAGTGGAAGGTGGGGGAGGAGGCGAGAGCGAGAGAGGGGCAGGAAGGAAAGGAGGCGTGGAGGGTAGGAAGGGAGTGGAAGGGAGCAGGCAGCGGGCGCGTGGGGGGAGAAAGGCGCAGGGCTTTGAGGGGCTCATGATGGCAGCAGCTGCCATGCAGGGCGATGGGGAAGATGCGAGGGGAGGGGATGACGGGGGGGATGACGGGGAAGGGAGTTTAGGGGAGGGCGACCAGGGGATGAAGAAGGCAAGAAGCTTCCCGGATATGGGCCTGAAGGTGAGAAAATCTGGAGGGGTGTCATTGTAAGGGCCAGGTTCCATGGGCCATGGGCCATGGGAAGGATCCATGGGCCAGAATTCTTTCTTTTGCCTCGCACCAAAGTTGCAAGGCCAGGATTCTTTCTTGTGCCTCTCACACACTTGAAATGCAAGGTTGCAGCACCTGAAGTGTGACCGATCGACTTAGCAATGGAAGTTTAACCGTCGCGTGTGTCAAGTAAGCAAGTCGTCCAGCAATCATGTGGGCGACATTGCAGCAATCATGAGAGCTTTCAAGTGTGAAGCACAAGAAAATCCCTCCCGCCAGGCTTCAAAGGGACAGGCCCTCCCTGTCTGTGTCCGCACAGGCTCTCCCTCCCCTCAAGCAACCGTCTCTCTCATCCCCTAACTTCCCCTCTTTCCAAGCCTTGCCTTGCCCACCTGCGGCGGTTGTCGCTGTGTGTGCAGCAAGAAGCCGTGTTCTCCAACCCATGGGCCCCTTCTAGCAGCGAAAAGACTTCTGAGTCGACTCAATTTTCAGCCCGCACCTCCCCTTTCCCCTCCCCTCCCCTTCCCCCCGTCTCCCCCCTCTTCCCCTCCCCTTCCCCTCCCCTTCCCCTCCCCTTCGCCTCCCCTTCCCCTCCCCTTCCCGTCCCCCGTCACTCCCCGCCAGCCCCCGGAGCAGCCCGCCCCGCGTCGGTCATCGCTGTGTGTGCAGCAAGAAGCTGTGCTCTCCAACCCCTGGGCCGCTGCTGGCATCGAAACCAGCAACACCAGCAGCAGCAGCAGCAGCAGCATGGCAGTTCTGAGAGGGAGCAGTGCAGCAGGCACGGCAGCAGGCACGGCAGACGCACAAGAGCTTTCTCGGAGGCAGCAGAGGAATGGGGAGGGCGAGGGAGAAGGGGATAGGGAGGGGAAAAGGGAAGGGGGTGGGCGGGGAGAGTTAACCGCGGCGGAGATGGCGAGGCGGCAATTGCAGGAAGCACTGGGGGGTGATGAGGAGAATGGGGAAGAGGAAGGGAATAGAAATGGTGAGGGGGGTGGGCAGGGGGAGTTGACAGCGGCGGAGATGGCAAGGCAGCGATTGCAGGAGGCGCTGGGGGGAGATGAGGAAGATGAGGACGACTGGTTGGCGGACGACTTGGGTCTGGGCGCGGCTGTGGTGGCTGCCCGGCGGATTTCCACCAACAGCTGGTCGTCTGGCGCTACGGTGAGTGTTGGGCCCATGTGTGAGTGTGTTAGGTGTGACTTGATTGGGCTGTGCTGGCTGTGGTGGCTGTGCTGGCTGTGGTGGCTGTGCTGGCTGCCAGACGGATCTCCACCAACAGCTGGTCGTCTGGCGCTACAGTGAGTGGTTGAGTGAGCGCAGCCTGAATGGCATCTTCTGCCAGGAGATGGCGGAGTTGGCACAGCGGCATCGTTCCCTCTGTCTCGCTCATTCCTCTCAGCACTCCCGCCCCTGCTCTCTCTCTCTCTCTCTCTCTCTCTCTCTCTCTCTCTCTCTCTCTCTCTCTCTCTCTCTCTCTCTCTCTCTCTCTCTCTCTCTCTCCCTCCCTCCATCCTTTCCCACCAGCCCTCTCGCACAAGCATGCAGCTCAACGGCTTCCTCTGCCAGGAGATGGCTGATCCCACTCAGCGCCTCCGCCTCTTCTTAAACTCCTTCCCCTCCGTTTCCCTCTCTCCCGCATTCCCTCCCTGCACAGCCGTCACGCACAAGCACTCAGCTGAACGGCTTCCTCTGCCAGGAGATGGCTGATCTGGCACAGCGGCTGCGCAGAGACGACCTAGCAACTGGGGGAGGGGCGGGCGCGTCAGCAGTAGCAGGAGGAGGAGGAGGGTCAGGGAGCAACAGTAGCAGCAGCAGCAGAAGCATCTTTGATCATTCGACAGGGTCAGCAGCGGAATGTGCAGCCGTGATGGTGTTAGTGGGGGAGCAGCAGCAGCCGCAGCAGCATCAGGGGCAGCAGCAGCAGCAGACGATTCTTTCTTCCTCGCAGCAGCAGCAGCAGCAGCAGCAGCAGCAGCAGCAGGTGCAGAGGGGGGCCAGTGTGGACTCATGCATGGCAGAGCAAGGCCCCCGCCGCTCTTCCTTCTCAGACTTCACCAGCGAGAGAGAAGGGGCGCGCAGGGAGGAGGGCCTCTCAGGGCGCGTGGAGGGTGAAGGGGAGGTGCAGAGAAGAAACAGCGACAGCTCTCAGCGGCCTGTGTGGTGGGGGAGACGGCTGGGGAGGGAGGAGCAAGGGCAGGGGCAGGGGCAGTGGCAGGGGCAGGGGCAGGAGGGGAAGAGATTTGGGGAGACAGAGCAAGGCGCGGTGCATGTGCAGCATGGGCCCAATGGGCCTGCCTTGGACGTCCCCCCAGCACCTTTCTTAGGAACAACGCCCCCTGTAGCAGCAAAGCCTTGTTCAGCAGCAACAGAGAGGCCTCCATTAGGTACGACAACACCTGATTCTGGTGTTCCCCCTCCCTCCTCCTCCTCCCCCGCCTCCACCTCCGCCTCCGCCTCTGCCTCCTCTCCAGCCCACCCAGCCCCCTCGCCTCCCCGCTGCCTGCTCTTCTCACCTGCTGACCTAGCTACCATCACCGACGGTTTCGCCCAAGAGAACTTTCTTGGAAGCGGCGCGTACGGCCCCGTGTATCGCGGCTGGCTGGATCCGACCAATCACAGCGCGCCAGCTGGCAGCGGGGACTCGTTTGAAGGTGCGCAATGTGGTAACCAGACTGGTAACAAGCTCAGTAACCAGAGTGGTAACCAGAGTGGTAACAGCAGCAGGGACGGCATGCCGGTGGCTGTGAAGGTGCAGCGATCAGGCAGCAAGCAGGAGGCGATAGAGGCGTTTGTGAGAGAGGTGGATATCCTTTTACGCGTGCAGCACACACACATCGTGCGCCTGGTGGGCCGTTGCGACCATGACTTGTCGCTCGTGTATGAGTTCATGGCGGGGGGGAGCCTGCAGGACCAGCTGCTAAGGGCCAAGAATGGGGTATCTGATGCAGTTGCAGCAGCCGGAGCGGCAGGAGCAGCAGCAGCAGCAGAGGGAGCAGCAGCAGTTGTAGCAGAACCAGGGGCTGGGGCAGCAGCAGCAGCAGCAGCACCAGCTCCCGTCCCGGCTTCAAACTTCCCGCTCCCCCTCCACCTCTCGTGGCGGGACCGAATGCGCATCGCAGCCGAAATCGCCTCGGCCTTGCTCTGCCTGCACCAGTCCCACCCACCCATCCTCCACCGGGACCTCAAACCCGACAATATTCTCCTCGACCAATCACGCACCAGCAAGGTCGCTGACGTGGGCCTCTCGTGCGTCGTCCCGTCGTCCAATGTCGTGTTTACTAGGAAAGTCCGCGGCACGATCGGGTTTATCGATCCCGAGGCGGTGGAATCCGGGGAGTTGACGACCAAGTCGGATGTGTATGCGTACGGGGTGCTGCTGATGTTGTTGTTGACCCGCTTCCCCGCTGCTAGAGACCTGCACAGGTACCTGAGCTCGCTCCCGTTTGAGGTTATGCGGAACCCTGCGCGTGCTGCGACTGCAGTCATTGCGGGGATTGGGAGCAGTAGCAGTGGAAGTGGCAGTGGCAGTGCCACCAGCACCAGCAACAGCAGTGGCGGCGGCGGCAGCAGCGGCGGCAGCGGCAGCGGCAGCAGCAGCAAGAGCGACGGCAGCAGCAGCAGCAGCAGCATGGGGCAGCTGGATCCGTCAGCAGGGGAGTGGGACGTGGGGCTGGCTCACCGGCTGCTCGTGGTGGCGCTGAGGTGCCTGGAGCGGACCTCAGAGCGACGGCCATTCATGGAAGAGGTGATGGAGGCAGTGGGTGCAGTGGCGAGGGATGCTGCCTCCAGAATAAACACATCTCACAAGGCGTCTACAAGCGGGAGGTGATGGATGTGTCCTGTGGCCGCTCTGTGGCGCTCAGGTGCCTGGATTGGACGTCAGAGCGACGGACCGACGGCCGTACATGGATGAAGTGATGGAGGCAGTTGGGGCAGTGGCTAGAGATGCATCTCACAAGTCGTCCACATGCGGGAGGTGATGCATGCAGTGGCCGCTCTGTGGCGCTCAGGGATAAAGCGTCGGAGAGATGGCCGTTAATGGAAGAAGTCATGGAGGCAGTTGGGGCAGTGGCCAGGGATGCTGCAGCCTTGGGGGCAAAGGAAGTGGAGTGATATAGGGATGATATGGTGCTGCTGGTGGGGCTCAGGTGCTTGGAGAGGGTTTTGGAGAGACGACGTACATGGATGAAGTGATGCATGCTGTGGGGGCAGTCGCTCGGGATACTGGAGGCATGAGGGCCTAAGTGGAGTGAGGCAACAGTGCAGATGTATTTTTGACAAATGCACGGGTTGGCAGCAGACAAGAAGGGGATTGAGTTTGGTTTACAGGCTAGTACAGAACAAACAATTACTGTTAAGATAGTAGCTTAGGAGGCTAGGGTTTTGGGAAGAGAGTTGGCCAAGAGAAGAGGGTTGCAATAACATTGGGAGTACAAGTTATAGGAAAGGGGAGGTGGTGAAGGGAGGTAGTCCACCTAACGACAAGATAGGGTGATACTACACTACTACCGTATTACCCGGGATAGAAGCGCAGGTGCGCTTATAATAAAACAGTGTTTATAATCGAGGGGGGTGCGCGTCTAATCGAGTCATGTTTATAAGCGCATGCGCTTGTAATAGGAAAAAAAACACTTTTAAACATACCAAATTGAAGCCCGAAATACCGTAATCACCCGGACATAACACCCTAGGGTCTTACTTTAAATACAGCAAAAAAATGGGGGGGGGCTTCTCATAGGAAAAAGCTACATACCACCCGGGTGCATATATATGACATTTTTTTAGTGTAAGGGTTTCTATGAATAGGCAGCTTGGGTGTTTTCAAGGTTGGTTTAGCATCACAGTTGGAAGCGAGATTGTCAGTTTCGACGACAACATTGACTCCTCCTTGAAGTTGCGAGGTGGCACCTCTTTGGCCACTTGATAGCGAAAGAACTACCAGCGTGGCAACAGTGAAAAAGTGGGACGGAGGTGACCCCAGCAGATACTTTCGAAATTACCATGTAATTTCGTGCAAAAAGTGATCGTCGCGATGTCCCCCCGTCATTGCACATACTCGTTAACACCTAAAATAAGGCATTCTGTGTAAAAAAGGGGGTGTTATAAAAAATCACCCCAAAAGGGGGGGTATAGTACAAACGGGGTCAACTATAACAACCACCCCGCACAAGCCACCCGGGGGGTCTACAATTTCGGCGGGTGGTATGTCCGGGTGATTACGGTAAGGCGAATTCAACCGACCATGCAACACGTGGGATCGTGCATGGTTTCCACACGAAAACAGTAGCGGCTCGGTTTCCCACCGCACAGTTTTGTCTAGAACCATCGATCGTGACAGCAGTGACGGGGATGTTGCCGTGCGGCCCAATCACAGTTGCATGCATTGCGTGGCATGCGCATTTCTTCCGAACCCTCTCGAAGGGTGGGGAATATTCCCTGCCAGCGCTGCGTTTATGCTGCCACGCAGGGTCCTCTACGGGGGTAGGCAGGGGTTTCCCGCCTGTCATTGACGAGGACCCCGAGGCGCCAACCTTACGGGGTCCCCTTCGTTGCCCATTTGTGCACCCTCGTTCTCATTATTTTCATTCAGATTCCAGTGTAGGCCGCCTGGCTGGCGAAGCCATGGCGGAATTCAGCGGGACGCACTTCCTCTTCAAGAAAAAACCAGCTCGCCCATAGCGACTTACCGACGACGGGTGGTATACCCGTGAGCCAGCAGCGCCTCCAGTGCCACCTGAACCCCCTGCGCCCCCTGCTCCTCTTGCTCCTCCTGCACCTCCTGCTCCTCCTGCTCCTCCCGCACCTCCCGCTCCTCCATATCCGCCTGATATCGGTGCCAGTGCTCACCAACAGCCCGTGCTCCAGCTGTATTTACCAGCCACTTTCGACGAGTAGCTGTCTGAACCGGACACACCCAAGGCCCTTGATGTGTTCATCCAGGCTCCGCCGCCTGCATCACGGTGGGGACAGCCCGAAGCCTGCACGTGGGACGAGTCGGCTGTGGGCGCCGACGATGACGTGGCCGACGATAAACAAAACAGAGGCGACGGCGACGGTGTCGGCGACGGTGAAGCGGGCGACGAGGAGGACGTGTTCCCAGATCGTGGTGCAAGTGCCGAGGACGACGACGGTGTGGAGTCATGGTGGCGCGACGCACCACGCGAGAAGATGCCGATACCGACGTATCCGCCGATTAACAAAAAACGACCCCACCCCTCGTCCCAGAACCGAGATGCCCGCCCCCCCTCTCCCAGGCACAAGCCGTCTCAACATAAACGGTAGTCCTACACCTCCCAGGAGAAACTCAGGTGGCTCGTGCGGTTGGAGCTGGCGGCATCGATAAGCGAGGTCGCGCGGGAGTCCGGCATACACTGCAAATGCCTGACGAAGTGGAAAACCCAAGCAGAGGAGCTCAAGGCTTCACATGCCGCACGATGTCGACTTCATGGGCGCGGGAGGTCTTCTTGGTACAGACCCATGGAGTTAAAGGTGTACTCTCAACTCCTCGCCTGGCGACGCCGCGGTGTTGCAGTTTCAGTCGGCCGGCTCCAAGATTGGTCACGCGAAGTGATGAAGGTGTTGTTCCTGGAAGTCAAGTGGAAAGGGAGTCAGCGGTGGTCGGAGCGGTTCCGCAAGCGGTGGAACCTCAGCGTGCGCATGAAAACTAAGGTGGCGCAGAAAACGCAGGAGCGTAAGTGCCTTGTTTCCTGCTTACCTCGAGCAAATTCGCATGGTTTAAGAGTTGTTGCTCCTGCACTTCTTATCTTTATCTTGTAGCGGTACTCATCCTTCTTCCTATCTGTCCTTCCCTCCCCGTGCGCAGACGTGGCGACGCAGTGCAAATAATTTTGGCAGTTCGTCCGCGACGCACACAACGAGTACGCGATCGACAATCGATACATAATCAACGCCGACCAAACGCCCCTTTGGTTGGAGATGCCGGCCACTACCACTGTGGAGCAGACGGGCGTGAAGTCGGTGCCCATCCGCAGCGCTGGTTACCAGAAAGAAAGAGTCACCGTGATGCTGGCGTGCACGGCGACGGGCGAGAAGTTGAAGCCGTGGGTGTCAAAATTATATGCTATAGTCTGTTTAGGCTGTAGTGGGGTAGTTCATATAGGGTACAACATTTCTAGGTTTCCTACTTGTACCCACCTGCTTGCTAGTTTAGTCATTCATTCGTTCACTATTCTGACATGGTATTCTGAGCAGGTTCCCTAGTGGGAACGTTTTTTTAGGGCCCACCACGAATTTTTTTCCTGCCCAAAGCGCGCCTCGCGCCCTGCCCTAGTACGGCCCGTCGCGGCCCTGCCTTAGCTGGCCCGTCGCGGCCCAGCCTTCGTCGCCCGTCGCTGGCCCGTCCCGGCCCGTCCAGGCCCATCGCCGCCCGTCGCTGGCCCGAAGCCGCTCGTCGCGGCCCTGCTTTCGCCGCCCACTGCGGCCCTACCCTGCTGCCGCCCTGTCGCGGCCCTGCCTTTCGCTGCCCGTCGCTGGCCCGTCCCGGCCCGTCTCGGCCCGTCGCCGGCCCGTCCCGGCCCGTTGCCGCCCATCGCCGGCCCGTAGCCGTCCGTCGCTGGCCCGTCGCCGCTTGTCGCGGCCCTGCCTTTGCCGCCCTGTCGCGGCCCTGCCCTGCTGCCGCCCCAGTTGCGGCCCTGCATTCACCGCCCGTCGCGGCCCTGCCCTGCAGCCGCCCTGTCGCGGCCCTACCCTGCTGCCTCTCCAGTCGCGGCCCTGACCTAAACCGCCGGCAGCGGCCCTGCCCTGCACCCGCCCCTGGTAAGCACCCGCGCCGCCCTGCTGCGCCGCGCCGCCAGGGGCCGAGCCGTGTGTCAAACATTATATATGTTGTATTTGTGTAGGCTACAGTGGGTTAGCCTTTAGGGGGTACACAATTCTAGGGTTAGGTACTTGTACTCCCTTTTCCTTTCTAGTCCAACACTTCTTCTTTCTAACATTGTATTAAGAGCGTAGGTTTAGACCTAGGATCGCTCCTTAGGGCCCACCGTTCCGTTCGAAGCGCCCTCGAGCGCCTTTCTCCTAGTGCGCCCTCGTGCGCCTCGCTGTCTCCTACTGCCCGTGCGCAGCTCAGTAGAGCCGCACGCGGCCTTTTTATTCTCGCGTGCGTCGCCCCCTAGCAGCCCGCGCGCGGCGTTTCCTGCGAGCGCGCCGCCCGTTAGCCTCCCACGCTGCCACGCGCCGCCCACTAGCAGCCCGTCGACGGGCCCTTCTGGCCGCGCGTAGCCCGCTAACGACCGGCAGCCCCGCCCGTAGGCCGTGCCGCCGCCCTCTAGGCCGCCCACGTACTAGTCAGGCCCACGCAAGGCTACGGCCCGCCCGCTACAGCCGCCCGTGTGCACGCCCCCCCCCCCCCCCCCCGTCGCGCACTGCCCCGTAGCCCGGCCCGAGCCGAACCGCGCCGCCCGAACCAAGCCGCGCCGCCCGAACCGAGCCGCGCCGCCCGAACCGAGCCGCGCCGCCCGAACCGAGCCGCGCCGCCTAGGCAGAGCCGTGCCGCCCTACTGTTCCTACTACTGCAGTTCCTACTACTACTGTCACTGCAACTATGGCTAGTCCTTCTGTGCTAGCTTTCGATGCTGAGGGCCGCCCACTGAAGTTTGAGATCTGGCTCGATGACTTACACCTATTCCTCCAGCTCACTGCCAAGGAGGATATCTCACTGTACGATCACGCGCTAGGCCATGCTACTGCCCCTGCTGCTACAGCTGACAGTACTGCCCGCTCACAGTGGCAGACTCGTGACGCTCACGCTCGCTTCGCTATTCGCAATTCCCTGCCGGTAGATGAACGCGAGCACTTTGGCCAGCACAAAACTGCGCAGGCACTGTACACTGCTGTAGTTGCACGCTACTCCTCACCTGCCTCTGCTACACTAGGCCGTCTCTCGCTCCCCTACCTGTTCCCAGACCTGTCAGCTTTCTCCACAGTCTCTGACCTCATCACGCACCTCCGCACTAGTGAGGCCCGCTTCCGTGCTGCTATGCCCACTGAGTTTCTTGACAAGAACCCCCCCCCGCTCTGGCTCACTCTCTACCACCTAGTCACTCGCCTCCCTGACACTCTGCGTTCAGTCAGGGACCACTTCCTAGCTCGCTGCCCCACTGAGCTCACCATTGACCTCCTCGAGAAGGAACTGCTTGCAGCCGAGGCTAGCATAGTCGCTGTAGGTGCCTCTCGTGGCGACCCCCGCACCCCTTTCTTCGAGGGGTGTTCCCCTTCCCCCCTTCTCCCCTCTGTCGCCTCTGCTGCTGCTGTCGACCTAGTTGGTACTGAGCAGGTCGGAACTGCGTCCGCTCCGAGCTGGCGCCGCAGCGGCAAGGGCAAAGGGGGCAAGGGAGGTGGAGGTGACGGCGGGGGAGGCGGTGGTGGGGGTGGTGGCGGCGGTGGGGGTGGTGGCGGGGCTGGAGGGGCTAGTGGCGGCAGTGGGGGTGGTGGCGGCAGCGGCGGGGGAGGTGGCAGGGGCGGGGGCGGTGGTGGTGGCGGCGGTGGACGCGGAGGCGGCAGGGGCGGTGGTGGACGGGGTGGCAGCGGCGGAGGTGGTGGTCGTGGAGGCGCTGGCGGTGGCCAGAGCCAGCAGCCGACTCCGTCGCCCCAGGAGCTTCGTGAGTGGTACTCTCAGCACGGGGGGGGGGGGTGGACTTAGCTGCACGTACGTCATCCGCACAGGTGACCGCACTGGTCAGACGTGTGGGAGGGCGCACACCACGCAGCGCTGCTTCTCCCGCCTCGACGACGCTTGGCGTACTCAGTTCCCTGCTGCCACTGAGCTGCCCCGCTGGGCTGATCTGATGAAGAAAAACATTGATATCTATTCTCTAGACTTTGATGCTATTCTCACTGCCATGTATGTGTTGTCTACTAGTGGAGAGGGTGCTCAGTACCTGCGTGCTCCGCCCGACCCGGGCATTCGGACCAGTGAGGCTGCCGCTCTAGGTGCTAGTGCGTCTGTTGCCCTAGGTGCTGGTGAGGCTGCCGCTCCAGGTACTCCCGTGTCTCCTGCCCCAGGTACTGGTGAGGCTACTGCTCTAGGTGCTCGTGAGTCTGCGCCCCCTGGTACTGAGTCTACTGAGGCACTGCACACCTTCACACTGGACTCAGGTGCTTCTCGCTGTTTCTTTCGTGACCGCACTGCCCTTGAGCAGCTTGCTCGGCCAGTTGCTGTCTCCCTTGCTGACCCCTCTGGGGGTCCGGTCATTGCGACCTCCTCCACTGTCCTTCCTTGTCCTGCAGTTCCGTCGGGCACACTGTCAGGTCTCCACCTCCCCTCGTTCTCTACGAACTTGGTGGCGGGTTGTGCGCTCCAGGACGGGGGTGTCCACCAGTTCACCCCTGCCTACGAGCGCGTGACACACTGCACGTGTGCTCGGACGGGCCGTCACCTGGCTACCTTCACTCGGCAGCCGGGGTCGGACCTGTACACACTGACCACTGAGTCCCCTCAGGTAGCTGCGTCTGCATCTACTTCAGGTCAGCTATCTGCCCCCTGCTCGTGTCGCTCTCTAGCACACGAGACCGTCCTCTGGCACCACCGCCTTGGTCACCCGTCAGTGCAGCGCCTTCGTGCCATGCACAAACGGTACCTTGTCTCTGGTCTTCCCAGGGTTCTCCCTCCCCTCCCACCCTCGCCTGCTCCTCCCTGTCTTCCCTGTGTCGAGGGGCGGCAGCGCGCCGCTCCTCACTCCTCCTCGTTTCCCCCGACGACTGCTCCCTTGCAGACGCTCCACATGGACGTGTGGGGCCCAGCCCGCGTCCGTGGACAGGGTCAGGAGAGGTACTTCCTGATCGTTGTTGACGACTACTCGCGCTACACCACGGTCTTCCCCTTGCGCACCAAGGGTGAGGTCCCTGATGTCTTGATCCCTTGGATCCGCGCTTCTCGTCTCCAGCTCAGTGAGCGTTTCCACTCGGACTTTCCTGTCCTGCGTTTGCACTCTGACAGAGGTGGTGAGTTCTCCTCCGACCTCTTGGCAGCCTACTGTGCGGAGCACGGCATCCGCCAGTCGTTCACGCATCCGGCCTCTCCACAGCAGAATGGGGTTGCTGAGCGCCGCATTGGCTTGGTCATGGAGGTCGCTCGTACCTCCTTGATCCATGCGGCTGCCCCCCACTTTCTGTGGCCGTTTGCGGTCCGATACGCTGCGCATCAGCTCAACCTCTGGCCCCGTGTCTCCTTGCCGGAGACTTCCCCGACACTGCGTTGGACGGGAGAGGTTGGCGATGCGTCGCGTTTTCGGGTCTGGGGTTCTCGAGCTTTTGTTCGCGATACGTCCGCGGACAAGCTCTCCTCCCGCACTGTTCCTTGTGTCTTCCTTGGCTTTGTCCCGGATGCGTCTGGTTGGCAGTTTTACCACGCCACCTCGCGCCGTGTCCTGCCCTCTCAGGACGTCACTTTTGACGAGTCCGTGCCCTACTACCGCCTCTTCCCCTACCGCACTGCCCCGCTCCCCCCCCGCCTCTCTTCCTCGCGCCAGGTGCTGCTGTGGTAGACCCCCTCCCCCCTCAGGGTGCCGCTCCCTCAGGTGTGTCCCAGGTAGACCCGGTTGAGCCTGTCAAGGTAGCTGTCGACTCTCGTCCTGCTAGGGGTGCTGAGCCTGAGCGAGCGGAGCCTGAGCGTGCGGAGCCTGGGGGTGCGGAGCCTGGGGGTGCTGAGCCTGGGGGTACGGAGCCTGGGGGTGCGGAGTCTGGGGGTGCTGAGCCTGGGGGTGCGGAGCCTGCGGGTGCTGAGTCTGGGGGTGCTGAGCCTGGGTGTGCTACGTCTGAGGGTGCTGAGACTGAGCGTGCTTCACCTGGAGGAGCTCTCTCCTCACAGCAGCTACGAGAGTGGTACTTACAGTACTGCAGCCTCAGGAGGGGTGCTTCTGGAGCTAGGAGTGTTGCTGGAGCTGGTGCTAGTGCTTCCCCTCCTAGGCGGGAGCTGCCCTCTCCCCAGCGGCTCCGGGAGTGGTACGCTCGGCGCTGCAGTCTCCGGAGTGGTGCTCCTAGTGCCACGGACCCTGGTGCTGGAGGTGCTGCTGGTGCTGGAGGTGCTGCTGCTGGCGGTGCTGCTGGTGCTGGAGGTGCTGCTGCTGGCGGTGCTGCTGGTGCTGCTGGAGGTGCTGCTGGTGCTGGTGCTGCTGGAGCTGCTGGAGGTGCTGCTTCTACTGGAGGTGCTGCTGGTGCTGCTGACGCTGCTGGAGGTGCTGCTGGTGCTGGTGGTGCTGGTGGTGCTGCTGGAGCTGCTGGAGGTACTGCTACTACTGGAGGTGCTGCTGGTGCTGCTGGAGCTGCTGGAGGTGCTGCTGCTGCTGGCGGTACTGCTGGCGCTACTGGAGGTCCTGGGGGTGCTTGTACTGGAGGTACTGGAGCTGCTGGGACTGGGCCTGCTGAGGGGGTTGTTGCTGGAGGTGCTGAGCGGCCGCGACCGTACTACGTTCCGCTCCTTCAGCAGGTTCTTAGTCTCCCGCCCTCTACTGGTCCTTCTCCTCCCCTACTGAGTCCACCGCCTGTCCAGTCGCAGTCACAGTTACAGCCAGCCTCTCCACTGCCTGGTCCTTCTCCTTACGCTGAGCCGACGGGAGGTCTTACGGAGCGTCGTGAGCCTGAGTCTCGTCCTCCGTCGCCTGAGTCTCGTCCAGCATCGCCTGAGTCGCGTCCAGAGTCACCTGTCCGTGCTGTCCGCGCTGGTCGTCGTGCTCCGCGTGAGCGACCTCCTCCTGTCCCTGGCACTCACTATATGACTCTGCGTCCTTCCACTGCTCCACAGCGTGTCCCTCTGCCGTCTCCTCCTGCGTCCTCTCTTCCTGCTCTTGCTGACCCGGAGTCTGACTCTCTTCGTGCTGCCAGTCCTACTGTCACGCGTCTCCTTGCCACTGTTGTCACTGACCCTTCCTTCGAGTCCTCTGCTGCGTCTGCTCTAGTCGCTGAGCTTGTTGACTTTGCTGCCGCCTGTCGTCTAGACTACGCCGCTAGCCTTGTTGCTGAGTCTGAGTCTGTCTGTCCTCCGTCCGTCGGGGGTGAGTGTGCTCTTGGCACGGACGTCCTTGAGGACAAACAGGAGGAGTTTGAGTGCTTTGCCGCTGCTTTGCCTCATCTCGTGTCCATGCTAGTTGCCCCTGAGGGAGACCCGGATGCACCAGACATCCCGACCCCACGCTCCTACGCAGAGGCGATGGAGGGTCTCTACTCCTCTCAGTGGCAGACAGCCATGGACACAGAGATGGCTTCCTGGAAATCCACAGGCACCTACGTCGACGAGGTTCCCCCACCTGGGGCGAACATCGTCAGTGGCATGTGGATTTTCAGGGTGAAGCGGCCGCCGGGTTCTCCGCCTGTCTTCAAGGCGCGTTACGTTGCACGAGGCTTCAGTCAGCGAGAGGGAGTTGAATTCTTCCAGACCTTCTCCCCGACCCCGAAGATGACCACTCTTCGGGTTCTGCTGCACGTCGCCGCTCAGCGTGACTACGAGCTCCACTCTCTTGACTTCAGCACTGCGTTCCTACAGGGCAGCCTGCACGAGGAGATCTGGCTGCGCCGCCCACCTGGCTTCACTGGGTCGTTCCCTCCTGGTACCCAGTGGAGCCTCCGGCGGCCAGTCTACGGTCTCCACCAGGCACCCTGTGAGTGGCACGACACACTGAGGACTACGCTTGCGGCTCTTGGGTTTGCTCCTTCTACTGCTGACCCGTCGCTGTTTCTACGCACCGACACCACTCTGCCGCCGTTCTACGTTCTCGTGTACGTCGACGACTTGGTCTTTGCTACTGCTGACACTGAGGCACTCGCCCACGTGAAGTCGGAGCTGCAGAAGAGACACACGTGCACAGACCTGGGTGAGCTGACAAGCTATCTTGGCTTGCGGATCACCCGGGACAGAGCACAGCGCACCATCACCTTGACTCAGTCACACATGGTGCAGCAGGTCCTTCAGCGCTTCGGCTTCACGTACTCCTCGCCTCAGCCCACTCCTCTGCCTACCGGTCACTCGCTCTCAGCTCTGCCTTCGGATGAGTCCGTAGAGCCGAGTGGCCCGTATCCAGAGCTTGTTGGCTGCCTCATGTACCTGATGACCTGCACTCGACCTGACCTTGCATACCCTCTTAGCATCCTAGCACGCTATGTCGCTCCTGGCCGTCACCGGAAGGAGCACATGGATGCCGCTAAGAGGGTGTTGCGTTACCTGTGCAGTACGTCGGGCATGGGGCTTGTGCTTGGAGGACGGCGCGACGTTGTCCTCACTGGACACTCAGACGCTTCTTGGGCTGACGACCAGGCTACGCAGCGGTCGTCTCAGGGTTACACCTTCAGTCTTGGCTCTGGCTCTGTTTCCTGGCGTTCTACACGCTCTTCTTCTGTTCTCAGCTCCTGTTGTGAGGCTGAGATCTACGCCACAGCCATGGCGGCCCAGGAGCTACGCTGGCTCACCTACCTGCTGACCGACCTCGGAGAGCGGCCTCGTTCTCCTCCAGTGCTGTACGTCGACAACAAGGCAGCCATTGCCTTGTGTGAGGAGCACAGACTGGAGCACAGAACGAAGCACATCGCTCTGCGCTACTTCCTAGCGCGAGAGCTGCAGCAGAGGGGTCAGCTTCGTCTCTCGTACGTGGCCACTCGGGCCAACACTGCTGATGTGTTCACCAAGGCACTTCAGCCTTGTGATCATCAGCGTTTCTGTACTGTTCTAGGCCTTGTGCCTACTCTCCCTCACTTGCTCACTTCTTGACTCTGCTTGTACTATGATCTCTATATATATACTTGCATGCTTACACTTGCTAGGTTGTGATCACTGTACCTCTTGTTCTATTATCAAACTGCATGTGAACTGGTCTTGTGACCATTTGCTTGTGCTCGGAATATGTGTGGTATCCTTGAGATCCACCCTGAGCTTGTCTTGCTTTGCTTTGCTTTGACTGGTCTTGTGACCGCTTGCTCTCCCCCACTTAGCCTATGGGGGTGTGTCAAACATTATATATGTTGTATTTGTGTAGGCTACAGTGGGTTAGCCTTTAGGGGGTACACAATTCTAGGGTTAGGTACTTGTACTCCCTTTTCCTTTCTAGTCCAACACTTCTTCTTTCTAACACCGTGCCGCCCAGCCGAGCCGCGCCGCCCAGCCGAGCCGCGTTGCCCTGCCGAGCCGCGCCGCCCTGCCGAGCCGCGCCGCCCTACCGAGCCGCGCCGCCCTACTGAGCCGCATTGCCCTGCCTGCGCTGCTCCTGCTGCTACTGCTGCTTCTGCTGCCACTGCTGCTACTGCTGCTCCTGCTGCCACTGCCGCTATGGCTAGCCCTACTGTTCTTACCTTTGATGCTGAGGGGCGTGCAGTTGACTTTGACATGTGGGTTGACGACCTGCAGCTCTTTCTTCAGTGTGACTCTAGGGACGGGGTATCCCTTTTCGATCACACGTCCGGTGTCTCTACTGCACCTGCTACCACTACTGACAGTACTGTTCGCTCGCAGTGGACCACTCGTGACGCTGTTGCTCACCTTGCTGTTCGCAGTCACCTGCCGTCTGTTGAGCGCGCGCACTTTGGCCAGTACAAGACTGCTCAGTCTTTGTACGACGCTGTAGTAGCGTGCTACTCCTCCCCTTCCACTGCTGCCCTCAGCCGCCTCATGCTGCCGTACCTGTTCCCTGACCTTGCCGCTTTTGCCATAGTCGCTGACCTCATTACTCACCTCCGCACTAGTGACGCCCGCTACCGAGCTGCGCTTCCCACTGAGTTCTGTGCCAAGAACCCCCCCCCCATGTACATCACCCTTTACTACCTAGTCACCTGCCTCCCTGGCTCCCTTGCTTCAGTCAGGGACCACTTTCTCTCCCTTTGCCCCACCGAGCTCACTGTCGACCTGCTAGAGGAGCGCCTCACTGCAGCTGAGAAGAGTATCTTAGCTGTAGGTGCTTCTCGCGGCGACCCTCGCGCCCCTTTCTTTGAGGGGTGTTCCCCTGTCCCCCTTCTCCCCTCTGTTGCTTTAGCTGCTGCTCTCAACCTCGTTGGCACTGAGGAGGTCGGGGCTGCGTCTGCTCCTAGTGGGAGGCGCCGCAACAGCAAGGGCAAGGGGGGCAAGGGTGGTGGAGGGGACGGTGGGGGCGGCGGTGGAGGCGGTGGAGGAGGCGGAGGGGGTGGCGGTGGAGGTGGGGGTGGTGGCGGGAGTGGGGGCTTCGGTGGCGGCGGTGGGGGTGGTGGAGGCAGCGGCAGCGGCGGTGGAGGCAGCGGCAGCGGTAGTGGAGGTGGCGGCAGCGGTGGTGCTGGTCGCGGTGGAGCCGCGCAGCGTGGAGGCTTTGGTGGTAGCCAATGCCAGCAGCAGCCGCGTTCCCGTGAGACCCTGTCGGCCCAGCAGCTTCGTGAGTGGTACGCTGGGCGTGGGAGGTCTGGGGGTGCTGGTCCCTGCACTTACGTTCTTCGCACCGGCGGGCGCCGTGGGGAGATGTGCGGGCTGCCACACACTGCGCAGCGCTGCTTCGGTCGCCTGACTGACGCCTGGCGCGCCCAGTTTCCTGACGCTGTTGAGCTCCCGCGCTGGGGTGATCTGCTTAAGCAGAACGTTGCTATCTTTGATCTTGATTTCGATGCTATCCTTGCTACCATGTATGCTGCGACTGATAGTGCTGAGGGTGACTGTTACCTGTGTGTTCCGCCCGACCCGGGCATTGACGCTCCTGGAAAGGTGCTAGTGAGTCTGCTGCTCCAGGTACTAGTGAGTCTGCTACTCCAGGTACTAGTGAGTCTGCTGCTCCAGGTGCTGGTGAGTCTGCTCTCTCTGGTACTGCACCTACTGAGGCCTTGCACACTTTCACACTTGACTCTGGTGCTTCGCGCTCCTTCTTTTGCGACAGCACCACACTCACGCCGCTCAGTCGGCCTGTCGCAGTCTCCCTGGCTGACCCCTCTGAGGCCCCAGTCCTTGCGCACTCTTCCACGGTTCTACCGTGTCCAGCAGCCCCGTCGGGCTTGCTGTCGGGACTCCACCTCCACTCGTTCTCTACGAACTTGGTGAGTGGAGCTGACCTCCAGGATGCGTGGGTTGACCAGTTCACCCTTGGAGGTCAGCGTGTGACCCACTGCACTTGCTCTCGGACGGGCCGCCACCTGGCCACGTTCACCCGTCGGCCTGGCTCGAGTCTGTATACACTGACTACTGCGTCTCCTCCGGTTACTGCGTTTGGTCAGGTAGCCGCGTCTGGTCAGGTGTTTTCTGCTGCGTCCAGGTCTAG
This sequence comes from Closterium sp. Naga37s-1, assembly GCA_947471745.1. NCBI lineage: Eukaryota > Viridiplantae > Streptophyta > Zygnematophyceae > Desmidiales > Closteriaceae > Closterium > Closterium sp. Naga37s-1. Next base: position 688,460 of record CANJKZ010000293.1, read on the forward strand.
TCCAGCGTCGGCCCCCTGCTCGTGTCGTCCTCTGTCACACGAGACTCTCCTTTGGCACCACCGCCTTGGTCACCCCTCCCTGCCTCGTCTTCGAGGTATGGCCTCCCGTACCCTTGTCTCTGGTCTTCCCCGGTCCCTCCCAACCCTTCCTCTGGGGCCTGCCCCTACCTGTGTTCCTTGTGTCGAGGGCCGGCAGCTCGCCGCTTCTCACTCCTCCGAGTTCCCTCCGACAGAGGCTCCTCTGCAGACTCTTCACATAGATGTGTGGGCCCCAGCCCGCGTCCGTGGACAGGGTCACGAGCGTTACTTCCTGCTGGTCGTTGACGACTACTCGCGTTACACCACAGTCTTCCCCTTGCGCAGCAAGGGTGAGGTCACTGAGGTGTTGATCGACTGGATCCGCGGTGCCCGTCGCCAGCTCAGCGAGAGTTTCGGCTCGGACCTTCCTATTCTGCGTCTGCACTCAGACAAAGGTGGTGAGTTTTCCTCCGACCTTCTGAGGGCCTTCTGTCGTGCGGAGGGCATCCGCCAGACGTTCACGCTTCCGGCCTCCCCACAGCAAAATGGGATTGCTGAGCGCTGCATTGGCATGGTCATGGATGTTGCTCGTACGTCCATGATCCATGCGGTTGCTCCCCATTTTCCGTGGACGTTCGCAGTTCAGTACGCTGCGCATCAGATCAACCTTCAGCCTCGTGTCTCCTTGCCGAAGACCACACCTACTCTGCGTGGACGGGGAAGGTTGGCGATGTGTCTGGGGATCTCGAGCTTTTGTCCGTGATGCTTCCGCAGACAAGCTGTCCTCCCGTGCCGTTCCCTGCGTCTTCCTTGGCTTCCCCCCTTACGCCCCTGGGTGGCGGTTTTACCACCCCACCTCGCGTCGTGTTCTGTCCTCTCAGGACGTCACGTTTGACGAGTCGGTATCTTACTACCGTCTCTTTCCCTACCGCACTGCCCTCCCCCCCCCCCCCCCCCCCCCCCCCCCCCCCCCCCCCCCGCCACTCTTCCTAGCACCAGGTGTTCCTCCGGTAGACCCCCTCCCCCCTCAGGGTCCTGCCCCCTCAGGTGTGTCCCAGGTAGACGCAGTCGAGCCTGACGAGGTAGCTATCGACTCTGGTGCTGCTAGGGGTGCTGAGCATCTGGGTGCGGGGCCTGGGGGTACTGAGCCTGGGGTTGCTGAGTCTGAGGGTGCGGAGCCTTGGGGTGCTGAGCCTGAGCGTGTGGAGCCTGGGGGTGCTGAGTCTGGGGGTGCTGAGCCTGGGGGTGCTGAGCTTGAGGGTGCTGAGCCTGGGGGTGCTGAGTCTGGGTGTGCTGAGCCTGAGCGTGCTGAGTCTGGAGGTCCTTCGGGTGTCCCGTTGCGGCATGAGCCCCTCTCTCCGCAGCAGCTTCGTGAGTGGTACACTCGGCGCTGTCGCCGTGCTGCTGGAGCTACTGGGCCTGCTGCTGGAGGTGCTTCTGGAGCTGGAGCTGCTGGAGGTGCTGCTGGTGCTGGAGGTGCTTCTGGAGCTGCTGGAGGTGCTACTGGTGCTGGAGCTGCTGGAGCCGCTGGTCCTGGAGGTGCTGGCACTGTTGGAGTTCCTGCTGGTGTTGGAGCCGCTGGAGGTGCTGGAGCAGCTGGTCCTGGAGGTGCTCGTACTGAAGGTACTGGAGCTGCTGGGGCTGGTGGTGCTGCAGGAGTTGGAGATGCAGGTGCTGGAGCTGTTGCTACTGGAGGTGCTGCTGGAGCTGGAGCTGTTGGAGGTCCTGGAGCTGGTGGTGCTGTGGGAGTTGTAGCTGGAGATCCTGGAGCTGAGGGTACTGGTGCTGTCTCTGCTGTTTCTGGAGGCGCTGCGCGGCCGCGGCCGTACTACGTTCCGCTCCTTCAGCAGGTTCTTGGTCTCCTGCCTTCTACTGGTCGTACTCCTCCTTTACCGAGTCCACCGCCTGTCCAGTCACCGTCGCAGTTACAGCCAGCCTCTCCACTGCCTGGTCCTTCTCCTTACTATGGACTGATTGGAGGTCTTACGGAGCGTCGTGAGCCTGAGTCTCGTCCTGCGTCGCCTGAGTCTCGCCCTGTTCGCACTGGTCGTCGTGTTCCGCGTCAGCGTCCTCCTCCTGTCCCCGGCACTCACTCTATGACTCTGCGTCCTTCCACTGCTCCGCAGCGTGTCCCTCTGCCGTCTCCTCCGGCGTCCGCTCTTCCTGCACTTGCAGACCTGGAGTCTGACTCCCTTCGTACTACTAGTCCCACTGTCACGCGTCTCCTGGCCACTGTTGTCACTGACCTTCCTTTGAGTCCACTGCTGCGTCTGCCTTAGTTGCTGAGCTTGTCGACTTTGCTGCTCACTGTCGTCTAGACTACGCCGCTAGTCTTGTTGCTGAGTCTGAGTCTGTGTCTGTCTATCCTCCGTCCGTCGGGGGTGAGTGTGCTCTTGGCACGGATGTCCTTGAGGACAGACAGGAGGAGTTTGAGTGCTTTGCCGCTGCTTTACCTCATCTCGTATCCATGCTGCTTGCCCCTGAGGGAGACCCGGATGCACCAGACATCCCGACCCTGCGCTCTTACGCAGAGGCGATAGAGGGTCCTTACTCCTCTCAGTGGCAGGCAGCCATGGATGCCGAGATGGCATCCTAAAAGTCCGCAGGCACCTACGTCGACGAGGTTCCCCCGCCTGGGGCGAACATCGTCAGTGGCATGTGGATTTTCAGGGTGAAGCGGCCGCCGGGTTCTCCGCTTGTCTTCAAGGCGCGTTACGTTGCACGAGGCTTCAGTCAGCGACAGGGAGTTGACTTCTTCCAGACCTTCTCCCCTACCCCGAAGATGACCACTCTTCGGGTGCTGCTGCACGTCGCCGCTCAGCGTGACTACGAGCTACACTCGCTTAACTTCAGCACAGCCTTCCTACAGGGTAGCCCACACGAGGAGATCTGGCTGCGCCGCCCACCTAGCTTCACTGGGTTGTTTCCTGCTGGTACCCAGTGGAGCCTCCGGCGGCCAGTCTACGGTCTCCGCCAGGCACCCCGTAAGTGGCACGACACACTGAGGACGACTCTTGCTGCTCTTGGTTTTGCTCCTTCCACTGCTGACCCGTCGCTGTTTCTACGCACCGACGCCACTCTGCCGCCGTTCTACGTTCTCGTGTATGTAGACGACTTGGTCTTTGCTACTGCTGACACTGAGGCACTCGCCCACGTGAAGTCGGAGCTGCAGAAGAGACATACGTGCACAGACTTGGGTGAACTGACAAGCTATCTTGGCTTGCGGATCACCCGGGACAGAGCACAGCGCACCATTACCTAGACTCAGTCACACATGGTGCAGCAAGTCCTTCAGCGCTTCGGCTTCACGTACTCCTTACCACAGTCCACTCCTCTGCCTACCGGTCACTCGCTCTCAGCTCCACCTTCGGACGAGTCCGTAGAGCCGAGTGGCCCGTATCCAGAGCTTGTGGGCTGCCTCATGTACCTGATGACTTGCACACGACCTGACCTCGCGTACCCTCTCAGCCTTCTGGATCGCTATGTGGCTCCCGGCAGGCACCAAAAGGTGCACTGGGATGCTGCGAAGAGGGTGTTGCGATACGTGTGCAGTACGTCGGGCATGGGGCTCGTGCTTGGAGGACGGGCTCGAGTTGTCCTCACTGGTCACGCAGACGCTTCCTGGGTTGACGACTTGGCTACGCAGTAGTCGTCACAGGGTTACACCTTCAGCCTTGGCTCCGGTTCTGTCTCTTGGCGGTCTACCCGCTCGTCTTCTGTTCTCAGCTCCAGTTGTGAGGCTGAGATCTACGCTGGGGCCATGGCTGCACAGGAGCTTCGCTGGCTCACCTACCTGCTGACCGACTTGGGAGAGGCGCCTCGTTCTCCTCTAGTTCTGTACGTCGACAACAAGGCAATGCTTGCCTTGTGTCAGGAGCACAGACTGGAGCACAGAACGAAGCACATTGCTCTGCACTACTTCCTTGCTCGAGAGTTGCAGTAGCGTGGCCAGCTTCGTCTTGCTTACGTGGCCTCTCGGGCTAACACTGCTGATGTTTTCACCAAGGCACTTCAGCCTTGTGATCATCAGCGCTTCTGTACTGTTCTAGGCCTTGTACCTACTGTGCCTCACTTGCTTACTTCTTGACTCTGCTTGTTCTGTGATCTCTATTTATATACGTGCATGCTTACACTTGCTAGGTTGTGATCACTGTATTGCTTGTTCTCCTTTATATAACTCTGCATGTGAACTGGCCTTGTGGCCATCTGCTTGTGCTCAGAATGTGTGGTGACTTTGTGATCCACCCTGAGCTTGCTTTGCCTTTCTTGACCGGTCTTGTGACCTCTTGTTCTCCCCCACTTTGCCTATTGGGGTGTGTCAAACTTATATGCTATAGTCTGTTTAGGCTGTAGTGGGGTAGTTCATATAGGGTACAACATTTCTAGGTTTCCTACTTGTACCCACCTGCTTGCTAGTTCAGTCATTCATTCGTTTACTATTCTGACAGTGGGTGTTTTTCAAGCGCAAGAGACTGCCTAAGGGTGACTTCCCGGACGGTAAGCACATGTTCTTGTGCGTGCTTTGGACGTAAAAAAAAAAATGGGGACTAACCACCGCTTGCTTGTGTGTAGATGTCGTGGTTGGCTGCCAAGAGAACGGGTGGATGGAGACCACGGGCGTCATCCAGTGGCTCGATGAGGGCGTGGTGCCGTTTGTGAAACCGAAATTCGGTGTGCAGAGTCGGAGCGCCATGCGAGTACTCGACTCCTACCGTGGTCACCGTACCAAGGAAGTCAAGGCGAGATTCGCGGCGCTCAACATCGTGCCGGCGGTCATCCCGGCGGAATGCACGGCAGACATGCAGCCGCTCGATGTGTCGGTGAACAAGAGCTTCAAAGCAAGTGTTCGCCAGCAGTACCAGTCCTGGTTTGAGGCGGACGGCATGAACATTCTGACACCTGCAGGTGAGCGAGGACATGTCCTCCCGTCTCCCCTTCGTGTGCTTGTCTGCCTGCTTGTGGACTAATGTGTTCCCCACTCCCTTTCATGTGGTGCAGGGAACATCAAGAAACCACCCCCGGCGGTGGTGCTCAAGTGGATTTCATGGGCGTGGAAGGCCGTGCCCGCCGACCTGATTAAGAAAGCCTTCCTCACGTGCGGCATCAGCAATGCCCTTGACGGGAGCGAAGACCATATGGTGATGGCGCACCGGAGATGCCAGCTGAGCCACAAGGTAGAGGTAGACGACGACATCCAAGCAGACGGGTTCTGGGGCAACAACGCCACGGAGCCTGAATCGGACGTGGAGGAAGTGGAGGTCTAAGGCTAGACTAGGCAAGATGGTGTTTAGGCTAGGACAATAGTCACCCTATTGTATGTGAAACTTTTAGCTAGTGCAAAATTACAACTAATGAAGGCTAGCCTTGCTTTAGCTCTAACAATAATGACAATATTCATCAAGTATATTTTTTTTTACTGCAAGGGTGCGCTTATAATAAGTAACGATTTTTTAAGGGGTGCGCTTCTAATTGAGGATCGGCCATAAGCGCATTGCTCCATATATAAGCGCATGCGCTTATAATAGGCCTGCGGTTATATCCGGGGCGATACGGTAGCTAGCAGTGCAATTATATAGGAATAACACATTCTGACATCCCCCCTTAATTGCATGCTAGTCCAGCTAGTGTAGGGGCTCATCTCGAAGCACAGACGTCACCGCGCCAATAGCTGGGCCCACCACCGGGTACGGTGGAATGCTCGCCTGCGGGTGTGCACAACGAGGAACGACGGCACCGAGATACGACGGATAGAGAATAGACAAGGAAAACAGTACATGCAAATGCCTCTCTTTCTCTCTCATCCCCCATTAACCTCTCTCCTTCCCCCCCAGGAAGAGGGAAGGGAGGGACGGGCTGCTGGTGGTTCACACCCGCCACCCCCATATCTCCCCCTCCCCCTCCCTTCGACGGAAGCCGCGGAAGGGAGGGCGGGGGGGGGAGGGGGGGGGGGGGGGGGGGGGGGGGGGGGGGGGGGGGGCGGCGTAAGCTGCTGCCGGCGCTGGCGCCGTCATTCCCGCAGGCGCAGGCGTTGGTGCTGGCAGTGGCGCAGGCGGTGGCGCTGGCACTGGTCGCAGGGGCTGGCGCTGGCGGATCGCAGGGCGACGGGGGGCCGCGGGGCGACGAAAGGGGGGGGGGGGGGACGCGGACGACGGGAAGGGGGGGCGCCGCGGCGACGGGAATCGGGGCACCGCAGAGGTGGAACACGGGGCGCCGCGGCAATGGGAATCAGGGGCGCTGCGGCGACGGGAATCGGGCATCGTGGCGATGGGAAGTGGGGCGCCGCGGCGCCCAGAAATGCAGCAGGCGCGACGGGAAGACGAACGAGGCCAGCGGAGCGCGCTACGAGTTGTGCGACGGGCTGCTCGACGGGGCGCGCCATGGCAAAGATGTAAAAACATATTTGTATGTTCCTAGTTCTGCTAGGCTACAGTGAGGTGCTCAGTATAGGGTACAACCCCAGTTAGGGTTTCATACTTGTATCTCCCTATTGCTAGTCACTCGTCATTCCTGCACAGATTATTCTGACATGGTTTCAGAGCAGGAAACCTGTTAAGTTTTTAGGGCCCATCGATAGTTCCGCTCGTTCCTGCCTGAAGCGCCCTTGCGCTGTCCTGCCCTGCTCGTACAGTGCCGCGTTGCCCTGCTGCCACACGCGCTGCCTGCACTAGCGCGCTCCCCTGCTGCAGCCCGCGCGTCGCGCCTCACTGCTGCCCGCGCGTCGCGCCCTGCAGCCCACACGTCGCGCCCTGCTGCAGCCTGCGCGTCGCGCCCTGCTGCCCTGCCCAGCGCGCGCTGCCCTGCCGCGGCCCGCGCCCAGCTGCCCTGCAGCCCGTGCATCGCGCTGCCCTGCCCTTAGGCCCGCGCGCCCTGCTCTGCAGCCCACGAGCCGTGCTGCCCTGCCCTTAGGCCCACGCACCGCCCTGCCCTTAGGCCCACGCACCGCCCTGCCCTGTAGCCCAGCGCGTTGCGCCCTGCTGCCCTGCGCGTTGCACCCTGCTGCAGCCCGCGCGTCGCACCCTGCTGCCCCGCGCGTCGCGCCCTGCTGCAGCCCGCGCGTCGCACCCTGCTGCCCCGGGCGTCGCGACCTGCTGCAGCCCGCGCATCGCACCCTGCTGCAGCCCAGCGCGTCACGCCCTGCTGCCCTGCCCAGTGCGCGCCCAGCTGCCCTACAGCCCGTGCATCGCGCTGCCCTGCATCCTGCGCGCTGCACTGCCCTGCCCTTAGGCCCGTGCGCCCTGCACTGCAGCCCGCGAGCCGCGCTGCCCTGCCCTTAGGCCCGCGCGCCGCCCTGCCCTGCAGCCCGCGCACCCTACTGGCCTTCACAGCCACAGCGACCGCCGCTACTTCTACAACTGCAGCTACAGCAGTTGCTACCCACGCCCTTGCGCCGCTGCTACTGACTGCTTGTCATGGCCACTCTCACGGTTGTAACAGTGTATAGGGGTGGACAGAAGCAGCCACTGCCTCACCTGGACACTCTATCACCACAGTAGATTTGTGAGTGGGTTGTTCAGCGAGCCCGTGCTGGTGGTGGAGGTTTTGGTTTTATGTATACTGGACAGCGGCGGCAGCGGCGTCAGCAGGAGACCTTCTCCCCGCAGCGGCTTTGCGACTGTGTTTCTCAGCGAGGCGTCCCTGGTTGTGTAGAGGCTGGTGCTCTAGGTGCTAGGGAGTCTGCTGTAGCTCTAGGTGTTAGTGAGTCTGCTGCTGCTCTAGGTGCTAGTGCATCTACCGCCACTGGTCCTGCCTTAGCTGAGGCCTTGCACACTTTCACACTTGTCTTAGGCGCGTCACGTTGCTTCTTTCGTGATTGCACCACAGTCACATTGCTCACTGCAACTGTCCCAGTCTCTCTGGCTGACCCCACTGGGGGCCCAATCGTAGCACGTGCCTCCACCGTTCTCTCGTGTCCGGCGGCCCCTTCCGACTCGCTTGCAGGTCTCCACCTCCCTCGTTCACTGCGAACATGGTGAGTAATGCTGTCCTCCAGGACCAGTTTGTCACTGTGACTACTCTTGGGGGTGAGTTTGTGGCGATCTGTATGGAATCACGCACTGGCGCCCACCTCGCCACGTTCACTCGGAGACCCGGGTCTGGCCTGTACACACTGACCACTGCGTCTGCACAGGTAGCTGCGTCAGGTCCGGTAGCTGCGTCGAGTCAGGTGGCTGCGTCAGGTCCTGTGACTGCGTCGGGCTAGTTAGCTGCGTCTTGCTCGTGCAGAGTACTCATGCACCAGACTCAGCTACGGCACCACCGACTTGGTCACCCTTCTCAGCAGCGTCTGCACAGCATGCACTCCCATCTCCTTGTCTCTGGCCTCCCCAGGTCCCTCCCCCCCCTACCGCGCTCGCTTGCCCCGCCGTGCCTTCCTTGCGTCGAGGGGCGGCAGGGCGCTGCTCCTCACTCCTCCGAGTTTCCTCCGACCACCGCTCCTCTGCAGACTCTCCACATGGACATGTGGGGCCCAGCCCACGTCAGTGGGACGGATCAGGAGCGCTAATTCCTGCTGGTCATTGACGACTACTTGCACTACGCCACGGTCTTCCCCTTGCGCAGCAAGGCGGGCGTCACTAGTGTTTTGATTCCCTGGATATGTGCTGCTCGTCACCAACTACGCGAGCGGTTTAGGCGGGACCTTCCAGTCCTGCGTCTGTACTCTGACAGGGGCGGTGAGTTCTCTTCTGGCCTCCTTGCGGAGTTCTGTCGAGACCAGGGCATCCGCCATACGTTCACGCTTCCCACCTCTCCACAGCAGAATGTGATTGCAGAGCGCCGCATTGGCTTGGTGATGGAGGTTGCTCGCACCTCCATCATCCATGCGGTTGCTCTCCATTTTTTGTGGCCGTTTGCGGTCCGATACGCCGCACATCAGCTCAATCTTTGGCCCCGTGTCTCTTTGCCAGAGACCTCGCCCACACTCCGTTGGACGGGAGAGGTTGGCGATGAGTCGGCGTTTCGGGTCTGGGGCGCGCTCTCCCTTGTTCGCAATACCACCGCAAGCAAGCTCTCTCCTCGTACTGTTCGCTGCGACTTCCTGGGCTTCCCCACCGACGCCCTGCCGTGGCAGTTTTACCACCCTCGATCGCGTCACGTGTTCTCCTCCTAGGACGTCACCTTTGACGAGTCGGTCTGTTTCTACAGGCTACAACTGCACGCGTCCCACCCGGTCCCCCTAGCACCTCTCTTCCTGGTACCAGTCCCCCCCTGGCACCTGGCTTCACTGGGTCGTTTCCTGCAGGTACCCAATGGAGCCTCCGGCGGCCAATCTACAGTCTCCGTCAGGCGCCCCGCGAGTGGCACGATACACTGAGACGACACTTGTGGCTCTTGGGTTTGCTCCTTCCTCTGTTGACCCGTCGTTGTTTCTACGCACCGACACTACCCTGCCGTCGTTCTACATTCTTGTGTACGTCGACGACTTGGTTTTTGCTACTGCTGACACTGAGGCGCTGGCCCTAGTGAAGGTGGAGCTGCAGGAGAGACACACCTGCACTGACCTGGGTGAGCTGCGTAGCTATCTTGGCTTGCAGATCACACGGGACAGAGCACGGCGCACCATCACCCCGACTCAGTCACACATGGTGCACCAGGTCCTTCAGCACTTTGGCTTCCGATACTCCTCGCCACAGCCCACTCCTCTGCCTACTGGCCATTCGCTCTCAGCTCCACCTTCGGACGAGTCCGTAGAGCCGACTGGTCCGTATCCAGAGCTTGTGGGTTGCCTCATGTACCTGATGACATGCACACGACCTGACCTCGCGTACTCTCTCAGCCTCCTGGCTCACTACGTGGCTCCCGGTAGACACCGAAAGGTGCATTGGGATGTTGCGAAGAGGGTACTGCGTTACTTGTGCAGTACATCGGGCATGGGACTTGCGCTTGGAGGACGGGGTTCAGTGGTACTCACAGGACACTCCGACTCTTCTTGGGCCGACGACCGGGCGACTCAGCGTTCGTCACAGGGTTACACCTTCAGTCTTGGCTCTGGTTCTGTCTCGTGGAGGTCCACTCATTCTTCTTCTGTGCTTGGTTCCAGCTGTGAGGCCGAGATCTACGCTGGGGCTATGGCTGCACAGGAGCTACGCTGGCTTACCTACATGCTGGCCGACTTGGGGGAGCGGCCTCGTTCTCCTCCAGTTCTGTACATCGACAACAAGGCCATGCTTGCCATGTGTCGGGAGCAGAGACTGGAGCACAGAACGAAGCACATTGCTCTTCGCTACTTTCTTGCTCGAGAGCTGCAACAGCGTGGTTAGCTTTGCCTTTCTTACGTGGCCTCTTGGGTCAACACTGCTGATGTCTTCACCAAGGCCCTCGGGTCTGGTGATCTTCAGCGTTTTTGCACTGCTCTTGGGCTTCTGCCTGTTCTACCTCACTTGCTTGTCTCTTGATCTTGCACTTTTTTTATACTGATATCTATATTTATACCTGCATGTTTACTCTTGCTAGGTTGTGATCGATGTAGTGCCTTGCTATTATCACTCTGCATGTGAACTGGCCTTGTGGCCACTTGCTTGTGCTGAGAATAAGTGGTGATCTTAAGATCCACCCTGGGCTTTGCATTGCTTTGTTCTCTTGCCTGAATGGTCTTGTTACCGTTTGTTGTGATGGGTGTCCCTCACTTTGCCTAAGGGGGTGTGTCAAAACATATTTGTATGTTCCTAGTTCTGCTAGGCTACAGTGAGGTGCTCAGTATAGGGTACAACCCCAGTTAGGGTTTCATACTTGTATCTCCTTGTTGCTAGTCACTCATCATTCCTGCACAAATTATTATGACAGAAGACTAACAGTGGGGCCAGGATCGAACGTGCTCTGAAACCATGTGAAGATAGTAGCTTACGAGGCTAGGGTTTCGGGAAGAGAGAGTTGGCCAAGAGAAGAGGGTTGCAATAACGTTAGGAGTACAAGTTATACGAAAGGGGAGGTGGTGAAGGGAGGTAGTTCACCTAACGACAAGATAGGGTGATGTCAGAATCCCAACCACTAGACCATTGGGATAAAAGGGCTTGTTTGTGTAGCGGGTGAGTGCGCCCATAACCCCCCAGGCGAACGCGCTTGTAACCCCCCTAGGATCAATCGGGCATCCACAGTGCAGATCTACTGACACCCCCCCACACTGGGAGGCCCAGGACTGAGCACAGCGGCAACGGCCTACATGTGCATACACCGGGATTCGAACCCGAGACCGCTCTGATACCATGTCAGAATCCCAACCACTAGACCATTGGGATAAAAGGGCTTGTTTGTGTAGCGGGTGAGTGCGCCCATAACCCCCCAGGCGAACGCGCCTGTAACCCCCCTAGGATCAATCAGGCATCCACAGTGCAGATCTACTGACAGGTGATACTTCACTACTAGCTAGCAATGCAATTATATAAGAATAATACATTCTGACAATTACGTGATCAACCAAGTGTTGCAGTTACTGTAGTAAGCGGAATGTTGGCACTTCAATGCTCAGGAAATTGCTATAAAAATATGTGCTGTAGAGGGATTGTGTGATGTATGTCAGAACATTATGTTTCTCTAGTCTGCAGTGGGGTACTCTGTAGTGAGTACAACCCTATTAGGGTTTGTTATATGTATCCAACTGCTTGCTAGTGCAATCATTCCTTTCTCACTTATTTCTCTCGTCAATCTTTCTCACATGGTATCAGAGCATATATCGATCCTTCCTAAGGGCCCACCACGACTACACTAATTTTTTTTTCCTACCCGAGGCGCGAGTCGCGCCTGCGCTTAACGATCCTTAGCGGCCCGTTAGGCCCCCGTCGCGTCCCCTTTCGTGGCCCGTTAGGCCCCTTCGCGGCCCCCCCTTCGCGGCCCATTAGGCCCGTCGCGGCCCCTTTCGCGGCCCCTTAGGCCCCCGTCGCGGCCCCTTCGCGGCCCGTTAGGCCCCTTCGCGGCCCGTTAGGCCCCCTTCGCGGCCCGTTAGGCCCGTCGCGGCCTCTTTCGCGGCCCGTCGCGGCCCCCGTCGCGGCCCCTTCGCGGCCCGTTAGGCCCCTTCGCGGCCCCCTTTACGACCCGTCGCGGCCCCCTTCGCGGCCCGTTAGGCCCGTCGCGGCCCCCTTTTTCTCGGCCCGTTAGGCCTCCGTCGCGGCCCCTTCGCGGCCAGTTAGGCCCCTTCGCGGCCCCCTTCACGACCTGTAGCGGCCCCTTCGCGGCCCTTTAGGCCCGTCGCGGCCCCTTCGCGGCCTGTCCCGGACCTGCCCCGACCCTGTCGCGGCCCCGTCCCGGACCTGCCCCGGTCCCGGACCTGCCCCGACCCTGTCGCGGCCCCGTCCCGGACCTGCCCCGACCCCGGCCCTGTCCCGACCCTGTCGCGGCCCCTCGTCGCGGCCCACCGTCGAGGCCCCCTGTCGCAGGCCCCCGTCGCGGCCCCCCCCGTATCGGCCCCGTCGCCCGGCGCCGCCCCATGTCCCGAGCCTGTCACGGCCCTGCCCCGACCCTGTCGCGGCCCTATCGCGGCCCTGCCCCTGCCATGCCCCGACCCTGCCCAGGCCCCGCCCCCCTCGTGCCTGCACCGGCGCACCGGGGGCCCGCGCACCGCCCCCCCCCCCCTTTCCCGTCGCCTTACGTGGCGACCTGGGGGCGGCCGCGCGCGCCCCCCCCCCCCCCAGGTCGCCTCGTAAGGCGACGGGAGGGGCGACCTGGGGGGGGCCGCATGCTGCCCCCCCCCCCCCCCCCTCCTCCCTCCCCCCCCCCTCAGGTCGCCTCACCAGGCGACGGGAGGGGCGACCTGGGGGGGGCTGCGCGTCGGAGCAGCCGCCCCTGGTGCAGCCGCCCCTGGAGCAGCTGCCCCTGGACCCGGAGCAGCCGCCCCTGGCCCATGGAGCAGCCGCCCCTGGAGCAGCCGCCCCTGGTGCAGCCGCCCCTGGAGCAGCCGCCCCTGGACCTGGAGCAGCCGCCCCTGGAGCAGCCGCCCCTGGAGCAGCCGCCCCTGGTGCAGCCGCTCCTGGACCTCAGCAGCCGCCCCTGGCCCCTGGAGCAGCCGCCCCTGGACCCCCTCCTCTCCGCCCTTTTCTCCTCTCCCTCCCCCTGCTGCGGGTGCAGCAGTGGGGGGGAGGGGATCTGCCATCCCCCTGGAGCGGATGCGGCAGTGGGGGGAGGGGACCTGCAGCACCTGCCTGCCCCCCCCCCCCCCCCGCCCCCCCCCCCCCCCCCGCCCCCCCCCCCCCGCCCCTTCTCCTACCTCCCCCCTGCTGCGGGTGCAGCAGTGGGGGGGAGGGGCTCTGCGGCACCAGCCCCCCCCCCCCCCCCCCCCCCCCCTCCTCTCCGCCCTTTTCTCCTCTCCCTCGGGTGCAGCAGTGGGGGGGAGGGGATCTGCCATCCCCCTGGAGCGGATGCGGCAGTGGGGGGAGGGGACCTGCAGCACCTGCCTGCCCCCCCCCCCATCTCTCTGCTGCGGGTGCAGCAGTGGGGGAGGGTATGGGGGTGGCGGGTGTGGCCGACCCGCCAGCCCTGCTGCGCCCCGCGCGCCCTGCTGCCCTGTGCGCCCCGTGCGCCCTGCTGCCCTGCTGCCCTGTGCGCCCCGCGCGCCCTGCAGCCCTGTGCGCCCCGCGCGCCCTGCTGCCCTGCTGCCCTGTGCGCCCCGTGCGCCCTGCTGCCCTCTGCACGCGCCATGCACAGCACCCCCCCCCCCCCTCTTCTCCTCCATCCCCTGCTGCAGGTGCAGCAGTGGGGGAGGGTATGGGGGTGGCGGGTGTGTGGCATCCCCTGCTCCTCCTCCTACTCCGTCTCCCACTACTGCAGCTGCCGCTGAGGGGGGTGGGTGTGTGTGAGTCGACGGAGTGGTGCTAGGGGGTGGAGTGTGAGTGAACCTAGGGGTGCAGCAGGGGGTGTGTGAATGGGGGGTGCGGCAGTAGAGGGAGGTTGGGTGGAGGTAGCCGTCGTGTTGCTAGCAGTGCCAGTAGTCCGGAGGTGCGCTTCCGGTAGCCCAGTGATGCCGCTGCGCCAGTCGCCCGTGGGTCCGTTGCTCCTGCCGCTCGTCTTAGCCGCGGAGCCAGTTACTCCTGTAGTCCGGAGGTGCGCCTCCGGTAGCCACAGTGCACGCCGCTCCTGTTGCCCGTGTGTCTGCAGCTTCCGCCGTTGCCTCCTCTCTCCTCTCCTATTAGTCCAGCCTCCTCCTCCTCACTTGCCCTCTGTGATAGCCTCTAGCTTTGCTTATTTATTGTGAACTTTAAACTGTTACTTCTTGTACTTGTGCTCAGAATGTGTGGTGACATTGTGATCCACCCTGAGCTTGCTTTGCCTTGCTTCTTGTGCTGATCATACCCCACTTTGACTATGGGGGTGTGTCAGAACATTATGTTTCTCTAGTCTGTAGTGGGGTACTCTGTAGTGAGTACAACCCTGTTAGGGTTTGTTATATGTATCCAACTGCTTGCTAGTGCAATCATTCCTTTCTCACTTATTTCTCTCGTCAATCTTTCTCACAATGTATTTTGTAAATGATGAGACTCGGAGAAACATTGTCTGGGCAACCAGATGGTTTTGCCCTGAGAAGCGCACCAGTTTGTGCTCAACCATCATTCCTAGCATGTATAAGTGAGTGTTCTGTTTCTTGGTCGTGGTGGTTGTTCTGGGACAAACTGTAGCGTGTCCTGCTGAATTGCACGTTGACGCAGTTTCTGTGTCTTAGCACTTGCGCTGACCCAAATATTGACTGCGTTGCAGATATTCAATGCCCCCAGCTCTAGAATCCCGATTCATACATCAGCTCGTGCACAGCTCTTCCAAGCTCCAACTAGAACTCACACCTAGTTTTCCTATCACCCACAGCCATGGCTGTCGCCAGGCTTTTCCTTGCGTGCATTCTCCTCCTCGCAGCCACTTCCGCCTTGGCGCAGCGTGGTCCGCCTGGCGGAAGCCGTCCCGGCGGCCAGGGGCCCGGGGGGCCGCACGGAGGCCCTGGAGGGTCCAGTGGGCCCGGTGGCGCATCTGGCGGGCCTCCGGGGCCGCCTGGCGGGGAGCCGCACGGTCCTCCACTTAACCTGACAGCCATCGGGAATCTGACGGCCGACGTTGGCGCGTGATTGGCCAACTGCTCCGCGGATCAGGAAATCTTCGTCGGCCGCTTCCACCTCGCCATTTTCAAGTAAGCGATTATTTTCCCACACCATCACAAAGTTCCCGGTTTTTTTGGTTTGTGTGCGCAGGGGTTCGGGTCCAACTTTCAGGCACAAACACCCTCAAATCCCCGACTGAAATTTCGGACTCTGAAATTCGCCCACGTTTCGCCTGTGAAATTTCACGGGAGCAAATCAGGTGGTTTTCAGCGAGAATCCTCGCTGTTCATTCCTTCTGAACGCAGCTCGAAGTGAAATTTTTTATTTTCGCGCCTCGACTCTCAATTTTTGTTGGATTGTGTGCTTCCGATACATGATTCGACTCTGTATAAATCTGGTTCTGGGCCAGGGTGTATTTGTTGTCAAGATTGTTATGCGAAAACTGTCAGTAGAGCTGCACTGTGAGATCCCCGATCGATCCTAGGGGGGGTTACAGGCGCGTTTGCCTGGGGGGTTATGGGCGCACTGACCCGCTACTGAAACAAGCCCTTTTATCCCAGTGGTCTAGTGGTTGGGATTCTGACATGGTATCAGAGCGGTCTCGGGTTCGAATCCCGGTGTATGCACATGTAGGCCGTTGCCACTGTGCTCAGTCCTGGGCCTCCCAGTGTGGGGGGGTGTCAGTAGAGCTGCACTGTGAGATCCCCGATCGATCCTAGGGGGGGTTACAGGCGCGTTTGCCTGGGGGGTTATGGGCGCACTCTGACCCGCTACTGAAACAAGCCCTTTTATCCCAGTGGTCTAGTGGTTGGGATTCTGACAAAAACACATCTTAATAGATATGTATACCGTAGATATGTTACACATGATACGGTACAATGTACTTGCATATTTTCCAAATTCTCATGCTATAATGCTCCCCATAATCTAAGATTTAAAATAGGGGCTTCGCCCAATTTATTTAAATAAATGCGTTGAGGTTTAGGCCTATGCGACTCCTGTTAGATAGTAGCGAGAATGATGAGAGAATGATTTACTAGGAAGCAAGGAAGGGTACAAGTACAATGTCGAGAGAGATTGTGTACCCCCTAAGGCTAAACCCACTATAGCCTAGATAACTGTAAACACATAAACACATATGTTTGACACACCCCCATAGGCGAAGTGGGGGATAGCAAGAGCAAGCAATGGTCACAAGACCAGTCAAGAGAAGAAGCAAAGCAAAGTAAGCTCAGGGTGGATCACAAAGTCACCACACAGTCCGAGCACAAGCAAAGGGCCACAAGGCCGTTCACATGCAGAGTTATATAAAGAGAACAAACAATACAGTGATCATACTCTAGCAAGTGCAAGCATGCAGGTATATATATATATCACAGTACAGGCAGAGTCAGGCAGTAAGTAAGTGAGGAAAAGTAGTCACAAGGCCTAACACAGTAACAAAGCGCTGATGATCACCAGGCGGAAGTGCCTTGGTGAAGACATCAGCAGTGTTGGCCCGAGTGGCCACGTACGCAAGGCGAAGCTGACCACGCTGCTGCAACTCTTGAGCAAGGAAGTATCGCAGAGCGATGTGCTTCGTTCTGTGCTCCAGGCTGTGCTCCTGACACAAGGCTATCATGGCCTTGTTGTCTACGTACAGGACTGTCAAACATAATAGTTTAGGGGCCTAGGGTTTGACCTAGGCGAGAGTGACGAGAGGAAAAGTGCAAGCCAAAAAAGGGTTCAATAGTAGAGGGCATACAAGATATAGGCAAGGAATTAGGCAAATGGTACACCACCTAGCAGGAAACTAAGATAACTACACTAGGCTACTATAGGCATTTATATGAACGTATACAAATACATTTCAACAAGGACTGGAGGTGAACGAGGCTGCTCTCCCAAGTCGGTCAGCAAGTAGGTGAGCCAGCGTAGCTCCTGAGCAGCCATGGCTCCGGCGTAGATCTCAGCCTCACAACTGGAGCTGAGAACTGAAGACGAGCGGGTAGACCGCCAAGAAACCGAGCCGGAACCAAGGCTGAAGGTGTAACCCTGTGACTACCGCTGCGTAGCTGAGTCGTCAACCCAGGAGGCATCTGCGTGACCAGTGAGGACAACTGGACCCCGTCCTCCAAGCACAAGCCCCATGCCCGACGTACTGCAGAGGTAACGCAGTACCCTCTTTGCAGCATCCCAGTGCACCTTTCGGTGCCTACCGGGAGCCACGTAGCAAGCCAGAAGGTTGAGAGGGTACGCGAGGTCAGGTCGTGTGCAAGTCATCAGGTACATGAGGCAACCCACAAGCTCTGGGTACGGACCACTAGGCTCTGCAGATTCGTCCGAAGGTGGAGCTGAGAGCGAGTGGCTGGTAGACAGAGGAGTGAGCTGTGGCGAGGAGTACTGGAAGCCGAAGCGCTGAAGGACCTGGTGCACCATGTGTGACTGAGCCAGTGTGATGGGGCGCCGTGCTCTGTCCCGGGTGATCTGCAGGCCAAGATAGCTGCGCAGTTCACCCAGGTCAGTGCAGGTATGTCTCTTCTGCAGCTCGGACTTCACAAGGTCAGTGCCTCAGTGTCAGCCGTGGCAAAGACGAGGTCGTCGACGTACACTAGGACGTAGAATGGCGGCAGCGAGGTGTCGGTGCGTAGAAACAGCGACGGGTCTGCTGTAGAAGGAGCAAACCCAAGAGCCGCAAGTGTAGTCCTGAGTGTGTCGTGCCACTCGCGAGGCGCCTGGTGGAGATCGTAGACTGGCCGACGGAGGCTCCACTGGGTACCTGTAGGAAACGACCCAGAGAAACCAGGTGGTCGGCGCAGCCAGATCTCCTCGTGCAGGCTGCCCTGCAGGAAGGCTGTACTGAAGTCCAGGGAGTGTAACTCGTAGTCACGCTGAGCAGCTACGTGCAGCAACACCCGAAGAGTAGTCATCTTCGGGGTGGGGGAGAAGGTCTGGAAGTAGTCAACTCCCTTTCGCTGGCTGAAACCTCGAGCAACGTAACGCGCCTTGAAGGCAGGTGGAGAACCCGGCGGCCGCTTCACCATGAAGATCCACATGCCATCGACTATGTTCACCCCAGGTGGGGGAACCTCGTCGACGTAAGTGCCTGTGGACTTCCAGGATGCCATCTCGGCATCCATTGCTGCCTGCCATTGAGAGGAGTAAGGACCCGTAATCGCCTCTGCGTAAGAGCGCGGGGTCGGGAAGTCAGGAGCATCCGGGTCTCCCTCAGGGGCAAGCAGCAAGGAGGCGAAACGAGGTACAGCAACTGCAAGACACTCAAAGTCCTCCTGCCTGTCCTCAAGGACGTCCGTGCCAAGAGCACACTCACCCCCGACGGACGGAGGACTGGCAGGGACTGACTCAGCAACTAGAGCAGAGGCGTAGTCGAGGCGGCAGGCAGCAGCAAATTCAAGCAGCTCAGCAACGAGAGCAGAAGCAGCAGTAGACTCAAAAGACGGGTCAGTGACAGCAGCGGTAAAGGAGACGAGCGACAGTGGGACTGGCAGCACGCGCGCGGTCAGACTCAGGGTTAGGGACCTCAGGAAGAGAGGACTCAGGAGGAGCAGGCAGGAACACGCAGTGGAACAGAGGAAGGACGGAGTGCCATAGTGTGCGTGCCTGGGACAGGAGGAGGACGCGAACGAGGAGCGCGACAAGCAGTGCGAACAGGCGAGACAGGACGAGACGCAGGCTCACGACGCTCTGTAAGACCTCCAAACTGCTCAGAGTAAGGAGAGGGAACAGGCAGTGGTGAGGCTGGCTGTAACGGCGGCTGCGACTGGTCAGGCGGTGGACACAGGAAGGGAGGAGAACGACTAGTAGAAGATGGGACACCAAGAACCTGCTGAAGGAGGGGAATGAAGTACGGGCGCGGCCGTACAGTGCCTCCAGCACCTCCAGCTCCAGGGTCAACAGCTCCAGCTCCTGCAGCTCCAGCGCCTCCTGCGCCAGGGCCTCCAACTCCAGCGACACCAGCTCCAGCGCCTCCGGCGCCAGCTGCTCCAGGCTCCGTAGGGTCTGTAGCTTCAGTAGTAACAGCAGCACCTCCAGCTCCAGCGTCTCCAGGCTCGCCAGCTTTGGGAGCTCCACTCCGAACAAGCCACTCACGCAGCTGCTGCGAGGACAGTCGCGGTGAAGCACCAGCAAGATCTCCAAACGAAGCAGCACCCCGAGGCTCAGCACCCCCAGACTCCGCACCCTCCGACTCAGCACCCCCAGGCTCCGCACCCTCCGACTCAGCACCCCCAGGCTCAACACCCTCAGGCTTAGAACCCTCAGACCCAGCACCCTCAGACCCCGCACCCCCCGGTTCCGCACCCCCAGACGCAGCACCCCCAGACGCAGTACCTGGATCAGCACCTGAGACGACCGCTACCTGAACAGGCACAGGACCAGGGAGAGGGTCGACCTGAGACACTCCCGAGGGAGCAGGACCGTGGGGCTAGAGGGGGTCTACCGGAGGTGGACCGGGAGCAAGGAAGAGCGGCGGGGGCGGGGGAGGGGCAGAGCGGTAGGAGAAGAGACGGTAGAAGGGAACCGACTCGTCGAACGTGACAAAGTGAGAAGGGAGGACACGGCGCAAGGTGGGGTTGTAAAACTGCCAGCCAGGCGCGTCAGGGACAAAGCCAAGGAAGACGCAGGGAATGGCGCGGGCGGAGAGCTTGTCCGCGGACGTATCGCGAACAAAGGCACGAGAACCCCAGACCCGGAACACCGTGTTAAAGTAGTAGGCGAGAATGATTGACTTGGAAAAAGGGAAGGGGTACAAGTAGAATGTCGAGAGAAATCTGTACCCCCTAAGGCTAAACCCACTATAGCCTAGACAACTATCAACACATAAACTAAGCCTAGATATAACTAAGCATATGTGTTTGACACACCCCCATAGGCGAAGTGGGGGATAGTAAGAACAAGCAATGGTCACAAGATCTGTCAAGAGAAGAAGCAAAGCAAAGCAAGCTCAGGGTGGATCACAAAGTCACCACACAGTCCGAGCACAAGCAAAGGGCCATTTCACATGCAGAGTTATATAAAGAGAACAAACAATACAGTAATCATACCCTAACAAGTGCAAGCATGCAGGTATATAGATAGATCACAATACAGGCAGAGTCAGGCAGTAAGTAAGTGAGGCAAAGTAGGCACAAGGCCTAACACAGTAACAAAGGGCTGATGGTCACCAGGCAGAAGTGCCTTGGTGAAGACATCAGAAGTGTTGGCCCGAGTGGCCAAGTACGCTAGACGAAGCTGACCACGCTGCTGCAACTCTCGAGCAAGGAAGTATCCCAGAGCAATGTGCTTCATTCTGTGCTCCAGTCTGTGCTCCTGACACAAGGCTATCATGGCCTTGTTGTCTACGTACAGGACTGGAGGCGAACAAGGCTGCTCTCCCAAGTCGGTCAGCAAGTAGGTGAGCCAGCGTAGCTCCTGAGCAGCCATGGCTCCGACGTAGATCTCAGCCTCACAGCTGGAGCTGAGAACTGAAGACGAGCGGGTAGACCGCCAAGAAACCGAGCCGGACCCAAGGCTGAAGGTGTAACCTTGCGACGACTGCTGCGTAGCTGAGTCGTCAACCCAGGAGGCATCTGCGTGACCAGTGAGGACAACAGGACCCCGTCCTCCAAGCACAAGCCCCATGCCCGACGTACTGCACAAGTAACGCAGTACCCTCTTCGCAGCATCCCAGTGCACCTTTCGGTGCCTACCGGGAGCCATATAGCGAGCCAGAAGGCTGAGAGGGTACGTGAGGTCAGGTCGAGTGCAAGTCATCGGGTACATGAGGCAACCCACAAGCTCTGGGTACGGACCACTCGGCTCTACGGACTCGTCCGAAGGTGGAGCTGAGAGCGAGTGGCTGGTAGACAGAGGAGTGAGCTGTGGCGAGGAGTACTGGAAGCCGAAGCGCTGAAGGACCTGGTGCACCATGTGTGACTAAGTCAGTGTGATGGTGCGCCGTGCTCTGTCCCGGGTGATCTGCAAGCCAAGGTAGCTGCGCAGTTCACCCAGGTCCGTGCAGGTATGTCTCTTCTGCAGCTCGGACTTCACAAGGTCAGTGCCTCAGTGTCAGCCGTGGCAAAGACGAGGTCGTCGACATACACTAGGACGTACAAGGGCGGCAGCGAGGTGTCGGTGCGCAGAAACAGCGACGGGTCTGCTGTAGAAGGAACAAACACAAGAGCCGCAAGTGTAGTCCTGAGTGTGTCGTGCCACTCGCGAGGCGCCTGGCGGAGACCGTAGACTGGCCGGCGGAGGCTCCACTGGGTACCTGTAGGAAACGACCCAGTGAAACCAGGTGGTCGGCGCAGCCAGATCTCCTCGTGCAGGCTGCCCTGCAGGAAACAGTACTGAAGTCCAGGGAGTGTAACTCGTAGTCACGCTGAGCAGCTACGTGCAGCAACACCCGAAGAGTAGTCATCTTCGGGGTGGGGGAGAAGGTCTGGAAGTAGTCAACTCCCTGTCGCTGACTGAAACCTCGAGCAACGTAGCGCGCCTTGAAGGCAGGCGGAGAACCCGGCGGCCGCTTCACCCTGAAGATCCACATGCCATCGACTATGTTCACCCCAGGTGGGGGAACCTTGTCGACGTAAGTGCCTGTGGAATTCCAGGATGCCATCTCGGCATCCATTGCTGCCTGCCATTGAGAGGAGTAAGGACCCGTAATCGCCTCTGCGTAAGAGCGCGGGGTCGGGATGTCAGGAGCATCCGGGTCTCCCTCAGGGGCAAGCAGCAAGGAGGCGAAATGAGGTACAGCAGCTGCAAGACACTCAAAGTCCTCCTGCCTGTCCTCAAGGACGTCCGTGCCAAGAGCACACTCAGCCCCGACGGACGGAGGACTGGCAGGCACAGACTCAGCAACCA
Source organism: Closterium sp. Naga37s-1 (assembly GCA_947471745.1). Taxonomy (NCBI): domain Eukaryota; kingdom Viridiplantae; phylum Streptophyta; class Zygnematophyceae; order Desmidiales; family Closteriaceae; genus Closterium; species Closterium sp. Naga37s-1. The sequence goes on from CANJKZ010000293.1 coordinate 710,329, forward strand.
GAGCAGAGGCGTAGTCGAGACGGCAGGCAGCAGCAAAGTCAAGTAGCTCAGAAACGAGAGCAGAAGCAGCAGCAGACTCAAAGGACGGGTCAGTGACAGCAGTGGCAAGGAGACGAGCGACAGTGGGACTGGCAGCACACGCTCGATCAGACTCAGGGTCAGGGACCGCAGGAAGAGAGGACTCAGGAGGGGCAGGCAGAGGAACACGCAGTGGAACAGAGGAAGGACGGAGTGCCATGGTGTGTGTGCCTGGGACAGGAGGAGGACGCGAACGAGGAGCACGACGAGCTGTGCGAACAGGCGAGACAGGACGAGACGCAGGCTCACGACGCTCTGTAAGACCTCCGGACTGCTCAGCGTAAGGAGAGGGAACAGGCAGTGGCGAGGCTGGCTGTAACGGCGGCTGTGACTGGTCAGGCGGTGGACAGAGGAAGGGAGGAGGAAGACCAGTAGAAAATGGGACACCAAGAACCTGCTGAAGCAGGGGAACGAAGTACGGGCGCGGCCGCACAGTGCCTCTTGCACCTCCAGCGCCAGGGTCAACAGCTCCAGCTCCTGCACCTCCAGCGCCTCCTGCGCCAGGGCCTCCAACTCTAGCTACTCCAGCTCCAGCGCCTCCAGCGCCAGCTGCTCCAGGCTCCGTAGGGTCTCCAACTCCAGTAGTAACAGCAGCACCTCCAGCTCCAGCGTCTCCAGGCTCGCCAGCTCCGGGAGCCCCACTCCGACGGTGTGCGCGCTGAACAAGCCACTCACGCAGCTGCTGCGAGGACAGTCGCGGTGAAGCACCAGCAGGACCTCCAGACAAAGCAGCACCCCAAGACTCAGCACCCCCAGACTCCGCACCCTCCGACTCAGCACCCTCAGGCTCCGCACCCTCCGACTCAGCACCCCCAGGCTCAACACCGTCAGGCTCAGCACCCCCAGACCCAGCACCCTCAGACCGCGCACCCCCTGGCTCCGCACCCCCAGACGCAGCACCCCCAGATGCAGCACCCCCAGACGCAGCACCTGGAGCAGCACCTGAGACGACAGCTACCTGAACAGGCGCAGTACCAGGGAGAGGGTCTACCTGAGACACTCCCGAGGGAGCAGGACCCTGGGGCGGGAGGGGGTCTACCGGAGGCGGACCGGGAGTAAGGAAGAGCGGCGGTGGCGGGGAAGGGGCAGAGCGGTAGGGGAAGAGACGGTAGAAGGGAACCGACTCGTCGAACGTGACGTCCTGAGAAGGGAGGACACGGCGCGAGGTGGGGTGGTAAAACTGCCAGCCAGGCGCATCAGGGACAAAGCCAAGGAAGACGCAAAGAATAGCGCGGGCGGTGAGCTTGTCCGCTGATGTATCGCGAACAAAGGCACGAGAACCCCAGACCCGGAACACCGACGCATCGCCAACCTTCCCCGTCCAACGCAGTGTGGGCGAGGTCTCCGGCAAGGAGACACGGGGCCAAAGGTTGAGCTGATGCGCAGCGTACCGGACCGCAAACGGCCACAGAAAATGGGGAGCGGCCGCATGAATCATGGAGGTACGAGCGACCTCCATGACTAAGCCAATGTGGCGCTCAGCAATCCCATTTTGCTGAGGGGAGTCCGGAAGCGTGAACGATTGGGTGATGCCCTCCCCACGACAAAAGTCCCGCAAGAGGTCGGAGGAGAACTCACCACCTCTGTCAGAGTGCAGACGCAGGACAGGAAGGTCCTGGCCGAAACGCTCACGCAGCTGGAGACGGACTGTGCGGATCCAAGGGATCAAGACAGCAGAGACTTCACCCTTGCCGCGCAAGCGCCGGGCGCTGGGCAGGTACGGGGCCGGGCGCTGGGCGGGTACGGGGCCGGGCGCTGGGCTAGGTACGGGGCCGGGCGCGGGGCGAAGGACGGGGCCAGGTGCAGGCTTGGTACGGGCCGGGTGCGGGCTAGGTACGGGGCCAGGCGCGGGCGAGGTACGGGCCGGGCGACGGGCTAGGAACGGGCCGGGCGCAGGCAGGAGACGGGGCCGGGCGCGGGCTAGGTACGGGCCGGGTGACGGGCTAGAAACTGGCCGGGCGCGGGCGACGAAGTCGACGGGGCCAACGGGGCCGAGGCGACGGGCTAGGTACGGGCCGAGCGCGGGCGACGAAGTCGACGGGGCCAACGGGGCCGAGGCGACGGGCTAGGTACGGGCCGGGCGACGGGCTAGGTACGGGCCGGGCGACGGGCTAGGTACGGGCCGGGCGACGGGCTAGGTACGGGCCGGGCGCGGGCGACGAAGTCGACGGGGCCAGCGGGGCCGAGGCGACGGGCTAGGTACTGGCCGGGCGACGGGCTAGGTACGGGCCGGGCGCTGGCAGGAGACGGGGCCGGGCGCGGGCTAGGAAGTCGACGGGGCCAGCGGGGCCGAGGCGACGGGGCCAAGGGGCCGAGCCTAGGGGCTAGGGGCGACGCGAAGGGGCGACGGGCCGGGGCCTAGGCTAGCAGGGCAGTAGGTGGTGGGCCCATTAACATTAGGTCCTAGGACTAATTGCTCTTAATACCATGTTAAAGTAGTAGGCGAGAATGATTAACTAGGAAAAAGGGAAGGGGTACAAGTAGAATGTCGAGAGAAATCTGTACCCCCTAAGGCTAAACCCACTATAGCCTAGACAACTATAAACACATAAACTAAGCCTAGATATAACTAAGCATATGTGTTTGACATACCGACGCTTCGCCAACCGTCCCCGTCCAACGCAGTGTGGGCAAGGTCTCCGGCAAGGAGACACGGGGCCAAAGGTTGAGCTGATGCGCAGCGTACCGGACCGCAAACGGCTACAGAAAATGGGGAGCAGCCGCATGGATCATGGAGGTACGAGCGACCTCCATGACTAAGCCAATGCAGCGCTCAGCAATCCCATTTTGCTGAGGGGAGTCTGGAAGCGTGAACGACTGGGTGATACCCTCCCCACGACAAAAGTCCCGCAAGAGGTCGGAGGAGAACTCACCACCTCTGTCAGAGTGCAGACGCAGGACAGGAAGGTCCTGGCCGAACCGCTCGCACAGCTGGAGACGGACTGTGCGGATCCAAGGGATCAAGACATCAGCGACCTGACCCTTGCTGCGCAAGGGGAAGACTGTGGTGTACCGCGTGTAGTCGTCAACGACCAGTAGAAAGTAGCGCTCGCGGCCCTGTCCACTGACGCGGGCTGGGCCCCACACGTCCATGTGGAGGGTCTGCAGGGGAGCAGTCGTTGGGGGAAACGAGGAGGAGTGAGGAGCGGTGCGCTGCCGCTCCTCGACGCAAGGAAGACAGGGCGGGGCAGGCGAGGGCGGTAAGGGAGGCAGAGACCTGGGGAGACCAGAGACAAGAGGCGACACAAGCAAGAGGCGGCTACCTGACCTGACGCGGACACCTGAGTAGACGCAGCGACCTGAGGAGGCTCAGTAGCCAGTGTGTACAGACTTGACCCTGGCTGACGAGTGAACGTAGCCAGGTGACGCCCCGTCCGTGTGCACGTGCAGGTCGACACACGCTGACCCCCCGGAGTGGTGGTAGTGACCATCGCATCCTGAAGGGCAGCGGTACTCACCAAGTTCGTAGAGAACGAGGGGAGGTGAAGACCTGATAGTGAGCCGGACGGAACCGCCGGACACGGAAGGACAGTGGAGGAACTGGCCACGACCGGGCCCCCAGAGGGGTCAGCCAGTCTGATTGGAACAGGTGCATGAAGAGGGGTGAGAGTGGTGCTGTCACGAAAGAAACAGCGCGAGGCGCCGGAGTCCAACGTGAAACTGTGCAAGGCCTCAGCAGGCGCAGTACCAGGGGGAGTACAAGACGCACTAGCACCTAGAGCAGCAGCGGCTATGCCTGGGTCAGGCGGCACACACTGGTAACAGTCACCCTCAGCACTAAAAGACAAAGCATACATGGCAGAGATAATAACATCAAAGTCTAGGTCAAAAATAGCAACTCCTGACTGAAGCAACTGCGCCCAGCGAGGGCGCTCGATGTCATCACCAAACTCAGTACGCCAGGCGTCGTCAAGGCGGGCAAAGCAGCGGCGCTCGGTGTGAAACCTCCCGCATGTCCGGCCCGCACGGGCACCCGTGCGAATGACATACGGGCAGGTCTCACTACCCTCACCCGCCCCACGCTGAACCAACCACTCACGGAGCTGCTGAGGCGTCTGGGTCTCGCTCCGACGCAGCTGTTGCTGGCCCCGACCACCACCAGGGCCTCAACGCTGAGGTCCAGACCGACCACCACTGGTCCCACCGCCTCCACTGCCGCCACTCCCTTCGCTGCCTCCACCGCCGCCACCAGAGCCTCCACCGCCGCCACCGGTCCCACCGCCGCCACCACCTCCACCGCCTCCACCTCCTCTACCGCTGCCCCCACTACCGCTCCCATTGCCACCTCCACCACCACGGCTGCCTCCTCCACTACCCCGTCCACCCTTGCCCTTGCTGTTGCGGCGCTTCGCACTAGTCGAAGCAGCACCAACGTCCTCAGGAACAGAGACGTCTGCAGCAGCAACAGAGGCGAAGGAGGAGGAAAGGGGGGAGGGGGAGCACCCCTCGAAGAAGGGTGAGCGCGGAGTGCCACAAGCAGCACCTACAGCAACTGCACTAGTCTCAGCTGCGAGGAGATGCTGCTCGAGGAGGGCAACAGTGAGGGAGGTGGGGTCGAGGGTGAGGGGCCAAACAAGGGGCCGGGGGGGCCTAGGGGGCCGAGGGGCCAAACACACGGGGCCGAGGGGCGGGGAAGAGGGGCCAAACACGGGGCCGGGCGCAGGGGTAGGTACGGGGCCGGGCGCTGGGCAGGTACGGGGCCGGGCGCTGGGCTCTGTATTGGGGCCGAGGGGCCGAGGGGCCAAACAAGGGGCCGGGGGGGGCCGAGGGGCCAAGGGGCCAAACAAGGGTCCGGGGGGCCTAGGGGCCGAGGGGCCAATCAGGGGGCCGGGGGGCCTAGGGGGGGGCCGAGGGGCCAAACACGGGGCTGGGCGCAGGGCTAGGTACGGGGCCGGGCACGGGCTAGGTACGGGGCCGGGCGCGGGCTAGGTACGGGGCCGGGCGCTGGGCTCTGTAGTGGGGCCGAGGGGCCAAACAAGGGGCCGGGGGGCCGAGGGGCCGAGGGGCCAAACAAGGGGCCGGGGGGCCAAACAAGGGGCCGGGGGGCCTAGGGGGGGCCGAGGGGCCAAACACACGGGGCCGAGGGGCAGGGCCGAGGGGCCAGACAAGGGGCCGTGCGCAGGGCTCTGAGTTGGGGCCGAGGGGCCTAGGGGCCGAGGGGCCAAACAAGGGGCCGGGGGGCCTAGGGGGGCCAAGGGGCCAAACACACGGGGCCAAGGGGCCAAACAAGGGGCCTAGCGTAGGGCAAGGTACGGGGCCTGGCGCAGGTTAGGAACGGGGCCGGGCGCTGGGCCGGTACGGGGCCGGGCGCTGGGCCTGAATGTGAGCCGAGAGACTAGGCCGGGCGCGGGCGTTAGGTACGGGGCCGGGCGCTGGGCTAGGAACGGGGCCTATCGCGGGCTAGATACGGGGCCGGGCGCGGGTGTTGTCAGGGTGCTTGCTAGGTACGGGGCCGGGCACGGGTATCGACAGGGCGCGGGCATAGGTATGGGCCGGTCGCGGGCATCGACGGGGTGCGGGCTAGGAACGGGGCCTAGCGCGGGCTAGGTACGGGGCCGGGCGCGGGTGTCGACGAGGTGCTGGCTAGGTACGGGGCCGGGCACGGGTGTCGACAGGGCGCGGGCTAGGCAAGGGGCCGGGTCGCGGGCTAGGTACGGGCTGGTCGCGGGCATCGACGGGGCGCGGGCTAGGTACGGAGCCGGGCGCGGGTGTCGACGGGGCGATCGCGAGCTAGGTACGGGGCCGGGTCGTGGGCTAGGTACGGGCCGGTCGCGGGTGTCGACAGGGCGCGGGCTAGGGACGGGGCCAGGCGCGGGTGTCGACGGGGCGATCGCGGGCTAGGTACGGGCCGGGCAAGGGTGTGAGAAAGGGCCAAGCGCGGGCGCGGGCTAGGAACGGGCCTATCGCGGGCGCGGTACGGGCGGGGCGCGGGGCTAGGAACGAAGTAGCAGGTGGTGGGCCCAATAGTAACCTACTCTAATACCATGTTAGATAGTAGCGAGAATGATGAGAGAATGATTTACTAGGAAGCAAAGAAGGGTACAAGTACAATGTCGAGAGAGATTGTGTACCCCCTAGAGCTAAACCCACTATAGCCTAGATAACTGTAAACACATAAACACATATGTTTGACAACTCCTATTATTATCTTAACGCCTCGTTCAATTTTTTTAGTGGTGTTTCTTTTGATATTTCCAAAACTCACTACATTGCTAGGAAAAAAATGGTGTCATTCGCACCAGCGTCTAAGAAAGTGTGTTGTTTCAAGATATTGAGCTGGGGAATGTGTGTACGGATAGGCATGAGCGACACGTGATGCCGTTTCGACGTTCGTTTGTCATTCGTAACCAGGTTTCACTTGAAATTTCACTCGTTTACTATATTTGTAAGCATGCAAGACAGGTTTAGTGCCATTCGCAGCATCAGGTATGAAGTGTTAGAATCTGGAACGAATGAATGAACTAACAAGCAGGTGGGTACAAGTAGGAAACCTAAAAGTGTTGTACCCTATATGAACTACCCCACTACAACCTAGATAGACTATAGCATATAAGTTTGACACACCCCCATAGGCAAAGTGGGGGAGAACAAGAGGTCACAAGACCAGTCAAGAAAGGCAAAGCAAGCTCAGGGTGGATCACAAGGTTACCACGCAGTCTGAGCACAAGCAAATGGCCACAAGGCTAGTTCACATGCAAAGTTATATAAAGGAGAACAAACAATACATTGAACACAACCTAGCAAGTGTAAGCATGCAGGCATATGTATAGAGAGTACAGTACAAGTAGAGTCAAGAAGTAAGCAAGTGAGGCACCGTAGGTAAAAGGCCTAGAACAGTACAGAAACGCTGATGATCACAAAGCTGAAGTGCCTTGGTGAAAACATTAGCAGTGTTGGCCTGAGAGGCCACGTAAGCAAGACGAGGCTGACCACGCTGCTGCAACTCTCGAGCAAGGAAGTAGCGCAGAGCAATGTGCTTCGTTCTGTGCTCCAGTCTGTGCTCCTGACACAAGGCAAGCATGGCCTTGTTGTCGACGTACAGAACTGGAGGAGAACGAGGCGCCTCTCCCAAGTCGGTCAGCAGGTAGGTGAGCCAGCGTAACTCCTGTGCAGCCATGGCCCCAGCGTAGATCTCAGCCTCACAACTGGAGCTGAGAACAGAAGAAGAGCGTGTAGACCGCCAAGAGACAGAATCGGAGCCAAGACTGAAGGTGTAACCCTGTGACGACCGCTGCGTAGCCAAGTCGTCAACCCAGGAAGCGTCTGCGTGACCAGTGAGGACAACTCGAGCCCGTCCTCCAAGCACGAGCCCCATGCCTGAAGTACTGCACAAGTAGCGCAACACCCTCTTCGCAGCATCCCGGTGCACCTTTCGGTGCCTACCGGGAGCCACATAGCGAGCCAGAAGGCTGAGAGGGTATGCGAGGTCAGGTCGTGTGCAAGTCATCAGGTACATGAGGCAGCCCACAAGCTCTGGATAAGGGCCACTTGGCTCTATGGACTCGTCCGAAGGTGGAGCTGAGAGCGAGTGACCGGTAGGTAGAGGAGTGGACTGTGGAGAGGAGTACGTGAAGCCGAAGCGCTGAAGGACCTGCTGCACCATGTGTGACTGAGTCAAGGTAATGGTGCGCTGTGCTCTGTCCCGGGTGATCCGCAAGCCAAGATAGCTTGTCAGCTCACCCAGGTCTGTGCACGTGTGTCTCTTCTGCAGCTCCGACTTCACGTGGGCGAGTGCCTCAGTGTCAGCAGTAGCAAAGACCAAGTCGTCTACGTACACGAGAACGTAGAACAGCGGCAGAGTGGTGTCAGTGCGTAAAAACAGTGACGGGTCAGCAGTGGAAGGAGCAAAACCAAGAGCAGCAAGAGTTGTCCTCAGTGTGTCGTGCCACTCACGGGGTGCCTGGCGGAGACCGTAGACTGGCCGCCGGAGGCTCCACTGGGTACCAGCAGGAAACGACCCAGTGAAGCCAGGTGGGCGGCGCAGCCAGATCTCCTCGTGCAGGCTGCCCTGTAGGAAGGCTGTGCTGAAGTCAAGCGAGTGTAGCTCGTAGTTACGCTGAGCAGCGACGTGCAGCAGCACCCGAAGAGTGGTCATCTTTGGGGTAGGGGAGAAGTTCTGGAAGAAGTCAACTCCCTGTCGCTGACTGAAGCCTCGTGCAACGTAACGCGTGTCAGAATATGTTGTATTTGTCTAGCCTGCAGTGGGGTACTCAATAGTGAGTACAGCCCAATCTAGGGTTTCCTATATGTACTCAACTGCTTGCTAGTGCAATCATCCTTTCTTCATTCCTGTTTAATTCTTCACAACGCGCCTTGAAGACAGGCGGAGAACCCGGCGGCCGATTCACCCTGAAAATCCACATGCCACTGACGATGTTCGCCCCCAGGCGGGGGAACCTCGTCGACGTAGGTGCCTGTGGACTTCCAGGATGCCATCTCGGCATCCATGGCTTCGTGCCACTGAGAGGAGTAGGGACCCTCTTTGGCCTCTGCGTAAGAGCGCGGGGTCGGGATGTTTGGTGCATCCAGGTCTCCCTCAGGGGCAAGTAGCATGGACACGCTCACCCCCGACGGACGGAGGATAGACAGACGCAGACGCAGACTCAGCAACAAGACTAGTGGCGTAGTCTAGGCGACAGGCTGCAGCAAAGTCAACAAGCTCAGCAACGAGGGCACACGCAGCAGTGGACTCAAACAAAGGGTCAGTGACAGCAGTGGCTAGAAAGCGCGTGACAGCAGGACTAGCAGTACGAAGGGAGTCAGACTCAGGGTCCGGACCGTCAGGAAGAGAGGACGCAGGAGGAGACGGCAGAGGGACACGATGTGGAAGGACGCAATGTCATAGAGTGAGTGCTAGGGACAGGAGGAGGACGCGGACGCGAAGCACGACGACCAGCGCGAACAGTGCGGACAGGCGACGCAGAACGAGACTCAGGTGACGCAGGACGAGACTCAGGCGACACAGGACGCGACTCAGGCTCACGACGCTCCGTAAGACCTCTGGTCGGTCCAGAGTAAGGAGAAGGACCAGGCAGTGGAGAGGCCGGCTGTAACTGCGACTGGGACTGGACAGGCAGTGGACTCAGTAAAGGAGGAGTAGGACGAGGAGAAGGCGGGAGACCAAGAACCGGCTGAAGGAGCGGAACGTAGTACGGCCGCGGCCGCGCAGCGCCTCAAGAAATAGCAGAGACAGCAACGGCACCCTCAGCCCCAGTGTCTCCAGCCACAACTCCTGCAGCACCACTAGTCCCAGCAGCTCCAGTACCTCCAGTACGAGCACCTCCAAGACCAGCTGCTACAGCACCTCCAACAGCTCCAGAACCACCAGGACCTCCAACAGCACCAGGACCACCAGCAGCTCCAGCAGCTCCAGCACCAGCAGCACCTCCAGCAGCTCCAGAAGTACCTCCAGCAGCTCCAGTACCAGGAGCACCTCCAGAAGCACCAACAGCACCTCCAGCAGCTCCAGCACCAGCAGCACCTCCAGCAGGTCCAGAAGTACCTCCAGCAGCTCCAGTACCAGGAGCACCTCCAGCAGCACCAACAGCACCTCCAGCAGCTCCAGCAGCTCTAGCAGCTCCAGCACCAGCAGCACCTCCAGCAGGTCCAGCACCAGTAGCACCTCCAGCAGCTCCAGCAGCACCTCCAGCACCAGCAGCACCAGCAGCACCGCGACAGCGCCGAGCGTACCACTTACGAAGCTGATGCAGAGAGAGGGGCTCCCGCCGCGACAGGACACCCGGAGAACCTCCAGGCTCAGCACGTGCAGGCTCAGCACCCCCAGACGCAGTACCCCTAGACTCAGCACCCCCAGGCACCACACGATCAGGCTCAGCACCCCCAGGCTCTGCACCCCCAGTCCCCGCACCCGCAGGCTCAGCACCCCTAGCAGCACCTGAGTCGACAGCTACCTCGACCGGCTCGGCAGGGTCTACCTGGGACACACCTGAGGGGGCAAGACCCTGAGGGGGGAGGGGGTCTACCAGAGGAGTACCTGGTGCTAGGAAGAGTGCCAGGGGGGGGAGAGAGGCAGTGCGGTAGGGAAAGAGACGGTAGTAAGACACCGACACGTCAAACGTGACGTCCTGAGAGGACAGAACACGACGCGAGGTGGGGTGGTAGAACTGCCACCCGGGTGCGTCAGGGGGGAAGCCAAGGAAGACGCAGGGAACGGCACGGGAGGACAGCTTGTCCGCTGAAGAATCACGGACAAAAGCTCGAGATCCCCAGACACGGAACACAGACGCATCGCCAACCTTCCCCGTCCACAGCAGAGTAGGTGTGGTCTCCGGCAAGGAGACACGAGGCTGAAGGTTGATCTGATGCGCAGCGTACTGAACCGCGAACGGCCACAGAAAATGGGGAGCAGCCGCATGGATCATGGACGTACGAGCGACGTCCATGACCATGCCAATGCGGCGCTCAGCAATCCCATTTTGTTGTGGGGAGGCCGGAAGCGTGAACGTTTGGCGGATGCCCTCTGCACGACAGAAGGCCCTCAGAAGGTCGGAGGAAAACTCACCATCTCTGTCTGAGTGCAGACACAGAACAGGAAGGTCCGAGCCGAAACTCTCGCTGAGCTGGCGACGGGCACCGCGGATCCAGTCAATCAACACCTCAGTGATGTCACCCTTGCTGCGCAAGGGGAAGACTGTGGTGTAACGCGAGTAGTCGTCAACGACCAGCAGGAAGTAACGCTCGTGACCCTGTCCACGGACGCGGGCTGGGCCCCACACGTCCATGTGGAGAGTCTGCACGGGAGCCTCTGTCGGAGGGAACTCGGAGGAGTGAGGAGCGGCGCACTGCCGGCCCTCGACACAAGGAACACAGGTAGGGGCAGGCCCCGGAGGAAGGGGAGGGAGGGACATGGGGAGACCAGAGACAAGGGTACGGGAGGCCATACCTCGAAGACGAGGCAGGGAGGGGTGACCAAGGCGGTGGTGCCAAAGGAGAGTCTCGTGCGACAGAGGACGACACGAACAGAGGGCAGACGCTGGACTGAACCTGGACGCGGCAGCAAACACCTGACTAGACGCGGCTACCTGACCAGACGCAGTGACCGGAGGAGACGCAGTAGTCAGTGTGTACAGACTCGACCCAGGCCGACGGGTAAACGTGGCCAGGTGGCGGCCCATCCGAGAGCAAGTGCAATTGGTCACACGCTGACCTCCAGGGGTGAACTGGTCAGCCCACGCGTCCTAGAGGTCAGCTCCACTCACCAGGTTTGTAGAGAACGAGGGGAGGTGGAGTCCCAACAGCAATCCCGACGGGGCCGCAGGACACGGTAGAACCATGGAAGAGTGCGCAAGGACTAGGCCCCCAGAGGGGTCAGCCAAGGAGACTGCGACAGGCCGACTGAGCGGCGTGAGTGTGGTGCTGTCGCAAAAGAAAGAGCGCGAAGCACCAGAGTCAAGTGTGAAAGTGTGCAAGGCCTCAGTAAGTGCATTACCAGAGAGAGCAGACTCACCAGCACCTGGAGCAGCAGACTCACCAGTACCTGGAACAGCAGACGCACTAGCACCTAGAGCAGCAGCCTCAATGCCCGGGTCGGGCGGAACACTCAGGTAACCGTCACCCTCAGCACTATCAGTCACAGCATACATGGCAGCAAGGATAGCATCGAAATCAAGATCAAAGATAGCAACATTCTACTTAAGCAGATCACCCCAGCGAGGGAGCTCAACAGCGTCAGGAAACTAGGCGCGCCAGGCGTCAGTCAGACGACCGAAGCAGCGCTGCGCAGTGTGTGGCAGCCCGCACGTCTCCCCACGACGCCTGCCGGTGCGAAGAACGTAAGTGCAGGGACCAGCACCCCCAGACCTCCCACGCCCAGCGTACCACTCACGAAGCTGCTGGGCCGACAGGGTCTCACGGGAACGCGGCTGCTGCTGGCGTTGGCTACCACCAAAGCCTCCACGCTGCGCGGCTGCACCTCGACCAGCACCATCGCCGCCACCACATCCACCACCATTGCCGCTGCCTCCACCGCCGCTGCCGCTGCCTCCACCACCCCCACTGCCGCCACCAAAGCCTCCACTCCCGCCACCACCCCCACCTCCACCGCCACCCCCTCCGCCTCCTCCACCGCCTCCACCGCCGCCCCCACCGTCCCCTCCACCACCCTTGCCCCCCTTGCCCTTGCTGTTGCGGCGCCTCCTACTAGGATTAGACGCAGCCCCGACCTTCTCAGTGCCAACAAGGTCGACAGCAGCAGCAGAAGCAACAGAGGGGAGAAGGGGGACAGGGGAACACCCCTCAAAGAAAGGGGTGCGACGGTCGCCGCGAGAAGCACCTACAGCTAAGATACTCTTCTCAGCCGCAGTGAGGCACTCCTCTAGCAGGTCGACAGTGAGCTCGGTGGGGCAAAGGGAGAGAAAGTGGTCCTTGACTGACGCAAGGGAGTCAGGGAGGCGAGTGACTAGGTAGTAAAGGGTGATGTACAGGGGGGGGGGGGGGGTTCTTGGCACAGAAATCAGTGGGAAGCGCAGCGCGGTAGCGGGTGTCAGTAGTGCGGAGGTGGGTAATGAGGTCAGCGACTGTGGCAAAGTCGGCAAGGTCAGGGAAAAGGTACGGCAGCATGAGGCGGCTGAGGGCAGGAGTGGCAGGGGAGGAGTAGCGCGCTACGATAGCGTCGTACAAAGACTTAGCAGTCTTGTACTGGCCAAAATGCGCGCACTCAGCAGACAGCAGGTGACTACGAACAGCAAGGCGAGCAATAGCGTCACGAGTGGTCCACTGCGAGCGAACCGTACTGTCAGCAGTGGCAGCAGGTGCAGTAGAGATACCGGACGTGTGATCAAACAGGGATACCCCATCTCTAGAGTCACTCTGAAGAAAAAGCTGTAGGTCATCAACCCACACGTCAAAGTCAACTGCACGCCCCTCAGCATCAAAGGTGAGAACAGTAGGGCTAGCCATAGCAGCAGTAGTAGCAGTAGCAGCAGGAGCAGTGCAAGCAGTAGGGCAGCGCAGCTCGGCAGTGCGGCGCGGCTCGGCTGGGCGGCGCGGCTCGGTGGGGCGGCTCGGCTCGGCTGGGCGGCGCGGCTCGGTTCCTGGCGGCGCAGCGCGGCAGCAGGCGGCGCGGCAGGGCAGCGCGGGTGCTTACCAGGGGCGGGTGCAGGACAGGGCCGCAGCTGGCGGTTTAGGTCAGGGCCGCGACCGGGGCAGCAGCAGGGCAGGGCCGCGACAAGGCGGCTGCAGGGCAGAGGCTGCAACGGGCGGCGAAGGCAGGGCCGCTACTGGGGCGGCAGCAGGACAGGGCCGCGACAGGGGGCGGCTGCAGGGCAGGGCCGCGACAGGTGGCAAACGGGCCGACGACGGGCGGCTGCAGGGCAGAGGCCGCGACTGGGCGGCTGCAGGGCAGAGGCCGCGACGGGCGGCGAACAGGCCGACGACGGGCGGCAAACGGGCCGCGATGGGCGGCAACCGGGCCGACGACGGGCGGCGACGGGCCGATAACGGGCGGCAAAGGGGCCGGGACGGGCCGGCGACAGGCCGGAACAGGCCGGGACGGGCCGAGACGGGCCGGGAGAGGCTGGGACGGGCCACCGACGGGCGAGCGCGGGGCCGTAGTTGGCGGCTAAGGCAGGGCCGCGACGCGTGGCGACGGGCCAGCGACGGGCAGCTACGGGCCGGGACGGGCCGGCTGAGGCAGGGCCGTGACGGGCCAGCAAGAGAAGGGCGCACGACGGCGCAGGTAAGGCAGGCGCGAGGCGCGCTTCGGGCAGGGCAGGAAAAAAAAATGTTCGTGGTGGGCCCTAAAAAAAAAACGTTCCCACGAGGGAACCTGCTCATAATACCATGTTAGAATCTGGAACGAATGAATGAACTAACAAGCAGGTGGGTACAATTAGGAAACCTAAAAGTGTTGTACCCTATATGAACTACCCCACTACATCCTAGATAGACTATAGCATATAAGTTTGACATGAAGATATGTTGTTTCACACAATTGAGCAGGGAAAACTGAGCAAGGATAGGCCCGTGCGAGAAGTGATGTCGTTTCAACATTCGTTTGTCATTTTTAACCAGGATTCTTTAGCCATTCACGCATTTACTATGTTTGTAAGCATGCAAGACAGATTTGTTGCCATTCGCAGCATCTGGTAGGAAGATATGATGTTTCAAACAATTGAGCGGGGAAAACTGTGCAATGATAGGCCTGCGCGACACATAATGTCGTTTTGACGTTCGTTTGTCTTTCGTAACCAGGTTTCTCTTGAACTTTCATTCGTTTACTATATTTGTAAGCATGCAAGACAGATTTGGCGCCATTCGCAGCATCAGGTATGAAGATATGTTGTTTCAAACAATTGAGCAGGAAAAACTGTGCAAGGATATGCCTGTGCGAGGCGTGCTGTCGTTTCTGTCAGAATCAACTAACGAGAATGAATTAACTATGAAAGATTTGGGTACAAGTACTAACCCTAATTGGGTTCTACCCCTTATGGGCTACCCCACTATAGCCTACACAAATGTAAGCACTATAATATTCTGATAGTTTCAATGTTCGTTTGTCATTTCTAACCAGGATTCTCTTAATCATTCACACATTTACTACATTTGTACGCATGCAAGACAGATTTGGTGCCATTCGCAGCATCTGGTAGGAAGATATGATATTTCAAACAATTGAGCAGGGAAAGTTGTGCAAAGATAGCCCTGTGCAAGACGTGATGTCGTTTCGACATTCGTTTGTCATTTGTAACCAGGTTTCATGTAAACGAATGAATGAATCACACGTTTACTACGTTTGTAAGCATGCAAGACAGATTTGGTGCCATTCGTAGCATCTGGTAGGAAGATATGATGTTTCAAACAATTGAGCAAGGAAAGCTGTGCAAGGATAGGCCTGTGCGACACGCTTTAGTGGATGAAAAACCTATCACGCCTTAGTGGATTGACCTGAAAATGATAGGGGAGTCTAGGAGTTGTGTTGTGAGGCTCCCCTATCATTTTCACAGCTTTATGACAATGATTGGTTTGTGGTTTGCATTAAATAAAAATATGATGTTAGAATATGGAACGAATGAATGAAACAGAGAAGAGGAGTTTCACTAGCAGGCAGTTGAGTACATATAGTAAACCCTAAATTGGGCTGTACTCACTATTGAGTACCCCACTGCAAGCTAGACAAATATAACATTCTGACACACCCCCATAGCCAAAGTGGGGTGTAATCAGCACAATCAGCAAGCAGAGCAATAGTTCACAAATATAAGCAAAGCTAGAGGCAGTCACAGACGGTAAGTGAGGAGGAGGAGGGACTGTGAGAGGAGTGGAGATAGGAGACGACGTGTGAAGCTGCAGAAACACGGGCAACAGGAGCGGCGCGCACTGTGGCTACCGGAGATTGTAGCCTCCGAACTACTGGAGTAACTGGCTCCGCGGCTAACTCTGAGCGGCAGGAGCAACGGACCCACGGGCGACTGGCGCAGCAGGCTCGCTGGGCTACCAGAGATTGTAGCCTCCGGACTACTGGCGCTGCTGGCGACACGACGGCTGCCTCCGCCCAACCTCCCTCTAACTGTCTCACCCCCCTTTCACACACCCCATGCTGCACCTCTAGCACTACTCACATGACACCCCCCCGTAGTACTACGCCAACAGCTCCCACACATCCACCCCCCTCAGCGGCAGCTGCAGCAGTGGGAGACGGAGGAGGAGGAGGAGGAGCAGGGAAGGCCACACACACCAGTCACCCCCATACTCGTCACCCCCAAACCCTAACACAGGCAGCACGGGGCGGGAGTGGGAGCGGGACATAGGGGCCGAACAGGGGCTGCAGGGGTGGCTCACGGGTTGCAGGAGGGGTAGCGCGCGGGCCCCCTGAGGGCGCCTTGACGGGCGACAGGGGTGGGGGCCGCGCGGGCCCCCGAGGGCGCCACAACAGGCGTCAGGAGGGGGCCGCGCGCGGGCTCCCAAGGGCGCCACGACGGGCGACTGGAGGGGGCCGCGCGCAGGCCCCCGAGGGCGCCACGACGGGCGACTGGAGGGGGCCGCGCGCGGGCCCCCGAGGGCGCCACGACGGGCGTCAGGAGGGGGCCGCGCGCGGGCCCCCGAGGGCGCCACGACGGGCGTCAGGAGGGGGCCGCGCGCGGGCCCCCGAGGGCGCCACGACGGGCATCGGAAGGGGGGGCCGCGCGGGCCCCCGATGGCGCCACGACGGGCGACGGGAGGGCCGCGCACGAGCCCCCCCGAAGGTGCCGTGACGAATGACGGGGGGGGGTGACGCGTGGGCCCCCGGGGCGCCGCGACGGGCGACGAAACCGCCGCATGCCTCAGGGCGCGCGACGGGCAGGGCACCGTCGCGCGCCACGGGGCGCACGACGGGCAGAACAGGGCGCCGCGCTGCCCCCAGGGCGGCGCGACGGGCAGAAAACGGTGCGCGCCCGAGGCACGCGATATGCAGGACAGGAGCAGCGGAAGCTTCGGGTGGGCCCATGCACAGGATCGACCCGGGAGGGTCGACCTGCTCTGATTCCATGTTAGAATGTGGAACGAATGAATAAAACAGAGAAGAGGAGTTTCACTAGCAGGCAGTTGAGTACATATAGTAAACCCTAAATTGGGCTGTACTCACTATTGAGTACCCCACTTCAGGCTAGAAAAATATAACATTCTGACATATGAGGCAAATCTGCATAAATCTCAAGCTTTGCTTGCATTACATTGCAAGGGAAACCAATGTAGCATTTTTGGATTGACCTGAAACTGATAGGGGAGTCTAGTAACAGTGTAGTGAGGCTCCCCTATCATTTTCAGAGATTTATGACTAGGTTTGATTGGTATTTTGCATAATCCAATATGAGGCAAATCTATAGAAATTTCAGGCTTTCCTTGCATAGCATTGCATGAAATACCTATCTAGCCTGATTGGATTGACCTGAAAATGATGGTGAGATATAAAGCAAGTGTATTTAGGATCCCCTATCAGTTTCATAGCTGAATGGAAAGGTTTGGTTTGTGTTTTGCAGTGGAATCCAATAGGAGGCAAATCTGGGGTAATTCCAGGCTTCTAAGCAGAACATTGCATAAAAAAAAACCTATGTAGCCTTCATGGATTGAGCTGAAAATCGTAGGGGGGTCTGTAAATCGTGTCCTGATACTCCCCTGTCAGTTTCAGAGCTTACTGACAAGGTTTGGTATGTGGCAGGCGCACGAATCCATTAACAAGCAATTCTGCACAATATTTTGTCGTCCCTTCCATACCATTGCATGGAAAACCTGTGTAGCCTTCATGGATTGAGCTAAAAATCGTATGGGGGTCTGGAAATAGTGTCCTGATACTCCCCTATCAGTTTCAGAGCTCTTGGGCATGGTTTGGTTTGTGTTTTAACATGATTACTTGGTATCGGTCACGACGGCAGAAACCACCATCATGAACATATCTCCGCTCATTGTATTGAGCTGAAATCTGGTATGGAATGTGGAGCAAGTCTCATTAGTCTCCCCTCCAAAACTCATAGCATTTGGACCAGTATAAATTGCTCTGTAAACCGTAATGCAAAACCAGGCAATATCGTCAAAATATCATGTTGGCTTGTGAAACAACCAAACAGATGGGTTTAGACAGCCACCATAGTAGGTCATAGACGCAGCACATACTTATAATCAAAAACCAACTTGCTTTAAAATTACAAGTGTCCATGATAGTCAGAGAATGAGCTGTCAAATGACAGGAGCTTCAATCGTAGAGTTAGCTTTGTTGGTTTCGGTGAATTTCACCTACAAAAATATTATAGTGCACAGTTGCAGAGGAGGTCTATGGAAAACGATAGAGCCAATAAAATGATGTTTTGGACCACAAACACAGCTAATATGAGCCTTACGAGGTATGGAAATAGGCGTGCATTTGGAGCCACAAACCACCCATAAATGCGTTTTTGGCAATTATTCCGGTTGTAGTATGGTACATGATACCGAAATATATCGCAATCAAAAATAAAAAACCCAAGAAAAATATTTCCAACAGTTGGCCAATTTTGTGGCTTCCAATATGGCATGTCTGTGAGCTGTCAAACTTATATCTGCTATGGTCTATTTAGGCTGTAGTGGGGTAGCTCTTAGCGGGTACAACACTTATGTGTTTTCTATTTGTACCCATCTCATTCCTAGTTCATTCATTCTTTCGTCTATCTTTCTCACATGGTATAGAGCTAGTTTCGAGAATTTTTAAAAAGGGCCCACCACTAAAAAATTTTACTGCCTACTTGACGCGCGCGTCGCGCTTTCCCTTCGAGGCCCGTCGCGGCCGTAATGCCCCGTAAGGCCCCTTAAGGCCTCGTTTACGGCCCCGTTTGGCCCCGTTTAAGGCCCCGTAAGGCCCCTTTCGGCCCCGTTAGAGGCCTCGTACGGCCCCGTCAGGCCCCGTTAGAGGCCCCGTACGGCCCCGTCAGGCCCCGTTAGAGGCCCCGTACGGCCCCGTCAGGCCCCGTTTGGCCCCGTATAAGGCCCCGTAAGGCCCCTTTCGGCCCCGTTAGAGACCTCGTAAGGCCCCGTCAGGCCCCGTTAGAGGCCCCATACGGCCCCGTCAGGCCCCGTTAGAGGCCCTGTAAGGCCCCGTCAGGCCCCGTTTGGCCCCGTTTAAGGCCCCGTAAGGCCCCTTTCGGCCCCGTTAGAGACCTCGTAAGGCCCCGTCAGGCCCCGTTAGAGGCCCCGTACGGGCCCGTCAGGCCCCGTTAGAGGCCCCATAAGGCCCCGTCAGGCCCCGTTTGGCCCCGTTTACGGCCCCGTAAGGCCCCTTCCGGCCCCGTTAGAGGCCCCGTAAGGCCCCGTCAGCCCCATTCGAGGCCCCTTACGGCCCCGTCAAGCCCCGTTAGAGGCCCCGTGAGGCCCCGTCAGGCCCCGTTTGGCCCCGTTTAAGGCCCCGTAGGCCTCGTCAGGCCCCGTTAGAGGCCCCGTCGGCCCCGTCAGGCCCCGTTAGAGGCTCCGTACGGCCCCGTCAGGCCCCGTTAAAGGCCCCCCTTCAGGCCCAGCCGGCCCTACTGTGGCTCTGTCGCAGCTCTGCCCCGGCCCTCGCCCCGACCCTGTCTCCGCCCTGCCCCGGCCCTGCTCCTGCACTGCCGCGGCCCGGCCCCGACCTCGCCCCGGCCCTGTCGCGACCTCGCCCCGGCCCTGCCCCGGCCCTACCCCGGCCTTGCCCCGGCCTTGCCCCGGCCCTGCCCCGGCCCTGCCCCGGCCCTGCCCCGGCCCTGCCCCGGCCCTGCATCCTGCCTCTGCCCTGCCCCGGCCCTGCCCCGGCTCTGCCTCGGCCCTGCCCCCTGCCCCGGCCCTGCATCCTGCCTCGGCCCTGCCCCGGCTCTGCCCCGGCCCTGCACCTGACCTGCCCCGGCCCTGCCCCGGCCCTGCCTCGGCCCTGCCCCGGCTCTGCCCCGGCCCTGCACCTGACCTGCCCCGGCCCTGCCCCGGCACTGCCCCGGCCCTGCTCCGACCCTGCCCCGGCCCTGCCCCGGCTCTGCCCCGGCCCTGCACCTGCACCTGCCCCGGCCCTGCCCTGGCCCTGCCCCGGCTCTGCCCCGGCCCTGCCCCTGCCCTGCCCCGGCCCTGCCCCGGCTCTGCCCCGGCCCTACCCCGGCCCTGCCCCGGCCTCGCCACTGGTAAGAGTGCCGCCCTGCCGAGCCGCACCGCCCTGCCTAGCCTGCCCTGCCAAGTTGCACTGCTGCTGCTGCTAGCCTGCTGCTGCACCTGTCATGGCTAGTCTCAATGTTCTTACCTTTGATGCTGAGGGTCGTGCTGTTGACTTTGAGGTCTGGCTAGATGATCTGCAGCTTTTCCTACAGTGCGATAGCAAGGATGGCCTCTCACTGTTCGATCTCACGTCTGGCACCTCTACTGCCCCTGCTGCTGATGCTGACAGTACTGTTCGCTCGCAGTGGCTCATGCGCGATGCTGCTGCTCGTCTTGCTGTACGCAATCACCTGCCGTCTACTGAGCGCGCGCACTTTAGTCAGTACAAGAGTGCTAGGGCTCTGTACGACGCTGTAGTTGCACGCTACTCCTCCCCTGCCACTGCTGCCCTCAGCCGCCTCATGCTGCCGTACCTCTTTCCTGACCTTGCCGCCTTTGCCACAGTTGCTGACCTAGTTGCTCACCTCCGCACTAGTGACGCTCGCTACCGCGCTGCCCTTCCCACTGCGTTTCTTCCCACGAACTCCCCCCCCATGTACATCACCCTTTACTACCTAGTCACCCGCCTCCCTGACTCTCTCTCCTCAGGCAGGGATCACTTTCTCTCCCTTTGCCCTACCGAGCTGACTGTCGACTTGCTAGAGGAGCGCCTAGCTGCAGCTGAGAATAGTATCTTAGCTGTTGGGGCTTCTCGCGGCGACCGTCGCACCCCCTTCTTTGAGGGGTGTTCCCCTGTCCCCCTTCTCCCCTCGTTGGCACTGAGGAGGTCGGCGCTGCGTCTGCCCCTAGTGGGCGACGCCGCACTGGCAAGGTCAAGGGAAGCAAGGGTGGTGGAGGGGGCGGTGGAGGAAGCGGTGGAGGAGGTGGAGGTAGTGGTGGGGGTGGTCCCGGGGGTGGGGGCGTCGGTGGCGGCGGTGGAGGCCGTGGAGGCGGTGGCGGAGGCGGTGGAGGCGGCGGCAGCGGTGCTGGAGGTAGCGGAGGAGGTGGTGCTGGTCGCGGTGCAGCCACGCAGCGTGGAGGCCTTGGTGGCGGCCAGCGTCAGCAGCAGCTGCGCACCCGTGAGACCCCGTCCGTTCAGCAGCTTCGTGAGTGGTACGCTGGGCGTGGGAGGTCTGGGGGTGCAGGTCCCTGTGCGTACGTTCTACGCACAGGCACTCGTAGCGGGGAGGTGTGTGGTCTCCCACACACCACGCAGCGCTGCTTTGGTCGCTTGACTGACGCTTGGCGTACCCAGTTTCCTGACTCTGCTGAGCTCCCTCGCTGGCATGATCTGCTTCTGCAGAATGTGCCTATCTTTGATCTAGATTTTGATGCTATCCTTGCTGCCATGTATGCTCTTGCTGATATTACTGAGCGTGACTGTTACCTGCGTGTCCCGCCCGACCCGGGCACTGTGGCTGCTGCTCTAGGTGCTAGTGCGGCTGCTGCTCTAGGTGCTAGTGCGTCTGCTGCTCCAGGTGCTGGTACGTCTCCTCTCTCAGGTACTGCACCTACTGAGTCCTTTCACACCTTCACACTTGACTCTGGTGCTTCGCGCTCTTTCTTTAGAGACAGCACCACGCTCACGCCGCTCAGTCGGCCTGTTGCGGTCTCCCTTGCTGACCCCTCAAGGGGCCCAGTACTTGCACACTCCTCCACTGTCCTACCATGTCCTGCGGCCCCGTCGGGCTTGCTGTCGGGACTCCACCTCCCCTCGTTCTCTACGAACCTGGTGAGTGGAGCTGACCTCCAGGACGCGTGGGTTGACCAGTTCACCCCTGGAGGTCAGCGTGTGACCCACTGCACTTGCTCTCGGACGGGCCGCCACCTGGCCACGTTCACCCGTCGGCCAGGGTCGAGTCTGTACACACTGACTACTGCGCCTCCTCCGGTCCCTGCGTCTGGTCAGGTAGCTGCGTCCAGTCAGGTGTTTGCTGCTGCGTCCAGGTCTAGTCCTGCGTCTGCCCCCTGCTCGTGTCGTCCTCTGGCGCACGAGACTCTCCTCTGGCACAACCGCCTTGGTCACCCCTCCCTGCCTCGTCTTCGAGGTATGGCCTCCCGTGCTCTTGTCTCTGGACTCCCCAGGTCCCTCCCTCCCCTTCCTCCGGGGCCTGCCCCCACCTGTGTTCCTTGTGTCGAGGGCCGGCAGCGCGTCGCTCCTCACTCCTCCTCGTTTCCTCCGACTGAGGCCCCTCTGCAGACTCTTCACATGGACGTGTGGGGCCCAGCCCGCGTTCGTGGACAGGGTCACGAGCGTTACTTCCTGCCGGTCGTTGACGACTACTCGCGTTACACCACAGTCTTCCCCTTGCGCAGCAAGGGCGAGGTCACTGAGGTGTTGATGTGGTGCCTGAGGGTACTGTGTCTGGAGGTGCTGAGCCTGCGCGTGTTGAGTCTGGAGGTGCTCTATGTGTCCCGTCGCGGCGGGAGCCCCTCTCTCCACAGCGGCTTCGTGAGTGGTACTCTCGGCGCTGTCGGGTTGCTGCTGGAGGTGCTGCTGGTGCAGGAGCTGCTGGAGGTGCTGGCGCTGCTGGAGGTGGTGCTGGTGCTGGAGTTGCTGGAGGTGCTGCTGGTGCTGGAGGTGCTACTGGAGCTACTGGAGGTGCTGGCGCTGCTGGAGGTGGTGCTGGTGCTGGAGCTGCTGGAGCTGCTGGAGGTGCTGGTGCTGCTGGAGGTGGTGCTGGTGCTGGAGCTGCTGGAGGTGCTCCTGGTGCTGGAGCTGCTGGAGGTGCTGCTAGGACTGGAGACCCTGAGGCTGAGGGTACCGGTTCTGTCTCTGCTGTTTCTGGAGGCGCTGTGCGGCCGCGGCCGTACTACGTTCCGCTTCTTCAGCAGGTTCTTGGCTCCCCGCCTTCTCCTGGTCCTCCTCCTCCTTCCCTGAGTCCACCGCCTGTCCCGTCTCAGTCGCAGTTACAGCCGGCCTCTCCGCTGCCTGGTCCTTCTCCTTACTCAGGTCCGACTAGAGGTCTTACGGAGCGTCGTGAGCCTGAGTCGCGTCCTGTGTCGCCTGCGTCTCGTTCTACGTCGCCTGTCTGTTCTGTTCGCGCTGGTCGTGTTTCGCGTCCGCGTCTTCCTCCTGTCCCTGGCACTCACTCTATGACTCTGCGTCCTTCCACTGCTCCACAGCGTGTCCCTCTGCCCTCTCCTCCTGCGTCCTCTCTTCCTGACGGTCCGGACCCGGAGTCTGACTCCCTTCGTGCTGCTAGTCCTACTGTCACGCGCTTTCTGGCCACTGCTATCACTGACCCCCTGTTTGAGTTCTCTGCTGCGTCTGCTCTTGTTGCTGAGCTTGTTGACTTTGCTGCAGCCTGTCGCCTAGACTACGCCGCTAGTCTTGTTGCTGAGTCTGCGTCTGTGTTTGTCTGTCCTCCGTCCGTCGGGGGTGAGTGTGCTCTTGGCACGGACGTCCTTGAGGACAGGCAGGAGGACCTTGAGTGTTTTGCTTCTGCTTCACCTCATCTCGTGTCCATGCTGCTTGCCCCTGAGGGAGACCCGGATGCACTAGACATCCCGACCCCGCGCTCTTACGCAGAGGCGATAGAGGGTCCCTACTCCTCTCAGTGGCAGGCAGCCATGGACGCAGAGATGGCTTCCTGGAAGTCCACAGGCACCTACGTAGACGAGGTTCCCCCACCTGGGGCAAACATCGTCAGTGGCATGTGGATCTTCAGGGTGAAGCGGCCGCCGGGTTCTCCGCCTGCCTTCAAGGCGCGTTACGTTGCACGTGGCTTCAGTCAGCGACAGGGAGTTGACTTCTTTCAGACCTTCTCCCCTACCCCGAAGATGACCACTCTTCGGGTACTGCTGCACGTTGCTGCTCAGCGTGACTACGAGCTCCACTCGCTTGACTTCAGCACAGCCTTCCTACAGGGCAGCCTGCACGAGGAGATCTGGCTGCGCCGCCCACCTGGCTTCACTGGGTCGTTTCCTGCTGGTACCCAGTGGAGCCTCCGGCGGCCAGTCTACGGTCTCCGCCAGGCGCCCCGTGAGTGGCACGACACGCTCAGGACGACTCTTGCTGCTCTTGGTTTTGCTCCTTCCACTGCTGACCCTTCTCTGTTTCTACGCACTGACGCTACTCTGCCGCCGTTCTACGTTCTTGTGTACGTAGACGACCTTGTCTTTGCTACTGATGACACGGAGGCACTCGCCCACGTGAAGTCCGAGCTGCAGAAGAGACACACGTGCACAGACTTGGGTGAGCTGACAAGCTATCTTGGCTTGCGGATCACCCGGGACAGAGCACAGCGCACCATTACCTTGACTCAGTCACACATGGTGCAGCAGGTCCTTCAGCGCTTCGGCTTCACGTACTCCTCGCCACAGTCCACTCCTCTGCCTACCGGTCATTCGCTCTCAGCTCCACCTTCGGACGAGTCCGTAGAGCCGAGTGGCCCGTATCCAGAGCTTGTGGGCTGCCTCATGTACCTGATGACTTGCACACGACCTGACCTCGCATACCCTCTCAGCCTTCTGGCTCGCTACGTGGCTCCCGGCAGGCACCGAAAGGTGCACTGGGATGCTGCGAAGAGGGTGTTGCGATACTTGTGCAGTAGATCGGGCATGGGGCTCGTGCTTGGAGGACGGGCTCGAGTTGTCCTCACTGGTCACGCTGACGCCTCCTGGGTTGACGACTTGGCTACGCAGCGGTCGTCACAGGGTTACACCTTCAGTCTTGGCTCCGGCTCTGTCTCCTGGCGGTCTACCCGCTCTTCTTCTGTTCTCAGCTCCAGTTGTGAGGCTGAGATCTACGCTGGGGCCATGGCTGCACAGGAGCTTCGCTGGCTCACCTACCTGCTGACCGACTTGGGAGAGGCGCCTCGTTCTCCTCCAGTTCTGTACGTCGACAACAAGGCCATGCTGGCCTTGTGTCAGGAGCACAGACTGGAGCACAGAACGAAGCACATTGCTCTGCGCTACTTCCTTGCTCGAGAGTTGCAGCAGCGTGGCCAGCTTCGTCTTGCTTACGTGGCCTCTCAGGCCAACACTGCTGATGTCTTCACCAAGGCACTTCAGCCTTGTAATCATCAGCGTTTCTGTACTGTGTTAGGCCTTGTACCTACTGTGCCTCACTTGTTGACTTCTTGACTCTGCTTGTACTGTACTCTATATACTTATACCTGCATGCTTCCACTTGCTAGGTTGTGTTCACTGTACTGTTTGCTTTCCTTTATATAACTCTGCATGTGAACTGGCCTTATGGCCCTTTGCTTGTGCTCAGACTGTGTGGTGACTTTGTGATCCACCCTGAGCTTGCTTTGCTTTTCTTGACTGGTCTTGTGACCTCTTGTTCTCCCCCACTTTGCCTATGGGGGTGTGTCAAACTTATATCTGCTATGGTCTATTTAGGCTGTAGTGGGGTAGCTCTTAGCGGGTACAACACTTATGTGTTTTCTATTTGTACCCATCTCATTCCTAGTTCATTCATTCTTTCGTCTATCTTTCTCACATGAGCCACATTCTGAAATTTAATATGTATGTAAGCGCACAAAGTTGTACATCAAGACTGTTCTGCATGTTATCAAGCACTGGGTCCATATCTTCCATGAAGTACTTGACCGAGTTCACCACATTGGTCATTCCAGCACGTTGCGCGACAACTCTATATTCTGCTGGTCAAGTATGCGAACACGTCATCGTCGGAGTGTTTTGTGATTGGTCAATACCTACTTCACCTATCTTTGTTGGCGATATTTTTTTTTGTGATTGGTCTTTTTTCGCCGTAGCGCGCTGACAAGACGCTGCAGAACTGTACACCTAGCGCACTTGCGTTGGATTTGGCAACTCCAGTGCAACTGCGCATGGATCTTGCAACTGCCAACTGCGCAGTTCCTGCACCTGCCAGCAGCGCAATTGTGCCAACCGCCACCCGCGCGCAGATGCTTGAACTGCCTCCAGCGCACCCATCGAACTACTACCTCCAGTCCAGCGCAATGCAAGCGCAACTATCCTTCCCCCAGCAGCATAACCCACCCACACACCCCAGCTGTCTCTCGCTGCTCTCGTTCATTCAGTCCCGACTTAAATTATTTTCTTAGTTGCGCTCCTAGTTTCCTGACTGCAAGTTTTTGTTGTTCCTTGGTTTCTGTTGTCAAACTTATATCTGCTATAGTCTGTTTAGGCTGTAGTGGGGTAGTTCTTAGAAGGTACAACACTTCTGTGTTCTCTACTTGTACCCATCTTGTTTCTAGTTCAATCATTCCTTCCTATCATTCTCACATGGTATAGAGCTAGTTTGACTTTTTTTCCTAAGGGCCCACCACTAAAACGAACTTTTTTTCCTTACCTGCCCGACGCGCGCGTCGCGCCTGCCCTTCGCGGCCCCTTCGCGGCCCGTAGCGGCCCCCCTCACGGCCCGTAGAGGCCCCTTTGCGCCCGTAGTGGCCCCTTCGTGGCCCGTAGCGGCCCCCCCTTGCGGCCCGTCTCGGCCCCTTTGCGGCCCGTGGCGACCCTTTCACGGCCCGTCGCGGCCCCTTATAGGCCCGTCGCGGCCCCTTATAGGCCCTTCGCGGCCCCTTATAGGCCCGTCGCGGCCCCTTACAGGCCCGTCGCGGCCCCTTATAGGCCCGTCGCGGCCCCTTATAGGCCCGTCGCGGCCCCTTACAGGCCCGTCGCGGCCCCTTATAGGCCCGTTGCGGCCCCTTATAGGCCCGTCGCGGCCCCCTTCACGGCCTGTAGCGGCCCCCCCCTTCCGGCCCGTAACGGCCCCCTTTCTGGCCCGTAGCGGCCTCTTCGCGACCCGTGCCGCCCGTCCCTGACCAGCCGCCCGTTGCCTGATCAGCCGCCCGTCCCTGACCAGCCGCCCGTTGCCGACCTGCCGCCCGTCCCTGACCAGCCGCCCGTCGCCAACCTGCCGCCAGTAACCTGACCAGCCGCCCGTCCCTAACCAGCCGCCCGTTGCCGACCTGCTGCCCGTCGCCAACCTGCCGCCCGTCCCTGACCAGCCGCCCGTCACCGGCCTGCCCCTGCCCTGATGCCGCCCCAACAGCGGCCCCCGGGTAAGCACTCGTGCTCCCCTCCCCTCCCTCCTACCGCGCCGCCGGTAGCCGAGCCGCGTCGCCCAACCGAGCCGCGCCGCCCGGCCGAGCTGCGCCGCCCAGCCGAGCCGCGCCGCTCAGCCGAGCCGCGCCGCCCCCACCGAGCCGCACTGCTCTGCCGAGCAATACTGCTGCTCCTGCTGCTACTGCTGCTATCACTGCTTTGCACTGCTGCTGCTCCTACTGCTACTATGGCTAGTCCCACCGTTCTCACCTTTGATGCTGAGGGACGTGCAGTTGGCTTTGACGTGTGGGTTGACGATCTCCAGCTGTTTCTTCAGTGTGATTCTAGGGATAGGGTATCTCTTTTCGATCACACGTCTGGTGTTTCCACTGCTCCTGCTGTCACTGCTGACAGTACTATTCGCTCTCAGTGGACCACTCGTGACGCTGTTGCTCGTCTTGCTGTTCGTACTCACCTGCCGCCTTCTCAGCGCGCACACTTTGGCCAGTACAAGACTGCTCAGTCTTTGTACGACGCTGTAGTCGCACGCTACTCCTCCCCTTCCACTGCTGCACTCAGCCGCCTCATGCTGCCGTACCTTTTCCCTGACCTTGCCGCCTTTGCCACAGTCGCAGACCTAGTTGCTCACCTTCGCACTAGTGACGCCCGCTACCGTGCTGCCCTTCCCACTGAGTTCTGTGCCAAGAACCCCCCCCCCCATGTACATCACCCTTTACTACCTAGTCACCCGCCTCCCTGACTCCCTTACCTCGGTCAGGGATCACTTCCTCTCCCTTTGCCCCACCGAGCTGACTGTCGACCTGCTAGAGGAGCGCCTTACTGCAGCTGAGAAGAGTATCTTAGCTGTAGGTGCTTCTCGCGGCGACCGTCGCACCCCTTTCTTTGAGGGGTGTTCCCCTGTCCCCCTTCTCCCCTCTGTTGCTTCTGCTGCTGCTGTCGACCTCGTTGGCACTGAGGAGGTCGGGGCTGCGTCTGCTCCGAGTGGGAGACGCCGCAACAGCAAGGGAAAGGGGAGCAGATGTGGTGGAGGGGGCGGCGGAGGGGGTGGTGGCGGAGGGGGTTGGCGGTGGAGGTGGGGGTGGCACCGGGAGTGGGGGCTTCAGTGGCGGCAGTGGAGGTGGTGGAGGTAGCGGCAGAGGTGGTGGAGGCAGCGGCGGAGGTGGTGGAGGCAGCGGCAGCGGTGGTGGAGGTGGCGGCGGCAGTGGTGCTGGTCGAGGTGCAACCGCGCAGCGTGGAGGCGCTGGTGGTAGCCAGCGTCAGCAGCAGCCGCGCTCCAGTGAGACGCCGTCGGTTCAGCAGCTTCGTGAGTGGTACGCTGGGCGTGGGAGGTCTGGGGGTGCAGGTCCCTGCGCTTACGTTCTTCGCACCGGCCCTCGTAGTGGGGAGGTGTGTGGGCTCCCACACACCACGCAGCGCTGCTTTGGTCGCTTGACTGACGCTTGGCGTACCCAGTTTCCTGACTCTGCTGAGCTCCCTCGCTGGCATGATCTGCTTCTGCAGAATGTGCCTATCTTTGATCTAGATTTTGATGCTATCCTTGCTGCCATGTATGCTCTTGCTGATATTACTGAGGGTGACTGTTACTTGAGTGTCCCGCCCGACCCGGGCACTGCGGCTGCTGCTCTAGGTGCTAGTGCGGCTGCTGCCCTAGGTGCTAGTGCGTCTTCTGCTCCAGGTGCTGGTACGTCTACTCTCTCTGGTACTGCACCTACTGAGGCCTTGCACACTTTCACACTTGACTCTGGTGCTTCGCGCTCTTTCTTTAGAGACAGCACCACGCTCACGCCGCTCAGCCGGCCTGTTGCGGTCTCCCTTGCTGACCCCTCAGGGGGCCCAGTCCTTGCACGCTCCTCTACAGTTTTACCGTGTCCTGCGGCCCCGTCGGGCTTGCTTTCGGGACTCCACCTCCCCTCGTTCTCTACGAACTTGGTGAGTGGAGCTGACCTCCAGGACGCGTGGGTTGACCAGTTCACCCCTGGAGGTCAGCGTGTCACCCACTGCACTTGCTCTCGGACGGGTCGCCACCTGGCCACGTTCACCCGTCGGCCAGGGTCGAGTCTGTACACACTGACTACTGCGCCTCCTCCGGTCTTTGCGTCTGGTCAGGTAGCTGCGTCTAGTCAGGTGTTTGCTGCCGCGTCCAGGTCTAGTCCTGCGTCTGCCCCCTGCTCGTGTCGTCCTCTGTCGCACGAGACTCTCCTTTGGCACCACCGCCTTGGTCACCCCTCCCTGCCTCGTCTTCGAGGTATGGCCTCCCATGCCCTTGTCTCTGGTCTCCCCAGGTCCCTCCCTCCCCTTCCTCCGGGGCCTGCCCCCACCTGTGTTCCTTGTGTCGAGGGCCGGCAGCGCGCCGCCCCTCACTCCTCCTCGTTCCCTCCGACCGAGGCTCCTCTGCAGACTCTTCACATGGACGTGTGGGGCCCAGCCCACGTCCGTGGACAGGGTCACGAGCGTTACTTCCTGCTGGTCGTTGACGACTACTCGCGTTACACCACAGTCTTCCCCTTGCGCAGCGAGGGTGAGGTCCTTGAGGTGTTGATCGACTGGATCCGCGGTGCTCGTCGCCAGCTTAGTGAGAGTTTCGGCTCAGACCTTCCTGTTCTGCGTCTGCACTCAGACAGAGGCGAGGAGTTTTCCTCCGACCTTCTGAGAGCCTTCTGTCGTTCTGAGGGCATCCGCCAGACGTTCACGCTTCCGGCCTCCCCGCAGCAAAATGGGATTGCTGAGCGCCGCATTGGCATGGTCATGGACGTCGCTCGTACGTCCATGATCCATGCAGCTGCTCCCCATTTTCTTTGGCCGTTCGCGGTTCAGTACGCAGCGCATCAGATCAACCTTCAGCCTCGTGTCTCCTTGCAGGAGACCACACCTACTCTGCGGTGGACGGGGAAGGTTGGCGATGCGTCCGCGTTCCGTGTCTGGGGATCTCGAGCTTTTGTCCGCGATACTACTGCGGACAAGCTGTCCTCCCGTGCCGTTCCCTGTGTCTTCCTTGGCTTCCCTCCTGACGCACCCGGGTGGCAGTTCTACCACCCCACCTCGCGTCGTGTTCTGTCCTCTCAGGACGTCACGTTTGACGAGTCGGTGTCGTACTACCGTCTCTTTCCCTACCGCACTGCCTCTCCCCCTCCCCCGCCGCTCTTCCTTGCCCCAGGTACTCCCCCGGTAGACCCCCTCCCCCCCCAGGGTCCTGCCCCCTCAGGTGTGTCCCAGGTAGACCCTGCCGAGCCGGTCGAGGTAGCTGTCAACTCAGGTGCTGAGTCTTGGGGTGCTGGGCCTGCGGGTGCGGGGACTGGGGGTGCTGAGATTGGGGGTGCTGAGTCTGGGCGTGCTGAGCCTGGGGGTGCTGAGCCTGCGCGTGCTGCGTCTGGAGGTGCTCTCGGTGTCCCGCCGCGGCGGGAGCCTCTCTCTCCACATCGGCTTCGTGAGTGGTACTCTCGGCTCTGTCGGGGTGCTGCTGGGGCTTCTGGAGGTGCTACTGGTGCTGGTGCTACTGGAGGTGCTGCTGGTGCTGGAGGTGTTGCTGGAGCTTCTGGAGGTGCTGCTGGTGCTGGTAGTGCTGGAGGTGCTGCTGGTGCTGCTGGAGGTGCTGCTGGGGCTGTTGGAGGTCCTACTGGAGCTTCTGGAGGTGCTGCTGGTGCTGGTGGTGCTGGAGGTGCTGCTGGTGCTGCTAGAGGTGCTGCTGGTGCTGGAGGTGCTGCTGGGGCTTCTGGAGGTGCTGCTGGTGCTGGTGCTGCTGGAGGTGCTGCTGGTGCAGGAGGTGCTGCTGGAGCTTCTGGAGGTGCTGGTGGTGCTGGAGGTGCTGCTGGAGGTGCTACTACTGCTGGAGCTACTGGAGGTGCTGGAGGCGCTGCTGGGACTGGAGACCCTGGGGCTGAGGGTACCGGTCCTGTTTCTGCTGTTTCTGGAGGCGCTGCGCGGCCGCGGCCGTACTACGTTCCGCTCTTTCAGCAGGTTCTTAGCTCACCGCCTTCTCCTGGTCCTCCTCCTTTCCTGAGTCTGCCGCCTGTCCGGTCCCAGTCACAGTTGCAGCCGGCCTCTCCTCTGCCCGGTCCCTACTCTGGACCGACTGGAGGCCTTACGGAGCGTCGTCAGCCTGAGTCTCGTCCTGTGTCGCCTGCGTCTCGTGCTGCGTCGCCTGTCCGCACTGTTCGCGCTGGTCGTGTTTCGCGTCCGCGTCTCCCTCCTATCCCAGGCACTCACTCTATGACTCTGCGTCCTTCTACTGCTCCACAGCGTGTCCCTCTGCCGTCTCCTCCCGCGTCCTCTCTTCCTGACGGTCCTGACCCTGCGTCTGACTCCCTTCGTGCTGCTAGTCCTACTGTCATGCGCTTTCTGGCCACTGCTGTCATTGACCCTCTGTCTGAGTCCTCTGCTGCGTCTGCTCTTGTTGCCGAGCTTGTTGACTTTGCTGCCGCCTGTCGCCTAGACTACGCCACTAGTCTTGTTGCTGAGTCTGCGTCTGTGTCTGTCTGTCCTCCGTCCGTCGGGGGTGAGTGTGCTCTTGGCACGGACGTTCTTAAGGACAGACAGGAGGAGTTTGAGTGCTTTGCTGCTTCTGTACCTCATCTCGTGTCCATGCTGCTGACCCCTGAGGGAGACCCGGATGCACTAGACATCCCGACTCTGCGCTCTTACGCAGAGGCGATAGAGGGTCCCTACTCCTCTCAGTGGTAGGCAGCCATGGATGCAGAGATGGCTTCCTGGAAGTCCACAGGCACCTACGTAGATGAGGTTCCCCCACCTGGGACGAACATCGTCAGTGGCATGTGGATCTTCAGGGTGAAGCGGCCGCCGGGTTCTCCGCCTGCCTTCAAGGCGCGTTACGTTGCACGTGGCTTCAGTCAGCGACAGGGAGTTGACTTCTTTCAGAACTTCTCCCCTACCCCGAAGATGACCACTCTTCGGGTACTGCTGCACGTTGCTGCTCAGCGTGACTACGAGCTCCACTCGCTTGACTTCAGCACAGCCTTCCTACAGGGCAGCCTGCACGAGGAGATCTGGCTGCGCCGCCCACCTGGCTTCACTGGGTCGTTTCCTACTGGTACCCAGTGGAGCCTCCGCCGGCCAGTCTACGGTCTCCGCCAGGCACCCCGTGAGTGGCACGACACGCTCAGGACGACTCTTGCTTCTCTTGGTTTTGCTCCTTCCACTGCTGACCCTTCTCTGTTTCTACGTACTGACACTACTCTGCCGCCGTTCTACGTTCTTGTGTACGTAGACGACCTCGTCTTTGCTACTGCTGACACTGAGGCACTCGCCCACGTGAAGTCCGAGCTGCAGAAGAGACACACGTGCACAGACCTGGGTGAACTGACAAGCTATCTTGGCTTGCGGATCACTCGGGACAGAGCACAGTGCACCATTACCTTGACTCAGTCACACATGGTGCAGCAGGTCCTTCAGCGCTTCGGCTTCACGTACTCCTCGCCACAGTCCACTCCTCTGCCTACCGGTCACTCGCTCTCAGCTCCACCTTCGGACGAGTCCGTAGAGCCGAGTGGCCCGTATCCAGAGCTTGTGGGCTGCCTCATGTACCTGATGACCTGCACACGACCTAACCTCGCATACCCTCTCAGCCTTCTGGCTCGCTACGTGGCTCCCGGCAGGCACCGAAAGGTGCACTGGGATGCTGCGAAGAGGGTGTTGCGCTACTTGTGCAGTACGTCGGGCATGGGGCTCGTGCTTGGAGGACGGGCTCGAGTTGTCCTCACTGGTCACGCAGACGCTTCCTGGGTTGACGACTTGGCTACGCAGCGGTCGTCACAGGGTTACACCTTCAGTCTTGGCTCCGGTTCTGTCTCTTGGCGGTCTACCCGCTCTTCTTCCGTTCTCAGCTCCAGTTGCGAGGCTGAGATCTACGCTGGGGCCATGGCTGCATAGGAGCTACGCTGGCTCACCTACCTGCTGACCGACTTGGGAGAGGCGCCTCGTTCTCCTCCAGTTCTGTACGTCGACAACAAGGCCATGCTTGCCTTGTGTCAGGAGCACAGACTGGAGCACAGAACGAAGCACATTTCTCTGCGCTACTTCCTTGCTCGAGAGTTGCAGCAGCGTGGCCAGCTTCGTCTTGCTTACGTGGCCTCTCAGGCCAACACTGCTGATGTTTTCACCAAGGCACTTCAGCCTTGTGATCATCAGCGTTTCTGTACTGTGTTAGGCCTTGTACCTACTGTGCCTCACTTGTTGACTTCTCGACTCTGCTTGTACTGTACTCTATATACATATACCTGCATGCTTATATTTACTAGGTTGTGTTCACTGTATTGTTTGATTTCCTTTATATAACTCTGCATGTGAACTGGCCTTGCGGCCCTTTGCTTGTGCTCAGACTGCGTGGTGAATTTGTGATCCACCCTGAGCTTGCTTTGTCTTTCTTGACTGGTCTTGTGACCTCTTGTTCTCCCCCACTTTGCCTATGGGGGTGTGTCAAACTTATATCTGCTATAGTCTATTTAGGCTGTAGTGGGGTAGTTCTTAGAGGGTACAACACTTTTGTGTTCTCTACTTGTACCCATCTCGTTTCTAGTTCAATCATTCCTTCCTATCATTCTCACATCTGTCGCTGCTTGTACTTCAGCTCTCCTTCCCTGCACATATCTCCTGTCATACACTTCCCTTGCGGTTCCTCCTTGCTTTATCGATCGCGAGTGGTATGATAGCATGTCGTGTTACCAGGTTAGTGTTTTTTCATAGGCTTTCCTCAGCCACCATAGCTAGTTATCTATCGCTGTGTCATGCAGCGCCTTTATTACTACTCGACAAAGCACCTGTTCCTTTCACGTGCTATGGCAACGGCGGGTTACCATTATCATAACTTTCTGACGTTTTGTTTTTCTATGTTTCATAGCACTAATCACGTTCTCTACAAGCCTTTTCCTTCACGCGCTTGTGACGCTTGGCGAAACAACGTCCTTGTTATGTTTGTTTGCAGATTGACTTGCCGGGGTTCTTAGCGGCTCTTAGTGCTTGTGCTTATCGACATGTCGCGTTTGTGTCGCTCAGGACATGCTACTTCCGGCGCCAGTACCAGGTACGTTATGCACCATATCTGCAAGCTTAGTTATATTTTGTTCATTACTAACGATTGATCGGTGTTCGCGTCCTTGTGCTTAGTTATCAGCTTTCCAGGGGTTGTATTAGTACCATGTACGCCATGTATGCCTCTTTTCGTATAAGCAGTTGCCATGATATCGTAGGTTGCTGCTGTTACTGTTGAATAGCTTGTTATAACCAGTTAAATGCAAGTGGTCCCCGATTATCATCCATATTGTATTCCCGGAATTAATTTTGACGATACACTAAAGAACTAGTTTTATTCGGGAATGTCAGATAAACATTTATGTTTTGCTATTACGAAATGGCAATTTATTCAAATTTATGTCATATAATATAGGTGTACAGTAAAAAATGAGTACAGAATACCGAAGCGCGGCCAAACCTTACACCAGGCAAAAACCGCCCAGAAACCAGTCGGAACCCAGCAGGTTTCGAAGCCCTGAAAAGGACCGAAGAAGTGCCTGAAAAACATGTGAATTACAGTCAAGCCACTGCCTTGGTTTCAGTCGGAAAAGGGCCCTGTTTTTCAGTCTGATTTCAGCCGCGGGTCCTGAACGCGGGCTGAAAACCAGCTGAATACCGGACCTGGGTTTAGGGTTGTGATGACAGAATACCGAATCCTCAAGGTTCTGATGTGTATTTCTGTTCAACGCACAACAGCCACAAACTGCGATTGTTTCTACCAGCTTCAAACGAATACGGTCGTTGTTCCCCTCCTCTCCCTCCGCGTCATTGGCTCATCTCTGTCCTCCTCCCACTCTTTTCCCTTCCGTCGCTCGCAGAAACTCCACCGGCAACTACAATCTCGTCGTAGACGCTCTCCTAGTCGGCGCCGCCGGCGGCCCTCCCGATTCGCTCGCGATCGTGAAGGGCGCCGTCTGCGTCTCCTCCGCTGCCGCCGCCCTGGCGCTGCCTGTCTCCGCGTCCGACTGGCAGCAGCGCGCGGGATGGTGGCTGCTGCACGCGGAAGCGCGCCTCGACGCGTTCCTCGAAAACGCGGACGCCGCCACCGTCGAGGCGCTCCTCGCCGTCGTCCTGAACGCGACGCTTCCGCAAGGCGGCGGGCGCTGCGGCAGCGGAAGCGGCGCAGGGGCCGCAGGGAAAGGGCAGGGCAGCAGGCGCATGGGGCTGGGGGTGGGGAGGCTGCTCCTCCGCGCGCTGACCTCCGCCAAGGGGGGACAGCAGCAGGGAGGGCAGCCGCAGGGGGGCCAGCAGCAGCCGCCGCCTGCAGGTGGACTTTCAGGTGGTTTCCCAGGTGCTGGGCCGAGCGGCGGGGTGAACAGCACAGTGACCGGATACGCCGTGCTGGCTGGAAGTTCCGCGTCGGGAGTGACCTGGGGTGGGCAGCTGATGGGGGTGAAAATGCCCGCCGCTCCTTCGACTGCCTGATTGATCGTTCCGGAAATGAGGAGGATTCACTCAAGCTGAGTGAGTCCACGCCTAGGTGCAGTGGCGAGTCTTTAGTCCTTTCAACATGTGGCATGTGACATGCGGAACGGTTGCGAGTAGGTGACATGGTTCTGTTGAGTATAGGCGCCGCATGAGCAGCAGGCTTTCGAGATCAAGGGTAGGAATGCTGGCAAGCTACGGTACTACGTGCCTTGCCAGTCTTCCTACCCTTGAATGATGTTTCCACGGAGGAATAGGTGTGGTACCGTAGTATGTTTCCATTGAGTGTTGTGCTTCTGTAAGTGATGTTTTCCCGTTTATCAGCTTTTGTTTTGCTCAAAGATAACTGAGCGGTTTCAACAACGTTTCAGTGGCAGCGGCAAGGTAACGCGCGCATCAAGTGAGAGCATTCGACCCTAGACTATCAGGGAAGGGGAGCAATGATCAGTGCTGTGACGCTGTTGATCTAATTCATACTTATGCAAGGAACAGGTAGTTTGAGAAGGCTATGCGAGGAACAGGTAGTTTGAGAAAACCGCGCACGTTGGCAAGAAAGAAAACATGGGTAGCAACTGGCAAGGTTGACAAATAGCTAGTGAGGTAAGACGACCTAGCTGGTGGGATCAGTTGGCCAGACTACGACGCGACACGATCTACGCATTACTGGGGTCCGCGACCACCAAAATATAACTACGGCGCGATCAAACAAAGATATGTCGCAGGCAGTTTAGCGGGGTTTTATACACCTAGTCCGCGGTATTTTAACCACGTGAACTGTTTTGTTTCAAACACCCTTTATTCGTTTTCGGGTAATGAGATGGGCACCCAAAGACTTAAAGGCTATTAATTTACAGCCGGATGCTTTTCCGTCTGAAGAAACGCACACTTAGTGCTCCGAGATAGGGGGAATATCGGCATTGGCAGTGTTTTAACTGCCGTTATCTCGCGAAGGGAATGTTAGATTATACCCTCATTAATTTTCTAACTACTCGTTTAAACAAGTCTGACCAAGGAGAAGTACTCTCGCGCGGTTAAGATAGCGGCGGTTAAAATACCGCGGACTAGGTGTATGTAGCTGCCTTGCATTGCAATGAGTGGTAGGGGAGGGGGCGAGCAGAAAATGTGAGGGACAGGAGGTGAGAGGGGAGGAGGAAAGCTGACAGGAGGAATCCAGTGGCAAGTTACTTCCCATCCCACCATCTCAACCTTATCCGTTCGCGTTAGCTCAATCCGTACCTGCCATGTAGCAGCCCCAGTGGCGTGGAAAGAATCCAAGCACAAGGATCGTAATATAATTTATTGTAAGTGGTCCCAAAATGTGTAAATCCGGCTGCTACACCTTTTAGTACAGCCCTGTTGGCAGAGACAAACTACGAAAACCCAGTTCAATGCACAAACAGAGGCCAGTTAAGTACATAGACCTCCCATGCCTTCAGGAAAGCGAACTGGGGTTTTCTGCCATCCCTGCCTGTCTTGGTTGTAACCTCGTGCACAAAAAACATATTCACACATTTCTGGGCTCCACTGAGCCAGAGTGACACTCAACTGCACCGCATGAGCATGTAAAAAATCAATCATTTCTTGGACCGGAAGATTGCTAGCAGACGAGCAGCCTGAAAGCAGATGCGCCAGAACATGGGGAAGGGGCGATGGAGTAGAGGGGTGGAGAGGAAGGGGGGGAGAACGTGTTTAGTTGAATGGGAACCTTTATTGAATGAGAGTAGCGAGCGTGCACGGTGAACGGGGTGGGTGGAGGGGAGGAACGGGGTTGGGGATCCACTATGGGCATTCCGGAAAAGTCTTCTTACAAAAGGAGCAGAAAAGAACTGGTATCATCAATGGCGGGAAGGGTGAGGAAACAGCAAGAACATTCAGGGCAAGAAGAATAAACATCACAACAGCAACCAAATCAGGGTGAGGAAGCGCTGCAGACATGGTACTGATATCCTGTGCTCCCCTCTGCATTCCTCCCTGCCCTGCACTCCTGCTCATGCTCCTCCCTGTGCTCTAATGTCCCAGCGTACAGGTCTCAAACCGTCCCGTGTGCTGGATTTTGAAAACCAGGTCCATCTCATTCGAGACAGCGCCAGTAAGTGCGATATCTTGAGACTGGCCCTGTGACTCCCTCCTACGCGTGTCACAACGCCCTCCTCACATTGAACACCATCAATCCTCGTATACCATAGCAAGTACCCACTGGATTCTCCCCACCACCACTGGTTTCCCTTTTCTCTTATATCGTTCCACACCCTTCCCGCATACACTCAGACCACCCATTACCACAACAACTCGTTGCTGCTCTGCTGCCAGCTGATTTCAGGGACAAGCAGAAACCAAAGGCGTTCAGGAAATACGGAAGGGTTCACAGGCATACGAGCGACTCAGACAAGGGTACTGGATTCATTGACAAAATTACCAACTACAAAATTTTCCTACCTGCTCGCAGGTCGTTATTCCTTATACAGGACCAGTAGTCCAGGAACCCGAACACGTCCACGGTAACTGAGTACACGCACTTGCAAGTTGCAAATGGATGTGACTAGGTGTGGTGGGCAGCATTTACATTTAGCATGGAGGAAAACCCTAAAATTTTAGGGTTGAGGCTCCCGAATGGCATGGAGTCCGAATGGGTTTTAGTTTTTTCCTGCCCGCGGTCAGCATGCTGACTCACTCGGTAGCGTCGTCTAGCGGAACGGTAGCGCTACCGAGCGCTACCGACGCTACCAAGTGTAATATATTGGAAGATTGGTCCGCTTGTCAGGCAAACATCCATTCTGCGTAAGGGCACCATATATTTCTTCTGGCTTTATATTCTCAAGAGAAAACTGAGCTTATAGCGCGGATGAGGAGAATTCTCACCTTGACGCGCGAGCGCGGAGTGCCGGACTGTTGCAGCGCGACCAGCGTGGGCATCACCCCCTCCTCGAGAATCTCGTCCCGCCGGCTCTCGTCTTCTGCCAGCATCAGCAGCGCCGCAACCGCGTCCTCCTTTCCGCGCGCGGATCCGCTTTCTAGTGCTTCAACCAGGGGCGCAATTCCCCCCGCCACCTGAATTGCCGCGCAACCCGCGGGCGTTTTCGCGATATTCACGAGAACCGCCGTGGCTTTCTCCTCCAATCCCGAGCCGTATTCTTGTAACATGGAAAGTAACTTCGGAACTACACCCGCGGACATTAGCGAAGCACGGTTTTTCTCCGATAGGGATAAGTTAAACAAAGCCAAAGCCGCGTCTTTTCGTCCACGAAGCGACCACGGCTGCGGCGAAAGCATCGCCGTCAACCCTGCGATGGCTCCTGGCGTCGATCCAACGAGTAACTTATTCGCATCTGACGAAGACGTTATCGCAAACAGCGCTGCTGCTGCGTTCTCTTGCGCCTGTTGCGAAACCGCCAGTTTCACCGCACCCAATTCGTTTCCGCCTGCCGCGCCTGCTGCCGTGAAACTCTCCCCCCACTGGCGCTGCCCCGCTCTGGACCCTGCGACGCTCGGCGACGAGACGGGCGACGAGCAGCACGACGCGGCGGCGCCGCCCGAGAGCACCGCGACGAGCGCGGGAACGACGCCCTGGCCAATCAGCGGCGCGTGCGACGACGACGTCAACGAGAGATTTAAAGTTGCCGTGACCGCGTGCTCCACGGTCGCCTCGTCCTCGCTCCAGAAGAGATTAATCAGCGCGGAGAGCACGCCGCCGCCCGCCGCGACGACGCTCTCCCGGTTCGCGCGCGAATCCTTCACCATCATGCGCAGCTCCTCCGCCGCCTCGCGCTGCCGCTCGCGCACCAGCAGCGTCTCGCCGTCCCCCGATCCCCGCCCCGCGTCCACGCCCTGCATTTGGCGCACGAGCTCCGGGATGCGCAGCCGCGCGTGCTCCTCCTCTTCCGTCCGCACCATCCCCGCTCTGCTTCCGCCGGGCGCGCGCTCCTTCTGGCTCTGGCTCCGCCCGGCCGCGAGGTTTCCGCCGCGAGTCAGCATGCGTTCGCCGGCGTCGCCCTCGCTCGGGGCGCCCTCGCGCTCCGGAGGCGCGGTGCCGTGCTGCCGGCCTAAGAGTAACGACCGGCTGTTGGAGCTCGAGTCGCAGGTGGATGAGCGCGCGAACGTGAGGCACATGTCTCGCGAGGAGAACCGGCTAACCGACGGGCTGCCGGACGCGTTAGTGACGTAGACGGACGCGACGGGGTGGTTTGGCGTCATGTACGCTAGAGCGGGATTCATTCCAGGTTGATGATGTCGGTCCGATTGATCCCCGTCGTGATCCCAGGAGATTAGAGAATGCGACTGCGGCGACCGCGCCGCGTGCTCGGGGTAATCGTAGCGCATAGACTGCGAGCCTAGGGAGTGTCGCATGCGATTTGGCCGTCCGCCGCCGCCGCCGCCGCCACTGTCTCTCTCCTGCGCCGCCGCTTCGCCGGCGCCGTGACCGTGCGAAACTTCCGCCTGCGACGCGACGGCCGCCTGCGACGCCATGCCGGCTTGCATCGCAAACTCGACCGACTGCGGCCCCGACCACTCGTCGCGGCGCGGCTGCGGGCCGCTCCACTCGTCCCTCCCCGGGTACTTATTCCAGTCGCGCCGCAGACCCGGACTGCCGGTGCTCTTGGCAGGCGTGTAAGCGGGAGATGCGGAGGGGGACTGAGACGACACCGAGGCCGACACGGGCCAAATAGGGCAACGAGGCGACGCGGACGGGCTCTGCTCGTACGAGCCGCTGGACTGTCGGCGCGCGTCGCGGCTGGCATTGCTCGATAAGGATCTCGAAGGAGACGAGGTGGACGGGTCGACGCGGAGAGCGGCTCGGCGGTCCGGTTCGGCGGGGTGGTCTGTGGTAGGGTTGGTACGTTCGTCGATGCCGAGCCTGATGCCGTTGCCGAGGCACCACGCGGAGATGACGCTACGGAGGGAGTTGTTGGGCACGACGGTGAAACTTTCGAGGTGCTGCCTGGTGACCGGGCACACGCGCTTCCCCTCGCCGAACCACCGCTCGATCTCTGCGCGCTCGAACGTTTGACCGGAGGAGATTATAACGGGGTCGGTCATTATGTCGAGAGATAGAGGGCAGAAAAAGTCGCCTGGGACTGAAATCCTCTGCGCGCGAAGGTAGGAAAGCGGGTACCGGCGGAAGGAGGGCGGAAAGGCGTCGGAGTCCGTAGTTTGCTGAAGGAGCGACACGAGCTGCTGCTGAGTCAGCATGCCGCGAAGATGATGGTGATTGGTTGGCGACGTGGTGGAGGAAGTCGGGGCTGAAGGGAACGGTGCAGATGGGTGCGGTGGGTGTGGAGAGTGGTGGTTTCTAGTGAGCGGGCTTCGGCTGTGAGCGCCTGCAGGGTTTACCTGTGGTGACGCCATGCATAGACCGGAAATGGACGACGACCAGACAAGGCTTGAGAATCCACGACACTCACTAACGGTAGTCTTGCTTGATAACTCTCTTGCTTAGTATCTACAGTACTTAGAAGCAGCTAAGTCAGTGTGGAGAAACGAGATCGAGTGGAGAGGACCTTGAAAACGAGGGCAGTGCATGTGCACATCTGTCTTCTCTACTGCTCACTAGGCAAGCCAGAAGCAAACACATCTCGTTTCTACCCTTCCACATCCATGCACCACGGAGACCTTGCTGAGTCAACGAGTTGGTTTTGTTTTAACGCGGTTGTTTGGGTTTGGTTGGATACGTATGATGAAAGAACGAACGATCCAACTGCTTCATCCCATCCATCCCACGCAAGAGACCAGCAGCAAGATGCTGCAGTGAGCGAGTGACACCAGCCAAGACAGGCTGCCTTGGCGCCCTTGTTGGTCAAGAGCGACAAGGTGTGAGGTGAGCGGAACACATGAAGGTTTCGGGTCTAAATCGTTTCTGTACAACATACGGAACTGGGTCCACTTCGCTGTAACCCAAATTAACTTCCTGGTGCTTGAACTTCGAAGCAATGACCTGCTCATAACGAGTTGC
The DNA here is from genome assembly GCA_947471745.1 of Closterium sp. Naga37s-1. Taxonomy (NCBI): domain Eukaryota; kingdom Viridiplantae; phylum Streptophyta; class Zygnematophyceae; order Desmidiales; family Closteriaceae; genus Closterium; species Closterium sp. Naga37s-1. Next base: position 751,412 of record CANJKZ010000293.1, read on the forward strand.
AAGTGGATATGGATGTGAATTTAGCAGAGAAACTCACATGCGTATATGCTGAAGCCCAGCATTATGTAAACATCCACACAACCAGCTCTAGCAAGGGCTAAGTAGTTCTTGACCTGGTTAAACCCCCTAAACCCTGCTGTATTCACTTTCAGCCGCCCCAGTCCCCTTTAGTCTATTCACATCCCCACCGTTTCTTGCTCAATATCGAACAAGCTGCCCATAAAGGGGTACATTATGACAAACACGGGCACAAGGTCCACAGATGCGCTGCCTGTCCTGCATTTATATTTTCAAATCAAACTCTGAAACCTGATGGGTCCTTGGTTAGCTTTGGTGTTTGTACAAGGCGTTTTTGTTTCGGTTCTGGACAAAAAGGCCGTGGATCTCAAACATACAGCACCGCACGTGAGCAGCAGCCACAGAATGTTTCAGCGAGCCGAAAAAAAACGTAAACACTTGACTGAAATGTTTGCCCTCAGTCGTTCAAAGTGGGAATACTGGATCCTTCATACGCGATATCCCATGATGTGCTTACTGTACCGCTGCTGCAGAAGTGACATAATTGTTTATCGGATGACAAATTCAAGTTTGTCCACTGCATTCCCAATTTCTCAAAATCCTGCGATACTCTCTACCACACAGGATCAATCTCCAATGTCCCAGACTAAGCAATTTATGCGCACATGATTATTGGATGCCAAATTACAATCGGCAATGCTGCATATTGGTTTTGGAGATGTATGGGGGAGATAATGTTACGAATAGTGAAATATGATTGTGCACTCCTAACCGCAGCTAAGTGAAGCACGCAGCATCGAGAATGAACGCGAAGAGTCAGAGTTGACTCGAAACGACGCAGACAGTTGGAATGGATCTGGACTGTCGGAGCAGATGGCATCAGGCAGCTGCAGGAGTGAGGGAATTGGCGGGAACAGTTTCGTAACTGTACGCGCCGCACGGTTGGGCTTGAATTTGAATAAGGGAATGCACCCCTTAGAGTACATGGCTAGCTAGGTCGATTCGTATCCCCCCTGTACTCTTACTTATATGCCTGTATTTGCTTGTTTACACCATCTCAAACATTTTACATTTACTCTGTTTTGAGGTCAAGGGCCCACCACTACCAATCAGCTGTGTGCGAACCTTCCCGAGGTGATCCTAGGGACGATCAATTTCTGATCGTAGCAGATAAGAGGACGGAGGGAATGTTGGGCTGAGAAAAGCCCTTAGGATCTTTCAAGGCTAAGATCAGTGTTGAAGTAGAGATGTTGTAATTGCGGAAGCGTTTAATATCAGAGTTGTTGAACCACCTTGTACTAGTGTGTGAGAACAAGATAAGTTGATTAATAGCAGGGAAATACAAGGCTTTTATATGATTACAAAGGATTGTGAAAGCTTGCTGAGTCCATCTTGCAAAGGCAGCGTGCTTCATTCCAAGTGGGCAAGTACAACGTTCTCGTTCATCAATGATACACAATGGGGTGGGTGGTGGGAAAGTAAAACTAGAAAATGGAAATGAAGAACGTGGGTGGAGCTACTGGAATCACGTTCCTCTTTTGTAGGCAAAAGAGGGGTGAGTAGCGTCGAGCCGCTACCTTTGCTTTGCTGGCCACGCCCTCGCTTTCACAATACGAAATTTGAAAAAGTGTTACACTTTTACAAATTATAATAATATGAAAAGTTCTATTCTTAACTGTTTTGCTGTTGCGGTTCGATACAGTGCCGACTCGGGTAACTGCTCAGTAACGAGTCAGTTATGTGTCCTTGCTGTCGCACTGTATTTTTCGTCAAGTCAAAGGTCAGCGACCTTTGACCTTCGCGTAACCTCCAGCGGTTGCTTTGGTTGACTCGTGTGTTTCTTCACTGTAGTCTGCTCCGTTTCGTGTCGATACTTCGATACTTCAGAAGTGTTTAGTTTACTTGTTTCCAACACTCCCCTTCGCTTCTGGAGTATCGCTGCTGATGACATGTCCTTGTCCAGTCAGCAGCATGCAGTACTCGAACTTATGTTTTCCGAGTTTCTTGGTCAAGTAATCAGCTGCAATCTCGGATGTGGGACAGTAGGATAGCTCGAGTCTTCCTTTCTCGATTTCGTCTTTTACGAAGAAGTACCAAAGAGTGATGTGCTTCGTTCGATTCGCGAACTCGTTTTTGTTCGCTATGCGAATGGCCGATTGGTTGTCGCAGAAGAGAGAGAAGTTGGGTAACTGGGCCAATTTTGCTTCCTCCAGTAATTCGCGAAGATATAGCCCTTCCTTGGTGGCCGAGCAGAGTGCGATATATTCTGCTTCTACTGAAGAGAGAGCGATTAGCTCGTGCTTGTTCGACTGCCATGAAATAGGCCCGATAGGTTCGAGTCTGTAGACGTAGCCGGTTCGAGATCGTCTGTTGTCAGAGTCTCCAGCGTGATCGGCATCGACGTAACAGATTAGCTTAGGTGTCGCAGTGCTGGTTTTCTGGTAGGTTAGTCCGATCGTCGGAGTGCTGACGAGGTAGTGAAGTGCTCGATCGAGTTCGAGCATGTGCTCTGCTTCAGGCTTCTTGAGGTAGGCAGCGAGTTGGCTAGCTGAGTAGGATAGATCCGGTCGGCAGGTGACGGCTGCGAAGAGTAGGAAGCCTAACTTCCGTTGTTAGTCTCGGATGCCGGCAGGTTTGAGCAGAGTGGAGGCTTTTCGATTTCCGTCGGTGTAGCGGTATGGCGTGGAGATGACGGTTGGAGTGAGTCCGAAGCGTTTAGCGATAGTTGTCAAACATATATGCTATAGTCTGTCTAGGCTGTAGTTCATATAGGGTACAACACTTTTAGGTTTCCTACTTGTACCCACCTGCTTGCCAATTCAGTCATTCCTTTCTTCACTATTCTGACATGGTATTCTGAGCAGGTTCCCTCTTGGGAACGTTTTTTTAGGGCCCACCACGATTTTTTTTTTCCTGCCCTTCCCGAAGCGCGCCTCGCGCCTGCCTCACCTGCGCCGTCTCGCGCCCTGCCCTAGATCCGCCCTTCGCGGCCCTGCCTTCTCGGCCCGTCGCGGCCCTGCCCTAACGGCCCGTCACGACCCTACCCTAAAGGCCCGTCGCGGCCCCCTGACTTCTCGGCCCGTCGCGGCCCCCTACCCTAACGGCCCGTCGCGCCCCCCTGCCTTCTCACCCCGTCGCGGCCCCCTGCCCTCTCGGCCCGTCGCGGCCCTGCCCTGCCGCCACCCGCGGCCTCTGCCCTGCAGCTCCTCGTCGCGGCCCTGCCCTAACGGCCTGTAGCGGCCCTCCCCTACCCTGCCGTCCAGCCGCGGCCCTGCCCTGCTGCCGCCCTGTCGCGGCCCTACGCTGACGCCGCCAAGTGGCGGCCCTGCCCTGCTGCCGCCCCTGTCGCGGCCCTGCCCTGTTGCCGCCCTGTCGCGGCCCTGCGCTGACGCCGCCAAGTGGCGGCCCTGCCCTGCCCTGCCGCCGCCCCAGTCGCAGCCCTGCACCCGCCCCTGGTAAGCACCCGCGCCGCCCAGCCGAGCCGCGCCGCTCCTCCGAGCCGCGCCGCCCTGCCGCGCCACGCCGCCAGGAGCCGAGCCGCGCCGCCCAGCCGAGCCGCGCCGTCCACTGAGCCGCGCCGCCCTGCCGAGCCGCGCCGCCCTACTGAGCCGCACTGCCCTGCCCGCGCTGCTCCTACTGCTACTGCTGTTTTTGCTGCCACTGCTGCTACTGCTGCTACTGCCGCTATGGCTAGCCCAACTGTTCTTACCTTTGATGCTGAGGGGCGTGCAGTTGACTTTGACGTGTGGGTTGACGACCTGCAGCTCTTTCTTCAGTGTGACTCTAAGGACGGAGTATCCCTTTTCGATCACACGTCCGGTGTCTCTCCTGCACCTGCTGCCACTACTGACAGTACGGTTCGCTCGTAGTGGACCACTCGTGACGCTGTTGCTCGCCTTGCTGTTCGTAATCACCTGCCGTCTTCTGAGCGTGCGCACTTTAGCCAGTACAAGACTGCTCAGTTTTTGTATGACGCTGTTGTAGCGCGCTACTCCTCCCCTGCCACTGCTGCCCTCAGCCGCCTCATGCTGCCGTACCTGTTCCCTGACCTTGCCGCCTTTGTCACAGTCGCTGACCTCATTACTCACCTCCGCACTAGTGACTCCCGCTACCGCGCTGCGCTTCCCACTGAGTTCTGTGCCAAGAACCCCCCCCCCCCCATGTACATCACCCTTTACTACCTAGTCACCCGCCTCCCTGACTCCCTTGCTTCAGTCAGGGACCACTTTCTCTCCCTTTGCCCCATCGAGCTCACCGTCGACCTGCTAGAGGAGCACCTCCCTGCAGCTGAGAAGAGTATCGTTGCTGTAGGTGCTTCTCGCGGCGACCCTCGCGCCCCTTTCTTTGAGGGTTGTTCCCCTGTCCCCCTTCTCCCCTCTGTTGCTTCTGCTGCTGCTGTCGACCTCGTTGGCACTGAGGAGGTCAGGGCTGCGTCTGCTCCTAGTGGGAGGCGCCGCAACAGCAAGGGCAAGGGGGGCAAGGGTGGTGGAGGGGACAGTGGGGGCGGCGGTGGAGGCGGTGGAGGAGGAGGAGGGGGTGGCGGTGGAGGTGGGGGTGGTGGCGGGAGTGGGGGCTTCGGTGGCGGCGGTGGGGGTGGTGGAGGCAGCGGCAGCGGTGGTGGAGGTGGCGGCAACGGTGGTGCTGGTCGAGGTGGAGCCGCGCAGCGTGGAGGCTTTGGTGGTAGCCAGCGCCAGCAGCAGCCGCGTTCCCGTGAGACCCCGTCGGCCCAGCAGCTTCGTGAGTGGTACGCTGGGCGTGGGAGGTGTGGGGGTGTTGGTCCCTGCACTTACGTTCTTCGCACCGGCGGGCGCCGTGGGGAGACGTGCGGGCTGCCACACACTGCGCTGCGCTGCTTCGGTCGCCTGACTGACGCCTGGCGCGCCCAGTTTCCTGACGCTGTTGAGCTCCCTCGCTGGGGTGATCTTCTTCGGCAGAATGTTGCTATCTTTGATCTTGATTTCGATGCTATCCTTGCTGCCATGTATGCAGTGACTGATAGTGCTGAGGGTGACTGTTACCTGTGTGTTCCGCCCAACCCGAGCATTGAGGCTGCTGCTCTAGGTGCTAGTGCATCTACTGCTCTAGGTACTAGTGAGTCTGCTGCTCCAGGTACTAGTGAGTCTGCTGCTCCAGGTGCTGGTGAGTCTGCTCTCTCTGGTACTGCACCTACTGAGGCCTTGCACACTTTCACACTTGACGCTGGTGCTTCGCGCTCCTTCTTTCGCGACAGCACCACACTCACGCCGCTCAGTCGGCCTGTCGCAGTCTCCCTGGCTGACCCCTCTGGGGGCCCAGTCCTTGCGCACTCTTCCACGGTTCTACCGTAGATTGCGGCCCCGTCGGGCTTGCTGTCGGGACTCCACCTCTCCTCGTTCTCTACGAACTTGGAGAGTGGAGCTGACCTTCAGGACTTGTGGGTTGACCAGTTCACCTCTGGAGGTCAGCGTGTGACCCACTGCACTTGCTCTCGGACGGGCCGCCACCTGGCCACGTTCACCCGTCGGCCTGGCTCGAGTCTGTACACACTGACTACTGCGTCTCCTCGGTTACTGCGTCTGGTCAGGTAGCCGCGTCTGGTCAGGTGTTTGCTGCCGCGTCCAGGTCTAGTCCAGTGTCTGCCCCCTGCTCGTGTCGTCCTCTGGCACACGAGACTCTCCTTTGGCACCACCGCCTTGGTCACCCCTCCCTGCCTCGTCTTCGAGGTATGGCCTCCTGTACCCTTGTCTCTGGTCTCCCTAGGTCCCTCCCTCCCCTTCCTCCGGGGCCTGCCCCTACCTGTGTTCCTTGTGTCGAGGGCCGGCAGCGCGCCGCTCCTCACTCCTCCGAGTTCCCTCCGACAGAGGCTCCCCTGCAGACTCTCCACATGGACGTGTGGGACCAAGCCCGCGTCAGTGGACAGGGTCACGAGCGTTACTTCCTGCTGGTCGTTGACGACTACTCGCGTTACACCACAGTCTTCCCCTTGCGCCGCAAGGGTGAGGTCACTGAGGTGTTGATCGACTGGATCCGCGGTGCCCGTCGCCAGGTCAGCGAGAGTGTCGGCTCGGACCTTCATGTTCTGCGTCTGCACTCAGACAGAGGTGGTGAGTTTTCCTCCGACCTTCTGAGGGCTTTCTGTCGTGCGGAGGGCATCCGCCAGACGTTCACGCTTCCGGCCTCCCCACAACAAAATGGGATTGCTGAGCGCCGCATTGGCATGGTCATGGACGTCGCTCATACGTCCATGATCCATGCGGCTGCTCCCCATTTTCTGTGGCCGTTCGCGGTTCAGTACGCTGCGCATCAGATCAACCTTCAGCCTCGTGTCTCCTTGCCGGAGACCACACCTACTCTGCGGTGGACGGGGAATGTTGGCGATGCGTCTGTGTTCCGTGTCTGGGGATCTCGAGCTTTTGTCCGCGATACTTCCGCGGACAAGCTGTCCTCCCGTGCCGTTCCCTGCGTCTTCCTTGGCTTCCCCCCTGACGCACCTGGGTGGCAGTTTTACCACCCCACCTCGCGTCGTGTTCTGTCCTCTCAGGACGTCACGTTTGACGAGTCGGTATCTTACTACCATCTCTTTCCCTACCGCACTGCCCCTCTCCCCCCCCCACCACTATTCCTAGCACCAGGTGCTCCTCCGGTAGACCCCCTCCCCCCTCAGGGTCCTGCCCCCTCAGGTGTGTCCCAGGTAGACCTTGTCGAGCCTGTCGAGGTAGCTGTCAACTCTGGTGCTGCTAGGGGTGCTGAGCCTGCGGGTGCGGGGCCTAAGGGTGCTGAGCTTGCGGATGCGGGGCCTAGGGGTGCTGAGCCTGGGGTTGGTGAGTCTGAGGGTGCGGAGCCTGGGGGTGCTGAGCCTGAGAGTGTGGAGCCTGGGGGTGCTGAGCCTGGGGGTGCTGAGTCTGGGGGTGCTGAGCCTGACCGTGCTGAGTCTGGAGGTCCTCCGGGTGTCCCGTCACGGCGAGAGCCCCTCTCTCTGCAGCAGCTTCGTGAGTGGTACGTTCGGCGCTGTAGCCGTGCTGCTGGAGCTACGGGGCCTACTGCTGGAGGTGCTTCTGGAGCTGGAGCTGCTGTAGGTGCTGCTGGTGCTGGAGCTGCTGGAGCCGCTGGTCCTGGAGGTGCTGGTGCTAGAGGTACTGGCGCTGTTGGAGGTCCTGCTGGTAATGGAGCTGTTGGAGGTGCTGTCGCAGCTGGTCCTGGAGGTGCTCGTACTGGAGGTACTGGAGTTGCTGGGGCTGGTGGTGCTGCAGGAGTTGGAGCTCGAGAGTCTGGAGGTGCTGCTGGTGCTGGAGGTACTGGCGCTGTTGGAGGTCCTGCTGGTGTTGGAGCTGCAGGAGGTGCTGTCGCACCTGGTCCCGGAGGTGCTCGTACTGGAGGTACTGGAGCTGCTGGGGCTGGTGGTGCTGCAGGAGTTGGAGCTGTAGGTGCTGGAGTTGTTACTACTGGAGGTGCTGCTAGAGCTGGAGCTGTTGGAGGTACTGGAGCTGGTGGTGCTGCGGGAGTTGTCGCTGGAGACCTTGGAGCTGAGGGTACTGGTGCTGTCTCTGCTGTTTCTGGAGGCGCTGCGTGGCTGCGGCCGTACTACGTTCCGCTCCTTCAGTAGGTTCTTGGTCTCCCGACTTCTACTGGTCCTACTCCTCCCTTACTGAGTCCACCGCCTGTCCAGTCATACTCGCAGTTACAGCCAGCCTCTCCACTGCCTGGTCCCTCTTATACTCTGGACCGACTAGAGGTCTTACGGAGCGTTGTGAGCCTGAGTCTCGTCCTGCGTCGCCTTAGTCTCATCCTGTGTCACCTGAGTCTGGTCCTGAGTCACTTGTTTGCACTGTTCGCATTGGTCGACGTGTTCCACGTCAGCGTCCTCCTCTTGTCCCCGGCACTCACTCTATGACTCTGCGTCCTTCTACTGCTCCACAACGTGTCCCTCTGCCGTCTCCTCCTGCGTCCTCTCTTCCTGACGGTCCGGACCCGGAGTCTGACTCCCTTCGTGCTGCTAGTCCTGTCAAACATATACTTACTATAGTCTGTTTAGGCTGTAGTGGGGTAGTCCTTAGAGGGTACAACACTTATGCGTTTCCTACTTGTACCCTTCTCATTTCCTAATTCAATCATTCTTTCGTCTATTCTTTCTCATGGTATAGAGCTAGTTTCGAGTTTTTTTAAAAAGGGCCCACCACTGAATTTTTCGTACCTACTCGACGCGCGCGTCGCGCCTACCCTTTCGAGGCCCGTAGTGGCCCCTGCGCCTGCCCTTAGAGCTAGCGCCGGCCCTGTAAGGCCCCGTTTTCATTCCCCGTAAGGCCCCGGAATGCCCCGTAAGGCCCCTTAAGGCCCCCCTTTACGGCCCCGTTTAAGGCCTCGTAAGGCCCCGTAAGGCCCCGTAAGGCCCCGTATGGCCCCGTAAGGCCCCGTAAGGCCCCGTATGGCCCCGTAAGGCCCCGTTTAAGGCCCCGAAAGGCCCCGTTTAAGGCCCCGTAAGGCCCCGTTTAAGGCCCCTTAAGGCCCCGTAAGGCCCCGTAAGGCCCCGTTTACGGCCCCGTAAGGCCCCGTTTAAGGCCCCGTAAGGCCCCGTTTTAGGCCCCGTAAGGCCCCGTAATGCCCCTTAAGGCCCCGTAAGGCCCCTTAAGGCGCAGTAAGGCCCCGTATGGCCCCGTTCACGGCCCCGTTTAAGGCCCAGTAAGGCCCCGTGAGGCCCCGTACGGCCTCGTCAGGCCCCGTTTAAGGCCCCGTAAGGCCCCGTAAGGCCCCGTCAGGCCCCGTTTAAGGCCCCGTTCGGCCCCATAAGGCCCCGTCAGGCCACGTTAGAGGCCCCGTACGGCCCCGTCAGGCCCCGTTAGTGGCCCCGCCCGGCCCTACCCCAACCTGTCGCGGCCCTGCACTGGCTCTACTGCAGGACCTGCCCAGGCCCTGCCCCGGCCCTGCCCCGGCACTGCCCCGGCCCTGCTCCGACCCTGCCCCGGCCCTGCCCCGGCCCTGCCCCGGCTCTGCCCCGACCCTGCACCTGCCCTGCCCCGGCCCTGCCCCGGCCCTTCCCCGGCCCTGCCCCGGCCCTGCCTCGGCCCTGCCCCGGCTCTGCCCCGGCCCTGCACCTGCCCTGCCCCGGCCCTGCCCCGGCCCTGCCCCGGCCCTGCTCCGACCCTGCCCCGGCCCTGGACCGGCCCTGCCCCGGCTCTGCCCCGGCCCTGCACCTGCCCTGCCCCGGCCCTGCCCCGGCCCTTCCCCGGCCCTGCCCCGGCTCTGCCCCGGCCCTGCTCCGACCCTGCCCCGGCCCTGCCTCGGCCCTGCCCCGGCTCTGCCCCGGCCCTGCACCTTCCCTGCCCCGGCCCTGCCCCGGCCCTGCCCCGGCTGCTCCGACCCTGCCCCGGCCCTGCCCCGGCCCTGCCCCGGCTCTGCCCCGGCCCTGCCCCTGCCCTGCTCCTGCACTGTCGCGGCCCTACCCCGGCCCTGCCCCGGCCTCGCCACTGGTAAGAGTGCCGCCCTGCCGAGCCGCGCCGCCCTGCCTAGCCTGCCCTGCCGAGTTGCACTGCTGCTGCTGCTAGCCTGCTGCTGCACCTGTCATGACTAGTCTCAATGTTCTTACCTTTGATGCTGAGGGTCGTGCTGTTGACTTTGAGGTCTGGCTAGATGATCTGCAGCTTTTCCTACAGTGCGATAGCAAGGATGGCCTCTCACTGTTCGATCTCACGTCTGGCGCCTCTACTGCCCCTGCTGCTGATGCTGACAGTACTGTTCGCTCGCAGTGGCTCACGCGCGATGCTGCTGCTCGTCTTGCTGTGCGCAATCACCTGCCGTCTACTGAGCGCGCGCACTTTAGTCAGTACAAGAGTGCTAGGGCTCTGTACGACGCTGTAGTTGCACGCTACTCCTCCCCTACCACTGCTGCCCTCAGCCGCCTCATGTTGCCGTACCTCTTTCCTGACCTTGCCGCCTTTGCCACTGTTGCTGACCTAGTTGCTCACCTCCGCACTAGTGACGCTCGCTACCGCGCTGCCCTTCCCACTGAGTTTCTTCCCACGAACCCCCCCCCCATGTACATCACCCTTTACTACCTAGTCACCCGCCTCCCTGACTCTCTCTCCTCAGTCAGGGATCACTTCCTCTCCCTTTGCCCCACCGAGCTGACTCTCGACTTGCTAGAGGAGCGCCTTGCTGCAGCTGAGAAGAGTATCTTAGCTGTAGGTGCTTCTCGCGGCGACCGTCGCACCCCCTTCTTTGAGGGGTGTTCCCCTGTCCCCCTTCTCCCCTCTGTTGCCTCTGCTGCTGCTGTCGACCTCGTTGGCACTGAGGAGGTCGGCGCTGCGTCTGCCTCTACTGGGCGACGCCGCCCCGGCAAGGGCAAGGGCAGCAGGGGTGGTGGAGGGGGCGGTGGGGGAAGCGGTGGGGGCGGTGGAGGAGGTGGAGGTGGTGGTGGGGGTGGTACTGGGAGTGGGGGAGTCGGTGGCGGCAGTGGAGGCCGTGGCGGCGGTAGCGGAGGGGGTGGAGGCGGCGGCAGCGGTGGTGGAGGTAGCGGAGGAGGTGGTGCTGGTCGCGGTGCAGCTACGCCGCGTGGAGGCCTTGGTGGCAGCCAGCGCCAGCAGCAGCAGCGCACCCGTGAGACCCCGTCGGTTCAGCAGCTTCGTGAGTGGTACGCTGGGCGTGGGAGGTCTGGGGGTGCGGGTCCCTGCTCTTACGTTCTTCGCACCGGCACTCGGAGTGGGGAGGTGTGTGGTCTCCCACACACCACGCAGCGCTGCTTCGGCCGCTTGACTGACGCTTGGCGTGCCCAGTTTCCTGACGCTGTTGAGCTTCCTCGTTGGCATGATCTGCTTCTGCAGAATGTGCCTATATTTGATCTAGACTTTGATGCTATCCTTGCTGCCATGTATGCTTTTGCTGATATTACTGAGGGTGACTGTTACCTGCGTGTCCCGCCCGACCCGGGCACTGTGGCTGCTGCTCTGGGTGCTAGTGCGGCTGCTCCTCTAGGTGCTAGTGCGTCTGCTGCTCCAGGTGCTGGTACGTCTCCTCTCTCTGGTACTGCACCTACTGAGTCCTTTCACACCTTCACACTTGACTCTGGTGCTTCGCGCTCTTTCTTTAGAGACAGCACCACGCTCACGCCGCTCCGTCGGCCTGTTGCGGTCTCCCTTGCTGACCCCTCCGGGGGCCCAGTGCTTGCACACTCCTCCACGGTTCTACCGTGTCCTGCGGCCCCGTCGGGCTTGCTGTCGGGACTCCACCTCCCCTCGTTCTCTACGAACTTGGTGAGTGGAGCTGACCTCCAGGACGCGTGGGTTGACCAGTTCACCCCTGGAGGTCAGCGTGTGACCCACTGCACTTGCTCTCGGACGGGCCGCCACCTGGCCACGTTCACCCGTCGGCCAGGGTCGAGTCTGTACACACTGACTACTGCGCCTCCTCCGGTCCCTGGGTCTGGTCAGGTAGCTGCGTCCAGTCAGGTGTTTGCTGCTGCGTCCAGGTCTAGTCCTGCGTCTGCCCCCTGCTCGTGTCGTCCTCTGGCGCACGAGACTCTCCTTTGGCACCACCGCCTTGGTCACCCCTCCCTGCCTCGTCTTCGAGGTATGGCCTCCCGTGCTCTTGTCTCTGGCCTCCCCAGGTCCCTCCCTCCCCTTCCTCCGGGGCCTGCCCCCACCTGTGTTCCCTGTGTCGAGGGCCGGCAGCGCGCCGCTCCTCACTCCTCCTCGTTTCCTCCGACTGAGGCCCCTCTGCAGACTCTTCACATGGACGTGTGGGGCCCAGCCCGCGTCCGTGGACAGGGTCACGAGCGTTACTTTCTGCTGGTCATTGACGACTATTCGCGTTACACCACAGTCTTCCCCTTGCGTAGCAAGGGTGAGGTCACTGAGGTGTTGATCGACTGGATCCGCGGTGCTCGTCGCCAGCTTAGTGAGAGTTTCGGCTCGGACCTTCCTGTTCTGCGTCTGCACTCAGACAGAGGCGGGGAGTTTTCCTCCGACCTCCTGAGAGCCTTCTGTCGTTTGGAGGGCATCCGCCAGACGTTCACGCTTCCGGCCTCCCCGCAGCAAAATGGGATTGCTGAGCGCCGCATTGGCATGGTCATGGATGTCGCTCGTACGTCCATGATCCATGCGGCTGCTCCCCATTTTCTGTGGCCGTTCGCGGTTCAGTACGCTGCGCATCAGATCAATCTTCAGCCTCGTGTCTCCTTGCCGGATACCACACCTACTCTGCGGTGGACGGGGAAGGTTGGCGATGCGTCCGCGTTCCGTGTCTGGGGATCTCGAGCTTTTGTCCGCGATACTACAGCGGACAAGCTGTCCTCCCGTGCCGTTCCCTGTGTCTTCCTTGGCTTCCCTCCTGACGCACCCGGGTGGCAGTTCTACCACCCCACCTCGCGTCGTGTTCTGTCCTCTCAGGACGTCACGTTTGACGAGTCGGTGTCGTACTACCGTCTCTTTCCCTACCGCACTGCCTCTCCCCCCCCCCCCGCCGCTCTTCTGGTACTCCCCTGGTAGACCCCCTCCCCCCCCAGGGTCCTGCCCCCTCAGGTGTGTCCCAGGTAGACCCTGCCGAGCCGGCCGAGGTAGCTGTCGCCTCAGGTGCTGCTAGGGGTGCTGAGACTGGGGGTGCTGAGTCTGGGGGTGCTGAGACTGGGGGTGCTGAGTCTGGGGGTACTACACCTGCGCGTGCTGCGTCTGGAGGTGCTCTAGGTGTCCCGTCGCGGCGGGAGCCTCTCTCTCCACAGCGCCTTCGTGAGTGGTACTCTCGGCGCGGTCGGGTTGCTGCTGGTGCTGGGGCTGCTGGAGGTGCTGGAGGTGCTACTGGTGCTATTGGAGGTGCTGGCGCTGCTGGAGGTGGTGCTGGAGCTGGAGCTGCTGGAGGTGCTCCAGGTGCTGGTGCTGCTGGAGGTGCTGCTGGTGCTGGAGCTGCTGGAGGTGCTACTGGTGCTGGTGCTGCTGGAGGTACTGGAGGTACTACTCGAGCTACTGGAGGTGCTGGCGCTGCTGGAGGTGGTGCTGGAGCTGGAGCTGCTGGAGGTGCTACAGGTGCTGGTGCTGCTGGAGGTGCTGCTGGAGCTGCTGGAGGTACTGCTGGGACTGGAGGCCCTGGGGCTGAGGGTACCGGTTCTGTCTCTGCTGTCTCTGGAGGCGCTGCGCGGCCGCGGCCGTACTACGTTCCGCTCCTTGAGCAGGTTCTTGGCTCCCCGCCTTCTCCTGGTCCTCCTCCTCCTTTCCTGAGTCCACCGCCTGTCCAGTCCCAGTCGCAGTTGCAGCCGGCCTCTCCGCTGCCTGGTCCTTCTCCTTACTCCGGTCCGTCTAGAGGTCTTACGGAGCGTCGGGAGCCTGAGTCTCGTCCTGTGTCGCCTGCGTCTCGTTCTGCGTCGCCTGTCCGTCCTGTTCGCACTGCTCGTGTTTCGCGTCCGCGTCTTCCTCCTGTCCCAGGCACTCACTCTATGACACGGCGTCCTTCTACTGCTCCACAGCGTGTCCCTCTGCCCTCTCCTCCTGCGTCCTCTCTTCCTGACGGTCCGGACCCGGAGTCTGACTCCCTTCGTGCTGCTAGTCCTACTGTCACGCGCTTTCTGGCCACTGCAGTGACTGACCCTCTGTTTGAGTCCTCTGCTGCGTCTGCTCTTGTTGCCGAGCTTGTTGACTTTGCTGCAGCCTGTCGCCTAGACTACGCTGCTAGTCTTGTTGCTGAGTCTGCGTCTGCGTCTGTCTGTCCTCCGTCCGTCGGGGGTGAGTGTGCTCTTGCCACGGACGTCCTTGAGGACAGACAGGAGGGCCTTGAGTGTTTTGCTGCTGCTTCACCTCATCTCGTGTCCATGCTGCTTGCCCCTGAGGGAGACCCGGATGCACTAGACATCCCGACCCCGCGCTCTTACGCAGAGGCGATAGAGGGTCCCTACTCCTCTCAGTGGCAGGCAGCCATGGACGCAGAGATGGCTTCCTGGAAGTCCACAGGCACCTACGTAGATGAGGTTCCCCCACCTGGGACGAACATCGTCAGTGGCATGTGGATCTTCAGGGTGAAGCGGCCGCCGGGTTCTCCGCCTGCCTTCAAGGCGCGTTACGTTGCACGTGGCTTCAGTCAGCGACAGGGAGTTGACTTCTTTCAAACCTTCTCCCCTACCCCGAAGATGACCACTCTTCGGGTACTGCTGCACGTTGCTGCTCAGCGTGACTACGAGCTCCACTCGCTTGACTTCAGCACAGCCTTCCTACAGGGCAGCCTGCACGAGGAGATCTGGCTGCGCCGCCCACCTGGCTTCACTGGGTCGTTTCCTACTGGTACCCAGTGGAGCCTCCGGCGGCCAGTCTACGGTCTCCGCCAGGCGCCCCGTGAGTGGCACGACACGCTCAGGACGACTCTTGCTGCTCTTGGTTTTGCTCCTTCCACTGCTGACCCTTCTCTTTTTCTACGCACTGACGCTACTCTGCCGCCGTTCTACGTTCTTGTGTACGTAGACGACCTTGTCTTTGCTACTGCTGACACGGAGGCACTCGCCCACGTGAAGTCCGAGCTGCAGAAGAGACACACGTGCACAGACCTGGGTGAGCTGACAAGCTATCTTGGCTTGCGGATCACCCGGGACAGAGCACAGCGCACCATTACCTTGACTCAGTCACACATGGTGCAGCAGGTCCTTCAGCGCTTCGGCTTCACCTACTCCTCGCCACAGTCCACTCCTCTGCCTACCGGTCACTCGCTCTCAGCTCCACCTTCGGACGAGTCCGTAGAGCCAAGTGGCCCGTATCCAGAGCTTGTGGGCTGCCTCATGTACCTGATGACTTGCACACGACCTGACCTCGCATACCCTCTCAGCCTTCTGGCTTGCTACGTGGCTCCCGGCAGGCACCGAAAGGTGCACTGGGATGCTGCGAAGAGGGTGTTGCGATACTTGTGCAGTACATCGGGCATGGGGCTTGTGCTTGGAGGACGGGCTCGAGTTGTCCTCACTGGTCACGCTGACGCCTCCTGGGTTGACGACTTGACTACGCAGCGGTCGTCACAGGGTTACACCTTCAGCCTTGGCTCCGGTTCTGTCTCCTGGCGGTCTACCCGCTCTTCTTCTGTTCTCAGCTCCAGTTGCGAGGCTGAGATCTACGCTGGGGCCATGGCTGCACAAGAGCTTCGCTGGCTCACCTACCTGCTGACCGACTTGGGAGAGGCGCCTCGTTCTCCTCCAGTTCTGTACGTCGACAACAAGGCCATGCTGGCCTTGTGTCAGGAGCACAGACTGGAGCACAGAATGAAGCACATTGCTCTGCGCTACTTCCTTGCTCGAGAGTTGCAGCAGCGTGGCCAGCTTCGTCTTGCTTACGTGGCCTCTCAGGCCAACACTGCTGATGTTTTCACCAAGGCACTTCAGCCTTGTGATCATCAGCGTTTCTCTACTGTGTTAGGCCTTGTACCTACTGTGCCTCACTTGTTGACTTCTTGACTCTGCTTGTACTGTACTCTATATACTTATACCTGCATGCTTACACTTGCTAGGTTGTGTTCACTGTATTGTTTGCTTTCCTTTATATAACTCTGCATGTGAACTGGCCTTCTGGCCCTTTGCTTGTGCTCAGACTGTGTGGTGACTTTGTGTTCCACCGTGAGTTTGCTTTGTCTTTCTTGACTGGTCTTGTGACCCCTTGTTCTCCCCCACTTTGCCTATGGGGGTGTGTCAAACATATACTTACTATAGTCTGTTTAGGCTGTAGTGGGGTAGTCCTTAGAGGGTACAACACTTATGTGTTTCCTACTTGTACGCTTCTCATTTCCTAATTCAATCATTCTTTCGTCTATTCTTTCTCAAGTCCTACTGTCACGCGTTTTCTAGCCATTGCTGTCACTGACCCTTCATTTGAGTCCACTTCTGCGTCTGCTCTAGTTGCTGAGCTTGTTAACTTTGCTGCCGCCTGTCGTCTAGACTACGCTGCTAGTCTTGTTGCTGAGTCTGAGTCTGCGTCTGTTTGTCCTCCGTCCGTCGGGGGTGAGTGTGCTCTTAGGACGGACGTCCTTGAGGATAGACAGGAGGAGTTTGAGTGCTTTGCCGCTGCTTTACCTCATCTCGTGTCCATGCTGCTTGCCCCTGAGGGAGACCCGGATGCACCAGACATCCCGACCCCGCGCTCTTACGCAGAGGCGATAGAGGGTCCTTACTCCTCTCAGTGGCAAACAGCCATGGACACAGAGATGGCTTCCTGGAAGTCCACAGGCACCTACATCGACGAGGTTCCCCCGCCTGGGGCGAACATCGTCAGTGGCATGTGGATTTTCAGGGTGAAGCGGCCGCCGGGTTCTCCGCCTGTCTTCAAGGCGCGTTACGTTGCACGAGGCTTCAGTCAACGACAGGGAGTTGACTTCTTCCAGACCTTCTCCCCTACCCCAAAGATGACCACTCTTCGGGTGCTGCTGCACGTCGCCGCTCAGCGTGACTACGAGCTACACTCTCTTGACTTCAGCACAGCCTTCCTACAGGGCAGCCTGCACGAGGAGATCTGGCTACGCCGCCCACCTGGCTTCACTGGGTCGTTTCCTGTTGGTACCCAATGGAGCCTCCGGCGGCCAGTCTACGGTCTCCGCCAAGCACCCTGTGAGTGGCATGACACACTGAGGACGACTCTTGCTGCTCTTGGGTTTGCTCCTTCCACTGCTGACCCGTCGCTGTTTCTTCGCACTGACACCACTCTGCCGCCGTTCTAAGTTCTCGTGTACGTAGACGACTTAGTCTTTGCAACTGCTGACACTGAGGCACTCGCCCACGTGAAGTTGGAGCTGCAGAAGAGACACACATGCACAGACCTGGGTGAGCTGACAAGCTATCTTGGCTTGCGGATCACCCGGGACAGAGCACAGCGCACCATTACCTTGACTCAGTCACACATGGTGCAGAAGGTCCTTCAGCGCTTCGGCTTCACATACTCCTCGCCACAGTCCACTCCTCTGCCTACCGGTCACTCACTCTCAGCTCCACCTTCGGACGAGTCCGTAGAGCCGAGTGGCCCGTATCTAGAGCTTGTGGGCTGCCTCATGTACCTGATGACCTGCACTCGACCTGACCTTGCCTACTCTCTTAGCATTCTAGCACGCTATGTCGCTCCTGGCAGACACATGAAGGAGCACATGGATGCAGCTAAGAGGGTGTTGCGTTACTTGTGCAGTACATCGGGCATGGGGCTCGTGCTTGGAGGACGGGCTCGAGTTGTCCTCACTGGTCATGCAGACGCTTCCTGGGTTGACGACTTGGCTACGCAGCGGTCGTCACAGGGTTACACCTTCAGCCTTGGCTCCGGCTCTGTCTCTTGGCGGTCTACCCGCTCGTCTTCTGTTCTCAGCTCCAGTTGTGAGGCTGAGGTCTACGCTGGGGCCATGGTTGCACAGGAGTTACGCTGGCTCACCTACCTGCTGACCGACTTGGGAGAGGCGCCTCGTTCTCCTCCAGTTCTGTACGTCGACAACAAGGCCATGCTTGCCTTGTGTCAGGAGTACAAACTGGAGCACAGAACGAATCACATTGCTCTGCGCTACTTCCTTGCTCGAGAGTTGCAGCAGCGTGGTCAGCTTCGTCTTGCTTACGTGGCCACTCAAGCCAACACTGCTGATATCTTTACCAAGGCACGTCAGCCTTGTGATCATCAGCGCTTTTGTACTATGCTAGGTCTTGTGCCTACTTGGCCTCACTTGCTCACTTCTTTACTCTGCTTGTACTGTGATCTCTATACATATACCTGCATGCTTACACTTGCTAGGTTGTGTTCACTGTATTGCTTGCTTTCCTTTATATAACTCTGCATGTGAACTGGCCTTGTGGCCATTTGCTTGTGCTCAGAAGGCGTGGTGACGTCGTGATCCACCCTGAGCTTGCTTTGCCTTTCTTTACCAGTCTTGTGACCTCTTGTTCTCCCCCACTTTGCCTTTGGGGGTGTGTCAAACTCATATACTATAGTCTGTCTAGGCTGTAGTGGGGTAGTTCATATAGGGTACAACACTTTTAGGTTTCCTACTTGTACCCACCTGCTTGCTAATTCATTCATTCCTTTCTTCACTATTCTGACAATAGTGTCCGTGTATTTTGCAGCGCTGAGGTAGATTGCATTGTCGCCGTCTTGGATGTTCAGTCCTAGGTACTGTGTCACGGTAGTTGCGACGGTGAGAGTGAGATCCTGTTGCAACTCCCCTTCAAACCATGTCGTTATGGCGTCGGTGGAGCCTATGTAGAGGAGCTCATCGACGTAGACGATGAGTAGAATGTAGTCGGTGCCCTTCGTCACTCGATACATTCCTTGGTCGTGTGGTAGTTGAAGGAATCCGATGCGGATTAGGCGGGCGTGAAGGTGCTGCTGCCACAGTCTCGGGGCTTGTTTGATCCCGTACAGCAATTTCTCCAGCTAACAGATTTTGTTTGGGCCTGCGTTGGACCCGTGCGGGAGTTCGACGAAAATCTCAGCGTCGACGGGGGCGTAGAGGAAGGCATTGGCGACATCGATTTGCCGAAGCTTCTTCCGGTTCATGGCGGCTATCGCGAGGAGAATCCGCAGTGAGGTATGTCGGCTTACTGGGGCGAATGTTTCTGTGAAGTCTCGCCCTTGCACGCTGTGAAAGCATGGAAAGCGGAGTTTGGCATCAAAACCCAATTGAGTGTCGCAGATACACCGCAGCAGAATGGGGTCGTGGAGAGGTGGCACAGGACGATGGCAGAGGGGATTCGCACATTGTTGGTCGACAGTGGTCTCCCTGCTCGCTTGTGGGGTGAAGCATTGATGTGGGTCGTGTGGGTTAAGAACAGGGTCACCCACAGTGCTTTGCCTGCCTCCATCACACCAATGGAGGCGTGGTCCGGCCAAAAGCCGCATGTGGGCATGGCTCGGATTTGGGGTTGCATGGGGAGTGTCATGCTGCATGGGCATGAGAAGGGTGGCAAGCTTGATGCACGGGCTGTCATGTGTGTCTGTGTTGGGGTGGATATGGAGAGCAAGGGTTGGCGCATGCTGGACCCTTCTCTCATGCGCATTCGCATTGCTCGGGATGTTGATTTTCTTGAGAATGTGATGTGGAAGGATTGGGACAAGGCAAATGGATTTGGGGAGCTTCTGCAGGATGCAGCTGCGATTTCCCAACTCCTCCCTCTTCCACTCTCGCCACCCTCAGCAACGGCCACCGACACCGCTGAGTGTGTCGGTGCAGCAGCAGCCCACCCCTCTGCAGCAGCTCAGTGGCCCCTCGGTCATTCAGCGGAGATCCGCTACACATGCTACTTCCTCTTCCTCCTCCTCTGGTCAGCGCTCTGTCCCTCTCTCTACGGGTGCCCCTCCGTCACCAGCGACTACCTCCCCACCACCGGTTACGGGTTTGCAGGTGCTTGGTATCCAGTCTGGTACAGGTGGTGAGGAGGTAGGGGGGGATGCTGGTGTGGTTGAGGGCATGCTCTGTTTGGCCAAGGAGGTGGAAGGTGTTGCACTGGCAGGTGTGAGCACCGGTGATGTCCCACGCACACTCGCTGAGGCCCTGCGTGGCCCTGAGGGCCCTGCGTGGAAGGCAGGCGCTGAGAAGGAGGTAAATGCAATGCGCACTATGGGTGTATGGGATCCAGAGCCGGTCGACTTACCTCCAGGTAAGAAGGCCATTGGGGTCAGGTACGTTTTCCGCAGGAAAACTGACAAGGAGGATAAGGTGGTACAGCACAAGGTTCGCCTTGTTGCTAAGGGGTACACTCAAGAGCCCGAGAAGGACTATGATCAGGTATTTGCCCCTGTGGGCAAGCTCACCTCAGGTCGGGTGCTTCTTGCAGAAGCCGCGGTAAAAGGGTGGCATGTACAACAGGAGGATGTTGATCATGCTTACCTCGATGCAGTCCTTCAAGAGGAGGTGTATGTGAGGCAACCTAAGGGATTTGATGATGGTACAGGTAGGGTGTATCGCTTGCGCAAAGCTCTCTATGGGCTCAAGCAAGCGCCTCGTGCTTGGAATGAGGAGATTGGTACCACCCTGATTGCAGCAGGGTTTGACCGCAGTGCATGTGATGAGGCTCTGTACATCAGGTTTGTGGATGAAGAGCCAGTGTATGTATTGGTGTATGTGGATGACCTCTTGCTTGTGTCTCCACGCTTGGAGCTGATCGGTCAGGTCAAAGAGGTGCTTGCTCAGAGGTACCAGATGAAGGATCTAGGTGAGGTATCCACGTACCTTGGTGTGGAGGTTCGCAGGTCGGTCAAGGATGGGTGGTTGGAGATTGGTCAGGAGAAGTATGTCCGTGGTCTCCAGGGAAGGTTTGGTGATCTGCTGAAGGAGACCCATAGGGTGCATACTCCAATGTCACCCAATGATCTCTCTAAGATCAGGAATGGTACTTGGTCGACTGAGGAAAGTGTTGCAGCTGATGTCAAGGTGTACCAGAGTCTCATTGGCAACTTGATGTATGCTGCTGTGACCACCCGTCCTGACATGTCTTTCACTGTCAACACCCTTGCACAGTCCTGCGTGGCACCAACACGCATTCACATGCGCGCTGTACTGAGAGCACTCAGGTACTTGGTCGACACAGCTGATCGTGTCATCAGGTATGAGCGCCAAGGTGGTGAGCAGGTTGTTGGGTACACAGACTCGGATTGGGGTGGTGAGACTGATGGCAAGAGTCGCTCTGCCTACATCTTTAAGTTGGGAGGAGGAGCAATCAGCTGGTATAGCAAAAAGCAAGACAGTGTTGCAGCAAGCGTTTCTGAAGCTGAGTACAAAGCTCTATCGGAGGGGGCCAAGGAGGCGATTTGGTTGAGGAGTTTGTTGGCAGAGATGCATGTGGGGGATGGGGGGGCTATTCCATTGCTCTGTGATGATGAGGCTGCTGTCTCCCTTGCCCACAATCCCGTTCTCCATCAGCGCACCAAACAAATTAAGGTGGCATGGCACTTTGTACAGGATGCGGTGCGCCAGCAGGAGGTCGAGGTGCACTCAGTACGCTCCCACCTCCAGGATGCCGACATGCTCACCAAAGCTCGTCCAAGCTTGCAGCTGCATGAGAACTTGGAGCGCATCGGCATGCGAGTGATGGTTGCGAAGGCCAAGGCTTCATTCGCTGGAGGGGTTGTGTTTTGATTTATGGGTGAACTTTAATGCTTATTGGAGCAAGGGGGGGTGTTGGAATTAAGGTTATTTCGGGTTGCTCCAATAAACATATGTAGTGATACATCTACACTATAGTAGTGTAGAATACATTGGTTGGGTTGGGAGAACTTGTGGTGTACACTCTATAGAGTGGATCACCACCCAAACCCTATAGGTTAGGGTTCTCTCTTGTTGGAACTTCACTTCTTGGAAACCACTTTGGTTCTAGCATGGTTCATGCCCAAGTGGGCTCCTAAGATTCCTAGGCTTTAGGAGGAAGTTCTAAGACTACTAAAGCTTCCGCTAGTAGCTTAGTCCATTCTAACACTTATATTGTGTAGACTGTAGTGGGGTAACTCATAAGGGGTACAACCCAGTTAGGGTTAATACTTGTACCAACTTTTTGCTCAATGCATTAATTCTCGTTCAGTATTCTAACATGGTATCAGAGCAGGTCTTGTTCCAGGACAGTTTTTCTTTTAGGGCCCACCGCATAGTTCCCTGCTCGTCGCGCCGCCCCACTAGTCGCACTGCCCTGCCCTGCCCGTCGCGCTGCCCTGCTGGTCGCACGCCGCCCCCCCTTGCCTGTCGCGTCGCCCTGCTAGCCGCCGCGTCACCCTGCCCTGCCCGCGCGCCGCCCTGCTGGCCGCCGCGCCGCCCTGCTATGCCTGCGCGTCGCCCTGCCCTGCCCGCGCATTGCACTGCTGGCAGCCGCGCCGCCCTGCCCTGCCTGCGTGTCGCCCTGCCCTGCTTGCACGCCGCCCTGCTGCCCGCGCGCCGCACTACTGCCCGCGCGCCGCCCTGCTGGCTGCCAAGCCGCCCTGCCCTGCCCGCGCGCCGCCTTGCTGGCCGCCGCACCTCCCTGCCCTGCCCGCGCGCCGCTCTGCTGGCCGCCGCCCTGCCCTGCCATTTGCGTTGCCCTGCCCTACCCGCGTGCCGCTCTTCTCTAGCAGTGCACCGCCTCGCCATGCCCTGCGCACTTCCCTAGTGCCCGCGCGCCGCCCTGCCTGCGTACTGCCCTGCTAGTCGCGCGCCACCCTGCTCTGCCCGCTATGGCTTCTCTCAGTGTTCTCACCTTCGATCATGAGGGCCGTCCGATCCAGTTCGATACGTGGCTCGACGACTTACAGCTGTACCTACTGAGCGATTCTAGAGACAGCGTTTTGTTGTTTGACCACACATCCGGAGCCTCTCTCGCCCCTCCCGCCACAGCTGACAGTGCGACTCGCTCACAGTGGCTTACCCGTGACGCTGCTGCTCGCTTAGCCGTTTGCAACCATCTGCCATTAGCCGAACGTGCTCACTTTGGCGAGCACAAGACTGCTAAAGCCCTGTACGACACTGTAGTCGCTCGTTACTCTTCCCCTACCACTGCTGCTCTCGGCCGCCTTATACTGCCCTACCTTTTTCCCGAGCTGTCACCCTTTGCCACAGTCGAGGACCTTATTACCCACCTTCGCACTAACGACACTCGCTACCGCGCTGCACTCCCAGCTGAGTTCCTAGACAAGAACCCCCCCCCCCCCCGATGTACATCTCAACTCATAGTCACCCGCCTCCCTGACTCTCTTCGCGCAGTCAGGGACCAATTTCTCGCACTTGACCCCACAGAACTCACTGTCAACCTGCTCGAAAAGCACCTCCTTGCAGCTGAGTCTAGCATAGTCGCTGTAGGTGCTGCTCGTGGCACTCCTCGCACACCCTTCCTTGAGGGGTGTTCCCCCTTCCCCCTTGCCCCCTCCTATGCTTCTGCTGCTGCTATTGACATCCTTGGTACTGAGGACATCGGGGCTGCTTCTGCTCTTAGTGGGAAGCGCCGCAGCAGCAATGGCAAGGGTGGCAAGAGTGGTGGCAGTGGCAGCGGGGGTGGTGGTGGTGGAGGCGGTGGAGGCGGTGGAGGTGGCAGAGGTGGCGGGCGGGAGTGGGGGCTTTTGTGGTGGCGGTGGTGGCAGCAGTGGGAGTGGTAGTGGCGATGGTGGCGGCAGTGGGAGTGGTGGCGGCGGCAGTGGTGGCGGTCGGGGTGGAGCAGAGGCAGCAGCAGCAGCGTCCGAGCGAGACCCCTACGCCCCAGCAGCTTCGTGAGTGGTTTGCTCAGCGTGGGGCGTCTAGGGGTAGTGTTCGCTGCCCGTATGTCATTCGCACAGGTGACCGCGCTGGTCAGACATGCGGGAAGTTTCACACCCTGCACCGCTGCTTCTCCCGCCTTGACGACGCTTGGCGCGCAGAGTTTGGCGACGAGGCTGAGCGCCCCCGCTGGCTAGAGCTGCTTAGGTCTGGTGTTGATATCTTTGCTCTTGACTATGATGCTATCCTTGCTGCCATGTATGCCTTGACTGTTATTGCTGAGGGTGACTGTTACCTGTGTGTGCCGCCCGACCCAGGTATAGAGGCTGCTGCTCTAGGTGCTAGTGAGTCTGCTCTCCCTGGTACTGCGCCTGCTGAGGCCTTGCACACCTTCACGCTTGACTCATGTGCTTCCCTCTGATTCTTGCGCGACAGTACCACACTCACTCCACTCCCTGCACCTGTTCCAGTCAGACTAGCTGACCCCTCAGAGGGCCCAGTTCTTGCACGTTCCACCACTGTTCTCCCGTGTCCGGCGGTTCCGTCTGGCTCACAGTGTCACGCTGCCCTGCAACTTCTCGCACTGCCTGCCCTAGCGCGCTGCCCTGCTGGCACGCGCGCCCCTGCTGCCCGCGAGCAGCCCTTGCCCCGCGCGCTCCTGCTGCCCGCGAGCAGCCCCTGCCCCAAGCGCCATTGCTGCCCGCGAGCAGCCCCTGCCCCGCGCGCCACTGCTGCCCGCGAGCAGCCCCTGACCCGAGCGCCCCTGCTGCCCGCGAGCAGCCCCTGCCCTGCACACCCCTTCTGCTTGCGAGTAAACCCGCAGCCCAGCGCGCCCCGCAGCCCTAAACGCGCCAGCGCGCCCCGCTGCTAAACGCGCCAGCACGCCCCGCAGCCCAGCGCGCCAGCGCGCCCCGCTGCTAAGCACGCCAGCGCGTCCCGCAGCCTAGTGCGCCAGCGCGCCCCACTGCGAAACACGCCAGTGCGCCCCGCTACTAAGCGCGCCAGCGCGCCCCGCTACTAAGCGCGCCAGCGCGCCCCACAACCCTAAATAATAATAAGTAAAAAAAAAAAAAAAAAAAAAAAACATGGGCGCCTTGCTGCCCTGCGCGCTGCTGCTGCACACGCTGCTACTGCTACGCTGTGCCCTGCTGAGCAGCGCTGCCCAAGGCGAGCCGCGCCGCCCAGCCCGAGCCACCCTCCTGCTACTACTGCTGCTGCTGCTGCTCGTGCTACTGCTGCTGCTGGTGGAGGTGCTGCTGGGAGTGCTGGAGGAGCCGCCGCCCAGCCCCACCGAGCCGCCCCGCTGCTACTACTGCTGCTGCTGCTGCTGCTCGTGCTACTGCCGCTGCTGGTGGAGGTGCGGCTGGGAGTACTGGAGGTGCTGGACCTACTACTGACCGTCACTGCCTGTCATGGCCACTATCACGGTATGCAGCGGCTAGGGGTGGACAGCAGCGGTCACTGCCTCTCCCGGACGACCCCACCCTTCAGCAGCTTCGTGAATGGGTTATTCAGCGAGGTTTTGGTTTTATGTTGCCTCAGCGACCTCGCGACTGTGCTTCTCAGCGATGCGTCCCTGGTCGTGTAGAGGCTGTTGCTCTCGGTTCTAGTGAGTTTGCTGTCGCTCCAGGTGCTGGTGAGTCTGCCGTAGCTCTAGGTGCTCGTGAGTCTACCGACGCTCTAGGTGCTAGTGCGTCTACTGCCACAGGTCCTGCCTCAACTGAGGCCTTGCACACTTTCACGCTTGACTCACGCGCGTCACGTTGCTTCTTTCGTGATTGCACCACAATCACACCACCCGCAGCACATGTTCCAGTCTCACTGGCTGACCCCATTGGGGGCCCAGTAGTTGCGCGAGCCTCCACTGTCCTCCCGTGTCCGGCAGTCCCCTCCGGGTCTCTCTCAGGTCTCCACCTCCCCGCGTTCTCGACGAACTTGTTGAGAAACGCAATTCTCCAGGATGAATGGGTTGACACCTTCATTCCTGGAGGACAGCGAGTGGCGATCTGTAAGTGCTCACGGTCTGGCCGTCACCTTGCTACGTTCACTCGCCAGCCTGGGTCCGGTCTGTACACCCTGACCACTGCGTCTGCATAGGTGGCTGAGTCAGGTCAGGTGGCTGCGTCGAGTCGAGTGTCTGCGTCAGGTCAGCTTGCAGCGTCTTGCTCGTGTCGGGTACTCTCTCACCAGACTCTCCTCTGACACCACCGCCTAAGTCACCCCTCGATGCCGCATCTCCGCAGCATGCACTCCCGTCACCTTGTCTCTGGCCTTCCCAGGTCCCTGCCCTCCCTCCTGCGCCGTGCCTTCCCTGCGTCGAGGGGCGGCAGCGCGCTGCTCCTCATTCCTCCGAGTTTCCTCCGACCACTGCTCCTCTGCAGACTCTCCACATGGACGTTTGGGGCCCGGCCCCCGTCGGTGGGACGGACCAGGAGCGCTACTTCCTGCTGGTTGTTGACAACTACACACGCTACATCACTGTCTTCCCCTTGCGGCGCAAGGTGGACGTCAGCGGTGTTTTGATCCCCTGGATCCGTGCTACTCGTCGCCAGCTACGCGAGCAGTTTCGTCGGGACTTCCCAGTCCCGCGTCTGCACTCTGACAGGGGCGGTGAGTTCTCTTCTGACCTCCTTGCGGAGTTCTGTCGAGACGAGGGCATCCGCCAGTCATTCACGCTTCCGGCCTCTCCTCAGCAAAATGGGATTGCTGAGCTTCGCATTGGCTTGATCACGGAGGTTGCTCGTACCTCCATGATCCATGCGGCTGCTCCCCATTTTCTGTGGCCGTTTGCGGTCCGATACGCAGCGCATCAGCTCAACCTCTGGCCCCATGTCTCTGAGCCACAGACATCGCCCACACTCCGGAGGATGGGGAAGGTTGGCGATTCGTTGGTGTTTTGGGTCTAGGGCGCGCTCTCCCTTGTTCGCGATGCCACAGCAAGCAAGCTCTCCTCTCGCACTCTTCGCTGCGTCTTCCTTGGCTTCGCCCCGCCGTAGCAGTTCTACCACCCGCGCGAGCGTCGAGTCTTCTCCTCCCAGGACGTCAGCTTTGACGAGTCTGTCTGTTTCTACAGGCTACACCCGCACGCGTCCCACCCGGTCCCCCTAGCGCCTCTTTTCTTGGTATCAGTTCCCCCCCTTGGTAGACCCCCTCCCCCCAGAGGGTCTTGCTCCCTTAGGTGTGTCTCACGTAGACCCACCCCCCTTGGTTAAGCTTTTGGAGATCTCTTCCGACTCCTCTGGCCCAGCTGAGGGGGGTGACCCCGCCGCTGACGACACGGCGGTCACTCACCGCTCTCCACGCTTGGAGACCCCCCCTGGTTTTCCGCCTCGGCCGTCTTCGCTGCCTCCGCAGCTTGCTGCTGTGGACTCAGGAGCTGAGACTGCTGGTGCTGAGCCTGGGGGTGATGAGACAGAGGGTGAGGGTTCTGAGGGTGCTGCGACTGGGGGTGCTGGTTCTGGGGGTGCTGCGACTGGGGGTGCTGACTCTGGGGGTGCTGCGAGTCCTAGTGGCAGTGGAGCTGTGGGTGACCCTGCTGGAGGTCCTAGAGCTGGACAGCCACCGCAACCTGATCTACTTGAGACGCTCTCGCCGCAAGCGATTCATGTGTGGATTGTTCGACGAGGCAGTCCTGGTGGTGGAGGGTACGGTCCTGCTGGTGCTGGAGCTGCTAGTCCTGGAGGTACTGCTGATGCAGGAGGTACTGGAGGTACTGCTGGAGGTGTTGGAGGTACTAGACGTGCTGCTGGTGCTGGAGGTGCTGGAGGTACTAGACGTGCTGCTGGTGCTGGAGGTGCCAGAGCTACTAGTCCTAGAGGTGCTACTGGTGCTGGAGGTGTTGGACCTACTAGTCCTGGAGGTACAGCTGGTGCTGGAGGTGCTGGAGGTGCTGCTGGTGCTGGAGGCACTGGAGCTGGAGGTACTTTAGGTGCTGGAGTTGCTGGTCCTGGAGGTGCTCGTACTGGAGGTGCTGGAGCTGCCAGAGCTGGTGGTGCTGTTAGTGCTGGAGGTGCTGGGGGTACTGGAGCTGCTGGCACTGGAGGTGCTGGTGCTACTGGTGCTGGATCTGCAGGAGCTGCTGGTCCTGGAGGTGCTCGTACTAAAGGTACTGGAGCTGCCAGAGCTGGTGGTGCTGCTAGTGTTTGAGGTGCTACTGGAGCTGCTGGCACTGGAGGTGCTGGTGCTGCAGGTACTGGAGGTGCTGGAGCCGCTGGTACTAGAGGTGCTCGTACTAGAGGTGCTGGAGCTGCTAGAGCAGGTGGTGCTGCTGGTGCTGGAGGTGCTGGAGGTGCTACTGGAGCTGTTGGCAGTGGAGGTGCTGGAGGTAGTGCTGGTGCTAGAGGCGCTGGAGCTTGAGGTAGTGGAGGTACTTGAGGTGCTGGAGCTGCTGGTCCTGGAGGTTCTCGTACTAGAGGTGCTGGAGCTGCCGGAGCAGGTGGTGCTGCTGGTGCTAGAGGTGCTAGAGGTGCTACTGGAGCTGCTGGCACTGGAGGTGCTGGAGGTACTGCTGGTGCTAGAGGTGTTGGTGCTACTGGAGCTCGTGGTGCTGCTGGTGCTGGAGGTGCTACTGGAGCTGCTGGTGCTGGAGGTGTTGGTGCTGCTGGTGCTGGAGGAGCTGGAGCTGCTGCTATTGCCCCGCGCCGACTGCTTTTCTACCCGCAGCCGCAGTCGTCCCTGCCGCCGCTTGACTCGGTCCTTCGCCAGGTTCTTAGTCTCCCGTCTTCCACTGGCCTCACTCCACCTCTCCTGTGTCCACCGACAGACCAGTCTCAGCCACAGCTTCTGCCTGGCTCCCCGCTGCCTGCTCTTGCTCCTCACACTGAGGTGACTGAGTCCCTGACTGAGCGTCGTGAGTCTGAGACTCGTGCTTCCACACCTATTCATGCTCGTCGTGTCGCCCGTCCTCGTCCTCTTGCTGTCCTAGACACCCACCGTATGGCTCTTCGTCCTTCCTCTGTTCCACAGCATGTTGTCCTGCCTAAGCCTCCCGCGTCCTCTCTTCCGCACGTTCATGACCCTGAGTCGGACCTTACTCGTGCTGCCAGTCCTACTGTCACTCGTCTCCTCGCTACTGTCGTCAATAACCCTGACTTTGAGTCTATTGCTGCGTTTGCCCTAGTAACTGAGCTAGTCGACTTTGCAGCTAGGAGTCATCTCGACTATGTCGCGAGTCTTGATGCTGAGTCTCAGTTTGTTTGTCCTCCATCCGTCGGGGGTGAGCCTGCCCTTATCAGTGACGTCCTTGAGGACACACAGTTTGAGCTTGAGTGTCTTGCGGCCGCTTTACCTCGTTTTGCATCCATGGTGCTTTGCCCTGAGGGAGACCCGGATGCACTTGACATCCCTACCTCGCACTCTTACACTGAGACGATCGCGGGTGAGTACTCCTCTCAATGGCAGACAGCCATGGACGCAGAGATGGCTTCATGGAAGTCGACAGGCACCTACGTCGACGAGGTTCCTCCTTCTGGAGCGAACATAGTCGATGGCATGTGGATTTTCAGAGTGAAGCGGCCGCCGGGTTCTCCGCCTGCCTTCAAGGCGCGTTACATTGCTCGAGGCAGCGACAGGGGGTCGACTTCTTCCAGACCTTCTCTCCCACCCCGAAGATGACTAATCTTTAGGTGCTGCTACACGTTGCAGCACATCGTGACTACGAGCTGCACTCCCTCGACTTCTCCACAGCTTTCTTGCAGGGCAGCCTTCACGAGGAGATCTGGTTGCGCCGCCCACCTGGCTTCACTGGGTCGTTTCCTGCGGGTACCCAGTGGAGCCTCCGGCAGCCAGTCTACGGTCTCCGCTAGGCGCCCCGAGAGTGGCACGACATACTGAGGACTACACTTGCTGCTCTTGGGTTTGTTCCTTCCTCTGCTGACCCGTCGCTGTTTCTACGCACCGACACTAACCTGCCACCGTTCTACGTTCTCCTGTACGTCGACGACTTGCTACTGCTGACACTGAGGCACTGGCCCTAGTGAAGGCGGAGCTACAGGAGAGACATACGTGCACTAACCGGGGTGAGCTACGTAACTATCTTGGCTTGCAGATCACCCGGGAAAGAGCACGGCGCACCATCACCCTGACTCAGTCACACATGGTGCACCAGGTCCTTCAGAGCTTCGGCTTCCAGTTCTCCTCGCCACAGCCCACTCCTCTGTCTACCGGCCACTCGCACTCAGCTCCAGCTTCGGACGAGTCCGTAGAGCCAAGTGGTCCATACCTAGAGCTTGTGGGTTGCCTCATGTACCTGATGACGTGCACACGACCTGACCTCGCGTACCCTCTTAGCCTTCTGGCTCGCTACATGGCTCCCGGTAGACACCGAAAGGTGCACTGGGATGGTGCGAAGAGGGTACTGCGTTACTTCCAAAGTAACGAACGAGAATGAATGAACTAGCAAACAGTTGGGTACAAGTACTAACCCTAATTGGGTTGTACCCCTTATGGGCTACCCCACTACAGCCTACACAAATGTATAAGCTAGAATGTTATGACACAACCACACAGTCCGAGCACAAGCAAAGGGCCACAAGGCCAGTTCACATGCAGAGTTATATATAAAAGAGAACAAACAATACAGTGATCATACCCTAGCAAGTGCAAGCATGCAGGTATATATATAGATCACACTACAAGCAAAGTCACGCAGTAAGCAAGTGAGGCAAAGTAGGCACAAGGCCTAACACAATAGAGAAATGCTGATGATCACCAGGCGGAAGTGCCTTGGTGAATATATCAGCAGTGTCGGCCCTAGTGGCCACGTACGCAAGACGAAGCTGGCCACGCTGCTGCAACTCTCGAGCAAGGAAGTATCGTAGAGCAATGTGTTTCGTTCTGTGCTCCAGTCTGTGCTCCTGACACAAGGCAATCATGGCCTTGTTGTCTACATACAGAATTGGAGGCAAACGAGGCTGCTCTCCCAAGTCAGTCAGCAGGTAGGTGAGCCAGCGTAGCTCCTGTGCAGCCATGGCCCCAGCGTAGATCTCAGCCTCACAACTGGAGCTGAGAACCGAAGACGAGTGGGTAGACCGCCAGGAGACAGAGCCAAATCCAAGGCTGAAGGTGTAACCCAGTGACGACCGCTGCGTAGCTGAGTCGTCAACCCAGGAAGTGTCTGCGTGACCGGTGAGGACAAATGGATCCCGTCCTCCAAGCACGAGCCCCATGCCCGACGTACTGCACAAGTAACGCAGTACCCTCTTCGTAGCATCCCAGTGCAACTTTCGGTGCCTGCCGCGAGCCACGTACCGAGCCAGGAGGCTAAGAGGGTACGCGAGGTCGGGTCGAGTGCACGTCATCAGGTACATGAGGCAACCCACAAGCTCTGGATACGGACCACTCAGCTCTACGGACTCGTCCGAAGGTGGAGCTGAGAGCGAGTGGCCGGTAGACAGAGGAGTGGGCTGCGGCAAGGAGAACTGGAAGCCGAAGCGCTGAAGGACCTGGTGCACCATGTGTGACTGAGTTAGGGTAATGGTGCGCCCAGCTCTTTCCCGGGTGATCTGCAAGCCAAGATTGCTGCGCAGTTCACCCAGATCAGTGTAGGTGTGTCTCTTCTACAGCTCCGACTTCACAAGATTCAGTGCCTCAGTGTCAGCAGTGGCAAAGATGAGGTGATCGACGTAGACAAGGACGTAGAACGGCGGCAGCGAGGTGTCGGTGCGTAGAAACAGCGACGGGTCAGCAGTAGCAGGAGCAAACCCAAGAGCCGCAAGTGTAGTCCTCAGTGTGTCGTGCCACTCGCGAGGCGCCTGACGGAGACCGTAGACTGGCCGCCGAAGACTCCACTGAGTACCTGCAGAAAAAAACTCAGTGAAACCAGGTGGGCGGCGCAACCAGATCTCCTCGTGCAGGCTACCCTGCAGGAAAGTTGTGCTGAAGTCCAGAGAGTGCAACTCGTAGTCACGCTGAGTAGCGACGTGCAGTAACACCCGAAGAGTAGTCATCTTCGGGGTGGGGGAGAAGGCCTGGAAGTAGTAAACTCCCTGTTGCTGACTGAAGCCTCTAGCAACGTAACGCGCCTTGAAGGCAGGCGGAGGACCCGGCGGCCGCTTAACCCTGAAGATCCACATGCCATCAACTATGTTCGCCCCAGGTGGGGGAACCTCGTCAACGTAGGTGCATGTGGAATTCAAGGATGCCATCTCGGCATCCATGGCTGCTTGCCACTTAGAGGAGTAAGGACCCGTAATCGCCTCTGCGTAAGAGCGCGGGGTCGGGATGTCTGGAGCATCCGGGTCTCCCTCAGGCGCAAGCAGCATGGAAGCGAAACGAGGTACAGCAGCTGCAAGACACTCAAAGTCCTCCTGCCTGTCCTCAAGGACGTCCGTGCCAAGAGCACACTCACCCCCGATGGAAGGAGGACTGGCAGATGCAGACTCAACAACAAGAGCAGTGGCGTAGTCTAGACGACAGGCAACAGCAAAGTCAAGCAGCTCAGCAACGAGAGCAGACGCAGCAGCAGACTCAAAAGAAGGGTCAGTGACAGCAGTGGCGAGGAGAAGAGAGACAGAGGGACTGGCAGCACGAGCGCAGTCAGACGCCTTGTCAGGAACCTCAGGAAGAGAGGACTCAGGAGGAGCTGGCAGAGGAACACGTAGAGGAACAGAGGAAGGACGAAGGTTCATAGCGTGCGTGCCAGGGACAGGAGGAGGACGCGAACGAGGAACGCGACGAGCAGTGCGAACAGGCGAGACAGGAAGAGACGCAGGCTCACGACGCTCTGTAAGACCGCCGGACTGCTCAGTATAAGGAGAAGGAGTAGGCAGTGGAGAGGCCGGCTGTAACGGCGGCTGCGATTGGTCAGGCGGGGGACACAGGAGGGGAGGAGTAAGGGCAGCGGAAGGCGGGGTACCAAGAACCTGCTGGAGCAGGGGAACGAAGTACGGTCGCGGCCGCACAGTGCCACCAGGGTCAACAGCTCCAGCTCCTCCAGCTCCAGCACCTCCAACACCAGGGCCTCCAACTCCAGCGCCTCCTGCGCCAGGGCCACCAACTCCAGCTCCTCCAGCTCCAGCGCCACCAGCGCCAGTAGTACCAGACTCCGTAAGGTCTCCAGCTCCAGCACCCTCAACACCACCAGTCTTGGCAGCTCCAGTACCCCTGGTACGAGCACCTCCAGGACTAGTGGTCACAGTACCTCCAGTAACACCAGCTCCAGCAGCAACTCCAGTACCACTAGCTCCAGTAGCGCCAGCACCTCCAGCTCCAGAAGCTCAACTCCGAAGGCGCGTACGCCGAACAAACCACTCACGCAGCTGCTGTGGAGACAGTCTCGGCGAAGCACCAGCAGAACCTTCAGACGAAGCAGCACCTTGAGGCTCCGCACCTCCAGACTCCGCACCCTCCGACGCAGCACCCCCAGGCTCAACACCTTCAGGCTCAGCACCCCCAGGCTCACCACCCCCAGTCGCAACACCCCGAGGCTCAGCATCCCCAGTCTCAACACCCCCAGGCTCAGCACCCCCAGTCTCAGCACCCTCGGACTCCGCACCCCCAGGCTCCGCACCCCCATACGCAGTACCTCGAGCAGCACCTGAGTCGACAGCTACCTGAACAGCTTCTGGGGAGACGTGGTCTCGCTCCGGCGCTGCTGCTGCTGACGCTGGCCACCCCCAAAACCGACACGCCGAGCGCCAGTCCCGCCGCCACCAGTCCCACCGCCGCCACTGCCGCCACTCCCATCGCTGCCTCCACCACCGCCACCAGAGCCCCCACTCCCGCCAACAGTCCCACCGCAGCCACCACCTCCACTGCTGCCCCCACCACCACTCCCGCTGCCACCTCCACCACCGCCGCTGCCACCTCCACCACCCCGGCCATCCTTGCCCTTGCTGCTGCGGCGCTTCGCACTAGCAAAAGCAGCCCCGACGTCCTCAGGAACAGAGACGTCTGCAGCAGCAATAGAGGCATCGGAGGGGGCAAGGGGGGAGGGGGAACACCCCTCAAAGAAGGTCGGGCGTGGAGTGCCACGAGCAGCACCTACAGCAACTACACTAGTCTCAGCTGCGAGGAGATGCTGCTCGAGGAGGTTAACACTGAGGGAGGTGGGGTCAAGAGAGAGGAAGTGGTCCTTGACAGAGCGAAGAGAGTCAGGGAGGCGGGTGACTATAAAGTAGAGAGTGATGTACATCGGGAGCGGGTTCCTGTCAAGGAACTCAGCAGGAATGCCAGCGCGGTAGCGAGCGTCACTAGCGCAAAGGTGGGAAACCAGGTCCTGGACTGTGGTAAAGGCAGACAGCTCGGGGAACAGGTAGGGCAGAAGGAGGCGGCCTAGAGCAGCAGTGGCAGGGGAGGAGTAGCGAGCGACTACAGTGTTGTACAGCGCCTGCGCTGTCCTGTGCTGTCCGAAGTGAGCACATTCAGCTAATGGCAGGTGGTTGCAAATGGCTAAGCGGGCAGCAGCGTCGAGAGTAAGCCACTGTGAGCGAGTCAAACTGTCGGCTGTGGTGGGAGGGGCAGTAGCAGCGCCTGATGCTAGGTCAAACAGCGAGACACTGTCCTTAGAATCGCTCAGTAGGTACAGCTGCAGGTCGTCTAGCCACGTGTCAAACTGAACCGGTCTGCCCTCATGATCAAACGCGAGAACCCGAAGCGAAGCCATAGTTGTGCAGCACGCAGGAGAGCAGTAGCAACTGTAGCAGTAGCAGTAGCAGCTGTAGTAGTAGCAGCAGTGACAGTGGGGCTAAGAAGCCAAGGGGGTAGGGGTTGACTGGGCCGGGTGAGCGGGCTAGAGACGAGGCCGGGCATGGGGCTAGGGGCCGACAGGGCCGGGCGCGGGGCTAAGGGTCGACAGGGGGCCGGGCGCGGGCTAGGGACGGGGCTGGGCGCGGGCTAGGAGTCGTCGTGGGGGCCGGGCGTGGGCTAGGGACGGGGCCGGGCGCGGGGCTAGGGGCCGACAGGGGGCCGGGCGCGGGCTAGGGACGGGGCCGGGCGCGGGCTAGGGACGAGGCCGGGCGCGGGCTAGGGACGGGGCCGGGCGCTGGGCTAGGGACGAGGCCGGGCGCGGGGCTAAGGGCCGACGGGGCCGGGCACGGGCTAGGGACGGGGCCGGGCGCAGGGCTAGGGGCCGACGGGGCCGGGCGCGGGCTAGGGACGGGGCCGGGCGCTGGGCTAGGGACGGGGCCGGGCGCGGGGCTAGGGGCCGACGGGGCCGGGCGCGGGCTAGGAACGGGGCCGGGCGCGGGGCTAGGGTCCGACGGGGCCGGACGCGGGCTAGGGACGGGGCCGGGCGCTGGGCTAGGGACGGGGCCAGGCGCGGGGCTAGGGGCCGACGGGGCCGGGCGCGGGGCTAGGGGCCGACGGGCCGGGCGCGGGCTAGGGACGGGGCCGGGCGCTGGGCTAGGGGTCGACGGGTCACGGGCTAGGGGTCGACGGGCCGCGTAGGCTTAGGAGCGACGGGCCGGGCGCGTAGACTAGGGGCGACGGGCGGGCGCGCGTAGGCTAGGGGCGACGGGCCGGCCGCGTAGGCTAGGGTCGACGGGCCGGGCGTGTAGGCTAGGGTCAACGGGCCTAGAGGCGACGGGCCTAGGGGGGGTACTAGCAGCGTAGCAGGTGGTGGGCCCAAGGAACCTGCTCTGATTCCATATCAAAGTAATGAACGAGAATGAATGAACTAGCAAACAGTTGGGTACAAGTACTAACCCTAATTGGGTTGTACCCCTTATGGGCTACCCCACTACAGCCTACACAAATGTATAAGCTAGAATTTTCTTACAGTTACTTGTGAAGTACACTCGGCATGGGGATCGTGCTTGGAGGACGGGGTTCAGTGGTACTCCCAGGACACTCCGTCGCTTCTTGGGCCGACGACCAGGCGACTCAGCGTTCGTCACAGGGTTACACCTTCAGTCTTGGCTGTGGTTCTTTCTCGTGGAGGTCCACTCGTTCTTCTTCTGTGCTTGGTTCCAACTGTGAGGCCGAGATCTACGCTGGGGCTATGGCTGCATAGGAACTACGCTGGCTGACCTACCTGCTTACCGACTTGGGGGAACGGCCTCGTTCTCCTCCAGTTCTGTACGTCGACAATAAGGCAATGCTTGCCTTGTGTCACGAGCAGAGACTGGAGCACATTGCACTTTGCTACTTCCTTGCGCATGAGCTGCAGCAGCGTCGTCAGCTCCGCCTTTCCTATGTGGCCTCGCAGGCCAACACTGCTGATGTGTTCACCAAGGTCCTTGGGTCTAGTGATCATCAGCGTTTTTGCACTGCTCTTGGGCTTGTGCCCACTCTGCCTCACCAGCTAGTTGCTTGACTTGCTCTTGTTGTACATTGATATATATCTTTATACCTGCTAGTTTACTCTTGCTAGGTTTTGATCAGTGTACTGCCTTGCTATTATAACTCTGCATGTGAACTGGCCTTGTGGCCGCTTGCTTGTGCTCAGATTGTGTGGGGTCCTTGAGACCCACCCTGAGCTTTGCTTTGCTTTGTTCTCTTGCTTGACTGGTCTTGTGACCGTTCGTTGTGTTTGCTATCCCCCACTTTGCCTGTGGGGGTGTGTCAAATTACATTTGTATGTGTAGGCTGTAGTGGGGTAGTTTCTACTGAGTACAACACTTTAGGTCGAACCTAGTACTTGTACTCATCCTTGCTTGCTACTCAATCATTCCCGCACAGTTGATTCTGACACCTTCCCCCTCCATCCCCCCTTCCCCTTCATCCCGTTTTTTTCCCTCCATCCTTCTTTCTCCCTCCTTCCTCCCTACCCCGTCCATCCTCCCTTCTCTCTCCATCTTCCCTTCTCCCTCCATCCTCCCTTCTCTCTCCATCCTCCCTCCCTCCTCCATCCTCCCTTCTCCCTTCTCCATGTTGGAAACAAGTAAACTAAACACTTATGAAGTATCGAAGTATCGACACGAAACGGAGCAGACTACAGTGAAGAAACACACGAGTCAACCAAAGCAACCGCTGGAGGTTACGCGAAGGTCAAAGGTCGCTGACCTTTGACTTGACGAAAAATACAGTGCGACAGCAAGGACACATAACTGACTCGTTACTGAGCAGTTACCCAAGTCGGCACTGTATCGAACCGCAACAGCAAAACAGTTAAGAATAGAACTTTTCATATTCCTTTGTAATCATATAAAAGCCTTGTATTTCCCTGCTATTTATCAACTTATCTTGTTCTCACACACTAGTACAAGGTGGTTCAGAAACTCTGATATTAAACGCTTCCACAATTACAACATCTCCACTTCAACACTGATCTTAGCCTTGAAAGATCCTAAGGGCTTTTCTCAGCCCAACATGGTATGAGGGCAGGCGGGTAAGATCATCTCCTTTTAAAATACCTACAACAACGCAAGACATGTCAACACGAAAGGAGAGGAGCTCCTCCAACGGATCTCTCGGTACTACTCCTACTCCACCTCCAGCTTCTGGCCTACAGACAGAAGAAGGCACAGCTACAAGACCAGCTGCGGAGTCAACGGAAACTCCCGGAAACCAAGCAGCAAGCTTCGACCCAAGTATGATGGAGAAAATTTTCTCCTTCATGTCCTTCTACGAGCAACACCAGCAAGCAGCTCCTGCGCTATCAAACAACAGCGACAACAACAACAACAACAGAGCAACACCAATGAGTCTCGACGGGTCATCCTACGCGCGCAGAAATCAGCAACAACCCACCTTTGCCCCGTACGAGCCTCAACGCGGCTCCATGAGTTTCGCGCCGCAACCACAGTCTTCACCTGGACAAGAGAGGACGCTGGACGCGCTTCAGGTGCAATCGCAATTCGCAACCGTTCTAAAACTTCAAACGTCAACGCTTTTCGACAGAAAGGACTTTTATACCTGGTCATTTGAATTTGAGCTGATGATGGAGGGCGCGCAAATTCTCGGATTCTTCGACGGTTCCCTGCCATATCCAGTACACGGGACACAGTACGACAAGCAGCAGTATACGTATCAGTCGCTGATGGCGTACACGATACTTCTCCGAAATTTAACACCAAACGAGCAGCAGAACATTCGGTCTTATCGAGGATACGGCAACTCCGCCAAGCTGGCGTACGACCACCTGAAGAGCCTGTATCAAGCAACAGACAGTGTTAACCAGAGTCGTCTCATGGCACAATTGACAATAGTGGAAATGAAACCCGGCGAAAAGGGAATGGCTTATATTAGCCGTTGTCGCTGACTGCGCGACAGACTCCTTCGATGCGGAGGATCAATATCCGAAGAAGCTTTTGTAACAGTCATCATCGCCGGCCTTGGTCCTCATTGACGCTCCACTCGAGCACTCCTTCAAGCTCACGGGAAGATTTCCGAAGCAGCACTCTGCGCCAAAATTCACGCTGAACAGCAGGATATGGACCTGCATGAAGAACGACACAAGAAGAAAGCGTCAGTACCAGAATTCGCCTTTCACACTCAACGACGCTACAACAACAACAACAACCGACACAACAACTGACAAGTACAACAGTATGTCCCACCATTCTGTCATCTTTGCAAGACGTCCGGACATCCGCGCACACACTGTCCAAATCAGCAGCAGTCGACAACACCGCAACGTCAACTTCGGCCTTCAAGCAGTCAAGTAGCTTCTACGCAGGCGCACCCCACAAGTCAAGTGCAGCCTTCAACATCTTCAACAACACAAACTGCACAAGGAACAAGAAACATCGTAAGCTGCATGACAAAAACGACCGACTCCTTCATCACCGGATCACCACCTCATTACTCACCAGAAGAACAGCTCGATGAGAGGACTCCTTGCCGCGAATCACTGAAGCCCAACCCGACGTATGCAGCCATCGCCCAGAGCGAGCCATCCGGTCAAGACACTTGGTTGTTGGACAGTTGCTGCGGACAGCACATGTGTTCCTCGAGTCGCTTCGTTCAACAAGAACATCAACTTCAGCGTGAAGTCGTCATCACCGTGGCCAACAACCAGAACCTGCACACACGAAGACAAGGGATAGTACAACTTCAGTCTCGAGAAACTAACGTCATCTTACAAATGTCTAAAGTTCTGATTGCAGAAGGACTCGGCTACAACTTACTCTACATCAGTCAACTAATGGCGAAAGGTATCCATCTCGAAGCAGATAGTACTACTCGGGAGTTCAAGCTATTCCACGGAAAAGGCGGACTTTACATCGGCAGAGCAATCTTGAAGAACAATGTCTTCGTTCTTGATTTTGTACCAGATCAAGGAACCGCCGACAGCGACGCCATCGTCAACTTCGCTTCCTGGACACATCCTCCGGACCTCGATCCCGAATTCAGCCCTGGAGGATTCTTGTATTCACACACCATACCTGAAGCAGAAAGAACCACGGGCATTAGCAACAATCCGGCAAGAAGAAACAACATCGACAGCAGCAGAGACAACATCGGGAACAACAGCAACACTTACAGCACCAATCGCGAGTTCTTCGACGGCACCCACCTTCATCGACGACACTCCACTGACTCCTGCGCAACAGTTAGCTCCCACTCCACGTGAAGTTCATAGAAGCGCCAACTTCACCACGGGTTTTTACTCCAACTCCGACCTGTACAGACGCTCACCCAGACATCGCGCGAGAGAACCCCTGTGGCACGAACGATTGGGGCATCCAAGCAACACCACGTTAAACAATACAATTAAAGCAGCAGTGCTCGACAAAGATTCACTCCTTCTACCCGACGGCAGAGAACTCCAACGAGTCCGCGGAACATGCTTTACCTGTCTCGAAGCCGAATTACCACATCAACCGTTCATCTCTCACCACAATCCAAGCACGCCAGCCTATGCACCACTCGAGAAAGTATACAGCGACATCATGTATACTCGCGAACAAGGACAAGGAGCATATAATTACGTGATTACTTTCATCGACGCCGCCACCCGTTACGTCTGGCATATTAATCTCCCAAGTCACGACATGGCCTTCGAAGCCTTCGTCGCCTGACTACCTGTGGCAGAACGAGAATCAGGAGCAAAGCTGAAAAGCTTCCAGTCTGACGGAGGAGGGGAATATCAGTCCCAAAGGTTCAGGCAGTACCTCGCAGAACGAGGCATCAAGCGACTCATCTCGCTTCCCTACGCCCATCAACAGCAAGGCGTGGCAGAACGGATGAACAGAACTCTCCAGAACACCATGCGCAAATTGTTGCGTGGCATGCGACTGCCCAATCACCAGTGGCCTGAGGCGATGGACCACACTGTCATGCTGCACAACTTGCTCTCGTCGTCATCACTCCCGAACAACGCATCACCGCACCTGCTGTGGACAGGAAAACTGGGCAACACAAAAATGTTACGAGTTTTCGGGTGCATGGTACAGTACTGCCCACACACTGCAAGAGCCGGAAGATTTTCTCAACGCGCACAGTGGGGACTACACCTGGGCATCGAAAAGCATTACAACGCATGGAAGATTTTTTACGTCCACTCGAAGGAAACAGTAGCATCACGTGATGTCATCTTCTACGAGCGACTCACACTTCAAATGTACCTGGACAACCTGGCAGCAAATCGAGACCTCACGAGCGGCTTCCGTGGCAACCGAGCCTTCGCTTCAGCAGCAGACAAAGCTGACTGGGACGAGCAAAACGTGGACAATGCATCCGAGGAAGCAGGACCACTTCCGTACTGCTCCGTGCCCATTCCGATGGATGACGAAAATCCTCGCGAATGTGTCAACGCCGAAACTTACTTCGACTTCGCTGACACCGGTTACGTTACACCTCAACCGGTCGACACCAACATCTCCGAACGCGTAGGACCGAATTTCTTACCAGACCCTGAAGCAGGAGACGAAGCAGCTTATCCATAGGACACAAATCTCCCCCGCTACACACAGAGTGGTCTGCAGATACTGGGACTCGTCACCGCTGTCCACAGAGCAAAACTACCTAAGGAGCCTGCTACCATTCAGCAGGCTCTGGGGGGGGAACACAGGGAAAAATGGCGTGAAGCCATGGACAGAGAGTTAAAGGCGCTGCAAGAACGCAACACCTGGAAAGTCGTGCCTATCGGAGTGGCATGCAACAAGACCATCCTCATGGGAAAATGGGTTTTCCGCGTGAAAACAAAAGCTGACGGAACAATCGACAAATTCAAAGCACGCGCCCCTGTCGGAGCGAACAGCCTTCAGCTTCCGCCCACACTCCAACTCCACGTCCTTATGCCACTGGCGAAGGACTTTTGCGACTGTGGCCGATTCCTTGTTGGGGAGTGGGAACGACCAAACTCGTCTGGTGAAGTCGTCAATGAGACTGAGGACATACACCGCTCCTCCCAGTGACGGTGTGCGCACTGGCCCCCACAAATCCATGTGGACCTCATCCAAAGGCCCAAGTGCCCGAGACGCCTCGTGGGGAAACGGCTTCCGAGCCGACTTTCCCAATAAGCAAGGCTCACATGGGGAGCAATCAGTGCTCCCCCCCCCCGATCTCCAAGCCCAGTACACTGTTCCCCCGAGCCATCTGTTGCAATGTTGTGGGGGCGGTGTGACCAAGGCGGCGATGAGCAAGGGTCAATGGGGAAAATGAGGAGGAGGACCCAGCTGCAAGAGCACTGCCTTGTGTGCCCCGAGCAAGAGGAAGAGACATCCGCACCAATCCATGGTCCCTGCCCCTCTCCTTTTCTCCAATCGCCAACACCCTCCCCCCCCGTTTAAGAACACATTTCTTGCCCTTGAATGTGACAATGACATCTCGAGAGGTGAGGTGTGGGACTGACAGCAGACGCGTGTGCATCTCAGGCA
Source organism: Closterium sp. Naga37s-1 (assembly GCA_947471745.1). Lineage (NCBI taxonomy): Eukaryota > Viridiplantae > Streptophyta > Zygnematophyceae > Desmidiales > Closteriaceae > Closterium > Closterium sp. Naga37s-1. The sequence continues at coordinate 792,229 of CANJKZ010000293.1, forward strand.
CAAGGTGGACCTTTTGAATCCTCAGCAGCTGACCTCCAGCACCAACCACTGGCACCTCACCCATGCCAACAGCTTTCACCATCCGTCCATCTCCCAATATAACTCCCCGAACCTCTGGTGGCTGAAGCTTACTTTTGAAGTCCGATGCATAAGGAGTAAAGTTGTGGCTGGCCCCACTGTCAATCCACCACCCCTCTCGCGGCTGCTCCTCTCCTACTGCTGCAACTGCCTCTCCAACCACTGCCTCTGCCTTGTCATCCTGCTCCTCCTCATCCGCCACCTGTGCCTTGCCGTTGGATCCACGACCCCCCCGCTTTAAGAATGCCGAAATGCCTCCCTTAGGTCGATGAGGACATCGCTGCCATGCATGTCCCTCATCCCAACAGCCATGACACAACCCCCGAGGAGCCATGCCCTTGGACCCCCAGGGGAAATCAAGCACTCCCGCTTTGCCTTTTCCTTGACCCCATCTGCCCGAGTTGGTGTCACTGCTGCTACCGCTGCCTCCATGCTTTCCTCCCTTGTCCCAATTTCCCTTGCCGCTGCTGCCCACTTTCGTACCCGCTCCAAAAGTGGCTACACCATCCGATCTTGGTGCGACACCAATCCGCATCTCCTCGCTCCTCAAGGAGGTAAGCAGCTGATCCTTAGTAAGCGATGGTGATTGGTTGTTCAGCACTACCTTCAGCATCTCAAAGTGAAGAGGTAGTCCTTTGAGTACCCTCATCATCCACTCCTCAACCTCCTCCTTCCCTCCTGCAGCCAAGTACTTGGACCTCAAGTCCTCGGCACGCGCCCAGTATGCAGCCACTCCTCTTAGAAGCTAGGCATCAATGGGTGTCGACTATCGAGATGGATGGTACAAAGGAAATCAGCCTAAGGGGTTGTACCCTACAGTGTGTACCCCACTAAGCCTACCCAAAATATAACATACGGTAGCTATACATATGTTTGACACACCCCCATAGGCAGAGTGGGGGAGAACAGAGGGTCACAAGACCAGTCAGGAAGTGCAAAGCAAGCTCAGGGTGGATCACAACGTCACCACGCAGTCTGAGCACAAGCAAGAAGGCCACAAGGCCAGTTCACATGCAGAAATATATATGTAACAACAACAGTACAGTGAAATCTACCTACAAGAACAAGCATGCAGGAATACATATAAATCATGGTACAAACAAAGCCTACAGCAAGTGAGGAAGCGTGGGCACAAGGCCTAACAAAGTGTAGAAACGCTGATGATCACCAGGCGGAAGTGCCTTGGTGAATATATCAGCAGTGTTGGCCCGAGTGGCCACGTAGGTAAGACGAAGCTGGCCACGCTGCTGCAGCTCTCGAGCAAGAAAGTAACGGAGAGCGATGTGCTTCGTTCTGTGCTCCAGTCTGTGCTCCTGATACAAGGCAATGGCGGCCTTGTTGTCGACGTACAGCACTGGAGGAGAACGAGGCCGCTCTCCCAAGTCAGTCAGCAGGTAGGTGAGCCAGCGAAGCTCCTGTGCAGCCATGGCTGTGGCGTAGATCTCAGCCTCACAACTGGAGCCGAGAACTGAAGACGAGCGTGTGGAACGCCAAGAAACTGAACCAGAGCCAAGGCTGAAGGTGTAACCCTGTGACACCTGCTCCTCTCGCTTTTTGATAGGATACTTCCCTGCTGGGTCACAAGCAGACAAGACTGGCAGCTCTGCTGCTGCGGCCCCTCCTGCTCCTACCCTCCTCCCTTTCCTCATCCTTCCGAACGTCTCTTTGTACACAGGTCAACGCATCTCCTTCCAAACTTCCCACGCCGCTATTTTAACTACACATGCGTGCGCCATGACTCCACTCGACCCACTTCCTCCATCCTTTCCAATCGTCCACCCACCTCCATTCCCTCCGCTCGTCCCATCCTCTCCATTCCCTCCGCTCGTCTCTCCCCTCGCGCTTCTCCCCTTTCCGCCTCCCCAAACATCGTTTCGACCGGAGCAGCAGCAGCTTCGGCTTCATGTGGATGTACTACTGAGTCGCAGTCGCGGTTTGAACTCCCAATGCTCCAGGATTGCGCGACGTCGCCGAAATAATCCATCAAATCCAGAGCCAACTCCTCGTGGTACGACGCGACCCGCTGCTGCCCTCGAGATTCTTCGCCATCCGTTTCGCCACTGCGTTTCGTTTCGCCAGCCTCCTCCGAGTCGCCCGAACGCCCCGGCAGCGCCGGGGCACGGAGCACGTCAGCAATATCCTGCGGCCCGGCCGCTTCTTGCCGCCCCTCAGCGCCGCTGCTGCTAAGACTTCGCTTGATGTGCGACGGCGGCGATGACTCCTGCGACGGCTGTTGCGCCTGCAGCTGCTTGTCCGCCTGCTCTCGTCGCACAAACGGAACAACCGTCACAGGCTCCGCCGACGATCCACTGAAGTTTCTCCGCCTCGCCGCGACGCCCGCCGGTCCCCGCCGCCGCGGAGGGGACTTCGGAATAGCCCCGCCGCCGTTGCCGCCGGCGCCGGCCGCAGAACCCGCCGTCACTTTGTCGCGCGTGCGACTCGGCTGCGCGGAAACGCCCTCGAGTCCTTCGAGCGCCACATCGTTTCCGGCTGCGGCGGACGCCGCCGGGGCAGCGAATGCGGCGGCGAGCTCAGAATCCCGGCCGCTGCTTCGGTTGGAGAAAATGCGCAACTTGCGGATCGCCGTCGCGGCGGTGCGTCGGCTGATAATCGACGGTCTCGCGGCCGCGGAAGCGTCGCTCCCTTCAGCGGAGAGGAGCTGCGGCTCGGCTGAGTCCGGAGCTTCTCCCTCCCACGACGGCGCCGCTGGGACCCACCCGGTCGCGGCGCGACGGTCGCTGCCCGCGTCGGCGCTCCCCGGCGGCTTCTCGTCTCCCAGCGCGCTGCGGAGCGAGGAGAAGTCGGAGGACTTGTTTCGCGCGCGTCGGATGATCATACGATTTCTCCGTGGCCGGCGCGCTGCGCCGCCGGTTTCGTCGGAAGCTTCCTCCGCCCATAGCTCCTCCATGTCAACCGACGCGGTCGCCCTGTGGCGGACGACGGGCGCGAGCGGGCTGCGCACCGCCGCCAGCGCGGCAGGGCGCCATGCGGGGCTTCCGCCGCTGCACGGAGAATGTAGCGCGGAGGCGGAACCGCATCCCAAGGGCGACAGCACCGCTGGGCGCTCGCCGTCTTTCCTCCTCCCGGCCGCGACAGCGTCCGCCCATGATATTTCCGCGGATAGGGGGGAAGTGCTAGGAGAATATGTCCTCGCACGAGTTGGGCTTAGCCCGAGGGCGGCTGTGGTGTTCAGAGCGCGCTCGCGGTCTAGCGAGCGGGTTTCACCAGTGCATTGAGTTCGCAGGCAGGGGCGAGCGCGGATTGCGGGGGAGTTGGCGAGTGGCCAGTCTACATCAGGAGAGAGATCGGCCGATGAGAGTACTGGACTATGAACAACCGCAGTTTGGGAGGCCATGAGGAAGGGTTCCAGCAAATGCTGGAAAATGGTCGCGGGTAGCTGGTTCTCCTTAGCGATAAATAAATGGCATCGCTGATGTGAGTTGCCGATGGGATGTGTGTGTGCGAGTGCGTAGTATGCAAAGAATGCTCTAATCCAGTCTCAGGCAGCTGTGCGTGTTGTGTTATGCTGGGCGTTTTATGTTGTGTAGGAGCAATGCTTGAAACCAGTCCCCTACTATCAGTCACCACCACAGTGCTTTAGGCAGCGAAAGCGCACATTACAGGAGCAGCCGAATCACAGCAGTGCGAAAATGTTGAGCGAGCGCCTTGAAAGGTTACACACGGGTCATCCTTGTGGGTGTGCGCAGATGCGAAACGCCATTCACCCCGGCGAAGCTCGACGAGAAATAATACAAGTAACGACTTCCACGTATTCCGCACAGTACACAACAACGAATCAGTACAGAATCAAATGGCCTGCCCACACTCACTCACGTGCTCACCTTGGGAGTGGAGTGGATGTACCCAGCGAGGAGTGTAGAATTTGGGGAGGAGGATTACAATCGACAGCCAGTGGGGCTCCTCCCCCTTCCTTTACCTGCCCACAGTCACTCACGTGATTAGCATTTGAGTTCACTGGAGCCTCACATCCACAAAAATTTCCTAGTGTTTTCGAAAGGAGCCCAGCACAGCATGACTTGCGGTTGGCGGAAATTCCACTGGCTGACGTTGCCAACCACTCTGAAGCTGGAACGAGCTGTTGTTGCACGCTGTCGTATTCAGTACGCACACTGTGGTATTCGTTGTTACGGATTCTACTGTACAGTCACACTTTTTTTCATTGCAACAAAAGCGTGTAATATGAATGTAAGAGCAAGGGACAAAACATGACTGTTTTGTTTGATTAGCAAGGGCAGTAAGTCTAATTTTAGCATTTTGTTTGAGATCGAGTCTGTTATGTAAATTATGAGAAACGTGTAACCAGCGATTTGGGATCACTTCGCAAATTTTTTCGCATGGAATGAATTTCATATCATGCAAATAATAACAATTATAGGCAAATTTTAAAACTAGTTAACCAGCCGAAAGCGTTCGCTGCCACATGTTGGAAACAAGCAATTTAACGCTTCTGAAGTATCGAAGTAATAACACGAAACGAAGCAGACTATAGTGAAGCAACACGCGAGTCAACAAATGTAATAGCTGGAGGTTACACGAAGATCAAATATCAGCGACCTTTAACTCGACGAAAATACAGCGCGACAGCAAGGACAAACAACTGACTCGGTATTGAGCAGTTGCCCGAGTCGTCACTGTATCGAAGTGTCAGAATAGTGAAGGAATGAATGGTGAACTAGCAAGCAGGTGGGTACAAATATGAAACCTAAAAGTGTTGTACCCTTTATGAACTACCCCACTACAGCCCAGACAGACTATAGTATATGAGTTTGACACACCCTTATAGGCAAAGTGGGGGAGAACAAGAGGTCACAAGACTGGTAAAGAAAGGCAAAGCAAGCTCAGGGTGGATCACGACGTCACCACGCATTCTGAGCACAAGCAAATGGCCACAAGGCCAGTTCACATGCAGAGTTATATAAAGGAAAACAAGCAATACAGTGAACACAACCTAGCAAGTGTAAGCATGCAGGTATATGTATAGAGATCACAGTACAAGCAGAGTAAAGAAGTGAGCAAGTGAGGCCAAGTAGGCACAAGACCTAGCATAGTACAAAAACGCTGATGATCACAAGGCTGGAGTGCCTTGGTAAAGATATCAGCAGTGTTGGCCTGAGTGGCTACGTAAGCAAGACGAAGCTGACCACGCTGCTGCAACTCTTGAGCAAGGAAGTAGCGCAGAGCAATGTGCTTCGTTCTGTGCTCCAGTCTGTGCTCCTGACACAAGGCAAGCATGGCCTTGTTGTCGACATCAGAACTGGAGGAGAACGAGGTGCCTCTCCCAAGTCGGTCAGCAGGTAGGTGAGCCAGCGTAACTCCTGTGCAGCCATGGCCCCAGCGTAGATCTCAGCCTCACAACTGGAGCTGAGAACAGAAGACGAGCGGGTAGACCGCCAAGAGACAGAGCCGGAGCCAAGGCTGAAGGTGTAACCCTGTGACGACCGCTGCGTAGCCAAGTCGTCAACTCAGGAAGCGTCTGCGTGACGAGTGAGGACAACTCGAGCCCGTCCTCCAAGCACGAGCCCCACGCCCGACGTACTGCACAAGTATCGCAACACCCTCTTCGCAGCATCCATGTGCTCCTTCCTGTGTCTGCCAGGAGCAACATAGCGTGCTAGAATTCTAAGAGGGTAAGCAAGGTCAGGTCGAGTGCAGGTCATCAGGTACATGAGGCAGCCCACAAGCTCTGGATATGGGCCACTCGGCTCTACGTGTGAGGGTAACGAGGAATGAAAAGATTGAACTAGAAACGAGATGGGTACAAGTAGAGAACACAAAAGTGTTGTACCCTCTAAGAACTACCCCACTACAGCCTAAACAGACTATAGCAGATATAAGTTTGACACACCCCCATAGGCAAAGTGGGGGAGAACAAGAGGTCACAAGACCAGTCAAGAAAGACAAAGCAAGCTCAGGGTGGATCACAAATTCACCACGCAGTCTGAGCACAAGCAAAGGGCCGCAAGGCCAGTTCACATGCAGAGTTATATAAAGGAAATCAAACAATACAGTGAACACAACCTAGTAAATATAAGCATGCAGGTATATGTATATAGAGTACAGTACAAGCAGAGTCAAGAAGTCAACAGGAGAGCTGAAGTACAAGCAGCGACAGATGTGAGAATGATAGGAAGGAATGATTGAACTAGAAACGAGATGGGTACAAGTAGAGAACACAAAAGTGTTGTACCCTCTAAGAACTACCCCACTACAGCCTAAACAGACTATAGCAGATATAAGTTTGACACACCCCCATAGGCAAAGTGGGGGAGAACAAGAGGTCACAAGACCAGTCAAGAAAGACAAAGCAAGCTCAGGGTGGATCACAAAGTCACCACGCAGTCTGAGCACAAGCAAATGGCCACAAGGCCAGCTCACATGCAGAGTTATATAAAGGAAAACAAACAATAAACAGAACAAAACCTAGCAAGAGTAAGCATGCAGGTACATGTATAAAGAGTACAGTACAGGCAGAGTCAAGCAGAAAGCAAGTGAGGCACAGTAGGTACAAGGCCTAACACAGTGCAGAAACGCTGATGATCACAAGGCTGAAGTGCCTTGGTGAAAACATCAGCAGTGTTGGCCTGAGAGGCCACGTACGCAAGACGAAGCTGGCCACGCTGCTGCAACTCTCGAGCAAGGAAGTAGCGCAGAGCAATGTGCTTCGTTCTGTGCTCCAGTCTGTGCTCCTGACACAAGGCCAGCATGGCCTTGTTGTCGACGTACAGAACTGGAGGAGAACGAGGCGCCTCTCCCAAGTCGGTCAGCAGGTAGGTAAGCCAGCGTAGCTCCTGTGCAGCCATGGCCCCAGCGTAGATCTCAGCCTCACAACTGGAGCTGAGAACAGAAGAAGAGCGGGTAGACCGCCAAGAGACTGAGCCGGAGCCAAGACTGAAGGTGTAGCCCTGTGACGACCGCTGCGTAGCCAAGTCGTCAACCCAGGAGGCGTCAGCGTGACCAGTGAGAACAACTCGAGCCCGTCCTCCAAGCACGAGCCCCATGCCCGATGTACTACACAAGTATCGCAACACCCTCTTCGCAGCATCCCAGTGCACCTTTCGGTGCCTGCCGGGAGCCACGTAGCGAGCCAGAAGGCTGAGAGGGTATGCGAGGTCAGGTCGTGTGCAAGTCATCAGGTACATGAGGCAGCCCAAAAGCTCTGGATACGGGCCACTCGGCTCTACGGACTCGTCCGAAGGTGGAGCTGAGAGCGAGTGACCGGTAGGCAGAGGAGTGGACTGTGGCGAGGAGTACGTGAAGCCGAAGCGCTGAAGGACCTGCTGCACCATGTGTGACTGAGGCAAGGTAATGGTGCGCTGTGCTCTGTCCCGAGTGATCCGCAAGCCAAGATAGCTTGTCAGCTCACCCAGGTCTGTGCACGTGTGTCTCTTCTGCAGCTCGGACTTCACGTGGGCGAGTGCCTCAGTGTCAGCAGTAGCAAAGACAAGGTCGTCTACGTACACGAGAACGTAGAACGGCGGCAGAGTAGTGTCAGTGCGTAGAAACAGAGAAGGGTCAGCAGTGGAAGGAGCAAAACCAAGAGAAGCCAGAGTCGTCCTGAGTGTGTCGTGCCACTCACGGGGTGCCTGGCGGAGACCGTAGACTGGCCGCCGGAGGCTCCACTGGGTACCAGCAGGAAACGACCCAGTAAAGCCAGGTGGGCGGCGCAGCCAGATCTCCTCGTGCAGGCTGCCCTGCAGGAACGCTGTGCTGAAGTCAAGCGAGTGGAGCTCGTAGTCACGCTGAGCAGCAACGTGCAGCAGTACCCGAAGAGTGGTCATCTTTGGGGTAGGGGAGAAGGTCTGAAAGAAGTCAACTCCCTGTCGCTGACTGAAGCCACGAGCAACGTAACGCGCCTTGAAGACAGGCGGAGAACCCGGCGGCCGCTTCACCCTGAAGATCCACATGCCACTGACGATGTTCGCCCCAGGCGGGGGAACCTCGTCGACGTAAGTGCCTGTGGACTTCCAGGAAGCCATCTCGGCGTCCATGGCTGCCTGCCACTGAGAGGAGTAGGGACCCTCTATCGCCTCTGCGTAAGAGCGCGGGGTCGGGATGTCTGGTGCATCCGGGTCTCCCTCAGGGGCAAGCAGCATGGACACGAGATGAGGTACAGAAGCAGCAAAGCACTCAAACTCCTCCTGTCTGTCCTCAAGAACGTCCGTGCCAAGAGCACACTCACCCCCGACGGACGGAGGACAGACAGACGCAGACGCAGACTCAGCAACAAGACTAGTGGCGAAGTCTAGACGACAGGTAGCAGCAAAGTCAACAAGCTCAGCAACGAGAGCAGACGCAGCAGTGGATTCAAACAAAGGGTCAGTGACAGCAGTGGCCAGAAAGCGCGTGTCAGCTGGACAAGCAGCACGGAGGGAGTCAGACGCAAGGTCCGGACCGTCAGGAAGAGAGGACGCAGGAGGAGAGGGCAGAGGGACACGCTGTGGAGCAGAGGAAGGACGCAGAGTCATAGAGTGAGTGCCAGGGACAGGAGGAGGACGCGGACGCGAAACACGACCAGCGCGAACAGAACGGACAGGCGACGTAGAACGGGACACATGCGACACAGGACGCGACTCAGGCTCACGACGCTCCGTAAGACCTCTAGTCGGTCCAGAGTAAGGAGAAGGACCAGTCAGCGGAGAGGTCGGCTGTAACTGTGACTGAGACGGGACAGGCAGTGGACTCTGGGAAGGAGGAGGAGGAGGACCAGGAGAAAGCTGGGAGCCAAGAACCTACTGAAGAAGCGGAACGTAGTACGGCCGCAGCCGCACAGCGCCTCCAGAAACAGCAGAGACAGAACCGGTACCCTCAGCCCTAGGGTCTCCAGTCCCAACAGCACCTCGAGCAGCAGCAGCACCTCCAGCAGCACCAGCACCAGCAGCACCTCCAGAAGCTCCAGCAGCACCTCCAGCACCAGCAGCACCTCCAGCAGCACCTCCAGCACCAGCAGCACCCCCAGAAGCCCCAACAGCACCTCCAGAAGCTCCAGCAGTACCCCTAGAAGCTCCAGCAGCACCTCGACAGCGCCGAGAGTACCACTCACGAAGCTGCTGTGGAGAGAGAGGCTCCTGTCAAACATATATGCTTAGTTATATCTAGGCTTAGTTCATGTGTTTACATTTGTCTAGGCTATAGTGGGTTCAGCCTTAGGGGGTACACAATTCTCTCGACATTCTACTTGTACCCTTCCTTGCTTCCTAGTCAACCATTCTCACCTAAGATTCTAACATGGTATTAAGAGCAACTAAGTCTTAGGACCTAGTCTCAATGGGCCCACCACCTACTGCACTACCCGTACTTAGCCCGTCGACATTGTCGCCCGCGCCCGGCCAGTACCTAGCCCGTCGCCCGGCCCGTACCTAGCTCGTCGCCTCGGCCCCGCTGGCCCCGTCGACTTTGTCGCCCGCGACCGGCCCGTACCTAGCTCGTCGCCAGGCCCGTACGTAGCCCGTCGCCTCGGCCCCGCTGGCCCCGCCGTCTTCGTCGCCCGCGCCCGGCCCGTACCTAGCTTGTCGCCCGGCCCGTTCCTAACTCGTCGCCAGGCCCGTACGTAGCCCGTCGCCTCGGCCCCGCTGGCCCCGCCGTCTTCGTCGCCCGCGCCAGGCCCGTACCTAGCCCGTCGCCCGGCCAGTACCTAGCCCGTCGCCCGGCCCGTACCTAACCCGTCGCCCGGCCCGTACCTAGCCCGTCGCCTCGGCCCAGCTGGCCCCGTCAACTTCGACGCCTGCGCCCGGCCCGTACCTAGCCCGTCGTCCGGCCTGTACCTAGCCCGTCGCTCGGCCCTGTACCTGTTTGGCCCCTCGGCCCCCCTTGGCCCCTCGGCCCCTAGTTTGGCCCCGCGGCCCCTAGGCCCCCCGGCCCCTACCTTGGGCCCCTACTTTGGCCCCTCGGCCCCCAAGGCCCCTTGTTTGGCCCCTCGGCCCCCTAGGCCCCTCGGCCCCTCCTAAGGCCCCCCGGCCCCTACTTTGGCCCCTCGGCCCCCTAGGCCCCTCGGCCCCCCTAAGCCCCCCCCCCCGGCACCTACTTTGGCCCCTCGGCCCCCTAGGCCCCCCGGCCCCTACTTTGGCCCATCGGCCCCCAAGGCCCCTTGTTTGGCCCCTCGGCCCCCCTAGGCCCCTCGGCCCCCCCTAAGGCCCCCTCGGCCCCTACTTTGGCCCCTCGGCCCCCCAAGGCCCCTACTTTGGCCCATCGGCCCCCAAGGCCCCTTGTTTGGCCCCTCGGCCCCCTAGGCCCCTCGGCCCCCCTAAGGCCCCCCCCGGCCCCTACTCTGGCCCCTCGGCCCCCTAGGCCCCCCGGCCCCTACTTTGGCCCCGCGCCCCCCCAAGGCCCCTTGTTTGGCCCCTCGGCCCCCTAGGCCCCTCGGCCCCCCTAAGGCCCCCCAAGGCCCCTTATTTGGCCCCGCGGCCCCCCAAGGCCCCTTGTTTGGCCCCTCGGCCCCCTAGGCCCCTCGGCCCCCTAGGCCCCCCTGGCCCCTACTTTGGCCCCGCGGCCCCCCAAGGCCCCTTGTTTGGCCCCTCTGCCCCCTAGGCCCCTCGGCCCCCCTAAGGCCCCCCAAGGCCCCTTATTTGGCCCCGCGGCCCCCCAAGGCCCCTTGTTTGGCCCCTCGGCCCCCTAGGCCCCTCGGCCCCCCTAAGCCCCCCCCCCCCCCCCCCCCGGCACCTACTTTGGCCCCTCGGCCCCCTAGGCCCCCCGGCCCCTACTTTGGCCCATCGGCCCCCAAGGCCCTTTGTTTGGCCCCTCGGCCCCCTAGGCCCCTCGGCCTCCCTAAGGCCCCCCCGGCCCCTACTTTGGCCCCTCGGCCCCCTAGGCCCCCCCCGGCCCCTACTTGGCCCCTCGGCCCCCCAAGGCCCCTTATTTGGCCCCGCGGCCCCCCAAGGCCCCTTGTTTGGCCCCTCGGCCCCCTAGGCCCCTCGGCCCCCCTAAGGCCCCCCCCGGCCCCTACTCTGGCCCCTCGGCCCCCTAGGCCCCCCCCGGCCCCTACTTTGGCCCCGCGGCCCCCCCAAGGCCCCTTGTTTGGCCCCTCGGCCCTACTCTGGCCCCTCGGCCCCCTAAGCCCCCCCCGGCCCCTACTTTGGCCCCTCGGCCCCCTAGGCCCCCCCCGGCCCCTACTTTGGCCCCTCGGCCCCCCAAGGCCCCTTATTTGGCCCCGCGGCCCCCCAAGGCCCCTTGTTTGGCCCCTCGGCCCCCTAGGCCCCTAGGCCCCCCTAAGGCCCCCCCGGCCCCTACTCTGGCCCCTCGGCCCCCTAGGCCCCCCTGGCCCCTACTTTGGCCCCGCGGCCCCCCAAGGCCCCTTGTTTGGCCCCTCGGCCCCCTAGGCCCCTCGGCCCCTCCTCAGAGACTGGCACCCGACCCCCCGGCCCCTTGTTTGGCCCCTCGGCCCCCTAGGCCCCTCGGCCCCCTGTTTGGCCCCGCGGCCCCCAGGCTCCTCTGCCCCTATGGCGTTGCTTCGAGTTCTCCCATTCGACCCGGAGGGCAGACCTGTAGCATTTGACACGTGGCACGATGATCTGCAACTGTACCTACTGAGCGACAGTCGGGACAGTGTCTCGCTGTTTGACCTCGTGTCCGGTGCCGCTCCAGCCCCTCCCGCCACAGCTGACGTTTCGACTCGTTCCCAGTGGCTCTCTCGTGATGCTACTGCCCGCTTGGCCATTCGCAACCACCTGCCCGCAACAGAATGTGCTCACTTTGGCGAGCACAGGACAGCACAGGCCTTGTACGACGCTGTCGTTGCTCGCTACTCCTCCCCTGCCACTGCTGCTCTTGGCAGACTGCTACTGCCCTACCTTTTCCCTGAGCTGTCGGCTTTTGCCACAGTAGCGGACCTGGCTACCCACCTGCGCACTAGCGACGCCCGCTACCGCGCTGCCGTTCCTGCTGAGTTCCTTCCCACGAACCAGCCCCCCATGTTCATCACCCTCTACTTCATAGTCACTCGCCTCCCTGACTCCCTTCGCTCTGTCAGGGACCACTTCCTCACCCTTGACCCCACTTCCCTCACTGTTGACCTCCTCGAGCAGCATCTCCTCGCAGCTGAGACTAGTACAGTTGCTGTGGGTGCTGCTCGTGGAACCCCGCGCTCACCCTTCTTTGAGGGGTGCTCCCCCTCCCCCCTTTCCTCCTCCTTCGCCTCTGCTGCTGCTGCAGACGTCTCTGTTCCTGAGGACGTCGGCGCTGCTTCGACTAGTACGAAGCGCCGCAACAGCAAGGGCAAGGGTGGCCGGGGTAGTGGAGGAGGCAGCGGTGGTGGTGGAGGTGGCGGTGGGCGTGGCAGTGGGGGCAGCGGTAGAGGAGGCGGAGGCGGTGGAGGTGGTGGCGGCGGTGGGACCGGTGGCGGAGGTGGAGGCTCTGGTGGCGGCGGTGGAGGCGGCGGAGGGGGTGGCGGCAGTGGAGGCGGTGGGACCAGTGGTAGTCGTTCTGGACCTCAGCGTGGCGGCCCTGGTGGCGGTCGGGGCCAGCAGCAGCAGCGTCGGAGCGAGACTCAGACGCCTCAGCAGCTCCGTGAGTGGTTGTTTCGGCGTGGGGCGGGCGAGGGTAGTGAGACCTGCCCGTATGTCATTCGCACGGGTGCCCGTGCGGGCCGGACATGCGGGAGGTTTCACACTGAGCGCTGCTGTTTTGCCCGCCTTGACGACGCCTGGCGCACTGAGTTTGGTGATGACGTCGAGCGCCCTCGCTGGGCGGAGTTGCTTAGGTCGGGAGTTGCTATCTTTGACCTAGACTTTGATGTTATTATCTCTGCCATGTATGCTTTGTCTTTTAGTGCTGAGGGTGACTGTTACTGGTGTGTGCCGCCTGACCCAGGTATAGCCGCTGCTGCTCTAGGTGCTAGTGCATCTGGTACTCCCCCTGGTACTGCGCCTGCTGAGGCCCTGCACACCTTCACGTTAGACTCCGGCGCCTCGCGCTGTTTCCTTCGTGACAGCACCACTCTCACTCCTCTTCCTGCACCCGTTTCGGTAAGACTGGCTGATCCCTCTGGGGGCCCGGTCGTTGCCAGTTCCTCCACTGTCCTCCCGTGTCCGGCGGTTCCGTCCGGCTCTCTGTCAGGTCTTCACCTCCCCTCGTTCTCTATGAACTTGGTGAGTACCGCTGCCCTTCAGGATGCGATGGTCAGTACCACCACTCCTGGGGGTCAGCGTGTGTCGATCTGCACGTGCACACGGATGGGGCGTCACCCCGCTACGTTCACTCGTCGGCCAGGGTCGAGTCTGTACACACTGGCTACCGAGCCTCCTCAGGTCGCTGCGTCTGCTCAGGTGTCCGCGTCAGGTCAGGTAGCCGCCTCTTGCTCGTGTCGCCTCCTGTCGCACCAGACTCTTCTTTGGCACCACCGCCTGGGTCACCCCTCCCTGCCACGCCTTCGTGGCATGCACTCCCGTCTCCTTGTCTCTGGTCTCCCCAGGTCTCTGCCTCCCCTGCCGCCCTCGCCTGCCCCGCCCTGTCTTCCTTGCGTCGAGGGACGGCAGCGCGCCGCTCCTCACTCCTCCTCGTTTCCCCCGACGACTGCTCCCCTGCAGACCCTCCACATGGACGTGTGGGGCCCAGCCCGCGTCAGTGGACAGGGCCGCGAGCGCTACTTTCTGCTGGTAGTTGACGGCTACACGCGATACACCACAGTCTTCCCCTTGCGCAGCAAGGGTGAAGTCTCTGCTGTCTTGATCCCTTGGATCCGCACAGTCCGTCTCCAGCTGCGTGCGCGTTTCGGCCAGGACCTTCCTGTCCTGCGTCTGCACTCTGACAGAGGTGGTGAGTTCTCCTCCGACCTCTTGCGGGACTTTTGTCGTGGGGAGGGCATCACCCAGTCGTTCACGCTTCCGGACTCCCCTCAGCAAAATGGGATTGCTGAGCGCCGCATTGGCTTAGTCATGGAGGTCGCTCGTACCTCCATGATTCATGCGGCAGCTCCCCATTTTCTGTGGCCGTTTGCGGTCCGGTACGCTGCGCATCAGCTCCCCATTTTCTGCGGCCGTTTCCTTTGGCCCCGTGTCTCCTTGCCGGAGGCCTCGCCTACACTGCGTTGGACGGGGAAGGTTGGCGATGCGTCGGTGTTCCGGGTCTGGGGTTCTCGTGCCTTTGTTCGCGATACATCCGCGGACAAGCTCTCCGCCCGCGCTATTCCCTGCGTCTTCCTTGGCTTTGTCCCTGATGCACCTGGTTGGCAGTTTTACCACCCCACCTCGCACCGTGTCACGTTCGACGAGTCGGTTCCCTTCGGCCGTCTCTTCCCCTACCGTTCTGCCCCTTCCCCGCCCCCGCCGCTCTTCCTTGCTCCCGGTCCGCCTCCGGTAGACCCCCTCCCGCCCCAGGGTCCTGCTCCCTCAGGAGTGTCTCAGGTAGACCCTCTCCCTGGTACTGCGCCTGTTCAGGTAGCTGTCGTCTCAGGTGCTGCTCCAGGTGCTGCGTCTGGGGGTGCTGCGTCTGGGGGTGCGGAGCCGGGGGGTGCGGGGTCTGAGGGTGCTGGGTCTGGGGGTGCTGAGCCTGAGGGTGTTGAGCCTGGGGGTGCTGAGTCGGAGGGTGCGGAGCCTGAGGGTGCTGAGTCCGAGGGTGCGGAGTCTGGGGGTGCTGAGCCTCGGGGTGCTACTTCGTCTGGAGGTCCTGCTGGTGCTTCACCGCGACTGTCCTCGCAGCAGCTGCGTGAGTGGCTTGTTCAGCACGCACACCGTCGGAGTGGGGCTCCCGGAGCTGGCGAGCCTGGAGGCGCTGGAGCTGGAGGTGCTGCTGTTACTACTGGAGTTGGAGACCCTACGGAGCCTGGAGCAGCTGGCGGTGGAGGCGCTGGAGCTGGAGTAGCTGGAGTTGGAGGCCCTGGCGCAGGAGGCGCTGGAGCTGCAGGAGCTGGAGCTGCTGACCCTGGTACTGGAGGTGCTGGAGGCACTGAGCGGCCGCGCCCGTACTTTGTTCCCCTGCTTGAGCAGGTTCTTGGTGTCCCGTCTTCTACTGGTCTTCCTCCTCCCTTCCTGTGTCCACCGCCTGACCAATCGCAGCCGCCGTTACAGCCAGCCTCCCCACTGCCTGTTCCCTCTCCTTACACTGAGCAGTCCGGAGGTCTTACAGAGCGTCGTGAGCCTGCGTCTCGTCCTGTCTCACCTGTTCGCACAGCTCGTCGCGCTCCTCGTTCGCGTCCTCCCCTTGTCCCAGGCACGCACACCATGGCACTCCGTCCTTCCTCTGTTCCACTGCGTGTTCCTCTGCCTGCTCCTCCTGAGTCCTCTCTTCCTGAGGTCCCTGACCCTGAGTCTGACCGAGCGCGTGCTGCCAGTCCCACTGTCGCTCGTCTCCTTGCCACTGCTGTCACTGACCCGTCCTTTGAGTCTGCTGCTGCTTCTGCTCTCATTGCTGCTGTCTCCTGCCGTCTCGACTACGCCTCTGCTCTAGTTGCTGAGTCTGTGCCTGCCAGTCCTCCGTCCGTCGGGGGTGAGTGTGCTCTTGGCACGGACGTCCTTGAGGACAGGCAGGAGGACTTTGAGTGTCTTGCAGCTGCTGTACCTCGTTTCGCCTCCTTGCTGCTTGCCCCTGAGAGAGACCCGGATGCTCCTGACATCCCGACCCCGCGCTCTTACGCAGAGGCGATTACGGGTCCTTACTCCTCTCAGTGGCAGGCAGCCATGGATACCAAGATGGCATCCTGGAAGTCCACAGGCACTTACGTCGACGAGGTTCCCCCACCTGGGGTGAACATAGTCGATGGCATGTGGATCTTCAGGGTGAAGCGGCCGCCGGGTTCTCCGCCTACCTTCAAGGCGCGTTACGTTGCTCGAGGTTTCAGTCAGCGACAGGGAGTTGACTACTTCCAGACCTTCTCCCCCACCCCGAAGATGACTACTCTTCGGGTGTTGCTGCACGTAGCTGCTCAGCGTGACTACGAGTTACACTCCCTGGACTTCAGTACTGCCTTTCTGCAGGGCAGCCTGCACGAGGAGATCTGGCTGCGCAGACCACCTGGTTTCACTGGGTCGTTTCCTACAGGTACCCAGTGGAGCCTCTGCAGGCCAGTCTACGGTCTCCGCCAGGCACCTCGCGAGTGGCATGACACACTCAGGACTACGCTTGCGGCTCTTGGGTTTGTTCCTTCTACAGCAGACCCGTCGCTGTTCCTACGCACCGACACCTCGCTGCCGCCCTTCTACGTCCTAGTGTACGTCGACGACCTCGTCTTTGCCACGGCTGACACTGAGGCACTGACCCTAGTGAAGTCCGAGCTGCAGAAGAGACATACCTGCACTGACCTGGGTGAACTGCGCAGCTACCTTGGCCTGCAGATCACCCGGGACAGAGCACGGCGCACCATCACACTGACTCAGTAACACATGGTGCACCAGGTCCTTCAGCGCTTCGGCTTCCAGTACTCCTCGCCACAGCTCACTCCTCTGTCTACCAGCCACTCGCTCTCAGCTCCACCTTCGGACGAGTCCGTAGAGCCGAGTGGTCCGTACCCAGAGCTTGTGGGTTGCCTCATGTACCTGATGACTTGCACACGACCAGACCTCGCGTACCCTCTCAGCCTTCTGGCTCGCTACGTGGCTCCCGGTAGGCACCGAAAGGTGCACTGGGATGCTGCGAAGAGGGTACTGCGTTACCTGTGCAGTACGTCAGGCATGGGGCTTGTGCTTGGAGGACGGGGTCGTGTTGTCCTCACTGGTCACGCAGACGCCTCTTGGGTTGACGACTCAGCTACGCAGCGGTCGTCGCAGGGTTACACCTTCAGCCTTGGGTCCGGCTCGGTTTCTTGGCGGTCTACCCGCTCGTCTTCAGTTCTCAGCTCCAGCTGTGAGGCTGAGATCTACGCTGGAGCCATGGCTGCTCAGGAGCTATGCTGGCTCACCTACTTGCTGACCGACCTGGGAGAGCAGCCTCGTTCGCCTCCAGTCCTGTACGTAGACAACAAGGCCATGATAGCCTTGTGTCAGGAGCACAGACTGGAGCACAGAACGAAGCACATAGCTCTGCGATACTTCCTTGCTCGAGAGTTGCAGCAGCGTGGTCAGCTTCGTCTAGCGTACGTGGCCACTCGGGCCAACACTGCTGATGTCTTCACCAAGGCACTTCCGCCTGGTGACCATCAGCGCTTTGTTACTGTGTTAGGCCTTGTGCCTACTTTGCCTCACTTACTTACTGCCTGACTCTGCCTGTACTGTGATCTATCTATATACCTGCATGCTTGCACTTGTTAGAGTATGATCACTGTATTGTTTGTTCACTGTATATAACTCTGCATGTGAACTGGCCTTTTGGCCCTTTGCTTGTGCTCGGACTGTGTGGTGACTTTGTGATCCCCCCTGAGCTTGCTTTGCTTTTTTTGACTGGTCTTGTGACCATTACTTGTTCTGGCTATCCCCCACTTCGCCTATGGGGGTGTGTCAAACATATATGCTTAGTTATGTCTAGGCTTAGTTCATGTGTTTACATTTGTCTAGGCTATAGTGGGTTTAGCCTTAGGGGGTACACAATTCTCTCGACATTCTACTTGTACCCTTCCTTGCTTCCTAGTCAACCATTCTCACCTAAGATTCTAACAGCTCCCGCCGCGGCGGGACACCGAGAGTACCTCCGGACGCAGCACGCACAGGCTCAGCACCTCCAGACACAGCACCCTCAGGCTCCACACGCCCAGGCTCAGCACCCCCAGGCTCAGCACGCCCAGACTCAGCACCCCCAGACTCAGCACCCGCAGGCCCAGCACCCCTAGCAGCACCTGAGTCGACAGCTACCTCGACCGGCTCGGCAGGGTCTATCTGGGACACACCTGAGGGGGCAGGACCCTTGGGGGGGAGGGGGTCTACCGGGGGAGTACCTGGGGTAAGGAAGAGCAGCGGGGGGGGGGGGGGGGAGAGGCTGTGCGGTAGGGAAAGAGACGGTAGTAACACACCGACTCGTCAAACGTGACGTCCTGAGAGGACAGAACACGACGCGAGGTGGGGTGGTAGAACCGCCACCCGGGTGCGTCAGGGGGGAAGCCAAGGAAGACACAGGGAACGACACGGGAGGACAGCTTGTCCGCAGCAGTATCGCGGACAAAAGCTCGAGATCCCCAGACACGGAACGCGGACGCATCGCCAACCTTCCCCGTCCACCGCAGAGTAGGTGTGGTCTCCTGCAAGGAGACACGAGGCTGAAGGTTGATCTGATGCGCAGCGTACTGAACCGCGAACGGCCACAGAAAATGGGGAGCAGCCGCATGGATCATGGACGTACGAGCGACGTCCATGACCATGCCAATGCGGCGCTCAGCAATCCCATTTTTCTGCGGGGAGGCCGGAAGCGTGAACGTCTGGCGGATGCCCTCAGAACGACAGAAGGCTATCAGGAGGTCGGAGGAAAACTCCCCGCCTCTGTCTGAGTGCAGACGCAGAACAGGAAGGTCTGAGCCGAAACTCTCACTAAGCTGGCGACGAGCACCGCGGATCCAGGCGATCAACACCTCAGGGACCTCACCCTTGCTGCGCAAGGAGAAGACTGTGGTGTAGCGCGAGTAGTCGTCAACAACCAGCAGGAAGTAACGCTCGTGTCCCTGTCCACGAACGCGGGCTGGGCCCCACACGTCCATGTGAAGAGTCTGCAGAGGAGCCTCAGTCGGAGGGAACGAGGAGGAGTGAGGGGCGGCACGTTGCCGGCCCTCGACACAAGGAACACAGGTAGGGGCAGTCCCCAGAGGAAGTGGAGGGAGGGACCTGGGGAGACCAGAGACAAGGGCACGGGAGGCCATACCTCGAAGACGAGGCAGGGAGGGGTGACCAAGGCGGTGGTGCCAAAGGAGAGTCTCGTGCGACAGAGGACGACACGAGCAGGGGGCAGACGCAGGACTAGACCTGGACGCGGTAGCAAACACCTGACTAGACGCAGCTACCTGACCAGACGCAGCGACCGGAGGAGGCGCAGTAGTCAGTGTGTACAGACTCGACCCTGGCCGACGGGTGAACGTGGCCAGGTGGCGGCCCGTCCGAGAGCAAGTGCAGTGGGTCACACGCTGACCTCCAGGGGTGAACTGGTCTACCCACGCGTCCTGGAGGTCAGCTCCACTCACCAAGTTCGTAGAGAACGAGGGGAGGTGGAGTCCCGACAGCAAGCCCGACGGGGCCGCAGGACACGGTAAAACCGTGGAGTAGCGTGCAAGGACTGGGCCCTCTGAGGGGTCAGCAAGGGAGACCGCAACAGGCCAGCTGAGCGGCGTGAGCGTGGTGCTGTCTCTAAAGAAAGAGCGCGAAGCACCAGAGTCAAGTGTGAAAGTGTGCAAGGCCTCAGTAGGTGCAGTACCAGAGAGAGTAGACGTACCAGCACCTGGAGCAGCAGACGCACTAGCACCTAGGGCAGCAGCCGCACTAGCACCTAGAGCAGCAGCCGCAGTGCCCGGGTCGGGCGGGACACTCAGGTAACAGTCACCCTCAGTAATATCAGCAAGAGCATACATGGCAGCAAGGATAGCATCAAAATCTAGATCAAAGATAGGCACATTCTGCAGAAGCAGATCATGCCAGCGAGGGAGCTCAACAGAGTCAGTAAACTGGGTACGCCAAGCGTCAGTCAAGCGACCGAAGCAGCGCTGCATGGTGTGTGGGAGCCCACACACCTCCCCACTACGAGGGCCGGTGCGAAGAACGTAAGCGCAGGGACCTGCACCCCCAGACCTCCCACGCCCAGCGTACCACTCACGAAGCTGCTGAACCGACGGGGTCTCACGGGTGCGCAGCTGCTGCTGGCGCTAGCTGCCACCAAAGCCGCCACGCTGCGCAGCTGCACCTCGACCAGAACCACCACCGCCTCCGCCTCCACCACCGCTGCCGCTGCCTCCACCACCTCCGCCGCTGCCTCCACCACCTCCACTGCCGCCACTAACGCCCCCACTCCCGGTACCACCCCCACCTCCACCGCCACCCCCTCCGCCTCCTCCACCACCCCCCCCGCCACCCTTCCTTACCCCAGGTACTCCCCCGGTAGACCCCCTCCCCCCCCAGGTGGGCGGCTGGTCAGGGACGGGCGGCTGGTCAGGGACGGGCGGCGGGTCGGCGTCGGGCGGCTGGTCAGGGACGGGCAGCAGGTCGGCAGTCTTGAAGAACAATGTCTTCGTTCTTGACTTCGTTCCAGACCAAGGCACCGCCGACACCGACGCCATCGTCAACTTCACCTCTTGGACCCATCCACCAGATCTCGACCCCGACTTCAGTCCTGAAGGATTTTGGTAGTCACACACCATACCTGAAGCAGAAAGAACAAGAGCGTTAGCAACAATTCGGCAAGCAGAGACAACATCGGCAGCAGTAGAAACAACATCGGTAGCATCTACCTCAACTACGACACCAATCGCGGGTTCCTCAACGACAACAGCTCTCATCGACGATACTCCACCGACTCCTTCGCAGCAGTTGGCTCCCACTCCACGCGAAGTTCACAGAAGCGCCAACCTCACCGCTGGATATTATTCCAACTCCGACCTATACAGGCGCTCACCAGGACATCGCGCGAGCGAGTCACTGTGGCACGAAAGATTGGGCCACCCAAGCAACACAACGTTAAACAACACAATCAAGGCAGCAGTACTCGACAAAGACTCCCTACTTCTACCCGACGGCAGAGAACTTCAACGAGTCAGAGGTACATGTTTTATCTGCCCCGAAGCCGACTTACCTCATCAACCGTTTGTCCCTCACCACAATCCAAGCGCGCCAACTTACGCACCATTGGAGAAAGTCTACAGCGACATCTTGTATACTCGCAAACATGGACAGGGAGCATACAACTATGTGATCACTTTTATCGACGCCGCCACCCGATACTCTGGCATCTCAACCTTCCAAGTCGCGACATGGCCTTTGAAGCCTTCGTCGCCTGGCTACCTGTGGCAGAAAGAGAATCAGGAGCGAAGCTGAAAAGCTTTCAGTCAGACGGGGGAGGAGAATATCACTCACAAAGATTCAAGCAATACCTCGCAGAACGAGGCATCAAGCGACTCATCTCGCTTCCCTACGCCCATCAACAGCAAGGCGTGGCAGAACGGATGAACAGAAACCTCCAGAACACCATGCGCAAACTGTTACGCGGCATGCGAATGCCAAACCACCAGTGGCCCGAGGCGATGGACCACGCTGTCATGCTGCACAACTTGCTCTCCTCATCATCGCTCCCGAACAACACATCACCGCATCTACTGTGGACAGGAAAACTGGGCAACACAAAATGTTACGAGTTTTTGGGTGCATGGTACAGTACCGACCGCACACTGCAAGAGCCAGAAGATTTTCACAACGCGCACAGTGGGGACTATACCTGGGCATCGAAAAACGGTACAATGCATGGAAGATTTTTATCGTCCACTCGAAGGAAATAGTAGCAGCACGTGATGTCATTTTCTACGAGAGACTCACGCTTCAAACGTACCTGACAACCTGGCAGCAAATCGAGACCTCACGGGCGACTTCCGTGGCAACCGAGCCTTCGCTTCGGCAGCAGATGAAGCTGACTGGGACGAGCAGAACGTGGACGGAGCTTCGGAGGAAGCCGGACCTCTTCCGTACTGCTCAGTGGACATTCCCATGGACGACGACAATCATCGCGCAAGTGTAAACGCCGAAGTCTATTACGACTTAGCCGACAACGGTTACGTTACACCCCAACTAGTCGACACCAACGTCTCCGAACTCATAGGGCCCAACTTCCTACCGGATCCAGAAGCGGGAGATGAAGCAGCTTATCCCGGGGACGCAAATCTCCCCCGCTACACACAGAGTGGGCTGCAGATACTGGGACTCGACACCGCTGTCCACGGAGCAGCACCACCTAAAGAGCCTGCCACTTTTCAGCAGGCTCTGGGGGGGGAACACAGGGAAAAATGGCGCGAAGCCATGGACAGAGAATTAAAGGCGCTGCAAGAACGCAACACCTGGAAAGTCGTGCCTATCGGAGTGGCACACAACAAGACCATTCTCACGGGAAAATGGGTTTTCCGCGTGAAAACGAAAGCTGACGGAACGATAGACAAATTCAAGGCACGCTGGGTCGTGCGCGGCTTCGACCAAGAGCACGGACGAGACTTCACCGAAACATTCGTACCAGTTAGCCGACACACCTCACTGCGGATTCTCCTCGCGATAGCCGCCATGAACCGAAGAAACTCCGACAAATCGACGTTGCCAACGCCTTCCTCTACGCCCGTGTTGACGCTGAGATCTTTGTCGAACAACCACACGGATCTAACGCAGACCCTAATCAAGTCTGTTAGCTGCAAAAATCACTGTACGGCATCAAACAAGCCTCAAGACTATGGCAGCATCATCTTCACGCCCGACTAATCCGCATCGGATTCTGCCAACTACCGCATGACCAAGGAATGCACCGACTCACTAAAGGGGCCGACTACATCCTGCTCATCGTCTACGTAGACGATCTCCTCTACATAGGCCCCACTGACGGCATAACAACTTGGTTTGAAGGGGAGCTACAGTGGGATCTCACGCTCACCGTCTCATCTACCGTGACACAGTACCTGGGACTCAACATACAAGACGGGGAAAATGCAATCTACCTCAGCGCCGCAAAATACACAGACACCATCGCCAAACGCTCCGTACTAACTCCAACTGCCATCACCACGCCATATTGTTACACCGACGGAAATCACAAGGAAGTTTCCGCCCTACTCAAACCTGCCGGCATTCGCGACTACCAACGAAAGCTAGGCTGTCTACTCTTCGCAGCCGTTACCTGCTGACCGGACCTATCTTACTCAGCTAGTCAACTCGCCACCAATCTCAAGAAGCCTGAAGCAGATCACATGACGGAGCTCGACCGTGCACTTCACTACCTCGTCAGCACCCCGACGATCGGCCTAATCTACCACAAGACCGGAACTACGACACCTAAATTAATCGGCTACGTTGACGCCGATCACGCCGGAGACTCTGACAACAGGCGATCTCGTACTGGCTACATCTACCGACTCGAACCTATCGGCCCCATTTCATGGCAGTCGAACAAGCAAGAGTTAATCGCTCTCTCCTCAGCTGAAGCAGAATACATCGCACTCTGCTCAGCCACCAAGGAAGGATTATACTTTTGCGAACTTCTGGAAGAAGCAAAAATGGCTCAGTTACTCAGCTTCTCCCTCTTCTGCGACAACCAATCGACCATTCGCATAGCGAACAAAAATGGGTTTGCGAATCGAACGAAGCACATCGCCCTCCGGTACTTCTTCGTAAAAGACGAAATCGAGAAGGGAAGACTTGAGTTACCTACTGCCCACATCCGAGATGGCAGCCGATTACTTGACCAAAAAACTCGGAAAGCAGAAGTTCGAGTAGTGCATGCTGCTGACTGGACAAGACCACGTCATCAGCAATGTCACTCCAGAAGCAAAGGGGAGTGTTGGAAACAAGCAATTTAAGGCTTCTGAAGTATCGAAGTAATAACACGAAACGAAGCAGACTACAGTGAAGCAAAACGCGAGTCAACAAACGTAACAGCTGGAGGTTACGCGAAGGTCAAAGGTCAGCGACCTTTGAGTCGACGAAAATACAGCGCGTCAGCAAGGACAAACAACTGACTCGATATTGAGCAGTTTCCCGAGTCGTCACTGTATCGAACCGCAACAACAAAAATAGTTAAAGCCGCACCTCTTCGTATTCCTTGTAATCATATATATATCATTGTATCTCTTTGCTTTAATCAATTCATCTTGCTCTCACATACTAGTGCAAGGTGGTTCAGTAATCTTATTATACGCTTCCGCAAGTACAACATTTCTATTCAAGGTCTTAGCCTTGAAAAGATCCTAAGGGCTTTTCTCAGCCCAAAACCACATAATCAGGCAGACCACTTGCAACGTATTACAATACATGAACCATCAATTCACACACCGCAATCCTACTCCCACAAAAAAAACTACCTCATTGCGAGGCCCTCATATTCACTTTTATGGACGCTGATGCATCAGGGTCCCAGTGAAAAAAAAAGGCTGATTTTCAGTGTTCCTAAAAAAAAAGCCTGAATTTTTAGGGTTCCTAAAGAAAAAAACTTGATTTTCACCCTCCAAGAATCCTTGGCTATGAAAGAAATCCTTACGAAACATGACAACCCAAAGCCTCGAACCCGAAACTGAGACAACAACTGAGACACTTCAAGCTGCCAGTTTTTATTATTATTATTTTACTGTTAAATATGTGGAAATGTTGGAGTACTGGTTATCTCGGGTGTTTTACATGAAGGATTCGGAATGTTCAGTGTACACTTCGATAAAAGGCTGAAAATTCAATGTTAACTATGAAATGAAGGCTGAAAAATCAGTGTCACTAGATCTCAAGTCTGAAAAATCAGCATAGGTACACAAAGTAGGCTGATAATCAAGAATTTCATGGGAAAACCCCTGATATCATAGGGCGTGCTCATTGCACCACCCCAATTACCCACTATTATTTATTACTATACAATTTCCACCCCTTAGCCCAGCCTCCATCACTCACACCACAATGAGTTGTGGCCAGGGGTCCTTCCCATTTCCTCTTCCCTCCCAACTTAATCATTTAGTGCCCTGAGGAGAAACACACAAGTGGAGATCAGAGTGAGGATACGCAAAGACTGTAAATAAAAGGCCAAGGAAGATGGAGAAGGCAAATGCATTTCTATCACTTCCGGTCACCACACTGCCTCCGACCAGAGCGGGGACAGATGTCGTCAGGGATCGGAGGCAATGTGGTGGAATTGGAGCTGGAGATAGAGAAGGCAAATGCAATATCACAGCTCTATTGACAGTGAGTACATGTGTGGTTTTTTTTAACCACCCACCACCGATGTGACATCCTGGTGGCATGCCCAGTATTCATAGGGTGGCAATTTTCGTGATTGCGTTGTTCAGAAATCACCAACAGTCGCAATGTAAGTTGCACAACAAATGAGAAGCCCATATTAGTATATGTCGATGAACCTGTACTCGATACAGTAACGGTAAGATAGGTGATTGTGCCCTATAAAAATGCAAATCTTCTTGTAAGGTGTACTGTGATACCATCGTGGGCGCTTCTAATGTGGATATGCCTTAATAATAAATTGTAAATTCTTGCTCTTCAGGGCAAGCACGACCCCTATTTTTATGAGCCAATATTTACATTTTGTAGGGAAACCATAGTTCTTAGTTATCTTATCTCCTTGATAAAGATTCCTTGCCTATAAGTACAGGGGTATCTTTTCCTGACCGAGCATCTTCTATTGTGGCAGTCTTTGTGAGGACCTGCCATTTTATTCATAGATTTGAAGTCCCCCACCTTGCCAGTAATTGATTCGAGCTGCCGGAACCGAAGAGGCATCCATCAGGGTAAGAACATAGTCATACAGACAATGCAGAGCCCGGTCTTAGCCTGTACAACCTGGGCAAAGGCGCCCACTCACGTAAGGTCCATTAGTGGCTATTGGATTATCCGAAAGGAAAAAATAACGTTTTGTAGTAAGTATGGCAGAAACACATTATCCTGGTATAGATAATGCGCACTCCCACACTATTGCGATACACTCGTATAGAGTACGGGAGAGTGGGGGACACCACACCTTTGCGCCATGCACTGATCATCTTCCAACCCATCGAGGGCGTTGCCGATCCCGCACAATGTATGTATACACACACACACACACACATACACACACACACACACACACACACACACGCACAGACACACACGCACAAACACACACGCATAGACACACACACACACGGACACACACACACACAGACACACACGCACGAACACACACGCACAGATACACACGCACACACACACGCACACACACACGCACACACACACGCACACACACACACACACGCATACACACACCCGCACACACATCCCCCCCCCGCCACACACACACACAGATACACACACACACAAAGACACATACACACAGAGACACACACACAAACACACATACACACACACACACATACACATACATACACACACACACACGGACACACACGAGGACACATACACAGACACACACACGGACACACACACGGACACACACACGAACACACACACAAACACACACACAGACACACACACATGGACACACACACACGGACACACACGCACAGACATACACGCACACATCAGACACACACACACGCACACACACACACACACAGACACACACGCACAGACACACACACACAGACACACATGCATACACACACGCACACACACATGCACACACACACACATACACACACACGCACACACACACCCACACATACACACCCGCACATACAAATATACACACAAACACACACACACAGACACACACATACACACATAGAGACACACACATACACAAACACACACACAGAGACATACACACATACACACACACACACACACACACACACATACACACACACACAGACATACACACAGACACACATATACATATATGTATATATATGCATGTGCGTTGCTGGAATGGCCTTCCAAGCCGCTCGTGGTTGTTGTTGTTGTTGTTGTTGTTGTTGTTGTTTTTTTTTTTTTTTTTTTTTTTTAATGCGCTGCGCACGCACAGATGGCAGGAGTCATTAGCATACAAGGAGGGTTGAATGTCGAGGAAATATTTGTGCAGCATTCGTGGCATTACAAGTTCTCACTTTTGGTGGTGAAAATGTAGATCCCTTCCTTCTTGAACCACTCCTTATACTATAGCCTGACCACTGCCTTGTAGGGCCGGTTTACTGAAACATTGAGAGGTTGCACCTCCAAAGTGGAACAACCCGGGTTCACACTGGGGATGACGTGCATTTCCTTGTACTTCACCTTCACCCTCAGGGTCAGATGTTATGGGTAAAAATCAAAGATCAGCAGAGCCGACCGCGCTTGAATGCCAAACAGGGGGGAGAGGAACGACTTAACGGCCTCATCGAGCTAGCGGGTTACTCCGTCCTCATCCACACACCTGCTGAGCTTGGCGGCGACAAGATCTGCAAACAAGGCACGAGAGGCACAAAGCTATACGGTTAGGCAAGATAGGGTTTGAATAATAATGGCTCGTTATTTCAAAGCCAAACGCACATCTGAAGGGAAGTCGCCTTATGGTGGTCTCGCATGTTTGAAGAACATCCTGGGTTTCAATTTCTCGCCGGTGGCGGTGTAGGAGAGCATCATCATCACACGTTCCTTCTGCTACCCAGAGCTTCGAATAGAGATCAACCGCGTCCCTATCTCCATCTTTGCGTGGTCCGCCGGCATCTCCAGCTACACTGGGGTTTCAACGTTGTTGATAACCCACCGTGGCTCTATATTGCACACCAGCCGGTAGTTGCACATGAACCTTCAGAATTTGTGCACATGTTCCTCACATTACTCAACTAGGAATGCACAAGAAGAAGAAGGATTAGTCACAACGAGAAGGCACACATCGATGTAAAGAAGAAGAAGAAGAAGAAGAAGAAGAAGAAGAAGAAGAAGAAGAAGAAGAAGAAGAAGAAGAAGAAGAAGAAGAAGAAGAAGAAGAAGAAGAAGAAGAAGAAGAAGAAGAAACATATCTTTAAGGAAGAAGTAGCAAGAAGAGGCTAACAAGTACAAGAAAACAATACTATAGAGTAATGATATTGTCAGAATCCCAACCACTAGACCACTGGGATAAAAGGGCTTGTTTCAGTAGCGGGTCAGTGCGCCCATAACCCCCCAGGCAAACGCGCCTGTAACCCCCCCTAGGACCGGTTGAGGAGCGTTACAGGTCCTCATCATGGTATCGAGCAGGTTCCCCCTTGGGAACTGTGCTTAGGGCCCACCACATCGATTTTTTTTCCTGCCCGAAGCGCGCTCAGCCCGAGTCGCGCTCCGGGCCCTCACTTCGTCGAGCCGCCCTAGCGGCCCTGCACTGCGGCCCCGCCACCCGTCTCCGCGGCCCCGCCGCCCGTCTTCGCGGCCCCGCCGCCTCTCTCCTAGCGGCCCCGCCGCCCTACCTAGCGGCCCCGCCGCCCTACCTCGCGGCCTCGCCGCCCCATTGCGCGGCCCCGCCGCCCTACCTAGCGGCCCCGCCGCCCCATCGCGGCCCCGCCGCCCCATCGCGCGGCCCCGCCGCCCTACCTAGCGGCCCCGCCGCCCTACCTAGCGGCCCCGCCGCCCCATCGCGCGGCCCTGCCGCCCCATCGCGCGGCCCCGCCGCCCCATCGCGCAGCCCCGCCGCCCTTCCTCGCGGCCCTGCCGCCCCATCGCGCGGCCCCGCCGCCCTACCTAGCGGCCCCGCCGCCCTTCCTCGCGGCCCCGCCACCTTACCTGCGGCCCCGCCACCTTACCTGCGGCCCCGCCCTTACCTGCGGCCCCGCCGCCCTCTGCTGCGGCCCCGCCACCTTACCTGCGGCCCCGCCACCTTACCTGCGGCCCCGCCACCTTACCTGCGGCCCCGCCGCCCTCTGCTGCGGCCCCGCCACCCTATCTGCGGCCCCGCCACCCTACCCGCGGCCACGCCGCCCTTACCAGCGGCCCCGCCGCCCTTACCTGCGGCCCCGTCACCTGCTGCCCAGCCGTGCCGCCCTGCAGCAGCACAGCCGAGCCGCCCAGCAGCCGAGCCGCCGAGCCGCCCAGCAGCCGAGCCGCCCAGCAGCCGAGCCGCCGAGCCGCCCAGCAGCCGGGCTGCCCAGCAGCCGAGCCGCCCAGCAGCCGAGCCGCCCAGCGGCCGCGCCGCCCAGCAGCCGAGCCGCCCAGCAGCCGAGCCGCCCAGCAGCGGAGCCGCCGAGCCGCCAGGCCGCCCAGCAGCTAAGCCGCCGAGCCGCCGCGCCGCCCTCCTTCAGGGCCGCCCGACCTGCCCAGTCTGGTGAGCACAGCGCCTTTTTCACTGCACTGTCCTCACCCTACTGTTTGCGCTGCTAGTCGTCTAGGGTCATGGCTACCCCTAGTGTTCTCGCCTTTGACGCTGAGGGTAGGGCCATTGACTTTGAGGTCTGGGTAGATGACCTGCAGCTGTTCTTACAGTGCGATAGGGCAGACGGCCTCTCTCTCTTTGACCTCACCTCTGGCACCTCCACTGCCCCTGCTGCTGATGCTGACGCCACTGTTCGCTCCCAGTGGGCCACGCGCGACGCTGCTGCACGTCTTGCTGTGCGTCGCCACCTCCCTACCTCCGAGCGTGCGCACTTTAGTCAGTACAAGAGTGCTCAGACCTTGTACGACGCTGTAGTTGCGCGCTACTCCTCCCCTGCCACTGCTGCACTGAGCCGTCTCATGCTACCGTACCTCTTTCCTGATCTTGCTGCCTTTCCCACAGTCACTGACCTCATTACGCACCTCCGCACTAGTGACACTCGCTACCGCGCTGCACTCCCTCCTGACTTCTGCGCCAGGAACCCCCCCCCCATGTACATCACTCTTTACTACATAGTCACTCGCCTTCCTGACTCCCTTCGCGTAGTCAGGGACCACTTTCTCTCTGTCTGTCCCACCACTCTCACTGTTGACCTCCTCGAGAAGTCCCTCCTAGCGGCCGAGAAGAGCATAGTCGCTGTAGGGGCCTCTCGTGGTGACCCGCGCACCCCCATCTTTGAGGGGTGTTCCCCCTCCCCCCTTCTGCCCTCTGTTGCCTCTGCTGCTGCGGCCGACCTCCTTGTTCTTGAGTCGGTCGGTGCGGCGTCTGCCCCTAGCGGGAGACGCCGCTCTGGCAAGGGCAAGGGGGGCAAGGGCGCTGGAGGAGCGAGCGGGGGCGGTGGAGGTGGAGGTGGCGGCAGTTGGGGGAGTGGGGGTGGCGGTGGGAGTGGAGGTGGGGGTGGAGGGGTCGGTGGCGGCAGTGGAGGTGGAGGTGGCGGCGGCGGTGGCGGTGGGAGCGGAGGTGGCGGAGGTGGAGGAGGTGGAGGCGGCGGCGGAGGCGGAGGCGGCGGCAGTAGCGGAGGCGGCGGAGGCGTCGGAGGCGGCGGGGGTGGCGGTGGTGCTGGTCGCGGGTCTTCGCATAGGAGTGGCTCCGGTGGTGGCTCGCGCCAGCAGCAGCAGCGTGGTCGTGACACCCTGTCCCCTCAGCAGCTTCGTGAGTGGTACACTGCGCGTCAGCGGGGTGGGGGTTTTGGTCCGTGCTCCTACGTTTTGCGCACTGGCGACCGTGCGGGTGAGCAGTGTGGGGGTGCCCACCCCACCCAGCGCTGCTTTGGCCGCCTGACGGACGCGTGGCGTCACCGGTTCCCGGAGGCCTCCGAGATCCCTCGCTGGGGCGAGCTGTCTAGGGCGGGTGTTGCCATCTATGATCTTGACTTTGATGCTATTCTCTCTGCCATGTATGCTGTGTCTATTAGTGATGAGGGTGACTGTTACCGGTGTTTCCCGCCCGATCCGGGCATTGAGACTGCTGCTCTAGGTCCTGGTGAGGCTGCTGCCCTAGGTGCTTGCGACGCTGCTGCTCTAGGTGCTCGTGTTTCTGCGTCCTCAGGTACTGGTGAGTCTGCGCTCTCAGGTACTGCGTCGGCTTCGGCCTCCGTCACCTTCACCCTTGACTCTGGGGCGTCTCGCTCCTTCTTTCGGGACCGCACCACACTCACACCGCTGAGTCGACCGGTTGCAGTGTCTCTGGCTGACCCCTCTGGGGGTCCTGTCCTGTCTCGCTTCTCCACAGTCCTCCCGTGTCCGGCGGCTCCCTCTGGCACCCTGTCTGGTCTCTACCTCCCCTCGTTCTCTACGAACCTGGTGAGTGGTGCTGACCTACAGGATGCGGGGGTCCACCAGTTCACTCCTGCACGTCAGAGAGTGACCCACTGTACAGAGGCTGGCACAGGCCGACACCTGGCTACGTTCACCCGTCAGCCGGGGTCGAGCCTGTACACTCTGACCACTGCGTCTCCTCCAGTTGCTGAGTCTGGTAGGGTAGTTACGTCGGGTCAGGTGTTTGCTGCGGCATCCAGGTCTGGTCCTGAGTCTGCCCCCTGTTCGTGTTGTCTCCTGTCTCACGAGACTCTCCTCTGGCACCACCGCCTTGGCCACCCCTCTCTGCTTCGGCTCAGAGGTATGGCCTCCCGTCTTCTTGTGTCCGGTCTCCCCCGGTCCCTCCCTCCCCTTCCTCAGGGCCCTGGCCCTGCCTGTGTCCCCTGTGTCGAGGGGCGCCTGCGTGCTGCCCCTCACTCCTCCCAGTTTCCTCCGACAGAGGCCCCGTTGCAGACACTTCACATGGACGTGTGGGGCCCAGCCCGCGTCCGTGGACAGGGTCACGAGCGCTACTTCCTGCTCGTTGTTGACGACTACTCGCGTTACACCACAGTCTTCCCCTTGCGCAGCAAGGGTGATGTCACTGAGGTGCTGATCGACTGGATCCGCGCAGCTCGTCTCCAGCTCAGGCAGAGCTTCGGCTCGGACTTTCCTGTTCTGCGTCTGCACTCGGACAGAGGCGGAGAGTTCTCCTCTGGCCTTCTGCGTGCCTACTGTCGTGCACGGGGCATCCGTCAGACCTTCACGCTTCCGGACTCACCGCAGCAAAATGGGATTGCTGAGCGCCGCATTGGCATGGTCATGGACGTCGCTCGTACGTCTATGATGCATGCGGCTGCCCCCCATTTTCTGTGGCCGTTTGCGGTGAGGTACGCGGCGCATCAGATCAACCTCCACCCCAGGGTCTCCAGGCCGGAGACCTCCCCAGCCTTGCTGTGGACGGGGAAGGTTGGCGATGCGTCGGCGTTCCGGGTCTGGGGATCTCGGGCGTTTGTCCGCGACCTGTCTGCGGACAAACTATCCCCTCGTGCTGCTCCTTGCGTCTTCCTGGGGTTCCCCCCTGACGCGCCTGGGTGGCAGTTTTACCACCCCACCTCTCGCCGTGTTCTGTCCTCCCAGGACGTCACGTTTGACGAGTCGGTCCCCTACTACCGCCTCTTCCCCTACCGCACTCCGTCCCTCCCCCCACCCCCACTCTTCCTGGTACCAGGTCCCCCCTAGGTAGACCCCCTCCCCCCTCAGGGTCCTGCCCCTTCAGGTGTGTCCCAGGTAGACGCAGTCGAGCCTGTCGAGGTCACTGGTGACTCTGGTGCTGCTGA
Source organism: Closterium sp. Naga37s-1 (assembly GCA_947471745.1). Taxonomy (NCBI): domain Eukaryota; kingdom Viridiplantae; phylum Streptophyta; class Zygnematophyceae; order Desmidiales; family Closteriaceae; genus Closterium; species Closterium sp. Naga37s-1. Next base: position 824,291 of record CANJKZ010000293.1, read on the forward strand.
GGGTGCTGAGGCTGGGGGTGCTGTACCTGGGGGTGCGGAGCCTAGGGGTGCTGGGCCTGGGGGTGCTATGTCTGGGGGTGCTGAGCCTAGGGGTGCTGAGCCTAGGGGTGCTGAGCCTGGGGGTGCTGAGCCTAGGGGTGCTGAGCCTGGGGGTGCTGAGCCTGGGGGTGCTGAGCCTGGGGGTGCTGAGCCTAGGGGTGCTGAGCCTGGGGGTGCTGAGCCTAGGGGTGCTACGTCTGGGGGTGCTGAGCCTAGGGGTGCTACGCCTGGGGGTGCTGAGCCTGGAGGTGCTCCGCCTGGAGGTTCTCCGAGTGCTTCGTCTCGCCGGGAGCCACTTTCTCCACAGGAGCTGCGTGAGTGGTTTGCCCGGCGCTGGAGGCGTGCTGCTGGTGCTGGAGGTCCTTCAGCTGCTGAGGGTGCTGCGGTCGCGGGTCCCGGAGGTGCTCGTCCTGGGTGCACTGGAGCTGGTGCTGCTGAGGGTGCTGGCGCTGAGACTACCGCTGGCAGTCCTACTGGGGGTGCTCCTGGTGCTGCTGGAGGTTCTGGAGCTACTGGTGGTGCTGCTGGAGCGGGTGCTCCTGCTGAGGGTTCTGGTGCTGTCCCTGCTGCTTCTAGCGTCGCCGCGCGGCCTCGACCGTACTTCGTTCCACTCCTGCAGCAGGTTCTTGGTCTTCCACCTTCTACTGGTCCTCCTCCTCCCTTAGAGTGTCCACAGCCTGTCTCGTCCCAGCTACAGTTGCAGCCTACCTCCCCTTTGCCTGCTCCTTCTCCCTACACTGGTCCTACTGGAGGTCTGGCTGAGCGTCGTGAGCCTGCGTCTCGCCCTGCGTCGCCTGTCCGTGCTGCTCGCACTAGTGGTCGCGGTTCGCGTCAGCGTCCTCCTCCTGTCCCTGGCACGCACCGGATGTCTCTGCGTCCGTCCACTGCTCCTCTGCGTGCCCCTTTGCCTTCTCCTCCTGAGTCCTCTCTTCCTGCTCTTGCCGACCCGGAGTCGGACTCTCTTCGTGATGCCAGTCCTACTGTCACGCGTCTCCTTGCTACTGTTGTCACTGACCCTTCTTTCGAGTCTACTGCTGCGTCTGCTCTCGTTACTGAGCTCGTCGACTTTGCTGCTCGCTGTCGCTTAGACTACGCTGCTAGTCTTGTCGCTGAGTCTGAGTCTGTCTGTCCTCCGTCCGTCGGGGGTGAGTGTGCCCTTGGCACGGACGTCCTTGAGGACAGGCAGGAGGAGTTCCAGTGTCTGGCAGCTGCCTCACCTCATCTCGTGTCCGTACTGCTTACCCCTGAGGGAGACCCGGATGCACTTGACATCCCGACTCCGCGCTCTTACGCGGAGGCGATAGAGGGTCCCTACTCCTCTCAGTGGCAGGCAGCTATGGATGCAGAGATGGCTTCCTGGAAGTCCACAGGCACCTACGTTGACGCTGTCCCCCCTCCTGGGGCGAACATCGTCAGTGGCATGTGGATCTTCAGGGTGAAGCGGCCGCCGGGTTCTCCGCCTGTCTTCAAGGCGCGTTACGTGGCTCGTGGCTTCAGTCAGCGGCAGGGAGTTGACTACTTTCAGACCTTCTCCCCCACCCCGAAGATGACCACTCTTCGGGTACTGCTGCACGTTGCTGCTCACCGTGACTACGAGCTGCACTCTCTTGACTTCAGCACAGCTTTCTTGCAGGGCAGCCTGCACGAGGAGATCTGGCTGCGTCGCCCACCTGGCTTCACTGGGTCTTTCCCTTCTGGTACCCAGTGGAGTCTCCGGCGTCCAGTCTACGGTCTCCGCCAGGCGCCACGTGAGTGGCACGACACACTGAGGACTACACTTGCGGCTCTTGGGTTTGCTCCTTCTACTGCCGACCCGTCGCTGTTTCTACGCACCGACACCTCTCTGCCGCCGTTCTACATCCTCGTGTACGTCGACGACTTGGTCTTTGCCACAGCTGACACTGCTGGACTCGCCTACGTGAAGTCCGAGCTGCAGAAGAGACACACGTGCACAGACCTGGGTGAACTGCGCAGCTACCTTGGCTTGCAGATCACCCGGGACAGAGCACGCCGCACCATTACCCTGACTCAGTCACACATGGTGCAGCAGGTCCTTCAGCGCTTCGGCTTCACGTACTCCTCGCCTCAGGCCACTCCTCTGTCTACTCGCCACTCGCTCTCAGCTCTGCCTTCGGATGAGTCCGTAGAGTCGAGTGGCCCGTACCCAGAGCTGGTTGGCTGCCTCATGTACCTGATGACCTGCACACGACCTGACCTTGCATACCCTCTTAGCATTCTGGCACGCTATGTTGCTCCTGGGAGACACAGACCAGAGCACATGGCTGCAGCAAAGAGGGTGTTGCGCTACTTGTGCAGTACGTCGGGCATGGGGCTAGTGCTTGGAGGGCGGAGTCCAGTGGTCCTCACTGGGCACGCGGACGCTTCTTGGGCTGACGACCAGGCTACGCAGCGGTCGTCACAGGGTTACACCTTCAGCCTTGGTTCCGGCTCTGTTTCGTGGCGGGCTACTCGCTCGTCTTCTGTTCTTGGCTCGAGTTGTGAGGCTGAGATCTACGCCGGGGCCATGGCTGCACAGGAGCTTCGCTGGCTCACCTACCTGCTGACCGACCTTGGAGAGCCGCCTCGTTCTCCTCCAGTCCTGTACGTAGACAACAAGGCCATGCTGGCCTTGTGTCGAGAGCAGCGACTGGAGCACAGAACAAAGCACATTGCTCTCCGCTACTTCCTTGCTCGTGAGCTACAGCAACGTGGTCAGTTGCGGCTTGCGTACGTGGCCTCTGAGGCCAACACTGCTGATGTCTTCACCAAGGCACTTCCGCCTTGTGATCATCAGCGCTTCTGCACTCAGCTGGGTCTTGTGCCCGTCTTGCCTCACTTGCTCTCCTCTTGACCTTGCCTGTACTCTCACATATATATATACCTGCTCTTGCTTGTCTAGCTTTATATATATGTGTGTACTCTTGAAAAAAAAAAAAAAAAAAAAAAAAAAAATGGGCGCACTGACCCGCTACTGAAACAAGCCCTTTTATCCCAGTGGTCTAGTGGTTGGGATTCTGACATGGTATCAGAGCGGTCTCGGGTTCGAATCCCGGTGTATGCACATGTAGGCCGTTGCCACTGTGCTCAGTCCTGGGCCTCCCAGTGTGGGGGGGTGTCAGTAGAGCTGCACTGTGAGATCCCCGATCGATCCTAGGGGGGGTTACAGGCGCGTTTGCCTGGGGGGTTATGGGCGCACTGACCCGCTACTGAAACAAGCCCTTTTATCCCAGTGGTCTAGTGGTTGGGATTCTGACAGATATTATATAACCATGGGTACACATCATCTGGCCCACTTTAGTCTTGGCCAGCACAAAGAGATTCCAACGTCGACAAAGTCTGTCCCACTACCTCTTCAAGCCTTTTTAGTTAACGTTGGGGTGCGTCTCCTTCATCAAATCTCGCGACTACTGCTGGAGCCTCCCTACCGACATAGCGAGGCCCTCGGTGTGTGTGGGGAGCAGCTTACTATATACCTGCTACTCCATGTCCTTGTACCAACACGCGCATCCATGCACATAGACACGTTTACAGTGACCCACGACACCCGTGATGACCTCCTCCCATTCCTTCCATGCAGCGAGTTGTTTGCACGAAATCCCAGACCCCCTTGACAATTTGCTCACAAGCTTCACCACCTCAAGCCGCACGAAGCACTGCAGCTTCTCCTGAGCGGTGTAGGTATGCCGCTACTTCTTCGATGACCGAAACATGGGGGAAGGGAGACATGTGTCATGATTCTCGCAAGACAGTGGGGTTTTCATTTTGTTTAGCGGTGGAACGGTAAGAATCAATAGGAGCAGCAGCCGCGAGGAACCCCAGCTCAAACTGCCTGTCCTCAAGGACGTCACAGCCAAGGGCAAGCTCACCCTCGACGGACACAGGACAGGCAGAGTCAGAAACGAGACTTGCAAGGTAGTCAAGGAGGCAAGTAGCAGCCAAATCAGAGAGCTCAGGGACCAAGGCAGACGCAGAAACCAACGAAAAAGTAGGGTCAATCACAAGCGTGGCAAGACAATGAGTGACAATCGGACTAGTAGCACGAGCAAGGTCAGACACGGTCAGGAACGTCAAGAAGAGAAGACGGAGGAGGTAATGGCAGGACAACATGCTGTGAAACAGAGGAATGACAAAGTGCCATGGTGTGAGTACTGGGAACTGGTGGAGGGCGAACATGAGAGCGACGAGGACGAGCAACAAGGGAGGTAGCACGAGACGCAGGCTCCCGACACTCAGCCGGGAAGTCGGTTAGTGGGGAGTAAAGAGGAGGAATAGGCAGAGGGGGGCCAGGCGGCAACTATGCCTGAGACAGTTCAGGCAGTGGAAACAACAGAGGAGGAGTAGTACCAGTGGCAGACGGCTCTGCAGAGGCTATTGAGAGACTGAGAAGGTGGTGAAGCACCGACCCAGGTAGCGGTAGCAACGACGGCTGGTGCTCCGAGAACAACGGCCGCTGCTCCAGTGGCTGCAACGCACCCTCAGAACTAGCTCTTCCTGGATCAACCTAGGAACGTCGCCAGCGTCAGCAGTAGCACCCCCAGCTCCCTCCAGCTCCAGTACCTCCAGTTCCACCAGCACCCCCAGAAACGGCACCACCAGAACCGCCAGCAGCAGCACCCTCAACCCCACAAACACGAGGACCTGCAGCAACCCCTGAGACAGCACCCCCAGAATCAGCACCCCCAGACCCAGTACCTGCAGAACCCGCACCTCCAGAGTCACCACTCCCAACAGCACTTGGCCCCTCGGATTCCACAGCAACAGGCTGCAGTAGAGGCGGCGAAGGGGGAGGCGGAGACGACCAAGGTGGAAAACCAGGAGGTGCCTCCAAGCACGGCGAGTGGCGAGAGGCCGCTGTGTCGTTAGCAGCAGGGTCTCCCCCCTCAGCTGGGGCATAGGAGTATGAGGAGACATCCAAAGGCACAACCGAGGGGAGTGGAGTGACGTGAGACACACCTTAGGAGTAGGACGCGGGGGGGAGAGGGGGTCTACCTGGGGCTGATCTGGAACCAGGAAGAGAGGCGGGGGGGGGGCACTGGGCAACAGTGGTATGGGTAGAGACGGTAGTAGCAGACCGACTCGTCAAAGGTGACGTCTCAGGAGGAAAGGACGCGGCGGGTGGCAGGGTGGTAAGACAGCCAGTCAGGGGCGTCGGTGGGAAAGCCAAGGAAGATGCAGGGAATAATGCGAAGAGAGAGCTTGTCCGCGGTAGGATCGTGGACAAGGGCAAGCAAACCCCAGACCCAAAACGGCGATGCATCGCCCACCGACCCCGTCCAAAGGAGTGTAGGCGAGGCGTCTGGGTGTGAAACACGGGGCCAGAGGTTGAGCTGATGCGCGACGTATCGGATCGCAAATGGCCACAAAAAAAGAGGATCAACTGCATGGATCATGGAGGTGTGAGCAACCTCCAAGATAAAGCCAATGCGGCGCTCAGCGATCCCATTCTGCTGTGGAGAGGCCGGAAGCATGAACGACTGGGTTGATGCCCTCCTCACGACAAAGGTTCTCAAGGAGACCGGAGGAAAACTCACCTCCACGGTCAGAGTGCAGACGGAGCACTGGGAGGTCTTGCTGGAAACGAGCTCTCTGCGAAAGACGAGCAGCGCAAAACAAAGGGATCAGAACATCATGGACATTGCCCTTATGCTATAAGGGAAACACCGTGGTGTAGCGCGTGAAGTGGTCGACAACCAGCAGAAAGTAGCGTTCCTGGCGTGGCCCATGGACGGGGGCGAGGCCTTGCACGTCCATGTCTCGCGTCTGCAGAGGAGAAGTGGTCGGGGGTTACGAGGAGGAGTGAGGAGTAGCGCGCTGCCGCCCCTCGACGCAGGTAGTGCACGGCAGCGCAAACGACGGAGGGAGCGAGGGCAAGGTCTGCGGGAGTCCAGAAACAAGGTGATGCGAGTGCATGCTGCGGAGGCACTGAAGGGAGGGGTGACCAAGAAGGTGGGGCCAGAGGAGAGACTGGTGCATGAGCAACCGATACGAGCAAGATGCCACTACCTGACCTGACGCAGCCATCTGAGGGGACTCAGTGTGCAGTGCATACAGTGCAGACCCAGGCCTCCATATGAACGTGGCAAGGTGAGCTCCAGTCTCTGTGTCCATACAGACCGCAACGCGCTCGCCCCTAGGAATAGTGGTGATGACCAACAGATCCTGGAGGTGACCGGTACTCACCAAGTTAGTAGCAAACGAGGGGAGGTGGAGACCGGTGAGGGAGCCAGAGGGGACTGCCGGACACGAGAGAACAGTGGAGCTGCGCGCAATGATTGGTCGAGTCGGCCAGAGTGACAGGGACAGGTGCCGGGAGTGGTGTGACGGTGGTGCAGTCGCGGAAGAAGCACCTAAGCGCGCCGGAGTCCAGCATGAACGAGAGCGACGCCTCTGCAGGGACTGCACCAGTGCAAGCAGTCTCACAAGCACCTACAATAGCAGCCTCTACAGCGACTGACCTAGGCACATAGGAATAATAGTCACCCTCAGCACTAGCACCAGCAGCATACATGGCATACATGCCTACATAAATCATGTTCCAATCAAGAGAAAAGTTATCGACGCCCATCTTGAGTAATCCTAACGAGTCGGGGACCATGGCCTACTCACCGAACTCGCCGCGGAAGGCGTCCTCGAGGCGGCAGAAACAGCGAGCCTCACCATTGCCCCATCTTGCCGCAAACGACGTCGACATGAAGGCCAGTGCGACCCACGTACGGGCAAGGACCAGTAGCAGAACTTCCACCGCCGGTGGAGCCCCGTTGAGCAACCCACTCACGAAGCTGCTGGGCGGGAGTCTCCTGGCTGCTGCTGCTGCTGCCCACCCCCAAAGCCGCCACCTTCACCTGCTGCTCCACCAGACGCTGCTCCACCAGACGCCGCACCAGTGCCATCACCCCCGCCAGCTCCACCATGACCACCACCCCAGCCCCTTTCGCCACCCCCGCTGCTCCCACCACCCTCGCTCCCCCCACGGCCACTGCCACCTCCACCACCCCCACCCCTCCTACGCCCACCCGTGTTGCACCTCCCGCTAGAAGCGGACGCAGCGCCGAACTCCTCAGCACTGAGGAAGTCAACAGCAGCAGCAAAGGCCACAGAGGACGCTAGAAGGGAGGGAGTGCACCCCTAAAAAAATGAAGTGGGGGTGCCACGGGAGGCAGCTACTGTGCGGGAACTGATCTCGGCCTCGAGGAGATGCTTTTCAAACGAGGCAAGGTCGAGACTAGCGGGGTTCTAGGGAGAGGAAGTGGTCTCGAATGGCACGAAGGGTGTCAGGGAGGCGAGTCGTGAGGAAGTACAGAGTGAGGTACATGGGGGGCTGGTTCTCAGCCAGAAACTCTGGCTTGAGGGCGTCACGGTAGGGAGAGTCAAGAGAGCGCAGATGGGTCATGAGATCAGCTACAGTGGTGAATTCAGACAGCTCAATGAAGAGAAATGGCAACGCTAGACGGCCTAGGGTGGCAGAGGAGGGGGAGGAGTTGTGCTTAACCACAGTGTCATAGAAAGCCTGGGCCGACTTCACCTGGCGAAAGTGGGCCCTCTGGTTGGGAGAGAGGTGAGCGCGGACGACAAGCGTGGTGGCAGTCTCGCGTTGTCCACTGGGTGCAGGCAATGCAGTCAGCCCGGTACTGTTTCTGCACATCCTTCGCAATGGTAGCGGCGGGCTCGACTAGAGTTTTGGGGGCCTTAAGGGACCCCGAGGTGTGCTCAAACACGGAGACGTCGTCCTTGGATACACTTTGCTGGTACAGGTGCAGGTTGTCTAGCGAAGACTCCAAATCGATAGGGCGCCCCTTAGCATCAAACGCCAGCACCGTAATAGCCGCCATGGCAGACATTAGGTCAGGCGGCAACGCTAGGAACTAGCTGCAGGCCTAGGAACGGGCGGCGGCTCAGGGTGCAGTAGGAGAACAGGCTGCACTGCAGTAATGGGCGGCTCAGCAGTAGGGCAGCTCGGCAGCAGGCAGCAGCGCAGTGGTGAGCAGCGCGGCGTGGCGGCAGTGAGCGGCAGCGGGCGGCTAGCGGGCGGCAGCTGGTAGGCAGTGAGCAGCAGCGGGCAGCAGTGGGAGGCAGCGGGCTGGCAGCATGCAGCAGTAGGCGGCAGCGGGCCGGCAGTGGGCAGCAGCAGGTCAGCAGCAACAGCACGCGAGCGGCTAGCGGGCCGGCAGTGGGCAGCAGCAGCCGGCAGCGGCTGGCAGCGAGCGGCAGTGGGCTGGCAGCGAGCGGCAGTGGGAAGCAGCGGGCGGCTAGCAGGCTGCAGTGGGCTGGCAGCGAGCTGTAGGAAGGGGCGGCGGTAGGCAGGGCGGTGGTAGGTAGCGGGCGTGCAACGGGAGCGCGTGGTGCGGCGTGCAGCAAGCGGCAGCGGCATCGCGCGGCGAGGCGTGCAGCGGGTGGCAGCGGCAACACGCGGCGCGGCGGTGGGCCAGTGGGCGGCAGCGGTAGACAGCGCGCGGGCGTGGTGCGGCGGTAGGCTAGCGGACGGCGGCAGGGGGCATGCAGCGGGCGGCAACGCGTGTGGCAGGGGCGATAGCAGGGGCAGCGGGGTAGCGCGAACAGCAGCGGCAAGCGCTCGCGCAGGTGGGCAATAGCGCGCGCAGGGCTGATAGCGCAACAGTATCAACAGTTATTAGCACGCGCGCGCAAAGGCAGCATCGCGTAGGGTAAGCGGAACAAACCTACTACGATGATACCATCTCAAAACTACGAACAGCGGATTGATGAACTAGGAATGGGTTGGAACTTGGGATACAAATAGGCAACCCTAAAAGTGTTGTACAGCATATGGCTAACCTCACTATAGCCTAACAACAATATGCATAATTTGATCGAATGAGCAATACAAATAAGCAAGAAACTAGGAGAGGCGCACCAAACAGTATATATAACTACACTAAGCTCTACTATAGGAAGTTCTATAAATGTATACAAATACATTTCAACAGTCTTATTATATACTGGTAAGTGGTACCTTATAAAAGGAACTTCTATTTATTAGAAAACTTCCGTATTAAAGATGCCCATGTGTATAAATCAACACTATCTCCTATCCGGGCTATGACGGTATAACATATTTAGACATACCCAACCCAACACCCTAGCTCATCACTTTCAACAGGGCCTCAGATTTCACCCGAACGGCGTTCGGCATTCAGATGGGGAATTCCTTCGCCTGATTCCCAGACAAGTTTAACACTAGCAAAGGCCCTGTTGGGGGCTGTAAGTATCGAAGATTGAGAAAATTAGAGTACCGGTACTCATACCGGTATGTCTGGCCAAAATAAACCAGCTGTCAATAACTAATCAATGAGACGCCTAAAAAATCAGAGAATCAGCAAATCAGAGTACCATATGTGTGGTCGGCGGTCGCAATGAACAGCAGTCTTCCAGCACTCCCAGCTTGTCCCTTGGACCCACCACCAGCCAACAACACCCCACCTCTGGAGACACACAACACTTTTTTCAGAATGTTATAGTGCTTACATTTGTGTAGGCTATAGTGGGGTAGCCCATAAGGGGTACAACCCAATTAGGGTTAGTACTTGTACCCAACTCTTTGCTAGTTCATTCATTCTCGTTCATTCTTCTAACATGGTTTCAGAGCAGGTCCTCCACTAGGACCGTTTTTCCTTGGGCCCACCACAGCACTACCCCACTAGCCACCCTCTGCAGCTCGAACTGCCCATACTACCTGTCGCGACTGTTAGGCCCATAGGCCCGTCGCCACTAGCTCGTCGCCTCGGCCCGTCGCCCTAGGCCCGTCGCCCCCGGCCCGTCGCCCGTCGCCACATAGGCCCGTCGCCCCGCGGCCCGTCGCCCGTCGCCCCCCCCCTAGGCCCGGCCCGTCGTCCCCCCCCTAGGCCCGGCCCGTAGCCCGTCGCCCCGGGCCCGTCGCCCTTAGGCCCCCCCCGAGGCCCGTCGTTCCTGGCCCCGCGGCTCGTTGCCCCTAGGTCCCCGGCCCCTTGGCCCTTTGCTCCTGGCCCCGCGGCCCGTCGCCCTAGGCCCGTCGCCCCCGGTCCGTAACCTGTCGCCACCTAGGCCCGTCGCCCCGCGGCCCGTCGCCCGTCGCCCCCCCTAGGCCCGGCCGTTGCTCGTCGCCCCGCGGCCCGTAGACCCTAGGCCCCGCGGCCCGTTGCTCTTAGGCCCCCCGAGGCCCGTCGTTCTTGGCCCCGCGGCCCGTCGCCCCTAGGCCCCCGGCCCCTCGGCCCTTCGTTCCTGGCCCCGCGGCCCGTCGCCCCTAGGCCCCCGGCCCCTCGGCCCGTTGCTCCTAGGCCCCGTGGCCCGTCGCCCCTAGGCCCCACGGCCTGTCGCCCCTAGGCCCCCGGCCCGTTGGCCCGACGTTCCTGGCCCCGCGGCCCATCGCCCCTAGGCCCCTGGCCCTTCGGCCCATCGTTCCTGGCCCCGCGGCCCATCGCCCCTAGGCCCTTGGCCCCTCGGCCCGTCTCTCCTGGCCCCGTGGCCCGTCGCCCCTAGACCCCGTGGCTTGTCGCCCTTAGGCCCCCGAGGCCCGTCGCTCCTGGCCCCGCGGCCCTTACCCCCTAGCCCCGGCCCTTAGCCCCTGGCCCCGCGGCCCGTCGCCCCTAGGCCCTCGAGCCGCCCCTCCTGCAGCCTGCTGTCTACCCTGTTCCTGGCGCGGCCCGGCTTCTGCCCGCCTTGCGTGCTGCGCCACTATGGCTTCTCTCCGCGTACTAGCGTTTGATCATGAGGGACGCCCCCTGCAGTTTGACACGTGGCTCAACGACATGCAGCTGTACCTGCTGAGCGACTCTAGGGACAGTGTTTCGTTGTTCGACCACACGTCTGGCGCCGCTCCCGCCCCTCCCGCCACAGCTGACAGTGCGACCCGTTCACAGTGGCTGACTCGCGACGCTGCTACCCGCTTAGCCATTCGCAACCACCTCCCGTTGGCCGAATGCGCTCACTTCGGACAGCATAGGACAGCGCAGGCACTGTACGACGCTGTAGTCGCTCGCTACTCCTCGCCTGCCACTGCTGCTCTAGGCCGCCTCCTACTGCCCTACCTGTTCCCCGAGCTGTCTGCCTTTGCCACGGTCGAGGACCTGGTTTCCCACCTTCGCGCTAACGATGCTCGCTACTGCGCTGCCGCCCCCGCTGAGTTTCTTGACAAGAACCAGCCCCCGATGTTCATCAATCTCTACTTTATAGTCACCCGCCTCCCTGACTCTCTTCGCTCTGTCAGGGACCACTTTCTCTCCCTTTACCCCACCTCCCTCACTGTTGACCTACTCGAGCAGCACCTCCTTGCAGCTGAGACTAGTGCAGTAGCTGTAGGTGCTGCTCGTGGCACTAAACGCACGCCCTTCTTTGAGGGGTGCTCCCCCTCCCCCCTTGCCCCCTCCTACGCCTTTGCTGCTGCTGTAGACGTCCTTAGTACTGAGGATGTCGGGGCTGCTTCTGCTAGTGCGAAGCGCCGCAGCGGCAAGGGCAAGGGTGGCAGGGGTGGTGGAGGGAGCAGCGGGAGTGGTGGTGGGGGCAGCAGTGGAGGTAGTGGAGGCAGTGGAGGTGGTGGCAGCAGTGGGAATGGTGGCGGGAGTGGGGGCGTTGGTGGCGGCGGTGGAGGCAGCGGCGGCAATGGCAGCGGTGGCAGTGGTGGCGGTAGGTCTGGAGCTCAGCGTGGAGGTTCTGGAGGAGGCCAGCGGCAGCGGCAACAGCGTCGCAGCAAGACCCCGTCACCCCAGCAGCTTCGTGAGTGGTTGTTTCAGCGTGGGGCGTCTGGGGGTAGTGTGAGCTGCCCGTATGTCATTCGCACGGGTGTCCGTGCGGGCCAAACATGCGGGAAGTCTCAAACGCAGCACCGCTGCTTCTCCCGTCTCGGCGATGTGTGGCGTGCTGATTTTTGTGATTAGGTCGTGCGCCCCCACTAGGCAGAGCTGCTTAGGTCTGGTGTTGCGATCTTTGACCTAGACTATGATGCTACTCTTTCTGCTATGTATGCTTTGTCGGCTAGTGCTGAGGGTGACTGTTACCGGTGTGTCCCGCCTGACCCATGTATAGAGGCTGCTGCTCTAGGTGCTAGTGAGTCTTCTCTCCCTGGTACTGTGCCTGCTGAGGCCTTGCACACCTTCACGCTGGACTCAGGTGCCTCACGCTGTTTCTTTCGTGACAGCACCACCCTCACTCCTCTCCCTGCACCTCTCCCAATCAGACTTGCTGACGCCTCCGGGGGCCCGGTCGTTGCCCGTTCCTCCACTGTCCTCCCGTGTCCGGCGGTTCCGTCCGTCTCACTGTCAGGTCTTCACCTCCCCTCGTTCTCTACAAACTTGGTGAGTACCGCTGCCCTCCAGGACGCGATGGTCACTACCTCCACTCCTGGGGGTCAGCGTGTGTCGATCTGCACATGTACACGGACGGGTCGTCACCTGGCTACGTTCACTCGTCGGCCAGGGTCGAGTCTGTACACACTGGCTACCGAGCCTCCTCAGGTACCTGCGTCTGCTCAGGTGTCTGCGTCCGGTCAAGTAGCACCCCCTTGCTCGTGTCGCCTCCTGTCGCACCAGACTCTTCTGTGGCACCACCGCCTGGGTCACGCCTCCCTGCCACGCCTTCGTGGCATGCACTCCCGCCTCCTTGTCTCTGGTCTTCCCAGGTCTTTGCCTCCCCTCCCGCCCTCGCCTGCCCCGCCCTGCCTCCCTTGCGTCGAGGGGCGGCAGCGCGCCGCTCCTCACTCCTCCTCATTTCCCCCGACGACTGCTCCCCTGCAGACTCTCCACATGGACGTGTGGGGCCCAGCCCGCGTCAGTGGATAGGGCCGCGAGCGCTACTTTCTGCTGGTTGTTGAGGACTACACACGGTACACCACGGTCTTCCCCTTGCACAGCAAGGGTCAGATCGTTGATGTCTTGATCCCTTGGATCCGCGCAGTTCGTCTCCAGCTCCGCGAGCGGTTCCGTGCAGAACTTCCTGTCTTGCGTCTGCACTCTTGCGGGACTTTTGTCGTGGGGAGGGAATTCTCCTGTCGTTCAAGCTTCCGGACTCCCCTCAGCAAAATGGGATTGCTGAGCGCTGCATTGGTTTAGTCATGGAGGTCGCTCGTACCTCCATGATCCATGCGGCTGCTCCCCATTTTCTGTGGCCGTTTGCGGTCCGATACGCTGCGCATCAGCTCAGCCTCTGGCCCCATGTCTCCTTGCCGGAGACCTCGCCTACACTGCGTTGGACGGGGAAGGTTGGCGATGCGTCGGTGTTCCGGGTCTGGGGATCTCGTGCCTTTGTTTGCGATACGTCCGCGAACAAGCTCTCCGCCCGCGCTATTCCCTGCGTCTTTCTTGGCTTTTCTCCTGACGCGCCTGGCTGGCAGTTTTACCACCCCACCTTGCACCGTGTCTTCCCCTCTCAGGACGTCACGTTTGACGAGTCGGTTCCCTTTTACCATCTCTTCCCCTACCGCTCTGCCCCTCCCCCACCCCCCGCCGCACTTCTTTGCTCCAGGTCCCCCTCTGGTAGACCCCCTCCCCCCCTAGGGTCCTGCTCCCTCAGGTGTGTCTCAGGTAGACCCTCTCCTTGGTACTGCGCCTGTTGGGGTAGCTGTTGGCTCAGGTGCTGCGTCTGGGGGTGCGGAGCCAGGGGGTGCAGAGTCTGAGGGTGCTGGGTATGGGGGTGCTGAGCCTGGGGGTGAGGAGTCTAGGGGTGCTGAGCCTGCGGGTGTAGAGCCTGGGGGTGCTGAGCCTGAGGGTGTTGATCCTGGGGGTGCTGAGTCAGAGGGTGCGGAGACTGGGGGTGCTGAGCCTCGGGGTGCTGCTTCGTCTGGAGGTCCTCCTGGTGCTTCGCCGCGACTGTCTTCGCAGCAGCTGCGTGAGTGCCTTGTTCGGCGCGCACGCCTTCGGAGTAGAGCTACCGGAGCTGGAGGCATTGGAGGTGCCGGGGTTACTGCTGGAGCTGGTGGTACTGGAGGTACTGCGGCTTCTGGTCCTGGAGGTGCTCGTACCAGGGGTCCTGGAGCTGCCGAGACTGGTGGTGTTGGGGGAGTTGGAGCTGGAGACCCTATGGAGCCTGGGGCTACTGGAGATGGAGGCGCTGGAGCTGGTGGCACTGGCGCTGGAGGCGCCGGAGCTGGAGGAGCTGGAGCTGGTGGCACTGGCGCTGGAGGCGCTGGAGCTGGAGGAGCTGGAGTTGGAGGCTTTGGCGAGGGAGGCGCTGGAGCTAGAGGAGTAGGAGCTGTTGACCATGGAGGCACTGTGTGGTCGCGATCGTACTTCGTTCCCCTGCTTCAGTAGGTTCATGGTGTCCCATCTTCTACTAGCCTTCCTCCTCCCCTCCTGTGTCCACCGCCTGACCAGTCGCAGCTGCCGTTACAGCCAGCCTCCCCACTGCCTTCTCCTTCTCCTTACACTGAGCAGTCCAGCGGTCTTACCGAGCGTCGTGAGCCTGTGTCTCGTCCTGTCTCGCCTTTTCGCACTGCTTGTCGCGTTCCTCATTCGCGTCCTCCTCCTGTCCCCGACACGCACGCTATGGCACTTCGTCCTTCCTCTGTTCCACTGCGTGTTCCTCTGCCTGCTCCTCCTGCGTCCTCTCTTCCTGGGGTCCCTGACCCTGAGTTTGACCACGCTCGTGCTGCCAGTCCCACTGTCTCTCGTCTCCTCGCCACTGCTGTCACTGACCCTTCTTTTGAGTCTGCTGCTGCGTCTGCCCTCGTTGCTGAGCTAGTTGACTTTGCTGCTGCCTACCATCTAGACTACGCCACTGCTCTTTTTGCTGCGTCTGAGTCTGCCAGTCCTCCGTCCGTCGGGGGTGAGTGTGCTCTTGGCACGGACGTCCTTGAGGAGAGGCAGGAGGACTTTGAGTGCCTTGCAGCTGCTGTACCTCGTTTCGCTTCCATGCTGCTTGCCCCTGAGGGAGACCCGGATGCACCAGACATCCCGACCCCGCGCTCTTACGCAGAGGTAATTACGGGTCCGTACTCCTCTCAGTGGCAGGCAGCCATGGATGCCGAGATGGCATTCTGGAAGTCCACAGGCACCTACGTCGACGCAGTTCCCCCACCTAGGGCGAACATAGTCAATGGCATGTGGATTTTCAGGGTGAAGTGGCCGTCGGGTTCTCCGCCTGCCTTCAAGACGCGTTACGTTGCTCGAGGCTTCAGTCAGCGACAGGGGGTCGACTACTTTCAGACCTTCTCTCCCACCCCGAAGATGACTACTCTTCGGGTGTTCCTGCACGTCGCTGCTCAGCGTGACTACGAGTTGCACTCTTTGGACTTCAGTACAGCTTTCTTGCAGGGTAGCTTGCACGAGGAGATCTGGTTGCGCCGCCCACCTGGCTTTACTGGGTCGTTTTCTGCAGGTACCCAGTGGAGCCTCCGGCGTCCAGACTACAGTCTTCGCCAGGCGCCTCGCGAGTGGCACGACACACTGAGGACTACACTTGCAGCTCTTGGGTTTGCTCCTTCTACTGCTGACCCATCGCTGTTTCTACGCACCGACACCTCGCTGCCGCCGTTCTACGTCCTCGTGTACGTCGACGACCTCGTCTTTGCCACTGCTGACACTGAGGCACTGACCCTTGTGAAGTCCGAGCTGCAGAAGAGACACACCTGCATTGACCTAGGTGAACTGCGCAGCTATCTTGGTTTGCAGATCACCCGGGAGAGAGCACGGCGCACCATCACACTGACTCAGTCACACATGGTGCACCAGGTCCTTCAGCGCTTCGGCTTCCAGTTCTCCTCGCCACAGCCCACTCCTCTGTCTACCGGCCAGTCGCTCTCAGCTCCACCTTCGGACGATTCCGTAGACCCGAGCGGTCCGTACCCAGAGCTTGTGGGTTGCCTCATGTACCTGATGACGTGCACTCGACCTGACCTCGCGTACCCTATCAGCCTCCTGGCTCGCTACGTGGCTCCCGGTAGGCACCGAAAGGTGCACTGGGATATTGCGAAGAGGGTACTGCGTTACTTGTGCAGTACGTCGGGCATGAGGCTCGTGCTTGGAGGACGAGGTCCGGTTGTTCTCAGTGGTCACGCAGGCGCTTCTTGGGTTGACGACTCAGCTATGCAGCGGTCGTCACAAGGTTACACCTTCAGCCTCGGTTCCGGCTCTGTTTCCTGGCAGTCTACCCGCTCGTCTTCGGTTCTCAGCTCCAGTTGTGAGGCTGAGATCTGCGCAGGGGCCATGGCTGCACAGGAGCTACGCTGACTCACCTACCTGCTGACTGACTTGGGAGAGCAGCCTCGTTCGCCTCCAGTTCTGTACGTAGACAACAAGGCTATGATTGCCTTGTGTCAGGAGCACAGAACAAAGCACATCGCTCTGCGATACTTCCTTGCTCGAGAGTTGCACTAGCGTGGCCAGCTTCGTCTTGCGTACGTGGCCACTAGAGCCAACACTGCTGATATATTCACCAAGGCACTTCCGCCTGGTGATCATCAGCACTTCTCTACTGTGTTAGGCCTTGTGCCTACTTTGCCTCACTTGCTCACTGCTTGACTCTTCTTGTACTGTGATCTATATATATATACCTGCATGGTTACACTTGCTAGGGTATGATCATTGTATTATTTGTTCTTTTTTATATAACTCTGCATGTGAACTGGCATTGTGGCCCTTTACTTGTGCTCGAACTGTGTGGTGACTTTGTGATCCACCTTGAGCTTGCTTTGCTTTTGTTGACTGGCCTTGTAACCACTTGTTCTCCCCCACTTTGCATATGGGGGTGTATCAAAATGTTATAGTGCTTACATTTGTGTAGGCTATAATGGGGTAGCCCATAAGGGGTACAACCCAATTAGGGTTAGTACTTGTACCCAACTCTTTGCTAGTTCATTCATTCTTCTAACAACTTTTAATTCAACCAGTTCTGCCATGCCTTGGATTCCACCTGCCTTTAGAATAGACCCAAAAGTCATATCGACTCAAACCCCAGCTCATCCATTGGTCCCACCACCCAACACACCAGCTCACTCCTTACGCCCAACATCCCAGCTCTGGGCAAACGCAACATTTCCAGCCAGTTCTGCCGTGCCTTGGAATCCACCCGCCTTTTGACTCGACTCAGAACATATGTCATATCGGCCATCAATTGAACGCTCCCAGCTCACCCCTTAGAGCCTCCACTCGGCACCCCAGCCCTGGGCAAACGCAACACCTTCAACCAGTTCCGTCGAGCCTTGGAATCTCCCTGCCCAGCCTCCACTGCAGAAACGGACCGGGGCAATTGCTTCGGCAGAACCGAACCTGCCCCTGAGACCACCCCAAACTCCGTACCAGGATCGTGTAGTGACTCTTGAATATAGTCGGCGGCTTTCTCTCCAGCCTCCGAGCCACGCTTGGAGGGGTTGGAGAGAACGGGAGAGAGCAGGTTCTTGAAGCGAGAGCGAGACAGGGTCCGGGTTAGGGAAGAGATGAGCGGGCCAGAACTGAATCTGCGGGGGGACTTTTGGGTCGACTCAACAGTCACATCGCGAGACAGGGTCCGGGACAGGGAGGAGAGCGGACCAGAACCCAACTTGCGGGGGGGCTTTTGAGTTGACTCAACAGTCACATCGCGGGACAGAGTCCGGGACAGGGAGGAGATGAGCGGGCCAGAGCTGAATTTGTAGGGGCTGTGAGAGGCAGGAGAAGGGAGGGTGGATGAGTGCTGCAGGGCGAGGGGGAGGGAGGCGTTGGCGGGGAGGGAGGTGGTGGGGGATAGGGTGGATGCGGCAGGGCCGAAGGATGGACGGGGGGAAATGGATAAGAACGGCAGGCCAGAAGGAGAGATAAGGTCTGAGTCAGACTCCTCGCGTGGGATAAGGCCGGAGGAGTCAGTGGTCTCCTCTCTGGATGCATCGGCTTCCTCGGTTGGAGCGGTGGCATTTGTGGGGTTAGATGCATGCTGAGTCAGTTGGGTCTGATGGGTCTGATGGGGCTGATGGGTCTGATGGTTCTGATGGGTGGGCACATCTGCTTCTGCATGCTGACTGCACTGTCCATCATTGGAGCGCGAATCTTGCTTCAAAAGTGCAGCTTTCTGTCTGAGGCCGACCTCCTCGCCTTCCGCATGCTCCCCCTCCGCATGCTCCCACGCTGCATGCTTCTCGTCGCTTATCACTATCATTTTAACCTCCTCTTCTTGTTCCGAATCTGTGGCTCTCGGATTTGCTAGGTCCTGGGGGACCAAGCTAGCTGCATCAGGAGAAGCGGCATCCGCAGCATTAGCACCAGCTGCGGCGGCAGCAGCAGCAAAACCAGCAGCAGCAGATGTAAGCGCAACACCACCACTATCAGCCTCGCGAGCATGCACTCTTGACATCATGCCAGCACCACAGTCAGCAGTATTAACAGTATTAGCAGCAGCAGCGGCAGCAGCAGCAGCAGCAGCAGCAGTCATAGGCGCCATGCCACAGGCACCAACACCACCAGCCTCAGTAGCAGGCCCGGCACAAGCCTCGCGAATTCGTTCGGCGAACGATCCGGCAGAGTCAGTGCTATCAGAGGGAACGAGTACCCTCCTCACCTGCACCATTCGGCTGAACTGCACGCGCCGATCCGCTCTCTGCTGCTTCACCCCGTTGCCTGCTGCGCCTGGTGATGACTGTTGGCTGGTTGGGGATTCTGTGGTGGCTTGGTGATCTTTGGATGGCTCTGGATCCAACGGATGTAATGATGGTAGACGCCAGGATGGCGACCTGTTACGATTCCAAGCTGCTGCTTCTGCTGGTTCTTCTGCTTCAGTTGCTCCTTCTGTCTCTGCTGCTGCTGATTCACACAGCGAGGGATGGGAGCAGGGGGCACCAGAGAAGGGGTCAGCATATATTATCAATGCGCCATGGATAAAGCATATAATCCAAAGTAATTTTCAATATAATTTCCATGCTGCGCTAGGATAGAGATGTGAGAGAAGGGAGGGATAGATCTCATGCATGAGGCGTCTCGTGTTGAGGTGTCTCAGAAACTCACTTGGTTATAACAGTGCTGCTGCTGCTTCGTCTACCACTTGTTCTGCTGGTGCTGCCACTTGTGCTTGTGCTGCTGGTGCTGCTATCTGTGTTAGTGCTACTGGTGCTTCTTTTCTACATACCTGAAAAGGCAAAGTCGCTTGTATGATTGGCCACAGCAGCAGTAGCAGCAGAAGCAGAAGCAGCTGCAACTGCAGCCGCAGGAGCAGCATCAGCCGCAGCAGCAGCTTCATCATCATCAGCAGCAGCAGCAGCAGCAGCAGCAGCAGCAGCAGCACCACCACCACCACCATTCGTGTCCAACAACCCAATGCCGTTGCTTGAACTGCTAGTACGCCAAGACGCCTCCTCTATTCCCTCCTTTCTCCCCTCCCCACTTCCCTCCTCTCTTCCATTCTCTGCCCTCCCCCTTCGTCCCTCCACTCTTCCATCCTCTGTCCTCACCCTTCGTCCCTCCACTCTTCCATCCTCTGTCCTCCCCCTTCGTCCCTTCTCTCTCGCCTCCTCTCTCCCTTTGTCTCCTCCTTCCCGTACTGTTGGAAGGAAACGGTGGTGGGGCGGTGGTATGCCCCCAACCCACCGAGGGCACTTCGGTGCCTTCGATCCCTTTGACTAGGGATCGGTGGGGTGGCACCGATTGACTTCGGGAGACTCACCCTTCGGTGCCACGTGGCGGCACCACATTCCAACCTTCAAGTGCAAGGCGAATTCGGTGTGTTCGGTGTGAAATTCGGTGGTCGAATTTCACCCCAACCGAAATGTTACACGCGGCGCATTCGCGACGCGAGTGTAGCGATGTGATGTTACATGTGCGGTTCGATGTAATGCATTTGCTATAAATCGACCTGCCTTGTATGCATGCTTTATACTGAAATCCTGAATCTTCTTGTACATGGTCCATTCGAACCAAAATTCCAGAGAGGTCTATCCTTGCTTCTAAGAGCACTAGCAATCACGTGAACGCCAATATCTCGGCGTATACTTGGGCGATTAACGTGTTTGACGGCTTGTTGGAAAGCCAAGACTGTGCTCTATCGTTTAGTGCAACTTAGAGTTCCTGCAAAGTAGAGGAGACGCCTCTACAACAGTGGTATCAGAGCTGGTCGGTAGAGTCTACGTGCGCGACTTGTAGCAAGCATGATGACGTCAAGCGAAACCTCCGGCACTTCCTTAGGTGGTGTCGTCTCGAATCCCGGCGAACCCTGGACAAACGCGACGGTGTTCGACACGTCGGCGGTTCCGATTTTCACGGGACAAAACTACTCCGCGTGGAAATTTAAGTTCCAAGTGCTCATGATGGAGCGGGGACTTTGGGGTCTCTTCGACGGAACGGAGAAAAAGCCGGTCAACGAGGACGAGATCGCGGCATGGAAGAAGAAGGACCAAAAGGCGTTCGCAACGTTGATTTCGCGCATCGGCATCAACCTCGTGAGTTCGGTGCGCACGTGCATCAAGCTCGAAGCTTCGGCGCGTGAAGCATGGAAGCGGCTCGAGACGATGCACGTGAACAAGACTCTCCACGGCAAGATCCTAGCCCGAAATGCGTTCTACACAATGAAGTTGCGCGCGGGCGAATCGATGCACGAGTATGCGACTCGTGTGCAGGAACTCGGGGAAACGTTCATGGACCTCGGTGGAACGGTCACGGAGGAGGATTGGATTCTCACCTTGCTTTGCGGCCTTCCGGAAGAGTGGTCGACGGTGATTACGACACTCGATAGCGTGCAAAACACTTGGACGAAGGAAATGGTGGTCGGTCGGCTTCTCCATGAAGAATCGCGACGCCGACAATTCGCTAACGAGAGCGTGGAGACCGCCATGTTCTCCGGAGGGAGCTCCGGAAAGAAGTCCAAGTGGAGCAACGGTGAGGCAAAGAAGTCGTCCGGTGGAAACGGTCGCGGCAAGGGCAACGCATCGAACGGTTCGAGCAAGTGTCATTATTGTCGCAAAGCGGGGCACTTTTGGCGTGAATGTCGGAAGCGGCCGAGCGATTGGATTCCATCGAAGGCGCGGAACCAAGAGGGCAACGCGCACACGGCATCCGGCGAGGCGGATGATTCAACGGAGTCGCTCGTTTTGTTGGCCGGTGACGGGATCAACACTTCAAACGACGCGTGGTTCCTCGACACCGGTGCAACACAACACATGACGCACTCGGCGTCGCTCCTCAACAACGTCGGTGCTCCGGGAGACGTCAAGCGCGTCGTCTTCGGGAACGATAAATCGCTACCGGTGGTTGGAGTTGGGAGTACGCGTCTCATCGTCGATGGCGGGCCGGTGGACATCACGAACGTGCTTCACGTCCCGGGATTGAAGGTGAATCTACTCTCCGTCACTCAACTCGCAAAGAAAGACGTGAAGGTCACCATCGATGGCGCGAAGATGAACCTCTTTTGGAAGGGGAAGCAATTCGCGCAAGGCGTTCTCAACGGACAACTCTACCAACTCAAGACGCATCCGACAACGGCCTCATCCAACGTGGCGCAAGGCTCCAAGGCGACTCTCAAAATGTGGCATAATCGGCTTGCGCACGCCGACTACGACTCGGTCAAAGAGTTGGCCAACAAAGGACTTGCGAAGGGATTTGACGTGATCGCCGGCAACGACGAGAAGGGCGTGTGCGCGGCGTGTGTCGAAGGAAAAATGGCTCGCAAGCCATTTGGTAGCCGTACCTCACCCCTCGCAAAGGACCCGCTTGCGCTTGTTCACATGGACGTGTGTGGACCGATGCGGCATGCATCAAAGGGAGGAGCGCGGTTCCTCTTAGTGATGCTCGACGACGCGACGCGGATGAGTTGGACCCAACTCTTGAAGGCTAAGGGAGATGCGGCCAAGGCGATTCAAGAGTGGGCGCTCGACGTTTGCGACGACGGCAAGAGGCGGATCAAGTGCATTCGCACCGACGGTGGCGGCGAATTTGTGAGCAACGAGCTTGAAAAATGGATGAAAAGCAAGGGCATTAAGCACGACGTCACGACACCCTACACACCCCAACAAAATGGAGCGGTAGAGCGGCTCAATCGCACATTGATGGAGGCCGTTCGTTCACTTCTTCAACACTCCAAGCTTGGGAACGAGTGGTGGGGAGAGGCGAGTGCGCTAGCGGCATGGATTTGTAATCGTGTGCCAACAAAGGTGCTACCGGGAACGACTCCGTTCAAAGCATGGACCGGAACGAAGCCGAACCTATACCGCCTACGCACCTTTGGGTGCCTTTGCTACTACCATGTACCGGATCCACTTCGCCACAAGTTGCAACCGAAAGCTCGTGCGGCGATCTACTTGGGGATTGCGGCGAACGAGCGTGCATGGCGAGTGTGGGATTTGGATGAAAAACGCGTCGTCACGTCTCGGGATGTGATCTTCGACGAAGACAAGTTCCCGACAAAGGAGAAACAAACGCCGCAACTCACCGTCGTCCTTCCCGCACGAGAGGAGGATGAAGCGGTGGAGGTTTCACCGCACGTGAAGAAGGGAGCCGAAAGTGGAGGGGGAGAGAACGAGGAGTGCGATGATGATGTCGAGGAGGTGCCACCAACCGAGGAGGCCACTTCCTCCGCACCTTCTTCCCTACCATTGGCGTTGACTCGCGGGCGTCGTACACCTCGCCCCAACACGAGGTTAACCGACTATGCTACGGTCGCCGTTGGGGAGTCGGATGAGGAGAGTGCGGCGATTTGCCTAGCGACCATCGGCGACGATAACCCACGCACTCACAAGGAGGCTTTGGCTTCCCCGGATGCACCGCTATGGAAGCAAGCGATGGAGAGGGAGTTAGCATCGATCAAGGAGAACGATGTTTTCGAGCTCGTCGACCCGCCGAAGGGTGCCTACTTGGTGGGATGCAAGTGGGTGCTTAGGAAGAAATTGGGAGCCGATGGAGGTGTCGAACGCTACAAGGCGCGGCTTGTGGCGCAAGGGTACACTCAACGGGAGGGGGAGCACTATAGTGAGACCTTCGCTCCCGTTTCGAAGGCCTCCACTCTTCGGGTGTTGCTCGCGCTAGCGGCATCTCTCAACCTCGAGGTGGAACAATTGGACGTTTGCACCGCCTTCCTCTACGGGCTTCTCATGGAAGAAGTCTACATGCGGCAACCCCCGGGGTACGATGACGGTAGCGGTCGGGTGTGGAAGCTCAAGCGTACCCTCTATGGCTTGAAGCAAAGCCCACGCGGATGGTACAAGCGCATCGACGACTTTCTTCTTCAACACGGCTTCGCGCGTAGCGTGTGTGATAGCGCTTTGTACGTGTTGAAGGAGGGGGAGAAGCAATTGGTGCTTTTGCTCTACGTCGATGACCTCCTTCTTTTCTCCGACTCCAAAGACCTCATTCGAGAGGTCAAGCAACGGCTAGGGGCGGAGTTTGCCATGAGGGACTTGGGACCGGTGACGTACTACCTCGGGATGCACGTCGACCGCGACCGCACGAACGGGACCATTCACCTCCACCAAGAAAAATATGTGAAAGGGGTTGTGGAGCGCTTCGGCATGGGTAATAGCAACCCGGTGGGGACGCCACTAGACACGGGATTTTCTTGCCTCCCGGAAGAGGAAGAATCCGCCCTCGACGAAGCCGAAGGGAAGCGGTTTCATTCGCTAGTCGGCTCACTCATGTATGCCGCCGTTTCCACCCGTCCCGACCTCTCATTCGCCGCCGGGGTACTTGGACGAGCCGTAAGCAACCCTCATACCGAGCATGTGCGTGCGGGAGGACGTGTTCTACGCTACCTCCAAGGCACACCCAACTTGGGAATCGTATATGAAGCCGGTCCAATCGTGCTTAAGGGCTACACCGACTCGGATTATGCCGGTGATCAAAGCAAGCGCAAGAGTACCGGCGGGTACGTCTTCACCTTGCTTGGGGGAGCCGTGAGTTGGCAAAGAAAGTTGCAACCAACCGTGGCTCTAAGCACAACGGAAGCGGAGTATATGGCACTCACTCAAGGAGCCATGGAGGCAATATGGCTACGGCGCCTTCTAGCGGAGCTTGGGCATCCTCAAGACGACCCAACTCCTCTCTTTTGTGACAACCAAGCGGCCATAAACCTCACTCACAATGCCGTCCTTCACGGGCGTACCAAGCACATTGAGGTGAAGCATCACTTCATTCGTGAGGTGGTCGAGAGAGGTGAGGTCAAGGTCACATACATAAGCACCAAGGCGCAACCCGCGGATTTCCTCACTAAACCACTCCCTAAGGATTCATTCCGTGCATGCCGTGAGCGTGTTGGTATGAACACCTAGTGGCTTGGGTGCAAGGGGGAGTGTTGGAAGGAAACGGTGGTGGGGCGGTGGTATGCCCCCAACCCACCGAGGGCACTTCGGTGCCTTCGATCCCTTTGACTAGGGATCGGTGGGGTGGCACCGATTGACTTCGGGAGACTCACCCTTCGGTGCCACGTGGCGGCACCACATTCCAACCTTCAAGTGCAAGGCGAATTCGGTGTGTTCGGTGTGAAATTCGGTGGTCGAATTTCACCCCAACCGAAATGTTACACGCGGCGCATTCGCGACGCGAGTGTAGCGATGTGATGTTACATGTGCGGTTCGATGTAATGCATTTGCTATAAATCGACCTGCCTTGTATGCATGCTTTATACTGAAATCCTGAATCTTCTTGTACATGGTCCATTCGAACCAAAATTCCAGAGAGGTCTATCCTTGCTTCTAAGAGCACTAGCAATCACGTGAACGCCAATATCTCGGCGTATACTTGGGCGATTAACGTGTTTGACGGCTTGTTGGAAAGCCAAGACTGTGCTCTATCGTTTAGTGCAACTTAGAGTTCCTGCAAAGTAGAGGAGACGCCTCTACAACACGTACCCCCCCACGTGTTCTTTCGAGGACCCCAAGATCCAGTGTCCCAGCTGCAATAGCAGCAGAAACAGAAGTAGCACCAAAAGCATCAGCAGCACCACCAGCAGTAGTAGCCGTAGCTTCTACAGTCCCCATACCTCCACTCAAACTCGCTACCCGCGCCATTTCACGAACCCCTTTTGCCCATCCAGCTTGCAATTCCCGCCTTCCCTCACCCTCCCTGTCCCCTCTCTTCCCTCCTCTCAATCCCCCTCGTTCCCCTTCATCACCTCTTGTAGGCAGCGCCACAGTAGCCGCTTCTGCTTCCAAATCCCTCATACTACTAACACCCTCACCATGGCTGCAGGCCATTTCCCGGAAAGAACCCACCAACGCGACCGGCACTTCCCCTTCATTACCCCTCACAGGCAGCGCAACAGCAGCAGCTTCTGCTTCCAGGGCCCTCATACTATCCTCACCGCAGTTGCTGCTGCTAGCAGCAGCATCTAGAAGGCACGGATTCGCCATTTCTTGGAAGGATCCCACCAGCGCCACTGGCGCTTCCCCTTCCATAATCCCAACATCCCATGATCCTTCCGCCTCCACCGCTTCAGATTCTTCCGCCTCCCGCGAAACGTCAGCGCCAGCAGCGCTAGTACTAGCACTTTTACGAAAGATGTGGGGTGTGGGGATTGCTTGGGAGCTACTACTATCACTCAGCCTCAGAGACTTGGCAGTATCTTTGTTGTTGCTGCCAATAACGAAGGAGCTGCGGCCCGCTGTATTAGTACTACTATTAATAGCAACAGTACTACTATTAATAGCAACAGTACTACTATTGATACTAGCACCGCCGTAGCTCCGTCTCCTGGCGTGCTTTGAGTTGGTAGTATCAGCTTCGAAGTGACTCAACTGGGACTGCAACTCCTCCTCCTCCTCCTCCTCAGTAGTCTGCTGCTGCCGTGCTTTCTGCGTGGCGCTCCTTCTCCTGCTGACGGGTTGTGGGTTAATAGTACTATTAATGGTGGTGGTATCAGCTTCTATCTCGAATTGACTCAGCTGAAATTGCCACTCCATCTCCTGCTGCCGTGCTTGCTGCCCTCCGCCTCCCCAGCTACGGCACCTCCTGTGTGACGCTCGCTGCGGCACCTGCTGCTCCTGCTGCTGCTGCTGCTGCTGCCGGGAGTGCGGGTTATGCCTGACTGTCGTCGCTCGGCGGACAACTATCACGGACTCGTCGCCGCTGGAACTCTTCTTTGGCAATACGCGGCCGCCGCCATCCATCAGAAAAAATGTCGTTCTGCCGAAAACCGGGGGACGAGTACTTAGCTTTTTTTTTGGGTTGTCGAGCGCCCTGTAATTGGCCGTTTACTGTGAGGGAAGGGTTGTGACTTAGGACGCGGGGGTAAACTGGCGGTTTTTGTCTGTTGTGGGTGATTTCCGTGATTGTCTGGGATCGCGAATTTCAGGGGAAATGGGCAGGTTTGAGGCTGGAAGAACTTGGCAGTTTACTGGCAGGAACCTGACGTTGCCTGACGGGGCGGCTCGCTCGGGTAGAGAGCTGCGGAATGCTGCGGAATGCTGTGGATAACTGTGAAGGTCTTCCCGTGGTCACGATTTTTGTTTGCCACGTCATCTCATGGCGCGTGATTTTAGATTCGCGATATGATTCGAATCGACTGTTAGAACTGAAACTGTTGAATACATATTTACTTCTGTTTAGATTCGTAAATGTATGTGAAAGTATTGTTGCTAATCCCTTCAAACACTCACAATCACCCTACTATTTGCTAGGGTAGTATCAAATAATTATCGTATGCATGTTACCTCTGAATATACATCGCAACGTTCGATGGCCCGAAACTGATGAAGGATGGGCCAGTACGCAACATGTCACCGTTTCGTCGTTTGGTTTATTTTTTTAGCACCATTTCTTCACACATTCAGGTAGTTCAATCAATTACCTTGCCATAGGAACTGGTTTGAGTTAATTCGCACAATTACGCAGCACGTGACGCTTGTTTGTGCGTTTGATGGCCTGAACCTGTGCAAGGATAGGTAGTACGCAACATGTCACCGTTTCATCGTCTGGTTGTTTTTTTTAGCACTATTTCTTCACACATTCAGGTAACTCAATCAATTAACTTGCCATTGGAACTGGTTTGAGTTAATTCGCACAACTACGCAGCACGTGACGCTTGTGCGTTTGATGGCCTGAAACTGTGCAAGGATAGGTAGTACGCAACATGTCACCGTTTCATCATCTGGTTGTTTTTTTTAGCACCATTTCTTCACACATTCAGGTAGTTCAATCCATTACCTTGCCATAGGAACTGGTTTGAGTTAATTCGCACAACTACGCAGCACGTGACGCGTGTTTGTGCGTTTGATGGCCTGAAACTGTGCAAGGATAGGTAGTACGCAACATGTCACCGTTTCATCGTCTGGTTGTTTTTTTTAGCACCATTTCTTCACACATTCAGGTAATTCAATCAATTAAATTGCCATAGGAACTGGTTTGAGTTAATTCGCACAACTACGCAGCACGTGACGCTTGTTTGTGCGTTTGATGGCCTGAAACTGCGCAATGATAGGTAGTACGCAACATGTCACCGTTTCATCGTCTGGTTGTTTTTTCTAGCACCATTTCTTCACACATTCAGGTAATTCAATCAATTACCTTGCCATAGGAACTGGTTTGAGTTAATTTGCACAACTACGCAGCACGTGACGCTTGTTTGTGCGTTCGATGGCCCGAAACTGTGCAAGGATAGGCCAGTACGCAACATGTCACCGTTTCAACGTGTGGTTGTTTTTTTTATCACCATTTCTTCACAAATTCAGGCATTTCAATTAATTACCTTGCCATAGGAAGTGGTTTGACCTCATTCGCACACCTACGCAGCACGTGACGCTCGTTTGTGCGTTCGATGGCCTGAAACTGTGCAAGGGTAAGCCAGTACGCAACATGTCACTGTTTCATCGTCTGGCTGTCTTTTTTAGCACCATTTCTTCACACATTCAGGTATTTCAATCAATTACCTTGCCATAGGAACTGGTTTGAGTTAATTCGCACAACTACGCAACACGTGCCGTTTGTTTGTGCGTTTGCTGACCTGAATATGTGCAAGGATAGGCCTGTGCGCAACATGTCAGCTCGCGAACGTCAGGATGCTTTTTTTTGTCAGATTTATATGACAGAGCTACTGTAGGCTATAGTGGGGTAGCACATATGGGGTACAGTTTTCTAGGGTTTGTATTTGTACCCAACTTTCCCTTAGTCATTCTCATCCCTCGTTTCTTCTCATGGTATCGAGCAGGTTCCCTAGTGGGAACTATTCCTAGGGCCCACCACCACGAAATTTTTTTTTCCTGCCCGGAGCGCGCTTCGCTCAGGCCCGAGTCGCGCCCTGTGTGCTCTCCCTACCGTCGCGCCCTCGCTAGGCCCCTCAAGGCCCCGTCGCGTCGCCCTTAGCGGCCCCCTCACGGCTCGTCGCGCCGCCCCCTACGGCCCTTCGCGCCGCCCTTACGGCCCTTCGTGCCGCCCTTACGGCCCATCGCGCCCGTCGCGCCGCCCTTACGGCCCCTCGTGCCGCCCCTTACGGCCCCTCGTGCCGTCCCTTACGGCCCCTCGCGCGGCCCCTTACGCCCCTTACGGCCCCTCCCGCGGCCCCTCACGGCCCCCCTACGGCTCGTCGCCGCCCTCCGCGGCCCCGCCACCTACCTGTGCGGCCCCGCCACCTACCTGTGCGGCCCCGCCACCTACCTGCGGCCCCGCCACCTACTAGCGGCCCCGCCACCTACCTGCGGCCCCGCCACCTACCAGCGGCCCCGCCACCTACCCGCGGCCCCGCCACCTACCTGCGGCCCCGCCACCTACTAGCGGCCCCGCCACCTACCTGCGGCCCCGCCGCCTCCTCTCAGCGGCCTCGCCGCCTCCTCCCAGCGGCCCCGGACGCCGCCCTCTCAGCGGCCCCGCCGCGCCGCCAAGCAGCCGAGCCGCCCAGCCGCCGAGCCGCCCAGCAGCCGAGCCGCCCAGAAGCCGAGCCGCCGAGCCGCCCAGCAGCCGAGCCGCCGAGCCGCCCAGCAGCCGAGCCGCCGAGCCGCCCAGCAGCCGAGCCGCCGAGCCGCCCTGCAGCCGAGCCGCCGAGCCGCCCAGCAGCCGAGCCGCCGAGCCGCCCTGCAGCCGAGCCACCCGAGCCGCCCTATCCGGTAAGAGCAGCGCCTCTTTCACAGCACTGCCCTCACCCTACTGTTTGCGCTGCTAGTCTACTGCTGTCATGGCTACCCCTAGTGTCCTCGCTTTTGACGCTGAGGGTCGGGCCATTGACTTTGACGTCTGGATAGATGACCTGCAGCTTTTCTTACAGTGCGACAGAGCAGACGGCCTCTCCCTCTTTGACCTCACTTCTGGTGCCTCCCCTGCCCCCGCTGCTGATGCTGACGCCACTGTTCGCTCACAGTGGGCCACGCGCGATGCTGCTGCACGTCTTGCTGTGCGTCGCCACCTGCCTACCTCTGAGCGTGCGCACTTTAGCCAGTACAAGAGTGCTCACACCTTGTACGACGCTGTAGTTGCGCGCTACTCCTCCCCTGCCACTGCTGCACTGAGCCGCCTCATGCTACCGTACCTCTTCCCTGACCTTGCTGCCTTTCCCACAGTCGCTGACCTCATTACGCACCTCCGCACTAGTGACACTCGCTACCGCGCTGCGCTTCCTGCTGAGTTCTGCGCCAAGAACCCCCCCCCCATGTACATCACCCTCTACTACATAGTCACCCGGCTCCCTGACTCCCTTCGCGTAGTGAGGGACCACTTCCTCTCAGTTTGCCCCACCACTCTCACCGTTGACCTCCTCGAGAAGTCCCTCCTAGCAGCAGAGAAGAGCATAGTCGCTGTAGGAGCCTCTCGTGGTGACCCTCGCACCCCCATCTTTGAGGGGTGTTCCCCCTCCCCCCTTTTGCCCTCTGTTGCCTCTGCTGCTGCGGCCGACCTCGTTGGGCTTGAGTCGGTCGGTGCGGCGTCTACCCCTAGCGGGAGACGCCGCCCTGGCAAGGGCAAGGGGGGCAGGGGCACTGGAGGAGGTGGAGCTGGTCGGGGTGGCGCTGCGCAGAGGGTCGGCTCCGGTGGTGGTCAGCGCCAGCAGCAGCAGCAGCAGCAGCAGCAGCAGCGCACTCGTGACATCCCCCCCCCTCAGCAGCTCCGTGAGTGGTACGCTGCACGCCAGCGGGGTGGGGGTACTGGTCTGTGCACCTACGTCCTCTGCACCGGCGACCGCGCGGGTGACCAGTGCGGGGGTGCGCACTCCACCCAGCGCTGCTTTGGCCGCCTGACGGACGCTTGGCGTCACCAGTTCCCTGAGGCCACTGAGATCCCCCGCTGGGGTGAGCTGTCTAGGGCGGGTGTCGCTGTCTTTGACCTTGACTTTGATGCTATTCTTGCTGCTATGTATACTGTGACTATTAGTGATGAGGGTGACTGTTACCGGTGTTTTCCGCCCGACCCGGGCATTGAGACTGCTGCTCTAGGTACTGGTGAGGCTGCTGCTCTAGGTGCTAGCGAGGCTGCTGCTCTAGGTGCGTCTGCTCCCTCAGGTGCTGGTGAGTCTGCTCTCTCCGGTTCTGCGTCGGCTTCGGCCTCCCACACCTTCACCCTTGACTCGGGGGCTTCTCGCTCCTTCTTTCGAGACCGCACCACACTCACGCCGCTTGGCCGGCCAGTTGCGGTCTCTCTGGCAGACCCCTCTGGGGGTCCTGTCCTTGCTCACTTCTCCACTGTCCTCCCGTGTCCGGCGGCCCCCTCTGGCACCCTGTCTGGTCTTTACCTCCCCTCGTTCTCTACGAACTTGGTGAGTGGTGCTGACCTACAGGATGCGGGGGTTCACTAGTTCACTCCTGCGAGTCAGCGGGTGACCCACTGCACGGACGCTCGGACTGGCCGACACCTGGCCACGTTTACCCGTCGGCCGGGGTCGAGCTTGTACACCCTGACCACTGCGTCTCCTCCAGTCACTGAGTCTGGTCAGGTAGCTGCGTCGGGTCAGGTGTTTGCTGCAGCGTCCAGGTCTGGTCCTGAGTCTGCCCCCTGTTCGTGTCGCCTCTTGTCTCACGAGACTCTCCTCTGGCACCACCGCCTTGGTCACCCCTCCCTGCTTCGTCTCCGAGGCATGCCTCCCGTGTCCTTGTCTCTGGTCTTCCCCGGTCCCTCCCTCCCCTTCCTCCGGGGCCTGGCCCTACCTGCGTCCCCTGTGTCGAGGGGCGGCAGCGGGCTGCCCCTCACTCCTCCCAGTTTCCTCCGACAGAGGCCCCGCTGCAGACGCTTCACATGGACGTGTGGGGCCCGGCCCGCGTCCGTGGACAGGGTCACGAGGGCTACTTCCTGCTGGTGGTTGACGACTACTCGCGTTACACCACAGTCTTCCCCTTGCGCAGCAAGGGTGATGTCACTGAGGTGTTGATCGACTGGATCCGCGCAGCTCGTCTCCAGCTTAGGCAGAGCTTCGGCTCGGACTTTCCTGTTCTGCGTCTGCACTCTGACAGAGGTGGAGAGTTCTCCTCTGGCCTTCTGCGAGCCTACTGTCGTGCACGAGGCATCCGCCAGACCTTCACGCTTCCGGACTCTCCACAGCAAAATGGGATTGCTGAGCGCCGCATTGGCATGGTCATGGACGTCGCCCGTACGTCCATGATGCATGCGGCTGCCCCCCATTTTCTGTGGCCGTTTGCGGTTCGGTACGCGGCGCATCAGATCAACCTTCACCCTAGGGTCTCCAGGCCGGAGACCTCCCCAGCTTTGCTGTGGACGGGGAAGGTTGGCGATGCGTCTGCGTTCCGTGTCTGGGGATCTCGGGCGTTTGTCCGCGACTTGTCTGCGGACAAGCTGTCCCCTCGTGCTGCTCCTTGCGTCTTCCTTGGCTTCCCCCCTGACGCGCCAGGGTGGCAGTTCTACCACCCCACCTCTCGCCGTGTTCTGTCCTCCCAGGACGTCACGTTTGACGAGTCGGTCCCCTACTACCGCCTCTTCCCCTACCGCACTCCGTCCCTCCCCCCACCACCGCTCTTCCTTGTGCCAGGTCCCCCCCCGGTAGACCCCCTCCCCCCTCAGGGTCCTGCCCCTTCAGGTGTGTCCCAGGTAGACGCAGTCGAGCCTGTCGAGGTTACTGGCGACTCTGGTGCTGCTGAGGGTGCTGAGCCTGGGGGTGCTGCCTCTGGGGGTGCTGAGCGTGTGGGTGCTACGCCTGGGGGTGCTGAGCCTGAGGGTGCTACTACTGGGGGTGCTGAGCCTGGGGGTGCTGAGCCTGGGGGTGCTGAGCCTGGGGGTGCTGAGCCTGGGGGTGCTACGCCTGGAGGTGCTGAGCCTGGGGGTGCGGAGCCTGAGAGAGCTGGGCCTGCGTGTGTGGCGTCTGGCGGTGCTGAGCCTGGAGGTTCTCCGGGTGCTTCGTCTCGGCGGGAGCCACTCTCTCCACAGGAGCTGCGCGAGTGGTTTGCCCGGCGCTGGAGGCGTGCTGCTGGTGCTGGAGGTTCTTCGGCTACTGAGGGTGCTGGTGCCGCGGGTCCCGGAGGTGCTCGTACTGGGAGTACTGGAGCTGCTGGGCCTACGGGTACGACTGGAGCTGGAGCTGCTGAGGGTGTTGACGCTGAGGCTACTGCTGTCCGTCCTGGAGGCGGTCCTGCTGGGGGTGCTCCTGGTGCTGCTAGAGGTACTGGAGCTGGAGGTGCTGCTGGCGCTGGTGCTGCCGCTGGGGGTACTGGTGCTGTCCCTGCTGTGTCTGGAGTCGCCGCGCGGCCTCGGCCGTACTTCGTTCCGCTCCTTCAGCAGGTTCTTGGTCTCCCGCCTTCTACTGGTCCTCCTCCTCCCTTAGAGTGTCCACAGCCTGTCCTGTCACAGTTACAGTTACAGCCGGCCTCCCCACTGCCCGCTCCTTCTCCCTACACTTGTCCTACTGGAGGTCTTGCCGAGCGTCGTGAGCCTGCGTCGCGTCCTGCGTCGCCTGTCCGTACTACTCGCGCTAGTGGTCGTGGTTTGCGTCAGCGTCCTCCTCCTGTCCCTGGCACGCACCGGATGTCTCTGCGTCCGTCCACTGCTCCTCTGCGTGCCCCTTTGCCTTCTCCTCCTGAGTCCTCTCTTCCTGCTCTTCCCGACCCGGAGTCGGACTCTCTTCGTGCTGCCAGTCCTACTGTCACGCGTCTCCTTGCTACTGTCGTCACTGACCCTTCCTTTGCGTCCACTGCTGCGTCTGCCCTAGTTGCTGAGCTCGTCGACTTTGCTGCTCGCTGTCGTCTAGACTACGCTGCTTGTCTTGTCGCTGAGTCTGAGTCTGTCTGTCCTCCGTCCGTCGAGGGTGAGTGTGCCCTTGGCACGGACGTCCTTGAGGACAGGCAGGAGGAGTTCCAGTGTTTGGCTGCTGCTTCACCTCATCTCGTGTCCGTACTGCTTACCCCTGAGGGAGACCCGGATGCACTTGACATCCCGACTCCGCGCTCTTACGCGGAGGCGATAGAGGGTCCCTACTCCTCTCAGTGGCAGGCAGCTATGGACACAGAGATGGCTTCCTGGAAGTCCACAGGCACCTACGTTGACGAGGTTCCCCCGCCTGGGGCGAACATCGTCAGTGGCATGTGGATTTTCAGGGTGAAGCGGCCGCCGGGTTCTCCGCCTGTCTTCAAGGCGCGTTACGTGGCTCGTGGCTTCAGTCAGCGGCAGGGAGTTGACTACTTTCAGACCTTCTCTCCCACCTCGAAGATGACCACTCTTCGGGTACTGCTGCACATAGCTGCTCACCGCGACTACGAGCTGCACTCTCTTGACTTCAGCACTGCTTTCTTGCAGGGCAGCCTGCACGAGGAGATCTGGCTGCGTCGCCCACCTGGCTTCACTGGGTCTTTTCCTCCTGGCACCCAGTGGAGCCTCCGGCGGCCAGTCTACGGTCTCCGCCAGGCACCGCGTGAGTGGCACGACACACTGAGGACTACACTTGCGGCTCTTGGGTTTGCTCCCTCTACTGCCGACCCGTCGCTGTTTCTGCGCACCGACACTTCTTTGCCGCCGTTCTACATCCTCGTGTACGTCGACGACTTGGTCTCTGCCACAGCTGACACTGCTGGACTCGCCCACGTGAAGTCCGAGCTGCAGAAGAGACACACGTGCACAGACCTGGGTGAACTGCGCAGCTACCTTGGCTTGCAGATCACCCGGGACAGAGCACGCCGCACCATTACCCTGACTCAGTCACACATGGTGCAGCAGGTCCTTCAGCGCTTCGGCTTCACGTACTCCTCGCCTCAGGCCACTCCTCTGCCTACTCGCCACTCGCTCTCAGCTCTGCCTTCGGATGAGTCCGTAGAGTCGAGTGGCCCGTACCCAGAGCTTGTTGGCTGCCTCATGTACCTGATGACCTGCACACGACCTGACCTTGCATACCCTCTTAGCATTCTCGCACGCTATGTTGCTCCTGGGAGACACAGACCGGAGCACATGGCTGCAGCAAAGAGGGTGTTGCGCTACTTGTGCAGTACGTCGGGCATGGGGCTTGTGCTTGGAGGGCAGAGTCCAGTGGTCCTCACTGGGCACGCAGACGCTTCTTGGGCTGACGACCAGGCTACGCAGCGGTCGTCACAGGGTTACACCTTCAGCCTTGGTTCCGGCTCTGTTTCGTGGCGGGCTACCCGCTCGTCTTCTGTTCTCGGCTCCAGTTGTGAGGCTGAGATCTACGCCGGGGCCATGGCTGCACAGGAGCTTCGCTGGCTCACCTACCTGCTGACTGACCTCGGAGAGCCGCCTCGTTCTCCTCCAGTGCTGTACGTAGACAACAAGGCCATGCTGGCCTTGTGTCGAGAGCAGAGACTGGAGCACAGAACGAAGCACATTGCTCTCCGCTACTTCCTTTCTCGTGAGCTACAGCAGCGTGGTCAGCTGCGGCTTGCGTACGTGGCCTCTCAGGCCAACACTGCTGATATCTTCACCAAGGCACTTGCGCCTTGTGATCATCAGCGTTTCTGTACTCAGCTGGGCCTTGTGCCCACCTTGCCTCACTTGCTCACCCCTTGACCTTGTTTGTACTGTTGCATATATATATACACCTGCTCTTGCTTGTCTAGCCTTATATATATATGTAATCCTGCATGTGAACTGGCCTTGTGGCCTTGAACTTGTGCTCGGAATGTGTGGTGACTTTGTGATCCACCCTGAGCTTGCTTTGCTTTGCTTGACTGGTCTTGTGACCCCTTGTTCTCCCCCACTTTGCCTATGGGGGTGTGTCAGATTTATATGACAGAGCTACTGTAGGCTATAGTGGGGTAGCACATATGGGGTACAGTTTTCTAGGGTTTGCATTTGTACCCAACTTTCCCTTAGTCATTCTCATCCCTCGTTTCTTCTCATTTTTAGCACTATTTCTTCACACTGATCCCTACTACATCCTATTCCCTAGCCATAGGAACTGGTTTGACCTCGTTCGCACAACTACACAGCACGTAGCGCATGTTTGTGCGTTTGCTGGCTTGAATCTGTGCAAGGATAGGCCTGTGCGCAACATGTCAGCTCGCCAATGTCTGGATGCCTTTTTTAGCACTATTTCTTCACACTTATCCCTAATACATCCTATTCCCTAGCCATAGGAACTGGTTTGACCTCGTTCGCACAACTACGCAGCACGTGGCGGATGTCTGTGCGTTTGCTGGCCTGAATCTGTGCAAGGATAGGCGCATGCGCAACATGTCAGCTCGCCAACGTCTGGATGCCTTTTTTAGCACTATTTCTTCACATAATTCTCTACTACATCCTATTTCTAGCCATAGGAACTGGTTTGACCTCGTTCGCACAACTATGCAGCACGTAGCGCATGTTTGTGTTTTTGCTGGCTTGAATCTGTGTAAGGATAGGCTTGTGCGCAACGTGTCAGCTCGCCAACGTCTGTATGCCTTTTTTAACACTATTTCTTCACATTTTTCCCTACTACATCCTATTCCCTAGCCATAGGACCTGGTTTGACCTCGTTCGCACAACTATGCAGTACGTGGCGCATGTTTGTGCGTTTGCTGGCCTGAATCTGTGCAAGGATAGGCCAGTGCGCAAAATGTTAGCTCGCCAACGTCTAAATGCCTTTTTTAGCACTATTTCTTCACACTCTTCCCTACTACATCCTATTCCCTAGCCATAGGAACTGGTTTGACCTCGTTCGCACAACTACGCAGCACGTGGCGCATGTTTGTGCGTTTGCTGGCCTGAATCTGTGCAAGGATAGGCGCCTGCGCAACATGTCACTGCGCCAACGTCTAAACGTTTTTTTTTATCACTATTTCTTCACACTGTTCCCTATTACATCCTAATACCTTTCCATAGGAACTGATTGGGGCTCGTTCGCAAAACTACGCAGCACGTGGCGCATGTTCGTGCGTTTGCTGGCCTGAATCTGTGCAAGGATGGGCCTGTACGCAACATGCTACTGTTTCAACGTCTAGGTGTTGTTTTTACCTCTATTTTTTCACATAGTTCTCTATTACATCCTAATTCCTAGCCATATGAACTGGTCTGACCTCGTTCGCACAAATACGTAGCACGTGGCGCTTGTTTGTGCATTTGCTGGCCTGAAACCGTGCAAGGATAGGCCTCTGCGCAACATGTCAGTGTTTCAACGTCTGGGTGTTGTTTTTACCTCTATTTCTTCACACAGTTCCTTATTACATCCCATTTCCTAGCCATAGGAGCTGGTTTGACCTCGTTCGCACAAATACGCAGCACGTGGCGCTTGTTTGTGCATTTGCAGGCCTGAAACTGTGCAAGGATAGGCCTGTGCGCAACATGTCAGTGTTTCAACGTCTGGGTGTTGTTTTTACCTCTATTTCTTTGCACAGTTCCCTATTACATCCTATTTCCTAGCGATAGGAACTGGTTTGACCTCGTTCGCACAAATACGCAGCACGTGGCGCTTGTTTGTGCATTTGCTGGCCTGAAATTGTGCAGGGATAGGCCTGTGCGCAACATGTCAGTGTTTCAACGTCTGGGTGTTGTTTTTACCTCTGTTTCTTCGCACAGTTCCCTAGTACATCCTATTTCCTAGCGATAGGAACTGGTTTGACCTCGTTCGCACAAATACGCAGCACGTGGCGCTTGTTTGTGCATTTGCTGGCCTGAAATTATGCAGGGATAGGCCTGTGCGCAACATGTCAGTGTTTCAACGTCTGGGTGTTGTTCTTACCTCTATTTCTTCACACATTTCCCTAGTACATCCTATTTCCTAGCGATAGGAACTGGTTTGACCTCGTTCGCACAAATATGCAGCACATGGCGCTTGTTTGTGCACTTGCTGGCCTGAAACTGTGCAAGGATAGGCATGTGCGCAACATGTCAGTGTTTCAACGTCTGGGTGTTGTTTTTACCTCTATTTCTTCGCACAGTTCCCTATTACATCCTATTTCCTAGCCATAGGAACTGGTTTGACCTCGTTCACACAACTGCGCAGCACGTGGCGCTTGTTTGTGCACTTGCTGGCCTGAAACTGCGCGAGGATATGCCAGTACGCAACATGTCACAGTTTCATCATGTAGTTGTATTTTTTAGCACAATTTCTTCACACATTCAGTTAGTTCACTCAAATACCTTGCCATAGGAACTGGTTTGATTTAATTCGCACAACTACGCAGCACGTGACGCTTGTTTGTGCGTTTGATGACCCGAAACTGTGCAAGGATAGGCCAGCACGCAAGATGTCACCGTTTCATCATCTGGTTGTCTTTTTTAGCACCATTTCTTCACACATTCGAGTAGTTCAATCAATTCATTTGCCATAGGAACCGGTCTGAGCTAATTTACATAACTACGCAACACGTGACGCATGTTTGTGCAATATAATGTTGACAGTTCCTGGTACTTCAAGTAAATTCTAATATACACATACTAAAAACTACTCGTTGCAATTTGGTTGACACTCCCCTTGAAATAGGGTTGGTAAGCAAGGTGAGTGCAAGAAATGCAACAAATTTGAATATATCATGACTTTATAGAACACTATAAGACTTCCACACTTCAAGACGTGGTGGGGTGGAGTGGAGAACCGAGTGGCTGTGCAGCAGCACTCTGGTGCACCATCACAGTGAGGCGCAGGTGGACCAACGCCACGTCAGTTGGGCGAAGCGCATCTGGCAGGTCCGAAAGTTCTGCTCGTGCGTCTCACGTCAAGCAACTCGTCACTTCTGTTTCGAGTTCGGGCAGTTATGGCAGCTGTTGTAACGAGTTTTTCAGGTTTATGCTACAGATTGATTGGTTCGTTAGCACGTTAGCAGAATCCCCCAAAGGACATTACGGGTAGCGGGCACCAAACAACTTTGCTGCTTTTTCGTGGTTGGAACAGAGAATACATGAATCTCAGATTAACCAATGGCGTCACCACTTGACACCCAACAGAGCTGCACGAGCCAATCATCGAACGCCGCTGTGCCAACAAATACCAGAAGTGCTGGCAGATGAGCGCCAGCGAAGCAGACGTTTTGTACGCTCAGTTTTGCCTTATCGCCACGTGAGCGCCAGCGAAGCAGACGCAAATTGCGTCACGCAACGCAAACTTCACCACCACCACCTTGGGCTTCCCTTCCTCCCATGTCTTGCCCCCACTTTTGAACCGAACCCAAGCCTCCTAGCGCATGTAAAATGAGCAACTCTGTTGCAACCCTCGTAAACCTGTGAGGAGCTTTTCTCTCGCGCTAGAGTAGGCCATTACTGGGTCTGCTTCGTTCCTCGCTGATCTGCCGTTAGTTTCTCCAGATGCTTTTCGTCGCTTAACCGTGAGTTAATAAAACGTTCCCGAGCATTTTCCTTCTGCTGTGTTTTTACTACGTTGTTTGCTGTTCATACAACATCCTTGTTCCCTGCTGTTTTCTTCAGAAGTATTCATTTCCTTCATTCCCCGTTGACCACATTCATAATAACTGATTTTCTTCAGTTTTTTCCGCGCACTAGCTTCTCACAAGCAGGTATAGCGCGTTTTGGTCCGTTTTTTCCTCGCTGATCTGCCGTTAGTTACTGCAGGCGCCTTTCGTCGCTTAACCGTGAGTAAAATAACGTTCCCGAGCATTTTCCTTATGCTGTGTTTTTACTACGTTGTTTGCTGTTCCAACGACATCCTTGTTCCCAGCTGTTTTCTTCGTAAGAGTTTAGTTCCTTCATTCCCCGTTGACCATTTTCATAATAATTGATTTCCTTTAAACAATTTCCCGAACTAGCTTCTCACGAGCAGGTATAGCGCGTTTTGGTCCGTCTTTTCGTCGAACGACTTGGGCTATCTTCTTATATTGTCTGTTTCGTAAAACTACCTGGTATTGCTCCGCCGTGTTTCTCCCCATTCAAGGCTAACATGAACCTCGTGCCGTTTGTAATGTCCTCACTTCTGCAGGGTACAAACATACTGCAGGGTGCACTCGCGTACAGCATGGCACATTCGCGTAATGCAGACTTGTTTACATTTACTAACTCTTTTTTCCTGAACTAACATTCTGTTTCCTGACATGCAGGTTTAATCGTGTTGCTGAATGTACTGATGAGAAACGGCAAGGATTGTTATTTTTGCAGCCTAGTATTTCCAGCTCAACATTCCAGGGTATTCCAGTGTACTGGCTACATATTTGGGAAGAAATGTATTTCAGGAACATGTGCTTTTCATTGTGTAAAGACCAAGGATATGAAGATCCCTGGTTTTTGTTTCTTGCTTAATGTCAGGATTTGCTGTATATATTCTAAAGATTTCGGAAGCAATTGCTATTTCACTGACATCATTACAGAAATCGAAAATAAAAATGAATCGAATTGGATTCACTAGTTTACGATATGCGGAATTTCCCGGACAAATGTGAATTGAGGTGTACATTGTGGTAACGAAGTGTATTTAGCTGTAACAGTAACCCTGTGTGTCCAAAAATCTTGGAGCCAACAAGCAGGCAGTCGCTAACTACGCGACATCACCCCAAAAACTGGCGAACTCGCCCAGCTCCTCTCGTTCCCCACCTAAACCTGGGTGGTACCAAAATGGCCAAGAACTGCGCCACCGTAAACTGCTCGATTTTCAACCGCCCCAAACAGGCGCAAGTCACCAACTTCGACCGCTTACATCCCTATGTTAGAGGGTACTGTAGCACAAAGCAGGCCCGTAACCGGCAGATCGCAACCTGCGCGGAAACAGACGGTTTCGGGCAATATGCCACTCCAATTACGGGGCGCATGGAAACCCGCCGATTTCACCTGACTAGTCCTGCAGATTCGCCCAAATACTGCCGGAAATTCTTTGCACATTTTTCTGATGTCCCACTGTTCCCCCCCGCGAGGCGAGCGCGGAAGATTGGGCGGAACGGCGGACCCCCTGTCGCTCGCATTGCTCTTTCCGCCGCGACCGCCGCCACCGCCGCCACCGCCGCCGCCGCCGGCTAATGATGGCATGATTCGTCCAGACGACCACGCGCTGCCACGTCTTTCTGCTGACCCCGACCGCGGCGCCGCGGCGCCGCCATCGTCCGACAGCCGTCGCGACGGCGCTCCGAGAGGATCTGCGCCGCGGCGGTTTGAGAAGATGCGCGTGAGCGTCGCGAGGCGGCCGGGAAACTGCGGCGCGATCAGCGGCGGCGCGGTCTTCGCAAGCGACGAGTCCGAGTCGGAATCATACGTTGCTGCCAGCAATGCCGCAGCCAGATCGTCAAGTTGCCATGACTGATAGTTTGTAATATTCGCCGAGTCGACGCCATCATCACCAGCGAGTTTATCAACGCTGTTATAAGCACCGACCTTGGTAGCTCCCATCGCGCTTCGGAACGAGCGGAAGTCGGAGAAGGAAATGTTTCTTGAGTGTCCGCCACGGCCGCCTTTCCGCCGCCTGCCGCTGGGAGTGACGGGCGACTCGGGCGACGGAGCGCACTCCTCGAAACTTACCTCCGCCCAAAGCTCCTCCATGTCTATAGACGCGGTCGCTTTATGGCGCACGATCGTCGCGTGCGGGCTGCGCACGGGGGTGAGCGCGGCAGGCCGCCAAGCCTCATCGGCGCCGCTTTCGCCACCAACGGCGGAACAGGATTCCGAGGAGGGAAACGCTGCGCGCGCGCGGCAGGCATCATTCCGCCTAGCCGCCGCGGGGTTTTGGGGGCTGCTTGCTGCGTGATCCAAGGTCCGCGCTCGCCGGGTTTTGCCATGGTAATTCGGAGATGAGCAGCTGGCGCGGCGCGGATGGGGGAGGGTGAGTGGACGGGTCAATGGCGGAGGAGAATCGCCGCCGGATGGCGGTGCGAATATCGAGGGCGATGGTAAGCGCCTCGGACTTCTACGTTCTGGCGGGGAGCTCATCGGGAGATTTGCTGGACGAGAGAGCTGGGGATGAGGAAGCGGCGGGGGACTTGGTAGGTTTGAAATGTAGGTTTTCATTTGTCTGTATGGGTGATTTAGCTCACGATACTAGTGAACGGTGCTCGTCAAGCCAACTGCGAGAAGTGGACTGTGTTGTTTACTAGGCGGCACTGTGGTGTTTCTGTGTTGTCGTGTTGCCGTATTGATGAACTTGGAAGAGAGGAAGCATGTTAGGGTAGTTTCTCCAAAACAGGCGGTCTTGAGTGATTGAAAGAACAAAATGCCCTGACAAAACTAAGAGTGATACGAGTATATTTCTCACGTGAAATCTGGGTGCAATGACTTGATTCAAAATGTTCATCAGGGCCTGGTATTGTGTAAGAGTGTTTAGTCATCTGGATGGAAGTGTGATGCAGCACTTTAAAGGTACCACAACTTAAAACGTGATTTTCAGGGCCAGGGAGCGCGGTGGGGACGAACGAGTGAGTGTGCTCCCCTGCACAGTGAGTTTCACAGTTGCCGTTTTTCCGGGTACATTTTCCAGCAGGCAGCTAAATATTGGGGTCCGATGTCTTCACACTCAGGAGGTGTTGCTGGAGGGTCCAGTCCTTGTTCCAGCATTACTGGTCTTGTATTTGTAAGTAGTGGACAGCCTGTATCCTCTCTGGCATGTTTTATGCGTGTACACTACAGCTAGCCCTCAGGGATGTTTCAATTCAATGCTTCCGTGGTCCCAGAAATTGATGCAAGGCCCAATCTGATTTTCGCGGCCAACTCTTCGACTGGGCAGAAGCCGAACATGAAAGATACGAGTACAGACAAGTTCTGTTAGAGTAGTGCACATATTCAGACCACCATGAACCCCCTTTTTTTTTGCCAATAAACGAACCAGCCCAATTTCTACTTGAACCTTTATATTTAACTTACTCAGTATGAACTTGGTTGCCTTAGCTACACACATCAACCAGGGATGCTACTTTTGAGGTATAAATAAAAAGCACGTATTGACCATCTATCTTGGTAAATGCGAACAAAGACTAACATGTGTGCCAATATTGTTCAACCAAGGAGCCAAATTGTGCAAAAGGTTTTCATGCTCTGAGATTCTGTATCGTATCATTCCATAATGAGGATTATATATAACAAGATTTAAACATATTTAGTAGAAACTTCTAATTTATAGGATCGATGTCGTTTCTCGTATTAAAAACAATTATTGTATATCTTGGAACTCGTATCATTTATGTAATCAAAGTGGACAATCACAACCAAGAATCATAGCAGGAGGAGCAAATGCGAATCGTGGGGACAGAAGTACAAACACTCACCCAGAAAAGATATTGATTAGATGCTGCCACTGTGATTAAGGCCTGGAAAAAACTTTGCTACATCATATATTGTGCGTATTTTTAATTAAAACGTATTCAATTTTTTTTTACATGTTTTTGAAATAATATATAGCAATTTGGTAAAATTATGTGCTCTAAATTTTCAGAAACGTTTGAGCATATCGCATGAGTTTTTGAATCAGGAAAATCATGTTAAAGCAGCTGAACGATCACTACATTATCATGATGAGCCACTGGTACAAAAGAAATTCACAAGTGGCAGCTTGAAGTCGCTCGTAGTTATTTGTGACTTTAACACAAATATAGTGTTCTGTGTACTGTGAAGTACAGTTTCAACTTCAAGCTCGCTGTACAAGTCCTTGGGAGAAAGCGACAGAAAAGGGCAATTTAATATATCTTTGGGCTGGTTTTTTGACGACATAAGTGTGTGGAGAGGTGACAGCCTGGCTTGCAAAGGGTATTCGTGTTACATGTTCAAAAATCACAGCCTGAACCTCAGGCTGCCCCACATGAAATAAGGAACGAAGTGGTATTGTATGAAAGAAAAACGGAAAACGCTGCCTCAAGAACACCCCAGTAGAACAGCACATAAGGAACCCCAAAAGACACCCCAACGAGATACCCCCAACGAGACACCCCAACGAGACACCCCAACGAGACACCCCAACAATACGCCCCATCTAACCAAACCCCCCACCCCCCTCACCTAAACCCACCCTCTAAACCCGCATGTCCACCAAATAGGGCGCATCCGCCCACGGAGCATCCCATCCCATCTCCTCCTCAAAATCCTCCCGCTCCACCGAAACAGCCTCTGGGCCTCTCATCATCGACGCCGCGCGCAACAAGATCACACGCGCCTGAGCCCGCTGCAAAGCCACACCTATGGCCGCTTTAAGTGATCCAAGCAAGTAAGCCGAGAAACCTTTCCCCGTAGCTCTCGCCGCCCCTTTCGTCTTCGCTACCTCAATCTGCGCGTCGCCCTGTTTCTTAAGCCACCGCCCAAA
Organism: Closterium sp. Naga37s-1; assembly: GCA_947471745.1. Lineage (NCBI taxonomy): Eukaryota > Viridiplantae > Streptophyta > Zygnematophyceae > Desmidiales > Closteriaceae > Closterium > Closterium sp. Naga37s-1. Next base: position 867,689 of record CANJKZ010000293.1, read on the forward strand.
ACTCCCCCCCAGGCAACCCCATGTCTCAGCAATGAGAGGTGTAAACTGCACTCCCCTATGTCGCTGCAGAAGCAATTTGTAGTCCGCCGCCTTCCGCTTTTCCCTCTCTCTAGCGGCAAAACCCACCTTGCGACCAATCTGTCCATGGTGCTGCGCGGACAACGAGATAGGGTCCACCACACTAACCTCCAGCGCATGCTCCTCCCCCTCCCTCAGTCTCCGCACCGCCACATCCACCCTCTTCCTTGGCAGCAACGTGTCGTCTTCCATGGTCACGACCCCACCCGCCCCTTTAGCTATCTTCGCCACCACAAACTTAACCGCGTCGTGAACACGAGAAGGTGCGTACTGGTACTTGCAGCGAAGGGCATGATGCGGGTCAGAGGGATCAGCAAACTCAAACCCACACGCGCACTTGCCGGCGACTATCAGCTGCTGTATGGGGAGGCCTAGGCGCATGGACGCACAGATGCTCCACTCGGCTGCGGTGAAGGTAGCCTCTTCGTGCGAAGGGACGGCGGAGACCCACGCCCCTGCCCCCGGGCCCTGAAGGGATGTCAAACGGACCATGGTGGCGTCGTCGTGGGCCATACCCCGAAGAGTCTGCAGACTCTCAACCGCTAGGCGACGGTGTTGTGTGGGGAAAAGCAGCACAGGGGGGTCAGCGGTGCATAAGGCTAGGGGTGGCATCTCCTGCCTGACCGACTGTGGCAGCAGCTCCACTGCTCTCGCAAACCAAGGATCCAGCAAGGTCGTAGCCTCGGGCGTGCGGAAAAACTCCTCAAACATCCGTTCCTCCCCTGCCACCCCCATCCGAGCCACATCGCTCACTGCCTGGCACCAACCACATGCGTACGACAGAGGGCTAAGGTCAGCTGCAGATCGAATGCCAAACCCTCCAAGTCTGGCTGGAAGGTGCAGCTGTAGACGGGCCATCTGCGACCTTGCCGAATCATGATCCCAGGTGCTATCTGGAAACAGCTGCTCAAAACAATCCTCAAGCTTCGTGTCCCAGTCGCGGAAAGCCTCCACAACCTCAGGCCGTGGAGGCATCGTCCTTGTGAGGTAAATCGGGCGCGCTGACACTGCGATCGCCAGCAGATGGGACGCAATCTGTGGGTGGTCGAGCAAAGGAAGCCAAGGGACAGGTGCATGCAGCTGCATCAGCCGGCCTCGCAAGCTGGCCACCTCCCACTCCTCCTCCCCAATAGGAACCCCCACTACGGTGAGCCCCGTCCATGTTTGCTGCATGCCGGGCGGGACGGTCTCGTTCCTCTCCTCTCCCTCCTGGTCCACCCCTCGCTCCCAAAGCTTGCACTTATGCGGCTGCACCTCCAAACCAAGCCCGCCCAGTCGTTCCCGCAAGACCTCATAAGCTGCTAGCACCCGCTCCCTAGGCCCCAAGATGTACGTATCATCGGCGTAGCTGAGAAAGAGTAGGTCGGCGAATTCTTGTTTGGTGGGCTCCATAACCAGCTGCTGTGTGAACGCGAACAGAAACGGCCCCAATGGGTCCCCTTGCCTCGATCCTCGCTCTGAAGCCAAAGCTTCGACGAAAGGGCCCGCACGGAGGTAGAGGTCGCTAGGAGTGCCGTAGAAGACACGCAGGAATGGGATCAAACCCGCAAAATGCGACTGTCGAAGTCCTTCAAACATTTCCCGCCGATGGAAGGAGTTGAAAGCATTCGCCACATCAATTTGAAGCGCGCACCATGACGGGTGAGTAGAGATGGCAGAACGAAAGGCATGTGCGAGGACTTCCACTCCCGACCTGGATCCGACTCCTAGCTGGTTACACGGCGCAAAGTGCGACATCATCTTCGGCCGTAGCACGATGCATAGGGCCCGAGATAGTATGCGGGGGAGCACCTCGCCTATAGCCACCGGGCGAACGTCACCATTCGGCTTCGACAGGCCCACAAGGTTGAACGCAGTGAGCCAGGGTCGCACGCGCTCCGCTACCTCTCCCTTGGTCCACTGGGTGAAGACTCCTAGCAGGTGAGGCAGGTATACGGGCTCAGAGAGAAAAGTGTCGCGCAGGTGCTCCGTCACCCACCCCGACGGTCCTGGTGCCGACGCCCTAGCCGCAGAGTGGATCGCCTGACCAAGTACCTCCACTGAGAGCTGCGGGATAAGGGAAGGCTCAACTATCTCCTCCTGCAACCACTCCGGAATGGCGGTCTCGCTCGATGGGTGTTTCGCTCGCAGCGCGTCCACCATGTGCTGAGAGGGCTGAGCGATGCTACCGGCAGTAAGACACGCCAAACCCCGACTCCATTCTCCCACTTTGCACCTTGTGCGGCAGCGAGCCAGGCGCACCGCATCAGGATCATGCTCGGGGGGGGTGAAGGACAAAGGACGCGCCGCAGGTTGCATTACCGCCACCGCCAACTCAAACAGCTCCCGCCACTCCCCGACCCAAAACTTCTCCAACCGCTCCCTGATTGCCGCCCTATGCCCCTGGCCTTGCCCAGTTGGCATCCCCAAGATAAGACGAGGGAAGGCCAAAAAGACCAAGGACGCCGCCTCGTCTGCTGCCTTTAACTGTAGCCGCTTCAGGACACAAGACAGTGCATCAAGCACCCCCAATCTAGCGCGTTGTGGGATACGACGCATGATTCTCCCTGGCACCAATTCGATCCCAAAAAACGACTCCCAGTCCCATGTAGGAACTGCGGCCCATACCTCTTCACTGATATCACGTGGTGGCGGGGGTTCGCCGTCCGAGTCATCTGTGACGTCGCGGGTCAACCCAAGCGCCTGAGCACGACGCTGGGCGTCCGCTGCCCTGCAGGCCGACATATGGCGTGTGGCCTTTCCTCTCTCCGTGAACGTGCGATAACAGGTTTCGCATGGAATGCGGGGCGGGGGTGTCAATGTAGGGTCTGGGTGCTCCTCTCCACTCGAACACGCCGGCAAGACCCTCCTGCTAGACTCCGTCTCCATGCCCCCCTCTAACGGCCTTGCAAGCTCCATCCCTCCGCACTGCAGCTGCTGCTGCCCTCCGCTCTGCAACTGCTGCTGCCCTTCGCTCTGCAATTGCCGTTGCCCTCCGCTCTGCAGCTCCTGCTGCCCTCCGCTCTGCAGCTGCTGCTGCCCTCCGCTCTGCAGCTGCTGCTGCCCTCCGATCTGCAGCTGCTGCTGCCCTCCGCTCTGCAGCTGCTGCTGCCCTCCGCTCTGCAGCTGCTGCTGCCCTCCGCTCTGCAGCTCCCGCTGCCCTCCGCTCGGCAGCTGCTGCTGCCCTCCGCTCTGCAGCTGCTGCTGCCCCTCCGCTCTGCAGCTGCTGCTGCCCTCCGCTCTGCAGCTCCTGCTGCCCTCCGCTCTGCAGCTGCTGCTGCCCTCCGCTCTGCAGCTGCTGCTGCCCTCCGCTCGGCAGCTGGTGCCCTCCGCTCTGCAGCTGCTGCTGCCCTCCGCTCGGCAGCTGCTGCTGCCCTCCGATCTGCAGCTGCAGCTGCCCTCCGCTCGGCAACTGCTGCTGCCCTCCGCTCTGCAGCTGCTGCTGCTCTCCGCTCGGCAGCTGCTGCTGCCCTCCGCTCTGCAGCTGCTGCAGTTTGGTTGCCCGTCGCCTCCGGCCCCGGCCCCGCGCTCGGGGCCTTTCCGCTTGGTCCGGGGAATCAGGGCTGGCATTCTCCCCCTCCATGGGGCTTGATTCCAGCTCATCGGTGCAAGCCTCGTCCGCCATCTCCACATCCAACACCCAAACCGGCTCTTGCTGCCCTCCGCTCTGCAGCTGCTGCTGCCCTCCGCTCTGCAGCTCCCGCTGCCCTCCACTCGGCAGCTGCTGCTGCCCTCCGCTCTGCAGCTGCTGCTGCCCTCCGCTCTGCAGCTGCTGCTGCCCTCCGCTCTGCAGCTCCTGCTGCCCTTCGCTCTGCAGCTCCTGCTGCCCTCCGCTCGGCAGCTCCTGCTGCCCTCCGCTCTGCAGCTGCTGCTGCCCTTCGCTCGGCAGCTGCTGCTGCCCTCCGCTCGGCAGCTGCTGTTGCCCTCCGCTCTGCAGCTCCTGCTGCCCTCCGCTCTGCAGCTCCTGCTGCCCTCCGCTCTGCAGCTCCTGCTGCCCTCCGCTCTGCAGCTCCTGCTGCCCTCCGCTCTGCAGCTGCTGCTGCCCTCCGCTCGGCAGCTGCTGCTGCCCTCCGCTCGGCAGCTGCTGCTGCCCTCCGCTCTGCAGCTGCTGCTGCCCTCCGCTCGGCAGCTGCTGCTGCCCTCCGCTCTGCAGCTGCTGCTGCCCTCCGCTCGGCAGCTGCTGCTGCCCTCCGCTCTGCAGCTGCTGCTGCCCTCCGCTCTGCAGCTGCTGCTGCCCTCCGCTCGGCAGCTGCTGCTGCCCTCCGCTCTGCAGCTGCTGCAGTTTGGTTGCCCGTCGCCTCCGGCCCCGGCCCCGCGCTCGGGGCCTTTCCGCTTGGTCCGGGGAATCAGGGTTGGCATCCTCCCCCTCCATTGGGCTTGATTCCAGCTCATCGGTGCAAGCCTCGTTCGCCATCTCCACATCCAACACCCAAACCGGCTCTTGCTGCCCTCCGCTCCGCAGCTGCTGCTGCCCTCCGCTCTGCAGCTCCCGCTGCCCTCCGCTCGGCAGCTGCTGCTGCCCTCCGCTCTGCAGCTGCTGCTGCCCTCCGCTCTGCAGCTGCTGCTGCCCTCCGCTCTGCAGCTCCTGCTGCCCTTCGCTCTGCAGCTCCTGCTGCCCTCCGCTCTGCAGCTGCCGCTGCCCTCCACTCGGCAGCTGCCGCTGCCCTCCGCTCGGCAGCTCCTGCTGCCCTCCGCTCTGCAGCTGCTGCTGCCCTCCGCTCGGCAGCTGCTGTTGCCCTCCGCTCTGCAGCTCCTGCTGCCCTCCGCTCTGCAGCACCTGCTGCCCTCCGCTCTGCAGCTCCTGCTGCCCTCCGCTCTGCAGCTCCTGCTGCCCTCCGCTCTGCAGCTCCTGCTGCCCTCCGCTCTGCAGCTGCTGCTGCCCTCCGCTCGGCAGCTGCTGCTGCCCTCCGCTCGGCAGCTGCTGCTGCCCTCCGCTCTGCAGCTGCTGCTGCCCTCCGCTCGGCAGCTGCTGCTGCCCTCCGCTCTGCAGCTGCTGCTGCCCTCCGCTCGGCAGCTGCTGCTGCCCTCCGCTCTGCAGCTGCTGCTGCCCTCCGCTCGGCAGCTGCTGCTGCCCTCCGCTCTGCAGCTGCTGCTGCCCTCCGCTCGGCAGCTGCTGCTGCCCTCCGCTCTGCAGCTGCTGCAGTTTGGTTGCCCGTCGCCTCCGGCCCCGGCCCCGCGCTCGGGGCCTTTCCGCTTGGTCCGGGGAATCAGGGTTGGCATTCTCCCCCTCCATGGGGCTTGATTCCAGCTCATCGGTGCAAGCCTCGTCCGCCATCTCCACATCCAACACCCAAACGGGCTCTTGCTGCCCTCCGCTCTGCAGCTGCTGCTGCCCTCCGCTCTGCAGCTCCCGCTGCCCTCCACTCGGCAGCTGCTGCTGCCCTCCGCTCTGCAGCTGCTGCTGCCCTCCGCTCTGCAGCTGCTGCTGCCCTCCGCTCTGCAGCTCCTGCTGCCCTTCGCTCTGCAGCTCCTGCTGCCCTCCGCTCTGCAGCTGCCGCTGCCCTCCACTCGGCAGCTGCCGCTGCCCTCCGCTCGGCAGCTCCTGCTGCCCTCCGCTCTGCAGCTGCTGCTGCCCTCCGCTCGGCAGCTGCTGTTGCCCTCCGCTCTGCAGCTCCTGCTGCCCTCCGCTCTGCAGCTCCTGCTGCCCTCCGCTCTGCAGCTCCTGCTGCCCTCCGCTCTGCAGCTCCTGCTGCCCTCCGCTCTGCAGCTCCTGCTGCCCTCCGCTCTGCAGCTGCTGCTGCCCTCCGCTCGGCAGCTGCTGCTGCCCTCCGCTCGGCAGCTGCTGCTGCCCTCCGGTCTGCAGCTGCTGCTGCCCTCCGCTCGGCAGCTGCTGCTGCCCTCCGCTCTGCAGCTGCTGCTGCCCTCCGCTCGGCAGCTGCTGCTGCCCTCCGCTCTGCAGCTGCTCCGTATGGAAACTGATACGCTGGGGCGACGGGCAGACCCTCTTCGACGACCCGCTCGAGGCGCGACAACGGTGATCTGGGTCGCACGCAAACCGGTTTGACGGCTAAACGAGCCCTCCTCGTCACCGCCAGCCGATTTCCCCTCGTCATCAGTTGAGCATCTTCAGTACCAGCTCATCCGACCACTCATCAATACTTCAAATTGTACAGAACCATTAAGAATCAGGATCGTATGTAGTACCAACTAATATAACTTACTAGAAATTGTATTCATTTAAGTCAGCCCGCTAGGCCTTAGTGGATCCACTGAGTACACCAACTCAGGGCAAGCGCAGAACACACACCCATACCTTCGTTGCCTTGGAATTGAGACATCTCAAAACCAACATTTTATCACAAACCCTCGTATCCAATAGAATTGCTAAGCCTTAGAGGATCCACTCAAGCCACCTTTTCTTGGCAAGCGCAGCACCCTAGCCCACCTCTGTCTTGCCTTGGAATCCACCTGTCCGGCTTCCATCGCGGATATAGACCGAGGAACAAGCCTCGACATACCCGAACCTGCGTCCAAACCTACTTCCGAGCCTGATTCTGGCCCAGGAGGAAGGCTCTGAAGCATTGATCTTTGCACCCCCAACTCACACCCTTCGTTTGCAAGCATCCCCTCTTCCTCCACCCCAGCCCCTTCCCCTCCTGCCACAGCCTCCTCTCCCAGCCTCTTTCGATATTCCTTACAAACAACCTCTGCTTCTTGCCTTCCTATCGCACCCTCTCGTGTCCCCACTCCAGTTTCCCCACCCTGATTAGAATGCGCCCCTTTGCTTGAACCTAACTCCGTTTCTCCGGCCGCCACACCAATCCGCTTGGATGGGCTGAAAAAGAGAGCAGGGGCGAGGGTGAGGTTCCTGAGCCGTGAGCGTGAGAAGGAGCGAGTGAGAGAGGCGAGGAACTTGCGACCTGGCGAAGGGGAGGGGGAGGGGGCTGAAGAGGAGGAGGAGTGCGGGAGGGCGTGGGGGGAAGAGACGATCGGTGCGCTGTGGTCGATGAAAATTGTATCGGATAAAACAGGAAGGGATTTGGTTGCAGGGATGAAGGATGTGAGGGGGGATGCGGATGGGGAGGACAAGGAGAGGAGGAGGGGATCTGGGAGTTCTGATTTAACAGCAGCAGCACCAGTGGCAGAAACTGAAGCATCCGCTGTAGCAGTAGCAGCAGCGGGCGCCGCAGCAGCAGCAGCATTAGCATCAACAGGAGAAACTGTAACAGCTTCTGTAGCAGCAGCAGCATCGGTCCTATGGGGGAACCCAACATCATTGCCAGCAGCACATGACACCCTGTTACAACCTGAGGCCCTAGCAGCAGCGGTAGTGGCAGCACCACCACCACCACCACCAGCACCACCAGTGGTACCAGCAGCAGCAGCACTATCACAGGCAGGAGCACATGGTGCAAGTTTTCCCTCACCAGCCATTCTTCCTACAGCCATCCTCCCATCACCATCATCAGCATCATCAGCAGGAGCATAATCCGCACAGTCAGCAGCAGTGACGGTAATAGAACCGAAGTCAGCATCCGAAACCCCATCACAGCCACCCCAAGCCTCAGCTTCAGGCTCAGAATCAAGCTCGGCGTCAAACCCACCATCAAGCTCATCATCGGACTTGGCATTAGGCTCGGCATCAGGCTCGGTGTCAGGCCCGGCAGAGTAACTGCTGGGGCAGGCAACGAGCACGCGCCTCACTCTCACCACTTCACTGAATTGCACCCGCCGTCCCCGACTCTTACTGCCAACAGCTCTCCCTGCTTCCGCTGGATCCGCACCTGCTGCCTTTGATCCTATGTGAACCCCTGCTTCTGCTGCGGTCCTGCCAGCAGGTTTCCCTGCTTCTGTTGCATCTGCTCCTGATACTGCTCCTGATGGGCTCTCCCCTGTGTCGGCCCCAATCTCTCCTGTGCCTGATTCTGTGCCTGATTCTGCTGCCTTTGATGCTGTGTGAACCTCTTCTCCTACTGGACTCCTGCCACCAGCTTTCCCCGCTTCTGCTGCATCTGCTCCTGAAGGGCTTTCCCCTGTGTCAACCCATGCCTCTCCTGTGTCAACCCATGCCTCTCCTGTGTCAACCCATGCCTCTCCTGTGCCTGATTCTGCACCTGACGGGTGTGATTCTGCGCCAACCCCTGCTTCCCCGTCTGCTGCTACTCGTTCTGTGTCTGCTGGAGATTCGTTTGCCGTCTCTCCCGCTTCCATCCCATCCTCCTGCTGCTGCTGCTGCTGCTGTTCCTCCTCCTGATGTTCCTGCTGTTGATGCTGCTCCTCCTGATGCTCCTCCTGCTGCTGCTCTGCCTGTATCTGTTCACTGCGTTTCCCCGTCTGCAGAACCCCATCACTCACGCTCCTATGCACGCACCCCCCTCCCCCCTTCCCCTCCGCCCGCCCCTCCCCCACATGCCCGCCGAAGCAGGGGGAGACGGGGGAGCGGACCCCCGCGGGGAGGGGAAACTGAAAGGCGGGGGAGGGGGGGTGGGCGGAAGGGGAAGGCGGAGCGGGAGGGGAAGAGGTGGCGAGGTGGAGGAGGAGAGGAGAATCCGTGGTGGGGGTTGGGAGCGAGAGGGCTCCACCGGTCCCACCCTGCTGCTCTGATCCCCCCCTGCTTCTGCTGCCACGCTGCTCCTGCTGTGCTTGACGCTTCTGCTGCGCTTGAGGCACCCCGAAAACGGGTAGCGCGGCAGCATCGCTCTCGTGTCTGTCACTCTCGTTTAAATCACTCTCTTTTGAAACACTCTCGTTTGAATCAATCTCGTTTGCGTCACTCACCAAGAGCACGTCTTGCCCCTCTCGCCCCTCTCGCCCCTCTCGCCCCTCTCGCCACTCTCCCCTCTCTCGCCCCACCCTCAACCCCCCTTCCCCCACCTCCCCCTCTCGACTTCCACTCTCCTCTTCCACTCGTAACACCTCTCCCTCCCCGCTTTCCACTCCTCGCCTCATTTCATCTCTTTCCTCTATTCCCTCTCCATCCACTTCTTCCTTCCCTCTCTCCACTTCCCCAATAACCCCAAGACCATGACTCCAACTGGCCATGCGCCATGCATTCTCCTCCCCCCTCTCCATTGCTCCTCCCTCCCTTGCTTCCCCTTTCCCCTCCCCCTCCCCAACAACCCCAATACCGTTGCTTAGACTAGCCATGCGCCATGCACTCCCCTCCGCGCTCGACCCCCCGATCCCCATTCCGTAACTGAGACTGCATCTGCGCCAAGACGCCACCCCTCGTCCCCCCTCCCCTTCCCCTTCTACTTCTCCTTCCCCCTCCCCCTGCCCGCTCCTCTCCTCCTCCCCAATAACCCCAATGCCGTTACTCAAACTAGCCATGCGCCATGCATTCCCCTCCCCGCCCCCCCTTGCTCCCCCATTCCCCTTCCCCTCCCCGCTCGTCCCCCCGATCCCCATGCCGTAGCTGAGACTGCATCTGCGCCAAGACGCCTCCCCGCTCCCCCCCTCCCCCTCCCCCTCCCCCTCCCCCTCCCCCTCCCCCTCCCCCTCCCCCTCCCCCTCCCCCTCCCCCTCCCCCTCCCCCTCCCCCTCCCCTTCCCCGAGCCACGTGCTGTAGTCTCCTCCCTCCTCCCTTCCGCCCGCGCCTCCCGCCTCTCCTCCTCCCCCCCGCGTGCCCGTCTCTATCTCCCCAACACCGTGACTCAGACTCGCCATGCGCCAAGCCATCTCCTCCTTCCCCGCGCTTACTCCCCCAACCCCCCGCGCGCTCGTCTCTATTTCCCCAATGCCGTGACTCAAACTCGCCATGCGCCAAGACGACTCCGCGCTCTCCCCCTTCCCTTTCCCCTTCCCCGCCCCCGCTCCCGCCCATCCTCCCCGCTCTGTGTCCCCCGCCCCGTCCCCAAGCCCTGCCGCGCCGCCCTCCCTTCCGCATCCGCCACGCGGCGACGGCAGCGCCACAGCTGCCGCCGCGGCCGTCAGATGCGCGATCCCGTCGCGCATGCTCTCCCCGCTCCCCGAGTACGCTATATCGCGAAAAGAGCCTACTATATCTGAGTCATTCCCCCCAGTCCCCCCAATCTCCTCAGTCCCCACCCACAGCTCCCCCAATCCCCCCGGTAAACCCGCTGCTCTCGCTGCTTCCCCAATCGGTTCCGCTCCGTCCCCCTGCCTGGCGAGTCCCCGCCACCCCGCAAGGCTGATAGCCGCAGTGCCCCGCGGGCTAGCTTGGCGGAGGCCGCCGCGCGAACCAGACGTCGCGCCGCCCTTGCGCGCGCTCTCAAGCGCAGCATCCCCTGCCCGCTCTGCCCGCGCTTTCCGCGCTGCCCGCGCTGCCCGTGCTTCCCTCGCTTCCATCGCTTCCCCCGCAACTTCCCCCCCACGTCCCGTTCCGCGCGCCACTCCCGCCCGACCAGCGCCCCGCCCCCGCGGGCTCTGTACCACGCGGAAGACGATGCGCGGACCTGCGTGCGCCGCGCTTCCCCGCTTGCCTCCGCCCTCGTCGTCCGACTCCTCCCCCTCTGCCCCTGATTCCGCTCCCCAGTGTTCGCCCTTCTGCGACGACGGCGGCGGCGACTGCTGCGACGACTCCTGAGATTGCTGCTGCGACGCGCCCGCGCCGCCCTTGACGCGTCGCGTGAAAGGAACGACCATCATTGGTTCTTTCCCGCTCAAACTCTTTCCTGAGGTTCCCGCCGCCGCGCCTGGATTCCGTCTAAAGCTTGCGCTGCGCGCCGCGGCCCGAGGGGATTTCGGCACGGCGGAAGAGTCATTCGCCGCAAGCCGCGCAGAGAGCGGCGCGTGTTTCGTCTCGACAGACGAGCATCGCACGACGCCGCCGTACAATTCCACGTCATCGCTGGCTGACGTGTCCTGTAGCCCTCGGGAAGACATGGAGGAGAGGGAAACGGGGATGACGGACGGCGCGGCGCCGCTAGACGCGCCGTCCAACGCGGCGGGAGATGCGGACGTAGGATCTCGGCGGCTGGAGAAAAGACGCGAAAGCGTCGGGCGCCGTCTGGGTGCTGGCGCCGCCGCCGTCGCCGTCGTGTCGCTCTGTTGCTGCCCTTTCGAGAGATTACTAACGTCAACTTCGCCGGGTTTCGCGTCACCGTCGCGCGGTTTGTCTTTTAGGAACGACCGGAAGTCGGAGAACGAGATGTTCCGCGCGTGCCCTCTCCGCCGCCCCCGCCCTTCCGCGCCATTTCCGCCAGCCCCGCCCGCCGGCGCGGCGCCACCAAATGCGCTGTCCGCATCTTGCGCGGCGCCTTCTTCGAGACTGAAGTCTGCCCAAAGTTCCTCCATGTCTATTGACGAGGTAGCTCTATGGCGGATCGCCGTCGCGTGCGGGCTGCGCACGGGGGTGAGCGCGGCAGGCCGCCAAGCGGCGGAAGCTCCGCTTCCGCCGCGGGGGGAAAGAAGCGCGGCGGAGCCATCGGGGGAAAACAGCGGGGAGGAGGAGCCGTCGGAGGAGAGGTTTGAGGGAGAAAGCACGCGGTCGCTCTCCCTTCCGCTGATAGGTTCCGCCCATCGTACCGCGAGTTGCGGGGACCTGGGGGAGAGTCGGCTATGCCTGGGGCTTTGCGCGGGGGCGGAATCCAAGGTCCGCGCACGGCGTTGCGGGCGGGGCCCGCCGGGGAAATCAATCGGCGCGCAACGGGAGCGCGGAGAGGGGAGGGTTTTTGGCCTCTCCAGAAAGCGAGGGAGGTCGGATGGCGGTATGGAGGGTGATACTATCGGGCTTAGCGAGTCTGCCGCGTTTGAGCCCATGAGGACGTGCTTTTAACGAAGGATACGCGATGCACTATGTTACACTAGAGGGGCAAAAGTATATTCTTGGGGGTTGCTGAATTGCGGAACATAAAAAAGTTCCTAGCAATTCAGCTCGTTGAGTAGAGACTATCTGTGGGACGGTTCGCTGTGCTGAAGGAAAACCGAAGCTTCTTTCATCGAGAATTATTGCGAACTGCAGGTATTGTATTGAGTTAGGTCCCTCCCTCACCTCACTTCACTTACTGGAGTGTGATAGTAGCGCACGTTCAGCCATGTTTCTAGTCAATGCACAGATTTTAGTCAGCGGTTTGCTGGGGTTTGTTGCATTCCAAAACGGTTAAAGCGACGGGCAACTTTTGGCAGCAAAATTGCACTCGATGTGACGACAATAGAATGAACAGAGTGCCTGAAGTGACGAAAAGCGGTGCTGTACAGACCAGATAGGCAAGTGATAATATAATATGTGCGTGCTTGTCTCCATGCTCATTGGTTGAACTGTGTTTAGACGCAAAGGCCAGGCTGGGGGTGGATTTTAGGAAGACGACAGCAACGTAGCTGAACGGTGCTCCAGTAGCCGCGCGAGAAGGCTCACTGAAGCTGAAGAGTTGAGGGTTTCGGTGTCTACTGCCCGTACAGAATGGGACCATTCCATTCGTTCAGTACAGTATTTTTATGGGACCATTCCATGAATCCATGTGTACAGTACATCAAGGGCAGCAGCATGGGGAGGCTCCCGGATATGAAGTTTGGACGGGCACGAAGCACAGCACAGGCTGGTACTTTCTGTGCAAAAGTCACATGCCAGCCCAGTGCGAAGGTGTGATGCGAACACATTACAGATATACAGCACGAACAACAAATCGCACTCACACTGAGTCAGGTTGTCCACCAGCCAACAGCAAACAGTGAACTGGGGACAGATTTCCTCGGCTATAAGACATCCGGCTGTACAATATACTAGGGCACCCACCATAATCGAGTGCTGTCTCACACTTCGAAGTTGATGTACACTATGACGAGGCAAATGCCACAAGCTGGAATGGTGATAATTATTACTTTTATTATGGATTAAGTTTGATACAAAGTTGTGGATATGAAGACAACTGAGCATTAGAGGAAGAGAAACGAGATGTAGGAAACAGGGAAAGACAGTAATGTAGGAACAAGGAAAGGGAGATAAGGAGATAAGAGCAGGAGAAGAAGAGAATGAGGAAAAGAAAGGTGGAAAGAGGGAAAGAAGAGGAAGAAACTAAAGGGAGGAAGCACCTAGAGACCAAGCACTAGGTTGGACCGGGGAGATAGTGGAGATGAAGAGGGGGGTGAGGCAAGGCTGCCCGCTCGCGCCATATCTCTTCCTGTGCTAGCTCGAGCCGTTGTGCCTGGAGATTACCGTAAGAAGAGAGGGCTGGGTATAAAGGAGGAAGGGGCGGCGGAGTTAGCATACGTTGGGTATGCAGACAACATGACGCTAATACTGAAAGGAGAGGAGCAACTGAGGTCAGCAGCGGAAGCGTTGGATATCAGAATCCCAACCACTAGACCATTGGGATAAAATGGTCTCTTAAGTAGCGGGTCAGTGCGCCCATAACCCCCCAGGCCAACATGCATGTAACCCTTCCCTATAATCAATCGGGGATCACCAGTGGACCTCTGACACCCCCTCGCACTGGGGTGCCCAAAGTGCACACACTGGGATTCGAACCCGAGACCTTCGCTCTGATACCATATCAGAATCCCAACCACTAGACCATTGGGATAAAAGGGCTTGTTAAGTAGCGGGTCACTGCGCCCATAACCCCCTAGGCCAACGTGCCTGTAACCCTTCCCTAGGATCAATCCGGAATCACCAGTGGACCTCTGACATTGGAATGGTTCGGCGAGTTGTCAGGCCTGCGGACGAACAACGATAAGTTGGTGGTCATGCCGATCGGAAGGAACAAAGGAAAGCAGTCGATGGAGAGAGTACCTTTTAAATAGGTGGAAGCGGGAGTGCCGGAGCGTCTGCTGGGCATCTGGGTCACGCCAGACGGAGAGGCGGGTCCATCCTGGGAGAAGGCCTGAGAGCGGGGGAAAGAGGAGCTGGCAAAGTGGGAGAGCCATCATCTTCTCATAGCGGCAAGAGTGATGGTGATCAACGCATACATAATGCCTATCTTCATCTTCCAGGCGCAGGTGTACCCTACGCCAGAGGAACTGTGGAAGTGGATTTAGAAAACGTGCGACAATTACGTCTCAAGCGGTCAAGCCACGGCGGAGAAATTGTTCGTGCTGTGGAGCGGAGAGATGGCTCGGCTTCCGCGGAAGGAGGGGTGTCAAAATGATGAACGAGAATGAATGAACTAGCAAAGAGTTGGGTACACGTACTAACCCTAATTGGGTTGTACCCCTTATGGGCTACCCCACTATAGCCTACACAATATAAGCACAATATAAGTTTGACACACCCCCATAGGCAAAGTGGGGGAGAACAAGTGGTTACAAGACCAGTCAAGAAAAGCAAAGCAAACTCAGGGTGGATCACAAAGTCACCACACAGTCCGAGCACAAGCAAAGGGCTGTTGGAAACAACAGTTGGAAGTTAGAAAACAAGAAAGAGAGTTGCACTAGCAAGTAGTTGAGTACATATAGCAAACCCTAGATTGGGCTGTACTCACTATTGAGTACCCCACTGCAGGCTAGACAAACATAATATTCTGACACACCCCCATAGCCAAAGTGGGGTGTAATCAGCACAACAAGCAAAGTAAAACAAAGACAAGCTCAGGGTGGATCACAATGTCACCACACATTCTGAGCACAAGTACAAGAAGTGACAGTTTATAGTTCACAGCAATAAGTAAAGCTAGAGGCTATCACAGGGGGCAAGTGAGGAGGAGGAGGCTGAACTGATAGGAAAGGAGAGAGGAGGCAATGGCTGAAGCTGCAGACACACGGGCAACAGGAGCGGCGCGTACTGTGGCTACCGAAGGCGCACCTCCGGACTACAGGAGTAACTGGCTCCGCGGCTAAGACGAGCGGCAGGAGCAACGGACCCACGGGCGACTGGCGGAGCGGCATCACTGGGCTACCGGAAGCGCACCTCCGGACTACTGGCACTGCTAGCAACACGACGGCTACCTCCCTTCAACCTCCCCCACTGTCGCACCCCCCTTTCACACACCCCCTGCTGCACCCCTAAGTTCACTCACACTCCACCCCCTAGCACCACTCCGTCGACTCACACTCACCCACCCCCCTCAGCGGCAGCTGCAGCAGTGGGAGACGGAGGAGGAGGAGAAGCAGGTGAGGCCGCACACCCGCCACCCCCTACTCGCCACCCCCAAACCCTAATACAGGGTAGGGCCATAGATGGCGGGTAGGGAGGTAAGGGGGGGGGGGGGGGGGGGGGGGGGGGCGCGACAGGGCCGGGGCAGGACAGGTGCAGGGCAGGGCCGCGACGAAGACAGGAGGGGCCGACGCGCGGCCCCCTTCAGTCGCCCCCCCCAGGGCGCCGCGACGGGCGACGGGAATTGGGGTCGCGCGGGCCCCCGTTGGCGCCGCGACCGGCGACGAAGGGGGGGGGGCGCGCGGGCCCCTGGTGGCACCGCGACGGGCGACGAAGGGGGGGGGCGCGCACGAGCCCCCCCGGGCGACGAAACCGCCGTGCGCCCCGAGGCGCGCGACGGGCAGGGCACCGTCGCGCGCCACGGGGCGCACGACGGGCAGGGCAGGGCGTCGCGCTGCCCCCAGGGCGGCGCGACGAGCAGAAAACTGCCGCGCGACTCGAGCGCGCGGCGGGAAGAAAAAAGGCCGCGCGCCATGGGCGCGCGGCAAACAGAAAGACAGTGCGCGCCCGAGGCGCGCGATAGGCAGTATAGCAGCGGAAGACAATGATGGGCCCATGCACAGGATCGACCCAGAAGGGTCGACCTGCTCTGATTCCATGTTGGAAACAACAGTTGGAAGTTAGAAAACAAGAAAGAGAGTTGCACTAGCAAGCAGCTGAGTACATATAGCAAACCCTAGATTGGGCTGTACTCACTATTGAGTACCCCACTGCAGGCTAGACAAACATAACATTCTGACAAGGGCCACAAGGCCAGTTCACATGCAGAGCTATATAAAAGAGAACAAACAATACAGTGATCATACCCTAGCAAGTATAGGCATGTAGGTATATATATACATCACAGTACAAGTAAAGTCAAGCAGTGAGCAAGTGAGGCAAAGTAAGCACAAGGCCTAACACAGTAGAGAAACGCTGATGATCACCAGGTGGAAGTGCCTTGGTGAATATATCAGCAGTGTTGGCCCTAGTGGCCACGTACGCAAGACGAAGCTGGCCATGCTGCTGCAACTCACGAGCAAGGAAGTATCGCAGAGCGATGTGCTTCGTTCTGTGCTCTAGTATGTGCTCCTGACACAAGACAATCATGGCTTTGTTGTCTACGTACAGAACTAGAGGCGAACGAGGCTGCTCTCCCAAGTCACTCAGCAAGTAGGTGAGCCAGCGTAGCTCCTGAGCAGCCATGGCCCCTGTGTAGATCTCAGCCTCACAACTAGAACTGAGAACCGAAGACGAGCGGGTAGACCGCCAGGAAACCGAGCCGGAACCGAGGCTGAAGGTGTAACCGTGTGACGACCACTGCGTAGCTGAGTCGTCAACCCAGGAAGCGTCTGCGTGACCAGTGAGGACAACTGGACCCCGTCCTCCAAGCACGAGCCCCATGCCTGACGTACTGCACAGGTAACGCAGTACCCTCTTTGCAGCATCCCAGTGCACCTTTCGGTGCCTACTGGGAGCCACGTAGCGAGCTAGGAGGCTGAGAGGGTACGCGAGGTCAGGTCGTGTGCACGTCATCAGGTACATGAGGCAACCCACAAGCTCTAGGTACGGACCACTCTACGGACTCGTCCCAAGGTGGAGCTGAGAGCGAGTGGCTGGTAGACAGAGGAGTGGGCTGTGGCGAGGAGAACTGGAAGCCAAAGCACTAAAGGACCTGGTGCACCATGTGTGACTGAGTCAGTGTGATGGTGCGCCGTGCTCTGTCCCGGGTGATCTGCAAGCCAAGATAGCTGCGCAGTTCACCCAGGTCAGTGCAGATGTGACTCTTCTGCAGCTCCGACTTCACAAGGGTCAGTGCCTCAGTGTCAGCAGTGGCAAAGACGAGGTCGTCGACGTACAAGAGAACGTAGAACGGCGGCAGCGACGTGTCGGTGCGTAGAAACAGCGACGGGTCAGCAGTAGAAGGAGTAAACCCCAGAGCCGCAAGTGTAGTCCTCAGTGTGTCGTGCCACTCACGAGGCGCCTAGCGGAGACCGTAGACTGGCCGCCGGAGGCTCCACTGGGTACCTGTAGGAAACGACCCAGTGAAGCTAGGTGGGCGACGCAGCCAGATCTCCTCGTGCAGGCTGCCCTGCAAGAACGCTGTACTGAAGTCCTGAGACTGTAACTCGTAGTCACGCTGAGCAGCGACGTGTAGCAACACCCAAAGAGTAGTCATCTTTGGGGTGAGGGAGAAGGTCTGGAAGTAGTCGACCCCCTGTCGCTGACTGAAGCCTCTAGCAACGTAACGCGCCTTGAAGGCAGGCTGTGAACCCGGCGGCCGCTTCACCCTAAAGATCCACATGCCATCGACTATGTTCGCCCGAGACGGGGGAACTTCATCGACGTAGGTGCCTGTGGACTTCCAGGATTCCATCTCGGCATCCATGGCTGCCTGCCACTGAGAGGAGTAAGGACCCGTAATCGCCTCTGCGTAAGAGCGAGGGGTCGGGATGTCTGGTGCATCCGGGTCTCCCTCAGGGGCAATCAGCATGGAAACAAAACGAGGTACAGCAGCTGCAAGACACTCAAATTCCTCTTGCCTGTCCTCAAGGACGTCCGTCCCAAGAGCACACTCAGTCTCAGCAACAAGAGCAGTGGCGTAGTCTAGAAGACAGGCAGCAACAAAGTCAACTAGCTCAGCAACAAGGGCAGACGCAGCAGTGGACTCAAAAGAAGGGTCAGTGACAAGGAGACGAGAGGCAGCGGGACTGGCAGCACGAGTGCAGTCAGACTCAGGGTCAGGGACAGCAGGAAGTGAGGACGCAGGAGGAGCAGGAAGAGGAACACGCAGTGGAACAAAGGAAGGACGAAGTGCCATAGCATGGGTGCCGGGGACAGGAGTAGGACACGGACGAGGAACGCGACGACCAATGCGAACAAGTGAGGAAGGACGAGACTCAGGGTCACGACGCTCTGTAAGGCCGCCGGTCTGCTCAGTGTAGGGAGCAGGAGCAAGCAGCGCGGCGGCTGACTACAGCAGCGGCTGCGACTGGTCAGGGGGTGGACATAGGAAAGGAGGAGGAAGGCCAGTAGAAGACGGGAGATCAAGAACCTGCGGAAGCAGGGGAACAAAGTACGGTCTCGGTCGCCAGTGTCTCCAGAACCAGCACTAGCACCTCCAGAGCCAGCGCCTCCAGCTCCAACGTCTGTAGTACCACCAGCTACAGAGGCTCCAGTACCTCCAGCACCCGCACCTCTAGCTCAAAATCCCGCAGTACCTCCAGCTCCAATGCCTGCAACTCCAGCACCACCAACCCCGGCAGCTCCAGTACCTCCAGTACGAGAACCTCCAGGACCAGTAGGACCAGCACCTCCAGGACCTTCAGCTCCAGCAGAAACACCAGCACCCGCAACACCTCCAGCTCCAGCGTCTCCAGCAGCAGAGTCACCAGCTCCAGAAGCTCCACTCCGAAGGTGGGCTCGCCGAGTAAGCCACTCGCGCAGCTGCTGCAGAGAGAGCGGCTCCGGCCGGGGAGACAACCGTGGCGAGACACCCGCAGGACCTCCGCGAGAAGAAGTACCTTTGGGTTCAGCACCCCTAGAATCCGCACCCACAGGCTCAGCACCCCCAGACCCCGCACCCTCAGGCTCAGCACCCCCAGTCTCAGCACCCCTAGGCTCAGCACCCCCAGACGCAGTAACTCTAGCAGCACCTGAGTCTACAGCTACCTCACCAGGCACAGTACCAGGGGGTGGGTCTACCTGAGAGACACCTGAGGGAGCAGGACCCTGAGGGGGGAGGGGGTCTACCGGAGGGGGACCTGGAGCAAGGAAGAGCGTCGGGGGAGGGAGAGGGGCAGAATGGTAGGGGAAGAGACGGTAAAAGGGAACCGACTCGTCAAACGTGACGTCATGAGAGGGGAGGACACGGCGCGAGGTATGGTGGTAGAACTGCCAGCCAGGCGCGTCAGGGAGAAAGCCAAGGAAGACGTAGGGAATGGCATGGGCGGAGAGCTTGTCCGCGGACGTATCACGGACAAAGGGACGAGAACCCCAGACCCGGAACACCGACGCATCGCCAACCTTCCCCGTCCAACGCAATGTGGGCGAGGTCTGCGGCAAGGAGACACGGGGCCAGGGGTTGAGCTGATGCGCAGCATACCGGACCGCAAACGGCCACAAAAAATGGGGAGCAGCCGCATGGATCATGGAGGTACGAGCGACCTCCATGACTAAGCCAATGCGGCACTCAGCAATCCCATTTTGCTGAGGGGAGTCCGGAAGCGTGAACGACTGGAGAATGCCCTCCCCACGACAAAATTCCCGCAGGAGGTCGTAGGAGAATTCACCACCTCGGTCAGAGTGCAGACGCAGGACAGGAAGGTCCTGCTGGAACCGCTCACGGAGCTGAAGACGTACTGCGCGGATCCAAGGGATCAAGACATCAACGACGTGACCCTTGGTGCGCAAGGAGAAGACCGTGGTGTACCGCATGTAGTCGTCAATGACCAGCAGAAAGTAGCGCTCGCGGCCCTATCCAATGACGCGGGCGGGGCCCCACACGTCCATGTGGAGAGTCTGCAGGGGAGCAGTCGTCGGGGGAAACGAGGAGGAGTGAGGAGCGGCGCGCTGCCGCCCCTCGACGCAAGGAAGGCAGGGCGGAGTAGGCTAGGGTGGGGGGGGGGAGGCAGAGACCTGGGGAGACAAGACAGAAGGAGACGGGAGTGCATGCCACGAAGGCATGGCAGGGAGGGGTGACTCAGGCGGTGGTGCCACAGAAGAGTCTGGTGCGACAGGAGGCGACACGAGAAAGAGGCAGCAAGGGGGTGCTACCTGAGCTGACGCGGACACCTGGGCTGACACCGATACCTGAGTAGGCTCAGTCGCCAGTGTGCACAGACTCGACCCTTGCCGACGAGTGAACGTGGCCAGATGACGAGCCGTCCATGTATACGTGCAGATCGACACACGCTGACCCCCAGGAGTGGTGGTGGTGACCATCGCATCTTGGAGGGCAGCGGAACTCACCAAGTTCGTAGAGAACGAGGGAAGGTGAAGACCCGACAGTGAGCCGGACGGAACCGCCGGACACGGGAGGACAGTGGAGGAGCGGGCAACGACCGGGCCCCCGGAGGGGTCAGCCAGTCGGACCGGGACAGGTGCTGGGAGAGGAGTGAGAGTGGTGCTGTCACGAAAGAAACAGCGCGACGCACCTGAGTCCAGCGTGAACGTGTGCAAGGCCTCAGCAGGCGCAGTACCAGGGAGAACAGACTCACTAACACCTAGAGCATCAGCGGCTATACCTGGGTCAGGCGGCACATACCGGTAACAGTCACCCTCAGCACTAGTAGACAAAGCATACATAGCAGAAAGAATAACATCAAAGTCTAGGCCAAAGATAGCAACTCCAGACCTAAGCAGATCTGCCCAGCAAGGGCGCTCGACCTCGTCACCAAACTTAGCACACCAAGCGTCGTCGAGGCGGGAGAAGCAGCGGTGCTGTGTGTGAAGCCTCCCGCATGTCTGACCAGCACGGTCACCCGTGCGAATGACATACGCGCAGCTATCACTACCCCCATACGTCCCACGCTGAAACAACCACTCACGAAGCTGCTGGTGCGACTGGGTCTCGCTCCGACGCTGCTGCTGCTGCCGCTGGCCACCTCCAGAACCTCCACGCCGAGCTCCAGTCCTACCGCCACCAGTCCCACCGCCGCCACTACCGCCACTCCCACCGCTGCCTCCACCGCCGCCACCAACGCCCCCACTCCCGCCACCACTCCCACCGGTGCCACCACCGCCACTGCCTCCACTACCTCCAGTGCTGCCCCCACCACCACTACCACTGCCCCCTCCACCATCCCTGCTCCCCTTGCCCTTGCCGCTGCGGCGCTTCGCACTAGCAGAAGCAGCTCCGACGTCCTCAGCACCAGGGACATCTGCAGCAGCAGCAGAAGCGTAGGAGGGGGCAAGGGGGGAGGGGGAGCACCCCTCAAATTGGGGCGTGCGCGGAGTGCCACGAGCAGCACCTTCAGTAACTGCACTAGTCTTAGCTGCGAGGAGGTGCTCTTCGAGTAGGTCAATAGTGAGGGAGGTGGGGTCACGTGAGAGAAAGTGGTCCCTGACAGAGCGAAGAGAGTCAGAGAGGCAAGTGACTATGAAGTAGAGGGTGATGAACATCGGGGGCTGGTTCCTGTCAAGGAACTCAGCAGGGACGGTAGCGCGGTAGCGAGCGTCACTAGTGCGCAGGTGGGAAACAAGGTCGTCTACCGTAGCAAAGGCTGACAGCTTGGGGAACAGGTAGGGCAGAAGCAGGCGGCCTAGAGCAGCAGTGGCAGGCGAGGAGTAGCGAGCGACTACAGCGTCGTACAGTGCCTGTGCAGTCCTGTGCTGTCCGAAGTGAGCGCATTCAGCTAACGGCAGGTGGTTGCGAATGGCTAAGCGGGCAGCAGCGTCGCGAGTAAGCCACTGTGAGCGAGTCGCACTGTCAGCTGTGGCGGGAGGGGCAGTGGCGGCGCCTGACACGAGGTCAAACAGCAAAACACTATCCTTAGAAACGCTCAGTAGGTACAGCTGCAGATCGTCGAGCCACGTGTCAAACTGAATCGGTCTGCCCTCATGATCGAACGCGAGAACTCGAAGTGAAGCCATAGTGGCGCAGCACACAGGAGCAGCAGTAGCAGCAGTAGTAGCAGCAATCGCAGTAGTAGCAGTAGTAGCAGCAGTAGGGGCCGAGGGGCCTGGGGGCCTAGGGGCGTCTGGCCGAGGGGGGGGGGGGGGGGAGAGGGGGGGGGGGGCTAGGGGCGTTGGGCCGCGGGGCCAGGAATGAAGGGGAGGGGCCGAGGGGCCGGGGGCCTAGGGGCGACGGGCCACGGGGCCAGGTACGAAGGGGCCAAGGGGCCTTGAACAAAGGGGCCGAGGGGCCTGGGGCCAAGGGGCATCGGGCCGCGGGGCCAGGAGTGAAGGGCCGGGGGCCTAGGGGCGACGAGCCGCGGGGCCTTGTGGCGAAAGGGCCGCGGGGCCAGGAGCGACGGGCCGCGGGGCCGGGGGCCTAGGAGCAAAAAAGGGGGGGGGGCGCGGGGACTAGGGGCGAAAGGGCCGCGGGGCCTAGGAGCGAAAGGGCCGCGGGGCCTAGGGCGACGGGCCACGGGGCCTTGGGGCGAAAGGGCCGCGGGGCCAGGAGTGAAGGGCCGGGGGCCTAGGGGCGACGGGCCGCGGGGCCTTGGGGCGAAAGGGCCGCAGGGCCGCAGGGCCAGGAGCGACGGGCCGCGGGGCCGGGGGCCTAGGAGCGAAAAGGGCCGCGGGGCCTAGCGCAACGGGCCACGGGGCCTTGGGGCGAAAGGGCCGCGAGGCCAGGAGCGACGGGCCGCGGGGCCGGGGGGCCTAGGGCGATGGGCCACGGGGCCTTGGGGCGAAAGGGCCGCGGAGCCAGGAGTGAGGGGCCGGGGGCCTAGGGGCGACGGGCCGCGGGGCCTTGGGGCGAAAGGGCCGCGGGGCCAGGAGCGACGGGTCGCGGGGCCGGGGGGCCTAGGAGCGAAAGGGCCGCAGGGCCTAGGGCGACGGGCCACGGGGCCTTGGGGGCCTAGGAGCGACGGGCCGCGCGGTCCTAGGAGCGAAAGGGGCCGCGGGGCCAGGAGCGACGGGCTGCGGGGCCAGGAGCGACGGGCCGCGGGGCCAGGAGCGACGGGCCGCGGGGCCGGGGGCCTAGGAGCGAAAGGGGCCGCGGGGCCAGGAGCGGCGAGCTACGGGCCGCGAGGCGACGGGCCTAGGGTGACGGGCCTAGGGGCCTATGGGTCGCGACAGTCAGTAGGGGCAGCTCGAGGGCTGCAGAGGGCGGCTAGCGGGGTAGCACTGTGGTGGGCCCAAGGAAAAAGAAACCGGTCCTAGCGGAGGACCTGCTCTGAAACCTTGTCAAAATGATGAACGAGAATCGATGAACTAGCAAAGAGTTGGGTACAAGTACTAACCCTAATTGGGTTGTACCCCTTATGGGCTACCCTACTAAAGCTTACACAATATAAGCACAATATAAGTTTGACAAGGGGGGCTTGGGGCTGGTGGACCCTAAAGTGCGCATCGATAGCATGGCGGTCAGAATGGTGGGGAAGATGCTGGCGGAAAAAAATGCAACAAAAAGATGGTTAGCGGAGAAGGCGGCCGCGTTACCACAAGGGGAGGCAACACTATACGCGGACCCATCGGCGGGGAAACACTGGCCGGGAGGCAGCCAGAGGTGGAAAGCGGCGGTGGAGGCTTTCTGGGACTCCCCATACGCGGCACTACCGGAGCCGACGAGCTGTTGGGAGGTGGAGCAAGAACACCTTTGCTTTAACCGCAAGATTATGTTCAGAGGAAAGAGCCCGTACGGAAACCGGCAAGGGACAGAGGATCTAAGGAGGGTGAAGCTCGGGGACCTATTATCAGGGGAACCGGGGGCAGATCGCACGGTGAAGAGCAAGGAGACGTTACGAGAAGAGTTAGGGGGTGTGGCAGTGGCGAGATGGGCGCTGATGGTGTACGCAGCAACATCAAAAGAATGGAAGGAGATGGCTACTGCGAGGAAAACAGCGGAGAAATTGGCTGCGGCGGCGGCGGACGTCGTAAGAACGTTCCTACCACGGACGCGGGAGTATCCCTATTGGAAAGTAACAGGGTTTAAAGAGGAGGAGGTGATGGTGTCAAGTGTGGAACTGTCAACGGAGGCCAAGATGGAGGAGTGGGTTGAACCAGTTAAGGCGACGTTCGGGCCGAAAAAACGCGGAGCCAGTAGCTACCAGAGGAGGCAGGGTGCTCGGAGCGCTGGGCGGCCCAGCGGCGAGGTTTAAGCTGTCCAAGCTGTTCGACGACGACGGAGCGCCGACAAAGATTAAAGTGATTCGGCGGGTGCTGGCAGGGCCTACTACCGCCTCGAGGAAAAGGAGTGAGTGAATGAAGAGATGGGGGAAGAAGATCGACTGGAAGAAGGTGGAGAGTAGGAGGGATTCAATGGTGATCCCCAACACAGCAAGGGACGTGCTGCTGAGAGTGCACTGCCTGAACCTGCAAGTGGGCGGCATACTGAAGTTCCTGGGGGAGAGGGCGAGGTGCTCACATTGCGGGGAGCCCGAAACCCTAGAGCACTGCATGTTCAGCTGTCCTCTCGTCCAGCCACTAATCGGCGCGCTGTTGCGGTCACTGCGGATTCTCGATCCTTCCAACAATCCGGGCTCGCTAGGAGATTTGCTCTTCGAGGAGGGGAACACGCGGTCAGGTTTCCCCACAGCAACGCTCGTGGCGACAACTTTCCGCCACATCTGGCTGGCGAGATGCAATATGGTTTGGAGGGGGGAGGCGTTTCAGCGGAAGAAGGTAGCAAGGGGGGCAATCAGAGACTTTGTGCTGCATGCCCAGGTTTACCACACGGAGCTGACGAGGAGGGCACGCAGAAAGGGTACAGCAAAGCAAGGGATAAACCCATGGCGGGACCTGAAGGGAGATGAACGAGCGGCGGTGGCGATGCTCAGCGAGCCAGGGGAAAAGGCCACGTGGAGCGATGGGTTTCTCTCCATCTGGCGTAACCCCAGAACAATCAGGCAGCCTCCGTAAACGCACAAGGAGGGGAGACCCCGGCTGTAGAACAAAATTCTGTTTCCAAGGTAGGTCCTCTCCTGAAATCAGTTACGACAGAGAATTTATGCACTTCCTAAAGTGTAATAATGTTCACCTAAAAAAAAAACACACACACACATAACAACAACCCGCACCACAACGCGGGTGATAATGATTGGTGTAATGTGCAGGTAGAAGAAACCAGAATCACTCTTAGGGTGAACTAACTAAAAACGAATATCAGGTACATCTCTCAGGGTACATTCTGCTCAAGACATGTCCCTTAAGAAAGTGTCGCAATCGATTCTGACGCGTAATTACAGCATATGCTGCCATGTGTCGGAATTCCGGACCGCGCAGCAAAGTCGCAAAACGTTATTTCGATTGGTTGGCGTGAACCACGGAACTGTGCGGGCTAATTAAACGCCAGCGCGACAAGGACCTGCCATCGCACGCGGTTCCAAATGTCTATCCCCTCTGCATGTACCTGGTAATGATTTTACTGTTCGTATTTTACCATCCAACGCGTACACTGAAGCGTGATTGGTCAATCAGGGCTCCCTCGCAGTTATTGACAGTCACGCGCATGTCCCGCTCGCACATCTCCTGCCGTGACCTAATACAATTTCCCCAACCTTTCCTTCTCTTTCGCCACCATCACGGACCCCATGATGTCCCACTTCTCTCCTGTTTCAAACCTCCATCCTTTCAATTTGTCATTGTGCTTCTCATCTAGATCTAGAAACCAACTCCCGCCGCCATGCCTAGGAAGCGTAAGGGCCAGGCCCGAGACGACTGCCCCAAAGACCTCAACGAAATCCCATATATCTGATGGATGAACGCGCAGATCGCTAACGGCCGTCATCCCATCGGTTTATCAGCCTCGGGACCGCCAGACGCACAGGGTTCTAGTGCACAGTCGCCCCGCGCAGGGCCGTCGCGCGTGCGCCGTCAGCCTATCAGGACCGCCGCCTCAGTTCGGCCCGTCGCGGAGCCGGATGAAGACGAGTCCAACTCCGAGTACCGCGGCGACGCCGTCGGCAGTGACGACGAGGACGACGAGCCAAAAGACCTCGGAATGTCAGATGACGAAGAAGGCGACGATGACGACGACGATGTCACGGAAGAGGAAGTTCAACCCGTGACACCACAGGCAAAACGGAACGCCAATCGCGCATCTGTCGCTGACAAGCAGAAGGGCAAAGCGATTGCTGAAGAACCCCGACATGAGCCTCGAAAGAAGCGGGCTACTACACCACGCGAGAAGAGTATGTGGTCGGACCGCGAGAACACCATTTTCGTAGCCGCTTGGTGGTTCACTAAAGACGAGTTTCAGCCGCTCAAGGGGAAGCAGGGCACGCAATATTGGGCGCGCCTTCTTGCGCATATCAAGGACTCGAACCCGGATTGGATCCGGGGGATCAACGCGTTGCAGAAGCAGTGGCGAAACTTGATGCTACTTTGGAAGGAGTACAAGCGGTGCGATACGGGGTCGGGAAATGGCTCCGTGGAGAAACCTTCGTGGTGGCCGTACATGGAGCTTTTCAACAAGGACACCGCTGCTGCCGAACCGCATGCGGTAGACGGCAGTGGCGCAACAAATGTCAACGTGCCGGCCGGCATGGAGGTTCCCACCTCCTCTCAGCCCGGCACTTCAACGCCGACATTTACAGGTGACGTCATTTTACCCACGTTAACATATATTACGTAAATGATGCTCTCTCGTTTTGTCACGGCGGATTGGGACATGCACTACAACGTTATATGCACTACCCGCATATCATACAATCTATATTTTCTACCCTGTTACAGCACCGCCGGAGCAAACCACTCCTACAACTAAGCGCGCTCGTGTCCATGAGACCGCGACTATGCAAGCCGTAGTGCTAGTCTCCGCAACCATCAGAGACTGCCACGGAGACGCAATGAATCGGATTGAGGGACTCGTGCGCGAATGGATGCAGCAGGATTTGCGCCTTGCCCGCGAGCACTTGTCGGATTCAACACCTCCTCACGTGCAGCGTGGAACGGTCAACGACAGCCCACCTCCGCCTCGCGCTGCATCTGCACCTCCTCCCGATCGCCGCGCGCCAGACCCTGACGGTGAAGATGCGGGCCCGTTCCGCGACGATGGTGGCGACGTCAACACCGTCACTCCTGGTGATAACGATGTGGAGATATGGGTGCGCAACGCCGACGATTGACGTAAGACTCCTGTAGCGCCTCACCTAACCTTTTCCGCCGTTCCCTCAGTGTCGGCTTCGTGCAGGGAATGCATGGTTCCCACTTATGTCCAGAAATGGCTCCCCTAGTCCACCATGGATCCTGGTTGCGTGGCAGATTGAACCATGCCATATTTGTACGCCTTACACCCGCCATGTTCTCGCACATGTTGTGCAGGATGACGCAACAGGCGGAGCCAGCGAGCACTTGCCATAACCTGCAATCGTTGCGCCCGGCGAATAGGCGCCATCGACCTTTGAAGGCTCCGATGCACCGTTCTACAGCCATTCGGGTAGTGCTCTGGTAGTAGTTGAAACACTGGGCCCAGTCTTCCATTAGATCTTCTCCGCACGGGGCATGCAAGGGGGTTAGGACGGGGCTATGTCCCCTCGTTGTAACCGTTCCAGTAGAGCATTGTTTTTTAACACACGCTGGTCGTGAGCACTGCCGGGATACCCAATGAGATAGTCCCAGATTCTGCCCCGAGCATCACACGTGATCTGCAACTGCACTGCATATGCAGACTTTCTTGTCCAATATTCTGTCCGATGCCCCTCCATCCCCTTCATGTTCATGTGAGTCCCGTCTATAGCTCCCACAACTGCAGGTACCCCTTTTATGGCTTCAAACTCTTGTGCCATCTCCGGGAGTTCATCACGGGTCGGGAAGCGCACCCAGGCGGCCTTGAATACGGCAGAGAACTCGGTGAGGAAGATGTCGACAAGCTCATGGCAGAGGGTTTTGGAGACACCAAACAGGTATGACATGTCGACGTAGGAGATTCCACTCGCCAAATATTTGATCGCAACGAGTAGTGCGGTGTCCATCGTTATTCTTGTCCGCTCGACAACCGGTTCTAGGCAGTGGCGCATGCTTGTCTTTATGTGATCAAGGATGGCTCTGTTGATTCGGAAGATATCCTGAAAGTCGTTCTCCCGCATATGTTGCAGGTCTTCTACCCACAGGGCAAAGCGTCGCCGCCGTACTCTGGCACGGTGACGGCGGTTATCCCCGGTGTCATCCCGAAGTGATGAGGCCGACTCGTCGTGGTCTTCGATGACTCTAGCCTCAATCATGCCGACAAACGACTTTGCCACAGTTTCGTAAAAAATGGTGTAGTAGTAGGTGACCCAGGCGACGAGAAGTCGTAGGAGAAAGGCTATGGCCCTTGGCTCTGCCATATTGCTAGGAATGATCGTGTGTCAACTACTACCGGTATGGTGTCTGTGGTGGTTTATGAGTATGCTAGTAGATGTTGTGTTTCCCAACATGTTCTTTTCGATTGGCAATTATTGGGGGGGGGGGGGGGGGGGGACTTTCCACCTGTCCACGACTTCCGCTTTCCCTTGTGGATTTTGAGGGGCTTGCTGTGTTGGTGCGCTTGATCGTCATAATGAGTGGTCCACTCACGCGAAGGGCCAATCAAAGCCCTTCTCGTATAATTGGCGCGTGCTACTGCAGGGTCGCAGTACATCGATCATTTGTGACATCAGGTTCAGAGACATTTGAGCGCGACTCGGCCAAAATGTGTTTGCGACACTTTCTTAAGGGACATGTCCTGAGCGGAATGTACCCTCACTGGAGCATATGTGGACTGGAATATTGAGGTGAGGAGGAGGAATTTGGAAATTTTATGACTCACAACAACCGGCTCGGTAAAAAAACGTACATCAGTTGCACAACATAGATTCTTTCACGCTGCGCACGAAAACAAGTACCTGCTTGTGAAAACTTGTAGATGTTGTTGGCAGCACTTGTATTTCCAAATGTGTTCTGTGGCTCTCAGCTCTACAAAGGGTACAGAAGCAATGCTGCGGTGGCACAACACGTAGCCTGTTATGGTTGGCCCACGTTTCCAGCCTGACCGCGTCCTACAACATCAACTGGACATGTCGAGCTTTACCCATCCTCTAGATAAACGCACTCATTACTATTTGTGCTTCATTCATGTCCAACTACGCTTGCACTGCTTCTGAGAAGCATTTTGTCACGAGCAATTATATTCATTGCGAGACTATCAGTCAGGTCACCTAGTGCCACCCAGAAGGAACAGCCACCCCTGATTGCTTACTTTTCGAGTGCCGAGCCGACTAGTGGTGAACTGTGAGCAAGAGTGGATCATCGTGAGACAGTCCCCAGCAATGGCGGTCGCCTCGGTTTCCCTTAGCTCCACGTCATGCACACATCACATTGTTTCCTCCCCTGGTGGTCCTCAGAGCGCGTT
The DNA here is from genome assembly GCA_947471745.1 of Closterium sp. Naga37s-1. Classification (NCBI taxonomy): domain Eukaryota; kingdom Viridiplantae; phylum Streptophyta; class Zygnematophyceae; order Desmidiales; family Closteriaceae; genus Closterium; species Closterium sp. Naga37s-1. The sequence continues at coordinate 896,692 of CANJKZ010000293.1, forward strand.
GTCGCTTCTATCCCTGCCGTCACTCGCGCCGCGTGTCTCCTGCGTGACACGACGAGCAGCGCCGCCGTCCTTGCCGCGATTCACGGCGACCGGAGCGCGTGAATGTGCACCACGACGAGCAATGCCTTCAAGGCGTGCGCTCGCGGCGCGAGCTTCGTCGGACGATAGCGGCTCCGCCGAGTCTTCGCAGTCCGAAGCTTCGCCGAAGCCCCCGCAAGCAGCGCAACCCGCCACGCCTCCTCCGCAACAAGGTGCGAACTTAGAACGAAGCAGGCTCGGTTCGGCTCGGTTCTTTTCGCGTCGTTTCATTTAGGTTCAATCTGGTTCGGCTCTGTTTGCTCGCGAACCTAAGCTGCCGATCATCCTTGAATTCACTCAAATAACAGAACCGCGGCGAACCCAGTGGAACCATGGATCTGTAACGAAGAAAAACGTCTTGAAATGTGCGAGTTTAGGACAGGGTTACAAGTCAAGGATATCATTCGTAATATTCGCCTTTCAATAATTCAGCCACTGAGGCTGCGTACGTGGCGGAGCAAACCTCATCGCGATGGGAAGGCTGAGATGCTTCACATGCTCTCCCATTCCCGCCTCCCCATCGACGAAAATCTCACAGATGGACCTTCTTATTACTCCCCGCCTTCCCCCCTCCCCCCATCCCCCCCACATTTCCTCTCGGCCCCCCTTCTCCTCCCCAACACCAGCCAGCTATTTTTCCCTTGCCTGCTTTCCTCCCTCTCCCTTGCCTTCCCTTTCCCCTTCCCTCCCTCCTATTGGTACTCCTTCCTGCAGGTTTCCCCCTTCCCTTTCTCCATCTCCTTCCCCTCGTGTCCCCATTCCTCCCTCCAATCCTAGGAGGCGCCTCGAAATGCACTAACATCCTTTTGAGAGGCACAAATCTGTATGCATCGATCGAATGTATGCATCGATCGAATGTATGCATGGCGTTCCTACCTACGCAACCATTCTTTCGATTCTCAACATTCCGTCTTCCTCTGTCCTTGCTCCTGAGCAGGCTTGGTGTAAGGACCAGGTCAGGTGACTGCAGGTGCACACGCAGAGCAAAGCGGAACTCCCTTTTCTTCTCGATCCTCCGTTCACTAATCAGACCATCCCTGTCTTTCCCAATATTTCATCTGTGCTTGCTCCTGAGCAGGCTTGGTGAAGGGCCAGGTGACTGCTATCATCACAGGAGCCATTTCTCTTATCCTCTGCAACCATTCCTGATTTGTTGTCTTTATTATGCTCTCCTCGGTGCTTTTCTCCCTGAGCAGGCTTGGTGAAGGGCCAGGTAACCGCCATCATCACAGGAGCCATCTCCCTCATCCTCGCTATAGGCTACCTCGCTTTAGTGCAGCTGCTCGACTCCAGAGGGCTGCAGATGCTGCCTCCCCCACCTGAAGCCTTCGGCCCCTGAAACATACTGTACAAAAGTCTCCATTAGAAAGTTGCGGAACATTGGTCGAATCATGTTACCGTACGGTATTATTCATAAAATATATGCGCTGGGAATGGCAATGACTCACTCCGACTTCTGTACACTGAAAGTCGTGTACTACTACTAACAGAGGTCGGTGGTCGAGTGATGAGCTAAGAATCTTGTACCTAAAACAGAGCTACCCTAGTGGCTGTACCCTAGAGGTACGAAGTCCTGCAACCTCACTCATACCGTATTCTCCCGGATATAGGACCCTCCCGAAAAAAAGACCCCCGGGACTTTTGAACGGTACTGGGACTCTTAATATGTAGCATATGTGAGAGGACCCCCCCTAAGCCTATAATCAGTATAAGACCCCCCCCCTTCCCCTAGGGGAGGGGATTCTGTTAAAGAAACCATTGCCCAACAGTTTAGAATTAATACTGCACTTGGATCCACATTAGACATGATGTGAAGGCATGGAACGAGTCAATACTACGGTACATCAAGCAACACAGTCATACACATCTACGGTCCGGCTTAGCTAACCTTTCTCTTGCACACCCCTATTCCCTACTCCACATCGTCCTCCTCCACGTCTCCCCACTCTGCCTCCCCCTCGATCTCCTCCTCCTCCTCCTCCGCCTCCATCTCGGCCTCCTCCTCCTCCTCCTCCTCCTCCTCCTCCTCCTCCTCCTCCTCCTCCTCCTCCTCCTCCTCCTCCTCCTCCTCCTCCTCCTCCTCCTCCTCCTCCTCCTCCTCCTCCGCCTCCTCCTCCTCCGCGGGCATGTCCCCACAGTCCTCGTCGTCCGCCTCCCGGGCAGCTTCCTCGTCGTCAGCAGTCGTGGTGTAGAGGGGGTTGACCCACTCATCCACCAAGGGGGAGGAGTGGACGTCCTCTCCCACCTCGACCTGGCCAGCATCCCGCATGTGCGCCAGGACGAGGTGATCCTGGCTGCCGTCAACGGCGTTGCTGATGCCGGTGGTCAGGAACGCCTTGACGATGATGTGCTCCGGCACGTCGCTCCATGACTGGGCGATCCACTTCAGCACCGTCTCAGCGGGGGGCCTCTTCAGGTTCCCTGTAAGGTCGACCAACGCACACAGATTCGAGTGAGTGTGTTTATTGTGTCAACATGTGCTCTCACTTTTGTTACAGTTTAGAACCCTTAAGGTACACGCACCTGCGGGGGTGAAGCTGTTCACCCCTTCATCGGCGAACCAGTCGTTGTAGAACGTGCACAGTCCCGCCTTAAAGGAGCGGTTGATGCTCACGTCAAGGGGCTGCAGTAGGGGCGTGCACCCCCCCGGGATGATGGCGGGGATCACACGGTGCCACCTGAGCTTCGCAAGAACGCCGTCCGTGATGTGTCCACGGTAGGAGTCCAACACCAGGAGGGTCTTGGACCGACGGATGCCACGAGGCGACTTGATGAAGGGGAGAAGGACGTTGTTAACCCAGTCGTCGACGAGTTTGCCGTCCATCCACCCCTTCTCATGAGCGCGGATGATGACACCTGCATACGAGAAACACGCAAGTGCACGGGGAGATTGTTAAACGTACTGAGGTATCACCCACCGCGGCTTCAGGGCCAATACGAAAATTACCTGGCGGCACGCGGATCTTAGGGATGGTCTTGCGCTTGAAAATGACCATCGCTGGGAGCTTGCGTCCGTCCGCCGTGACGCCCAGCATCACGGTCACCCGTTGCTTCTCGTACCCCGCGCTGCGAACGTGCACAGACTTCTCACCGCGGTGGTGAAGAGTCCGGTCGCACGGCATCTCCAAGAACACAGGGGTCTGGTCCGCGTTTATGACGTTCCACGTGTCGATGCTCCACTTGATGACGTTCTGCCGTACGAACTCCCAGAAAGACTCGCATTTGGGCTTGCAATCTGTAAACGAAAAAAAAACCGGTAAACGAAGTGACTCACCCAGGTAAACAGCGGGAGGCGGCTTATACACTAACACGGAGGGTCAATGAGTCGCGAAGCAAATTATACATACCCTTCGCGAGGCGCTGCCCGATCCTCGTCTTCACACGGATGGCGAGGCCCCACCGTGCACGGAAGCGAAACGTCCAGCGCGCGGAGGCCATCCAAGCGACGTCCGGGTGGTGGTGCTTCATGAACGTCCTGCTCCACTGCCTGATGAGCTTGATCGGGACCGCTAACCCCCTGCCGCGGAAGTTCAGGAGCTTCTTGTACACGGCCTGCTCCATGTCGGGGTATTTCGCCCGCCGACCGCCACCCTTTAGCCGACGCCTGCACGGTGCAGCCTTTTCGATCTCCTGCGCGATCCTCAGCCAACGGCGGACGCTGATTGGCTGAACCCCTGCAAGACGGGCCGTGTGACGAATTGACAGATTCTCGTCTTTCATCCGCAGAAGCCACTGCCACTTCTCACCCATGGTGCGCGCCGTGCGACGGTGCGTACTCTTGCGAGAACGCGGACTTGCAGGCGTGGCGTCCTTCGTTGCCTCGGGACCACCTTCATCGTGGACGAGGTCTTCGGGAAAGGTGGGGATGGGGAAGTCGCCAACACCGTAGGCCGCCTCGTCGGTCTCATCGCGGTTTTCGCTGACGTCTTCTGGCGCAGGAAAGCCCTCCTCGTCCGGGGGCTCGAAGAGAGGCCGGTCCTGGTGGGAAACGAAACCCGGGGGAAACACGGGTGGCGCAGGCGGCGCCGGTGGAGCAGGCGGGGCAGGAGGTGCGGGAGGCGCAGGTGGTGCTGGCGGATGCGGGCTAGTAATCACAACGATGGCCGGCCGCGATGAAGTCATCGAGGCACGGCGCGTACGCTAAGGACTTTCGAAAGCCGACATGGTGGAACTCTATTGCTAAACTACCGTATCATACTTGGGGCGCATGACGACCTACTAGCGCCATGAGCCGTTCTTTGTAGTGCGGCTGAGCTAACGAAGTGAATCAGAAGCAATAGACACAGCGCTGGGGTACGATGTGACAAGCCCGGCTGCCTGCTGGAGTTGTGAGGGATCCGTTCTGCACCACGTCCAGAGCCTGTCCCTCGCTCTGTCGCTAAAGGAACAGACGTGATGCAAAGAAGGGGGGGGGGGGGTTCTGGATGTGGGCACCTGAGGGAACCGCACACTCAAGATGCAGTGCGGTTCGCCTCGAATGGTGTGATTTCCGCCGTCGTGCCTAGTTGGACGACGCGCGTCACACGCGATATGAGGTTCGGAGTGCTGGAAGCGGTGGATTTGGACGTGCAAAATAAAAGTCCCCCCCCCCCAAAAAAAACGAATGGTACACCCTAAATCGCATAACTGTACTTGATTAATAAGTGTACCCGGGTCTTATACAACTCGTTCCGATTAAATGTTCACCCTAACCAATTTGCCTCTATTTTAGGAAAGTCCCCCGGGTCTTATATCCGGGAGAATACGGTAGTAGCTTTTTGATAATTCAAACCATGACTGCCCCACCACCACAGACAGCTGGCATTGCTATGCCATTGCCTGGCCCTCCAGTCAGTTACACTGCTGCAGATGCATTTCAGATGGGCAAAGCGTGTCAAATTTAATAGTCTAAGTGATGGGTGTCATATGGGGTACAACAGTTAGGGTTAGGTTTATGTACCCCAACCAACCTTAGAGACATCATAATTCAGTTCTTGACATGGTATCACCTAGGTTCGGATCCTGTGGGATCTTGTTCCTCCCACTCACGTCTGTAATGCTCGAGCCTGTCCCTTACCCTAGTGTTAGTCACGCTCGTACTGTTCCTTAGCGCCCGCTGCGCCTGCTAGTCGCATCACGCCTGCTTTCGCCTGCTGGTCGCGTCCCCCCCCCCCCCCCCCCCCCCCCCCCCCCCCCCCACCCCCCCCTGCCCGTCCCGTCCGTCGCGTTGCACCTGTCCGCCGCGTCGCCCCCGTCCCGTCTGTTCCGTCCGTCGCGTCGCCCCTGTCCGTCGCGTCGCGTCTATCCCGTCCGTCGCATCGCGTCTGTCAAGTCCCGACTAGCCCGTCGCGCCTGTCCCGTCTAGCCCGTCGCGCCCGTCCCGTCTGCCCCGTCGCATGCGCCCTGCCTGCGCGTCCCGCAGCGCCACGTTGCCCCCGTCCCATCCTGCCTGCCACGCAGCGCCGAGCCGCGCGCGTCCTGTTCTGCCTGCCGCGCGGCGCCGCGCCGCGCGCATCTCGTCCTGCCTGCCGCACGCGTCCCGTCCTGCCCTACGCCCGTCTTGTCCCTTAGCTCCGCGCTGCCCATCCTGCCATGTCGCGCCCTACCCTGCCGTTCTGCCGTGCCCTGAGCCTCACGCACTGCCAGTCACGCCCTACGCAGGCCCTTTAGGCGTTTAGGGTTTCGGCAACAGCAGTTCCCACCTCTTTGCTTCCGCTATGGCGACCCCTAGGGTCCTGCGCTTTGACGCCGAGGGTAGGCCGCTCGAGTTCTCGGTCTGGCTCCTGCGTGCGCGCCGCCTTTTAGAGAGTCAAGTTCAGGCAGATGAGTCTCTGTGGGCGCACGCTTCCGGCGACCTTCCTAAGCCCGACGACCCGGCGCCCTTAGGCGCTGACCCAAGCAGTGCAGACAGAGACCGTTATGCCCGCCAGCGTGCTGACCTGACAGCGTGGAAGTCACGTCACGCTGCGGCCTGCATCGCCCTCAATAGCCTCCTCCCTGAGTCTGAGGAGGCCCACTTCACTCAGGTTCGCTCGGCTAGTGAGTTCCTGACTGCGATCAAGGCCCGCTACGCTACTCCCACCACTGTCTCTCTTGGTCGCCTGTTCCTCCTGTTCCTGTTTCTTGACCTCGCCTCGTTTGAGCGCTCTGCTGACTTGATCGCTCACCTGCGCTCGCTCGATTCTAGCTACCGCGCTGCCTGCACTGACGCACAGCTTGCTCTGCTCCCTCCCCCTATGGCGATTACTATATATTTCATCGTCACTAGCCTCCCTGTCCGCCTTGCCTCTGTTTGTGACGTGCTTCTTCTAAAGCACCCTAGTGAGCTCACTATCGAGGTCCTTGAGTCTGCCCTCAAGGACGTCGAGAGCAACCTCCAATCGGTAGCCTCCGCCTCTGGTGCTGTGCCCCCTCCAATGTTTCACGGGTGCAGTGTCCCTCAGCTGCCCACCTTTACTGCCTCCCTCGCCACTGCCGCTACTGACGTGACCGCAACTGCTGTTACGACTTCTTCGCAGCCTAGGTGTAGGAGTGGTAGGAGGGGCGGTCAGGTTGCGGGCGGAGGCGGCGGAGGCGGCGGAGGTGGCGTGGCGAGCGGTGGTTGCGGGAGTACAGAGGTTGGAGGAGCCACTCGTGCAGCGGCTAGTGACTCCCCTGCTGCAGCTGGTGGAGGTGACGCTCGGGTTTGTCAGGCACATGCTGGTTCACGAGCTGCAGGTGCTGGAGTGGCGGCTTGGTACCTTACTCAACAGCAGCAGCCACTCCTCTTGCAGCAGCCACAGCAGCAGCAGCGGCAGCAGCAGACTCCGGGGCAGGGGTTAGGACCGCGTCAGCCGTCGCGTGGTGCCGCACACCCTCCCTACACCTATCTCATTCAGACAGGTGCTCGCCGAGGCCTCCCCTGTGGCCGCACCCACCTAGCGGGTTAGTGCTTTGCTCAGCTCACTGAGACACTTCATGCGGCCTACGGCGTTTGCGGCCTTGCCCCTGACTGGCTTCCCCTTGTTCAGATGTACGGCCAAGCTCTGTGGGGCATGTCGGCTTCTCAGTTCCTTGCTGTTGTTGACTCTAGTGCTTCTGACTCTGTTCGCTCGAGTGTTGTTAGCTTAGGTGCTAGTGTTGCTAAGGTGCCTGTTGCTAGCGTAGGTACTTGTGTAGACACTAGTCTAGGACCTGCTCCGGAGGACACATCGCTGTCTTTCACTCTGGACTCCGGAGCTTCACACTGTTTCTTCCGCGACCACACAAAGCTTACTCCGCTTCTTGCGCCGGTCTCTGTAGCACTGGCTGATCCCACTTCGGGACCGGTCACTGCTCGCTACACTACTACGCTTCCGTACCCAGCAGTTCCCTCAGGTTTCCTGGCGGGCTTCCACTTCCCCTCGTTCTCCAGGAACTTGGTTGGTGTGAGGCCGCTCGTGAGTAGTCACGTGGGTGTTTGGATTGAGCCTTCTAGGGACAGTGCGGCCTGTGTAGACGGTGACACGTACGCGCCTCTGGCCACCTTTACCGCTGAGTCGGGATCTGGTCTCTACACCCTTCACACTGGCCCCCGAGGGCGGCAGCAGCAGCAGCAGCAGCAACAGCAGCAGTAGCAACAGCGGCAGCGGCAGCACCAGCTGCTGCCCTCGACCGTAGCAGCAGCAGCAGTTGCTGCCCTCGACCCCTGTCACTGCCCCCCGTCAGGTTCTCGCGTCTCACCAGGTTGCCGTGTCTCACCAGGTAGCTGTGTCTAGTCAGGTTCCCGTGTCTGGTCCAGTTGTTGCGTCTTGCTCCTGCCGATCGCTTGCTCACCCCACCGTTCTGTGGCACCACCGCATGGGGCACCCGTCCATTCCTCGCCTGCGCACTATGTCTAGTCAGCGTCTCGTCTTAGGCCTCCCGCGTGTCTTGCCGTCGCTGCCGCCTTCACTTGCACCACCTTGCGGTCCCTGTGTCGAGGGTCGGCTGCGTGCCACCCCTCACTCCTCCTCCCTTTGTCCGGCCACCGAGCCCTTCGAGACTCTCCACTTGGACGTCTGGGGCCCCGCCCCTCGCCCTGGCTCTGAGCGAGAGAGTTTCTTTCCGGTGGTCGTTGACGACTACTCTCGCAACACCACAGTGTTCCCCATGGCGAAGAAGTCTGAGGTGACTTCTACGCTGATCCGGTGGTTACTTACCATTGCAGACACTCGTGGTCGTCGTGTCAGCTGTCTTCACTCTAACCGTAGGGGTGAGTTTTGCTCCGGCATTCTCGGTGGATTCTGTCGCGAGAAGGGCATCCGTCAGTCCTGGACGCTTCCAGAGTCCCCACAGCAGAATGGGGTTGCTGTGCGTCGCATAGGCTTGGTCATGGAGATTGCACGCACCTCCATGATCCATGCCCGTGCGCCCCATTTTCAGTGGCCCTACGCGGTTCGGTACGCTGCTCACCAGCTGAACCTCTGGCCACATGTCTCTCGGACAGAGGCTTCACCGACTAGTCTTTGGACTGGGTCCCCTGGTGCTGCGTCGCGTTTTAGTGTCTGGGGCTGCTTGGCGCTTGTTCGCGCACCTCCGCGGACAAGCTCTCCCCTCGCTCCCTTCCCTGTGTCTTCCTTGGTTTCCCCGAGGACTCCTCTGACTTCAGCTTTTACCACCCCCACCCTTCACCAGTTCTTTGACTCCCGCGACCTTCGTTTTGTCGAGTCAGTCCCCTACTACACCCGGTACCCCTGTCGAGGTCTCCCGGTTCCTCCTCCCCCTCTCTTCCTGACTCCCGCTCCCCCTCCTGCCCCTCCGGTACAGCCCCCCCCCCCTGGTCCAGCCCCGTCAGGTGTGTCACACGCTACCCCCCCCCTCCCCTCGGTAGCCCCTCAGGTGCCGCCCCCTTCCCCACAGTCCTCCTCACAGCCTACTGCAGACCCTGCATGAGCAGGTGCTCCTGTCGAGGACCCTGGGGGTGCTACCTCTGGAGGTGTTGGAGTTGGAGCTGAGACTGTGCCTGCACGAGGCCCTGGTGCTGGGGGTGCTGGAGTTGGAGCTGAGCCTGCGTCTACAGGAGGTTCTAGTCTTCGGGGAGCTGGCGTTGGTCGAGCTGTCCCTAGGGGTGCTCGGACTGGGGGTGCGGGTGCGCCCTCAACGGGACCTGGAGAGTCTGGGACTGGCCGCGTTGCTGCTGGTGGTGCTAGCTCTCGGGGTGGTGCGACTGGTGCTTTGGAGAGCGGTCCTGGGGCTACCACTACCCCGGACACTACTCCTCCCCCCCACCCCTACCCGACCCGGCACCAGGCCCGTCTTCGCCTTGCATGTGAGGAGCAGCTGGAGTTGGAGCGGGATGGGCAAGAGCTGGAGTGGTAGCAGCTGGAGCTACAGCAGCAGGCGCAGCAGCCGCAGCTGCAGGAGCAGTTGGAGCAGCAGCAGCCGCAGCTGGAGGAGCCGCAGCCGTCGCGGCAGGAGAAGCAGCAGTAGCCGCCGCCGCAGCAGCAGCAGCAGCAGCCGCCACCTCCGCCTCCTGTCTCTGGCCTTCGGGCCCTCGGTATCCCCTCTCCCTCTCCTCTCCCCTCTCCCTCTCCTCCCCCCTCTCCCTCTCCTCCTGTCTACGGTCCCACGTTTCCTCCTCCTGACCCCACCCCAGCTGTTTTCCCCTGCTCTCAGCCTTCGTTGTCCCCTCCTCTTTCTCACGCTTGGACTTCTCGTTCTCCTCGTGCTCATCCCTCGTCCCCTGTCCCTCTCACTGACCTTCGTACTGTCCTGTTCCATCCTAGTCCGCCTCGTTTGTCTCCATCTGTGCTTCCTTCTCCTCCTGCGTCGGCCCTCACTGCTTCCCTCTCTACTCTTGTCACTGACTACTACCGCACGTACCGACCTGTTCTCTCTCGTGTTCTCGCCTCTCTTGTTGCGGACCCTCGCGCCTCTCTATCCTCTGTCTCCGCCCTTACTGCCGCCGTCACTGAGTTCGCCACTACTCGCCGCCTTGACTACGCCACTTGTCTCGTGGCTGCTCCTCCTACCAGTCCTCTGGCCGTCAGGGGTGAGTCTGCCCTTGGCTGTGACGCCCTAGAGGACAGGCATTTTGAGCTGGAGTTCCTGGCAGCCGCTTCCCCTCATCTCTGTGCCATGCTGCTCACCCCTGAGGGAGACCCCGACGCCCTTGACATACCTACTCCTCGCACTTACGCTAAGGCAGTGTCAGGGCCTTGGGCCTCTCGGTGGAGAGCTGCCATGGACTCAGAGATGGCCTCCTACAGATCCACATGCACCTACGTCGACGAGGTTCCCCCCCCTTGGGCGAACGTAGTCGATGGCATGTGGATCTTCAAGGTGAAGCGACCACCGGGATCTCCTTCGGTCTTCAAGGCGTGCTATGTGGCTAGAGGTTTCAGTCAGCACGAGGGAGTTGACTTCTTTCAGACCTTCGCGCCTACCCCGAAGATGACCACTCTTCGGGTGTTACTGCACATAGCAGCACAGAGAGACTACGAGCTACAATCTCTCGACTTCTCCGCTGCCTTCCTTCAGGGTAGCCTACACGAGGAGGTCTAGTTGCGTCGTCCCTCTGCCTTCACTGGCACTTTCCCTCCTGGGACCCAGTGGGGAGGCTGAGGCGACCGGTCTATGGTTTCCATCAGGCTCCTCGTGAGGCATGACACCCTTCGTTCTACCCTGTCTGACCTCGGTTTCCAGCCGTCTTCTGCCAACCCGTCGTTGTTTGTTCGTCGTGGCTCCACACTGTTCTTTGTACTGGTCTACGTCGACGACCTGGTTTTCGCCACTACTGATAGGGTTACTTTGGCTGACGTGAAGCGCGAACTGCAGAAGAGACACACGAGCACTGACCTTGGTGAGCTGCGCCACTACCTTGGCCTACAGATCACCAAGGACAGAGCCGCTCGCACCATTACACTCTCACAGTCACACATGGTGCAGCATGTCCTTCAGCGGTTCGAGCTTCAGCACTCCACAGTACAGCGCACACCTCTTGCTATTGACCACAGACTCAATGGACCCTTTCTTGACGAGCCGTTTGAGCCTAGTCATCCCTACGCAGAGCTTGTGGGCTGCCTCGTGTACCTGATGACTTGTACTCGCCTGGACCTCGCCTTCCCTCTCAGCATCCTTGGTTGCTTTGTTGCACCAGGGAGACACCGCCCAGTTCACTGGACAGCTGCTGTGAGGGTGGCAAAGTACCTAGCGACGACATCAGACGAGGGGCTGGTTATGGGAGGGAGACACTCTGTCGTACTTACTGGACACTGTGACTCTTTTTACGCTGACGATGCCGAGACTCACAGGTCTACTCAGGGGTACTTCTTCAGCGTGGGCTCTGGAGCGGTTTCGTGGAGGTCCACGCTTTCCTCCTCGGTCTCGACCTCTACCACTGAGGCTGAGATCCAAGCTGGAGCCATGGCTGCACAGGAGCTGCGTTGGTTGAATTTCTTCCTCACCAACCTTGGTGAGCGGCCGAGCTCTGCACCGAACTTGTTCACTAACAACAAGACATCAATTATCCTCTGTCGAGAGCCGCGGATGGAGAGCAGAGTGAAGCACATCAATGTCAGGTACTTTCTTTTGCGAGAGTTGCAGAGACGTGGACAGGCTCGCTTCGACTTTGTGGAGTCCGAGGCCAACACTGCAGACATCTTCACCAAGGCCCTTCCGTCTTGTGACCACCAGAGGTGTTGTGTCCAGTTAGGTCTCGTTGACACAGGTTCTCGCCTTGCGTTGTCTTGAGTTCTCTGCTTGCTCTGTTTGTACGCTTTATATATGTTGGAAACGTATAGTTCACGCTTCTGAAGTGTCGAACACTACAACGTAAGCGAAGCGAACTACAACGAAGTAACAACGAGTCAACCAAAACGGTTGACAGAAAGACAACAGCAAAAGGTTAAGTGAAGGTCAAAGGTCAGCGACCTTTGACTCGCCGAAAAGCAGTGCGACAGCAAGGACACATAACTGACTCGCTATTGAGCAGTTACCCAAGTCGTCGCTATATCGAACCGCAACAGCAGTTACAGTTAAACTTTTCATATTCCTTGTAATCATATAAAGCCTTGTATCTCTTTCTCACATACTAGTGCAAGGTGGTTAATTTAATCCACTATTTCACTTCCACTAATACATAGCCACTCTGAGGCTTTAGTCTTGAAAACGATCCTAAGGGCTTTTCTCAGCCCAACATGGTATCAGAGCCTACAAGACAAAACTCAACTCTGTTCAACTTCCTGCAACAATAGAAGACATGGCAACACAGAAAGAAAGAAGCTCGTCTACTGGATCTCTTGGTACTACTCCTACTCCACCGCCAGCCTCTTGACTGCAGACAGAAGGAGGCACAACTCAAAGACCAGGTGCTAAGTCAACTGAAACTCCTCCGAACCAAGCAACCGGCCTCAACCCAAGCATGATGAAGAATTTTTTCTCCTTCATGTCATTCTACGAGCAACATCAACAAGCGGCACTTGCGCAGTCAAACAACAGCGACAACAACAACGGAGTCACTCCCATGAGTCTTGACGGCTCATCTTTTGCGCGCGGAAATCAATAACCTACCTTCGCACCGTATGAACCTCAACGCGGCTCCGTCAGCTTCATGCTGAATCGACTCCCACCTGGACAAGAGACGAAGACACTGAATGCACTTCAGTTGCAGTCACAATTTGCACACGTGCTGAAACTGCAAACATCAACATCATTTGACGGAAAAGACTTCTATACCTGGTCATTCGAATTCGAGCTGATGATGGAAGGCGCTCAAATTCTTGGCTTCTTCGACGGCTCCCTGCATATCCAATGCACGGGACACAGTACGACAAGCAGCAGTACACGTACCAGTCACTAATGGTGTACACCATACTCCTGTGAAACATAACGGCAAACGAGCAGCAGAACATCCGGTCTTATCGCGGATACGGAAACTCCCCCGAGCTCGCGTACAACCACCTGAAGAACCTGTATCAAGCAATCGACAGCGTTAATCAAAGTCGTCTCATGGCGCAGTTAACAACTGTCCAAATGCAACCGCAAAAAGGGAATGGCATATATCAGTCGCTGTCGCGGTCTGCGCGATAGACTCCTTCGATGCGGCGGATCAATATCCGAAGAAGCGTTCGTCACTGTCGTTATCACAGGTCTCGGTCCTCAGTGGCACTCCACTCGAGCCATTCTCCGAGCCCACGGAAGAATCTCCGAAGTAAATCTCTGCACCGAAATTCATGCCGAACAACAAGACATGGACCTATATGAAGAACGACAAAAGAAAAGAGGATCAGTAATGGAGTTCGCCTTTCACACTCAGCGGCGCAACAACAACAACCACCGACAACAAGAGCACCATGCACGAAGATACGTACCACCGTTCTGTCATCTCTGCCGAACGTCAGGACACTCTCGTGTTCACTGCCCGAATCAGCAGCAATCGACACCATCACCACGTCAGCTTCGACCTTCAAGCAGTCAAGTGACATCCACACAGCAGCATCCCTCCAATCAGGCGCCGCCTTCAACGACAATGTCACAACCTGCACGAGGAACAAGAAACATCATAAGCTGTATGACAAGAACGGACTCCTGCATCACCGGTTCACCACCGACCTACTCACCAGAAGAATTGCTCGACAAAAGCACACCTCGTCGGGAATCACTGGAACCAAACCCGACATACGCAGCTATCGCACAGAGCGAACCGTCCGGTCAAGATAATTGGTTCTTGGACAGCTGCTGCGGACAACACATGTGCTCGTCAAATCGCTTCGTTCAACGGGAACATCTCAACCGAGAAGTCGTGATCACCGTCGCCAACAACTAGAACCTGCACACACGACGACAAGGAGTAGTTCAACTTCTGTCCCGTGAAACTGACGTCGTTTTGCAGATGTCGAAGGTTCTGATTGCAGAAGGACTGGGCTACAACTTACAAAGCGTCAGCCAGCTCATGGCAAAAGGGATTCATCTTGAAGCCAACAGCACCACTCAAGAATTCAAACTGTACAACGGGAGGGGCAGAATTTACATCGGGATAGCAGTCTTGAAGAACAATGTCTTTGTTCTCGACTTCGTCCCAAATCAAGGAACGTCTGACAGCGACGCGATCGTCAAATTCACCACTTGGTCGCACCCACCAGATCTCGATTCAGACTTCAGCCCCGGAGGCTTCTAGTACTCACACACTATACCTAAAGCAGAACGGACAAGGGCGTTAGCGGTGATTCAACAGACAACAGCAGCAGCAGCAACATCGACAGAAGCAGAAGCAACAACAAAAGCACCAGCACCAATCGCCAGCTCTTCACCAACACCGACTCCCGCTCAACAGCTGACTCCCGCTCAACGAGACATCCACAGAAGTGCTAACATCACTGCAGGTTTCTACTCCAACTCCGAACTATACAGACGTTCACCTGGACATCGCGCCGACGAATCATTGTGGCATCAAAGGCTAGGACATCCCAGCAACACGACACTGAACAACACGATAAGAGCAGTTCTCGACAAAGATTCACTACTCTTACCCGACGGAAGAGAACTTCAATGAGTCTGCGAAACCTGCTTTATCTGACCTGAAGCCGACTTACCTCATCAGCCGTTCGTATCTCACCGCAACCCGAGCACGCCAGCATATGCACCGCTGGAGAAGGTCTACAGCAACATACTGTACACCCGCGAAAGCGGACAGGGAGCATACAACTACGTAATCACGTTCATCGACGCCGCCACTAGATACGTCTGGCACCTCAATCTTCCAAGTCGCGACATGGCCTTTGAAGCCTTCATCGCTTGGCTCCCAGTAGCAGAGAGGGAATCAGGAGTGAAGCTGAAAAGTTTCCAGTCAGACGGGGGAGGAGAATATCAATCACAGCGCTTCAAGCAATACTTGGAGGAGAGAGGCATCAAGTGACTCATCTCTCTTCCCTACGCTTATCAACAGCAAGGCATGACAGAAAGGATGAACAGGACCCTCCAGAACACCATGCGCAAGCTGCTACGTGGCATGCGACTACCCAACCATCAATGGCCTGAGGCGATGGACCACGCTGTGCTGCTACACAACTTACTTTCGTCATCTTCGCTTCCGAACAACGCATCACCGCATCTGCTGTGGACAGGAAAATTGGGCAACACAAAAATGTTACGAGTTTTTTGCTGCATGGTACAGTACCGACCCCACACTGTACGAGCCGGACGATTCTCACAACGCGCACAGTGGGATTACACCTGGGCATCGAAAAACATTACAATGCGTGGAAGATTTTCGACGTCCACTCCGAGGAAACAGTAGCAGCACGTGACGTGATTTTCTATGAACGACTCACTCTCCAAACATACCTGGACAACTTGGCAGCAGAACGAGACCTCACGGGCGACTTCCGTGGCAACCGAGCCTTCGCCTCGCCAGCAGATGAGGCTGACTGGGATGAACAAAACGTGGACAGAGCATCGGAGGAAGCCGGACCTCTTCTCTACTGTTCGGTACCCGTTCCGATGGACGACGAAAACCCTCGCGAAAGCATCAACGCCGAAGTCTACTACGACTTCGCCGACAATGGTTACGTTACACCCCAGCTGGTTAACACGAACGCTTCAGAACGCATAGGCCCCAACTTCTTACCTGATCCAGAATCGGGAGACGAAGCAGTTAATCCCAAGGACCCACATCTCCCTTGCTACACACAGAGTGGGCTGCAGATTCTTGGGCTTGTCACCGCAGTCGATGGCGCACCAATGCCGCGAGAGCCTGCTACGGTTCATCAGGCTCTGGGGGGGGAGCACAGGGAAAAATGGCGCGAAGCCATGGACAGGGAGTTAAAAGCGATGGAAGACAGAAACACCTGGAAGATAGTACCCATCGGAGTGGCACGCAAAAAAACCATTCTCACATGAAAATGGGTCTTCCGCGTGAAAACGAATGCTGACGGGACAATTGACAAATTCAAAGCACGATGGGTCGTGCATGGCTTCGACCAAGAGCACGAATGAGACTTCACCGAGACTTTTGCGCCAGTCAGCCGACATACCTCTTTGCGAATCCTTCTAGCGATAGCCACCATGAAGAAAAAGAACTCCGCCAAATCGACGAGGCCAACGCCTTCCTTTACGCTTCCGTCAACGCAGAATTTTTTGTCGAACAACCGCACGGTTCCTTCACAGATCCTAATCAAGTCTGTCTCTTACTGAAGTCTCTGTACGGCATCAAGCAAGCTCCGCAACTGTGGCAAAAGTACCTACACGCCTGACTAATTCGTATCGGCTTTCAACAAATACCACACGACCAGGGAATGTATAGACTCATGAAGGAAGCCGAATACATCCTGCTGATCGTGTACGTAGACGACCTGCTCTACATAGGCTCTACCGACAACATCACCACCTGGCTTGAAGGGGAGCTGCAACAGGATCTCTCACTCACGGTCTCTTCCACCGTAACCCAGTACCTGGGACTCAACATACTCGACGGAGAAAACGCGATCTACCTCAGCGCCGCAAAATATGCAAACACTGTCAAACTTATATCTGCTATGGTCTATTTAGGCTGTAGTGGGGTAGCTCTTATAGGGTACAACACTTATGTGTTTTCTATTTGTACCCATCTCATTCCTAGTTCATTCATTCTTTCGTCTATCATTCTCACATGGTATAGAGCTAGTTTCGAGAATTTTTAAAAAGGGCCCACCACTGAAATTTTTCACTGCCTACTTGACGCGCGCGTCGCGCCTTCCCTTCGAGGCCCGTCGCGGCCCCTGCGCCTGCCCTCAGAGCCAGCGCCCGCCACGTAAGGCCCCGTAAGGCCCCGTTAGGCCCCGTAAGGCGCCTTAAGGCCCCGTTTACGGCCCCGTCTAAGGCCCCGTCAGGCCCCGTAAGGCCCCGTTATGCCCCGTAAGGCCCCGTAAGGCCCCGTCAGGCCCCGTTTGGCCCCGTTTAAGGCCCCGTAAGGCCCCGACATGCCCCGTTAGAGGCCCCGTACGGCCCCGTCAGGCCCCGTTAGAGGCCCCGTACGGCCCCGTCAGGCCCCGTTTGGCCCCGTTTAAGGCCCCGTAAGGCCCCGACAGGCCCCGTTAGAGGCCCCGTACGGCCCCGTCAGGCCCCGTTAGAGGCCCCGTACGGCCCCGTCAGGCCCCGTTAGAGGCCCCGTACGGCCCCGTCAGGCCCCGTTTGAGGCCTCGTAAGGCCCCGTCAGGCCCCGTTAGAGGCCCCGTACGGCCCCGTCAGGCCCCGTTATAGGCCCCGTACGGCCCCGTCAGGCCCCATTTGGCCCCGTTTAAGGCCCCGTAAGGCCCGTCAGGCCCCGTTAGAGGCCCCGTAAGGCTCCTTCAGGCCCCGTTAGAGGCCCCGTACGGCCCCGTCAGGCCCCGTTAGAGGCCCCGTACGGCCCCGTCAGGCCCCATTTGGCCCCGTTTAAGCCCCCGTAAGGCCCGTCAGGCCCCGTTAGAGGCCCCGTACGGCCCCGTCAGGCCCCGTTAGAGGCCCCTTCAGGCCCAGCCGGCCCTTCTGCGGCCCTGTCGCAGCTCTGCCGCGGCCCTGCCCCGGTCCTTCTCCTGAACTGCCCCGGCCCTGCTCCTGAACTGCCCCGGCCCTGCTTCTGCACTGCCCCGGCCCTGCTCCTGAACTGCCCCGGCCCTGCCCCGGCCCTGCCCCTGAACTGCCCCGGCCCTGCCCCGGCCCTGCCCCGGCTCTGCCCCGGCCCTGCCCCGGCCCTGCCCCGGCCCTGCTCCTGAACTGCCCAGGCACTGCTCCTGAACTGCCCCGGCCCTGCCCCTGAACTGCCCCGGCCCTGGCCCGGCTCTGCCCCGGCCCTGCCCCGGCCCTGCTCCTGAACTGCCCAGCCCTGCCCCGGCCCTGCCCCGGCTCTGCCCCGGCCCTGCCCCTGCCCTGCCCCGGCCCTGCTCCTGAACTGCCCCGGCCCTGCCCCGGCCCTGCTCCTGAACTGCCCCGGCCCTACCCCGGCCCTGCCCCAGCCTCTCCCCTGGTAAGAGCGCCGCGCTGCCGAGCGTCGCCGCCCTGCCTAGCCTGCTTACCCGAGTTTCACTGCTGCTGCTGCTAGCATGCTGCTTCTCTTATCATGGCTAGTCTCAATGTTCTTACATTTGATGCTGAGGGTCGGGCTGTTGACTTTGAGGTCTGGCTAGATGATCTGCAGCTTTTCCTACAGTGCGATAGCAAGGATGGTCTCTCACTGTTCGATCTCACGTCTGGCGCCTCTACTGCCCCTACTGCTGATGCTGACAATACTGTTCGCTCGCAGTGGCTCACGCGTGATGCTGCTGCTCGTCTTGCTGTGCGCAATCACCTGCCGTCTACTGAGCGCGCGCACTTTAGTCAGTACAAGAGTGCTAGGGCTCTGTACGACGCTATAGTTGCACGCTACTCCTCCCCTACCACTGCTGCCCTCAGCCGCCTCATGCTGCCGTACCTTTTTCCTGACCTTGCCGCCTTTTCCACAGTTGCTGACCTAGTTGCTGACCTCCGCACTAGTGACGCTCGCTACCGCGCTGCCCTTCCCACTGAGTTTCTTCCCACGAACTCCCCCCCCATGTACATTACCCTTTACTACCTGGTCACCCGCCTCCCTGACTCTCTCTCCTCAGTCAGGGATCACTTTCTCTCCCTTTGCCCTACCGAGCTGACTGTCGACTTGCTAGAGGAGCGCCTTGCTGCGGCTGAGAAGAGTATCTTAGCTGTTGGGGCTTCTCGCGGCGACCGTCGCACCCCCTTCTTTGAGGGGTGTTCCCCTGTCCCCCTTCTCCCCTCTGTTGCCTCTGCTGCTACTGTCGACCTCATTGGCACTGAGGAGGTTGGCGCTGCGTCTACTGCCCCTAGTGGGCGACGCAGCACTGGCAAGGGCAAGGGAAGCAGGGGTGGTGGAGGGGGCAGTGGAGGCAGCGGTGGAGGAGGTAGAGGAGGTGGAGGTGGTGGTGGGGGTGGCTCCGGGAGTGGGGGAGTCGGTGGCGGCAGTGGAGGCCGTGGCGGCGGTGGCGGAGGGGGTGGCGGAGGAGGTGGTGCTGGTCACGGTGCGGCCACGCAGCGTGGAGGCCTTGGTGGCAACCAGCGTCAGCAGCAGCTGCGCACCCGTGAGAGCCCGTCTGTTCAGCAACTTCATGAGTGGTACGCTGGGCGTGGGAGGTCTAGGGGTGCAGGTCCCTGCACGTACGTTCTTCGCACCGGCACTCGTAGTGGGGAGGTGTGTGGTCTCCCACACACCACGCAGCGCTGCTTCGGCCGCTTGACTGACGCCTGGCGTACCCAGTTTCCTGACGCTGTTGATCTTCCTCGTTGGCATGATCTGCTTCTGCAGAATGTGCCTATGTTTGATCTAGACTTTGATGCTATCCTTGCTGCCATGTATGCTCATGCTGATATTATTGAGGGTGACTGTTACCTGCGTGTCCCGCCCGACCCGGACACTGTGGCTGCTGCTCTAGGTGCTAGTGCATCTGCTGCTCCAGGTGCTTGTGCGGCTGCTTCTCTAGGTGCTAGTGCGTCTGCTGCTCCAGGTGCTGGTACGTCTCCTCTCTCTGGTACTCCACCTACTGCGTCCTTTCACACTTTCACACTTGACTCTGGTGCTTCGCCCTCTTTCTTTAGAGACAGCACCACGCTCACGCCGCTCAGTCGGCCTGTTGCGGTCTCCCTTGCTGACCCCTCCGGGGGCCCAGTACTTGCACACTCCTCCACTGTCCTACCGTGTCCTGCGGCCCCGTCGGGCTTGCTGTCGGGACTCCACCTCCCCTCGTTCTCTACGAACCTGGTGAGTGGAGCTGACCTCCAGGACGCGTGGGTTGACCAGTTCACCCCTGGAGGTCAGCGTGTCACCCACTGCACTTGCTCTCGGACGGGCCGTCACCTGGCCACGTTCACCCGTCGGCCAGGGTCGAGTCTGTACACACTGACTACTGCGCCTCCTCCGGTCTCTGCGTCTGGCCAGGTAGCTGCGTCCAGTCAGGTGTTTGCTGCCGCGTCCAGGTCTAGTCCTGCGTCTGCCCCCTGCTCGTGTCGCCCTTTGGCACACGAGACTCTCCTTTGGCACCACCGCCTTGGTCACCCCTCCCTGCCTCGTCTTCGAGGTATGGCCTCCCGTGCCCTTGTCTCGGGTCTACCCAGGTCCCTCCCTCCCCTTCCTCCGGGGCCTGCCCCCACCTGTGTTCCTTGTGTCAAGGGCCAGCAGCGCGCCGCCCCTCACTCCTCCTCGTTTCCTCCGACTGAGGCTCCTCTGCAGACTCTTCACATGGACGTGTGGGGCCCAGCCCGCGTCCGTGGACAGGGACACGAGCGCTACTTCCTCCTGGTCGTTGATGACTACTCGCGTTACACCACATTCTTCCCCTTGCGCAGCAAGGGTGACATCACTGAGGTGTTGATTGACTGGATCCGCGGTGCCCGTCGCCAGCTCAGCGAGAGTTTCGGCTCGGACCTTCCTGTTCTGCGTCTGCACTCGGACAGAGGCGGGGAGTTTTCCTCCGACCTCCTGAGAGCCTTCTGTCGTTTGGAGGGCATCCGCCAGACGTTCACGCTTCCGGCCTCCCCGCAGCAAAATGGGATTGCTGAGCGCCGCATTGGCATGGTCATGG
This sequence comes from Closterium sp. Naga37s-1, assembly GCA_947471745.1. NCBI lineage: Eukaryota > Viridiplantae > Streptophyta > Zygnematophyceae > Desmidiales > Closteriaceae > Closterium > Closterium sp. Naga37s-1. The sequence continues at coordinate 917,268 of CANJKZ010000293.1, forward strand.
ACGTCGCTCGTACGTCCATGATCCATGCGGCTGCTCCCCATTTTCTGTGGCCGTTTGCGGTTCAGTACGCGGCGCATCAGATCAACCTTCAGCCTCGTGTCTCCTTGCCGGAGACCACACCTACTCTGCGGTGGACGGGGAAGGTTGGCGATGCGTCTGCGTTTCGTGTCTGGGGATCTCGAGCTTTTGTCCGCGATACTACCGCGGACAAGCTGTCCTCCCGTGCCGTTCCCTGTGTCTTCCTTGGCTTCCCTCCTGACGCACCCGGGTGGCGGTTCTACCACCCCGCCTCGCGTCGTGTTCTGTCCTCTCAGGACGTCACGTTCGACGAGTCGGTGTCGTACTACCGTCTCTTTCCCTACCGCACTGCCTCTCCCCCCCCCCGCCGCTCTTCCTCGCACCAGGTACTCCCCTGGTAGACCCCCTCCCCCCCCAAGGTCCTGCCCCCTCAGGTGTGTCCCAGGTAGACCCTGCCGAGCCGGTCGAGGTAGCTGTCGACTCAGGTGCTGCTAGGGGTGCTTACCCTGCGGGTGCGGGGCCTGGGGGTGCGGAGACTGGGGGTGCTGAGTCTGGGGGTGCTGAGCCTGGGGGTGTGGCGCCTGAGGGTACTGCGTCTGGCGGTGCTGAGCCTGCGTGTGCTGAGTCTGGAGGTGCTCTAGGCATCCCGTCGCAGCGGGAACCCCTCTCTCCACAGCGGCTTCGTGAGTGGTCCTCTCGGCGCTGTAGAGGTGCTGCTGGTGCTGGAGCTGCTGGAGGTGCTGGAGGTGCTACTGGAGCTACTGTAGGTGCTGCTGGTGCTACTGGAGCTACTGGAGGTGCTGGCGCTGCTGGAGGTGGTGCTGGTGCTGGAGCTGCTGGAGGTGCTGCTGGTGCTGGAGCTGCTGGAGCTCCTGGAGGTGCTGGCACTGCTGGAGGTGGTGCTGGTGCTGGAGCTGCTGGAGGTGCTGGAGGTGCTGCTGGGACTGGAGACCCTGGGGCTGAGGGTACCGGTTCTGTCTCTGCTGTTTCTGGAGGCGCTGCGCGGCCGCGGCCGTACTACGTTCCGCTCCTTCAGCAGGTTCTTGGCTCCCCGCCTTCTCCTGGTCCTCCTCCTCCTTTCCTGAGTCCACCGCCTGTCCAGTCTCAGTCGCAGTTGCACCTGGCCTCTCCCCTGGAAGTCCACAGGCACCTACGTAGACGAGGTTCCCCCACCTGGGGCGAACATCGTCAGTGGCATGTGGATCTTCAGGGTGAACCGGCCGCCGGGTTCTCCGCCTGCCTTCAAGGCGCGTTACGTTGCACGTGGCATCAGTCAGCGACAGGGAGTTGACTTCTTTCAGACCTTCTCCCCTACCCCGAAGATGACCACTCTTCGGGTACTGCTTCACGTTGCTGCTCAGCGTGACTACGAGCTCCACTCGCTTGACTTCAGCACAGCCTTCCTACAGGGCAGCCTGCACGAGGAGATCTGGCTGCGCCGCCCACCTGGCTTCACTGGGTCGTTTCCTGCTGGTACCCAGTGGAGCCTCCGGCGGCCAGTCTACGGTCTCCGCCAGGCGCCCCGTGAGTGGCACGACAAGCTCAGGACGACTCTTGCTGCTCTTGGTTTTGCTCCTTCCACTGCTGACCCTTCTCTGTTTCTACGCACTGACGCTACTCTGCCGCCGTTCTACGTTCTTGTGTACGTAGATGACCTCGTCTTTGCTACTGCTGACACGGAGGCACTCGCCCACGTGAAGTTTGAGCTGCAGAAGAGACACACGTGCACAGACATGGGTGAGCTGACAAGCTATCTTGGCTTGCGGATCACCCGGGACAGAGCACAGCGCACCATTACCTTGACTCAGTCACACATGGTGCAGCAGGTCCTTCAATGCTTCGGCTTCACCTACTCCTCGCCACAGTCCACTCCTCTGCCTACCGGTCACTCACTCTCAGCTCCACCTTCGGACGAGTCCGTAGAGCCGAGTGGCCCGTACCCAGAGCTTGTGGGCTGCCTCATGTACCTGATGACTTGCACACGACCTGACCTCGCATACCCTCTCAGCCTTCTGGCTCGCTATGTGGCTCCCGGCAGGCACTGAAAGGTGCACTGGGATGCTGCGAAGAGGGTGTTGCGATACTTGTGCAGTACATCGGGCATGGGGCTCGTGCTTGGAGGACGGGCTCGAGTTGTCCTCACTGGTCACGCTGACTGGGTTGACGACTTGGCTACGCAGCGGTCGTCACAGGGTTACACCTTCAGCCTTGGCTCCGGTTCTGTCTCCTGGCGGTCTACCCGCTCTTCTTCTGTTCTCAGCTCCAGTTGTGAGGCTGAGATCTACGCTGGGGCCATGGCTGCACAGGAGCTTCGCTGGCTCACCTACCTGCTGACCGACTTGGGAGAGGCGCCTCGTTCTCCTCCAGTTCTGTACGTCGACAACAAGGCCATGCTGGCCTTGTGTCAGGAGCACAGACTGGAGCACAGAACGAAGCACATTGCTCTGCGCTACTTCCTTGCTCGAGAGTTGCAGCAGCGTGGCCAGCTTCGTCTTGCTTACGTGGCCTCTCAGGCCAACACTACTGATGTTTTCACCAAGGCACTTCAGCCTTGTGATCATCAGCGTTTCTGTATTGTGTTAGGCCTTGTCCCTACTGTGCCTCGCTTGTTGACTTCTTGACTCTCCTTGTACTGTACTCTATATACTTATACCTGCATGCTTACACTTGCTAGGTTGTGTTCACTGTACTGTTTGCTTTCCTTTATATAACTCTGCATGTGAACTGGCCTTATGGCCCTTTGCTTGTGCTCAGACTGTGTGGTGACTTTGTGATCCACCCTGAGCTTGCTTTGCCTTTCTTGACTGGTCTTGTGACCTCTTGTTCTCCCCCACTTTGCCTATGGGGGTGTGTCAAACTTATATCTGCTATGGTCTATTTAGGCTGTAGTGGGGTAGCTCTTAGAGGGTACAACACTAATGTGTTTTCTATTTGTACCCATCTCATTCCTAGTTCATTCATTCTTTCGTCTATCATTCTCACAAACACAATTGCCAAACGCTTTGGATTATCGCCAGCGGCCATATCCACGCCCTATCGCTACACCGTCGGAAATCACCAGGGATAGTCTAATCCGCTCGGACCTGCTGGACTACGCGACTACCTGTGGAAACTCGGATGCTTACTCTTCGCAGCCGTTACCTGCCGACTGAACCTGTCGTACTCAGCGAGCCAGCTTGCTACCTATCTCAAACGGCTCGAAGCAGAGCACATGGCGGAACTCGACCGCGCGTTACACTACCTCGTCAGCACACCAACGATCGGCCTAACCTACCACAAGACCGGAACCACAACTCCAAAACTAATCGGCTACGTGGACGCTGACCACGCAGGCGACTCTGACAACATGCGATCGCGCACCGGCTACATCTATCGACTTGAGCCCATCGGTCCTATCTCGTGGCAGTCGAGCAAGCAAGAACTAATTGCTCTCTCCTCTGCTGAAGCAGAATATATTGCACTCTGCTCAGCCACCAAGGAAGGACTATACCTTCGTGAACTACTGGAAGAAGCAAAGCTGGCCCATTTACCCAGCTTGTCCCTCTTCTGCAACAACCAATCTACAATTCGCATAGCGAACAAGAGCGGGTTCGCGAACCGAACAAAGCACATTGCCCTGCGCTACTTCTTCGTGAAGGACGAGATCGAGAAAGGGAGACTCGAGCTATCGTACTACCCCACGTCCGAGATGGCAGCAGATTACCTGACCAAGAAACTCGGAAAGCAGAAGTTCAAGTACTGCATGCTGCTGACTGGACTAGGCCACGTCACCAGCAACGAAGGCGATGACACTCCAGAAGCGAAGGGGAGGGTTGGAAACATATAGTTAGCGCTTCTGAAGTGTCGAACACTACAACGTAAGCGAAGCGAACTACAACGAAGTAACAGCGAGTCAACCAAAGCGGTTGACAGAAAGACAACAGCAAGAGGTTAAGTGAAGGTCAAAGGTCAGCGACCTTTGACTCGCCAAAAAGCAGCGCGATAGCAAGGACACATAACTGACTCGCTATTGAGTAGTTACCTGAGTCGTCGCTGTATCGAACCGCAACAACAGTTACAGTTAATCCTTTCATATTCCTTGTAATATAAAGTCTTGTATCTCTTTGCTATAATCAACTTATCTTGTTCTCACATTCTAGTGCAAGGTCGTTAATTTAATCCACTATTTCACTTCCGCTAATACATCACCACTCTGAGACTTTAGTCTTGAAAACGATCCTAAGGATTTTTCTCAGCCCAACAATATATACCTCTGTGAACTCTTTAACTGGCCTTGTGGCTCTTTTGCTTATGCTAAGAGTGTGTGGTGACATTGTGATCCACCTTGTTGGTTTTGCTTGACACCCCTCACTTAGGCTATGGGGGTGTGTCAAAAGTTATAATCTTAGGGATGTGTGTCATATGGGGTACAACAGTTAGGGTTAGGTTTATGTACCCCAACCAACCTTAGTGACATCACAATTCAGTTCTTGACAAAGCGGGTGAAGTGAGTGTCAAAGTACCATCTTACTTGTAGGCTATAGTGGGGCACTCTTTATAGGGTACAGCACTTCTAGGGTTAGTACTTGTACCCCAACTCTTGCTGATCCAATCATTCATGCACAGTGATTCTGACGTGGTATTCAGAGCAGGAAACCTGTTAAGTTTTAGGGCCCAACGATAGTTTCGCTCGTTTCTGCCCGAAGCGCCCTTGCACTGTTCGGCCCTGCTAGCACAATGTCGCGCTGCCCTGCAGCTACTCGCACTGCCTGCCCCCTCCCCCACCCCCCCCCCCCCCCCCCCCACCTCCCCCCCCCCCCGCTGTGCCGCCCTTTGCAGCCCACGCGCCGCCTTTAGCAGCCCGCGCGCCGGCGCAGCAGCCCGCGAGCCACCCCTGCAGCCCGCGAGCCACCCCTGCAGCCCGCTAGCCGCCCCTGCAGCCCGCCTGCAGCCCGTTTGCGGCCCGCGAGCCGCCCCTGCAGCCCGCGAGCCGCCCCTCCAGCCCGCGAGCCGCCCCCCCCGTGAGCCACCTCTGCAGCCCGCATGCAGCCCGTTTGCGGCCCGCGAGCCGCCCCTGCAGCCCGCGCGCCGCCCCTGCAGCCCGCTCGCCGTCCTTGCAGCCCGCTCGCCGCCCCTGCAGCCCGCTCGCCGCCCCTGCAGCCCGCCTGCAGCCCGTTTGCGGCCCGCGAGCCGCCCCTGCAGCCCGCGCGCCGCCTTTAGAAGCCCGCGCGCCGCCCCTGCAGCCCGCTCGTCGCCCCTGCAGCCCGCGAGCCGCCCCTGCAGCCCGCGAGCCGCCCCTGCAGCCCGCTCGCCGCCCCTGCAGCCCGCCTGCAGCCCGTTTGCGGCCCGCGAGCCACCCCTGCAGCCCGCACGCCACCTTTAGCAGCCTGCGCGCCGTCCCTGCAGCCCGCGAGCCGCCCCTGCAGCCCGCCTGCAGTCCGTTTGCGGCCCGCTCGCCGCCCCTACAGCCCGCGAGCCGCCCCTGCAGCCCGCTTGCCGCCCCTGCGGCCCGCTTGCCGCCCCTTCGGCCCGCTTGCCGCCCCTGCGGCCCGCTCGCAGCCCGTTTGCGGCCCACTTGCCGCCCCTGCAGCCCGCGCGCCGCCCTCTGGAAGCCCGCTCGCCGCCCTTTTGCTGCCCTGCTTGCGCCGCCCTGCTTGCGCCGCCCTGCTGCTGCTGCTGCTCGTGCTACTGCTACTGCTGGTGCCGGAGGTGCTGGACTAACTACTGACCGTCACTGCCTGTCATGGCTACTATCACGGCAGTTGCAGCGGCTAGGGGTGGACAGCGGCGGTCACTGCCTCTTTGGACGACCCCACCCCTCAGCAGCTTCGCGAGTGGGTTCTTCAGCGAGCCCGTCCAGGTAGTGGAGGCTTTGGTTTTCTACGTACTGCACAGAGCCGACAGCAGAGTCAGCAGGAGACCTTCTCCCCTCAGGTGCTTAGTGAGTTGTTTCCTCAGCGATGTATCACTGGTTCTGTCGAGGCTGCTGCATCAGGTGCTAGTGAGTCTGCTGCCGCACTAGGTGCTAGTGAGTCTGCTGCAGCACTAGGTGCTCGTGAGGCTACTGCAGCTTTAGGTGCTCGTGCGTCTCCCGCCACAGGTCCTTCCTCAGCTGAGGCCTTGCACACTTTCACACTTGACTCAGGTGCGTCACGTTGCTTCTTTCATGACACCTCACTCACACCACTTGCTGCATCGGTACCGGTCTCACTGGCTGACCCCACTGGGGGGCCAGTAGTCGCACGAGCCTCCACTGTCCTCCCGTGTCTAGCAGTCCCCTCCGGTTCTTTGTCAGGTCTCCACCTCCCCACGTTCTCGACGAACTTGGTGAGCAACGCTGCCATTCAGGATGTCTGGGTTGATACCTTTATTCTTGGAAGGCATCGTGTGGCGATCTGTACGTGCTCCCGAACTGACCGTCACCTGGCTACGTTCACTCGACGGCTTGGGTCTAGTCTGTACACACTGACCACTGCGTCTGCACAGGTGGCTGAGGCAGGTCAGGTGGCTGCGTCGAGTCAGGTGTCTGCGTCTGGTCAGCTTGCAGCGTCTTGCTCGTGCCGGGTACTCTCCCACCAGACTCTCCTCTGGCACCACCACCTCAGTCACCCCTCCCTACCGCGTCTCCGCAGCATGCACTCCCGTCTCCTTGTCTCTGGCCTTCCTAGGTCCCTACCCCCCCTACCGCGCTCGCCTGCCCCACCGTGCCTTCTCGGCGTCGAAGGGCGGCAGCGCGCCGCTCCTCACTCCTCCGAGTTTCCTTCGACCACTGCTCCTCTACAGACTCTCCACATGGACGTTTGGGGCCCAGCCCCCGTCGATGGAACGGACCAGGAGCGCTACTTCCTGCTGGTTGTTGACGACTACACATGTTACACCACTGTCTTCCCCTTGTGGCGCAAGGCGGACGTCAGCGGTGTTTTGATCCCCTGGATCCGTGCTACTCGTCGCCAGCTGCGCGAGCGGTTCAGTCGGGACTTCCCAGTCTTGCGTCTGCACTGTGACAGTGGCGGTGAGTTTTCTTCTGACCTCCTTGCGGAGTTCTGTCGAGACGAGGGCATCCTCCAGTCGTTCACGCTTCCGGCCTCTCCTCAGCAAAATGGGATTGCTGAGCGTCGCATTGGCTTGATCATGGAGGTTGCTCGTACCTCCATGATCCATGCGGCTGCTCCCCATTTTTTGTGGCCGTTTGCGGTCCGATACGCTGCGCATCAGCTCAACCTCTGGCCCCATGTCTCTGAGCCAGAGACCTCGCCCACACTCCGCTGGATGGGGAAGGTTGGCGATGCGTCGGTGTTTCGGGTCTGGGGCGCGCCCTCCCTTGTTCGCGATGCCAAAGCGAACAAGCTCCCCTCACGCACTCTCCGCTGCGTCTTCCTTGGCTTCCCCACCGACGCCTCGCTGTGGCAGTTTTACCACCATCGCTCGCGTCGAGTCTTCTCCTCCCAGGACGTCACCTTTGACAAGTCTGTCTGCTACTATAGGCTACACCCGCACGCGTCCCACCCGGTCCCCCTAGGGCCTCTTTTCTTGGTACCAGCCCCCCCCCCAGTAGACCCCCTCCCTCCACAGGGTCCTGCTCCCTCAGGTGTGTCTCAGGTAGACCCACCCCCCTTGGTTGAGCCTTTGGAGGTCTCTTCTAACTCCTTTGGCCCAGCTGAGGGGGGTGACCCTGCCGCTGACGACACGGCGGCCACTTCATGCTCTCCACGTTTGGAGACCCCCCCTGGTTTTCCGCCTCGGCCGTCTTCGCCGCCTCCGCAGCCTGCTGCTGTGGACTCTGGAGCTGAGACTGCTGGTGCTGAGCCTGAGGGTGCTGAGGCAGAGGGTGAGGGTTCTGGGGGTGCTGCGACTGGGGGTGCTGTCAACTGGGGGTGCTGACTCTGGGGGTCCTGCAAGTCCTAGTGGTGGTGGAGTTGTGGGTGACCCTACTGGAGGTCCTGGAGCTGGACAGCCACCGCAGCTTGACCTACTTGAGACGCTCTCGCCGCAGGCGATTCGTGCGTGGATCGTTCGGCAGGGCAGTCCTGGTGGTGGAGGGTATGGTCTTGCTGGTGCTGGAGCTGCCAGTCCTGGAGGTACTGCACCTGCTGGAGGTACTAGAGGTGCTGCTGGTGCTGGAGGTGCCGGAGCTACTAGTCCTGGAGGTACAGGTGGTGCTGGAGGTGCTGCTAGTTCTAGAGGCATTGGAGCTGGAGGTACTGGAGGTGTTGGAGCTGCTAGTCCTGGAGGTGCTCGTACTAGAGGTGCTGGAGGTGCCGGAGCTGGTGGTGCTGTTCGTGCTGGAGGTGCTGGAGGTACTGCTGGTGCTGGAGGCGCTAGAGCTGGAGGTACTGGAGGAGCTGGAGGTGCTGCTGGAGCTGCTGGTGATGGAGGTGCTGGTGCTGGAGGAGCTGGAGCTGTTGGTACTGCCCTGTGCTGACTGTTTTTCTACCCGCAGCCGCAGTCGTCCCTGCCGCCGCCTGACTCGGTCCTTCGCCAGGTTCTTAGTCTCCCGTCTTCCACTGGCCTCCCTCTACCCCTCCTGTGTCCACCGACAGACCAGTCTCAGCCACAGCTACTGCCTGGCTCCCCGCTGCCTGCGCTTGCTCCTCACACTGAGGTGACTGAGTCCCTTACTGAGCGTCGTGAGCCTGAGACTCGTGCTTCCACACCTATTCGTGCTCGTCATGTCGCCCGTCCACGTCCTCCTGCTGTCCCAGGCACTCACGGTATGGCACTTCGTCCTTCCTCTGTTCCACAGCGTGTTGTCCTGCCTGAGCCTCCCGCGTCCTCTCTTCCGCACGTTCCTGACCCTGAGTCTGACCTTGCTCGTGCTGCCAGTCCTACTGTCACTCGTCTCCTCGCTACTGTCGTCACTGACCCTGACCTTGAGTCTACTGCAGCGTTTGCCCTAGTCACTGAGCTAGTCGAATTTGCAACTAGGAGTCGTCTCGACTACGTCGCGAGTCTTGCACTGAGTCTGAGTCTGTCTGTCCTCCGTCCGTCGGGGGTGAGCTTGCCCTTGGCAGTGACGTACTTGAGGACAAACAGTTTGAGCTTGAGTGTCTTGCGGCCGATTTACCTCGTTTCGCATCCATGCTGCTTTGCCCTGAGGGAGACCCGGATGCACTTGACATCCCTACCCCGCGCCCTTACGCTGAGGCGATCGCGGGTGAGTACTCCTCTCAGTGGCAGACAGCCATGGATGCAGATATGGCTTCCTGGAAGTCCACAGGCACCTACGTCGACGAGGTTCCTCCTCCTGGGGCGAACATAGTCGATGGCATGTGGATTTTCAGAGTGAAGCGACCGCCGGGTTCTCCGCCTGCCTTCAAGGCGCGCTACGTTGCTCGAGGCTTCAGTCAGCGACAGGGGGTCGACTTCTTCCAGAACTTCTCCCCCACCCCGAAGATGACTACTCTTCGGGTGCTGCTGCACGTTGCAGCACAGCGTGACTACGAGCTGCACTCCCTCGACTTCTCCACAGCTTTCCTGCAGAGCAGCCTTCACGAGGAGATCTGGCTGCGCCGCCCACCCGGCTTCACTGGGTCGTTTCCTGCAGGTACCCAGTGGAGCCTCCGCCGGCCAGTCTACGGTCTCCACCAGGCGCCCCGAGAGTGGCACGACACACTGAGGACTACACTTGCGGCTCTTGGGTTTTCTCCTTCCTCTGCTGACCCGTCGCTATTTCTACGCACCGACACTACCCTGCCGCCGTTCTACGTTCTAGTGTACGTCAATGACTTGGTTTTTGCTACTGCTGACACTGAGGCGGTGGCCCTAGTGAAGGCGGAGCTGCAGGAGAGACACACCTGCACTGACCTGGGTGAGCTGCGTAGCTATCTTGGCTTGCAGATCACCCGAGACAGAGCACGGCGCACCATCACACTGACTCAGTCACACATGGTGCACCAGGTCCTTCAGCGCTTCGCCTTCCAGTTCTCATCGCCACAGCCCACTCCTCTGTCTACCGGCCACTCGCTCTCAGCTCCACCTTCGGACGAGTCCGTAGAGCCGAGTGGTCCGTACCCAGAGCTTGTGGGTTGCCTCATGTACCTGATGACGTGCACACGACCTGATCTCGCGTACCCTCTCAGCCTCCTGGCTCGCTACGTGGCTCCCGATAGACACCGAAAGGTGCACTGAGATGCTGCGAAGAGGGTACTCCGTTACTTGTGCAGTAGATCGGCCATGGGGCTAGTGCTTGGAGGACATGGTTCAGTGGTACTCACAGGACACTCCGACGCTTCTTGGGCCGACGACCAGGAGACTCAGCGTTCGTCACAGGGTTACACCTTCAGTCTGGGCTCTGGTTCTGTCTCGTGGAGGTCCACTCGTTCTTCTTCTATGCTTAGTTCCAGCTGTGAGGCCGAGATCTACGCTGGGGCCATGGCTGCACAGGAGCTACGCTGGCTGACCTACCTGCTGACTGACCTGGGGGAGCGGCCTCGTTCTCCTCCAGTTCTGTACGTCGACAACAAGGCAATGCTTGCCTTGTGTCACGAGCAGAGACTGGAGCACAGAACGAAGCACATTGCTCTTCGCTACTTCCTTGCGCGTGAGCTGCAGCAGCGTCGTCAGCTCCGCCTTTCCTACGTGGCCTCGCGGGCCAACACTGCTGATGTGTTCACCAAGGCCCTTGGGTCTGGTGATCATCAGCGTTTCTGCACTGCTCTTGGGCTTGTGCCCACTCTGCCTCACCTGCTGGTTGCTTGACTTGCTCTTGTTGTACACTGATATATATCTTTATACGAACTTGTTTGCTCTTGCTAGGTTGTGATCAGTGTACTGCCTTGCTATTATAACTCTGCATGTGAACTGGCCTTGTGGCCGCTTGCTTGTGCTCAGATTGTGTGGTGTCCTTGAGATCCACCCTGAGCTTTGCTTTGCTCTGTTGTCTTGCTTGACTGATCTTGTGACCGTCTTGTTGTCCCCCACTTAGCCTATGGGGGTGTGTCAAAGTACCATCTTACTTGTAGGCTATAGTGGGGCACTCCTTATGGGGTACATCACTTCCACGGTTAGTACTTATACCCCAACTCTTGTTAATCCAATTATTCCTGCACAATGATTATGACAGTGAGGTGACTAGTAACTACCAACCAACCACCAGATCTGGCCTGCCCAGCCTCACCACAATAACACCACGTAGAGATATTATATGACATCCCTTCAGTTCAGAGCAGAGTTGTGGCTTTTGAACATTCCCTATGGGCTAAAGGGAAGTACCTAGCACCGTAACAGCTTTGCCCCACTCCACATTGCAGCAGCACCAGAGATGAGCTGTCCTTCACTGCAGAGATTCCTCTAAAGCAACGAAGACTCTGTCGCAGAGTTAGGGTTGTATCAACCACTCTCCACTCCACCCTCCCATCGTCCACCCTCCATTCTCCACGGCTCTCCTGTTCACAATATCCAAGTGAAGGCACTACTACCCATCCTCCCATCCCACACATAAAAAGGATCACATAACCCATAGTGTGCCCCACGCCTCCTCCACGGCTCTCCTGTGAGAGATCTCCCAGTGAAGTGAAGGCACTTGAATGTTGGGGAGAGCAGGCATCACATCAACCACACTCCTCGCATCCTCCCATCACATCAACCACACTCCTCGCATCCTCCCATCACATCAACCACACTCCTCGCATCCTCCCATCACATCAACCACACTCCTCGCATCCTCCCATCACATCAACCACACTCCTCGCATCCTCCCATCACATCAACCACACTCCTCGCATCCTCCCATCACATCAACCACACTCCTCGCATCCTCCCATCACATCAACCACACTCCTCGCATCCTCCCATCACATCAACCACACTCCTCGCATCCTCCCATCACATCAACCACACTCCTCGCATCCTCCCATCACACACACAGCCAGCAGCCTCATCACATCAACCACACTCCTCGCATCCTCCCATCACACACACAGCCAGCAGCCTCATCACATGACCCACAGAGTGCCCCACGCCTCCTCCACGGCTCTCCTGTGCGAAATCTCCACCGTCCATCCGCCAGCCTTCTGCCCCTTCAAGATCCGAGCCTGTTGCTGCTCCGGAGTCAGGCTCGGTGCCGAGCCTAGGCTGCCATCGGTATGGTGCACAGGCATGGGCTGGAGCATTCCCATTGGTCGAGGGGGGAATGCCCCTCCTGCTGCCATGTCCCCTGCTCCTGCTGCTGCTGCTGTGGCGAAATCAGTTGTCATTTCGAGCTGATCCCTCTCCTGCTGCTCTATCTGCATTGAAGGGAGAGGAAAAGGTGGGGGGAAGAAGGGATGAGGTGAGAGAGGGGAGCGAAGGCTCCACATGCTGCCTGCGCACCACACATGCTGCCTGCGCACCACACATGCTGCCTGTGCAACACACATGCTGCCTGCGCACCACACATGCTGCCTGCGCAACACACATGCTGCCTGCGCACCACACATGCTGCCTGCGCACCACACATGCTGCCTGCGCAACACACATGCTGCCTGCGCACCACACATGCTGCCTGCGCAACACACATGCTGCCTGCGCACCACACATGCTGCCTGCGCACCACACATGCTGCCTGCGCACCACACATGCTGCCTGCGCACCACACATGCTGCCTGCGCACCACACGGCACTCACTCCCCTCTCTATCTCCGTGAGCTCCATTTCGCAGCCTCTCTTCCCCACCCTGTTGCTTCAACCTCTGCTCCCACACCTCACCTCTCACCCCCTCCATCCACCCACCTCTCCCGTCCTCTGCAGATAGAGCAGCAGGAGAGGGATCAGCTCGGAATGGCAACAGACTTCGCCTCAGCAGCAGCAGCAGCAGGAGCAGGGGACATGGCAGCAGGAGGAGCCTTCCCCCCTCTTAAATCTCCCCTCTCTCTCACACACCCTGCTCTTATCCTCCAAAAGCCCTTCCCTCCCAATCCTCCCCTCCCTCCACTCGTCTGCAGATAGAGCAGCAGGAGAGGGACCAGCTCGAAATGACAACCGATTTCGCCTCAGCAGCAGCAGCAGCAGCAGGAGCAGGAGCAGGGGACATGGCAGCAGGCAGCATGTGTGGTGCACAGGCAGCATGTGTGTTGCGCAGGCAGCATGTGTGTTGCACAGACCAACGAGTCCCAACCCCCCATTCCCACACCCAATTCCCACCCCTACCAGCTGGTACACTGACAATTCTCCCGGTTTGGGTGGCAGTGCTGCTGCTCTTACCTCCATACTCCCCCATCCCCCCCGCTACTCCCTCATACTCCCTCATACTCCCCCATACTCCCTCATACTCCCCCATACTCCCCCATACTCCCCCATACTCCCCCATCGTCTCTCTTTCAAAACCCCTACCAGTTGGTACACAGACAATTCCCCCGATTTGGGCGACAGTGCTGCTGCTCTCAGCTGCATACTCCGCATACCCCCCCCAACCCCCCCATACTCCCCCACACTCCCCCATACTCCCCCACACTCCCCAATACTCCCCCATACTCTTTCTTCAAAACCCCTACCAGTTGGTACACTGACGATTCCCCCGGTTTGGGCGGCAGTGCTGCTGCTCTCAACTCGGCTGCTCGCCGCTCTGCCTGGTGTAAACAGGGGGGGTATCAGGGGAAGGGGGCAAAGAGGGGGGAGTGCGGGTAATGAGTAATGATTGTGAGAGTGCAGTGGCAGTGGTGCTGCTCTCAGCTCGGCCGCTCCGCGCTCTGCCTGGTGTGGAGTGGTGCAGGGGGGAAGCCGGAAAGAGAGGGGGTGGGGAGTGGAAGAGTGGAGAGTGGATGGAGACGGGAGAGGGGTGGAGCAGGGAGAGAGGAATCTGCATTTCCCAATAACACGGTGACTTTTGAGTCGACTCAAAAGTCACCTCGACTCAAAAGTCACCTCGACTCAAAAGTCACCTCGTGGAGCAGGGAGAGAGGAATATTCATTTCCCAATAACACCTCTCCCGGGAAAGGGAAGGAAAGGGAAGGTACCAATTTTCAAGCTCTAGAAAGTCCCAAAACAACTGCACGCAGCTGCACCGCTCTTCACGCTGCAGCACCACTCTCCACACCAATCACTCACCCGCTTGGCTCTGGCAGCTGCGATGCTGTCTCGGTTGTTCGCCTCATACGTCCTCACCTCCTGTTTCCATACCACTGCACAGCTCACCGCTCTCTAAACCGCGGCACCGCTCTCCACATCCCGTCAGACTGTCACTCACCCGCTTGGCCCTGGCAGCAGCAATGCTGTCTCGGTTGTTCGCCTCATACGCCCTCACTTCCGCCTCTGCTGCCGCCACATCAATTCCTTCCACCAGCCGGAACACTGGCAAGGAAGCGGGTAAGGGGGGGGAAAGGGGGTTCAGTGAGAGGTGGAAGAAGAAAACGTGAGAGAGCAAAAGCATTGTTGCCTCATACGTCATCACCTCCGCCTCGGTTGCCGCCACTTCAATCCCTTCCACCAGCCGAAACACTGAGAAGAGAAGATGGGAGGATAGGGTGTGGGGGGAACGGGCAGCGAGAGAGATTCTCCACGTGCTCCAGATAGTCACAGCACTCACGCACAGAGCGGAAAAAGCAGTTGACCAAGCCATCAGCCCGTCACTTTCTCATCCACATCTTAGTCGCCTACCAGCCACCTTCACTCACCAATAACCCCTCACTCCCTCGTCATACCGCCTTCAATCCCCACTAATACTGCCCTCACTGCTACACATAGTCGCTGTACTAGTGCAGAGACGGGAGGCCACAGTCACCCAACGCACCTGCCATACCACTCATCCTCCCTCCCCCACTCTCACTACTCACCTATACCCTCCACATGCTCCAGATATTCCTTCACCTCGTGCAGAGACCAGCACACCTGCCATTCACTCATTATCCTCTCTCCCCTCTCTCTCCTCTCTCCCCTCTCTCCCCTCTCTCCTCTCTCCCCCCTCTCCCCCGTCTCTCCCCTCTCCCCCCTCTCTCCCTCACCTATATCCCTCACATGCTCTAGATAGTCATTGTACTCGCGGAGAGACTAACACACCCCCCATACACTCATTAGCCCCTCCCCTCACTCACTCCCTCTCTCCTTCACCTATATCCTCCACGTGCTCTAGATAGTCGTTGTACTCATGCAGAGACGGGAAATCGTCCTGCAGCTTGTTGAGGCGAGGGGGGATGGGACGAATCATCTGCAGCTCACCCCCTCACTGAACACTCTCCACCTCCCTTCCCCCCTCACTAACTGCCTGCACCAAGCGCATGCCCCTCACTCACTCCCGCACCTATATCCTCCACGTGCTCCAGGTAGTCATTGTAATCGCGCAGAGAGGGAAAATCGTCCTGCAGCTTGTTGTATCTGGAGTGGGTTGTGGCGAGGAGAGGTGTCGTGAGGAGGGGAGGTGAAGAAGGGAGGTGAGGAAGGGGAACAAGGAGGGTAATACACTCACACTGCCATCATCACATTCATATACTGCCCATCAACACTCACACTGCTACTGACGGCGGGAGCGGGAGAGCCCTACCGCTGCGCTCATACCTTCATCTACCCCGTGCCTTCAACACACTCCCTCATCCCCGCCTTACCTGTCACCATCATCACTCCCACATCCCCGCCTTACCTGTCACCATCATCACTCCCTCATCCCCGCCTTACCTGTCACCATCATCACTCACATGGCGTGGATTCGTTTCCGCACAGCCATCTCCTTAGCGAGCGGCCCTCCCGCTGCGCTCATGCCTGCCGGCTGCTGCTGAAGGCCGTTAGAGCTGACGGCCCGCTAGTGCCGTCCCGCTGCTCTCTCACTGCCGCCGGCGGGTGTTGCTGCTAGGAGCGCTGATGATACGGCCTGTAGATGCGACGTGTTGATGCGGTACGACGCGGTACGACGCGGTACGACGTGGTACGACGTGCCAGTGGTACGGCTATCGTGGAGCACGAATGCTGGCTGCTTCAAGGAGTCATGGGTGGGTGGCAATCCGCGACTTCCCGGACCAACTTCTGGGCTAAGCCATGAGGTTCGTGGCTTTATGGCCACATGGCCTCATGGGCTCATCGCGGCTGCTCCAGTCGATGCGTGCAGCTTTTGAGAACTCTCAAAGCTGGGCTCTCCTTTATCACGAGAAAGAATACTATTTTTGAGACGTCTCAAAAACAATTTCTGTATGCGCCGTGCAGCTGGATTCTCCTCTACCGCGAAATTTCTCGGTAAGCCTCGAGATTCCTTTCAGTGCATTCGATTCGCGCGATCTCAATTCGTTGCTTCGCTTCTATAACTCGTCAGTCACCAGCCTATTTTCTCGGCGTGGATTCCACGTCTAGGCCCTGGTAGGCCTCTTGAAACCGTGCTTCCGTTCCTCAGCCAACACGTGCGATCGCCACCCTCGCCGCCCGAGCTACAGCGTCGAGAGCGGAAAAACAAATTGCGAGTGAGGAGAAGTGGAGTGGTATGAAAGCTGATTATCAACTGCTATGGAAAATGCAGTATGAAACCGTTTTGCGGGAGAATTTGCACGCTTGTACGGGGATGACCAGCTGTACGCGTTTCCAAATCCCTCGCTTCAGGGTTTGCGTTTCTCCAACGCATGTCTGAAACATGGCATAAATGCTAGTTTGCTTTCAGAAGTACCGTAGCTCAGAGTAGCGCACTAGGATTCAAAGAAACGTAGGAGCAGGCTAATCTCACTAGTACAGAAAAATCTACTTTGTTATGTGCGAATTATGTTTGTCAAACCTGTCTTTACAGCCGGCCAGCCAGTCTTGTCCCATCCAAACTGAGTTACCAAGCCAAGCAAGAGACTCGTGATACCCTACCTACCCCCATATCCATGATTCCATTTCAACAATACCGTACCCAAAATCCCATCGCCATCGCCCAACCATGAGCTCCAGATTCCACTCACTAAAAACCTCCACACAGCATCCAGCCCCGTCCCTTGCCATAAACATCCCCCCCAGACCAGGGCTGACGTTTCGTTTTAGGCCTCCCTGATTCCCGGAAAAAATTTCCCCCTCTATTATGATCGCACATTTTTCACAGGGAAGCTACCCTGATAGCTCAGTGTCGAACAAAGTCCTAGTCTGATCCGTCAGGGTTCACAGCTCAAAATCAGGGTTGCTTGCTATTAACGTTGCACTACACTTCAAAATGACTGATACAACAACTTCAACTTTCCTACACTATCTAGTGCACGGGTTTGTCAATGAAGTACACCTCCTCTACGTCCTCATCGTCTGACAGGAAAGGGTTGTCCTCCTCTTCCACGACCTCCTGATCGTCGCCCAAGTCCTGTTCCACTTCATCGTCCTCCTCCTCCTCCTCCCCCTCGTCCTCGTTCTCCCCCGCAGTTCCAGCAGCCACAGCTTCACCCTCCTTCTGCTTCCCCTTCCTCTCCCTCTCTGCCACGGCCAACTTCAGGCTCTTCACAGGGCGCCTCCTCCGCATGGACCTCCACACCTCCAGTGCCTCCGGCCATTCGATCTCGTACTTCAGGAGCGATATCTGCGTCAGCTCCCCCAGACGCGCGTTGCAGAGCACTCCACACACCCAGGACTTGATGACGTTCTGCCTGGAGAACCCCCTCTCGCACTCCACGGTGGAGAGGAGAAGCACAGCCAGCGCCTGCCACAGCAGGATGAGGTTGGGCCATCTCCTGCCAGGCACATTCGAAACACAACAAAACATGTAAAAGTATCAACAAGTTAATAAATCAACAAGTTGGAATTCAACATGTTAATAATCACCAACATAAAAATCAAATAGGTAAAAAACTCGTACGCATGCAGTGGCCTACCTCTTTGAGTCTACGCTCCCAAGAAATTTGTTAAGGCCCTGGGCGAAGCTCTCCATCTCATGGTGTGTCTCCATGATCGCGCAGAATGTCGGGAGCTCCCTCTCTGCTGCTTTGAGGTCGAATCCCGGCAGCTTGTGGCGGAAGAGCCTGCTGCATCCGTGCAGCCACTCCTTGCACTTCTTCTCTCGCTGGGCCTTGATCTTCGGCCACTTCCCCGCCCGGAACAGCTTCGTCGGGCCCAGCTTCCCAAGGTCATCCAGCCGTTCGTTCAGGTTGTCCACGCAGTCGCGGGCAAATTGGCGGCACAGCTTCACGCAGTCTGCGTAGGTGCTTCCCTGCTTGTGGCCCTTCAGCTTCCTCTCATGCATGGTGTAGAGGTGGTTGATTGGGCGTCCCTCTCCGTCCACGCCTCGAACCCGTACCTGCTTGCCTCCACCCTCCTTGTGGACCTTAAGGAAGTTTACCAGCCAGCTCTTCCCCTCGCCCCCGAACGGTTTGTTTGTCGTCAAGTAGCGCTCCGTCAGGTCACCCGTGGTGGACTCAATAGTCTTCAAAATCTCAGTCACATCCAGCTGTCACACATGCAATCAACAACAGGGAGTAGGATTAGCAAAAGTGTAGGATTACACTTCCCATCTCAACATTATACTAGCATTCAATCTCACCTCACGCCTCTGGAAGCAGCGGTTGAGGTCGTTCATGTCAGCCAGAATGTCGGCCAGGAAAAACAAACAGAACTGGAACTTGTAGCACGTCACAATCTCGTAGGCCTTGTGGTTGTGCTCCCAGAGCAGCACGATGCAAGCGCCGAGGACCTTGCACAGCCTGCGCACCGCATCACCTCGTGACAGCCATCGAACCGTGTGGATTCTTTGGACCTCGAGGTTTGTCTGGTAGATCACTCGCTGAAGGTACTTGAAGCGCTGACTCCACACGCTTGAGTTTCCGAGAAGCGTCGCCACTGTGCGCACCACCTTGTCGACCATGCCAAGGTCCTCGTTTGACTCAGCGGTGTCCTTCATAGCCAACGCCTCACTGTAGGATGCAGAGAATACAAATCAAGAGGTAATTGGTTAATCTTATAAGTAGAAAACCACACCAACTAGGAAACTTGATACACACCGGTGGGCGATGCAGTGGCATGAAAACAGGTGCAGAACGTGTTCCCGAAGACGCGCCACCAATCCGTTTTCTTTCCCGGTCATTACCGACGCCCCATCCGTGCTGATGCCAACGATCTTGGACACATCGACGGCTGCGGAGCGGAGATGGTTCAGAAGCACCTCGAACAGAGACCCTACATCACACCGCTCAACCGTCAGCAATGTAAAGAACTCGCATGCAATTTGGCGATTCTTAAAAAACGTAAGGTACACAATCATGTGTTTCCCTCGCGTTCGGTCTGTGCTCTCGTCACACTGAATGCCCAGGAAGGGGGATGCCAGGATGTGGTCCATCTGGACCCGAGTGAGATATGTACTGATGCTGTGAACCATTTGTTGGAACCCGTATCTGCACAGAGGAGAATAAAATGGTCAGGATCGTAATAAAAAAACCACACGTCACATATGTCCAGCTGCAATCTAACGGTAAGATTAAATACCGTGTCAGATACACGCCGTAAGATTGTCGAGGAATGTCTGGCGTGTCCTGCTCCGCAAGATGCTGCATCAGCTTCGGAAACATGCTAATCGGCGCGTCGCACTGGCACAGGAACTGCGTAGACCGCATGAGACGAATCGCGCGCCGCCCCTCGACGTCGGAGTTGATGAAGTCAGAAATCGCCTGCTGGCCCTCGCGGATGCCCGCCGCAAGCTTCAACTGCCGATCCACCGCTGCCTTGTGTGCGTCCGTATGCTCGTGCGCCCTGAACGACTGCGTCTGCAAGTCACGGCCACCGTCGTCACCTTGCATGGCGTACCTCGTGTTCCCCTTCGCGTACGACATGCAGATGGAGCACTTCACGTATGGAAAACCGTCCTTGGTCTTCCCAAACACCAGCCAGGAAAAGTGTTGTGACCACTTCGTCTCGTAGTTAATACTCGCCTCAAGGTACACCTGCTCTCGCAGCTGCATCTTGGTGAGTGCGGGCGAGCCGGTATCCGCGCGCACAGGGATGTCAAATTCCTCCGGTTGCTCAGCTTCTTTCGGTGGAGGATCTGCCGGCTTGTCATTGTCAGGCGGTGGAATACGGCGGCCTCCGACGACCAGAGTACTCTGCGCCCACTTCCCATTTCGCGCTCGCTTGGGAGTGGAAGAAGCCGACGGCGGGCCAACAGACACACGCACCGTGCTTGGAGTGGGGCTAGGCGATGGCGGTGGGGGATCTTTGCTGCAAGAAGCAACAGCCGGGGGTAGAGTGAAGGCGACAGGATGTGGAGAATCAGAAGGAGTAGGGGTTACTCTAGCCGCAGAGTCATGAACCGTAGACCTAGGAGGTTCTGGTGTCACCGGAGCACCGGTAGCTCTAATAAAATCGAGCCCAGACCGGGGATCATCTGATGCTTTCTCCGGCAAGGCTTGTGCTGTCGGTTTCGCCGGTAAAGGTGGCTCGTCAGGGCCAGTCTGAGGAGCATCTTCGTCGGCCGGCAGGGCCTCCATGGCGGCGAGCTAGGGGAAAGATGGAGCGAGAGGAAAGTGTGATACTGAACGAAAAGCAGGAAGCGAAGGAAGCCTGGCTCTGGGTAGGGGGAAGGAAAGGAAGGTTGGAGATGGCGGGGTCATCACGAAACCACCGCGGCGCGATGCCACAAGGTTGATGGCAACATTCGTTAATGAATTCGGCCGTAGATGCAAGGCCGAATTCATTCAAGGACTGCTTAGCTGCCAGCGCATACTGTCAACATGCCGTTCTGGCGAATGGCAGAGGCATGCTGTGCACTGCGAGGTGCGCGTGGCAGCAACGTATCATAGATTTGGGTGCGTTGTCACTGTTGACAGCTGTCTTCACAGCACGGTGTTGGAATTCGGTGTCGTTATTACGCCAGTCCAGCGCGTGAACGGGGTACCTCACATGGGGCCATGCGAAGTAATGATTACGCACAGGGGGGGGGTTATCGAAAGGAAACTTCGAGGAACCTTCATCCCGATACCCTCGCATTCAGGGTCCACCGAACACATACTCTGCATAGACATAGTCTGCAAGTACACTACTCTGAGTCTAGTTATAAGATTTCAGGGTTCGTTAGTAACTTTTCTGATTGGATCAGAGTTCACAAGTTAAAAAAACTGAAATTGCAGGGCCCAGCAGTTGAGAAGCCTGTAATCACCCTGAAATCAGGGTAATTACCCTGATAAAATCAGCCCTGCCCCAGACTCCTCCCTCCCACCACTTCCTCCGTTCCTTCTTCTCTCCCATGCACCAGCAGCACCACTCTACCGCCATCCACCAACCATACCAATCAAATAACACCTCCTCCCTTTCCACCCTCCGCCCAAGGCGCAGCTCTGAAACCAAAGCTCTAGCCTGTGGTGTAAGCCTCCACTTGACATCTCCACCCTTGTCCTGTCATCATAGCACCACTATCAGCGCGCCACCTTCCTCCTCTTTTCCCCTTTTCACCAACTCATCCCCTCTTCCCCTCCTCCCCTCCTCCCCTCCCCCCCTCTTCCCCTGCTCCCTGCCTCTCCTCCTCCGCTCTTCCCCCGAATCCCTGCACCCTTGCTTCGCATTGGCATGGCACTTTTCCCCCATTAGCCACTAAGCGCACCACCCTTGCCCCTCCCCGCTTTTTCCCCTCTCCTCCCCGTCCGTCCCCCCTAAACCCCAAACCCCAAACCCTGAACCCCCCAACCCTGTCATCACCTCTCCCCCCTTTTCCCTGCACTCCCTCCCCCTTTCCCTCCGCTCTCCCCCTCCCGCGCATCAGTATCGCCCCTCCTGGGGGAATGGCAGCGGAACCTCCTCCGCATTTGCATAGAACTCCTCTAGGCGGTAATAATCGCGCTCCTTAGGAGTAAACAGATGCACTACCACGTCGCCATAGTCTAGTAGCGTCCACGCGCTTCCCCCGCGGGCGCTCTCGCCGCTCCCCCTATCCCCGCCCTTCTGCTCGCGCGCGAACCGCGGCGACTCCGCCACGTCGCGCATGCGCTTCGCTATAGCGTCCATCTGCGCGCGCGAGAAGGCCGTCGCTATAACGAAGTACTGCGTCCAGTACACGAGCGGCCGCACGTCCAGCGCGATAATATCACCCCCCTTAGCGTCACTCGCGGCGACAGCCAGAGCGACCGCGAACGCCTCGCTCGCCTCGTCCGAATCCGGCGGGAAACGCGGCGTGGCGGACGATGCTTCTTCCGCGGCTCGTGACGCAGCAACTGCGCTGCTGACGGCAACAACCCCGTTAATACCACCCTCGCTACCATCATTCTGCTCATCTTCATCCCCGGTATCATCCTCTTCTCTTACAAGCTTGTACCCAGCGCTGCTGCCGCTCGTATCCTCTTTAAGAGTCTTCCCATATTTATCAAACAGCTCGTCTAGTTCCTCCTCGTCCCACTCCTCGTCCGACCATGCGCGCTTTCCCCCTGTCTCTCCGCTTCCGCTTCCGCCCTTCTCCAGCTCCGCCGCCAGGAGCTCTTCTTCCGCCAGCATGGCGGCTAGCAGCTCCTCGTCTATCTCCTCATCCTCGCTATAGGCCTCCTCTTCCTCGCTGTAAGCCTCCTCGTCCTCTGTGTACACGTCCGCCGCGGCCTTCTTAGATGAATCTTTTCCGCTGGCAGGGTTTCTGCTTCCCCCATTCCCGGCGGAAATAGCGGATGATCCGCGTGTCCCCGCTGTTCTACCGGAGAACGATCTTAAACCCTGGAATGGGTGGGATTTGGGGTTTGAGATGGATCCTTGGCGCTGCGACACCCGGCAGACTTGACACGTGGGAAGGCTTCTTCGCCGAGCGCTTCGCGAGCGTTGCGAAGGCGGAAACGATGTCGCGAATGGCGTCGCGACCGCGATCCTCAGCGCAGTAGACGGCAGCGCGGCTGCCATTGGGTCAATTCGGTACCGTCAGCAGCAGCAGGTCAGGGTAGGAAACAGCTCAGAAATTTCTTTCCAGAATCTGGGAAAGGATTGGAGCGAGTGTGACGGAGATTCGAAAAGTAGCTCGCTATATGATACGTCACCGAGTCAGGTGATGGATCAAGCAAGCAGAGTTGTGGAAAGCTTGGTGTTCTCTCGGAACAGTTCGAAAGTTGACAGGGTTGAAAGCGGTACCGACTGTGACCGAGTACACCGAATCGGACCCGAGTTCCACGTCTGCCAGTCTCATTTCTGGACTCGAATCGGTTACTGTAATAGTCTAAAATCGGCGAGTTCGCACAGGTTATTTTTCCTCTTCGCGAAGCAAGTTTGCTGACTGACGAGGTCGAGTCATGGTTACAAGTCCGTTGCACGCCGTTTCGACTTCGATTGCAGCTCACGTATCATTTTCTAAAATACATTCTAGCGGTTTACAGCAGTGAAGAGATCGCACTTCTTTACACCGTACGCAAACGTACTTAACTGCTGCTCCACCATTTGCCCTTTTAACCTCCTGAAACAGAAGGTTTTTTCTCCAGAATTGCTTCAACCTCATTTTTCAGGAATCGCTTCGAGAGGAGTCTCCCCACCAGTTTAGCTACATCGTTCTTATGAGACCTTAGAGCAAATGCGTCCGCTCCTCATGCCTGTCGTCCCGTTGTCTGCGAATGGATTCGCAGGAAGGTTAGGGGCGTGGAGCTTCGACGGGAGCAAGTGAATCGCAACCTATCTGGGGTACCTGAAACTTGCGACAATTGCCCAGGCGAAGCCATCAGAGCAAATCAACCATTCACTCCTCGACCAGGCGGGGTTGACACGTACCAATCGCATCTTGGACTAGTCAGACTCTAGTGCTTTTCTCGCCGATGCCTGAAGTCAAGGAGTGCGTCGAATGCCTTCATCTACACGCCATTAAAAATCATCTTAGTTGGTGACCTAAAAACCACGTACTGCTAGAGCTGCTGCCAGAACCAAAGCCATCAATAAACAAAACGTAGAACCCTACTCGTATTGGGTCATATTATAACGCGAACGATGAGCAAGGCAGGAGGAGGCGGAGCGGGATCCGCGCTAGGTCGAGCGGCCATGGGATCAGCAGCGGCCGGCCTGGCCGTGCAGCGACAGCGAGCCTTGCAGCAGCGCGTGGACGCTGACATCATCAGCATGGTGGAGAATTTCACCAACATGATCAAAGCGGCCAAGGCAGGCTCATCTTCCTTCTCCCAAATGTTTTTCTCAAGCATCTGATTAGTTGAACTTTATGGGGACATTCTGGTTTTTGTTAAGGTACACTTTTGAGGTTTTAGGAGCCTATGAGATGGATATATGGTAGCGGAACTCGGGGCTGATTTTCTGTTCCTGATGTTGACCCACCCACCCACCCAGTCGCCTCTGTGACTCTTCTGAACCGCCATTTCTCTCAATACGCGCTTTCAGATCCCCCCACCTCTCCTCTCCCCCTTTCCCTCCCCCCTATCTCTCCCCCCCCCCCCCCTCCATCCCCCCCTTCCCTCCCTCTCCCCCTCCACAATCCTTTCCCCTCCCCTGCGACGCTCTCCCCCGTGCGCCTCGTTTGTCTCCCCCTCAGATCAACGATCCTGTTCGCAACGCCCAAGAGGCGTACCAGATTGAAGTGCACTCCGCCAAGCTGGTGGGTGATGGTGGTGGTGGTGGTGGTGGTGGTGGTGGTGGTGGTGGTGGTGGTGGTGGTGGTGGTGGTGGTGGTGGTGGTGGTGGTGGTGGTGGTGGTGGTGGTGGTGGTGGTGGTGGTGGTGGTGGTGGTGGTGGTGGTGGTGGTGGTGGTGGTGGTGGTGGTGGTGGTGGTGGTGGTGGTGGTGGTGGTGGTGGTGGTGGTGGTGGTGGTGGTGGTGGTGGTGGTGATGACTGGTGATGGTGATGGTGGTGTTGGTGATGGCTGGTGATGGTGATGGGTGGTGGTGGTGATTATGAGGTTGATGGGTGATGATGGTGATGGTGATGGTGATGATGGTGATGGATTGCATGATGGTCGTGATCAAGGGCATGCTGATGTGGGTACTTATGTATTAGACACTTATAATTTCTTTCGTTTTTAAAATGGAATTCTTTCTTCCATCTCATTATTTTTCCATCGTTGCAGTAAAAGTTTAGCTTCCCTCATTCATAGAAAGCTCTGACATTTTTATCTCCCTTTATCGCATTGTTCCTGCTGACAGGCGGGGTGGCAGAGTTACAGCTAGTGGCACAGCAGGTTTTCTGCTTGCATAGATGTCCGCAATGAATGTGAAGGTTTCACATCCCTTCCCGTTGCTGTTTTGTGTGGCAGGTGGGAGCGGCGGAGTCTCTTCTAAAGCTAGTGGCACAGTTGAAGCAGACAGTTGTGTTTGCGGATATGTCTGCATTGAATACTAGTGTGGAAAGGCACAAAGAAGATTTCAAGGAAGAGGCTAGTGCGGCCAATGAGGTGGTTTCATGCGTTGGGGAAAAGGCTGCCTCATTATTGCATGAACTTGAAAACGTGTACTACACATCCAAGCTAAAATGAAGTGCTCAAGCTTTGTTTACCCCATTCTTATATCTACTTTCATATGAATGGTTGTCATTCCAGCCATGAGAAGGGTAGTCTCGTTGACTTACTTCCACAACCAGTTAGTTGCCATACATCTAAGGCCATGATGGATTGATCTCATTAACTAATTCAGCTGGTTACTGTATACATCTAATTGGTTCGCCGCTTTCCCGTGGTCAGTACAATATAGTGTCATCAGATATCTCTTGTCGAGTACACATGCTGCGCAGCAAGTCCCAAAAACATTTCCCTCGCTCTTGCCGCGCTGCCGTGAGAGGGAAAGCAGTCTCCCTCATCGCACGCATTCGCAGACACCTTTGCACAAGCTCGTTGCACAGCAGCTTCAGGACGCGGTGAAAGTGAGAATATCGCAGGATCGCGCGTGTATATCGACCCGCAGAATCGATTGGGCCGATTGTTTGGCGAAACGATGCGCCCACGCGGTTGTAACGATCGCCCCTGCGTGATGGGTTGGATGTTACAGAATCAAGATTTCGGTTTAGCCTGCGACACCGTCTAAGAAAAACCCCCTTCGCCCAACTACACCTGAGACATTCGCAACCAACAGGGCAACCAGCTTGAAATTCCGCGAAATTCCAGAATTATGCGCGTCTATGTTGTCGCTATGCGAAATTTCAGCACTTCGCAGGCATCCGCATCAATCGTGCCTGTTGTGATCGGTTCGTGCACGTCATCTGCGCATTGATGCTGCGGAAAGTTCTACAGCGATCAGTGATCAGTCGCATTCACTTGCTGTGCACAAAAATTGGACAAAAAACTTACTGTAGCATAGTTACACAGTCGTAATCAGTGTAACTGATCTGCGAGCCGATCGCAACTGATGATCGATCGTCTACTTTAACCGCGTCCTCACTTTATGGTGAAACCGAAGCTGACCCAAAGACAAGAAAACACCACCACTGCACTTGTGCACTACCCCTCAAATCCCTCTCCTTCCTCTCCTGGAATTCGAATTCTTGGGAATAACGCCGTTTCCCGAGTCGCCGGTTGTAGCAACCTAACAGCTGAGCCCTTACCTTACGCTCGAGCGCTAGCTGCGTCGCTCAACCTCTTCGGTCGCTCCCTCGTCGCCTCGCTCGCGACTGTCGCGAAGCCGCTTGTCGCATTCTCACGCGTTGCACAGGATGGTCGCCGAACCGCTCGTAGCGCCGGCTCCTCCTCTCCTGCCGTTCGAAGGCAGTACTGTTATTCCTAATACTGCGTCCATTTATGCCGTGGCTATAAGGAATGAGATATTTAGCTTCACTTCCGCCGTGTTTCTCGCCGCATTGGCCGCGCTGTTGTGCTACTGCGTCTACATCATTCTCATCAAGCCGCTGCGCTTTCGTCGGCATTGCATGAAGCAAGGCATCCCCCTCCTCCCGTTCAGGTACTGTTTGGAAATCTCAAAGACGTCCGCAGCACGAAGAAATGCGCTCCCCTGATTTATTCCGCTGCCCGGTTTCTCCATTCGTCTCCCTTCCTCGCCCGTCTTCTCTTTCCTATCCCTTCATCTCCCTTGGCCTCCCTTCTTGTCATCTCCCTTCGTCTTTCTTCCTCTTCCTTCCTCTCCCTTCCTCTCCCTTCCTCCCCCTCCTCTCCTCTCCCTCCCCCATTCCTCCCAGGCCTCCCATTGGGCAGCTTCCAGAATTCGCCAACCGAGGTGCATTTTGAGTCAACTCAAAAGTCACCCCGTTTTCCCCCTTCCTCCCTCTTTCCTGTCTCTTCTTACCCACCAACCCCTCCCTCCCCATTCCCCCTTCCTCCCAGGCCTCTCATTGGGCAGCTTCCGGAATTCGCCAATCGCGAACCGAAGCCCATACCTGCGTCCGAGCCTGCGCCGCTAGGTCCGGCAACCATCAGCCCGCTGCTGTGGAAGTGGCGTTGCCAGCTGGGAACGGTATTCGGCCTCTCCATCGGCCCCTTCCAGCCACTCGTCGTTGCCGAGCCTGATCTCTTTCACCAGGCACGTGGTGCAATGCAAGCAGTGGTTTGTGCCATCAGTTGTCCATTCCCTGTGTGCAAATGGCGTTGCCAGCTGAGGGGGACGCTCTTTGGCCTCTCCATCGGCCCCTTCCAGCCACTCGTCGTTGCCGAGCCTGATCTCTTTCACCAGGCACGTGATGGGGACAGTGGTTAGTGCCATCAGTTGTTCATTCCCTGGCATGGGGTATGGTTCCTGGGAGGTGTGGTTGGTTAGAGGGCAGGCTGCTGTGGAAGTGGCGGTGTCAACTAGGGACGGTCTTTGGCCTCTTCCAGCCGCTTGTCGTTGCCGAGCCTGATCTCTTTCACCAGGCACGTGGCGTGGAAAAAGAAACACCTCCATAAACTTTCCTCCATACGTTTGTCGTTACATGAGAACGCCAGGCGCATTGTGAGCTTCCTGCCTCCACCTCTCGAACGGCCCATCGTATACACAAGGTAAGGCAATATCTCCACCTCTCTCTTTCTCCCAATCAATTCTTTCAGGTCTCAATTGCGAAAAAACTCTTCCTTTCAGGTAAAATGAGTGGCCTTTTTGAGACGTCTCGAAAACTCACTCATTTCACGTGATTATTTCAGGTCCTTCCAGAAGAATCAGAACGCCAGGCGGATGGTGAGCTTCCAGTTAATCCTTCTCCACCCCCCCACCCCACCACCCCCCCCCCCCCGCCTCCCTGCCCCCCCCACACACACACCACTCTGCACCCTCTCAGGTCTTAATCGCGAAGAGCTCGTCCTTTCAGAAGAATCAGAACGCCAGGCGCGTGGGGAGCTTCCTGTTTCCCCTCCTGACATCCCCCCCTCTCTCTCCCTTCTCCTCCTTGCCCCCCTCCCTATGCCCTCAGATACTTATTGCGAAGAGCTCGTCCTTTCAGAAGAATCAGAACGCCAGGCGCGTGGTGAGCTTCCTGGCGAACGGGCTAGTGTTCTCCGATGGGGCCTTCTGGGCGCGGCAGCGCAAAATGATCAGCCCTGCGTTCAGCCCTTCGTACCTCAAGGTGAGTGGGATGGGATTGGTGGGGTATGGTACAACATGTGACAGTGGGGCAGTCAGCCCGACTGGCGAGCAGGGTGCAGGGTGCAGTAGTGATGGAGGTGCAGTAGTATTGGAGGTGCAGTAGTATTGGAGGTGCAGTAGTAATGGAGGTGCAGTAGTAATGGAGGTGCAGTAGTATTGGAGGTGCAGTAGTATTGGAGGTGCAGTAGTATTGGAGGTGCAGTAGTATTGGAGGTGCAGTAGTATTGGAGGTGCAGTAGTATTGGAGGTGCAGTAGTAATGGAGGTGCAGTAGTATTGGAGGTGCAGTAGTATTGGAGGTGCAGTAGTATTGGAGGTGCAGTAGTATTGGAGGTGCAGTAGTATTGGAGGTGCAGTAGTATTGGAGGTGCAGTAGTATTGGAGGTGCAGTAGTATTGGAGGTGCAGTAGTATTGGAGGTGCAGTAGTATTGGAGGTGCAGTAGTATTGGAGGTGCAGTAGTATTGGAGGTGCAGTAGTATTGGAGGTGCAGTAGTATTGGAGGTGCAGTAGTATTGGAGGTGCAGTAGTATTGGAGGTGCAGTAGTATTGGAGGTGCAGTAGTATTGGAGGTGCAGTAGTATTGGAGGTGCAGTAGTATTGGAGGTGCAGTAGTATTGGAGGTGCAGTAGTATTGGAGGTGCAGTAGTATTGGAGGTGCAGTAGTGTTGGAGGTGCAGTAGTATTGGAGGTGCAGTAGTATTGGAGGTGCAGTAGTATTGGAGGTGCAGTAGTATTGGAGGTGCAGTAGTATTGGAGGTGCAGTAGTATTGGAGGTGCAGTAGTATTGGAGGTGCAGTAGTATTGGAGGTGCAGTAGTATTGGAGGTGCAGTAGTATTGGAGGTGCAGTAGTATTGGAGGTGCAGTAGTATTGGAGGTGCAGTAGTATTGGAGGTGCAGTAGTATTGGAGGTGCAGTAGTATTGGAGGTGCAGTAGTATTGGAGGTGCAGTAGTATTGGAGGTGCAGTAGTATTGGAGGTGCAGTAGTATTGGAGGTGCAGTAGTATTGGAGGTGCAGTAGTATTGGAGGTGCAGTAGTATTGGAGGTGCAGTAGTATTGGAGGTGCAGTAGTATTGGAGGTGCAGTAGTATTGGAGGTGCAGTAGTATTGGAGGTGCAGTAGTATTGGAGGTGCAGTAGTATTGGAGGTGCAGTAGTATTGGAGGTGCAGTAGTATTGGAGGTGCAGTAGTATTGGAGGTGCAGTAGTATTGGAGGTGCAGTAGTATTGGAGGTGCAGTAGTATTGGAGGTGCAGTAGTATTGGAGGTGCAGTAGTATTGGAGGTGCAGTAGTATTGGAGGTGCAGTAGTATTGGAGGTGCAGTAGTATTGGAGGTGCAGTAGTATTGGAGGTGCAGTAGTATTGGAGGTGCAGTAGTATTGGAGGTGCAGTAGTATTGGAGGTGCAGTAGTATTGGAGGTGCAGTAGTATTGGAGGTGCAGTAGTATTGGAGGTGCAGTAGTATTGGAGGTGCAGTAGTATTGGAGGTGCAGTAGTATTGGAGGTGCAGTAGTATTGGAGGTGCAGTAGTATTGGAGGTGCAGTAGTATTGGAGGTGCAGTAGTGTTGGAGGTGCAGTAGTATTGGAGGTGCAGTAGTATTGGAGGTGCAGTAGTATTGGAGGTGCAGTAGGTATTGGAGGTGCAGTAGTATTGGAGGTGCAGTAGTATTGGAGGTGCAGTAGTATTGGAGGTGCAGTAGTATTGGAGGTGCAGTAGTATTGGAGGTGCAGTAGTATTGGAGGTGCAGTAGTATTGGAGGTGCAGTAGTATTGGAGGTGCAGTAGTATTGGAGGTGCAGTAGTATTGGAGGTGCAGTAGTATTGGAGGTGCAGTAGTATTGGAGGTGCAGTAGTATTGAGGTGCAGTAGTATTGGAGGTGCAGTAGTATTGGAGGTGCAGTAGTATTGGAGGTGCAGTAGTATTGGAGGTGCAGTAGTATTGGAGGTGCAGTAGTATTGGAGGTGCAGTAGTATTGGAGGTGCAGTAGTATTGGAGGTGCAGTAGTATTGGAGGTGCAGTAGTATTGGAGGTGCAGTAGTATTGGAGGTGCAGTAGTATTGGAGGTGCAGTAGTATTGGAGGTGCAGTAGTATTGGAGGTGCAGTAGTATTGGAGGTGCAGTAGTGTTGGAGGTGCAGTAGTGTTTGAGGTGCAGTAGTGTTGGAGGTGCAGTAGTATGGAGGTGCAGTAGTATTGGAGGTGCAGTAGTATTGGAGGTGCAGTAGTATTGGAGGTGCAGTAGTATTGGAGGTGCAGTAGTATTGGAGGTGCAGTAGTATTGGAGGTGCAGTAGTAGTTGGAGGTGCAGTAGTATTGGAGGTGCAGTAGTATTGGAGGTGCAGTAGTATTGGAGGTGCAGTAGTATTGGAGGTGCAGTAGTATTGGAGGTGCAGTAGTATTGGAGGTGCAGTAGTATTGGAGGTGCAGTAGTATTGGAGGTGCAGTAGTATTGGAGGTGCAGTAGTATTGGAGGTGCAGTAGTATTGGAGGTGCAGTAGTATTGGAGGTGCAGTAGTATTGGAGGTGCAGTAGTATTGGAGGTGCAGTAGTATTGGAGGTGCAGTAGTATTGGAGGTGCAGTAGTATTGGAGGTGCAGTAGTATTGGAGGTGCAGTAGTATTGGAGGTGCAGTAGTATTGGAGGTGCAGTAGTATTGGAGGTGCAGTAGTATTGGAGGTGCAGTAGTATTGGAGGTGCAGTAGTATTGGAGGTGCAGTAGTATTGGAGGTGCAGTAGTATTGGAGGTGCAGTAGTATTGGAGGTGCAGTAGTATTGGAGGTGCAGTAGTATTGGAGGTGCAGTAGTATTGGAGGTGCAGTAGTATTGGAGGTGCAGTAGTATTGGAGGTGCAGTAGTATTGGAGGTGCAGTAGTATTGGAGGTGCAGTAGTATTGGAGGTGCAGTAGTATTGGAGGTGCAGTAGTATTGGAGGTGCAGTAGTATTGGAGGTGCAGTAGTATTGGAGGTGCAGTAGTATTGGAGGTGCAGTAGTATTGGAGGTGCAGTAGTATTGGAGGTGCAGTAGTATTGGAGGTGCAGTAGTGTTGGAGGTGCAGTAGTGTTGGAGGTGCAGTAGTGTTGGAGGTGCAGTAGTGTTGGAGGTGCAGTAGTATTGGAGGTGCAGTAGTATTGGAGGTGCAGTAGTATTGGAGGTGCAGTAGTATTGGAGGTGCAGTAGTATTGGAGGTGCAGTAGTATTGGAGGTGCAGTAGTATTGGAGGTGCAGTAGTGTTGGAGGTGCAGTAGTAGTTGGAGGTGCAGTAGTATTGGAGGTGCAGTAGTATTGGAGGTGCAGTAGTATTGGAGTGCAGTAGTATGGAGGTGCAGTAGTATTGGAGGTGCAGTAGTATTGGAGGTGCAGTAGTATTGGAGGTGCAGTAGTATTGGAGGTGCAGTAGTATTGGAGGTGCAGTAGTATTGGAGGTGCAGTAGTATTGGAGGTGCAGTAGTATTGGAGGTGCAGTAGTGTTGGAGGTGCAGTAGTGTTGGAGGTGCAGTAGTATTGGAGGTGCAGTAGTATTGGAGGTGCAGTAGTATTGGAGGTGCAGTAGTATTGGAGGTGCAGTAGTATTGGAGGTGCAGTAGTATTGGAGGTGCAGTAGTATTGGAGGTGCAGTAGTATTGGAGGTGCAGTAGTATTGGAGGTGCAGTAGTATTGGAGGTGCAGTAGTATTGGAGGTGCAGTAGTATTGGAGGTGCAGTAGTATTGGAGGTGCAGTAGTATTGGAGGTGCAGTAGTATTGGAGGTGCAGTAGTATTGGAGGTGCAGTAGTATTGGAGGTGCAGTAGTATTGGAGGTGCAGTAGTGTTGGAGGTGCAGTAGTATTGGAGGTGCAGTAGTGTTGGAGGTGCAGTAGTATTGGAGGTGCAGTAGTATTGGAGGTGCAGTAGTATTGGAGGTGCAGTAGTATTGGAGGTGCAGTAGTATTGGAGGTGCAGTAGTATTGGAGGTGCAGTAGTATTTGAGGTGCAGTAGTATTGGAGGTGCAGTAGTATTGGAGGTGCAGTAGTATTGGAGGTGCAGTAGTGTTGGAGGTGCAGTAGTGTTGGAGGTGCAGTAGTGTTGGAGGTGCAGTAGTATTGGAGGTGCAGTAGTATTGGAGGTGCAGTAGTATTGGAGGTGCAGTAGTATTGGAGGTGCAGTAGTATTGGAGGTGCAGTAGTATTGGAGGTGCAGTAGTATTGGAGGTGCAGTAGTATTGGAGGTGCAGTAGTATTGGAGGTGCAGTAGTATTGGAGGTGCAGTAGTATTGGAGGTGCAGTAGTATTGGAGGTGCAGTAGTATTGGAGGTGCAGTAGTATTGGAGGTGCAGTAGTATTGGAGGTGCAGTAGTATTGGAGGTGCAGTAGTATTGGAGGTGCAGTAGTATTGGAGGTGCAGTAGTATTGGAGGTGCAGTAGTATTGGAGGTGCAGTAGTATTGGAGGTGCAGTAGTATTGGAGGTGCAGTAGTGTTGGAGGTGCAGTAGTGTTGGAGGTGCAGTAGTATTGGAGGTGCAGTAGTATTGGAGGTGCAGTAGTATTGGAGGTGCAGTAGTATTGGAGGTGCAGTAGTATTGGAGGTGCAGTAGTATTGGAGGTGCAGTAGTATTGGAGGTGCAGTAGTGTTGGAGGTGCAGTAGTGTTGGAGGTGCAGTAGTGTTGGAGGTGCAGTAGTATTGGAGGTGCAGTAGTATTGGAGGTGCAGTAGTATTGGAGGTGCAGTAGTATTGGAGGTGCAGTAGTATTGGAGGTGCAGTAGTATTGGAGGTGCAGTAGTATTGGAGGTGCAGTAGTATTGGAGGTGCAGTAGTATTGGAGGTGCAGTAGTATTGGAGGTGCAGTAGTATTGGAGGTGCAGTAGTGTTGGAGGTGCAGTAGTATTGGAGGTGCAGTAGTATTGGAGGTGCAGTAGTATTGGAGGTGCAGTAGTATTGGAGGTGCAGTAGTATTGGAGGTGCAGTAGTATTGGAGGTGCAGTAGTATTGGAGGTGCAGTAGTATTGGAGGTGCAGTAGTATTGGAGGTGCAGTAGTATTGGAGGTGCAGTAGTATTGGAGGTGCAGTAGTATTGGAGGTGCAGTAGTATTGGAGGTGCAGTAGTATTGGAGGTGCAGTAGTATTGGAGGTGCAGTAGTATTGGAGGTGCAGTAGTATTGGAGGTGCAGTAGTATTGGAGGTGCAGTAGTATTGGAGGTGCAGTAGTATTGGAGGTGCAGTAGTATTGGAGGTGCAGTAGTATTGGAGGTGCAGTAGTATTGGAGGTGCAGTAGTATTGGAGGTGCAGTAGTATTGGAGGTGCAGTAGTATTGGAGGTGCAGTAGTATTGGAGGTGCAGTAGTATTGGAGGTGCAGTAGTATTGGAGGTGCAGTAGTATTGGAGGTGCAGTAGTATTGGAGGTGCAGTAGTATTGGAGGTGCAGTAGTATTGGAGGTGCAGTAGTATTGGAGGTGCAGTAGTATTGGAGGTGCAGTAGTATTGGAGGTGCAGTAGTATTGGAGGTGCAGTAGTATTGGAGGTGCAGTAGTATTGGAGGTGCAGTAGTATTGGAGGTGCAGTAGTATTGGAGGTGCAGTAGTATTGGAGGTGCAGTAGTATTGGAGGTGCAGTAGTATTGGAGGTGCAGTAGTATTGGAGGTGCAGTAGTATTGGAGGTGCAGTAGTATTGGAGGTGCAGTAGTATTGGAGGTGCAGTAGTATTGGAGGTGCAGTAGTGTTGGAGGTGCAGTAGTATTGAGGTGCAGTAGTATTGGAGGTGCAGTAGTATTGGAGGTGCAGTAGTATTGGAGGTGCAGTAGTATTGGAGGTGCAGTAGTATTGGAGGTGCAGTAGTATTGGAGGTGCAGTAGTATTGGAGGTGCAGTAGTATTGGAGGTGCAGTAGTATTGGAGGTGCAGCAGTATTGGAGGTGCAGTAGTATTGGAGGTGCAGTAGTGTTGGAGGTGCAGTAGTATTGGAGGTGCAGTAGTATTGGAGGTGCAGTAGTATTGGAGGTGCAGTAGTATTGGAGGTGCAGTAGTATTGGAGGTGCAGTAGTATTGGAGGTGCAGTAGTATTGGAGGTGCAGTAGTATTGGAGGTGCAGTAGTATTGGAGGTGCAGTAGTATTGGAGGTGCAGTAGTGTTGGAGGTGCAGTAGTATTGGAGGTGCAGTAGTGTTGGAGGTGCAGCAGTGTTGGAGGTGCAGCAGTATTGGAGGTGCAGTAGTATTGGAGGTGCAGTAGTATTGGAGGTGCAGTAGTATTGGAGGTGCAGTAGTATTGGAGGTGCAGTAGTATTGGAGGTGCAGTAGTATTGGAGGTGCAGTAGTATTGGAGGTGCAGTAGTATTGGAGGTGCAGTAGTATTGGAGGTGCAGTAGTATTGGAGGTGCAGTAGTATTGGAGGTGCAGTAGTATTGGAGGTGCAGTAGTATTGGAGGTGCAGTAGTATTGGAGGTGCAGTAGTATTGGAGGTGCAGTAGTATTGGAGGTGCAGTAGTATTGGAGGTGCAGTAGTGTTGGAGGTGCAGTAGTGTTGGAGGTGCAGTAGTGTTGGAGGTGCAGTAGTGTTGGAGGTGCAGTAGTATTGGAGGTGCAGTAGTATTGGAGGTGCAGTAGTATTGGAGGTGCAGTAGTATTGGAGGTGCAGTAGTATTGGAGGTGCAGTAGTATTGGAGGTGCAGTAGTATTGGAGGTGCAGTAGTATTGGAGGTGCAGTAGTTTGGAGGTGTGCAGTAGTATTGGAGGTGCAGTAGTATTGGAGGTGCAGTAGTATTGGAGGTGCAGTAGTATTGGAGGTGCAGTAGTATTGGAGGTGCAGTAGTATTGGAGGTGCAGTAGTATTGGAGGTGCAGTAGTATTGGAGGTGCAGTAGTATTGGAGGTGCAGTAGTATTGGAGGTGCAGTAGTATTGGAGGTGCAGTAGTATTGGAGGTGCAGTAGTATTGGAGGTGCAGTAGTATTGGAGGTGCAGTAGTATTGGAGGTGCAGTAGTATTGGAGGTGCAGTAGTATTGGAGGTGCAGTAGTATTGGAGGTGCAGTAGTATTGGAGGTGCAGTAGTATTGGAGGTGCAGTAGTATTGGAGGTGCAGTAGTATTGGAGGTGCAGTAGTATTGGAGGTGCAGTAGTATTGGAGGTGCAGTAGTATTGGAGGTGCAGTAGTATTGGAGGTGCAGTAGTATTGGAGGTGCAGTAGTATTGGAGGTGCAGTAGTATTGGAGGTGCAGTAGTATTGGAGGTGCAGTAGTATTGGAGGTGCAGTAGTATTGGAGGTGCAGTAGTATTGGAGGTGCAGTAGTATTGGAGGTGCAGTAGTATTGGAGGTGCAGTAGTATTGGAGGTGCAGTAGTATTGGAGGTGCAGTAGTATTGGAGGTGCAGTAGTAGTTGGAGGTGCAGTAGTATTGGAGGTGCAGTAGTGTTGGAGGTGCAGTAGTATTGGAGGTGCAGTAGTATTGGAGGTGCAGTAGTATTGGAGGTGCAGTAGTATTGGAGGTGCAGTAGTATTGGAGGTGCAGTAGTATTGGAGGTGCAGTAGTATTGGAGGTGCAGTAGTATTGGAGGTGCAGTAGTATTGGAGGTGCAGTAGTATTGGAGGTGCAGTAGTATTGGAGGTGCAGTAGTATTGGAGGTGCAGTAGTATTGGAGGTGCAGTAGTATTGGAGGTGCAGTAGTATTGGAGGTGCAGTAGTATTGGAGGTGCAGTAGTATTGGAGGTGCAGTAGTATTGGAGGTGCAGTAGTATTGGAGGTGCAGTAGTATTGGAGGTGCAGTAGTATTGGAGGTGCAGTAGTATTGGAGGTGCAGTAGTATTGGAGGTGCAGTAGTATTGGAGGTGCAGTAGTATTGGAGGTGCAGTAGTATTGGAGGTGCAGTAGTATTGGAGGTGCAGTAGTATTGGAGGT
The DNA here is from genome assembly GCA_947471745.1 of Closterium sp. Naga37s-1. Taxonomy (NCBI): domain Eukaryota; kingdom Viridiplantae; phylum Streptophyta; class Zygnematophyceae; order Desmidiales; family Closteriaceae; genus Closterium; species Closterium sp. Naga37s-1. Next base: position 953,414 of record CANJKZ010000293.1, read on the forward strand.
GCAGTAGTATTGGAGGTGCAGTAGTATTGGAGGTGCAGTAGTATTGGAGGTGCAGTAGTATTGGAGGTGCAGTAGTATTGGAGGTGCAGTAGTATTGGAGGTGCAGTAGTATTGGAGGTGCAGTAGTATTGGAGGTGCAGTAGTATTGGAGGTGCAGTAGTATTGGAGGTGCAGTAGTATTGGAGGTGCAGTAGTATTGGAGGTGCAGTAGTATTGGAGGTGCAGTAGTATTGGAGGTGCAGTAGTATTGGAGGTGCAGTAGTATTGGAGGTGCAGTAGTGTTGGAGGTGCAGTAGTGTTGGAGGTGCAGTAGTGTTGGAGGTGCAGTAGTAGTATTGGAGGTGCAGTAGTATTGGAGGTGCAGTAGTATTGGAGGTGCAGTAGTATTGGAGGTGCAGTAGTACTGGAGGTGCAGTAGTATTGGAGGTGCAGTAGTATTGGAGGTGCAGTAGTATTGGAGGTGCAGTAGTATTGGAGGTGCAGTAGTATTGGAGGTGCAGTAGTATTGGAGGTGCAGTAGTATTGGAGGTGCAGTAGTATTGGAGGTGCAGTAGTATTGGAGGTGCAGTAGTATTGGAGGTGCAGTAGTATTGGAGGTGCAGTAGTATTGGAGGTGCAGTAGTATTGGAGGTGCAGTAGTATTGGAGGTGCAGTAGTATTGGAGGTGCAGTAGTGTTGGAGGTGCAGTAGTGTTGGAGGTGCAGTAGTGTTGGAGGTGCAGTAGTGTTGGAGGTGCAGTAGTATTGGAGGTGCAGTAGTATTGGAGGTGCAGTAGTATTGGAGGTGCAGTAGTATTGGAGGTGCAGTAGTATTGGAGGTGCAGTAGTATTGGAGGTGCAGTAGTATTGGAGGTGCAGTAGTATTGGAGGTGCAGTAGTATTGGAGGTGCAGTAGTATTGGAGGTGCAGTAGTATTGGAGGTGCAGTAGTATTGGAGGTGCAGTAGTATTGGAGGTGCAGTAGTATTGGAGGTGCAGTAGTATTGGAGGTGCAGTAGTATTGGAGGTGCAGTAGTATTGGAGGTGCAGTAGTATTGGAGGTGCAGTAGTATTGGAGGTGCAGTAGTATTGGAGGTGCAGTAGTATTGGAGGTGCAGTAGTATTGGAGGTGCAGTAGTATTGGAGGTGCAGTAGTGTTGGAGGTGCAGTAGTGTTGGAGGTGCAGTAGTATTGGAGGTGCAGTAGTATTGGAGGTGCAGTAGTATTGGAGGTGCAGTAGTATTGGAGGTGCAGTAGTATTGGAGGTGCAGTAGTATTGGAGGTGCAGTAGTATTGGAGGTGCAGTAGTATTGGAGGTGCAGTAGTATTGGAGGTGCAGTAGTATTGGAGGTGCAGTAGTATTGGAGGTGCAGTAGTATTGGAGGTGCAGTAGTATTGGAGGTGCAGTAGTATTGGAGGTGCAGTAGTGTTGGAGGTGCAGTAGTGTTGGAGGTGCAGTAGTATTGGAGGTGCAGTAGTATTGGAGGTGCAGTAGTATTGGAGGTGCAGTAGTATTGGAGGTGCAGTAGTATTGGAGGTGCAGTAGTATTGGAGGTGCAGTAGTATTGGAGGTGCAGTAGTATTGGAGGTGCAGTAGTATTGGAGGTGCAGTAGTATTGGAGGTGCAGTAGTATTGGAGGTGCAGTAGTATTGGAGGTGCAGTAGTATTGGAGGTGCAGTAGTAATGGAGGTGCAGTAGTATTGGAGGTGGAAGCAGTAATGGAGGGGATGGGAGGAGGAAGCGCGCTGGTAGGTGCAGTAGTGGGTTCACACATGGGGTATCGGCCTTCCTCATTCACCCCTTCATCCCCTCTTCCCCTCCTTCCGCTCCTCCTGTCCAATCCCCTTCCTCTCCTCTATCCCATCCCAACCTCCCCGTACCCCACGACAGCACCCAGTGGGCAGTGATGGACGAGCAAGCGCGCAGAGCAGAGCAGCAGTGGGCGCACACAGTCACCCGTACTCTAATCTTATCAGTGCAGCAGTGGGTGCACACGCACACGTGGGCTGATTGCCTTCCTCATTCTTTCTCATATCCTCACTCTCACCCCTTCATCCCCTCCTCCTCACAGCACGCAGCAGTGACAGCGATGGACGAGCAGGCACGCAGGGCAGAGCAGTAATGGGTTCATTCATGGGCTAACGAGCCTTCTCATTCTTTCTCATGCCCTCCTCCCCTCCCCCACACAGCACGCAGTGGCAGTGATTGACGAGCAGGCGCGCAGAGCAGAGCAGCAATGGGTTCTTACTGTAACCCAAGCCAGTGGCAGCAGCAACTGCAGTAGCAGCGGCAGATGCAGAGGCAGCGGCAGCGGGGGGTGTGAGGTGGATATGTATCCTGCCTTCACTGCTCTCACTCTTGGCATCATCGGCCTTGCTGCCTTTGGCTCCCCTGTCAGCAGCAGAGGGGCGCGCAGCACAGCTGCTAAAAGCAGCGGGGCGAGTCCTGCTAGCAGTGATAGGAAGGAGATGGAGGAGGAGGGGCAGGGAGGGAATGAGGAGAGGCGGGCAGAGGAGGAGGGGAGGAGTGTGAGGGAGGTGTATGGAGGGGGAGAGGAGGAGGGGAGGAGTGTGAGGGAGGTATATGAGGCGGTGAGCACTCTCAGCACTGGAAGCACAGAGCGTTTCTTCTCAGGCCGCTTCCTCATCCCCTTCTATACGTGAGTTCGTTTTGGTGCGATCTTAAACAGGGTAGCTCCTTCAGTCCGCTCAGCCACGCTCAGCCACGCTCAGCACTCGCAGCACTGGAAGCACAGAGCGTTTCTTCTCAGGCCACTTCCTCATGCACTTGTATACGTGAGCCTCTATTGGGCTCCCAAAGCAGAGGATCTCTCTCATCCCTCTTAGTAATCCCAGCCCTCTCGGTTCCTCCAGCCGTTTAACAGTCTCAGTCATGCTCAGTACTCGAGGCACAGAGAGGTTCTTGTCTCGCAGAGGTTCTTGTCTTGCAGAGGTTCTTGTCTCGTTTCCCCCTTTTGAGAATTCTCAAAACTAGTACCAGCACACGTTGACTTTTGAGTCGACTCAAAAGTCGGTTCTTGTCTCGTTTCCCCCTTTTGAGAATTCTCAAAACTAATACCAGCACACGTTGACTTTCGAGTCGACTCAAAAGTCGGTTCTTGTCTCGTTTCCCCCTTTTGAGAATTCTCAAAACTAGTACCAGCACACCTGAAACGAGATCTCAGCAAGCAGTATTGCTTGCGCCCTGTTACTCCATGCTGTCTTTTTTTTAGGCGCCTCAAAAGCAGTATTGCTTGCGCCCTGTTACTCCATGCTGTCTCCCACTCCTCCCTCACGTGCCATCAGCTTGCGATGCGGCCCACCCAGGAGAGCAAATCGCTGCAGCAAGCAAGCAGTGATGCGTGCTTCAGTAGGCTGCAGCGCTCTCTGTTTCTCACTCTTGCATCCCTCTCTTCCCCCCCCCCCGGCCGCCCACGTGCCGCCGAGCTAGTCCTCCATGATTTGCGGTGAGTAGTCAGCTGATCCGTGGTGAGTAGTCAGCTGATCCATGGAGTGAAATCGGGATCCGAGTAGTCCCTCTCTTGGATCAGCTGACTACTCACCGCGGACCAGCTGACTACTCACCGCGGATCAGCTGGACTACTCACCGCGGATCAGCTGACTACTCACCGGGGATCAGCTGACTACTCACCGCGGATCAAGGAGGACTGAGCATTGCAGCCAGTAGGGAGAGGACTATTGAGGCGCCTTGAAAAGATATTGAATTGCCCCCTGCTCCCCCCCCCCCCTCCCCCCCCCCCTTCTTCCCCCACGTGCCATCAGATGGCTGCCCACCCAGGAGAACAGAGCCCTGCAGCAAGCAGCGGAGAAAGTGACGCGGCTGTCTCTAGACCTGATTGCAAGGCGCAGACAGGAACAAGCGGTGAGGGTTGGGGTTGGGTTGTTTGACAAGGGGAGAGGGAGGAGGAAGAGCAGGAGAGGAGAGAGGGTCACAGCAAACAGCAGCGGAGGAAGTGACGCGGCGGTCTCTAGACCTGATTGCGAGGCGGAGACAGGAGCAAGCGGTGGGAGCTTGGTTGGTGTGTAGGAGGGAAGCTGGTGGTTTAAAGGAAGAAGCGCTGATTGGAGAAGAGAGCGCTGCAGGTTTGGGGGGTTGGTGGGAGAAGAGAGCGCTGCAGGTTTGGGGGGTTGGTGGGAGAAGAGAGCGCTGCAGGTTTGGGGGGTTGGTGGGAGAAGAGAGCGCTGCAGGTTTGGGGGGTTGGTGGGAGAAGAGAGCGCTGCAGGTTTGGGGGGTTGGTGGGAGAAGAGAGCGCTACAGGTTTGGGGGGTGAGAGCTGGGGTCGTTTGTGGGGACGGGGGGAAGTTTGGGGGGTTGGTGAGAGACGAGAGCACTGCAGCAAGCAGGGGAGAGGGTGAGACGGCTGCCTTCCCCCCCTTCCCCCTCCCCCCCGTTCCCCTTTCCCCCTTCCCCCTTTCCCCCTTCCCCAGTCCCCCATTCTCCCCTTCAACTTTTTCCCATTCCCCCATTCCCCTCTTTCCCCCTTCCCCTCTTCCCCCCTTCCCCTCTTCCCCCCTTCTCCCCGCACCCCTTCCCCTCTTCCCCCCATCCCCTATTCTTCCCTTCTCCGCCCCTTCCCCTCTTACTCCCTTCTTCCCACACCCCTTCCCCCATTCCCCCCATCCCCTCTTCTTCCCTTCTCCGCCCCTTCCCCTCTTCCCCCTTCTCCCCGCACCCCTTCTCCCATTCCCCCCAGGGCGACTCAAGGAAGGATCTTCTGGCAGTGATGCTGGCAGCGAGGGATGACGTCAGCAACGAGCAGATGACCGACCAGCAGCTGGTGGACGAATGCGTCACCTTCCTATTGGCCGGTACAGTGCGGTGTTGTGCAGTGCAATGCGGTGCTGGGCGGTGCTATGAGGTGCTGTGTGGCGCTGGGGGGTGGGTGGGTGCTGCTGTGCGGTGATGAGGGGTGCTGTGCGGTGGTGGAGTGTATGACGTCAGCAACGAGTGCAGTGCAGAGGCGAGTGCAACACAGGTCATGCTCCCATGCTCTCCCACCCCTCCCATCGTTTCAGGCCACGAGACGACAGCCAAGCTGCTCACATGGGCTGTGTACCTGCTAGCCCGCTACCCCGATTGGCAGAGGCTAGTGAGGGAGGAGGGTGTGACATGTTCCATCCATTCCCCACCCATCCCACTATTTCAGGCCACGAGACGACAGCGAAACTACTCACCTGGGCTGTGTACCTGCTGGCCCGCTACCCCGATTGGCAGAAGCGAGTGAGGGAGGAGGTGTGGCGGGTGATGGGGAGAGAGGAGATGCCTGAAGGTGGGGGAGGAGGAGGAGGAGGGGCGAACAGGGAGGGAGGGGGGGAGAAACTGGGGGTAGGAGGGGAGAAGGGTGAGGGAGGAGGGGAAGGGGAGAAGGAGGAGGGGGGAGGGGAAGCGGCGAAGGGCAACAGGGGGAGGGGGGGCGGAAGAAAGGTGACGTGGGAGCAAGTGGGGCGGTTGAGCGAGATGCACATGGTGCTGCTAGAAACACTCCGGCTCTTCCCCCCGACCCCTGTCATCACCCGCGAAGCAAGCAAGGTGAGGCCCTTTCAAGCAAGCAAGGTGAGGCCCATGCGATTCAGTGTGGGTATGAGCGTACGAGCGCAAGTGATAATGCGTGTTAGCAAGTGATAATGCGTGTTAGCATGTGATAATGCGTGTTAGCAAGTGATAATGCGTGTTAGCATGTGATAATGCGTGTTAGCAAGTGATAATGCGTGTTAGCATGTGATAATGCGTGTTAGCATGTGATAATGCGTGTTAGCATGTGATAATGCGTGTTAGCATGTGATAATGCGTGTTAGCATGTGATAATGCGTGTTAGCATGTGATAATGCGTGTTAGCATGTGATAATGCGTGTTAGCATGTGTCTTGGAGGACACTCAGGCAAGTGGGGCAGGTGAGCGAGATGCACATGGTGCTACTGGAAGACTCAGCAAGGGGAAGGGGGGCGGAAGGAAGGTGACGTGGGAGCAAGTGGGGCAGCTGAGCGAGATGCACATGGTGCTACTCTGACCCATGGTCGGGGGGGGAGATGCAAATGGTGCTGCTCTGACCCATGGTCGGGGGGGGAGATGCAAATGGTGCTGCTCTGACCCATGGTCGGGGGGGGAGATGCACATGGTGCTGCTCTGACCCATGGTCGGGGGGAAACACTCCAGCTCTTCCCCCTGGCCCCTGTCATCACCCGCGAAGCGACCTTTCTTCACTCGCTTCCATTCCCTCCCCTTCCCTATTGCAGCACGTCTCGCTGGGCCCCTACTGGCTCCCAGCAGGCACGCGCATCACTATGGCCATCGGCATGGCGCAGAGCGACCCGCGCTTCTGGGGGGAGGACGCTCTAGAGTTCAACCCAGCACGCTTCAAAGGTGAGATTCAACCGATCAAACCTCAGCGGTGGGCCGGGGAGGAAGCTCAGCGGCTCATTCGGGTGGGATTCAGAGATGGGCAGGACAGCCATACCATGGCTCAGAGGTACCCTCGCTTCTGCGGGGAGGACGCGTTCGGGTACCCTACTGCCCTCCCTCTCCATCTGCCCCCAAAGATGGGATACAAGGAGCATGCCCACAGTGTGCTCCCTGAGAAACAATTTCTCACCCTATAAGGAGCGAGCAAGGAGGCTGCGCAGCACAAATGCACTTGGAGTGCTTGGATGTATGTATGGTACAAAACTATATGGAAAAAACTTTTGAGAATTCTCAAGAGTGATTTACTTGGAGTGTTTGGATGTATGGTACAATACTAACCTCGTGGCATATTCACTTGAATAGTGGCCAGGAGAATGTTGCCAACTGGCATGACCTAACTGGCAGTTTCCAAGGCCACCCGCACCTTCGCAACGGTTGCTGACAAAGCAGATGCTGTGGAAAAGGTGTGTGCCAGCAGCTGCCAAAACTACCTTCCTCCCCTTTTCAGAAGTCCCCACACCCACAGATGGGATACAAGGAGCATGCTTATCGTACACCCGCAAGCCTTGGAGTGGACTCATGACTCCCTTCCTAAGCCCTCTATGCGTCTCCACTTCCATAGATGGGATACAGGGAGCATGCTCACACCCACAGGCGTTTCTGCCATTCTCAGCGGGCCCTCGAGACTGCATCGGCTCAAACTTTGCTCTCTCGGAGGCCAAGGTGGTTCTTGCACACATGCTGAATCGCCTCGAATGGGAGCTCTCACCCACTTATGTACACTTGCCGACTATGGGGATCGCACTTAGCCCTAAATACGGCATGCCCCTGCGGATGAGGCTCGTGGAGTAGTCAATGATATATGATACCTGTATTGGATGTGGGAATTTGTTAAAGTATTTGCCCTGCATATGCAAAACTAGTTTTGCTGCTTTGATTTGTAACCTGGCATATGCATACGTGTTATAACAAACGACCTATAGTGGAGCATTTCAATTGAAAACGGCAAAATGAAGGATGTGGCAAAAAATTCTGTAGTATGCGGTAACCAGGCCGTGTTATGGGGAACACTGAAGCGTGTACCGCTTTTCTCCACAATGTGGAGTCTGATGTGGTCAAACGGTTCGCGCCAATTTCTGCTCCACCTCGTGCCTGACAGGCTGGTGCTGCCTTGCAAATGGTGCTGACACCACACCCTACAACCAATCAGCACTCGCAACGACCGGCTCAAATTCCAGTTTGAATCTCGTTGGAGTTGGAGCATTTACAATGCGCCCTGCACCAGGTTTGATGGATATTCAACACCTGCCCCCTCCTGGCTTGACTGAGCAGCACAAGTATCCTTCAATATATTGCACTGCGTGCGTCAGCACGCAGTGCAATGAGTCTGCGGGCAAGGAAAAAAATAAAACCCACTCGGAAGGCATGCCATTCGGGAGGCATCAACCCTAAAAGTTTAGGGTTGAGGCTCCCGAATGGCATGGACTCCGAATGGGTTTTAGTTTTTTCCAGCCCGCGGTCAGCATGCTGACTCACTCGGTAGCGTCGTCTAGCGGAACGGTAGCGCTACCGAGCGCTACTGACGCTACCAAGTGTAATATATTTGCCACATTAAATTTGGGTTTCACGACTTCTGTTACATTCTACTACGGTTTTGAGAGATTCAGTGTCCAGTAAGGGCTGATTTTGGCGCGAACCCATACTACCCAGCCACACAATCCCACAAGAGCATCCTCCTCTCCTCTTCCGTGTTGTTGTTCGTACAACTCTCTCCATTTGTTCAACTCAGGTCGGTTTTACTAGAGCAGCAACTAGTAGTCCTTTTTTCTCCCCGGCAAAGTATTAGCTTGTTAATTAGGAACAGGTCCGTCACAGGAGCCTTGGCCTGGGGCGATTGAGACTGCTAGTAAAGAAATATCGTTTTCGATACTCGTTGCTACATTTCCCTGAAAATTTGAGACGTCCACCGCTCTTGCGACGATTATAAGATTTTTCCACATCATAGATACAGAAGTTTTGTTTCGCATAGTAGTTAAACGAAATGGCAGGTGTTGACAGACACAGAGGCACCTCAAAAGGCGGCTCTACCGCGGCAGGCGGCGGGAGCATGTGGGCGGGAGACGATGTGGCTGTCCGCGTCTTCCCGTCGCCATCTCCGCGAAGAAAACACCAGTCGCTCTCGCGAGTAACCCACTCGTCGCCCGTTTCGCCAACAGCTACCTCACCCCCCCTCGGCCCTTCGCGACTGTTTGCGTCGCCACCCGCATATCGCGAAAGAGTTTCGCCATATCGTGACAGTAGCGGTACTTACTGCGACCGACTCAAACGAAGCTCGGGCGGACGCGGGCGGGGAAGCGGTGGTGGCGTAGCAAGTGGCGCGACAGAAACTCCACCGCGGGAGCGGAGTTGTGGCGCAAGGGGGTTCCGCGCGTGGATTTGCTCCGCCGGCTCCGCTTCCGCCGTTCCGCCGCTGTTTCGCTTGCGCGCGCTGAACAGGCTACCTCGCGCACTAGCAGGCGGAGGCTGCATCTCAATCCTGCTTTTATTCGTCCTCGTTTTAGTCACCCTCGGTACAATCCTCCCTTATCTGCAATCTGAACGACAGTTCTTCGAAGACGTTTTGGAGGAAGCGCGGGCTGCACTCCGACGCCAAAATTTCATGAAACCGGTCCAGTTGCCGGACGCCTCGTCAGGTTTTCTCGAGGTGCCCGATGTTGTCGGGCAGCGGCGGTTTAGACAGCTGCTAAGCGTCGGCGATGGGGAAGGTGGGGAGAGCGGGGAGGGTAGGGAGATCGGGGAGGGCAGGGAGGGCGGAGAGGGCGGAGAGGGCGGGGAGGGCGGGGAGGAGAAGGGCGGGGAGGGCGGGGCTGTGTTGGAAGGAGGGGCAGGGTTCTTGGAGCAGCAGGCAGCGGATCAGCGGCGCCAGGAGCAGCTGCAACAGCGGGAGCAGGAAGGATCTAGTTCTGTGCTTGAAATGGTGGTAAGATAAAAGTCGAATCGTCGTCAAGCAACGTTCCTACTACCACGAGTAACGGGCCCGCCATTAGCGAATACAATCTCTTCGTGGACTCCCCCGAGATACAGCGCGAGCTGCGCGCAGTTGAAGAGCGCAGCGGCATTCCCTGGGCCTCCCTGCCCGCCGCTTGGTGGGGAGACGCTGCGCCATGGCCGAAACTACAAGGAGGTTTCCTCTGGGACGACGGTGGCAACTGTGAGAGCGACAATAACGGAAGTGACAATCACGAGAGCGGGAGAAATAACTCGGAGGCGCTCCGGACCCCCGCCCCCGGCGTTCCCGCCCGCGCGCTCCCCGCTCCCCGTTCCCCCCGCCAATTCCTGTTCTTCTCTCTGCGCAACGAGGCCTGCGCGGGGGTGGCGCACACGCGCACCAGCCTCGCGTGCCAGCTGTCCGTCGCGCGCGCGCTCCGTCGCACGCTGCTCGTGGACGCGTCCCAATGCACCGCGCCCGAGCACGTGCGCGCCGCCGGCACGCGCCGGCACGTGCAGCCTCTGTTCGCGTACTTCGACCTGGCGCGCGTGAGCCTTGCGCCCATGGCTCCGCTGCAGCGGTTCGCACAGGAAAGCGCAGGGTGGGGGGCGCGGAACGGGGAAGGGGCGCGGGGAGGGGAAGGAGAGCAGATAGAGAATGGGGAGAGTGGGGAGCATGGCGAGTGGGAACGAACGAGTGAGATGGGGGAGGAGATGAACGGGCAGGCGGAGCGCCGAACGGCTGCAATAGCTCCGGAATCCGCAACCCTGGAGGACCTGCTTCGGCTATCCGAACCTGTGTTGCTGGTTCGGCAGGCAGCCACGGGATTTGCGGACTGCGAAGACCCCAGGAACAGCGGCCGGGTGGCTTCTGATTGGTCGGCCGTAGAGTACCGGCAGGAGCTGTGGGCGGTAGTGGGGCAGATTATAGCGAGTATGGATGGAGGGGACTACGATGCTGTGCATGTGAGGCGGGGGGATAAGGCGAGGGATACAAGTCGCTGGCCCAACCTTGCTCGAGACACCTCTGTTGAAGCGTAAGTTGCTTGGTACACTTCTGTTCAAGAGTAGTTATCCTAAAAGCCGCAATTGCTTGTCACCTTGCCAAGTGTTCACTCCACATTCCCTTCCTCTTAATGGACAAGCCACATAGCCCCTATTCCACATGGCAGGAGGGGAAGAGATTCGGGGAGACAGCGGAAGGCGTGCTGCATGAGCAGCGTGGGCGCAGTGGGGCTGGCGTGGATGCTTTTCCAGGCTCCAGCACCATCTTTGTTAGGAAACCCGCCTTCGTCAGGCACAATGCCCCCTCTAGCAGCCAAGCTTTCTCAAGCAAAAACACCTTTGTTAGAAACAACACCTGATTTTCGTATTCCCCCGCCCCACCCGCTTCATCTCCCTTCCCCGGTCTGGCAGAGAAGCTTCCCAACCTCATCCCTCTCGGGAGATCGGTGTGCATCGCCAGCTCCTTGTGGGACCATCACACCCATCCAATTTATGTTGACGTGACTTTTGAGTTTTCTCAAAAGTCACGTCAACCCAGCTCCTCCTTTGACTGGCACGCCCATCCAATGTAGCACCTCTCTCCCTGTGCCCTCCCATTGCCATCCCTCTGCGCTCCCCTTCCTCTCTGTCCCCCAGCCTAGCAAAGAAGCTTCCCCAGCTCATCCCCCGCGGGCGGTCAGTGTATATCGCGAGTGACGAGGCCCCCTCCTTCTTTGATCCACTGCGAGCGGGTCAAGGCGGGCCAGGGAAAGTAGGAGGGCGAGAAGGGCAAGGGGAGGCAGACGAACAAGCAGGGCAAGGGGAGCAAGGGGGCGCGGGGGAGGGAGAGAGGGGAAAGGGCGGAGGGGGACTGTACCGAGTGCATATGCTGGGGGACTATGCACACCTGTGGGGGGAGGGCAGCGACTGGTGGAGGGCGCAACTGGCGCTCATGGAGGGCCAATGGGAGGTGGCATTCGATACCTACATGGAGGTGAGGGCATGTAAGGTTGTGAGAGTGAGGAAAATTTGTGCATGGCTGTTGAGACAATCAGCTTTAATTGGAGTGTTCTTACGCTGTGGCATGGGGGCGCAGGGAGGCGGTGGTATTTGATGCTTTTATAGAGATGAGGATATGGTAGTTTATAAGACTGGGACACAAGGAGTTGGTCGAACAGGTTTGTTGTGCTGTGAAAATATTATTCCCTTTGCACCCTACTACCTTGACAACATATTGCAATTTTCCTTTCATTGAATGCCTTTCACAACTTATACATGATGTCAAATGTCTTCCAACACCGTGGGATGTCAAACGGTCATTGTCTTTCCTCTTCCCTCCATTGAATTTTCTTCTTCAACGCAATGTCCGTCAGGCCATAGTGGACTATTCCGCCTTTGCGGCGGCCCGAAGAAGAGTGGAAACTTTCAATGACTTGACAAACGATCCTCGGAATGGCATCTCGTCATGACTACTACCTCTGAATAAACACCAACATTGGAAACCAAAAATGGGGCATATGTGCTCCCGGATCTGGTAAAACTATGGTTGACTGATCACCTCTCACCTATCCGTTTCCCAGCCGCATTGTGTGCGCATGTGCTGGATTCTGTTGATGGATTGACGAGATGGTGGGTGCTTAGATGATTTGTAACTTACGATTATTCAGTTGTATTTGCGCTGTAGTATTTGTGTTCATGGTTGCAAAAAGTTTCACCTTCTGCCGAAGTTGTCAGTAGCTGACGGTGACGACTTCATTGCGTGCACTCGATCTTGTTTTGATTTGGCGAAAATTCCTGAGGTCTCGCCTCCGCAGTTTGAGTTGACGGCCACATCGCCCAAGCATTTTTGCCAGGTTTTCCAACGGGTCCAAGCACTCGAAATTTTGTTCGGAAAGCTGCAGAGACGAGGGTGGGTGGGGTGTCCCCGAAGAAAGGAATGTTGGAGGTGAAGAAACGTTACTCTCGTCTCGTGCGTCAAAATGTTTAGCACCATCGCCTGTGACCATTCAGGTTCACGGAGGGAAGCAATTTTGCGTTCAAGTTCCTCGACAAATTTCGCTCCACACAGCTGGCAGCACAGTGCGACGGGCGAAATCACGACGAAATCTTGGTCACCTGGGCACCGTCGCTCATTACCGGTCGCTCATAACCTTCTGACAGCAATAACTGCCCGCGAGACCAGCTCAAGACAAAAGTTTTTTTCAACAGCACCCATCGGCGTTACCCGCCCTCTGGCAAGTTGGTCGGTTCGCGCTGATTGCATCGCACATTCCACCGAGTCGCATTTCGTGACATTCCAATGTCGCGGCTTGGATGCGGGATCCTCTCTCCTCCCCGCCCCCCGGAACCGACCATCTGCCACATTGCATGTGGCATGTGCAATGGAATCAAATGCCTACAAAACTCGAGACTTCTGTCACCAGACCCGCAACCGATTCGTTTTCAACTAACATTTGCAACATATTTTTGTTTCCCAGCATTTCTCGCAACCCTGCCACTTTTTTGGCACCCGTCTCCTCGTGACCACCAGCAATTCCGTGTGACAGCTACTCCACGCCAGCTATGTCGACTACTCGTTTGTTCTTGGCGCTTCTGGCGATTCTCGCCCTCTCATGTAAGACCCTCTCATTTGGTCACCGAAAAACGGCATTCCAGTTCTCAGCAATGGATTCCACGCTTGTCAATCTCTTGAAGAGCCGAACTCCCATCGGAACACTTCAAATATGTCATTGCTCGAATCCCGTTCCCTGTTTTAACTCCCCATGCTTCGTCAATGCTTGCCCTCCCGTCCTTCAGGCCAAACTGACGCCAGAATGCTCCAAGCAGTCCCCGCCATTCCCGCCGACCCCGCCATCCCCCCCGACCTCGCCAACCCCGCCGACCCCGCAAACCCTGACATCACCACCAACCCCGTCACTATCACCGATCCCGTCCCCGACTTCGAGCCGCAAACCGCGGAACCTTCCGACATTCCCGGAGCTCCCACTCCCTCCGGGAAACTCGCCGGCACCGCCGCCGCGCCGAACCCGAAAGCGAGAGGTCCCGCAGGCCACAAGGTCACTGCTGCCACTCCCAAGGAGAAGGGCAATGCTCCAACCCCCAAGGGCAAGGCTCCCGGCGGAAAGGCTGCCCCCGGCGGAAAGCAGCCCCCCGGCGGAAAGCAGGCGCCGGGCGGAAAGCAGGCTCCAGGCGGAAAGCAGGGGCCGGGCGGAAAGCAGGCGGCAGGCGGAAAGCAGCAGGGCGCAGGCGGCGCAGGCGCAATCCGCGGACCGAAGGCGCATCCCGCCCCCAGCCCCGCCCCAAGCCCTGCTGCTGGCCCCAGCTCCGCGGAAAACAAGAAGAAGCCGGTGGGTCAGGAGGTGGGGAAGGTGGGAACCGTCCTCCGCGGATCGTCCGTCATCACCGCAGCCGGCGGCGACGAGAACGCGACGGGCAACGCTATCCTGACCGTCTATAAGAGCGGCGCGAAGATGAACGTCAGGTATATCCTGTCCGTACGGCGCGTTTCTGCGGCCCAGCTGCCGATGGGTGCGACGATTAACAGCGGCGGAAGCAACGCGACTGGGCCGATGGTGGTCGATTTCGCCGGAGCCGACTGGGTGAACACGACGGGCGTCGTTCGCACGCAAGCTGGCGACGTCGTTCTCGCGTCGTCCGTCGCAGAGAACTCGACGGACGCGGCTGTCGCCGAAGCCGCGGGCGACTATCTCAGCTATGCGACGACCGGAGTGTGGGAAGACGTCGCCAACACTCGCACGGCCTCTGGCGAAGTCCTTTCCACCGTGATCGATAAAATTCTGGCTGACCCGGGCAGCTTTTACCTGGTTGTGTCAACCCCGAATTTCAGCGAGGGGGCGGTGCGCGGGCAGTTGCGCAAGGGCACCGGCGCAACTGTGCTTCCGCCCAGCCACCAGCGCCAGTGGGAGCAAAGGGGGAAGAAGAAGGCGGGCAAGGGGGAAAAGGTGAAATCCCCCCGCAACTAGACATTTCCAGCCGAGCATTACACCTCGTGCGACTCCCCGATGGTGTAGTAGGCGTTTACAAGATCCATCCTCTGTTTGGATCGTAGCTTCTTAGTGTAGCTAGTAGCTTTATACAACGGCATGCTTATCTTTGCCTGATACCATGTCATAAATGGAACGATTTTCGGCTGTACTGAGTATCATGCCCTCTCACAAGCCAGGCTCAACATGGTAGGGTTATGCTTTTGGCCTCACCAGCAGAAGTGATGGGCATGTTATGTCAAAGTCTCTCGGTGGAATAAGAATCTGCTTAAGGCGCATGGTACAGAATGCTAACTCAAGCCACCCAATCATGCATCTGAGAGGGTGTGGTGATGATGATGAAGATGGGGAAATGAAGGCAGGTTAGGGTATGGTATGGCTGTGGCCTATGATAGGGTGTGGGTAGGTTGAATTTTGAACTTGTTGGGCTGAGAAAAAGCCCTTAGGAACTTTCAGGACTAAGATCGGGTGTTGACGTAGAGATGTAATAGCGGAAGCGTTTAATGAAGAGTTGTCGTGAACCACCTTGTACTGGTGTGTGAGAACAAGATAAGTTGATTATAGCAGAGAAGTACAAGGCTTTTATATGATTACAAAAGAATATGGAAAGTTCTATTTTAATTGTTTTTGCTGTTGCGGTTCGATACAGTGCCGACTCGGGTAACTGCTCTGTAACGAGTCAGTTATGTGTCCTTGCTGTCGCACTGTACGTTTCGTCAGGTCAAAGGTCGGGGACCTTTGACCTTCGCGCAACCTCCGACGGTTGCCTTGGTTGACTCGAGTGCTTCTTCGCTGTAGTCAGTTCCGTTTTGTATCGAAGCTTCGATACGACAGAAGCGTTATAAATCACTTGTTTCCAACACTCCCCTTCGCTTCTGGAGGATCGTTGCTGATGACGTGTCCTTGTCCAGTCAGCAGCATGCAGTGTTCGAACTTCTGTTTTCCGAGTTTCTTGGTCAAGTAGTCAGCTGCCATCTCGGATGTGGGACAGTAGGATAGTTCGAGTCTTCCCTTTTCGATCTCGTCTTTCACGAAGAAGTACCGAAGGGCGATGTGCTTCGTTCGATTCGCGAACCCGTTTTTGTTCGCTATGCGAATGGCCGATTGGTTGTCGCAGAAGAGAGAGAAATTGGGTAACTGGGCCAATTTTGCTTCCTCCAGTAGTTCGCGAAGATATAGCCCTTCCTTGGTTGCTGAGCAGAGTGTGATATATTCTGCTTCTGCTGACAAGAGAGCAATTAGCTCTTGCTTGTTCGACTGCCATGAGATAGGCGCGATAGGTTCGAGTCTGTAGACGTAGCCGGTTCTAGACCGTCTGTTGTCGGAGTCTCCAGCGTGATCCGCGTCGACATAACCGATTAGCTTAGGTGTTGCGGTGCTGGTTTTGTGGTAGGTGAGGCCGATCGTCGGAGTGCTGACGAGATAGTGAAGCGCTCGGTCGAGTTCGAGCATGTGCTCTGCTTCAGGTTTCTTGAGGTAGGTAGCAAGTTGACTAGCTGAGTAGGATAGATCCGGTCGACAGGTGACGGCTGCGAAGAGTAGGCAGCCTAGTTTCCTTTTGGTAGTCGCGGACGCCAGCAGGTTTGAGTAGGGCTGAGCCTTTTCGATTTCCGTCGGTGTAGCGGTATGGTGTGGAGATAGCCGTTGGGATGAGTCCGAAGCGTTTAGCAATAGTATCCGTGTATTTAGCAGCGCTGAGGTAGATGGCATTGTCGCCGTCTTCGATGTTCAGTCCTAGGTACTGTGTCACGGTGGTTGCGACGGTGAGAGTTAGATCTCCCTGCAGCTCCCCTTCAAACCATGTCGTTACAGCGTCGGTGGAGCCTATGTAGAGAAGATCATCGACGTAGACGATAAGTAGAATGTAGTCGGTGCCTTTTGTCAGTCGATACATCCCTTGGTCGTGTGGTAGCTGAAGAAATCCGATGCGAATTAGGCGGGCGTGAAGGTGCTGCTGCCACAGTCTCGGAGCCTGCTTGATCCCGTACAACGACTTCTCCAGTTGACAGATTTGGTTTGGGCCTGCGTTGGTCCCGTGCGGGAGTTCGACGAAAATCTCAGCGTCGACGGGGGCGTAGAGGAAGGCGTTGGCGACATCGATTTGTCGGAGCTTCTTCCGGTTCATGGCGGCGATTGCGAGGAGAATTCGCAGTGAGGTATGTCGGCTTACTGGGGCGAATGTTTCCGTGAAGTCTCGCCCTTGCTCTTGGTCGAAGCCCCGCATGACCCAGCGTGCTTTGAACTTGTCGATTGTTCCGTCGGCTTTCGTTTCACGCGGAAAACCCATTTTCCCGTGAGGATAGTTTTGTTGCGTGCCACTCCGATAGGCACGACTTTCCAGGTGTTGCGTTCCTGCAGTGTCTTCAGTTCTTTATCCATGGCTTCACGCCATTTTTCCCTGTGTTCCCCCCCCAGAGCCTGCTGAATTGTCGGAGGCTCCTTAGGTGGTTTCGCTCCGTGGACGGCGGTGACAAGTCCCAGTATCTGCAGGCCACTCTGTGTGTAGCGGGGGAGATTTGTGTCCTCTGGATAAGCTGCTTCGTCTCCTGCTTCGGGGTCTGGTAAGAAATTTGGTCCTATGCGTTCGGAGATGTTGGTGTCGACCGGTTGAGGTGTAACGTAACCGGTGTCGGCGAAGTCGAAAAATGTTTCGGCGTTGATGCTTTTGCGAGGATTTTCGTCATCCATCGGGATAGGCACGGAGCAGTATGGGAGTGGTCCTGCTTCTTCGGATGCGTTGTCCACGTTTTGCTCGTCCCAGTCAGCTTCGTCTGCTGCTGAAGCAAAGGCTCGGTTGCCACGGAAGCCGCCCGTGAGGTCTCGATTTGCTGCCAGGTTGTCCAGGTACGTTTGAAGTGTGAGTCGCTCGTAGAAGATGACATCACGTGCTGCCAATGTTTCCTTCGAGTGGACGTAAAAAATCTTCCATGCGTTGTAATGCTTTTCGATGCCCAGGTGTAGTCCCCACTGTGCGCGTTGAGAAAATCTTCCGGCTCTTGCAGTGTGTGGGCGATACTGTACCATGCACCCGAAGACTCGTAACATTTTTGTGTTGCCCAACTTTCCTGTCCATAGCAGGTGCGGTGATGCGTTGTTCGGAAGTGACGACGACGTAAGCAAGTTGTGCAGCATGACAGCGTGGTCCATCGCCTCAGGCCACTGGTGATTGGGCAGACGCATGCCACGCAGCAATTTGCGCATGGTGTTCTGGAGAGTTCTGTTCATCCGTTCTGCCACGCCTTGCTGTTGATGGGCGTAGGGAAGCGAGATGAGTCGCTTGATGCCTCGTGTTGCGAGGTACTGCCTGAACCTCTGGGACTGATATTCCCCTCCTCCATCAGACTGGAAGCTTTTCAGCTTTGCGCCCGATTCTCGTTCTGCCACAGGTAGCCAGGCGACGAAGGCTTCGAAGGCCATGTCGCGACTTGGAAGATTAAGGTGCCAGACGTAACGGGTGGCAGCGTCAATGAAAGTGATTACGTAGTTATATGCGCCTTGTCCTTGTTCGCGAGTATACAGAATGTCGCTGTATACTTTCTCGAGTGGTGCATAAGCTGGCGCGCTTGGACTGTGGTGAGAAGCGAACGGTTGATGTGGTAAGTCGGCTTCGGAACAGGTAAAGCATGTTCCGCGGACTCGTTGGAGTTCTCTGCCGTCAGGTAGAAGTAGTGAGTCTTTGTCGAGCACTGCTGCCTTGATTGTGTTGTTTAACGTGGTGTTGCTTGGATGACCTAGTCGTTCGTGCCACAGGGATTCACTTGCACGATGTCCGGGTGAGCGCATGTATAGGTGGGAGTTGGAGTAAAAGGCGGCGGTGAAGTGGGCGCTTCTGTGAACTTCTCTTGGAGTGGGAGCTAGCTGCTGCGCAGGAGTCGGTGGAGTGTCGTCGATGATTGTTGGTGCCGTCGAAGAGCTCGCGATTGGTGTTGTAAGTGTTGTAGGTGTTGCCGATGTTGTCGCTGCTATCGTTGATGTTGTTTCTGCTGCTGTCGATGTTGTCTCTTCTTGTCGGATTGTTGCTAATGCCCGTGTTCTTTCTGCTTCAGGTATGGTATGTGAATACCAGAACCCTCTAGGGCTGAAGTCGGGGTCGAGGTCCGGTGGGTGCGTCCAAGAGGCGAAGTTGACGATGGCATCGCTATCGGCGGTGCCTTGATCTGGTACAAAGTCGAGGACGAAGACGTTATTTTTCAAGACCGCTCTGCTGATGTAGAGTCCTCCTCTACCGTGGAATAGTTTGAACTCCTGAGTGGTGCTGTCTGCTTCAAGATGGATCCCCTTCGCCATCAGTTGGCTGACGCTTAGTAAGTTGTAGCCAAGTCCTTGTGCAATCAGTACTTTAGACATTTGTAGGATGACGTTGGTTTCTCGGGATTGAAGTTGTACTACGCCTTGTCGTCGTGTGTGTAGGTTCTGGTTATTGGCCACGGTGATGACGACTTCGCGTTGAAGTTGGTGTTCTTGTTGAACGAAGCGACTTGAAGAACACATGTGTTGTCCGCAGCAACTGTCCAAGAACCAGGTGTCTTGCCCAGACGGCTCGCTTTGGGCGATAGCTGCATACGTTGGATTGGGTTCCAGTGATTCGCGGCGGGGAGTCCTTTCATCGAGTTGGTCTTCTGGTGAGTAGTGAGGTGGTGATCCGGTGACACATGAATCCGTCGTTCTTGTCATGCAGCTAACGATGTTTCTTGTTCCTTGTGCAGATTGCGATGTTTAGGATGTTGAAGTTTGCACTTGACTGGTGGGATGAGCCTCCGTAGAAGTTACTTGACTGCTTGAAGGCCGAAGTTGACGTTGCGGTGTTGTCGACTGCTGCTGATTCGGGCAGTGTGTGCGCGGATGACCGGACGTCTTGCAAAGGTGACAAAACGGTGGGACGTATTGTTGTACTTGTCGGTTGTTGTGTTGATTGTTGTTGTTGTTGTAGCGTCGTTGAGTGTGGAAGGCGAACTCCGATGCTAATGCTTTCTTCTTGTGGCATTCTTCGTGCAGGTCCATATCTTGCTGTTCAGCGTGAATTTCGGCGCAGAGTGCTGCTTCGGAAATCTTCCCGTGAGCTCGAAGAAGTGCTCTAGTGGAGCGCCAATGAGGTCCAAGGCCGGCGATGATGACTGTTACAAATGCTTCTTCCGAGATTGATCCTCCACATCGAAGGAGTCTGTCGCGCAGTCCGCGACAACGGCTAATATAAGCCATTCCCTATTCGCCGGGTTTCATTTCCACTGTTGTCAGTTGTGCCATGAGACGGCTCTGGTTGACGCTGTCTGTTGCTTGATACAGGTTCTTCAAATGGTCGTAAGCCAGTTCGGCGGAGTTGTCGTATCCTCGATAAGAACGAATGTTCTGTTGCTCGTTTGGCGTCAAGTTTCGAAGAAGTATTGTATACGCCATCAGCGACTGATACGTGTATTGCTGCTTGTTGTACTGTGTCCCGTGTGCTGGATATGGCAGGGATCCGTCGAAGAATCCAAGGATTTGCGCGCCCTCCATCATCAGTTCAAACTCGAAAGACCAGGTATAAAAATCCTTCCCGTCGAAAAGCGTTGATGTTTGTAATTTGAGAACGTGTGCGAATTGCGATTGCACCTGAAGCGCGTCCAGTTTCTTCTCTTGTCCTTGTGAAGACTGCGGCTGCGGCGCGAAACTGACAGATCCGCGTTGAGGCTCATACGGAGCAAAGGTAGGTGTCAGAATATTATGCTCTAGCCTGTAGTGGGGTGCTCTATAGCGAGTACAACTCTTCTAGGGTTTTGCTATTTGTATCCTCATTCTTGCTAGTGCAATCCCCTTGGATCGATCCTGTGGGTGGGCTCACCACCTTGTTGCTTCCGCTGCAACTGCTACTGCTACTCTCTGTGCCGCACGCCCCGTGGCGTGCGGCAGTTTTTCTTCCCGCCGTGCGCCCCGAGGCGCGCGGCGGTTTTCTGCCCGCCGTGCGCCCCGAGGCGCGCGGCGGTTTTCTGCCCGCCGTGCGCCCCGAGGCGCGCGGCGGTTTTCTGCCCGCCGTGCGCCCCGAGGCGCGCGACGGGTTTCTGCCCCGTCACTCGCCGCGTCGCCCCCGGGAGGCGCTGCGACGGGCGACGGGGACCCGCACGTCGCCCCGTCGCGCGGCCCCTGCAGCCCCGTCGCGCCGCCCAGTGGAGCCGCGCGCGGCCCCTGCTGCCCCGTCGCGCGGCCCTGCTGCCCCGTCGCGCTGCCCAGGGGAGCCTTGCGCGGCCCCTGCTGCCCCGCCCCGTCCCGGACCTGCCCCGGCCTCGACCTGCCCCGGCCGGCCCCCCCCAGGGTCGCCTCGACAGGCGACGGGAGGGGAGTCTACAGGGGGCCGCGCGTTGCCCCCCCCCCCCTACCTCCCTACCCTGTTTTTAGGGTTTGGGGGGTGGCGGTTGGGGGGTGGCGGTTGGGGGGTGGCGGGTGTGTGGCGTCGCCTGCTCCTCCTCCTCCTTCGTCTCCCACTGCTGCAGCTGTCGTTGAGGGGGGTGGATGTGTGGGAGTGTACGGAGTGGTGCTAGGGGGGTGGAGTGTGAGTAGAGCTAGGGTTTGAACAGGGGGTGTGTGAAATGGGGGTGGGACAGTTGGGGGAGGTTGAATGGAGGCGGTCGTCGTGTCGTCAGCAGCAGCAGCAGTCCGGAGGCTACAATCTCCGGTAGTCGCCAGTCGCCCGCGGGTCCGTTGCTCGTCTGCCGCTACTTTTAGCCGCGGGGCCAGTTACCCCAGTAGTCCGGAGCGCTGTTCCGGTAGCCACTGAGCCAGCAGCTCGTCTGTGTGTCTGCAGCGTCAGCAGTCGCCTCCCATCTTCTCTCCCCCACAGTCTCTCCTCCTCCTCACTTGCCCTCTGTGATAGCCTCTAGCTTTGCTTACATTTGTTAACTATAAAACTGCTACCTCTTGTACTTGTGCTCAGAATGTGTGGTGACATTGTGATCCACCCTGAGCTTGTTTTCTTTTGCTTGCTCTGCTGATTACACCCCACTTTGGCTATGGGGGTGTGTCAGAATATTATGCTCTAGCCTGTAGTGGGGTGCTCTATAGCGAGTACAACTCTTCTAGGGTTTTGCTATTTGTATCCTCATTCTTGCTAGTGCAACTCTCTTCTTCCTGTTTCCTACTATTTTGATAGTAGGTTGTTGTTGATTTCCGCGCGCGTACGATGAACCATCAAGACTCATTGGTGTTGCTTTGTTGTTGTTGCTGTTGTTTGATTGCGCAGGAGCTGCTTGCTGATGTTGCTCGTAGAAGGACATGAAGGAGAAATTTTTTTCCGTCATGTTTGGGTCGAAGCCTACCGCTTGGTTCCCGAGAATTTCCGTTGACTCTGCAGCTGGTCTTGTGCCTTTTTCTGTCTGTAGGCCAGAGACTGGAGGTGGAGTAGGGGTGGTGCCGAGAGATCCGTTGGAGGAGCTCCTCTCCTTTTGTGTAGCCATGACTTGTACTGTGAAAAAAATAAAAAGTGATCTTGTCCTGCTTCGGTCTCATACCATGTTGGGCTGAGAAAAAGCCCTTAGGAACTTTCAGGACTAAGATCGGGTGTTGACGTAGAGATGTAATAGCGGAAGTGTTTAATGAAGAGTTGTCGTGAACCACCTTGTACTGGTGTGTGAGAACAAGATAAGTTGATAATAGCAGAGAAGTACAAGGCTTTTATATGATTACAAAGGAATATGGAAAGTTCTATTTTAACTGTTTTTGCTATTGCGGTTCGATACAGTGCCGACTCGGGTAACTGCTCTGTAACGAGTTAGTTATGTGTCCTTGCTGACGCACTGTACGTTTCGTCAGGTCAAAGGTCGGGGACCTTTGACCTTCGCGCAACCTCCGACGGTTGCCTTGGTTGACTCGAGTGCTTCTTCGCTGTAGTCAGTTCCGTTTTGTGTCGAAGCTTCGATACGACAGAAGCGTTATAAATCACTTGTTTCCAACAGAACTGACTGAAAAATCAAAGGCCGTATTGGTGTCGACTCACAACACAAATCAAGTCTCATTCTGAGTCACCTCAAAGTCATCTCGAAGACTCCTCTGTTGGATGAGCTAGCAGAGCGTGGTGATGGAAGCGAAGATGGGAATGCAGGCAGGCTAGGCTAGGCTAGGCTAGGCTAGGGCTGGTCAGGGCTGGGTAGGGTTGGGTAAGGCTGGGTAAGGCTGGGTTCATCCTGAGTCACCTCGAAAGTCGTCTCGAAGACTCCTGTGCTGGATGAGCCATCAGCGTGTGGTGATGGGAACGAAGATGGGAATGCAGGCAGGCCAGGTTAGGGTGGGCTAGGGTAGGCTGGGCTGGGTCGAGGGAAGGGCCTGGGCAGGGTGACTTTTGTCAAACATTATATATGTTTCTGTTGTGTAGGCTACAGTGGGTTAGCCTTTAGGGGGTACATTTCACTAGGGTTTCCTACTTGTACTCCAACAACTTTCTAGTTCATCACTTCTTGTTTCTGACATGGTATTAAGAGCTTAGGTTCTAGACCTAAGGGCCCACCGTTCCGCTAGAGGTGCCCTCGTGCGCCCCTTTTTTTTTTAGCGCCCTCGTGCGCCTCTCCCCTAGTGCGCCCTCGTGCGCTCTCCTCTCACGCTGCCCGTGTGCAGCCCGCTAGCAGCCCGAGCGCGGCCCCGCCGTTTTAGCGCGCGCGTAGGAAATCCGCCGCCTAGGGCGGCCCGATTTTTTCTCGCGAGCCCCAGCAGGCCGTCGCCCGTAGGCCCCGCTCGCCCCTAGGCCGACGCGCGACCCACAGCCGCCCGCCCGCAGGTCGCAGCCAGCGCGCCGCGGCGATCGCGCGTCGGCTGCTGCAGCTCGCGCTTAGCCGCCGCTAGAACGCAGCCGCGGCCCGCGCGCAGCCGCACCCTAGGCGCCGCCGCGCACCGAGCATAGGCCTGCCGTCGCGCCGCCATACCCACCCGAGCCGCGCCGCCCGAGTCGCGCCGCCCTGACCGAGCCGCGCCGCCCTTCCTGCAGCAACTGCTCTTCCTGCTCCTACTACTACCACTGTTGCTACTGCTAGTGCTGCTACTGCTACTCCTGCTACTGCTACTGCTACTCCTGCTCCTGCCACTATGGCCAATCCCACTGTTCTCTCCTTTGACGCCGAGGGCCGCCCGATTAAGTTCGATGTCTGGCTTGATGACCTTCACCTGTACCTCCAGATCACTACCAAGGACGATGTTTCCCTCTATGACCACACGTCCGGCGCTACTCCCGCACCTCCCACTACTGCTGACAGTACTGCTCGCTCCCAGTGGCAGACCCGTGATGCTCAAGCTTGCCTAGCCGTTCGCAGCCACCTGCCGTTAGATGAGCGCGAGCACTTCGGCCAGCATAAGACCACTAAGGAGCTGTACGACGCAGTAGTCGCACGCTACTCCTCCCCTGCCACTGCTGCTATAGGCCGTCTCTCACTGCCCTATCTCTTCCCCGACCTGTCCGCGTTTGCCACTGTAGCTGACCTCATCACCCACCTCCATACCAGTGACCTCCGCTACCGTGCCGCGCTCCCCCCCGATTTCCTCGCCAAGAACCCCCCCCCCCCCCGATGTACCTCACACTGTACCACCTTGTCACCCGCCTCCCTGACTCCCTTCGCACTGTCAGGGACCAGTTTCTCGCCCTCTCCCCCACTGACCTCACTGTCGACCTCCTCGAGAAGGAACTCCTAGCAGCTGAGAAGAGCATTGTAGCTGTAGGTACCTCTCGTGGTGACCTCCGCACCCCCTTCTTTGAGGGGTGCTCCCCCTCCCCCCTCCTCCCCTCCATTGCATCTGCTGCTGCTGTCGGTACCTCGGAGCTGAGGGGGTCGGGGCCGCGTCTTCTCCTAGTGGGAGGCTCAAGGGCGGCAGGGGCAAGGGGGGCAGGGGTGGTGGAGGTGGAGGCGGGGGCGGCGGCGGTGGAGGGGGTGGGGGGGGCGGGGGTGGTGGCGGAGGTGGGAGTGGTGCGGGTGGTTGGGGGGTCAGTGGCGGCACAAGGGGTGGTGGCGGCGGCGGCGGTGGTGGGGGTGGTGGGGGCGGTGGTGGCAGTGGTGGCGGCGGTGGAGCGGGTGGCGGGCGCGGTGGGGCGGTGCAGCGTGGGGGGTTCGGCGGTGGCCAGAGGCAGCAGCAGCAGCGTCCCGGCGAGACTCCCTCGCCCCAGCAGCGCCGTGAGTGGTACTCTCAGCGTGGGGGGTCTGGGGGTGGAGGTACCTGCCCGTATGTCATCCGCACAGGTGACCGCACTGGCCAGACTTGTGGGAAGTTTCACACGGCGCAGCGTTGTTTCTTTCGCCTCGACGACGCCTGGCGCGAGCAGTTCCCTGACGCCTCTGAGCTGCCCCGCTGGGCTGATCTGCTTAGGAAGGGGATTGATATCTTTGCTCTTGATTATGATGCTATCCTTGCTGCTATGTATGCATTGACTATTAGTGCTGAGGGTGACTGTTACCTGAGTGTACCGCCCGACCCGGGTATTGGGACCTGTGAGGCTGCAGCTATAGGTGCTAGCGCGACTGCTGCTCTAGGTCCTGGTGAGGCTGCTGCCCTAGGTGCTAGTGCGTCTACGTCTGCTGGTACCGCACCTACTGAGGCACTACACACCTTCACACTGGACTCAGGTGCTTCTCGCTGTTTCTTCCGCGACCGCACTGCCCTAGAGCAGCTCCCTAGACCGGTTGCTGTCTCCCTGGCCGACCCCTCCGGGGGTCCGGTCCTTGCGACCTCCACCACTGCCCTCCCTTGTCCTGCTGTCCCGTCTGGCACGTTGTCGGGCCTCTACCTCCCCTCGTTCTCTACGAACTTGGTGGCGGGTTCCGCGCTCCAGGACGCGGGTGTTCACCAGTTCACCCCGGCCTACGAGCGTGTGACGCACTGCACGTGCGCCCGGACGGGTCGTCACCTGGCTACCTTCACTCGG
The DNA here is from genome assembly GCA_947471745.1 of Closterium sp. Naga37s-1. NCBI lineage: Eukaryota > Viridiplantae > Streptophyta > Zygnematophyceae > Desmidiales > Closteriaceae > Closterium > Closterium sp. Naga37s-1. Next base: position 978,655 of record CANJKZ010000293.1, read on the forward strand.
CAGCCGGGGTTGGACTTGTACACACTGACCACTGAGTCCCCTCAGGTAGCTGCGTCTGCGTCTGCGTCAGGTCAGCTGTCGGCCCCCTGCTCGTGTCGCTCCCTGTCACACAGGACTGTTCTCTGGCACCACCGCCTTGGTCACCCGTCAGTGCAGCGCCTTCGCGGCATGCACTCCAGGTACCTTGTCTCTGGTCTTCCCAGGGTTCTCCCTCCCCTACCACCCTCGCCTGCTCCTCCCTGTCTTCCCTGTGTCGAGGGGCGGCAGCGCGCCGCTCCTCACTCTTCCTCGTTCCCTCCCACAGCGGCTCCCCTGCAGACTCTCCACCTGGACGTGTGGGGCCCTGCCCGCGTCCGGGGACAGGGCCACGAGCGGTACTTTCTGCTGGTCGTCGACGACTACACGCGTTACACCACGGTCTTCCCCTTGCGTACCAAGGGTGAGGTCCCTGATGTCTTGATCCCCTGGATCCGCGCTGCTCGTCTCCAGCTCCGCGAGCGGTTCCAGTCGGACTTTCCTGTCCTACGTCTGCACTCTGACAGAGGTGGCGAGTTTTCCTCTGACCTCTTGGCAGCCTACTGTGCGGAGCACGGCATCCGCCAGACGTTCACTCTCCCGGCCTCTCCGCAGCAGAATGGGGTTGCTGAGCGCCGCATTGGTCTTGTCATGGAGGTCGCTCGTACCTCCATGATCCATGCGGCTGCCCCCCATTTCCTGTGGCCGTTTGCAGTGCAGTACGCCGCGCATCAACTCAACCTCTGGCCCCGTGTCTCTGTTCCGGAGACCTCGCCTACCCTGCGTTGGACGGGGGAGGTTGGCGATGCGTCGGTGTTCCGAGTCTGGGGATGTCGAGCCTTTGTCCGCGATACGTCCGCGGACAAGCTCTCCTCCCGTGTCGTTCCCTGCGTCTTCCTTGGCCTTGTCCCTGACGCGCCTGGCTGGCAGTTTTACCACCCCACCTCGCGTCGTGTCTTTGCCTCTCAGGACGTCACCTTTGACGAGTCGGTACCCTTTTACCGTCTCTTCCCCTACCGCACTGCCCCGGTCCCCCCCCCCGCCGCTCTTCCTCACCCCAGGTGTCCCGTCGGTAGACCCCCTCCCTCCCCAGGGTGCTGCTCCCTCAGGTGTTTCCCAGGTAGACCCGGTCGAGCCTGTCGAGGTAGCTGTTGACTCTGGTCCTGCGCGAGGTGCTGAGCGTGCTGAGCCTGGTGGTGCTGGGTCTGGGGGTACTGAGACTGGGGGTGCTGAGCCTGGGGGTGCGGAGACTGGGGGTGCTGAGCCTGGGGGTGTGGAGACTGTGGGAGCTGAGCCTGGAGGTGCTGAGCCTGGGGGTGCTGCGACTGGGAGTGCTGAGCCTAGAGGAGCTGAGGCTGGGAGTTCTGAGACTGACCGTGCTGCGCCTGGTGGCGCTCCCTCTTCACAGCAGCTGCGTGAGTGGTACTCCCGGCGTTACAGCCTCCGCAATGGGGCTACTGGAGCTGGGAGGTCTGCTGGAGTTGGGGCTGGTAGCCCTGCGGGTGCAGTGTCGCAGCCGGAGCCTCCCTCCCCTCCGCGGCTACGTGAGTGGTACGCTCGGCGCTGCAGCCTCCGGAGTGGAGCTCCTGGTGTTGAGGTACCACCAGCTGGAGGCACTGCTGCTACTGGAGGTCCTGGAGCTGCTGGAGGTGCTGCTGGTGCTGGTGCTGCTGGTTCGGCTGGAGGTTCTGGAGCTGCTGGAGGTGCTGCTGGTGCTGGAGCTGCTGGAGGTGCTGCTGGTGCTGCTGGAGGTTCTGGAGCTGCTGGAGGTGCTGCTGGTGCTGCTGGAGGTACTGGAGCTGCTGGAGGTGCTGCTGGCGCTGGTTCGGCTGGAGGTTCTGGTGCTGTCTCTGCTGCTTCTGGGGGCACTTCACGGCCGCGGCCGTACTTCGTTCCGCTCCTTCAGCAGGTTCTTAGTCAGCCGCCTCCTCCTAGTCCTCCTCCCTCCTTAGAGTGTCCTCCGCCTGTCCAGTCGCAGTCACAGCTACCGCCTGCCTCGCCACTTCCTGGTCCTTCTCCCTACACTGGTCCGACAGGCGGTCTTACAGAGCGTCGTGAGCCTGAGTCTCGTCCTGTGTCACCTGTGTCTCGTCCTGTGTCACCTGTTCGTGCTACTCGCACTGGTCGCCATGCTCCGCGTGAGCGTCCTCCACCTGTCCCTGGCACACACTATATGACTCTGCGTCCTTCCACTGCTCCACAGCGTGTCCCTCTACCGTCTCCTTCTGCGTCCTCTCTTCCTGCTCTTGCTGACCCGGAGTCTGACCGGGTTCGTGCTGCCAGTCCTACTGTCACGCGTCTCCTGGCCACTGCTGTCACTGACCCTTCCTTTGAGTCTGCTGCTGCGTCTGCCCTCGTTGCTGAGCTTGTCGACTTTGCTGCTCACTGTCGTCTAGACTACGCCGCCAGTCTTGTTGCTGAGTCTGAGTCTGTCTGTCCTCCGTCCGTCGGGGGTGAGTGTGCTCTAGGCACGGACGTCCTTGAGGACAGATAGGAGGACCTTGAGTGTCTTGCAGCCGCTGCGCCTCATCTCGTGTCCATGGTGATTGCCCCTGAGGGAGACCCGGATGCTCCAGACATCCCGACCCCGCGCTCTTACGCTGAGGCGATCGTGGGTGAGTACTCCTCACAGTGGCAGCCAGCCATGGATGCAGAGATGGCATCCTGGAAGTCCACTGGCACTTACGTCGACGAGGTTCCCCCTCCTGGGGCGAACATCGTCAGTGGCATGTGGATTTTCAGGGTGAAGCGGCCGCCGGGTTCCCCGCCTGTCTTCAAGGCTCGTTACGTTGCTCGAGGCTTCAGTCAGCGAGAGGGAGTAGACTTCTTTCAGACCTTCTCCCCCACCCCGAAGATGACCACTCTTCGGGTGCTACTGCACGTTGCTGCTCAGCGTGACTACGAGCTTCACTCTCTTGACTTCAGCACAGCTTTCTTGCAGGGCAGCCTGCACGAGGAGATCTGGCTGCGCCGCCCTCCTGGCTTCACTGGGTCGTTTCCTCCTGGTACCCAGTGGAGCCTCCGGCGGCCGGTCTACGGTCTCCGCCAGGCGCCATGTGAGTGGCACGACACACTGAGGACTACTCTTGCGGCACTTGGGTTCACGCCTTCTATTGCTGACCCGTCACTGTTTTTGCGCACCGACACTTCGCTGCCGCCGTTCTACACCCTCGTGTACATCGACGACTTGGTCTTTGCCACTGCTGACACTGAGGCACTCGCCCACGTGAAGTCCGAGCTGCAGAAGAGACACACGTGCACAGACCTGGGTGAACTGCGCAGCTACCTTGGCTTGCAGATCACCCGGGACAGAGCACGCCGCACCATCACACTGACTCAGTCACACATGGTGCAGCAGGTCCTTCAGCGCTTCGGCTTCACGTACTCCTCGCCACAGTCCACTCCTCTGCCTACCGGTCACTCGCTCTCAGCTCCACCTTCGGACGAGTCCGTAGAGCCGAGTGGCCCGTATCCAGAGCTTGTGGGCTGCCTCATGTACCTGAAGACTTGCACACGACCTGACCTCGCATACCCTCTCAGCCTTCTGGCTCGCTACGTGGCTCCCGGCAGGCACCGAAAGGTGCACTGGGATGCTGCAAAGAGGGTATTGCGCTACTTGTGCAGTACATCGGGCATGGGGCTCGTGCTTGGAGGAGGGAGCCCAGTTGTTCTCACTGGGCACTCAGACGCTTCTTGGGTTGACGACCAGGCTACTCAGCGGTCGTCACAGGGTTACACCTTCAGCCTTGGCTCTGGTTCAGTTTCTTGGCGTTCTACACGTTCGTCTTCAGTTCTCAGCTCCAGTTGTGAGGCTGAGATCTACGCCACAGCCATGGCTGCACAGGAGTTACGCTGGCTCACCTACCTACTGACCGACCTGGGAGAGCGGCCTCGTTCTCCTCCAGTGCTGTACGTCGACAACAAGGCTGCCATTGCCTTATGTGAGGAGCACAGACTGGAGCACAGGACGAAGCACATCGCTCTACGTTACTTTCTGGCTCGAGAGTTGCAGCAGCGTGGTCAGCTTCGTCTGCGTTTTGTGGCCTCTCAGGCCAACATTGCTGATATATTCACCAAGGCACTTCAGTCTGGTGATCATCAGCGTTTCTGCACTTTACTAGGACTTGTGCCCACTTTTCCTCACTTGTTGTAGACCTTGCATGTACTGTGATCTATATATCTATACCTGCATACTTGCTAGACATAGATCACTGTGATGTTTGTACTATATATATGCCTCTGCATGTGAACTGGCCTTGTGGTCCTTTGCTTGTGCTCAGAGTGTGTGGTGACGTTGTGATCCACCCTGAGCTTGCTTTGGTTTTCTTGACTGGTCCTGTGACCCCTTGTTCTCCCCCACTTAGCCTATGGGGGTGTGTCAAACATTATATATGTTTCTGTTGTGTAGGCTACAGTGGGTTAGCCTTTAGGGGGTACATTTCACTAGGGTTTCCTACTTGTACTCCAACAACTTTCTAGTTCATCACTTCTTGTTTCTGACAACTTTTGAACAGACAGGAAAGCCAACGACTGATTCTGAGCCACCGCAAGTCATCCCGAAGACTCTCATGATGGATGCGTTAGCACGGTGTGGTGATGGGGTATGAAGATGGGAATGCAGACAGGCTCGGGTTAGGCTAGGGTAGGCTAGGCTGGGTAGGGCTGGCGAGGGTTGGCCAGGGCTGGGTAAGGCTGGATTTTCATGCTGAGTCACCTCAAAGGTCGTCTCGAAGACTCCCATGCTGGTTGAATTTCCAGTGTGTGACAGATGGGGTATGAAGATGGGAATGCAGACAGGCTTGGGCTAGGCTAGGCAAGGATAGGTCTGGAGCTGAGGAGGACAGAGCTAGCAGGTGGTGGTGATAATGGGGGTGAAAACCGGTCAGGGTAGGGTAGGGTAGGGTAGGGTAGGGTAGGGTAGGGTAGGGTAGGGTAGGTTAGGGTAGGAGAGGGTAGGATAGGGTAGGAGAGGGTAGGATAGGGTAGGATAGGGTAGGATAGGGTAGGATAGGGTAGGAGAGGGTAGGATAGGGTAGGATAGGGTAGGATAGGGTAGGATAGGGTAGGATAGGGTAGGATAGGGTATGATAGGGTAGGATAGGGTAGGAGAGGGTAGGATAGGGTAGGATAGGGTAGGATAGGGTAGGTTAGGGTAGGTTAGGGTAGGAGAGGGTAGGACAGGGTAGGATAGGGTAGGTTAGGGTAGGATAGGGTAGGATAGGGTCTGGATCTGAGGAGGACAGAGCTAGCAGGTGGTGGTGATAATGGGGGTGAAAACCGGTCAGGGTAGGGTAGGGTAGGGTAGGGTAGGGTAGGGTAGGGTAGGTTAGGGTAGGATAGGGTAGGATAGGGTAGGAGAGGGTAGGATAGGGTAGGATAGGGTAGGATAGGGTAGGATAGGGTAGGAGAGGGTAGGATAGGGTAGGATAGGGTAGGATAGGGTAGGATAGGGTAGGATAGGGTAGGATAGGGTAGGATAGGGTAGGATAGGGTAGGATAGGGTAGGAGAGGGTAGGATAGGGTAGGATAGGGTAGGATAGGGTAGGATAGGGTAGGAGAGGGTAGGATAGGGTAGGATAGGGTAGGATAGGGTAGGATAGGGTAGGATAGGGTAGGATAGGGTAGGATAGGGTAGGATAGGGTATGATAGGGTAGGATAGGGTAGGATAGGGTAGGATAGGGTAGGTTAGGGTAGGTTAGGGTAGGAGAGGGTAGGATAGGGTAGGATAGGGTAGGTTAGGGTAGGATAGGGTAGGAGAGGGTAGGAGAGGGTAGGATAGGGTAGGATAGGGTAGGATAGGGTAGGAGAGGGTAGGATAGGGTAGGATAGGGTAGGATAGGGCAGGATAGGGTAGGAGAGGGTAGGATAGGGTAGGATAGGGTAGGATAGGGTAGGATAGGGTAGGAGAGGGTAGGATAGGGTAGGATAGGGTAGGATAGGGTAGGATAGGGTAGGATAGGGTAGGATAGGGTAGGATAGGGTAGGATAGGGTAGGATAGGGTAGGATAGGGTAGGATAGGGTAGGATAGGGTAGGAGAGGGTAGGATTGGGTAGGATAGGGTAGGATAGGGTAGGATAGGGTAGGATAGGGTAGGATAGGGTAGGATAGGGTAGGATAGGGTAGGATAGGGTAGGATAGGGTAGGATAGGGTAGGATAGGGTAGGATAGGGTAGGATAGGGTAGGTTAGGGTAGGATAGGGTAGGATAGGGTAGGATAGGGTAGGGGCCGAGCACAGGGCCTGGGCGGGCTGGGGGCGGGGGCAGGGCAGGGCAGGGCACGGCAGGGCAGGGCAGGGCAGGGGGGGGAGGGGACGGGGGCAGGGCCGGGGGGGAAGGGTGGGGGGGCAGGGCGAGGGGGGGGGGACATGTGCAAAAATTCGAACCCCTGTTCGGTTCGACTCGAAAGTGTTCGACTCGAACGTGTTCGAATGGTTTTTTTGCCCAAAATTGTTCGTCACGAACACCAAGGTGTTCGTCACAAACACGTTCGACTGTTCGAGTGTTCGTGTGCAGAAAAATGCACCAACATCTAGGTGTTCGCGAACACAATGTGTTTGTCACAAACACCTAGTTGTTTGTGCATTTTTCTGCGCGTCAAAGTTTGACGCGCTGGTTGGATCTAAAAGGGGGGGGCGACGATTTAGCTCAAGAATGAGCTCAATCGTCGATATAGCCTAAGGATGGCATTCCGCCCCCTACCCACTTAAGTCAGAACATTATAGCTTATACATTTGTGTAGGCTGTAGTGGGGGTAGCCCATAAGGGGTACAACCCAATTAGGGTTAGTACTTGTACCCAACTCTTTGCTAGTTCATTCATTCACGTTCTTACATTTAACATGGTTTCAGAGCAGGTCCGCTCCTAGGACCGCTTTTCTTTGGGCCCACCACCTGCTACCCTGCTAGCCACTGCCCCGTAGCCTGGCGCCCGTCGCCCCTAGGCCCCGCGGCCCTACGTTTCTGGCCCCTCGGCCCCGTCGCTCCCGGTCCCTTGGCCCGTCGCTCACGGCCCGTCGCCTAGGCCCAGTCGCTCCCGGCCCCTTGGCCCGTCGCCTAGGCCCCGTCGCCTAGACCCCGTCGCCCTCGGCCATTCGCCTAGGCCCCGTCGCTCCCGGCCCCTTGGCCCGTCGCTCATGGCCCGTCACCTAGGCCCCGTCGCCCCGTCGCCTAGACCCCGTCGCCCTCGGCCCGTCGCCTAGACCCCGTCGCCCCCGGCTCATTTCGTACCTGGCCCCGTGGCCTCGTAGCCCTAGGCCCAAGGCCCAAGGCCCCTCGCCCCCCCCCCCCCCCCCCCCCCCCCCCTTCGCCCGTCGTCCCTCGCGCGACCCGCGACCTGCGACCCACGGCCCCGCGACCCTCGACCCACGGCCCCGTGACCCGCGACCCACTGCCCCCCCCTAGGCCCCGCGACTCACGGCCCCTAGGCCCCGCGACCCACGGCCCCGCGGCCCGACACCCCTAGGCCCCACGGCCCGTCGCCTAGGCCCCGTCGCCCCTGGCCCGTTTGGTCTAGGCCCCGCGGCCCCTGCGTACCTGGCCCCACGGCCCGTCGCCCCACAGCCCCTTGGCCCCTTTCGTACTGGCCCCGCGGCCCCATTCGCCCGTCGTCCCCGGCCCCGTCGCCTAGGCCCCGTCGCCCCCGACCCCGACGCCCTCGGCCCGTCGCCTAGGCCCCGTCGCCCCGGCCCGTTCGATCTCGGCCCCGCGGCCCCTGCGTACCTGGCCCCGCGGCCCGTCGCCCCACGGCCCCTTGGCCCCTTTCGTACCTGGCCCCGCGGCCCCTAGCCTTGGCCCCTAGGCCTCGTGTTTGGCCCCTCGGCCCCGCCCCTCGGCCCCTAGGCTCGGCCCCTCGGCCCCTTGGCCCCTTGGCCCCCAGGCACCTCGGCCCCTAACCTCGGCCCTCCCTCGGCCTCGTGTTTGGCCCCTCGGCCCCACCCCTCGGCCCCTCGGCCCCTAGCCTCGGCCCCTCGGCCTCGTGTTTGGCCCCTCGGCCCCGCCCCTTGGCCCCTCGGCCCCTAGGCCCCTCGGCCCCTAAGACCCTTGGCCCCTCGGCCCCTCGGCCCCGCCACCCTCTTGTTTGGCCCCCTCGGCCCCTAGGCCCCTCGGCCCCTAGTCTCGGCCCCTTGGCCCCTTGGCCCCCCAGGCACCTCGGCCCCTTGGCACCTCGGCCCTGTGGCCTCTCCTGTTCGGCCCCTCGGCCCTTCACCCTCGTGTTTGGCCCCTCGGCCCCTAGGCCTCTTGGCCCCTCGGTCCCTAGTCCCCTCGGCCCCTCGGCCCCTAGGACCCTTGGCCCCTCGGCCCCTTGGCCCCGCCACCCTCGTGTTTGGCCCCTCGGCCCCTAGGCCCCTCGGCCCCGCCCCTTGGCCCCTTCGCTAATGCTGCTACTGCTGCTCCTGAGTGCTGCGCCACTATGGCTTCGCTTAGAGTTCTAGCGTTCGATCATGAGGGCAGACCGGTTGCATTTGATACGTGGCACGACGATCTGCAACTGTACCAACTGAGCGATATTAAGGACAGTGTCTCACTGTTTGACCACGTGTCCGGTGTCGTTCCAGCCCCTCCCGCCACAGCTGACGGTGCGACTCGTTCCCAGTGACTATCTCGTGACGCTACTGCCCGCTTAGCCATTTGCAACCACCTGCCGGTGGCCGAATGTACTCACTTTGGACAGCACAGGACAACACAGGCCTTGTACGACACTGTAGTCACTCGCTACTCCTCCCCTGCCACTGCTGCTCTAGGCAAACTGCTACTGCCCTACCTGTTCCCTGAGCTGTCGGCTTTTGCCACAGTAGCGGACCCGGTTACCCACCTGCGCACTAGCGACGCTCGCTACCGCGCTACCGTCCCTGCTGAGTTCCTTGCCACGAACCAGCCCCCTATGTTCATCACCCTCTACTTCATAGTCTCTCGCCTCCCTGACTCTCGTCGCTCTGTCAGGGACCACTTTCTCTCCCTTGACCCAACCTCCCTCACTGTTGACCTCCTCGAGCAGCATCTCCTCGCAGCTGAGACTAGTGCACTTGCTGTAGGTGCTGCTCGTGGCACTCCGCGCCCGCCCTTCTTTGAGGGGTGCTCCCCCTCTCCCCTTTCCCCCACCTTCGCCTCTGCTGCTGCTGCAGACGTCTCTGTTACTGAGGACGTCGGTGCTGCTTCGACTAGTGCGAAGCGCCGCAGTAGCAAGGGCAAGGGTGGCCGGGGTGGTGGAGGTGGCAGCGGTGGTGGTGGAGGTGGCAGTGGGAGCGGTGGTGGGGGCAGCGGTGGAGGTGGTGGAGGCAGTGGAGGTGGTGGCGGCAGTGGGACTGGTGGCGGCAGTGGGGGCTCTGGTGGCGGCGGTGGAGGCAGCGGAGGGAGTGGCGGCAGTGGAGGCGGTGGGACTGGTGCTGGCAGGTCTGGACCTCGGCGTGGAGGCCATGGTGGTGGTCAGCGACAGCAGCAGCAGCGTCGGAGCGAGACCCAGTCGCCCCAGCAGCTCCGTGAGTGGTTGGTTCAGCGTGGGACGGGTGGGGGTAGTGAGACCTGCCCGTATGACATTCGCACGGGTGTCCGTGCTGGTCAGACCTGCGGGAAGTTTCACACTGAGCACCACTGCTTCTCGCGCCTTGACGACGCCTGGCGTGCTGAGTTTGGTGACGACGTCGAGCGCCCTCGCTGGACGGATTTGCTTAGGTCGGGAGTTGCTATCTTTGACCTAGACTATGATGCTATTATCTCTGCCATGTATGCTTTGTCTTTTAGTGCTGAGGGTGACTGTTACCGGTGTGTGCCACCTGACCCAAGTATAGCGGCTGCTGCTCTAGGTGCTAGAGCGTCTGGTACTCCCCCTGGTACTGCGCCTGCTGAGGCCTTGCACACCTTCACGCTGGACTCAGGCGCCTCGCGCTGTTTCTTTCGTGACAGCACCACTCTCACTCCTCTCCCTGCACCTGTTCTCCCCCACTTTGCCTATGGGGGTGTGTCAGAACATTTTAGCTTATACATTTGTGTAGGCTGTAGTGGGGTAGCCCATAAGGGGTACAACCCAATTAGGGTTAGTACTTGTACCCAACTCTTTGCTAGTTCATTCATTCTCGTTCTTACATTTAACAACTTAAACGACCACATTCCCACGGTTAAAATTCCACTTTGTGGCTGGAAACGTTAGGTATGAGGTTGGATCAGGGTAGGAGACGGTTAAAAACAGGAACCAAGGGCATTACGGTTTAGGTTGGAGTTTAGCAAGGCAAAATTGGATATCCACCAGATCCGCACCAAGCTTAACTATATCTCTTGTAGGGCTTTAGGGAACGTGACCTTGCTTCTAGTACACTCGCCCTGCCTGAATGTGACTATACTGAAAGAACCCCCCAAGGCAAACTGTTCGAGTTCGGGTCAAACACCTTACGGTAGTGTTCGGGCTTGCCTCAAAACTGTTCGACCCTATACTCGAACGGGGAACACTAACATTTAGGAAAACTGTTCGAGTCAAACGTGTTTGGTTCGGTTCAAATTGACCAAGTGTTCGCAAACTGTTCGAGACAAACGTGTTCGGTTCGCTCGTTGCTCATGTCTAGGGGGGGGTGGGGGGGCAGGGTGGAGAACGGTGGGGGTTCAGATCAGGACACTGTGTGTATGGCGGAATGGCGGGATTTGAGAGAGAGGGTTCTGAGCTTATGGGGGGCAGTTCGCATACGGGGGAGCAAGAGTAGAGCTGCAGTGAGGGTCATGCTGTGAGCCTTTTGAGGCGCGTCGAGCTTATAGGGAAGGGATGGCGCATGGGGGGGAGCAAGAGTGAAAGCTGCAGTAAGGGTCATGCTGTCAGCCGTAAGTTGCAGAAATGCATGGAGGATGGTGATGAGACTAGAGAGAGCGAGGGTTCAGAGCTTCCGGGGAACAGTTGGCATCATATGGGGGAGCAAGAGTAGATCTGCAGTGAGGGTCATGCTGTCAGCCGGAAGTTGTGAAATGCATGGGGGACGGTGGTGGGATTAGGACGAGGGTTCTGAGCATTTGGGGAACAGTTGGCGTCATATGGGGGGGCACGAATAAAGCTGCAGTGAGGGTCATGCTGTGAGCCATTGCGGAATGGTGGGTCAGTGAGTGAGGAGTCAGTGCCTGCACAATGGAGAGTACACTTCAGATTTATTCTTACTAAATATGCAGACAAAGATACTCACCAACATCTAATAAAAACAACTAACCTACTTTGCTAAATTGCTGAAACAAAAAACAACTTACCTAAACTACACATGGCGCGGAAGCTTTTCCTCCGCAAGCAGACCGCCTTACAAAGGAGTTCAGGATATCTCAATCACAGGCATCTCCCCAGCACCTCTACTGCTCCTCCTGCTGCTCCACTCCCTCCTGCTCCTCTCGCCCGAACCTCCCCAACCTCCCTCGCGGCCCTCACCACCCACTCCTCATCCACCTCCTGACACCGCGCCAGCTGGCACCTCGCGATTTGCCCGCACCCCTGCAGCACACGCACGACGCCCTGTGTGGTAACCCCGTTACAGGCGCGAAGGGAGAGGGTGGAGAGCAGCGGGCAGTGCGAGGCGATGGTGTGAAGGAGAAGGTCGGAGAGGTGGCTGGCACGGAAGCCAGAGAAGCACATGTGCTGCAGGCTGTGGCATGACTGCACGAGCGGGATGAGCCCTGCCTCTGAGATCTCCCTGTGAGGGAGGGAGGATTGGGCATGGGAGAGGACAGTTGGGGGAAACGAAGTGAGAGGTGGCCGGCGCGGAAGCCAGAGAAGCACATGTGCTGCAGGCAGCGGCACGACTGCACAAGGGGAATGAGCCCCGCCTCTGAGATCTCCCTGTGAGGAGAAAGCAGGGAGAGCGGGAGTGAGGGCGGATTGGGCGTGAGTGGATAGTGGAGGGAAATGAAGTGAGAGGCTGGGAAGGAAAGGAATCAGACAAGCAAATGTGCTGCAGGTGGTGGCACGAGAAGGATGAACCGCGCCTCTGAGGTATCCCTTTGGGTAGAAGGAGGGAGGGAGGAAGGTAAGAAAGGAAGTAAGAAAGGAAGATAAAAAAAACACAACCGCACGAGCAGGATGACCTCCCTGCAGGCAGGCAGCAGGGAGGGGAAGGAAATGGGAGGGGAGAGGGGGGCTTAAAAAAAAAAATATAAAAAAAATAAAAAAACGAGAGGGGGGGGGGGAGGGGAGGGGAGGACGGAGGGAGGACAACTTCACCAAAAAGTACACAAACAACCACCACTGCACAACATCCAGCACCACTCTGCACCCAGCACCACTCTGCACCCAGCACCACTCTGCACCCAGCACCACTCTGCACCCAGCACCATTCTGCACCCAGCTCCACTCTGCACCCAGCTCCACTCTGCACCCAGCTCCACTCTGCACCCAGCACCACTCTGCACCCAGCACCACTCTGCACCCAGCTCCACTCTGCACCCAGCACCACTATATCACACGGCAACGCACCTGCAGTACTCCACAGCGAGTGTGGAGAGGCGGGGGCAGGTGGCAGCAGCGAGCAGCAGGAAGGAATCGGAGAGCCCATCCAACCCCTCCAGCTGCAGACTCTCCACCCCACTCCACCCCACCTGCAGCAGCGGCAGCACGTGTGACTGTAGCCGGTGTGACTGTACCCTGTGTGACTGTAACTGGTGTGACTGTACGCCATAACCGTGTGTGTCAGGTGACTGTAAGGGGTACGCGTGCATGCTAGGTGATGGTGAGGGATGTGCGTGTGTGTCAGGTGGTTGTAAAGGGTGCGCGTGTGCCTCAGGTGATTGTAAGGGATGTGTGTGCATGTCAGGAGACTGTACGGCATGCGTGTGTATACCATGTGTCGGCACATTGTGCAACTGCAACACATGCGTTTGTAACACATGTGACTGTGGCAAAAGGGCTTGTACCACATCTGACTGTAACCCAAGGGAATCCAAGCCACGAGGTGACAGCGACACAGGAGCAGACTCATGAGCAGACAATACTGGACGAACAGAGCCCAGCACGTCTCTCGCGAGCTGGAGGCCAGTGAAGCCGGGGCTCCACTTGAGCTGCAGCGATCGCAACCCCACTCCATGCACCACCACCGCCCGTAAACTCTCATCCGTCACCCTCGTCACTCCTCTACTGCCTCCCTCCCATCCTCCTTCTCCTCCCCCTCCTCTTCCTTCTCCTCCCCATTCTCCTCCTCCTGCCTCTCCTCCTCTTCTGCCTCCTCCCTCTCCTCCATCTCCCTGCCCTGCCTCGCACCCACTCAGTGTCAGGGAGTTGATTGTCGGGCAGCCTTTCAGGAGAGCTACAATCCCTCTGTCACTCACACCCTCGCAGTCCACTATCTCAACACTTTCCAGCCGGGCAGCTGTTCGGGCAGCGGTCAGAAAAAAGCGGTTAAGCGGGTCTGGGCAGGCCATGACGGTCAGCCTGCGCAGGGCGGGCAGCTGCCCGGCAAACATTTCCAGCCAATGAGCATCGAGCACGCAGTTGATGATTTTCAAGGAGGAGAGGTTGGGGAAGGAGGCAGCGAGATTCCCTCCCCTTCCTGCTGCTTCCCTCCCTTCTGCTCCTGCTTGCCCCTCTGCTGCTGCCTCTGCCTCTCCACTCGGCCCCACCGCCCCATCCCACCCATCCCCCTCATTTGCCCTCTCCGCCCCATCCAACCCATCCGCCCGCCCAGTGCCCTCATGCGCCCTGTCCTCCTCCCGCCAATACCCACCCTCCATGCCGCCAGCCCCTCTCTCCACCTCTCCTCCCCCCTCGCCCATGCGCACATCCTCCCCTCCCCCGCCCCGCTCCATTTCCCCTTCCTCTCCCCGCATCCTTTCCGCTTCCCCTCCCGCTGCTCTCCCCACCCTCTCTTCCTCTCTCCCTTCCCATTCACCGACCCCTCTCCCCCCCCCTATCCCTCTCCCTTCCCCTATCCCTCTACCTTCCCATTCCCCACTCTCTTCCGCTCTCCCTTCCCCCACCCCTCCCCCGCCCTCGCGCCCTCTTCCAGGCGCACTGCGCGCTTTCTTTGCTTGTGGCACAACGGACAAAGTCAGATCTTCCAAAACCATCCCCTCCAATCCGGGACACATCACCGCCAGCTCAGCAAATCCGCCGCCACTCACGTTCGGACAGCTGGCGATCGAGATCTCCTTGAGCCCCCCGCACTTGGCCACGTGGCGCAGAAACCCGTCCGTTAAGTGCGTGCAATTATACACCGTCACTTTGCTAAGCGCCGGGTGCCCCTCCACACACTTCCAAAACTCATCCGCGGAAGGCATTGGGTCGTGCATCTCAATGTGCCTAATACTGCGCCCCCACGTGGCAATCGTGTCGCACATGTACGTTCTTAATCCCTGGTGAACCTCGAACTCGCCGCAGTTACAGATGGAGAGGTATTCCACCTGTGTGCCTGCCACCTGTTGGATCTGCAGGGGCGTGTTGAGAGAGAGCAGCCGCACGATGGCTGACCCGTCGAGAACATCCGCGTCGCTGATGGGAAACGCGGGGATGGAGGCGAGCGGAGTGGAGTCACCCACCGCCGCCGCCGCCGCGGCTTGAGGTTCTCTCCGCGTTCCTCCTCCCCTAATAATAGTAGCCCCTGTTCCGCCTCCCCCAGCCTCTGTTCCGCCTCCCCCTGCTCCTGTTCCGCCTTCCCCAGCCCCCGTTCCGCCGTCCCCAACCCCTGTTACTCCCGCCGCCCGCACTCCCCCTCCGCCCGGGCGCTTGTGGTGGCGGTCCTCCGCGCGCTGCTCCCGCGGAGCCTCCGGAAGCACGGTGGGGCCGAAGAAGCGGATGCGCAACGTGCGGATGAGGGGGAAGCGGCGCAGCACGAAGCGGAGCTCGGCCGCGCTCACCTGCGGGGAGCGGCGGGCGGGTGGGGGTAGTAAGGGGGGTGGGGGGGGGGGAAGGGGGGGGAGGGGAGGAGGTTGGGTTGGGGGAGAGATGGGAAGCCCCCAGGGGGAAGGACGTACTATGTTTCGAGGTTACTACCAACCTTGTTTGGCTGAGCCCTTTGTTTTACCCTCAGAAGAGGAGGACTCCTCGGATGGAAAAAAAATGGTTACCAACGGAACTTACTCTTATTTTTAGGGTTTCAAAAGAGATTTACCTCGCCTTGCCGCATGGTGCCGCGGCATGGGGGAGGATGGGAGTGTGACCACGTGATGTCGTCGTGATTTTACCTCGCCTGCTGCCGCCTGCAGAGTAAATGGTAGTAACCGCATGGTACCGCCACATGGAAAATGCGGTTTTACGTGCCGCTGCATGTTTCAACGCCGCGGCAAAACGATGGATCCCAAGGGATGAGACAACCATCATACCTCGCTCTGCATGTAATGTGGCAGCAGTCGCTCGTAGCGAAACCACAGGCGACACACGAGCGACACGGAGCACCGGTCTGCGACGGACAGATGCGAAAATATCTTCGCGATCACGTCGCGCGGCAGCTTGTGGATCGCCGCCGGCTCGTACGCCGGCCACGGCGGCGGTTGGCTCGGTGGTAGGCTCGGACGCTGGCTCGGTGGATAAGTCAGAGGAAACCGAACCTGCTGGGATGATTGCGAGGCCGGCGGGGAATCCATAATGACTTGGGTCAAATCCTATTTGGAGACGGTCACGCTAGTAGTGCTACTCCGAGTCGGATGGATCTAGTGGAACTATAACGCCAGCGAAAACGGTTGCGCTACGATGAGTGAGGATGTAATGGACGCCAACATTACTAATGCAGGCCGAGAGTAGTAACGGAGAGCTGACGAGGTTCTTTTCTTAGTAATGTTTCCTCTAATGCAGGGGTTTAAATTTGAGTGCATAAGGCATCCAGCTGAATACTTTGATGTGAGATGTGGGAAAGAGTGTCTGATGGAGGGAGTTGAGAGTCGTGAAGACCTCTAACTGACACTAGAAGACACACCGATCCCTAGATGGTGGTGGGATATGTGACGCGAGGAAATGACGGATCGCCTTGTTTTCAAGTTTCCGATTCCTTTGGGCAGTGGCTTTGACACCGCCTTGCTTCTCCGTTCGCGTCCGATTCCTTGGGGCAGCTGATTTCGACATTTCCAATTTCCTGTGACCAGGAAAAATCTGAAGTTTCCTGGTTTTAGTTTAGTGGCCAATGGAAAAAATAAACCCCTCTCGGATGGCTGGCCATTTGGGAGGCATCAACCCTAAACACCTTGCCTCATGGTGTTTAGGGTTGATGCCTCCCAAATGGCATGCACTCAATGAGGGGTAATATTATTTGTCCCGAGCTTCTCGTAATTGACGCGACAATTCAATTTATGATATCCCAATAAATAAACAAAATATTAGTCTCTGGACTCGAAAAGGGGCAATAGCATAAATAACTGACCGAAGGTATCGGACTCGAGCGCGAAGCAAGACGGTGTCAAAACCACTGCTGAAAGGAATCGGAAACCCGAAACCAGGGCGGTCCGTCATTCCCTTGTGACGCGTCCTCAACTACATCTGCGCGTCTCCCCCGCCCCCACTCTCTGTTCTGCAGATCAACTGTAGATGCACGCCTTGGGGGCTGTTACTGTATCTCGAAGAAATTAATAACCAGCGAGAGTGGATGTGCTGAGGGTGTGGAACAATAGCAGCATTTGGTGGAGCAGAAACCCGGACTGCGTCTTTGGCGAGCGTCGCCAGGGGCAAATCGGCTCTCAACGAAACTAGTTACTCAACTGGTTTGGACTCGGAACTCTGGAAAGCAACTCGAGCTCTGGGCCCTGATAGGCCCTAGTCCCGAATTCCCAATGCTCAGTGGAAGGGTGGAAGATGCGTCCACCCACCCACCCATCGGCCACTGGGAACAACGAGGCCACCAGCGCAACTGTAGATGCTACGTGAGCTCGGTAGCAAACGTTGTGCTGACTTGTAGAATTGAGCATCACGCAATATGGGGCCAATAATAAACAGAACGCGATTCGACGTGCTGATTTCCCGCTTACGAAAACCACGGTTCTACATGAGTTTGACGGTTGACATTGCAAAACGGTGCTAGCGTTTGTTCGGCCACCGAACGTGCGGGGAGGGTGTGTCCACGCCCACGTGCAAAAATGCGACTTCAGAGAAGATAATGTAGCTTATACACAGATGCGACTTTTTATAAGATGTTCGGTGCAATTCTGATTTAATCTACAATACATTAAACCTAGTCTCAAGTCGCGGTGTCAAGCCCAGCCTACATTTTAGGCTGGGTTATATGATGCAGGGAAGGGAACGTTTGCAACGGATACATATAACTACAAAGATTTCGGATTTTATTAAATCTGGGTTACGGAATCGAAAATCAATGTTAGAATCAAGATGTAGTTCGTGGTTATGATATGAAACATGCGTTGCGTATGTTTGGTAGGCTATTTTGAGGCATGCAATAGGGGATACAATCGTTTTAGGGTTATGTATTGTTACATTATGGGGTGTAAGAAAATACATTCCAGTACCGTATTCCCCCGGATAAAAGACCCTAGGGGCTCTTATTGATTTCACAAAAAAAAAAGGGGGGGGGGGGGGGGGGGTCTTATTATAGACTAAAAATTCGATAAGATCCGGGTCTTATGATAAGTGCTATGTTTTTTAAAATATAATGAAATGCAAGGGTGTTCTAATGCATATTTGTGTTTTTTTAACGAGGAAACACCCCGCGAATGTCTTGAGACGAGAAACCGGGCA
Source organism: Closterium sp. Naga37s-1 (assembly GCA_947471745.1). Classification (NCBI taxonomy): domain Eukaryota; kingdom Viridiplantae; phylum Streptophyta; class Zygnematophyceae; order Desmidiales; family Closteriaceae; genus Closterium; species Closterium sp. Naga37s-1. The sequence goes on from CANJKZ010000293.1 coordinate 996,294, forward strand.
CAATCTATGAAGCATCTGAATGCGTCATGCTCATTGGCCCATATTCAATGGTAACCAGCATTACAGATTGGGGGCCGACCAACGTGTACCACGTCCAATGCTTTGTGTCAGACCGCCTCGGACGTCTCATCCCTTGCATGGAACGTGAGGCTCTCAGCACAGAGTCGCGCTATCTCTATCACTCTCGTACACAAGGGAATTTGACACCGCCAGGGAACGGACCCACCTCTGTGCAATGGGGAGCGCAGCTCGGCAGAGTCTAGCATAGCGAGACTAGCACTGCATATTAAATTCATAGCGCGAAGAATGCCGGGCATAGCATTAGGCTGAAACAGGGTGTCAGCGTGGTGTCAACGCCCGATTCAGGCACGTCAGAATCCCGTCGCCCTCGTGCAACAACCTGCTGTCAACCTGCTTGTGTTAGGATTACGCCGCGTCCTGTGCTGCCCACGCCAATACCTGTGAGAATAGTACGAGGAATGGTGTGGACTAGAAAGGAGATGGGTACAAGTATATGAAAACCTAGAAAAGCTGTACCCCATAATGTCTACCCCACTACAGCCTACACAGGCTATATCATATATGTTTAACACACCTCCATAGGCAAAGTGGGGGAGAACAAGAGGTCACAAGACCAGTCAAGCAAAGCAAAGCAAGCTCAGGGTGGATCACGACGTCACCACACATTCTGAGCACAAGCACAAGGCCACAAGGCCAGTTCACATGCAGAGTTATATATCAAGGTGAACAAGCAAGACAGTGATCTCAACCTAGCAAGGGTAGGCATGCAGATGCAGGTATATATAGATCACAGTACAAACAAAGTCAAGAAGTGAGCAAGTGAGGCCAAGTAGGCACAAGACCTAGCATAGTACAAAAACGCTGATGATCACAAGGCTGAAGTGCCTTGGTAAAGATATCAGCAGTGTTGGCCCGAGTGGCCACGTAAGCAAGACAAAGCTGACCATGCTGCTGCAACTCTCGAGCAAGGAAGTAGTGCAGAGCAATGTGCTTCGTTCTGTGCTCCAGTCTGTGCTCCTGACACAAGGCAAGCATGGCCCTGTTGTCGACATACAGAACTGGAGGAGAACGAGGCGCCTCTCCCAAGTCGGTCAGCAGGTAGGCGAGCCAGCGTAACTCCTGTGCAGCCATGGCCCCAGCGTAGATCTCAACCTCACAACTGGAGCTGAGAACAGAAGACGAGCGGGTAGACCGCCACGAAACACAGCCGGAACCAATGCTGAAGGTGTAACCATGTGACGACCGCTGAGTAGCCAAGTCGTCAACCCAAGAAGCGTCTGCGTGACCAGTGAGGACAACTCGAGCCCGTCCTCCAAGCACAAGCTCCATGCCCGACGTACTGCACAAGTAGCGCAACACCCTCTTAGCTGCATCCATGTGCTCTAGTCGGTGTCTCCCAGGAGCAACATAGCGTGCCAAGATGCTAAGAGGGTATGCCAGGTCAGGTCGAGTGCAGGTCATCAGGTACATGAGGCAGCCAACAAGCTCTGGGTACGGGCCACTCGGCTCTACGGACTCATCCGAAGGCAGAGCTGAGAGCGAGTGGCGAGTAGACAGAGGAGTGGCCTGAGGCGAGGAGTACGTGAAGTTGAAGCGCTGAAGGACCTGCTGCACCATGTGTGACTGAGTCAAGGTAATGGTGCGCCGTGCTCTGTCCCGGGTGATCTGCAAGCCAAGATAGCTGCGCAGTTCACCCAGGTTTGTGCACGTGTGTCTCTTCTACAGCCCCGACTTCACGTGGGCCAGACCAGGAGTGTCAGCAGTAGCAAAGACCAAGTCGTCGACGTACACGAGGATGTAGAACGGCGGCAGAGTGGTGTCGGTGCGGAGAAACAACGACGGGATAGCAGTGGAAGGAGCAAACCCAAGAGCCGCAAGCGTAGTCCTCAGTGTGTCGTGCCACTCACGGGGCGCCTGGCGGAGACCGTAGACTGGCCGCCGGAGGCTCCACTGGGTACCTGCAGGAAACGACCCAGTGAAGCCAGGTGGGCGGCGCAGCTAGATCTCCTCTTGAAGGCTGCCCTGTAGGAAGGCTGTGCTGAAGTCAAGAGAGTGAAGCTCGTAGTCACGCTGAGCAGCGACGTGCAGCAATACCCGAAGAGTGGTCATCTTCGGGGTGGGAGAGAAGGTCTGAAAGTAGTCAACTCCCTGCCGCTGACTGAAGCCTCGAGCCACGTAACGCGCCTTGAAGACAGGCGGAGAACCCGGCGGCCGCTTCACCTTGAAAATCCACATGCCATCGACAATGTTCGCCCCAGGTGGGGGAACCTCGTCGACGTAGGTGCCTGTGGACTTCCAGGAAGCCATCTCTGCGTCCATGGCTGTCTGCCACTAAGAGGAGTAGGGACCCTCTATCGCCTCTGCGTAAGAGCGCGGGGTCGGGATGTCTGGTGCATCCGGGTCTCCCTCAGGGGCAAGCAGCATGGACACAAGATGAGGTAAAGCAGCAGCAAAATACTGGAACTCCTCCTGCCTGTCCTCAAGGACGTCCGTGCTAAGAGCACACTCACCCCCGACGGACGGAGGACAGACAGACTCAGACTCAGCAACAAGACTAGCGGCGTAGTCTAAACGACAGTGAGCAGCAAAGTCGACAAGCTCAGCAACCAAGGCAGACGCAACAGTGGACTCAAACGAAGGATCAGTGACAACAGTAGCAAGAAGACGCGTGACAGTAGGACTGGCAGCACGAGCAAGGTCTGACGGCGGGTCAGCAAGGGCAGGAAGGGAGGACGCAGGAGGAGACGGCAGAGGGACACGCTGCGGAGCAGTGGAAGGACGCAGAGCCATCTGGTGCGTGCCAGGGACAGGAGGAGGACGCTGACGCGAACCACGACGACTAGTGCGAGCAGCACGAACAGGCGATGCAGGACGAGACTCAGGCTCACGACGCTCCGTAAGACCTCCTGTCGGACCAGTGTAAGGAGAAGGAGCAGGCAGTGGGGAGGCGGGCTGTAACTGGGACTGCGACAAGACAGGCGGTGGACACTCTAAGAAAGGAGCAGGACCAGGAGAAGGCGGGAGACCAAGAACCTGCTCAAGGAGCGGAACAAAGTACGGCCGCGGCCGCGCAGCACCTCCAGAACCAGCAGGGACAGCACCAGCACCCCCAGTGTCAGGTCCAACTCCACCAGCTCCAGCAGCACCTCCAGCAGCTCCAGTAGCGCCAACCCCAGCACCCCCAGGAGCACCGGCTCCAGCAGCACCTCCAGCTCCAGCAGAACCACCAGAAGCCTCAGAAGCTCAAGTAGCGCCAGCTCCAGTACCTCCAGCAGCACCCGCTCCAGCAGTACCGCCAGCTCCAGCACCTCCAGCAGCTCCAGCTCCAGTAGCACCACCAGTCCCAGCAGCTCTAGTACCTCCAGTACGAGCACCTCCGGGACCAGGGACTCCAGAACCCCCAGCAGCAGTAGAACCTCCAGTGCCCGTAGCACCACCAGCTCCAGCAGCACGGCTCCAGCGCCGAGCAAACCACTCGCGCAGCTGCTGTGGAGAGAGTGGCTCCCTCCTGGACGAAGCACCCAAAGGACCTCCAGGCGCAGCACCTCCAGACTCCATACGAGCAGGCTCAGCACCCTCAGGCTCCGCACCGCCAGACTCAGCAACCCCAGGCTCAGCACCCCCAGACTCAGCACCCCCAGGCTCCGCACGCTCAGGCTCAGCACCCCTAGCAGCACCAGAGTCAACAGCTACCTCGACAGGCTCGACTGCGTCTACCTGGGACACACCTGAGGGGGCAGGACCCTGAGGGGGGAGGGGGTCTACCGGAGGAACACCTGGTGCTAGGAAGAGTGGTGGGGGGGGGGGGGGGGGAGGGGGGGAAGGGCAGTGCGGTAGGGAAAGAGACGGTAGTACGATACCGACTCGTCAAACGTGACGTCCTGAGAGGACAGAACACGGCGCGAGGTGGGGTGGTAAAACTGCCAACCAGGCGCGTCAGGGGGGAAGCCAAGGAAGACGCAGGGAACAGCACGGGAGGACAGCTTGTCCGTAGACAAGTCGCGGACGAAAGCTCGAGATCCCCAGACACGGAACGCAGACGCATCGCCAACCTTCCCCGTCCACCGCAGAGTAGGTGTGGTCTCCGGCATGGAGACCCGGGGCTTGAGGTTGATCTGATGCGCCGCGTACTGAACCGCGAACGGCCACAGAAAATGGGGAGCAGCCGCATGGATCATGGACGTACGAGCGACGTCCATGACCATGCCAATGCGGCGCTCAGCAATCCCATTTTGCTGCGGAGAGGCCGGAAGCGTGAACGTCTGGCGGATGCCCTCCGCACGACAGAAGGCTTGCAGAAGGTCGGAGGAAAACTCTCCACCTCTGTCGGAGTGCAGACGCAGAACAGGAAGGTCCGAGCCGAAACTCTCGCTGAGCTAACGATGGGCAGCGCGGATCCAGTCGATCAGCACCTCAGTGACCTCACCCTTGCGGCGCAAGGGGAAGACTGTGGTGTAACGCGAGTAGTCGTCAACGACCAGCAAGAAGTAACGCTCGTGACCCTGTCCACGGACGCGGGCTGGGCCCCACACGTCCATGTAAAGAGTCTGCCGGGGAGCCTCCGTCGGAGGGAACTCGGAGGAGTGAGGAGCGGCGCGCTGCCGCCCCTCGACGCAAGGAACGCAGGTAGGGGCAGGCCCCGGGGGAAGGGGAGGGAGAGACTGGGGAAGACCAGTGACAAGGACACGGGAGGCCTTGCTCGGAGACGAGGCAGGGAGGGGTGACCAAGGCGGTGGTGCCAGAGGAGAGTCTGGTGAGACAGGAGGCGACACGAGCAGGGGGCAGACTCAAGACCAGACCGGGACGCTGCAGCAAACACCTGACCTGACGCGGCTACCTGACCAGACTCACCAATCGGAGGAGACACTGTAGTCAGGGTGTACAGGCTCGACCCAGGCTGACGGGTGAACGTGGCCAGGTGCCGGCCCGTCCGAGTACACGAACAGTGGGTCACCCGCTGATCTCCAGGAGTGAACTGGTCAACCCACGCGTCCTGAAGGTCAGCTCCACTCACCAAGTTCATGGAGAACGAGGGGAGGTGGAGGCCAGACAAAGAGCCAGACGGGACCGCCGGACACGGCAGAACTGTGGAGGAGTGTGCAAGGACCGAACCCCCAGAGGGGTCAGCCAGGGAGACTGCCATCGGCCGACTGAGCGGTGTGAGTGTGGTGCAGTCGCGAAAGAAGGAGCGGGAAGCACCCGAGTCAAGGGTGAAAGTGTGCAAGACCTGAGCCGACGCGGTACCTGAGAGAGCAGCCTCACCAGCACCTGGAGCAGCAGACTCACTAGCATCTAGAGCAGCAGCCTCAATGCCCGGGTCGGGCGGAACACACAGGTAACAGTCACCATCAGTACTAATAGACACAGCATACATAGCAGCAAGGATAGCATCATAATCAAGATCAAAGATAGCAACCCCCGACTTAAGCAGATCACCCCAGCGAGGGATCTCAGTGGCGTCAGGAAACTGTGCACGCCAGGCGTTAGTCAGTCGGTCGAAACAGCGGAGCGTGGCATGCGGGCCGCCGCACATCTCTCCACTGCGGTCGCCGGTGCGGAGAACGTACGCGTAGGGACCAGCACCCCCAGACCTCCCACGCCCAGCGTACCACTCACGAAGCTGCTGGGGCGACAGGGTCTCACGAGGGCGCTGCTGCTGCTGGCGCTGGCCACCGCCAAAGCCTCCCCGCTGCACAGCACCACCTTGACCAACACCACCGCCGCCGCCACCCCCACCGCCGCCGCCACCGCCGCCACCTCCACCCCCACTGCCGCTGCCTCCGCCGCCTCCACCTCCACCACCGCCACCGAAGCCCCCACTCCTGCCACCACCCCCACCTCCACCCCAAACCCCTCCACCGCCACCACCGCCACCACCGCCGCCCCCGCCATCCCCTCCAGCACCCTTGCCCCCCTTGCTCTTGCCGCTGCGGCGCCTCCCACTAGGAGCAGACGCAGCGCTGACCGACTCGGTGCCAACGAGGTCGACAGCAGCAGCAGAGGCAACAGAAGGCAAAAGGGGAACGGGGGAGCACCCCTCAAAGAAAGGGGCACGAGGGTCACCACGAGAGGCTCCTACAGCGACTATACTCTTCTCAACTGCAAGGAGGCGCTCCTCGAGGAGGTCAACGGTGAGCGTGGTGGGGCAAAGGGAGAGGAAGTGGTCCCTGACCGAGCGAAGGGAGTCAGGGAGCCGGGTGACGAGGTAGTAGAGAGTGATGTACATAGGCGGGGGGTTCTTGGCGCAGAACTCGGCAGGAAGCGCAGTGCGGTAGCGGGTGTCACTAGTGCGGAGGTGCGTAATGAGGTCAGCGACTGTGGCAAAAGCAGCTAGGTCAAGGAATAGGTACGGCAGCATGAGGCAGCTAAGGGCAGCAGTGGCAGGGGAGGAGTAGCGCGCAACAACAGCGTCGTACAGAGTCCTAGCGGTCTTGTACTGGCTAAAGTGCGTGCGCTCAGCAGACGGCAGGTGACTACGGACAGCAAGACGGGCAGCAGCATCGCGCGTGTTCCACTGCGAGCGAACAGTACTGTCAGCATCGGCAGTAGGTGCAACAGAGACGCCGGACGTGAGATCGAACAGTGAGACTCCGTCCCTAGAATCGCACTGCAGAAACAGCTGCAGATCATCGACCCAGACCTCGAAATCAACTGCCCGACCCTCAGCATCGAAGGTAAGTACATTAGGGGTAGCCATGACAGCAGTAGCAGTAGCAGCAGCAGCAGCAGCAGCAGCAGCAGCAGCAGCAGCAAGAGCAGCGCGACTCGGCAGGGCGGCGCGGCTTGGTAGGGCGGCGCGGCTCGGTAAGGCTGCGCGGCTTGGCAGGGCGGCGCGGGTGCGGCGGTGCGCTTACCAGGGCGGGAGCAGGGTAGGGCCGCAACTGGAAGGGCAGGGCCGTGGCGCGCCGGCAGGTCAGGGCCACGTCAGGCAGGGCCGCGACGAGGCAGGGCCGCAATCGCGGCGGTAGGCAGGGCCGCGACGGCGGCCGTAGGACGGGCCGCGGCGACGGCAGGCAGGGCCGCGACGGCTTCAGGCAGGGCCGCGACAGCAGGGCGGCAGGGCCGCGACGGGAGGGCAGGGCCGCAACGGCTTCAGGGAGGGCTGCGACGGCAGGGCGGCAGGGCCGCGACGGCTTCAAACAGGGCCGCGACAGCAGGGGGCGCGACGGCAGGGTATGCGCACGGGGCGCAGGTGAGGCAGGCGCGAGGCGCGCGACAGGGGCAGGAGCGCGCTTCGGGCAAGGCAGGAAAAAAAATATTGAAGTGGTGGGCCCTAAAAAAAACGGTCCCACTAGGGAACCCGCTCTATACCATGTGAGAATAGTACGAGGAATGGTGTGGACTAGAAAGGAGATGGGTCCAAGCATATGAAAACCTAGAAAAGCTGTACCCCATTATGTCTACCCCACTACAGCCTACACAGGCTATATCATATATGTTTGACAATACCGTCATCGAGTGAGACTTCTCAGAGCAGCCGTACCCCACGGGCCCCCCTTCCCACAGTCCGTGTCCCCGTATTTCCGCAGTCGTCACGTCCGCAAGGCAAGAAGAAGAAGGCACAGGATGCAGCGCCCCGCGCCTCGCCTCGCAACAAGAGGGAATGGTTTCATACAAGGGCTCACATGCGGGAGTTGTGCTTCTGATCCCGTCCTCCTCGAACCAGGTGCCGTAGCGGTGTCGGACTCCCGCCTTGAAGGCACGGTTGATTGACACATCAAGCGGTTGCACAAGCAGTGTGCAACCGCCTGGGATCACCGCGCGTGTCAGCCTGAAGAGACGCATAGTCTGGCCGACGGCCTCGGTGAGATGTCCTCGATATGAGTCCAGGACGAGGACGACATCCTTCCGGCTGCAGCCCTCGTCCCGCAGGGGCCGCTTGAAGGGGACGAGGACTTGGGTAGTCCAGTCCTGGACGAGGTTCTCGTCCATCCATCCCCGTAACTGCGCACGGATAACGACGCCTGCACACCGCATGATGCACATCATTCGCATGTACAAGGGTACGAGTAACATGCGTAACGGCAATAATGACTCACCTCGCGGAACTTTGACCTTCGGGATTGTCTTGCGCTTGAACACCATATATGGTGGCAACTTCAAGCCACTCGCCGTCACCGCCAGCATAACGGTGAGGCGCTCCTTCTCGTAACCCGCGGTACGGACGTGCACGGTGCGCGCCCCCTTCATCTCCAATGTGCGTTCCTGCGGCATCTCCAGGAAGAGCGGTGTCTGATCGACGTTAACGATCAGACTGGTGGGGTAGGAATTCAGGACTTGCATCTACCGAACAAACTCCCAAAAGGATTCCACCTTGGCCTTCAAATCTGCAAGGAGAGAGAACATAGAAATTTTTAGTCGCGGGACAACATCGAATTCACACACAACAGGGAAATAGGACTCACTGTCAGCCAGCTTTTGCCCCATCTTTGTCTTGACACGCTTTGCCAAGGACCACCGCACGCGGAAACGGAAACTCCAACGGTTAGACCTGCGCCAATCGGCCCGAGGGTGTCGGTGCTTCATGTACTGCCGTGACCACTTCTGAAGCATGCTCACAGAGACGGCCAGACCCTTGGCACGGTGCGCCAAAAACTGACGGTAGACGGCCCGCTCCATGAAAGGCCACTTGGCCTTACGGCCTGCGCCAACAAGGCGACGACGACACGCCGCTGAAACAAGGAGTCGCTCCTTCAATTTCCGCCATTCGCGAATCTGCTTCGGTTGCACGTTAGCTAGCCGCGCCAACCCCCGGATGCTGAGATCGGGCTGCGTCACGAACCTTCTCAGCCTCTCCCTATTGGTCACCCATAGTGTCACCACCGCGCCACGCTCCCTCGACGCGAGGCGAGGAATAGGGAGGGAGAGGAGGTGGCGACTGGGGAGGGTGGCATACGACTTGGTTCGTGCCAAACTCTTGTTCTCCCACGGTGGATCTATGAGGATTAGGTGGGGGTATAAGGAAAACAGTCTTGAATAATATACCCCCCCCCCCCCCCCCCCCCCCCCCCCCCCCCCCCCCCCCCCCCCCGTATTAAAGACCCGGGAACATTATTATGGGGGGGTCTTTTATCCGGGGGATTACGGTACGTAACATAAGCAAATAGTACCGGGGATGAAGCTCAGGAGTCATAAGAGTTGTGTTCGGCTAGGATCTTTCAAGGCTGAGATCTTGTTGAAGTACTAGGAATGTTGTAGTTTGCAGAAGCGTAAAGAATTAGTTGAACCACCTTGTACTGGTATGTGAGAACAAGATAAGTTAATAACAGAAGAGAGTTACAAGCTTTTATATGATTATAAGGGAATATGAAAAGTTATACTTTTAACTGTTTTTGCTGTTGCGGTTCGATACAGTGTCGACTCGGGTAACTGCTCAGTATCGAGTCAGTTATGTGTCCAAGCTGTCGCACTGTACTTTTCGTCGAGTCAAAGGTCAGCGACCTTTGACCTTCGCGTAACCTCCAGCGGTTGCTTTTGTTGACTCGTATGTTGCTTCGCTGTAGTCTGCTTTGTTTCATGTCGATACTTCGATACTTCAGAAGCTTTTAAGTTACTTGTTTCCAACACTCCCCTTCGCTTCTGGAGTGTCGCTGCTGATGACATGTCCTTGTCCAGTCAGCAGCATGCAGTACTCGAAAAAATGATTTCCGAGTTTCTTGGTCAAGTAATCGGCTGCCATCTTGGATGTGGGACAGTAGGATAACTCGAGTCTTCCCTTCTCGATTTCGTCTTTTACGAAGAAGTACCGAAGGGCGATGTGCTTCGTTCGATTCGCGAACCCATTTTTGTTCGCTATGCGAATGGCCGATTGGTTGTCGCAGAAGAGGGAGAAGCTGTTGGAATGTTGTGAACGAGAATGAATGAACTATGAAATAATTGGGTACGAGTACTAACCCTAATTGGGTTGTACCCCTTATGGGCTACCCCACTACAGCCTACACAATATAAGCTATATATAAGTTTGACACACCCCCATAGGCAAAGTAGGGGAGAACAAGTGGTCACAAGACCAGTCAAGAAAAGCAAAGCAAGCTCAGGGTGGATCACAAAGTCACCACACAGTCCGAGCACAAGCAAAGGACCACAAGGCCAGTTCACATGCAGAGTTATATAAAAGAGAACAAACAATACAGTGATCATACCCTAGCAAGTGCAAGCGTGCAGGTATATATAGAGATCACAGTACAAGCAAAGTCAAGCAGTAAGCAAGTGAGGCAAAGTAGGCACAAGGCCTAACACAGTAGAGAAGCGCTGATGATCACCAGGCGGAAGTGCCTTGGTGAATATATAAGCAGTGCTGGCCCTAGTGGCCACGTACGCAAGACGAAGCTGGCCACACTGCTGCAACTCTCGAGCAAGAAAGTATCGCAGAGCAATGTGCTTTGTTCTGTGCTCCAGTCTGTGCTCCTAACACAAGGCAATCATGGCCTTGTTGTCTACGTACAGAACTGGAGGCGAACGAGGCTGCTCTCCCAAGTCAGTCAGCAGGTAGGTGAGCCAGCGTAGCTCCTGTGCAGCCATGGCCTCGGCGTAGATCTCAGCCTCACAACTGGAGCTGAGAACCGAAGACGAGCGGGTAGACCGCCAGGAAACAGAGCCAGAGCCAAGGCTGAAGGTGTAACCCTGTGACGACCGCTGCGTAGCTGAGTCGTCAACCCAGGAAGCGTCTGCGTGACCGGTGAGGACAACTGGACCCCGTCCTTCAACCACGAGCCCCATGCCTGACGTACTGCACAAGTAGCGCAATACCCTCTTCGCAACATCCCAGTGCACCTTTCGGTGCCTACCGGGAGCCACGTAGCGAGCCAGAAGGCTGAGAGGGTACGCGAGGTCAGGTCGAGTGCACGTCATCAGGTACATGGGGCAACCCACAAGCTCTGGGTACGGACCACTTGGCTCTACGGACTCGTCCGAAGGTGGAGCTGAGAGCGAGTGGCTGGTAGACAGAGGAGTGGGCTGTGGCGAGGAGAACTGGAAGCCGAAGCGCTGAAGGACATGGTGCACCATGTGTGACTGAGTCAGGGTAATGGTGCGCCGAGCTCTGTCCCGGGTGATCTGCAAGCCAAGATAGCTGTGCGGTTCACCCAGGTCAGTGCAGGTGTATCTCTTTTGCAGCTCCGACTTCACAAGTGCCTCAGTGTCAGCAGTGGCAACGACGAGGTCGTTGATGTAGACGAGGACGTAGAACGACGGCAGCGAGGTGTCAGTGCGTAGAAACAGCGACGGGTCAGCAGAAGCAGGAGCAAACCCAAGAGCCGCAAGTGTAGTCCTCAGTGTGTCGTGCCACTCGCGAGGCGCCTGGCGGAGACCGTAGACTGGCCGCCGAAGACTCCATTGAGAACCTGCAGGAAAAGACTCAGTGAAACCAGGTGGGCGGGGCAGCCAGATCTCCTCGTGCAGGCTGCCCTGCAGGAAAGCTGTGCTGAAGTCCAGAGAGTGCAACTCGTAGTCACGCTGAGCAGCGACGTGCAGCAACACCTGAAGTGTAGTCATCTTCGGGGTGGGGGAGAAGTTCTGGAAGTAGTCAACCCCCTGTCGCTGACTGAAGCCTCGAGCAACGTAACGCGCCTTGAAGGCAGGCGGAGAACCCAACGGCCGCTTCACCCTGAAGATCCACATGCCATCGACTATGTTCGCCCCAGGTGGGGGAACCTCGTCGACGTAGGTGCCTGTGGAATTCTAGGATGCCATCTCGGCATCCATGGCTGCCTGCCACTGAGAGGAGTAAGGACCCGTAATCGCCTCTACGTAAGAGCGCGGGGTCGGGATGTCGGGAGCATCCGGGTCTCCCTCAGGGGCAAGCAGCATGGAAGCGAAACGAGGTACAGCAGCTGCAAGACACTCAAAGTCCTCCTGCCTGTCCTCAAGGACATCCATGCCAAGAGCACACTCACCCCCGACGGACGGAGGATAGGCAGACTCAGACTCAGCAGACTCAGCAACAAGAGCAGTGGCGTAGTCTAGACGACAGGCAGCAGCAAAGTCAACTAGCTCAGCAACGAGGGCAGACGCAGCAGTGGACTCAAAGGAAGGGTCGGTGACACTTGTGGCGAGGAGACGAGAGACAGTGGGACTGGCAGCACGAGCGCGGTCAGACTCAGGGTCAGGGACCTCACGAAGAGAGGACTCAGGAGGAGAGGAGTGAGCTGTGGCGAGGAGAACTGGAAGCCGAAGCACTGAAGGACCTGGTGCACCATGTGTGACTGAGTCAGTGTGATGGTGCGCCGTGCTCTGTCCCGGGTGATCTGCAGGCCAAGATAGCTGCGCAGTTCACCCAAGTCAGTCCAGGTGTGTCTCTTCTGCAGCTTGGACTTCACAAGGGTCAGTGTCTCAGTGTCAGCAGTGGCAAAGACGAGGTCGTCAACGTACACTAGGACGTAGAACGGCGGCAGCGAGGTGTCGGTGCGTAGAAACAGCGACGGGTCTGCTGTAGATGGAACAAACCCAAGTGCCGCAAGTGTAGTCCTCAGTGTGTCGTGCCACTCGCGAGGCGCCTGGCAGAGACCGTAGACTGGCCAGCGGAGGCTCCACTGATTACCTGCAGGAAACGTCCCAGTGAAACCAGGTGGTCGGCGCAGCCAGATCTCCTCGTGCAGGCTGCCCTGCAGGAAGGCTGTACTGAAGTCCAGGGAGTGCAAATCGTAGTCACGCTGAGCAGCGACAAGCAGCAACACCTGAAGAGTAGTCATCTTCGGGGTGGGGGAGAAGGTCTGGAAGTAGTCAACTCCCTGTCGCTGGCTGAAGCCTCGAGCAACGTAACGCGCCTTGAAGGCAGGCGGAGAACCCGGCGGCCGCTTCACCCTGAAAATCCACATGCCATCGACTATGTTCGCCCCAGGTGGGGGAACCTCGTCGACGTAGGTGCCTGTGGACTTCAAGGATGCCATCTTGGCATCCATAGCTGCCTGCCACTGAGAGGAGTAAGGACCCGTAATCGCCTCTGCGTAAGAGCGCGGGGTCGGGATGTCTGGAGCATCCGAGTCTCCCTCAGGGGCAAGCAGCATGGAAGCGAACCGAGGTACAGCAGCTGCAAGACACTCAAAGTCCTCCTGCCTGTCCTCAAGGACGTCCGTGCCAAGAGCACACTCACCCCCGACGGACGGAGGACTGGCAGACACAGACTCAGCAACGAGAGCAGTGGCGTAGTCGAGACGGCAGGCAGCAGCCAAGTCAAGCAGCTTAGCAACGAGAGCAGACGCAGCAGCAGACTCAAAGTACGGGTCAGTGACAGCAGTGGCAAGGAGACGAGCGACAGTGGGACTGGCAGCACGCGCTCGGTCAGACTCAGGGTCAGGGACCTCAGGAAGAGAGGACTCAGGAGGAGCAGACAGAGGAACACGTAGTGGAACAGAGGAAGGACGGAGTGCCAAAGTGTGCATGCCGGGGACAGGAGGAGGACGCGAACGAGGAGCACGACGAGCAGTGTGAACAGGCGAGACAGGACGAGACGCAGGCTCACGACGCTCTGTAAGACCTCCTGACTGCTCAGTGTAAGGAGAGGGAGCAGGCAGTGGGGAGGCTGGCTGTAGCGGCGGCTGCGACTGGTCAGGCGGTGGACACAGGAAGGGAGGAGGAAGACCAGTAGACGGGACACCAAGAACCTGCTGAAGCAGGGGAACGAAGTACGGTCGTGGCCACACAGTGTCTCCAGCACCTCCAGCTCCAGGGTCAACATCTCCAAGCTCCTGCAGCTCCAGCGCCTCCGGCGCCAGTGCCTCCAACTCCAGCTCCTGCAGCCCTAGCGCCTCCTACACCAGGGCCCCCAACTCCAGCTACTCCAGCTCCAGCGCCTACAGTGCCAGCTGCTCCAGGCTCCGTGGGGTCTCCAGATACAGCGCACCCAACACCACCAGTCCCGACAGCTCCAGTAGGAACAGCAGCACCTCCAGCTCCAGTGTCTCCAGCCCCTCCAGCTCCGGGAGCTCCACTCCGACGGTGCGGGCGCCGAACAAGCCACTCATGCAGCTGCTGCGAGGACAGTCGCGGCGAAGCACCAGCAGGACCTCCAGACGAAGCAGCACCCCGAGGCTTTGTTATAGTCACAATAGGCTTGAATGTGCCTAAAACGAAAGATAGAGAGCACAGACGGATTTCTGCACAGCGGATTCAAACGTTGATAGCCTTCTGCTCACAGCTGCAAATGACTTGATTCAAATTGGATCTGGAGCGTCTTCACGTCGCCTACAATAAGCAATTTAGATTGCACGATTTCATAAAGAATTGACGACACAGCTTTGGTTTGAACGAACGGTACTATGGCAGCCACTATAGTCTTAGAACACAAGATAGGAAGAGTTACGAGTTGGGAATGACTCCCAGCTCCTACAAACCCCAAGAGCCGAGGTACAGTGATGTGGAACAGTGCCACACTGTCCCCAACCACGAAGGGTCTCGAAACTACCCTCCACAAGGGCCTACACCAAGACAAATGTTACACTACACAAAGTAATGCAACTATTCTCACTATCTTAAAGTTTACCCTTTTGGAGAGCTTCGAAATCACTTGATTCTTGAAACCAAGGCTCTGGTTCTTCAAGGTAAATTCTTCCTTGAGTTCTTTGAAGTCTGCTGCGCACACCTGCGACATGCCGAACGTTCCACACACGACAAAATAGAAAACCGCACACGACACGCAAACGACGACGTGACACGCGACTAGCGATAACTCGCTATTGACTCGACACACACATTCAAAATCATGCCTCATCATTCACACACTATTGTAAGCATGAAATATATATTATTTCATGCCCTCATACCATTCCATGCACACACGCATGCACGCACACGGACAACAAGCCGAATGCAAACCGTAGGGTTGCACCAACAGGCTCAGCACCCCCAGACTCCGCACCCTCCGACTCAGCACCCCCAGGCTCAACACCCTCAGGCTCAGCACCCCCAGACCCAGCACCCTCAGACCCCGCACCCCCCGGCTCCGCACCCCCAGACGCAGCACCCCCAGACGCAACACCCTTAGATGCAGCACCTGGAGCAGCACCTGAGACGACAGCTACCTGAACAGGCGCAGTACCAGGGAGAGGGTCTACCTGAGACACTCCCGAGGGAGCAGGACCCTGGGGCAGGAGGGGGTCTACCGGAGGTGGACCGGGAGCAAGGAAGTACGGCGGGGGTGGGGAAGGGGCAGAGCCGTAGGGGAAGAGACGGTAGAAGGGAACCGACTCGTCGAACGTGACGTCCTGAGACGGGAGGGCACGGCGCGAGGTGGGGTGGTAAAACTGCCAGCCAGGCGCGTCAGGGACAAATCCGAGGAAGACGCAGGGAATGGCGCGGGCGGAGAGCTTGTCCGCGGACGTATCGCGAACAAAGGCACGAGAACTCCAGACCCAGAACACCGACGCATTGCCAACCTCCCCCGTCCAACGAAGTGTGGGCGAGGTCTTCGGCAAGGAGACATGGGGCCAGAGGTTGAGCTGATGCGCAGCGTACCGGACCGCTAACGGCCACAGAAAGTGGGAAGCAGCCGCATGGATCATGGAGGTACGAGCGACCTCCATGACTAAGCCAATGCGGCGCTCAGCAATCCCATTTTTCTGAGGGGAGTCCGGAAACGTGAACGACTGGGTGATGCCCTCTCCACGATCAAAGTCCCGCAAAAGGTAGGAGGAGAACTCACCACCTCTGTCAGAGTGCAGACGCAGGACAGGAAGGTCGTGGCCGAACCGCTCGCGCAGCTGGAGACGGACTGTGCGGATCCAAGGGATCAAGACAGCAGAGACCTCACCCTTGCTGCGCAAGGGGAAGACTGTGGTGTACCGCGTGTAGTCGTCAACTACCAGCAGAAAGTAGCGCTCGCGGCCCTGTCCACTGACGCGGGCTGGGCCCAACACGTCCATGTGGAGGGTCTGCAGGGGAGCAGTCGTCGGGGGGAACGAGGAGGAGTGAGGAGCGGCGCGCTGCCGCCCCTCGACGCAAGGAAGACAAGGCGGGGCAGGCGAGGGCGGTAAAGGAGTCAGAGACCTGGGGAGATCAGAGACAAGGAGACGGGAGTGCATGCCACGAAGGCATGGCAGGGAGGGGTGACCCAGGCGGTGGTGCCAAAGAAGAGTCTGGTGCGACAGGAGGCGACACGAGCAAGAGGCGGCTACCTGACCTGACGCGGACACCTGAGCAGACGCAGCGACCTGAGGAGGCTCGGTAGCCAGCGTGTACAGACTCGACCCTGGCCGACGAGTGAACGTAGCCAGGTGACGCCCCGTCCGTGTGCACGTGCAGATCGACACACACTGACCCCTAGGAGTGGTGGTAGTGACCATCGCATCCTGAAGGGCAGTGGTACTCACCAAGTTCGTAGAGAACGAGGGGAGGTGAAGACCTGACAGTGAGCCGGACGGAACCGCCGGACACGGGAGGATAGTGGAGGAACGGGCCACGACCGGGCCCCCAGAGGGGTCAGCCAGTCTGACCGGGACAGGTGCAGGGAGAGGAGTGAGAGTGGTGCTGTCACGAAAGAAACAGCGCGAGGCGCTGGAGTCCAACGTGAAAGTGTGCAAGGCCTCAGCAGGCACAGTACCAGGGGGAGTACCAGACGCACTAGCACCTAGAGCAGCAGCCGCTATACCTGGGTCAGGTGGCACACACCGGTAACAGTCACACTCAGCACTAAAAGACAAAGCATACATGGCAGAAATAATAACATCAAAGTCTAGGTCAAAGATAGCAACTCCTGACTGAAGCAACTGCGCCCAGCGAGGGTGCTCAACGTCATCACCAAACTCAGCACGCCAGGCGTCGTCAAGGCGGGCAAAGCAGCGGCGCTCGGTGTGAAACTTTCCGCATGTCCGGCCCGCACAGACACCCGTGCGAATGACATATGGGCAGGTCTCACTACCCTCACCCGTCCCACGCTGAACCAACCACTCACGTAGCTGCTGGGGCGTCTGGGTCTCGCTCCGACGCTGCTGCTGCTGCTGGCCCCGACTACCACCAGGGCCTCCACGCTGAGGTCCAGACCGACCACCACCGGTCCCACCGCCTCCACTGCCGCCACTCCCTCCGCTGCCTCCACCGCCGCCACCAGTCCCACCGCCGCCACCACCTCCACCGCCTCCACCTCCTCTACCGCTGCCCCCACTACCGCTCCCATTGCCACCTCCACCACCACCGCTGCCTCCTCCACTACCCCGGCCACCCTTGCCCTTGCTGTTGCGGCGCTTCACACTAGTCGAAGCAGCACCAACGTCCTCAGGAACAGAGACGTCTGCAGCAGCAGCAGAGGCGAAGGAGGAGGAAAGGGGGGAGGGGGAGCACCCCTCAAAGAAGGGTGAGTGCGGAGTGCCACGAGCAGCACCTACAGCAACTGCACTAGTCTCAGCTGCGAGGAGATGATGCTCGAGGAGGTCAACACTGAGGGAGGTGGGGTCGAGGGTGATGAACATGGGGGGCTAGTTCGTGGGAAGGAACTCAGCAGGGACGGCAGCGCGGTAGCGAGCGTCGCTAGTGCGCAGGTGGGTAACCAGGTCTGCTACTGTGGCAAAAGGCGACAGCTCAGGGAACAGGTAGGGCAGTAGCAGCCTGCCAATAGCGGCAGTGGCAGGGGAGGAGTAGCGAGCAACGACAGCGTCGTACAGGGCCTGTGCTGTCCTGTGCTCTCCAAAGTGAGCACATTTGGTCGCGGGCAGGTGGTTGCGAATGGCTAAGCGGGCAGTAGCGTCACGAGACAACCACTAGGAACGAGTCGACACGTCAGCTGTGGCGGGAGGGGCTGGAGCGGCACCGGACACGTGGTCAAACAGTGAGACACTGTCCTTAAGATCGCTCAGTAGGTACAGTTGCAGATCGTCGTGCCACGTGTCAAATGCTACAGGTCTGCCCTCCGGGTCGAACGAGAGAACTCTAAGCGACGCCATAGTGGCACAGGACTCAGGAGCAGCAGTAGCAGTAGCTAAGGGGCCAAGGGGAGGGGCCGAGGGGCCTAGGGGCCGAGGGGCCAAACAAGGGGGGGGGGGGGGGAGGGGCCGAGGGGCCGAGGGGCCAAACAAGAGGGCCGAGGGGGGGGCCGAGGGGCCTAGGTGGCCGAGAGGCCTAGGGGGGCCGAGGGGCCAAACACGAGGGCCGAGGGGCCGAGAGGCTTAGGTGGCCGAGAGGCCTAGGGGGCCGAGGGGCCAAACACAAGGGCCGAGGGGCCTAGGGGCCTAGGGGGCCGAGGGGCCAAACACGAGGGCCGAGGAGGCCGAGCCTAGGGGCCGAGGCTAGGGGCCGAGGGGCCGAGGGGCGGGGCCGAGGGGCCAAACAAGGGGCCGGGCGCGGGCTAGGTACGGGGCCGAGGGGCCTAGGGGGCCGAGGGGCCAAACACAAGGGCCGAGGAGGCCGAGCCTAGGGGCCAAGGCTAGGGGCCAAGGGGCCGAGGGGCGGTGCCAAGGGGCCAAACAAGGGGGGGGGGAGGGGGGGGGGGGGGCGGGCGCGGGCTAGGTACAGGGCCGGGCGCTGGCTAGGTACGGGGCCGGGCGCTGGGCTCTGAACTGGGGCCGAGGGGCCAAACAAGGGGCCGGGCACGGGCTAGGTACGGGGCCGGGCGCGGGCTAGGTACGGGGCCGGGCGCGGGCTAGGTACGGGGCCGGGCGCTGGGCAGGAACGGGGCCGGGCGCTGGGCTCTGAACTGGGGCCGAGGGGCCAAACAAGGGGCCGGGCGCTGGGCGAGGGACGAGGCCGGGCGCGGGTGTCGACGGGCCGGGGCTAGGTGCGGGGCCGGGCACGGGCTAGGTACGGGGCCGGGCGCTGGGCGAGGGACGGGGCCGGGCGTGGGCGTCGATGGGCACGGGCTAGAAAAGGGGCCGGGCGCGGGGCTAGGTACGGGGCCGGGCGCTGGGCTAGGAACGGGGCCGAGCGCGGGCTAGGTACGGGGCCGGGCGTGGGTGTCGACGGGGTGCGGGCTAGGTACGGGGCCGGGCACAGGTGTCGACAGGGCGCGGGCTAGGTACGGGGCCGGGTCGCGGGCTAGGTACGGGCTGGTCGCAGGCGTCGACGGGGCGCGGGCTAGGTACGGGGCCGGGCGCGGGTGTCGACGGGGCGATCGCGGGCTAGGTGCGGGGCCGGGTCGCGGGCTAGGTACGGACCGGTCGCGGGCGTCGACGGGGCGCGGGCTAGGTACGGGGCCGGGCGCGGGTGTCGACGGGGCGATCGCGGGCTAGGTACGGGCCGGGCGCGGGCGTGAGACAGGGCCGAGCGCGGGCTAGGTACAGGCCTGTCGCGGGCTAGGTACGGGCCAGGCGCGGGCAAGAGACTGAGCCGGGCGCGGGCTAGGTACGGGCCTATCGCGGGCGAGGTACGGGCCGGGCGCGGGGCTAGGAACAAGGTAGTCGGAGTAGCAGGTGGTGGGCCCAAAAGTAACCTACACTGATTCCATGTGAGAATAACTGACGAGAATGAAATGAACTAGCAGCAGGATGAGTACAAGTGCTAACCCTGAGTTGTGTTGTACCCCATATAGGCTACCCCACTACAGACTACACAATGTGCAGCATATAAGTTTGACATTGCGCGGGCTGTACGGGCTGCGCGCAGGCGGCACGCGGGCTGTACGGGCTGTGCGCGGGCGGCGCGCTGGTTGTACGGGCTGCTCGCGGGCGGCGCGCTGGCTGTACGGGCTGCGCGCGGCAGGGCAGGGCAGGGCAGCGCGAAAGCGCTGGGCATGGCAGAAACGTCAGGCAGGGCAGGGCAAAAACGAAAGCTGGGCAGGAACGGAACTAATTTGGTGGACCCTAAAAAAAAACGGTCGTAGAACGGGACCTACTCTGAAACCATGTTAGAACTAGGAATGATGCATTGGGTCAAGGGAGGGGGATACAAGGAGAATGTCGAGATGGTTTCTGTACCCCCTAAAGCTAGCCCCAATACAGCCTAGATATAACTAAACATATATGTTTTGACAGTTTCAACTTGTTGGAAACAAGTAACTTCAACGCTTCTGAAGTATCGAAGTATCGACATGAAACAAAGCAGACTACAACGAAGCAACACACGAGTCAACAAAAGCAACCGCTGGAGGTTACGCGAAGGTCAAAGGTCATGGCTGTACCCCTTGGCCCCGTCGACCCCGTCGCCCCTAGCTCGGCCCCTCGGCCCCGTCGCCATCGGCCCCTCGGCCCCGTCGACCCCGTCGACCCTAGCTCGGCCCCGTCGGCCCCGTTGCCCCTAGCTCGGCCCCCGTCGCCCCTAGCCGCGACCCCGTCGGCCCTGTCGGCCCCGTCGCCTCGGCCCCTTGGCCCCGTCGGCCCCGTCGCCTCGGCCCCTTGGCCCCGTCAGCCCCGTCGCCCCTAGATCGGCCCCTCCGCCCTAGGCCCTAGGCCCCTCGGCCCCTCACTCCTCGGCACCAAGGCCCCTCGGCCCCTCGGCACCAAGGCCCCCCTTGGCCCCACGTGTTTGGCCCCTCGCCCCCCCCCCCTCGGTAGCTGGCCCCGCGGCCCGTCACCCCTCGGCCCCTCGGCCCCCTGTGTACCTTGCCCCGCGGCCCGTCACCCCACGGCCCCTAGGCCCCTCGGCCCCTTGGCCCCTCTTGTTTGGCCCCTCGGCCCCTTGGCCCCTCTTGTTTGGCCCCTCGGCCCCTCGCCCCTTGACACCTGGCCTAGAGGCCTATCACCCCTTGGCCCCTCGGCCCCTCGCCCGTAGGCACCATTTCCGCTTTGGCCCCTTGGCCCCTCGTGTTTGGCCCCTCGGCCCCTAGCCCCTCGGCACCAAGGCACCTCGGCCCCTCGCCCCTTGGCCCCTCGGCCCCTTCGCCCCTCGTGTTTGGCCCCTCGGCCCCTAGGCCCCAGGCCCCTAGGCCCCTTGACTGCTACTGCTGCTACTGCTGCTCCTGCATACTGTGCCACTATGGCCTCGCTTCGAGTTCTCGCATTCGATCATGAGGGTAGACCGATTCAGATTGACACGTGGCTCGACGACCTGCAGCTGTACCTACTGAGCGATATTAAGGACGGTGTTTCCCTGTTTGACCACGTGTCCGGTGCCGCTACTGCCCCTCCCACCACAGCTGACAGTGCGACTCGCTCCCAGTGGCTTTCTCGTGACGCTGCTGCCCGCTTAGCCATTCGCAACCACCTGCCGTTAGCCAAATGCGCTCACTTCGGACAGCACAGGACCGCACAGGCACTGTACGACGCTGTAGTTGCTCGCTAATCCTCCCCTGCCACTGCTGCTCTAGGTCGCCTGCTTCTGCCCTACCTGTTCCCCGACCTATCGGCCTTTACCACAGTCGAGGACCTAGTTTCCCACCTTCGCGCTAGCGACGCTCGCTACCGCGCTACCGTCTCTGCTGAGTTCCTTGACAAGAACCAGCCCTCGATGTTCATCACCCTCTACTTCATAGTCACTCGCCTCCCTAACTCTCTTCGCTCTGTCAGGGACCACTTCCTCTCTCTTGACCCCACCTCCCTCACTGTTGACCTCCTCGAGCAGCATCTACTCGCAGCTGAGACTAGTGCAGTTGCTGTAGGTGCTGCTCGTGGCACTCCGCGCCCGAGGGGTGCTCCCCCTCCCCCCTTGCCCCCTCCTACGCCTCTGCTGCTGCTGCTGATGTCTCTGTTGCTGAGGACGTCAGGGCTGCTTCTGCTCGTGCGAAGCGCCGCAGCGGCAAGGGCAAGGGTGGCAAGGGTAGTGGAGGTGGCAGCAGCGGTGGTGGAGGTGGCAGCGGGAGTAGTGGTGGGGGCAGCAGTGGAGGTAGTGGCGGCGGTGGGACTGGTGGAGGGAGTGGGGGCTCTGGTGACGGCGGTGGAGGCAGCGGTGGGAGTGGTGGCGGTGGCGGCAGTGGGACTGGTGGCGGTGGGACTAGAGCTCGGCGTGTTGGTTTTGGGGGTGGCCAGCGTCAGCAGCAGCAGCGTCGGAGCGAGACCAAGTCGCCCCAGCAGCTTCGTGAGTGGTTTTTGCGTGGGGCGTCTGGGGGTAGTTGCCCGTATGTCATTGGCACGGGTGACCGTGCTGGTCAGACTTGCGGGCGGCTTCACACTCAGCACCGCTGCTTCTCCCGCCTTGACGACGCTTGGCGTGCTGAGTTTGGTGACGACGTCGAGCTCCCTCGCTGGGCAGATCAACTTAGGTCTAGGATTGCTATCTGTGACCTAGACTTTGATGCTATTCTTTCTGCTATGTATGCTTTGTCTGTTAGTGCTGAGGGTGACTGTTACCGGTGCGTGCCGTCTGATCCTGGTATAGCTGTTGCTGCTCTAGGTGCTAGTGAGTCTGGTACTCTCCCTGGTACTGCGCCTGCTCAGGCCTTGCACACCTTCACGCTCGACTCAGGCGCCTCTGCTTCTTTCTTTCGTGACAGCACCACTCTCACTCCTCTCTCTACACCTGTCCCGGTCCTACTGGCTGACCCCTCTGGGGGCCCGGTCGTGGCCCGTTCCTCCACTGTCCTCCCGTGTCCGGCGGTTCCGTCCGGCTCACTGTCCGGTCTTCACCTCCCCTCGTTCTCTGCGAACTTGGTGAGTACCGCTGCCCTCCAGGATGCGATGGTCACTACCACCACTCCTGGGGGTCAACGTGTGACGATCTGCACGTGCACACGGACGGGGCGTCACCTGGCCACGTTCACTTGTCGGCCAGGGTCGAGTCTGTACACACTGGCTACCGAGCCTCCTCAGGTAGCTGGGTCTGCTCAGGTGTCCGCGTCAGGTCAGGTAGCCGCCTCTTGCTCGTGTCGCCTCCTGTCACACCAGACTCTTCTGTGGCACCACCGCCTGGGTCACCCCTCCCTGCCACGCCTTCGTGGCATGCACTCTCGTCTTCTTGTCTCTGGTCTTCCCAAGTCCCTGCCTCCCCTGCCGCCCTCGCCTGCCCCGCCCTGCCTCCCTTGCGTCGAGGGGCGGCAGCGCGCCGCTCCTCACTCCTCCTCGTTTCCCCCGACGACTGCTCCCTTGCAGACTCTCCACATGGACGTGTGGGGCCCAGCCCACGTCAGCAACTTTCTGCTGGTGGTTGACGACTACACGCGGTACACCACGGTCTTCCCCTTGCGCAGCAACGGTCAGGTCGTTGATGTCTTGATCCCTTGGATCCGCACAGTCCGTCTCCAGCTCCGCGAGCATTTCGGCCAGGACCTTCCTGTCCTGCGTCTGCACTCTGACAGAGGTGGTGAGTTCTCCTCCAACCTCTTGCGGGACTTTTGTCGTGGGGAGGGCATTCTCCAGTCGTTCACGCTTCCGGACTCCCCTCAGCAAAATGGGATTGCTGAGTGCTGCATTGGCTTAGTCATGGAGGTCGCTCGTACCTCCATGATCCGTGCGGCTGCTCCCCATTTTCTGTGGTCGTTTGCGGTCCAGTGCGCTGCGCATCAGCTCAACCTCTGGCCACGTGTCTCCTTGCCGGAGACCGCGCCCACACTGCGTTGGACGGGGAAGGATGGCAATGCGTCAGTGTTCCGGGTCTGGGGATCTCGTGCCTTTGTTCACGATACGTCCGCGGACAAGCTCTCCCCCCGTGCTATCCCCTGCGTCTTCCTTGGCTTTGTCCCTGATGCGCCTGGGTGGCAGTTTTACCACCCCACCTCGCGACGTGTCTTCCCCTCTCAAGACGTCACGCTTGACGAGTCGGTTCCCTTTTACCGTCTCTTCCCCTACCGCTCTGCCCCTCCCTCGCCCCCGCCGCTCTTCCTTGCTCCCGGTCCCCCTCCAGTAGACCCCCTCCCGCCCTAGGGTCCTCCTCCCTCAGGTGTGTCTCAGGTAGACCCTCTCCCTGGTCCTGCGCCTGTTCAGGTAGCTGTCGACTCAGGTGCTGCTCGGGGTGCTGCGTCTGGGAGTGCTGCGTCTGGGGGTGCTGCGTCTGGGGGTGCGGAGCCTGGGGGTGCGGAGTCTGAGGGTGCTGAGCCTGAGGGTGTTGAGCCTGGGGGTGCTGCGCCGGAGGGTGCGGAGTCTGGAGGTGCGGAGCCTCAGGGTGCTGCTTCGTCTGGAGGTTCTGCTGGTGCTTTGCCGAGACTGTCTCCGCAGCAACTGCGTGAGTGGTCTGTTTGACGCGCACGCCTTCGGAGTGGAGCTACCGGAGCAAGAGGTGCTGGAGCTACTGGAGCTGGAGGTGCTGGAGTTGCTACTGGAGCTGGTGTTCCTGGAGGAACTACGACCACTGGTCCTGGAGGTGCTCGTACCCGGGGGAGCTGCCGGGTCTGGTGGTGTTGAGGGTGCTGGAGTTGGAGACCGTACGGAGTCTGGAGCTACTGGTGCTGGCGGCTCTGGCGCTGGTAGTGCTGGAGCTGGAGGAGCTGGAGTTGGAGGCACTGGCGCATGAGGCGCTGGAGTTGGAGGCCCTGGTGTTGGAGGTGCTGGGGCTAGAGGAGCTGGAGCTGTTGACCCTGGTGGCGCTGTGCGGCCGCGACCATACTTTGTTCCCCTGCTTCAGCAGGTTCTTGGTACCCCGTCTTCTACTGGCCTTACTCCTCCCCTCATGTGTCCCCCGTCTGACCAGTCGCAGCCGCTGTTACAGCCGGCCTCTCCACTGCCTGCTCCTTCTGCTTACACTGAGCAGTCCGGCGGTCTTACAGAGCGTCGTGAGCCTGCGTCTCGTCCTGTCTTGCCTGTTTGCACTGCTCGTCGTGTTCCTCGTTCGCGTCCTCCTCCTGTCCCCGGCACGCACGCTATGACCCTTCGTCCTTCCTCTGTTCCACTGCGTGTTCATCTGCCAGCCACTCGCTCTCAGCTCCACCTTCGGACGAGTCCGTAGAGCCGAGTGGTCCGTACCCAGAGCTTGTGGGTTTCCTCATGTATTAGAATAACGAACGAGAATGAATGAACTAGCAAATAGTTGGGTACAAGTACTAACCCTAATTGGGTTGTACCCCTTATGGGTACACTCCCTGGACTATTGGGTGATCAATAGCGGCACTACCTATAGCATGACACCTCGTGCGGACTTGCTCACCGAACTTGAGCCGTCACCGGTGGAGCATGTGACATCGGCTTTGGGGCAGCGAGCAGAGGTGAAAGGCATGGGCAAGGCCATGTTCAAGGGTGCTGATGGGAAGATGGTGGGCCTCAAGAACGTGCTTTGGGTGCCCAACCTTGCTGCCAACCTGATTTCCGTGCGGCGGTTGCAAAAGGCCTGCATGGACACGAGCTCAAAGGGAGCTAAGACCTACACCGCGAGGCTTGGCGAGCGGATTCTTTGGGACCTTCACGAGGATAGGGATGTCTACAACGAGATGTGGCAGATCCCTGTGGTCCCCATGCCTAAGGAGAGGGAAGTGGCAGCAAGCATCAGCACCAAGGGTGAAGCGGTTGGTAGCGGCGATGGCGCGAACGGTCGCGCTAAGGAGATGAAGTCCAAGAAGTGCAATCTTGGAGGGACCAGCAAGCTCGGTGAACATAAGGAGAGTGGTGCAGCAGCCAAGAAGCAGCACAAGGGTGAGGAGAACCCCAAGGCAGCAGCGGAGGAGGAGTACGGAGAGAGCATGTGGGGCACTATTGCGAGTGCGGCATTCTCCAATCCGACTTCCGGCTACGGGGGAGTGTGATTGGCTCACATTGCATCGGCGAATGGGGCATGTGGCCCTGCCCATCTTGCAGCAGCTAGTGAAGAATGAGATGGTTGCTGGCATACGTGTGAAGGGGGAGCCCGATGAGGTACTTGGATGCCCGACGTGCATGCAAGCCAAGTTCACCCGTTACCCGTTCTCTAGTTCGGAGGCAACGGCTAAGGCACCACTTGATGAGGTGGTGATGGACGTGGTGGGCCCCCTGAAGCTTGGAGCTGCTGGAGCTGAGTACTTTCTCACCATTGTGGACGTCTACACTCGGATGACATGGGTGTACGTGCTGTCCAAGAAGAGTGACGTGGCTGAAACGGTGAAGACCGATTGGTTGCCGATGGTGGAGCGGCAACAAGACCGGTTAGTGAAGGCAATTCGCACCGATCGAGGGGGAGAGTTCCTGAGCAAGGAGTTCTCATTGTGGCTGAAGAAGAATGGCATAAGGCACTCCCTTACCATGCCATACTCCCCTGCAATGAACGGCATCGCCGAGCGAGCGAACCGGACAATCACGGAGATGGCGCGCGGGTTGCTCATTGAAGCCGGGCTACCCGACTATTTCTGGCCTGATGCGGTGCGGAGTGCGTGTGTGGCCAAGAACAGAGCTTTGACTCATGTGGGAGCAGACAAATGGGTGCCCTATGTGGAGTGGATTGGAAGGAAGCCAAAGGTGGATATGCTTCGGGTGTTCAGGTGCATGTGCATGGCGCTCGTGCCTAAGCATCTTCGGAACAACAAGCTCGGTGCCAAGGCGATATTGTTATGTGATGCTATCATTTGCATTCACGTCTGTCTGCCTCCCATCATATGTTCGTGTGTTGCATGCGTGGTGTGAGCGTGTGCAAGAATTTGTGTTTGGTGTTGTTTGGATTTTCTGAGTGTGTGTTAATGTTATTTGTCTTGAGAAGATATCTGAAGTGACTCCTCTGCTCAAGAGCTTCCCGACGAACCGAGAATCGCCTTGATCGAAGCAAGAACGAGAAAGATAGGATCGTTCAAAGTTTTGATTGAGATGTAGCGACTATGGGAATTTGCGGGTTGACTCAATATGGGGTACAGACTTTTGGGGGTTGGGAAATTCGTCACCATCACTGTAGATGATGCCAAGTGGTTGGGAGAAGGCAAACCAGGTTGGCAAGTGTGGCCAAGTTGGGTGAGGTGGATGGCATGAGTTGGGAAAGTGACAAATGTCAAAGTTGGGGTGCCTATAGAGGGGGGATTTGTGTGGTATGGGGTTTCCTTGGTTGGGGACTCTCTTGGGACCTTCTCTCTCGTCCTCCTTATCCTCTTCTACCTGGTTCTTGCTACTCCAACTTTCTTGTGTGAACTTATGAGATAATTGTGATTGAGTTACGTTTTTTTATGGCAGCATACCCCCTAGTGCGCCGAATTTCATAACTCGAGTTATACTTCATATTTTGATACTATTCAATTTGAGAAAGATAGCCACGGTCAAGGGCTACAACATACTCGAGTTTGAAAGAATTCTAATCGTGCGTTAATCGTCGACGACGTTTCTTGTGACGACGACTTCTCTGTCCAGAATTGTAGTTGACGATTTTGAGATATTTCGGCCCTTAATCTTCATAGACTCCGTCCTTAGTCTCTAACAAGTGGTATCAGAACTGATTAAGGACTTTGTGAAGAGTCTACTGAGGTGTGAAGACCCTCCTAGACCCACCATGGCCTGTGGGCGTGCCTAAGTGGAGTTCTGGAGGTTGCATGTGACTTCCGCTAAGGGGAAACTCTGCCGAAATTTCGTTGGCGCCGACACTTGTGGAACTTGACTGGGACTTCGGTGTGGACAGCAAAGGGGGAGCTGGAACCTGTGTTTGGGAGCAGAGGAAATGAGTCAAGGGAGTGGAGATGCAGCTGAGAAGAGAAATGAGCCGCCACCATCCAAGATTGAGGCATTGGATGGCTCAAACTATGAGGAATGGAGCGGGCGGATGCGGAGTGCATTCAAGCGCTACAAGCTGCTGAAACTTGCGATGGGTGAAGAGAAGATGCCGGATGAAGGAGATGCCCGCGATCGGTGGATTGAGAAGAGTGCGGTGCTGTACGACCTAATTCTCCAATCGGTCAACAACGAAATGTTCCAACACATCAAGGATTTGGTGGAGTTGGATGATTCCGGACCAAAGGCGTGGAAGCTACTGCGCGACGTGATTCAGCCCAACATGCTGCCGATGGTGATTGTGCTGGAGAAGGAGCTGGCTGCCCTCTCCATGCGACCGGGCGATGATGTGAAGCCGGTCCTTGACAAGATCAAGGACACCTATGCGAGGATGGCAGCGGCGGGCAGCAATGTGTCGCAGATGCAGCAGTGCACCAAGATCATCTCGGTGCTCGACAACTCGTGGGACAACCTCATCCCCACCCTCAACACTCAGCAGGACCAGTGGACACCTGAGTGGCTACGGCAGCAGATTCTGCAGGAGGACTTCCGCAGGCGCCACACGGGTGGTGGTGCTGCCAACAAAACTGCTGAGGGGTATGGAGCTGCAGGAGGCAGTAGAGGAAGAGGGGGAGGGAGAGGCCGAGGCCGTGGGAGAGGCTTTGGCAGAGGGAGAGGCCGAGGTGACTATAACGAGGGGCATGGGAGCTCTGGTGGCAGGGGAAGTACCCGAATGGAGGGAGCGTGCTGGTACTGCAAGAAGGTTGGACACCCGTGGTTCAAGTGTTTTAGCCGGCCTGAGGGATGGGCACCCCCAGGCATGAAGCCACCAAGTGGTGAACGTGCACGAGGTGGCGCTGTGCAAGGTTCAGGTGCACATGGTAAAGCCGACCCTGGGATGTTCCTCATGGTTGAGGATGTGAAAGGGAGTGAGAGTGATGTGGGCTCAGTTGGGAAGGTTGTGATGCACCCCCTCACTCACTGGGTGATTGATTCAGGTTGCACAAGTCACATGACCCCACGGGCAGATTTGCTTGACGAGGTAAAGCCCCCCGGAAATATTAAGTCTGTGGCTGCCGCTTCAGGTGCTTTGCTCCCTGTGATTGGTGTTGGGAATGCCAAGGTAATGGGAGCCAATGGGGGGCTTGTGGGGCTGGGGAATGTGCTGTTGGTTGAAGGCTTGTCCGCTAACATTCTTTCTGTGCACCGGCTGCAGAAGAGCAAGGCAAAAGTTACCTTCGGTCCAACCAGCTGCCGTGCAAAGCTTGGGAAATTGCTGCTGTGGGATTTGGAGGAAGAGAGCAGCTGCATCAAGGACCTATGGCAGCTGCCCATTATCCCTTGGAACGGTAAACTACCAGCAATGGCAGCGGCAGCAGCAACGGCAAAGGCAACTGCAGGAGGAGAGGAGACTGCACCATCTGATGAGGCTCTGGATGCAGTCAAGAAGGTGCAGCAGCCACAGCAGCCACATGGTGAGGTGCTTGCTGGTGTGGATGCGACAGCTGCATGGGCAAAGGCTTCATCTAGGAGTGGTGAGGCTGATTGGGAGACGTGGCATGAGAGGCTGTGTCATGTGAAGATGGTGCAGAAGATGGTGAAGGATGGGAGCTTGAAGGGGTTGGAGGTGAAAGGGGCAGTGAAGGAGATTAGGAGCTGCCCTACATGCCTTGAGACCAAGTTCACAAAGTTTACCTTCAACAGCGGCACGGGACCAGCCAAGGCCCCGCTCGCGCTTGTGCACATGGATGTGGTGGGCCGTACGAGGGCCCCTTCTCTCTCGGGCAGCCGCTACTTCTTAACCATTGTGGACGACCACACGCGTGCCGTGTGGGTGTACCCTCTCAAGACTAAGGGGGAAGTGGCAGCGGCTGTTCTTAAGGAGTGGATGCCGAGAGCTCAAAGGGAGAGCGGACACAAGGTGAAGGTGATCCGCACTGACAACGGGGGAGAATTCATTGGCGCTGATTTTAAGGCGGTGCTGAAGAAGAAGGGGATCCAGCATCAGCTCACGGTTCCCTACAACCCTCAGCAGAACGGCGTGGCTGAGCGCTTCAACCGGACCCTGCAGGAAGGTGCTCGCACTCTCCTTGGGCGTGCAGGGCTGCCGGATCCGTTTTGGGTGACTGCACTGCGGCAGGTCGCCCTTGTGAAGAACAAGGTGTTGGCAACTG
The DNA here is from genome assembly GCA_947471745.1 of Closterium sp. Naga37s-1. NCBI lineage: Eukaryota > Viridiplantae > Streptophyta > Zygnematophyceae > Desmidiales > Closteriaceae > Closterium > Closterium sp. Naga37s-1. Next base: position 1,025,860 of record CANJKZ010000293.1, read on the forward strand.
TGGGGGACAAGCAATGGGTCCCCTACACCAAGTGGTATGGGAGTGCACCAGCAGTCAACATGCTGAGAGCCTACGGCTGCACGGTGGTGTTTCATGTGCCTAAGGAGAAGAGGGGAAAGTTGGAGGCTTCTGGGAGATGGGGAGTACACTTGGGGCTTGCTAAGGATCACAAGGGCTGGTTGATATGGGACTTGACCAGCCAGCAGCTGACCGTGTCAAGGGATGTGAAGTTCCTTGAGTCCTTGTATTACAAGGAGTGGAAGCAGCAGCAACAGAAGCTTCCTACTACACCGCTGATCATTGAGGCTGATGAGGTGCAGCGGCCTTCGAGGCAAGTGCAGGTCACTGTCTCAGATGAGGAGATCTCTAGGGTGACTGAAGATGGGGGAGAACCTGAGGTGGAGCAGCAGCAGCAGCAGCAGCAGCAAGATGCTCCACCATGTACCCAACGTCCGCCAGACCGTCCTAGGAGGGATGTGCGCCCTCCTAACAGGCTGACCTATCCTAGCTTTGGAAAGCCAAACGTGGTACGGGCTGGGAGTGTGGCTGAGCAGTGTGATGAGGATGAGATAGCACACTGCTACTGGGCAGCCGTCCCTGAGCCCAAGACACTAGCTGAGGCCTTGAGTGGGCCCGATGCTGAGAAGTGGAAGCAGAGTGTGAAGGAGGAGTATGACTCTCTGCTGGAGAATGAAACGTGGGAGTTGTGTGAGCTGCCTCTTGGGAAGAAGGCAATCTCTTCGAAGCTGATCTTCAGGCACAAGTATGGACCTGATGGGGAGCTGACCCGCTACAAGTCAAGGCTTGTGGCTAAGGGGTTCCAGCAGACAAAGGAAAAGGACTTCGATGAGATTTTTGCTCCTGTGGGGAAAGGAACGACACTGAGGGTGTCGTTGGCAACGGCTGCAAACCGCGGATGGAGGATCAAGCAGATGGATATCACAACTGCTTTCCTCAATGGGATCATTCTGGAGGAGCTGTACATGCAGTAGCCTGAGGGGTTGGATGATGGGAGCGGCAGGGTGTGCAGGCTGAAGAAGGCCATCTATGGCTTGAAGCAGGCTCCTCGTGCATGGTACCACAAGCTGGAGGAGACACTGCTGGCTGGGGGGTTCAAGAAGAGCGAGTGTGATCACAGCTTGTTCCTGCTGCAAGAGAAGGAGCAGTTCCTCATGCTCCTGGTGTATGTGGATGACATCCTTCTCTTCTCTGAGTCATCTGCAATGATTGAGCGTGTGGAGGAGATGCTGGAGATGCAGTTCAAGTGCTCGAAGATGGGAGATGTGAAGTATTACCTTGGGATGCATGTGGAGAGAGACCTTGACAAGGGAGTGTTGAGGTTGCACAAGAGGAAGTACTGTGAGGGGCTGGCTGAGAAGTATGGGCTGCAAGATGGAGGAAAGCCAGCCACCCCACTACCTTCGGGTTTCACTGTGGAGCCCTGTGCTGATGAGGAGGTGGTGGGTGAGAGTGACAGGAAGCTGTTTCATTCCATGGTGGGGGCACTCAATTATGCGGCAAACCACACGCGGCCTGACATTGCCTTTGCTACATCCAGGCTTGCTAGTGTGGTCTCACGCCCCAGTCATGAGCAGCTAGAAGCGGCCAAGAGGTTGGTCCACTATGTGAGTGCTACAGCATCTGTGGGTTTGGAGTACAGTGCTGTGAGGCAAAGGCAGCAACGGGGTGCTGCTGATTTGGGCAAGGGGGAGATGCTCTTGACTTGCTACACCGACGCTAGCTTCAACTCTGTGAAGGCGGATGGCACCAGCATTGGAGGCTATGTGTGCCTGTTTGGAGGTGGTGCAATGAGCTGGCGCAGCAAGAAGCAGAACGAGGTGGGGCTGTCCTCGTGTGAGACCGAGTACATGGCCCTTCATCATGGGGTGAAGGAGGTGGTGTGGCCGAGGCGTTTGTTGGAGGAGATTGGTGTTTGTCAGAGGGAGCCGACAGTAATGTTTTGTGACAATGAGTCGGCTGTGAAGCTTGCAAAGAATGCATGTCTTCATGGCCTGACAAAGCACATCAGGCCAAAGTGGCACTGGGTGAGGAGGCTCCTGGACAAGGAAGTGCGGTTGGAGATTGTGAAGACCCAGCAGCAAGGGGGAGACATTCTCACCAAGCGCCTGGCTGAAAATGAGCATTGGAAGGGGATGAAGCTTGCTGGAATAAGTGTGCATTGAGGGTGCATGCTTGAGCTATGGCATGTGGGATGATGGTAGGCAGCCAGAGGGGGAGTTTGTTATGTGATGCTATCATTTGCATTCACGTCTGTCTGCCTCCCATCATATGTTCGTGTGTTGCATGCGTGGTGTGAGTGTCAGAATGTTGTATTTGTCTAGCCTGCAGTGGGGTACTCTATAGCGAGTACAGCCCAATCTAGGGTTTCCTATATGTACTCAACTGCTTGCTAGTGCAACCTCCTCCTTTCTTCATTCTGACTTTCTACTGCTAGTTCTGACATGGTTTCAGAGCAGGTCGACCCCCTTGGGTCGATCCTGTGGGTGGGCCCGCCACCTAACTGCTTCCGCTGCTGTTCTGCTTCTCGCGCGCCTCGGGCGCGCGCCGTCTTCCTCCTGCCGCCGGCGAAAAATTTTAGGGTTTTCATCCCGCCGTGCGCTCGGGGCGCGCGGCGAGTTTCTGCCCGCCGTGCGCCCCGAGGCGCGCGGCGGTTTTCTGCCGTGGGGGATCCGCGCGCGCCCCCCCCCCCCCCCCGCCATCCCGTCGCCCGTCGCGGCGCCCAGGGGGGCCGCGCGTCGCGCTGCCCGTCGCCCGTCGCGGCGCCCTGGGGGCTAGCGCGTCGACCCCCCCCCCCTCCCGTCGCCCGTCGCGGCGCCCTGGGGGGCCGCGCGTCCCCCCCCTCCCGTCACTCGTCGAGGCGCCCTGGGGGGCCGCGCGTCCCCCCCTCCTGTCACTCGTCAAGGTGCCCTGGGGGCCCGCGCGCTGCCCCGCTTCTGCTCACACATCGCCCCAGCTGCTGCCCCCGTTTTTGCCCTGCGTTTGGGGGTATGGGGGTGGCAAGTATGGGGGTGGCGGGTGTGTGATCCGTCCCCTACTCCTCCTCCTCCTCCGTCTCCCACTGCTGCAGCTGCCGCTGAGGGGGGTGGGTGTGTGGGAGCCGAGGGTTTAGGGTTTAAGGGGGGTGTCGTGGGAGTGGAGCTAGGGTTTCAGCAGGGGGTGTGTGAGAGGGGTGTGGGACGGTCGGGGGAGGTTGAGTGGAGGCTGCTGTCTTGTCGTCCGCAGCGCCTGTAGTCCGGGGCGCACTGTCCTGGTAGCCCAGAGAGTCTGCTGCGCCTGTCGCCCGTGGGTCCGTTGCTCCTGTAGCTCCTCGTAGCCCGTGAGCCAGTTACTCCAGTAGTCCGGGGCGCACTGTCCCGGTAGCCACTGTGCCAGCAGCTCCTGTTGCCCGTGTGTCTGCAGCTTCAGCCGCCGTCTCTCATCTTCTCTCCTCTCACAGTCCCTCCTCCTCCTCACTTGCCCGCTGTGATTACCTCTAGCATTGCTTCTTATTGTGAACTCCTGCTATACCTGCTCATTGTGCTGATTACACCCCACTTTGGCTATGGGGGTGTGTCAGAATGTTGTATTTGTCTAGCCTGCAGTGGGGTACTCTATAGCGAGTACAGCCCAATCTAGGGTTTCCTATATGTACTCAACTGCTTGCTAGTGCAACCTCCTCCTTTCTTCATTCTTACTTTCTACTGCTAGTTCTGACAGTGAGCGTGTGCAAGAATTTGTGTTTGGTGTTGTTTGGATTTTCTGAGTGTGTGTGAATGTTATTTGTCTTGAGCAGATATCTGAAGTGACTCCTCTGCTCAAGAGCTTCCCGACGAACCGAGAATCGCCTTGATCGGAGCAAGAACGAGAAAGATATGATCGTTCGAAGTTTTGATTGAGATGCAGCGACTTTGGGAATTTGCGGGTTGACTCAATATGGGGTACAGACTTTTGGGGGTTGGGAAATTCGTCACCATCACTGTAGATGATGCCAAGTGGTTGGGAGAAGGCAAACCAGGTTGGCAAGTGTGGCCAAGTTGGGTGAGGTGGATGGCATGAGTTGGGAAAGTGACAAATGTCAAAGTTGGGGTGCCTATAGAGGGGGGATTTGTGTGGTATGGGGTTTCCTTGGTTGGGGACTCTCTTGGGAACTTCTCTCTCGTCCTCCTCATCCTCTTCTACCTGGTTCTTGCTACTCCAACTTTCTTGTGTGAACTTATGAGATAATTGTGATTGAGTTACGTTTTTTTATGGCAGCATACCCCCTAGTGCGCCGAATTTCATAACTCGAGTTTTACTTCATATTTTGATACTATTCAAATTGGGAAAGATAGCCACGGTCAAGGGCTACAACATAATCAAGTTTCAGAGAATTCTAATTGTGCGTTGATCGTCGACGACGTTTCTTGTGACGACGACTTCTCTGTCCAGAATTGTAGTTGACGATTTTGAGATATTTCGGCCCTTAATCTTCATAGACTCCGTCCTTAGTCTCTAACAGATATGGGCTGTGCACTTGGGCATGGCTCAAAACAGCAAGGGGTGGCTTCTTTGGGACCCATTCACCAAGAAATTCTTGGTGAGAAGGGACTGCAAATTCATGGAGAATCTGATGTACAAGGATTGGAAGGCGGAGAATGAGGCGAAGATAGACATGCGGTTTGGGGAGGTGAAGAGTTCTGGTTTGGAGCAGCAGCAGCACCACCACAAGGCAATCTTCTTTTGTGAATGGGGGAGAGGAGGCCAAGGATGCAGAGGAAGAAGAGGAGGAGGTGCAGCAAGTGAGCGAGCGTGCACCGACACTTCCTTCTCGCACTACAAGTGCTCCACGGATCCGAGTCACCCCGCAGCAACGCCATGAGAGCCTTCATGTCCCTGCAGCTGAGGAGGAAGGAAGGGGCAAAAGGAGAATCCAAGCCCCAAATAGGCTGACCTATGAGGCACTGGGAAAGCCAGCCAAGTCAGCCTTGGCCGGAGCGGCACTTATAGTTGGAGATGACGAGGAGAGTGACTATGAGGAGTGTGCCTTCGCGTTCTTCTCTCCGGTGGAGATGCCGGGGGAACCAGCAACTCTCAAGTAGGCCTTGGAGAGTAGTGATGCTGAGGATTGGAAGAAGGCAATGGAGAGTGAGTTGAAGAGCATTGAGGAGAACGGCACGTGGGAATTGGTGGAGCTACCGGAGGGGCGTAAGGCGATTACGTCCAAGTGGCTCTTCAAGATCAAGTCCGACGCCGACGGCAAAATCGAGCGCTACAAGTCTAGGCTTGTGGCAAAGGGGTACCAGCAGAAGGAGAAGGTGGACTATAAGGAGTTGTTTGCTCCTGTGGTGAAGCCGACGACGCTGAGAACCCTACTCGCGGGTGCTGCCATCAAAGGATGGGTGGTGAAACAAATGGACGTGACAACCGCATTCCTCAATGGCGTCCTAGAGGAAGAGATTTTCATGGCGCAGCCAGAGGGGTTTGATGATGGTAGTGGCAGAGTTTTGAAGCTGAAGAATGCCCTTTATGGACTGAAGCAGGCCCCTAGGCAGTGGTACTTGAAGCTGCGAGGAGTTTTGGAGGAGATCGGCTTCACTCCCTCAACGGCCGATCACGCATTGTTCATGCTTGGCGAGGGGGAGCAGAGGAGCTTCATGGTGGTGTACGTGGATGATATACTCATCTTCTCACCCTCCTCTGACCTTGTGAAGGAGGTGATGCTGAAGCTTCAGGACAAGTTCAAGTGTAAGGCCCTTGGTGACGTCAACTTCTACCTCGGGCTTCACATTGAACGCGATGTGGAGAAGCGGTGCATGCGGGTGCATCAACGGAAGTACCTGGAGGCATTGGCTGCCAACTTTGGGCAGAGTGAAGGCCATGTGGCTACACCCTTTCTCTCTGGGTTCAAGTGTGTGAAGGGACCAGAGGAGGAGAGCGTTGGTGAAGAGGAGAGGCGCCGTTTTCACTCGTTGGTGGGCAGCCTCATGTACGCGGCGGTAAACACCCGACCGGACGTCGCGTTTGCTACCGGACAGTTGGCTAGGGTTGTTCAATGCCCTAATGAGGAGCAGGTAGCAGCTTGAATGAGGGTGGCCAAGTATCTTGGCCAAACACCGACCGGTGGGCTGCAATACTCGGCGGCGGCGCAAAGGCGCAAAAAGGGCGCGGATGGTGTTGAACTCGGATGTTTGTTCCTCACCGCATTCTCGGATGCTTCTTATGCATCGGAACCAGAGGACATGACAAGTGTTGGAGGGTTCATTTGCTGTGTTGGTGGAGGCCCAACTGCTTGGGAGAGCAAGAAGCAGGTGGATCAAGCATTGAGCTCGGTGGAGTCCGAGTACATGGCACTCTTCCGTGCCGTACGGGAGATTGTGTGGCAGCGGCGTTTGTTGGCTGAATTGGGGGAGGAGCAGCAAGGACCTACCCCACTCTACTGTGACAGCCACGGTGCCATTGCTCTTGCTAAGAACCCTGTGTTGCATGGCCTCACCAAGCACATGAGGGTGAAGTGGCATTGGACGAGGAGCATGGTGGCCGCGGGTGAAGTTGAGTTGCGCTACGTAAAGACGATGGGGCAGCCGACTGACATGATGACCAAGAGGCTGGTGGAGCAGCAGCATTGGAAGTGTTGCAAGCTGGCTGGGATGGCTCTGAACTGAGAGAGCAAGTTCCTAAGGCCAACAATCCGAGGGGGAGTTTGTTGGTGCAACCCTACGGTTTGCATTCGGCTTGTTGTCCGTGTGCGTGCATGCGTGTGTGCATGGAATGGTATGAGGGCATGAAATAATATATATTTCATGCTTAGAATAGTGTGTGAATGATGAGGCATGATTTTGAATGTGTGTGCCGAGTCAATAGCGAGTTATCGCTAGTCGCGTGTGACGTCGTTGTTTGCGTGTCGTGTGCGGTTTTCTATTCGTCGTGTGCGGAACGTTCGGCGTGTCGCAGGTGTGCGCAGCAGAATTCCAAGAACTCAAGAAAGAATTTATCTTGAAGAACCAGAGCCTTGGTTTCAAGATTCAAGTGATTTCGAAGCTCTCCAAAATGGTAAACTTTAAGATAGTGAGAATAGTTGCATTACTTTGTATAGTGTAACATTTCTCTTGGTGTAGGCCCTTGTGGAGGGTAGTTTCGAGACCCTTCGTGATTGGGGACAGTGTGGCACTGTTCCACATCACTGTACCTCGGCTCTTGGGGTTTGTAGGAGCTGGGAGTCATTCCCAACTCGTAACTCTTCCTAATTTGTGTTCTAAGACTATAGTGGCTGCCATACTACCGATCGTTCAAACCAACGCTGTGTCGTCAATACTTTATGAAATCGTGAAATCTAAAATGACTATTGTAGGCGACGTGAAGATGCTCTAGATCCAATTTGAATCAAGTCATTTGCAGCTGTGAGCAGAACGCTATCAACGTTTGAAGCTGCTGTGCAGAAATCCGTCTATGCACTCTATCTTTCGTTTTAGGCACATTCAAGCCTATTGTGACTGTAAAAGTTTGCACTTGCTAGGTTGTGATCAGTGTACTGCTCTTGCTGTTATAAAATTTGCATGTGAACTGGCCTTGTGGCCGCTTGCTTGTGCTCGGAATGCATGGCGATCTTGAGATCCACCCTGAGCCTTGCTTTGCTTTGCTTTTTCTCTTGACTGGTCTTGTGACCCTTGCTTGCTCTGGCTATCCCCCACTTCGCCTATGGGGGTTTTGGGGCTAGCTTTAGGAGGTACAGAAACCATCTCGGCATTCTCTTTGTATCCCCCTCCCTTGACCCAATGCATCATTCCTAGTTCTAACAGAAACGACATCCGCAACTGTCATATCGAGACCGATGCAGGAACATTTAATATGGAATTGCGGTTTGAAACTGGTTCTCGCGCTGCACGGTTGAAATTGCTGCAATAAGGAAATTTATCCCATAGAGTACATGGCTAGCTAGGTCTTGACGTATTCCTTTGTATTTCCTATATTGACCAATGTAGGCATACGCTATAACCACTTCGCTCATTTACATTCACTCTCATCTGAGGTCGTTTCTTCCGCTGCAATACACCTGCGATCGACCCTGAGCGGTCCTTGACTAAGTCCCTTAGGGATTGCAAAATGGTATGAGAGCTACTCAGGGATTCTTCGCACGCACACTTCCAAACATTTGTACAATCCGAAGCTGGCGAGCGTCACACGCTGCCAAGTCAAGATGGCCGGAGATTCCGGAGACAAAGCAAATCTAACGGCTGAGGATCAGCCCTACCTTGTTGCGACATCGGAGGCGACAACTACGATCAACACAACCGTCATCGAGCAGCTACTTTAACGATTGTCGAACCTGGAGCAAGGACTCCAAACATTGCGGGATGGCGACGTGGGAACCTCCCCGCAACCCGCACAACTTGCTCATCTGGTCATGACTGACTCAGAAACAACCCCGCACACCTTCTCCCTTGAAACAAACAATTCAACACGAACAACCCCTCGTCAAAGTGATGGAGTTATCAACTTTGCGCAGACACAATTTCTGAACATCTCTAAAATGAATTAATTCACTAAGTCTCGCATGGCGTACAGTGTGTTGTTAAGGAACATGATGCCCATGGAGCAACTTGGCATTCGCTCCTGCAAGGAGAACCCGACTCCAGCAATGGAAGCTGTCGGAGAACACCTCTCCTCCCCGCTGCTGTTCTTCTTGCCTCCCTTCTTCCCCACCTGCCCTCTCTCTCTCTCTCTCTCTCCCACCTTCCCTTCTCTGTCTTGCCCCGCCTCAGTCACCCACTTATGAAAGAGTTTGGTCCCTCACCTCGTAGGTTCCCCTCTTAGTGACGTGCCACGGTGTGCTAGAGCGTAGATGACAACCTTCACTAGTTCGAGAGAATAACAAGCCAAAGGCAAGGAAGGGGTGGGTGTGAGGGACCTTACCCAGCCCCAAGCTGCACATTTCCCAAATGTGCGGCTCGGGATTGGTGTTCCCTGGTTTCACAATTCGCCCTTCAGTCCTTTTCCCCCGTGATTCCAACCGCTTCAATTCGGTCCCCCCCTTCTACACCCCTCTACAACAGACATATCACTACATTCTACACTCCTATGCTATTCTTAATATATAAGCCTTCCTACACCTATGGTCGTACGTTAGCATAATACTTATACCTGCATCCCACTGTTTTAGCATTTGCACTGAATGCATATGATGTGACAAAGCGTGGAAACATCTGACGGAGGTGTATCAGCCGAAAGACTCTGTCACCTCCAGCAGGCTCCTGCAGCAACTCATGGAGATCAACATGGGGCACGGGGAGAAATCAATTTTATTTATTTATCGCGTTCGGAACATTGGCGACCAGATCGCGAAGCACGGGAGAACCATTTCAGAAAAAAAATATTCGTCAACATAGTGCTCGCCAGACTCGGGCCAGAATGGAAGTCCAGTAAGGTGCTACTCTGACAGCAGGGAGCAATCTCAGAAGCCTCCCTATGCGCCGCACTTCTCATCGAGCAGCAAGACATGGACTAAAGCAAGACAAATTCTGCGCCGCGTCGAGAACGTCTCGCCTTCTACGCTGACAATCGGGAAGAGCGACGACAAGCGCAGCGCCACTACTGCAAAATTTGCAAAGCCTTTGGGCACTCGACGGACCGATGCAGATTCCGGTCCAACAATCGCTACCCCAATTCGTCTCACCACAATTGGGTCGGCCGACAAGACGTGTGCCAATCTCAACCTCAGCAAAATCCCCGTCCACCTGCACAACAACAACAACAGCAGCAGACACAATCGACACAGACGTGAGGAACAAGAAACATCATTGGAAACATGGTGATGCGCCGTCGAGCACGAGCTTCTACGCCCTACGAAGAAGAAGAACCCTTCGGCGAGCTAATACAACCAGTAGAGGGTTATAACAATTCCTTCATTGATTCACTACCATGAAGACGACGATGAGCAAGACAGGAACTTACCAATCCAGCTGCGCAAAAGCCCTCCTCACCGTCATGATCAGTGACCTATTCCCCTGGACTGGAACGAACGTCACGAGTTCCTCAAAGTCAACACGGCGACTATCGTCACGCCGCGACTCGCCCTACTCCTACGTGGTAACCTTGACAACTACAACAATTGGTACCTGGGCAGCTGCTGTGGCCAGCATATGGTGGGATCGATGCGCTATATCTCTAACGCCACCGCTTCTCCCACGGTCACCTACGTCACCGTTGCAAACAACAACCAACTCCGAGCAACCGCGCAAGGCATAGTCGTGCTGAAAGCACGAGACAGAAACACACACACATCACACTCAATGACGTACTCAACATGCCGGACCTGCACTTCAACTTGCTGTCCACAGGACAACTCTCGGACTGCGGTGTTACCTTCAGCACTAACCCCCCTCACACGCGAAATCGAACTTCACTTCGCTCCCCCTAACAAGACGCGCAAATATCTCAGGCGAGCACACTCAATCAATGGAGTGTATGTGCTTGACTTCGATCTTCCCGACTGCAGCGCCACCTTCGACGGACTTATTGACCTCGTGCCGCTAGAATTCGCCTAGACGTCGGAAAACTCCTGAAAACATCCAGATGGTCGCCCTTCGATCAAGCGCACCCCTCACCCTCGCGAGGCGGATCTACACACCCCCGGCCCCAACGGGCTCCGTACTAGCCACTTCACACCAGCTGCAAGCTGCTGCAGGACTAGCCGCGATCGAAGAAGCCGAAAGCATCGCGTCGCCCGAAGAAGGGATGTCAGAGACATAACTCACCACCATCTCCTACCTCGTGTTCGGCTCCAAGCTGGAAGAACTCGGCGTGGAAGGTCAGCCTCGCTCCGGATCCGCCACAAATCGACTTCGCTGGATCCTAGAAGGAGAGTCAAAAGGGACGTACGATGAAAACGGTCAAGCTCGGCCCTACATCAGGGACATCCATCGCCGCGAACACAAGGACTGGAAAGATCTCAACAAGCTGGAGGAACCCAGCGTTAAGGAAGAAGAGGAGCGACAGGAAAAAGAAGAATGGGAAAAGCTCGTACAAGAAAGAATCGCGCTAGGCTGGCACCTCGAAGCAGCGCGTAATGAAACAACCGGATGGGGCGGAGGTGGCACAACCAATTCAGGTGGAACATGGGCATCTGCTACAGGCGGCAGGGGAACATTCGGAACTGGTGGTGGTGGCGGGTGGGGCACCGGTGGAGAATGGGGCGACCTCACTCGAGAAGAATTACAGAAGGCAGAGAGAGAAATTGAAGCAGAAAGAGGGACAACTCCAATAAGAACTATAGTTCCTCTCGGGCGACAACCACGAAACCTTCCTTCTCCTCCTCACTCACCTCTCGTGGGACGCACTCACCATACCTTCATCGATTGAGGTAATGAGCCATCAACCCCCCATTGTGATGCCTTGGGACCTCTTCCTCCTCGACCCGACCCATTCGGCGAAGGCACCACCACGCCGCTCTTCACCATTCCATACCATAGTTTCCTAGCGCTCGCCACGTCAACACCGCCAACAGAAGCAGAAGCAGAAGCAAAAGAAGAAGAAGAAGAAGAAGAAGAAGAAGAAGCAGAAGAAGAAGCAGAAACAAAAGGAGAAGAGAAATAAGAAATGTCGCCTGCACTCCCCACTGAAACAAAAGAAGAGGCACATGCAGTCCGCGCAAGATACCTGCCCACACATGGATTCCATGCAGAAGGTGACCTCTGGCACCAACGTCTCGGCCACCCCTCACAGCAAACCCTTAACAACTGCATTACGACCAAGGTCTTCCTCATAGGCGCCCTACTGTGCCTTGATGGCTAAGAGCCGCGAAGCACCTCACAGCCACAAACGTGCACCGTCTGCCCCACAGCCGCCCTCTCGCACCACGCTTACCCCTTGCTTGAGCCAAGCACCAACCGCTACAAGAAACTACACAAGGTCTACAACGATTTCCTTGTCATTGGCTACAGAGGAATCAACGACGAGAATTACACTCTCACCTTCGTAGAAGCAAACTCGCGCTATGTCTGGGTGGCAAACGTGGACACCCTCGCAAAGGCATTCGAGGTGTTCCGCGTTTGGCTGGCTCATGCGCAGCGAAAATCGGGAAAGAATCTGAAAAATATGGCAGACAGACGGCGCAACTGAATTCACAGCAACGAGCTGCAGAACTTCCTCAGTGAAAAGGGGATCCTGCACCATATCTCACTCCCCTACACTCACCAGCAGCAAGGCATCGCCGAGCGCATCAACCACACGCTCATGACGAAAGTGCGCGCACTACAAAAGCAGTCCAGCCTCCCCATCAAGTACTGGCCTTACTCCATGCATCACGCCACAAGGCTGCACAACCTCCTCTCCACTACCGCGAACAGAGGTAACCTCTCACCTCACATGAAGTGGACCGGGACGAAGGGCGATACCTCCATGCTGAGAGTTTGGGGCTACATGGTACAATACAGGCCTACCTCCCCAATTATTGGCAAGTTCACCGCTCGCGCGCGCTGGAGGATTCATCTCGGGATTAGTTATGAGTACAAGGGTTGGTTGATTCTGGACCTGGACACCAACAAGATCACACCTGCGCCAGACGTTCTCTTCTACAAGCGCCTCACCCTCGCCAAATACCTTGAAGACGAGCAAGCTGGAGCACCACGGGTCTACGCCAACAACGGCAGGAGCTTCGCCTCTCCTGAAGACGAGGCAGCAGCGGCGATTCTCGACCGCGACCCGGACGACGAACACCCGAAAGTACCTTCTCGCACGCGCGACGATGACGATGATGACTACGACAACACGCCAAAACCAGCACGGTGCCAAGACACTGCAAGGAATGCACCCGAAAGCGACGACGACGACGACGTGGTTAAAGTAACTACAGAGGAGCGGCATGGCGCGAATGTCACAGGCCTACAATTACTCGTCCTACACACCACCACGACTAACACTCCGCGCGTCATCGAGCCCAAGAACACACGATAGGCTCTATCCGGACCCCACGCCAAGGAGTGGCGTGCAGCCATGGACGCGGAGCTAAGGGCACTGGAGTCACGGGGCACCTGGTTCCTTGTCGATCATGCAGCAATGAGAGGGAGGAGAGTATGCTATCCGGAAAATGGGTCTTCCGCATTGAATCTGCCGCTGACAAAACCATCGGGCGCTTCAAACCTAGGTGGGTTGTATGTGGATACGACCAGCGCCACGGCATCGATTTTGATCAGATCTTCGCTCTCGTAAGCGGTCACACCTCAGTGCGCATCTTACTCGCTATTGCCGCCACAAAGAATCCAGCACTGCGGCAGATCGACATGAAAATTGCGTTCTTATACGCACTAGTCAACGCGACTATCTTCGTGGAGCAGCCACACGCCTACGAGGAAGGAGACCCAAGGGTCAGCCAGCTGAAGAAATTCCTCTATGGGATCAAGCAGGCACCGCGACTCTGGCAGCAGCATCTACACAAAATACTGCTCGAGGTCGGCTTCAAGCAGTTGCCGAACGACCCGGGAATGTATCGCCTCTGTTAGAATGTGAGCGAATGAATGATTGAACTAGAAAGTAGGTGGGTACAAGTAGCAAACCTAAAAGTGTTGTACCCTATAAGAACTACCCCACTACAGCCTAAACAGACTATAGCATATAAGTTTGACACACCCCCATAGGCAAAGTGGGGGAGAACAAGAGGTCACAAGACCAGTCAAGAAAGGAAAAGCAAGCTCAGGGTGGATCACAAAGTCACCACACAGTCTGAGCACAAGCAAATGGCCACAAGGCCAGTTCACATGCAGAGTTATATAAAGGAGAGCAAACAATACAGTGAACACAACCTAGCAAGTGTAAGCATGCAGGTATATGTATAAAGAGTACAGGCAAAGTCAAGAGGTAAGCAAGTGAGGCACAGTAGGTACAAGACCTAACACAGTACAGAAACGCTGATGATCACAAGGCTGAAATGCCTTGGTGAAAACATCAGCAGTGTTGGCCTGAGAGGCCACGTAAGCAACTCGAAGCTGGCCACGCTGCTGCAACTCTCGAGCAAGGAAGTAGCGCAGAGCAATGTGCTTTGTTCTGTGCTCCAGTCTGTGCTCCTGACACAAGGCAAGCATGGCCTTGTTGTCGACGTACAGAACTGGAGGAGAACGAGGCGCCTCTCCCAAGTCGGTCAGCAGGTAGGTGAGCCAGCGTAGCTCCTGTGCAGCCATGGCCCCAGCATAGATCTCAGCCTCACAAGTGGAGCTAAGAACAGAAGAAGAGCGGGTAGACCGCCAAGAGACAGAACCGGAGCCAAGACTGAAGGTGTGACCCTGTGACGACCGCTGCGTAGCCAAGTCGTCAACCCAGGAGGCGTCAGCGTGACCAGTGAGGAAAACTCGAGTCCGTCCTCCAAGCACGAGCCCCATGCCCGATGTACTGCACAGGTAGCACAACACCCTCTTCGCAGCATCCCAGTGCACCTTTCGGTGCCTGCCGGGAGCCACGTAGCGAGCTAGAAGGCTGAGAGGGTATGCGAGGTCAGGTCGTGTGCACATCATCAGGTACATGAGGCAGCCCACAAGCTCTGGATACGGGCCACTCGGCTCTACGGACTCGTCTGAAGGTGGAGCTTAGAGCGAGTGACCGGTAGGCAGAGGAGTGGACTGTGGCGAGGAGTACGTGAAGCCGAAGCGCTGAAGGACCTGCTGCACCATGTGTGACTGAGTCAAGGTAATGGTGCGCTGTGCTCTGTCCCGGGTGATCCGCAAGCCAAGATAGCTTGTCAGCTCACCCAGGTCTGTGCACGTGTGTCTCTTCTGCAGCTCGGACTTCACGTAGGCGAGTGCCTCAGTGTCAGAAGTAGCAAAGACGAGGTCGTCGACGTACACGAGGACGTAGAACGGCGGCAGCGAGGTGTCGGTGCGTAGAAACAGCGACGGGTCAGCAGTAGCAGGAGCAAACCCAAGAGCCGCAAGTGTAGTCCTCAGTGTCTCGTGCCACTCACGAGGCGCCTGGCGGAGACCGTAGACTGGCCGCCGGAGGCTCCACTGGGTACCAGCAGGAAACGACCCAGTAAAGCCAGGTGGGCGGTGCAGCCAGATCTCCTCGTGCAGGCTGCCCTTCAGGAACGCTGTGCTGAAGTCAAGCGAGTGGAGCTCGTAGTCACGGTGAGCGGCAACGTGCAGCAGTACCCGAAGAGTGGTCATCTTCGGGGTAGGGGAGAAGGTCTGAAAGAAGTCAACTCCCTGTCGCTGACTAAAGCCACGTGCAACGTAACGCGCCTTGAAGACAGGCGGAGAACCCGGCGGCCGCTTCACCCTGAAGATCCACATGCCACTGACGACGTTCGCCCCAGGCGGGGGAACCTCGTCGACGTAGGTGCCTGTGGACTTCCAGGAAGCCATCTCGGCGTCCTTGGCTGCCTGCCACTGAGAGGAGTAGGGACCCTCTATCGCCTCCGCGTAAGAGCGCGGGGTCGGGATGTCTGGTGCATCCCGGTCTCCCTCAGGGGCAAGCAGCATGGACACGAGAGGAGGTACAGTAGCGGCAAAGCACTCAAACTCCTCCTGTCTGTCCTCAAGAACGTCCGTGCCAAGAGCACACTCACCCCTGACGGACGGAGGACAGACAGACGCAGACGCAGACTCAGCAACAAGACTAGTGGCGTAGTCTAGGCGACAGGCTGCAGCAAAGTCAACAAGGTCAGTAACTAGAGCAGATGCAGCAGGGGACTCACACAAAGGGTCAGTGACAGCAGTGGCCAGGAAACGCGTGACAGCAGGACTAGCAGCACGAAGGGAGTCAGACTCCGGGTCCGGACTGTCGGGAAGAGAGGATGCAGGAGGAGACGGCAGAGGGACACGCTGTGGAGCAGACGAAGGACGCAGTGTCATAGAGTGAGTGCCAAGGACTGGAGGAGGACGCGGACGCGAAACACGACGACCAGCACGAGCAGTGCGGACAGGCGACTCAGAACAAGACTCAGGTGACGCAGGACGAGACTCAGGCGTCACAGGACGTGGCTCAGGCTCACGACGCTCCGTAAGACCTCTAGTCGGTCCAGAGTAAGGAGAAGGACCAGGCATGGGAGAGGTCGGCTGTAACTGCGACTGTGACTGGACAGGCGGTGGACTCAGTAACGGAGGAGGAGGAACAGGAGAAGGCTGAAGACCAAGAACCTGCTGAAGGAGCGGAACGTAGTACGGCCGCGGCCGCGCAGCGCCTCCAGTCCCAGCAGCTCCAGTACCTCCAATACGAGCACCTCCAGGAGCAGCAGCACCTCCAGCAGCTCCAGCACCAGCAGTACCTCCAGCAGCACCGGCAGCGGCTCCAGCAGCTCCAGAACCAGCAGCACCTCCAGTAGCTCCAGCACCAGCAGCACCTCCAGCAGCTCCAACACCAGCAGCACCTCCAGCAGCTCCAGCACCAGCAGCACCTCCAGCAGCACCAGCAGCGCCTCCAGCAGCTCCAGCACCAGCAGCACCTCCAGCAACTCCAGCAGCACGGCGACAGCGCCGAGCGTACCACTCTCGAAGCCGCTGCGGAGAGAGGGGCTCCCGCCGCAACGGGACACCCGGAGAGCCTCCAGACTCAGAAAGCGCAGGCTCAGCACCCCCAGACTCCACACGCTCAGGCACAGTACCCTCAAGCTCCACACGCTCAGGCTCAGCACCCCTGGACTCCGCACCCCCAGTCTCCGCACCCGCAGGCTCAGCACCCCTAGCAGCACCTGAGTCGACAGCTACCTCGACCGGCACGGCAGGGTCTACCTGAGACACACCTGAGGGGGCAGGACCCTGAGGGGGGAGGGGGTCTACCGGAGGAGTACCTGGGGCTAGGAAGAGTGGCGGGGGGGGGAGAGGGGCAGTGCGGTAGGGAAAGAGACGGTAGTAAGATGCCGACTCGTCAAACGTGACGTCCTGAGAGGACAGGACACGACGCGAGGTGGGGTGGTAAAACTGCCACCCAGGTGCGTCAGGGGGGAAGCCAAGGAAGACGCAGGGAACGACACGGGAGGACAGCTTGTCCGCGGAAGTATCGCGGACAAAAGCTCGAGATCCCCATACACGGAACACAGACGCATCACCAACCTTCTCCGTCCACCGCAGAGTAGGTGTGGTCTTCGGCAAGGAGACACGAGGCTGAAGGTTGATCTGATGCGCAGCGTACTGAACCGCGAACGGCCACAGAAAATGGGGAGCAGCCGCATGGATCATGGACGTACGAGCGACGTCCATGACCATGCCAATGCGGCGCTCAGCAATCCCATTCTGCTGTGGGGAGGCCGGAAGCGTGAACGTCTGGCGGATGCCCTCCGCACGACAGAAGGCCCTCAGAAGGTCGGAGGAAAACTCACCACCTCTGTCTGAGTGCAGACGCAGAACAGGAAGGTCCAAGCCGAAACTCTCGCTGAGCTGGCGACGGGCACCGCGGATCCAGTCGATCAACACCTCAGTGACGTCTCCCTTGCTGCGCAAGGGAAAGACTGAGGTGTAACGCGAGTAGTCGTCAACGACCAGCAGGAAGTAACGCTCGTAACCCTGTCCACGGACGCGGGCTGGGCCCCACACGTCCATGTGAAGGGTCTGCAGGGGAGCCTCTGTCGGAGGGAACGAGGAGGAGTGAGGAGCGGCGCGCTGCCGGCCCTCGACACAAGGAACACAGGTGGGGGCAGGCCCCGGAGGAAGGGGAGGAAGGCACCGGGGGAGACCCGAGACAAGGGTACGGGAGGCCATACCTCGAAGACGAGGCAGGGAGGGGTGACCAAGGCGGTGGTGCCAAAGGAGAGTCTCGTACGACAGAGGACGACATGAGCAGGGGGCAGACGCTGGACTAGACCTGGACGCGGCAGCAAACACCTGACTAGACGCGGCTACCTGACCAGACGCAGAGACCGGAGGAGGCACAGTAGTCAGTGTGTACAGACTCGACCCAGGCCGACGGGTGAACGTGGCCAGGTGGCGGCCCGTTCGAGAGCAAGTGCAGTGGGTCACACGCTGACCTCCAGGGGTGAACTGGTCAACCCACGCGTCCTGGAGGTCAGCTTTACTCACCAAGTTCGTAGAGAACGAGGGGAGGTGGAGTCCTGACAGCAAGCCCGACGGGGCCGCAGGACACGGTAGAACCGTGGAAGAGTGCGCAAGGACTGGGCCCCCAGAGGGGTCAGCCAGGGAGACTGCGACAGGCCGACTGAGCGGTGTGAGTGTGGTGCTGTCGCGAAAGAAGGAGCGCGAAGCACCAGAGTCAAGTGTGAAAGTGTGCAAGGCCTCAGTAGGTGCAGTACCAGAGAGAGCAGACTCACCAGCACCTGGAGCAGCAGGCTCACCAGTACCTGGAGCAGCAGACGCACTAGCACCTAGAGCAGTAGCCGCAATGCCCGGGTCGGGCGGGACACTCAGGTAACAGTCACCCTCAGCACTATCAGTCAAAGCATACATGGCAGCAAGGATAGCATCGAAATCAAGATCAAAGATAGGCACATTCTGCAGAAGCAGATCATGCCAGCGAGGGAGCTCAACAGCGTCAGGAAACTGGCCACGCCAGGCGTCAGTCAAGCGACCGAAGCAGCGCTGCGTAGTGTGTGGTAGCCCACACGCCTCCCCACGACGACTGCTGGTGCGAAGAACGTAAGTGCAGGGACCAGCACTCCCAGACCTCCCACGCCCAGCGTACCACTCACGAAGCTGCTGAGCCGACGGGGTCTCACGGGAGCGCTGCTGCTGCTCGCGCTGGCTACCACCAAAGCCTCCACGCTGCGCGGCTGCACCTCGACCAGCACCACCGTCGCCGCCACCTCCACCACCGCTGCCGCTGCCTCCACCACCTCCGCCGCTGCCTCCACCACCTCCGCCGCTGCCTCCACCACCTCCACCGCCGCCACTGAAGCCCCCGCTCCCAGTACCACCCCCACCTCCACCGCCACCCCCTCCGCCTCCTCCACCTCCTCCACCGCCTCCCCCGCCGCCCCCTCCACCACCCTTGCTCCCCTTGCCCTTGCTGTTGCGGCATCTCCCACTAGGGGCAGACGCAGCTCCGACCTCCTCAGTGCCAACGAGGTCGACAGCAGCAGCAGAAGCAACAGAGGGGAGAAGGGGGACAGGGGAACACCCCTCAAAGAGAGGGGTGCGACGGTCGCCGCGAGAAGCACCTACAGCTAAGATACTCTTCTCAGCTGCAGCGAGGCGCTCCTCTAGCAGGTCGACAGTCAGCTCGGTGGGGCAAAGGGAGAAAAAGTGGTCCCTGACTGAAGAAAGGGAGTCAGGGAGGTGGGTGACTAGGTAGTAAAGGGTGATGTACATGGGGGGGGGGGGGGGGGGTTCTTGGCACAGAACTCAGTGGGAAGGGCAGCGCGGTAGCGGGCGTCACTAGTGCGGAGGTGAGCAGTGAGGTCAGCAACTGTGGCAAAGGCGGCAAGGTCAGGGAAAAGGTACGGCAGCATGAGGCGGCTGAGGGCAGCAGTGGCAGGGGAGGAGTAGCGCGCAACTACAGCGTCGTACAAAGACTGAGCAGTCTTGTACTGGCCAAAATGTGCGCGCTCAGCAGGCGGCAGGTGACTACGAACAGCAAGACGAGCAACAGCGTCACGAGTGGTCCACTGCGAGCGAACCGTACTGTCAGCAGTGGCAGCAGGAGCTGTAGAGACACCGGACGTGTGATCGAAAAGGGATACCCCATCCTTAGACTCACACTGAAGAAAGAGCTGCAGGTCGTCAACCCACACGTCAAAGTCAACTGCACGCCCCTCAGCATCAAAGGTGAGAACAGTGGGGCTAGCCATAGCAGCAGTAGGAGCAGTAGCAGTAGTAGCAGCAGAGGCAGTAGGGCAGGCAGGGCAGTGCGGCTCAGTAGGGCGGCGCGGCTCGGTAGGGCGGCGCGGCTCGGTAGGGCGGCGCGGCTCGGCAGAGCGGCGCGGCTCAGTGGGCGGCGCGGCTCGGCTCGGCTGGGCGGCGCGGCTCGGCTGGGCGGCGTGGCTCAGCTCCTGGCGGCGCGGCGCATCAGGCGGCGCGGGTGCTTACCAGGGGCGGGTGCAGGCAGGGCCGCGACTGGGGCAGCAGCAGGGCAGGGCCGCAGCGGGCAGCTGCAGGGCAGGGCCGCAACGGGCGGCGAAGGCAGGGCCGCGATAGGGCGGCTGCAGGGCAGGGCCAGCGACGGGCGGCGACAGGCAGGGTCGCAACGGGCCAGCGACGGGCCAGCGATGGGCGGCGAAGGGCCAGCAACGGGCGACGACGGGCCGGCGACGGGCGGCAACGAGCCGGGACAGGCCGGCGATGGGTCGGGATGGGCCGGGACGGGCCTGTGGCGGCGGCAAAGGCAGGGCCGCGGGGCAGGGCCGCAGCATGCGGCGAAAATAGGGCCGCGACGGGCGGCTTAGGGTCATGACGGGCCTCAAAGGCAGGGCCTCGACGGGCCTCTAAGGCAGGGCCGCGACGGGCGGCACTAGGGTAGGGCCGCGACGGGCCTCTAAGGCAGGGCCGCGATGGGCGGCACTAGGGTAGGGCCGCGACGGGCCTCTAAGGTAGGGCCGCGATGGGCCTCTAAGGCAGGGCCGCGACGGGCGGCACTAGGGTAGGGCCGCGACGGGCCTCTAAGGTAGGGCCACGACGGGCCTCTAAGGCAGGGCCGCGACGGGCGGCACGTGGGCAGGGCGCGCGACGGCGCAGGTGAAACAGGCGCGAGGCGCGCTTCGGGCAGGGCAGGAAAAAAAAAATCGTGGTGGGCCCTAAAAAAACGTTCCCACTAGGGAACCTGCTCAGAATACCATGTTAGAATGTGAGCGAATGAATGATTGAACTAGAAAGCAAGTGGGTACAAGTAGCAAACCTAAAAGTGTTGTACCCTATAAGAACTACCCCACTACAGCCTAAACAGACTATAGCATATAAGTTTGACAGCCTCCACTTCAACAGCGACTATATTCTCTTGACGTATAAATCGGTGGAACTTTTTTGTGAAATATGCGAAGAAGTTAATGAGCTATAATTGAATATTACTGGTGCATGTAGGCAAAGATTTTATCGCATGCAATAGCGAATATTATAAAGTAGCTTGTAGGACACGGAATTGGAATGGGTGTTAGAATCCTAGCTAGAACTTAGGAGCCATAGCTAGGTCGAAGTGTCGAGAGGGTTGTGCAAGAGAGAATCGAGAATGAGGAATGAGGGGTTTCACTATAGAAAGTTGGGATACAAATAGTAAACCCTAAATTGGGTTGTACTCACTACAGAGTACCCCACTGCAGGCTAGACAGCAAATACATTCTGACAATGGGAAGTAAAATAGAATCCATAGGTCGTTGGAGCACAGCGGAAGGCTGTAGGAAGAATTAACGACAATATTGCAGCGGGGCAATTGTAATTCATATGTAGTTCTTTTGGCATGGCACGTGGTACCACTAGGGTGGCCGAGGGTTAGCCGAACACAAATGTGAACATTGTGCAATAATAACAATGCAATACATAAAGTTATATAGAAGAGCACAAGGGCGACAGTTACCATAGCACAACTGTAGAACAAACTGTCGGAATATAATTACATGCATTATATTATAACTGCCTGTAGTGTAGACTTAATGTAGTTTCTAAACTTGTTTGGTGGTGCACCTCTCTCTTTTCCTTCCATATATGTTTCCAACTTTCTATAGTGAAACTCCTCCTTTCTCCACTTTCTTCTCTTGCTTGCCTAAACTCTCTCGATATCCATGCCTAGTCTCAACCCTAGCATGGTTCCTAGTCTCACACTATAGTTACTGTTTTGACACAAACCTACTGTAAACAACGACGACAAGGGAATGAACCACTTAGAGTACATAGCTAGCTGGGACCTTCCGTATTCTCTTGTGATCTTATATAAACATATGTACCGTAAACTCCCGGCAATAAGACCCCCCCCCCCCCCCCCCCGTCCTCGTAAAGGCTATCGGGTCTTCTTTTCGGGCTACGTGTCCTTTATTCAAGCTATTCCCTTGAGGCCCCTCCGTTTGTTTTTGTAGAAAAAAATGAAATAAGTAACAAGGGCAACATTACATGTGCATCGTGGTGCTCGGCTGACCCATGATGAGATAAGAATTTTTGGCGCGTGTGAGTTTCGTGTCAGACACACTGTCAAGATTCGAATCCGAGACAAATCCACCGCCAATATTTGAATTCGCGCCATGGAACATTTGGAATGCCATCAAACGCGATTTTCCTGTGTTATGTGTGAATTCAAAATGTCTTATGAATTTTAAACATGTCCAGGGGTTAAAAAAAAACATTTTTCAACATTTTTTTATAAGACAGGGTCTTATTGCCATGAGATTAAGGGATGTCTTTGTTATATTCAATTATGTCATTTTACATTCACTCTGACAGGCGTCACTAATCATTTCCGTTGTGCATCACCCTGCAATCAACCCTTAGCAAGTCCCCCGTGGGATTATAACTGCGGAGATTCACTCTACAACAGTGGGAGCTATATTTTGGGGTAGGCACGGGTTGTGAGTGTGATCGTAGCTTTGCACGCGTTCTCTAGCACTTGCGCATTCACACCAAGAATTGGCAAGGATTTCACTAACAAAGTTGGGAGTCAGAATGATAGCAAGAGCATTGGAAAGAATGGTTGCATTAGAAGCAAGCAACCTAGCAGACCGGTAGGTCGATCGCCAGCACAGCAAGGTCGACAATCTGCCAGCGTTGCGTAGAGGCACTGCGCTAGCGTTGCAGAAAAGCGACCTGCCCACAGAGCAAGTCGGCGGCTTGCCAACGCTGCATCAAGGTGGCTTGCCAACACTGCAGCAGAGCGGCCTGCCAGCGTTGCTAGTAGGTGACAGTAGCGTAGGTGCGCACCCACTTTGCAGGTGCGCGGCAACGGTCGAGCACGTTGTGCACCCTCGCGCAGGTGCCAAGTCGGCCACATGCCGACAGTTGCGCCTGAGGAGCCACGTCGACCATGCAGAGATAGCATTCCAGTCCGCTAACCGACTGGGATAAAATGGCATGTTTCCTTGGTGGGTCAGCACACCCATAACCCCCCCGGACGACACCTGTAGCCCTTTGGGCCATTGTCCACTTCCAACACTCCCCTCACTAGAGAAAATGAAGTCGCCGACAGCAGGAATCAAACCCTGGTCCTCCACGCTCACCGCACCATGCCGAGATAGCATTGCAGTCCACTGGGATAAAAGGGCATGTTTCCTTGGTGGGTCAGCACACCCATAACCCCCCAAGACGACACTTCTACCCTTGGGTAGACCAATTTGGGCCATTCATTGTACAATCCTAAACAAGATCGCATGTTGAGTTGTTGCAGCTGAAGTGTTGACCCCAGGTCAGAGTGAATGTAAATGACTGAGATGATAAAAGCATGCATACATTGGGTTAATATAGGAAATACAAAGGAATGCGAAACGACCTAGACTAGCCATGTACACTAAGGGGTACATTCCCTTATTTTAGCGAGGTTCAAACCGGGCGGCGCGAGAACCCATTTCAAACCTGTTCCCGCTCTTTTCACTTCGAATGTTTCTGCCTGCATCGGTCTTGATCTGACGGTTGCTGGTGTCGCTTCGACTCTTCTGACTCCTCGACTTCGTACTCGGTAAAGTCGGCTCCTGCAGCATACAGGAATGCCTTCTCATTAAGTTTCATATCGTAACAGTCCACTTCCAACAGACCACGTGCTAACACGTCGGTCGACTTCGCCACAGCAGCCTCGACGACCTTCGCAAACCTCCGGAGAACCTCGTAGAGAAGGTTACATCGTCGACGGGAAAACCGCCAAGTCTGTGTCGACTTGCGCGGTAGACGGCCGTCAATAGCCATATGTGTGTGTTGACCACACAAGTCGATGCCCCCGCTGGTCGACGAACAACTTCGTCGACCACCCAGCAGAAGTCTGTGCCCCCCCTGGTCGACGAACCTCTTTGTCGACCAGCCATGTCGGCCTCTGCCGTCAAACTCCCACCGTCGACGGCTTTGCGATAGTTCCTCGTAGGTCGACGTCCACCTTCGTCGCCCTCCCCTGTCTATCGCGAAGGTGGATGTCCACTCCCATCTATGGCGGCGTCGCAGAGGTCCACGGCAGGTGGACGTCGACATACGAGGGATGTCCACCTTCAACGTCCACCTTCGACGTCCACTCCCATCTATGGCGGTGTCGCAGCGGTCCCTCGCAGGTGCACGCCAAGGCTGGCGTTCGACCTCTGCAGATGGTCGGGTGTGCTGCGATCAGAAGTTGATCGACCCTAGGATCACCTCAAGAAGGTTCGCACACAGTTGATTGGTAGTGGTTGGCCCTTGACCTCAATTCAGAGTGAATGTAAAATGATTGAGATAATAAAAACATGCAAATACAGACATATAAATAAGAGTACAAGGTGGAATACAAAACGACCTAGCTAGCCATGAACTCTAAGGGGTACATTCCCTTATTGCAGCGAAACTTAACCGTGCGACTCTGGACAGTTACAAAACTGTCTGGGCAGAATCCTCGCCACTGCTGCTGCCTGATGTTGTCTGCCTTGACGGTCCAGGTGCTTCGTAAACGTATGACTCTTGGTGTCACTTCTGCCTTTTCGTCTTCAGCCTTGGTACTGCGTGCTTTGATTGCTACTGACAGGAGTGCACAGTAATACTTCATTCTTTACTATTCGTAACACCCCCCTTGACTCTTGGCCGCAGCTGGTCCTGACCCGCTTGACCACTCTGCTGAGTTCGGAGCAATGCTGGTACTGCTGACGTGGAAGTCACTTCGTGAGAAATTCAGCTGCCATGTCACCCGTTGGGCAGTAGGTCAAGTCAACCTTGCCCTTGTCGACTTCGTCTTTGACGAAGAAGTACCGCAGTGCAATGTGCTTGGTGCGGTTGACGAATCCAGGTTTGTTCGCAATTCTGATCGCACTCTGGTTGTCGCAGTGCAGGCGGAAGTTCGGCGAAGCTGGAATTTTCGCCTCTTGCAGCAGCTCCTGTAGGTAGAGACCTTCGCGAACAGCTGCCGTTGCTGCGATGAATTCGGCTTTTGCCGATGATAGGGCAACCAACTCCTGCTTCTGTGAGTTCCAGGAGATTGGCCCGCTTAGCTCAAGGCGGAACAGAAAGCCGGGTGGCTCCATGATCGGCATCCACGTAGCCAATGAGGTTGAAGGATGTGGTTGGGACTGTGGAGTAGCAGAGCCCAACATTGGGCATGGAGATGAAGAATTGCAGAGCGCGCTGAAGATCCAGGAGATTCTCAGCCTTTGGTTTACGAGAGTACTGAGCCAGTTGGCTCGCGATGTATAAGAGGTCAGGCCTTCAGGTGACAGAGGCGAAGAGCAGACATCCTACCTGCTGCTGGTAAGTCTGGAGTCCAACGGGGGATAGGGTTTTGTTGTCAGGCTTGTGGTTTGGTCCTGGGGTGCGGTAGGGTGTGGAGAGTGGTGCAGGCGCAATGATGTAGCGCTTGCCAAGTTCTTCTGCATACTTGGCTGCTGAGAGGTGAATGGCTTCTGGCGAGTAGGAGATGTTCAGCCCAAGGAACTACTTCACGTCATGGTTGTAGGTGATGTCGACACGCCCTGCAATATTCTTTTCGAACTGCTCAAGCAGCTCGTTGCTTGACCATGCGCAAAGGAGGTCGTCGACGTAGACCGTGAGCAAGATGTATTCGCCGTGGAAATCGCGGCGGTACATCCCGAGATTGTGAGGCAGCTGCTTGAAGCCTATCTCAAGCAGAATGTTGTGCAGGTACTGATGCCAGAGCCTTGGCGCCTGTTTAATACCGTAAAGGGACTTTTGTCGGTAGGCACACACATGAATCTCCTTCGCCGTATGTGTGCGGCTGCTCCACGTAGATTACAGCATCCACTAACACGTAGAGAAACGCGTTCTTCACGTCGATATGCCGAAGTGGCAACTGCCTTGCGGCGGCGATGGCGAGCAGGATTCTGACGGAGGTGTGACGGCTGACCGGAGCAAATGTCTGGTCGAAGGCAATGCCGTGCCTCTAATCGTAGCCGCGCACGACCGAGCGCGCCTTAAATCGCTCGATTTTGCCGTCCGTTGCGGTTTTCACGCGGAAGACCCATTTGCCAGAGAGAATCCTTCTCCCCTTGATTGCTGCTCGATCGATGAGCACCCAAGTGTCGCGGGACTCAAGCGCCCTGATTTCTGCGTCCATCGCCTCACGCCATTCCTTGCTGTGTGGTCCAGTGAGTGCTTGGCGCGGGTTCTTCGGCTCGATGACACGTGGCGCCGTTGAAGTGGCGGTGTGGAGCCCGAAAAGATGTAGTCCCGAGACGGTGCTGTCGTGGCAATGTTGCGGGATGACCTCCTGCACGTCATCGTCGTCGCTCTCTCGTTCAGGTGGTGCTTGCGGTACTGCGCCTCTGCTGCTTCCTCCAGCTCTGCTGATTCCTCCAGCTCTGCTGATTCGTCCTCCGGGGGAATCGTCGTCGTCGTCATCGCTGCTTTGGCGATCGCCTCTAGTGAATTCGCCTCTGGTGTCCTGCTCCAGAATGGCCGCAGCGGCTTCGTCTTCAGGCGTGGCATAGCTGTGCCCGTTGTTGGCGTAAACACGATTCACGTTCGTTTGCTCGTCGTCGCGGAATCGCTCGAGGAAGAGCCGGTTGTAGACGATGGCGTCGCGCGCATTTGTGACCTTCTGGCTGATGAGGTCCAGGATGAGCCACGCCTTGTGTTGGTGGCTGATGCCGAGGTGGATTCCTCAGCGCGCGCGGCTTGCGAATTTCCCGATAGTTGATGTCGGCGGGCGATACTGCACCATGCACCCCCACACGCGGAGCATGGATGTGTCGCCTTTCGTCCCCGTCCACTTCAAGTGCGGGGACAATTTGCCGGTGATGGCAGTGGTTGATAGCAGGTTGTGCACCCGCACGGCGTGGTGCAATGCGTAGGTCCAATATGTTGGTGGAAGCTTTGATTGCTTCAGCAGCGCCTGCACCTTCATCATGAGCGTACGGTTTGTGCGCTCAGCTACGCCTTGCTGCTGGTGCGCGTAGGGGAGGGAAATGTGATGCTCGATTCCCTTGTGCGCCAGATAATCTTGCAGCTCCTTGCTCCTGAATTCCGCTGTGCCATCTGATTGTCAGATTTTCAGCTTCTCCCCAGATTGTCGCTGCGCGTACGCCAGCCAGAGGCGGAAGACTTTGTATGCTCTGCTGCGCACCTCCACATTCACAATCCAGACATATCGCGTTTCCGCGTCGACGAAGGTGAGTGTGTATAGCTCGTCGTTGATTCCGCAATGGCCCACGTTGAACAAGTCACTGTACACTTTGTGCAGCTTGGGGTAGCGGTTGGTTCCAGGTTAAAGCAGCGGGAACGGCTGGTGACTCAGCGCACCTTCAGGGTAGATGGTGCAGTTGCGCGGCTGTGTCGTGCTTCTCACTTCGGTGCCATCTGGTCGCAGGAGTGTGCCACGTGCAAATGCGCCAGCTTCGATGCAGTTCTTCAGCGTTACACGTGAGGGGTGATTGAGGCGTTGGCGCGGAGTCCTGAGGTGCGCATGTAGCATGCGCGCACAGCTTTGGGGTCTTCTTCTGGTATCGGGACGGGTTCTGCTGTCGCTGCGTCAACTTCTTCTTCTTCGTCGTTCGCTGTGGTCAGCATCAGTGCCAAAAATTATATGTCGAGAATTATGGAGAAGGGAATGTTGGTCCCAGGGATGGTTCCAGGGACAAGGGTTGCTGGACGGAACCGCCGGACACGGGAGGACAGTGGAGGAACGGGCAATGACTGGGCCCCCGGAGGGGTCAGCCAGTCTGACAAGTACACGCACAGAGAGAGGAGTGAGGGTGGTGCTATCACGAAAGAAACAGCGTGAAGCACCTGAGTCAAGCGTAAAGGTGTGCAAGGCCTCAGCAGGCACAGTACCAGGGAGAGCAGACTCACTAGCACCTAGAGCAGCAGCCTCTATACCTGGGCCAAGCAGCACACACAGGGAACAGTCACCCTCAGTACCAATAGGCAAGGCATACATGGCAGTGAGGATTGTGTCATAGTCTAGAGCATAGATATCCACACCCTGCCTAAGCAGCTCTAGCCAGCGGGGAAGCTCAGCCGCGGCGCCAAATTCTGCACGCCAGGTGTCGCTCAGACAGGAGAAGCAGCGAGACTGTGTGTGACCAACTGTCCCGCAATTCCGACCAGCCCGAGCACCTGTGCGAATGATGTACGGGCAGCGAGCACTACTCCGAGACGCCCCACGCTGAGCGTTCCACTCACGAAGCTGCTGAGGCGTAAGGGTCTTGCGCGGACGCCGCTGCAGCTGCGCCAGGCCACAGCCAGAAACTCCCAACTGAACAGCTGCACAGCGACTGCCACTACTGCCACCGCCACCACTCCTACTAGCGTACCACTCACGTAGCTGCTGTGGTGGAAGGGACTCGCGCTGATGCCGCTGCAGCTGCATCTGACCACCGCCATAAACTCCCCACTGAACAGCTCCACAGCGACTGCTAGTACGGCCGCCACCACTCTCACTGCTGCCACCACCACCGTCACCTCTCCCATCGCTACGACGAAGAGAGGTCATAGCGGGCAAGCTAGGAGGCGCGCGACTAGTAGGGCAGCACGGAGGGAAGGCAGGGCGGCTAGCAGGCACCAGGGCCGCAAAAGGGCGGTGAGCTGGCCGCAAGCAAGCGGCGAGCGGGCAGCAAGGGGCAGCTAGGGGGCGAGGGGCAGCGGGCGGGGCTGCAGGGGCGGCGAGAGGGCCGCTGGGGGCGGCTCGCTGAGCTGCAGGGGTGGCTCGCGGGCTGCAGGGGCAGAGGGCGGGCCGCAAGGGGCGGCGCGCAGGGCTGCAGGGGCGGCGAGCAGGGCAGCAGGGGCGGCTCGCGGGGCTTAGGGGCGACAGGCGGGCCGCATGGGGCGGAGCGCGGGACTGCAGAGGCAGCTTGCGGGCTCCAGGGGCGAAGGGCGGGCCGCAAGGGGCGGCGCGCGGGGCTGCAGGGGCGGCAAGCAGGGCAGCAGAGGCGGCGCTCGGGGCCTAGGGGCGACTGGCGGGCCGCAAGGGGCGGCGCGCGGGGCAGCAGGGGCGGTAGGGGCGACGCACGGGACTGCTATGGCGGCGAGGAGGGCAGCAGGGGCGGCGCTCGAGGCTGCAGGGGCTGCAGGGGCGGCACGAGGGCAGCAGGGGCAACGCGCGGGGGGTGGCTAGGGGCGGCTCGCGGGACTGCAGGGGCGGCACGAGGGCAGCAGGGGCGACGCGCGGGGGCCTAGGGGCGACGCGCGGGGCTGCAGGGGCCTATGTCGACGGGCTGGCCAGGAGGGGCCGAGGTCGACAGGCGGGCGGGCCAGCAGGGGCCTAGGTCGACGGGCCTAGGTCGACGGGCGGGCGGGCCAGCAGGGGCCTAGGTCGACGGGCAGGCCTAGGTCGATGGGCGGGCCTAGGTCGACGGGCTGGCCAGGAGGGGCCAAGGTCGACGGGCGGGCCAAGGTCGACGGGCGGGCAGGCCAGCAGGGGCCTAGGTCGACGGGCCTAGGTTGACGGGTGGGCGGGTCAGCAAGGGCCTAGGTCGACGAGCAGGCCTAGGTCGACGGGTGGGCCTAGGTCGACGCGCGAGGCCTAGGTCGACGGGCCCAGGGGCGACGGGCGGGCCTAGGTCGACGGGCCTAGGGGCAACGCGTGGGGCTGCAGGGGCCTAAGGTCGACGGGCAGGTCGCAAGGGGCAGCGCGCTGGGCAGTAGGTGCGGCACAAGGGCTGCAGAGGGCGGCGCGTGAGCCATCAGGGAGGCTAGTGGGGCAGCGCTGTGGTGGGCCCTAAAAAAAAAAACAGTCCTAGCGGAGGACCTGCTCTTAAACCATGTCAGAAGAATGAACGAGAATGAATGAACTATGAAACAGTTGGGTACAAGTACTAACCCTAATTGGGTTGTAACCCTTATGGGCTACCCCACTATAGCCTACACAAAGTAAGCAATACAACATTCTGACATACCTGTGGTGTGGCCGATGACTGGCCAGCAGCGCCTCCATCACTCACCGTAGATGATCCGCCACCATCTGCAGAGGCATTGACACCGTGACTGGAGGCTCCACCACTGCACTTGAGGGCCTCAAACTCTGCCAAGAGCTGAGCGTACGCAAGGTCCCTACTAGCGAGCGCTGCCTTTAGCTCCTGGTTCTGGGACATGACCTGCGCGTAGGCGCCCTGCACTTTCCCGCATTCCTCCCTGAGCATATCGTTAGCGAAATTGTGCGTCCTGCAAAAAGATAAGAGTTAGAGCTGTATAGTGGGTATATGTGCAGCTCTACCATAGAACTCGGACACTTACTGCCTTTGCGGTAGTTGGGTTGGTCTGCCGCATTTTGTGGCCCACCGCGTCCATGTACGCGACCAACGGGGCCCACTTTTGGAACAAGGGCTCTCTGCACAGACGACTCATTTGCACGTACGGATGACGCTCGCATTTGCACCGGCGAAAGCCCTCTTCCTTGTACCGGTGAACCTCGCAGTGAATCCACATCATTGCCAAGTCCTGTGCAACCACGAGGCGTCCGATGTCTCTGAGCGTCTCGATGAATCTCACCCCTGCATAGTGCCTCTTCTGCGCGTCCTCCTGCTTGGCATTCCAAGCATGCACCAAGGAGGGGGGGACGAGTACTCGTAGTCATGGAAAATTGAGAAAGATGTAGAATTGAGAATTTATGGACGAATAGTTGAGCACTAGTAATACCTTCTTCAAATCCGCATCGACCCAGGGGAAGATGTGCTGGTCAAAGAGCTTTAGCAGCATCAGCCACTCGTCCTTCTTGGGGTCTTTGTGACGTGGAAGCTTTGCTTTGGATCTGCCGATGTGGTAGTCTCCCCGATCACCACTGTAACCTGCCTGCAGAAAGACTGATCCGAACGGCACGCCGACGATGTAGGACCTCCGCATCTCCCCTTGCGCCCAGCCTCCAAGACTGCCAATGCCGTTGTCGGAGCAGCCATCGTCACTCAGTCCCTGCGCTCCCGATCTACGGAACGCAGGTGTCACCTTGCTTAGCATCCATTCCGCCTGTTTCATGACCCAGGAAATCCAGTTGCCATGCGTCTTGTATGGCATCTCATCTTGCTTCTGCTTCATCGTGTCATTCGGCCTCTTCAATGTAAAAAAGAGGTGCATCTTTGTCCAGTTGAGCGGGTCGGAGAAGTCGAGAGGCTTGACTATGCCATCCCCGTAGCGCAAAGGGATTTGGTCGTAGAGGAAATGTAACCAGAGGAAAACTCCGCCCATCCCGCAGAGCTGCCAGTCCCTATGCCTGGCAAGGAACTAGTGACTTAGCTGGTTGGTCACGTTGGTCTTCGTTTTCCTTGAAGTGACGACAAGAATGAACACGTCAAACTCCTCGTCGACATGCGAGGTGCTTCGCGTCTGGCAGACGAAAATGTTCCCAAGTCGGATCTTGCGAATGCTGCATCCAAGAATCAATGCAAGCCGAAAACAAAACCACTCACACGACCTGCTTGTCGTTCAGCTCGATCAACTCGACTTTGATAAATTCACGAGACTCCTTTATCTACTCCTTGGTGGATGTAATGGAGTAGCCGTACAGCTGGGCTTCAATTCTGCCAAGGCATCCCAACGCGTTCATCTTCGCCTTGATCACGAACGGCGTGCTTGCCCGTGCATACTTACCAAAGTATACTTTCTTGTTGGGTCGAAATTTCAAACGCAACGTCTGTGCCTGTACGTCGATCTCGTTGAATAGGTAACAAATGTACTGAACAACCCTCCATCTCGACACACGCGGGCCGTGCAGATGAATGTCCCAGGGGTCCGTGACGTTAGCCCAGTGCTGTCCTTTATCATTGCCCAGCATAAACCCCACCTCGTCATGCACTTTCAGCCTCTCCTTTGGAGGGACTTCGGTCTCTGCCAGCGTGGCCATGAAAATGACGACCCACCACTTGAAGTGGAGAAAGTTGAACCAGTAGTGCTTTCTCGTGTCGACCAAAATTGTCCGAAGCGGGAGTTTTGTATGGTTCTTCTTGTTGTCGAGCTCTGGAGCTGCTTCCTTATCTCCAATGTTCGCAGGTGCATCCTGTCGTGCACCAGATTCCGCAACCCCACCCTCCTCGACCGGGTTCGCAGGTGCATCCGGTCGCGCACCAGATTGTGCAACCCCACCCTGCTCGACACGGATAGGAGGTGCATCCTGACGCGCAACAGCTTCCGCCACCCCACCCTCCTCTACAATTTTGGCAGAATCCCTAGCACGCGCCCTCCGCGCCAAGCTTGCCTCCTCGTCTTCGTCGTCAGACTTATCAAAGTCTTCCTCGAACCCTTCTTCGCGATCGAGGTCGTTTGAGTCCCGACCAACAACTTCACTCTCCTCAACATCTTCAATGGTGATTTCAGGATCTCCTACACCGTCGTAGTATGCATCTTTCTCAGGCATGTCAAAGTGGTCGTCTAGCTCGCGTTCTTGAAGGAGGTCATCTACGAGTGTTGGCACGACCTCTTCCAGGTCCTGATCCTTGCCGCTAACGTCCTCGTTCAAGTCAAGAAGCATGGCGCCGCGAATAATGAGTATAGAGTTAGGATGGGCAGTGTTACGGAGGCGGTTTCAAATTGAAACAAATGCACATGGGGGTCACGCAAACGAGTCTACATCTGTCTACCTAGACCATCGGCGGATGGCTTCCCTGTGGAGGCAACCGATAAACAGGTTCTGATATGAGCGGGGTGCAGAGAAAGGCGAACGAATACCGTGCAGAGTAGGCTAGCGAGACTTTAAGGTATAGGCGGTCTTTGAAAGAAACGTACGGACGTCGCCGATCGTAGTGCAGACGGATTGCTATACCGTGATGTGAATTTCGCATTACATTCTATATCATAACGACGAGCATAGGACCTATGCGAATCTCGGTGCAGAAGCGGTCTACGAATGGGTGCATACGCGTTCAAACAAAAAGACCTACAAGTGGCGAGAGGTATACCGATAACACTATACCCTACAGCGAACTACCTCTGTAGAATTGGCGGAGGGTCTACGAGAGATGCCAACGAAACACGAGCTGACCCAAAAAAAAAGGAGCCTCTACCACCTAAATGTGCCAACGCGGTAGACACGCGTGTTCAGGAGGATTGCAGAAGGGTCGTACAAGTCTACGCATGTGTACAACAGAACAACGCAGCGGATGAAAGGAGTGCATGAAGCTTGGTAAGCATGAATGGCAAAAGAAAATGAGCAAATGAGCATGAAAACAACAATACATACCAACACACCTCTTTGAGACAGACCCAGGACCCCTTGTCGATATTTGGTTGCCCAAGCCTGGATCTGAGAGCATCTCCCGCCAAAAAGGCAAGGGGTGATTGGTTGGGACCTGCAAAAATGGGATTCCAGACGAGCGTCATTGGCAGGTCAGCATCTACAGAATTCATACACCTTCTATTCGATAAAGTGGCCATGCAGGTGTAGTTGACGCAGCAGTGTGTTTCGAGGGGTGGGATGGTCGAGATGTGGCAAAATGCATAGGGTAACATATTTCGTGCTCAAATGAACTAGTCTCCAGTGCGCGATACGTCAATGCTATTGATTCATCGCAGTGGTGCGTGAGCCATGTGTCAGAATGTTATAGTGCTTACATTTGTGTAGGCTATAGTGGGGTAGCCCATAAGGGGTACAACCCAATTAGGGTTAGTACTTGTACCCAACTCTTTGCTAGTTCATCCATTCTCGTTCGATACTTTGACATGGTTTCAGAGCAGGTCCTCCGCCAGGACCGTTTTTTCCTTGGGCCCACCATTGCACTGCTCCTAGCGACCCTCGTGTCGCCCCTTGGCCCGTCGCCCCTAGGCCCGTCGCTCCTAGCCCGGCCCGTAGGCCCTAGCCCGCGCGCCCTGGCCCGTCGACCCCTAGCCCGCGCCCCGGCCAGTTGACCCCTAGCCCACGCCCAGGCCCCGTCGACCCCTAGCCTGCGCCCCGGCCCCGTCGACCCCTAGCCCGCGCGCCCGGCCCTGTCGACCCCTAGCCCGCGCCCGGGCCCCGTCGACCCCTAGCCCGCGCGCCCGGCCCTGTCGACCCCTAGCCCGCGCGGCAGCCCCGTCGACCCCTAGCCCGCGCCCAGGCCCTGTCGACCCCTAGCCCGCGCGCCCCGGCCTCGTCGACCCCTAGCCCGCACGCCCGGCCCCGTCGACCCCTAGCCCGTGCCCCGGCCCCGTCGACCCCTAGCCCGTGCCCCGGCCCCGTCGACCCCTAGCCCGTGCCCCGGCCCCGTCGACCCGTCGACCCGTAGCCCGCGCGCCGGCCCCATCGACCCCTAGCCTGCGCCCAGGCCCCGTCGACCCCTAGCCCGCGCCCCGGCCCCGTCGACCTCTAGCCCGCGCGCCCGGCCCCGTCGACCCCTAGCCCGCGCCCCGGCCCCGTCGACCCCTAGCCCGCGCCCCGGCCCGTCTACCCCTAGCCCACGCGCCCGGCCCCGTCGACCCCTAGCCCGCGCCCCGGCCCCGTCGACCCCTAGCCCGCGCCTCGGCCCTGTCGACCCCTAGCCAGTGCACCCGGCCCCGTCGACCCCTAGCCCGCGCGCCAGGCCCCGTCGACCCCTAGCCCGCGCGCCAGGCCCTGTCGACCCCTAGCCCGCGCGCCCGGCTCCATCGACCCACAGCCAGCGCGCCCCAAACCAGTCGCCCTTAGGCCCCCAAGCCCGTTGCCCCTCGGCCTCACTGCTGCTGCTGCTACTGCTACTACTGCTGCTACAGCTGCTACTGCTACTGCTACTACTGCTACTGCTGCTACTACTGCTGCTCCTACTGCTACTGCTGCTCCTGCGTGCTGCGCCACTATGGATTCGCTTCGAGTTCTTGCGTTCGATCATGAGGGCAGACCGATTCAGTTTGACACGTGGCTCGACGACCTGCAGCTGTACCTACTGAGCGATTCTAAGGACAATGTTTCGCTGTTTGACCTCGCGTCAGGCGTCGCTACTGCCCCTCCCGCCACAGCTGACAGTGCGACTCGCTCACAGTGGCTTATTCGCGACGCTGCTGCCCGCTTAGCCATTTGCAACCACCTGCCGTTAGCCGAATGCGCTCACTTCGGACAGCACAGGACATCACAGGCACTTTACGATGCTGTAGTCGCTCGTTACTCCTCGCCTGCCGCTGCTGCTCTAGGCCGCCTGCTTCTGCCCTACCTGTTCCCCGAGCTGTCAGCCTTTGCCACAGTAGAGGACCTTGTTTCCCACCTGCGCACTAGTAACGCTCGCTACCGCGCTACCGTCCCTGCTGAGTTCCTTGACAGGAACCCGCCCCCGATGTTCATCACCCTCTACTTCATAGTCACTCGCCTCCCTGACTCTCTTCGCTCTTTCAGGGACCACTTTCTCTCACTTGCTGAGACTAGTGCAGTTGCTGTAGGTGCTGCTCGTGGCACTCCGCGCCCGCCCTTCTTTGAGGGGTGCCCCCCCTCCCCCCTTGCCTCCTCCTACGCCTCTGCTGCTGCTGCAGAAGTCCCTGTTGCTGAGGACGTCGGGGCTGCTTCTGCTACCGCGAAGCGCTGCAACAGCAAGGGCAAGGGTGGCAGAGGTGGTGGAGGTGGAAGTGGGGGTGGTGGAGGTGGCAGCGGGAGTGGTGGTGGGGGCAGCGGTGGAGGTGCTGGCAGCGGTGGGACTGGTGGCGGGAGTGGGGGCTCTGGTGGCAGCGGTGGAGGCAGCGGTGGGAGTGGCGGCAGTGGCGGCGGTGGGGCTAGTGGCGGTAGGACTGGAGCTCGGCGTGGAGGTCCTGGGGGTGGCCAGCGGCAGCAGCACCAACGTTGGAGCGAGACCCAGTCGCCCCAGCAGCTTCATGAGTGGTTGTTTCAGCGTGGGACGTCTGGGGATAGTGATAGCAGCCCGTATGTCATTCGCATGGGTGACCGTGCTGGTCAGACATGTGGTAGGTTTCACACTCAGCACCGCTGCTTCTCCCGCCTCGACGACGCCTGGCGTGCTGAGTTTGGTGACGAGGTCGAGCGCCCCCGCTGGGCAGATCTGCTTAGGTCTGGAGTTGATATCTTTGACCTAGACTTTGATGCTATCCTTTCTGCCATGTATGCCTTGTCTGTTAGTGCTGAGGGTGACTATCATTGGTGTGTGCCACCTGAACCAGGTATAGCGGCTGCTTCTCTAGGTGCTAGTGATTTTGGTACTCTCCCTGGTACTGCGCCTGGACTCAGGTGCCTCGTGCTGTTTCTTTCATGACAGCACCACCCTCACTCCTCTCTCTGCTCCTGTACCGGTCAGACTGGCTGACCCCTCCGGGGGCCCAGTCGTTGCCCGTTCCTCCACTGTCCTCCCGTGTCTGGCGGTTCCGTCCAGCTCACTGTCAGGTCTTCACCTCCCCTCGTTCTCTACAAACTTGGTGAGTACCGCTGCCCTCCAGGACGCGATGGTCGCTACCACCACTCCTGGGGGTCAGCGTGTGTCGATCTGCACGTGTACACGGACAGGGCGTCACCTGGCCACGTTCACTCGTCGGCTAGGGTCGAGTTTGAACACCCTCCCTACCGAGCCTCCTCAAGTAGCTGTGTCTGCTCAGGTGTCCGCGTCAGGTCCGGTAGCCGCCTCTTGCTCGTGTCGCCTCCTGTCGCACCAGACTCTTCTGTGGCACCGCCGCCTGGGTCACCCCTCCCTGCCACGCCTTCGTGGCATGCACTCCCGTCTCCTTGTCTCTGGTCTTCCCAGGTCTCTGCCTCCCCTTCCGCCCTCGCCTGCCCCGCCCTGACTTCCTTGCGTCGAGGGGCGGCAGCGTGCCGCTCCTCACTCCTCTTTTCCCCCGACGACTGCTCCCCTGCAGACTCTCCACATGGACGTGTGGGGCCCGGCCCGCGTCAGTGGACAGGGCCGCGAGCGCTACTTTCTGCTAGTTGTTGACGACTACACGCGGTACACCACGGTCTCCCTCTTGCGCAGCAAGGGTGAGGTTGTTGATGTCTTGATCCCTTGGATCCGCGCAGTCTGTCTCCAGCTCCGCGAGCGGTTCCGCAAGGACCTTCCTGTCCTGCGTATGCACTCCGACAGAGGTGGTGAGTTCTCCTCCGACCTCTTGCTGGACTTTTGTCGTGGGGAGGGCATTCTCCATTCGTTCACGCTTCTGGACTCCCCTCAGCAAACTGGGATTGCTGAGCGCCGCATTGGCTTAGTCATGGAGGTCGCTCGTACCTCCATGATCCATGCGGCTGCTCCCCATTTTCTGTGGCCGTTTCCGGTCCGGTACGCTGCGCATCAGCTCAACCTCTGGCCCCGTGTCTCATTGCCGGAGACCTCGCCCACACTGCGTTGGATGGGGGAGGTTGGCGATGCGTCGGTGTTCTGGGTCTGGGGTTCTCATGCCTTTGTTCGCGATACGTCCGTGGACAAGCTCTCCGCCCATGCTATCCCCTGCGTCTTCCTTGGCTTTGTCCCTGACGCGCCTGGTTGGCAGTTTTACCACCCCACCTCGCGCCGTGTCTTCCCTTCTCAGGACGTCACGTTTGACGAGTCGGTTCCCTTTTACCGTCTCTTCCCCTACCGCTCTGCCCCTCCCCCGCCCCCACCGCTCTTTCTTGCTCCCGGTCCCCCTCCGGGTTAGGTGCCTGGGGGTGCTGAGCCTGCGGGTGTGGAGCCTGCGGGTGCTGAGCTTGAGGGTGTTGAGCCTAGGGGTGCTGATTCGGAGGGTGCGGAGTCTGGGGGTGCTGAGCCTCAGGGTGCTGCTTCGTCTGGAGGTCCTGGTGCTTCGCCGAGACTGTCTCCGCAGCAGCTGCGTGAGTGGCTTGTTTGGCGCGCACACCTTCGGCGGTGGAGCCGCTGGAGCTGGAGGTGCTGGAGTTACTGCTGGAGCTGGTGGTACTGGAGGTACTACGGCTACTGGTCCTAGAGGTGCTCGTACCTGGGGTACTGGAGCTGCCGGGACTGGTGGTGTTGGGGGCGCTGGAGCTGGACACCCTACGGAGCCATGGGCTGCGAGAGCTGGAGGCTCTGGCACTGGTGGCGTTGGAGCTGGAGGAGCTGGAGCTGGAGACACTGGCGCTGGTGGCGTTGGAGCTGGAGGAGCAGGAGCTGTTGACCCTGGAGCTAGAGGTGCTGGAGCTGGGATTGCTGTTGGTAATAGTGCTGGAAGCATTGTGCAGCCGCGACCGTACTTCGTTCCCCTGCTTCAGCAGGTTCTTGGTGTCCCGTCTTCTACTAGCCTTACTCCTCCCCTCCTGTGTCCACCGCCTGACCACTCGCAGCTGCCGTTACAGCCGACCTCCCCACTGCCTGCTCCTTCTCCTTACACTGAGCAGTCCGGCAGTCTTACAGAGCGTTGTGAGCCTGAGTCTCGTCCTGTCTCGCCTGTTCGCACTCCTCGTCGCGTTCCTCGTTCGCGTCCTCCTCCTGTCCCCGGCACGCACGCTATGGCACTTCGTCCTTCCTCTGTTCCACTACATGTTCCTCTGCCTACTCCTCCCGAGTCCTCTCTTCCTGCGGTCCCTGACCCTGAGTCTTACCGCGCTCGTGCTACCAGTCCCACTGTCTCTCGTCTCCTCGCCACTGCTGTCACTGACCCTTCCTTTGAGTCTGCTGCTGCGTCTGCCCTCGTTGCTGAGCTGCTTGAGTTTGCTGCTGCCTGTCGTCTCGATTACGCCACTGCTCTTGTTGCTAAAGTCTGCGTCTGCCAGTCCTCCGTCCGTCAGGGGTGAGTGTGCTCTTGGCACGGACGTCCTTGAGGATAGGCAGGAGGACTTTGAGTCTCTTGCAGTTGCTGTACCTCATTTTGCTTCCATGCTGCTTGCCTCTGAGGGAGACCCGGATGCACCAGACATCCCGACCCCGCGCTCTTACGCAGAGGCGATTACGGGTCCCTACTCCTCTCAATGGCAGGCAGCCATGGATGCCGAGATGGCATCCTGGAAGTCCACAGGCACTTACGTCGACGAGGTTTGCCCACCTGGGGCGAACATAGTCGATGGCATGTGGATTTTCAGGGTGAAGTGGCCGCCGGGTTCTCCGCTTGCCTTCAAGGCGCGTTATGTTGCTCGAGGCTTCAGTCAGCGACAGGGGGTTGACTACTTCCAGACCTTCTCCCCCACCCCGAAGATGACTACTCCTCGGGTGTTGCTGCACGTCGCTGCTCAGCGTGACTACGAGTTGCACTCTCTGGACTTCAGTACAGCTTTCTTGCAGGGCAGCCTGCACGAGGAGATCTGGCTGCGCCGCCCACCAGGCTTCACTGGGTCGTTTCCTACAGGTACCCAGTGGAGCCTCCGCCGGCCAGTCTACGGTCTCCGCCAGGCGCCTCGCGAGTGGCACGACACACTGAGGACTACACTTGCGGCTCTTGGGTTTGCTCCTTCTACTGCTGACCCGTCGCTGTTTCTACGCACCGACACCTCGCTGCCGCCATTCTACGTCCTCGTCTACGCCGACGACCTCGTCTTTGCCACTGCTGACACCGAGGCACTGACCCTTGTGAAGTCGGAGCTACAGAGGAGACACACCTGCACTGACCTGGGTGAACTGCGCAGCTATCTTGGCCTGCAGATCACTCGAGACAGAGCACGGTGCACCATCACCCTGACTCAGTCACACATGGTGCACCAGGTCCTTCAGCGCTTCGGCTTCCGGTTCTCCTCGCCACAACCCACTCCTCTGTCTACCGGCCACTCGCTCTCAGCTCCACCTTCGGCCGAGTCCGTAGAGCCGAGTGGTCCATACCCAGAGCTTGTGGGTTGCCTCATGTACCTGATGTCGTGTACACGACCTGACCTCGCGTACCCTCTCAGCCTCTTGGCTCGCTACGTGGCTCCCGCTAGGCACCGAAAGGTGCACTGGGATGCTGCGAAGAGGGTACTGCGTTACTTGTGCAGTACGTCGGGCATGGGGCTCGTGCTTGGAGGACGGGGTCCAGTTGTCCTCACTGGTCACGCAGACGCTTTTTGGGTTGACGACTCAGCTACGCAGCGGTCGTCACAAGGTTACACCTTCAACCTTGGTTCCGGCTCTGTTTCCTGGCGGTCTACCCGCTCGTCTTTGGTTCTCAGCTCCGGTTGTGAGGCTGAGATCTAGCAGGGGCCATGGCTGCACAGGAGCTACGCTGGCTCACCTATCTGCTGACTGACTTGGGCGAGCAACCTCGTTCGCCTCCAGTTCTGTACGTAGACAACAAGGCCATGTTTGCCTTGTGTCAGGAGCACAGACTGGAGCACAAAACGAAGCACATCGATATGAGATACTTCCTTGCTCGAGAGTTGCAGCACTGTGGCCAGCTTCGTCTTGCGTATGTGGCCACTAGGGCCAACACTGCTTATATATTCACCAAGGCACTTCCGCCTGGTGATCATCAGCGCTTCTCTACTGATTTAGGCCTTGTGCCTACTTTGCCTCACTTGCTCACTGCTTGACTCTGCTTGTACTGTGATGTATATATATCCCTGCATGCTTACACTTGCTAGGGTATGATCACTGTATTGTTTGTTCTCTTTTATATAACTCTGCAAGTGAACTGGCCTTGTGGCCCTTTGCTTGTGCTCGGACTGTGTGGTGACTTTGTGATCCACCCTGAGCTTGCTTTGCTTTTCTTGATTGGACCTGTGACCACTTGTTCTCCCTCACTTTGCCTATGGTGGTGTGTCAGAACATTACATTGCTTACATTTGTGTAGGCTGTAGTGGGGTAGCCCATAAGGGGTACTGCGTTACTTGTGCAGTACGTCGGGCATGGTGCTCGTGCTTGGAGGACGGGGTCCAGTTGTCCTCATTGGTCACGCAGACGCTTTTTGGGTTGACGACTCAGCTACGCAGCGGTCGTCACAAGGTTACACCTTCAACCTTGGTTCCGGCTCTGTTTCCTGGCGGTCTACCTGCTCGTCTTTGGTTCTCAGCTCCGGTTGTGAGGCTGAGATCTACGCAGGGGCCATGGCTGCTCAGGAGCTACGCTGGCTCACCTACCTGCTGATTGACTTGGGGGAGCAGCCTTGTTCGCCTCCAGTTCTGTACGTAGACAACAAGGCCATGATTGCCTTGTGTCAAGAGCACAGAATGGAGCACAGAACGAAGCACATCGCTCTGCGATACTTCCTTGCTCAAGAGTTGCAGCAGCGTGGCGAGCTTCGTCTTGCGTACGTGGCCACTAGGGCCAACACTGCTTATATATTCACCAAGGCACTTCCGCCTGGTGATCATCAGCGCTTCTCTACTATGTTAGGCCTTGTGCCTACTTTGCCTCACTTGCTTCCTTCGTGACTTTGCTTGTACTGTGATCTATATATATACCCGCATGCTTGCACTTGCTAGTGTATGATCACTGTATTGTTTGTTCTCTTTTATATAGCTCTGCATGTGAACTGGCCTTGTGGCCCTTTGCTTGTGATGGGAATGTGTGGTTACTTTGTGATCCACCCTGAGCTTGCTTTGCTTTTCTTTACTGGTCTTGTGTGTCAGAATATTATGTTTCTCTAGTCTGCAGTGGGGTACTCTATAGTGAGTACAGCCCTTTTAGGGTTTGCCATATGTATCCCAATGTTTGCTAGTGAACCCTCTTCTTCTCATTCATTCCTCAATATTCTCTCACATGGTATAGAGCTGGTTCCCTCTTGGGACCGATCCTTCGTAGGGCCCACAACTTCGCTAAACTTTTTTTTTCTGCCCTGCCCTTAGCGCGTTTCGCGCTCTGCACTGCTGCCCGTTGTGGCCCTTCGTGGCCCCTTCGTGGCCCCTTCGCGACCCCGTCGCGGCCCTTCGTGGCCCCTTCGCGACCCCGTCGCGGCCCTTCGTGGCCCCTTCCTGGCCCCTTCGTGGCCCCTTCGCGACCCCGTCGCGGCCCTGTCGCGGCCCCGTCACGGCCTCGCCCCGGCCCTGCCCCGTTGCCCTGTCGCGCCCCCCCCCCGTCGCGGCCCCCCGTCGCGTCCCTGTCGCGGCCCCCTGTCGCGGCCCCCCGTCGCGGCCCCCCGTCGCGGCCCCCCGTCGCGGCCCTTCTGTCGCGGCCCCCCGTCGTG
Source organism: Closterium sp. Naga37s-1 (assembly GCA_947471745.1). NCBI lineage: Eukaryota > Viridiplantae > Streptophyta > Zygnematophyceae > Desmidiales > Closteriaceae > Closterium > Closterium sp. Naga37s-1. The sequence continues at coordinate 1,067,673 of CANJKZ010000293.1, forward strand.
GCCCACCGTCGCGGCCCTCCGTCGCGGCCCTGTCGCGGCCCCCTGTCGCGGCCCCCCGTCGCGGCCCCCCGTCGCGGCCCTCCGTCGCGGCCCTCCGTCGCGGCCCTGCCCCGTCGCCCGCCGCGGCCCTGTCGCGGCCCTGCCCCTGCCCTGTCGCGGCCCTGTCGAGGCCCTGCCCCGGCCCTGCCCCGACCCTGCCCCGGCCCCGCCCCGGCCATGCTCCGTCGCCTGTCGCGGCGCACCGGGGACCCGTGCACCGCCCCCCCCCTCTTTTCCCGTCGCCCGTCGCGGCTCCCTGGGGGGCCGCGCGGCCTGGGGGGGGGGGCGCGCGTCGCCCCTTCTGCCGCCTGCTTTGGCGCCCTGGGAGGCCACGCGTCGCCCCCCCCCCCCCCCCCCCCCCCGTAACCTCCCTACCCGCCATCCCGCCCTGCCCTGTGTTAGGGTTTGGGGGTGGCGAGTAGGGGTGGCGGGTGTGTGTTCACCCCTGCTCCTCCTCCTCCTCTGTCTCCCACTGCTGCAGCTGCCGCTGAGGGGGGTGGGTGTGTGGGAGTCGACGGAGTGGTGCTAGGGGGTGGGGTGTGAGTGACCCTAGGGTGCAGCAGGGGGTGTGTGAAATGGGGGTGGGATAGTTTGGGGAGGTTGAAGGGGGGTGGCCGCCGTGAAGCCCGCAGCTCCAGTCGCCCGTGAGACCGTTGCGCCAGTCGCCCGTGAGCCCGTTGCGCCAGTCGCCCGTGAGCCCGTTGCTCCAGTCGCCCGTGAGTCCGTTTCTCCTGCCGCTCAGAGTTAGCCGCGGAGCCAGTTACTCCAGTAGCCCGTGTGCCAGTTGCTCCAGTTGCCAGTGTGCCAGTTGCTCCAGTTGCCCGTGTGCCAGTTGCTCCAGTTGCGCCGTGTGCCAGCAGCTTCAGCTGCCGGCCACTACCTCCTCTCCTCTCATAGTCCCTCCTCCTCCACACTTGCCCTCTGCGATAGCCTCTAGCTTTGCTTACATTTGTGAACTTTAAACTGTTGCTTCTTGTACTTGTGCTCAGAATGTGTGGTGACATTGTGATCCACCCTGAGCTTGTTTTGCTTTGCTTGTTGTGCTGATTACACCCCACTTTGACTATGGGGGTGTGTCAGAATATTATGTTTCTCTAGTCTGCAGTGGGGTACTCTATAGTGAGTACAGCCTTTTTAGGGTTTGCCATATGTATCCCAATGTTTGCTAGTGAACCCTCTTCTTCTCATTCATTCCTCAATATTCTCACATTGTGACCACTTGTTCTCCCCCACTTTGCCTATGGGGGTGTGTCAGAACATTACATTGCTTACATTTGTGTAGCCCATAAGGGGTACAACCCAATTAGGGTTAGTACTTGTACCCAACTCTTTGCTAGTTCATCCATTCTCGTTCGTTACTTTGACACCATGGCGGTCGAAAAAGTGCTTTGTCTGGGAGATGCGGTGTACATCCGTGCTCAGAACACGAAGTAACAAAGAAATACAAAAGACTAGATGATTGAAAAAACTCATTACGAAGTGACAAATATAAAACCTAGTGTTACGAGTGCAATGGAATTAGCGAGCGAGGATTGCACTATCGATACAAGATACAACGAGCGAAGGTTTTGAGCGAATAATATATAGCGAAACTACAGTGGTAACGGTAACGTGTGGAAAATTGGGGTGCGCGACGGGCCTGGTGCCGAGGTTGGGGAATGTCGAGGCGGAGGTCCGGGGCGCGGGTTACCAACCGAACCCTGAGATTGGGTCGCATCGTGAACAGTGGCGGGAATGGGGTCGAGGCGAATGTCGTGAGTGGTAACGGATTATTGTGGGGTGCTGTTAGCGGGAACAGTAGTGTACGCGCTGAGCAGGGACGCGAAGTAAGGAAAAGGAATTTTCCTTACACTAACCCCCCCCCCCGTTAAGGAGGCTTCTCTTATGAAAGCGCGTGTATATCCCGGAAATTCTGGCTGCGCAGATACTCGGTGAGGACAAGGTGGTTTTCGATTCTGTCCAGGGGAACCCAATTGTCTTCGGTGGGCGTTCGGTCTCTCCAGCGGATCAGGAATTCGACCCTTCGAGCTCCTCGTGGGTCACGAACTCGGAGGCTCATGATCTTCTCGGGCGTGATGACTGGTTCTGTTGGTGGTCGTGCCATGCTGGCTGGGCGATATTGGGCCAGTTGGCTGGTGGATGGGACGTAGGGGCGAAGCAGGCTGACGTGGAAGGACGGGCTGACATACCAGTCAGCAGGGAGGAGGAGGTGGGCTGTGACAGGTGTGTGTCAGAATGTTATATTTGTCTAGCCTGCAGTGGGGTACTCAATAGTGAGTACAGCCCAATTTAGGGTTTGCTATATGTACTCAACTGCTTGCTAGTCAAACCCTCTTCTATGTTTCATTCATTCGTTCACCTTCTCACATGGAATCAGAGCAGGTTGACCCTCCCGGGTCGATCCTGTGCTTGGACCCACCTACTTCCGCTGCTGTCCTATCTGACGCGCGCCACGTGGCGCGCGACGTTTTTTCTTCCCGCCACGCGCTCCGAGCGCGTGGCGGTTTTCTGCTGTTATAGTCACAATAGGCTTGAATGTGCCTAAAACGAAAGATAGAGAGCACAGACGGATTTCTGCACAGCGGCTTCAAACGTTGATAGCGTTCTACTCACAGCTGCAAATGACCTGATTCAAATTGGATCTCGAGCGCCTTCACGTCGTCTACAATTAACAATTTAGATTGCACGATTTGATAAAGAATTGACGACACAGCGTCGGTTTGAACGAACGGTACTATGGCAGCCACTATAGTCTTAGAACACAAGATAGGAAGGGTTACGAGTTGGGAATGACTCCCAGCTCCTACAAACCCCAAGAGCCGAGGTACAGTGATGTGGAACAGTGCCACACTGTCCCCAACCACGAAGGGTCTCGAAACTACCCTTCACTAGGGCCTACACCAAGTGAAATGTTACACTACACAAAGTAATGCAACTATCTTCAATATCTTGAGGTGTACCCTTTTTGGCGAGCTTCGAAATCACTTGAGGCTTGACACCAAGGCTCGGGCTCTTCATCACAAACTCATCCTTGAGTTCTTGATGGGTCTGCTGCACACACCTGCGACACGCCGAACGTTCGACACAGGACAAAATAGAAACCGCGCACGACAAAATAGAAACCGCGCGCGAGACACAAACGACCGCGTAACACGCGTCTAGCGATAACTCGCTATTGACTCGGCACACACACTCGACATCATGACTCAACATTCACACACAATTATAAGCATGAAATATATATTATCCCATGCCCTCATACCATTCCATACACACACACATTCACGCACACGGACAACAAGCCGAGTGCAAACCGTAGGGTTGCACCAACAAACTCCCCCTCGGATTGTTGGCCTTAGGATATGTTGCTCTCTCAGTTCAGAGCCATCCCAGTCAGCTTGCAACACTTCCAATGCTGCTGCTCCACCAGCCTCTTGGTCATCATGTCAGCCGGCTGCCCCGTGGTCTTCACGTAGCGCAACTCAACTTCACCCGCGGTGACCATGCTCCTCGTCCAATGCCACTTCACCCTCATGTGCTTCGTGAGTCCATGCAACACAGGGTTCTTAGCAAGAGCAATGGCACCCTGGCTGTCACAGTACAGTGGGGTAGGTCCGTGCTGCTCCTCCCCCAATTCAGCCAACAAACGCCGCTGCCACACAATCTCCCGTACGGCACGGAAGAGTGCCATGTACTCGGACTCCACCGAGCTCAAAGCTTGGTCAACCTGCTTCTTGCTCTCCCAAGCAGTTGGGCCTCCACCAACACAGCATATGAAGCCTCCCACACTTGTCATGTCCTCTGGTTCTGATGCATATGAAGCATCCGAGTAGGCGGTGAGGAACAAACGCCCGGGTTCAACACCATCCGCGCCCTTTTGGCGCCTTTGCGCCGCCGCCGAGTATTGCAGCCCAACGGTCGGTGTTTGGCCAAGATACTTGGCCACCCTCATTCCAGCTGCTACCTGCTCCTCATTAGGGCATTGAACAACCCTAGCCAACTGTCCGGTAGCAAACGCGACGTCCGGTCGCGTGTTTACTGCCGCATACATGAGGCTGCCCACCAACGAGTGAAAACGGCGCCTCTCCTCTTCACCAACGCTCTCCTCCTCTGGTCCCTTCACACACTTGAACCCAGAGGGAAAGGGTGTAGCCATATGGCCTTCACTCTGCCCAAAGTTGGCAGCCAATGCCTCCAGGTACTTTCGTTGATGCACCCGCATGCACCGCTTCTCCGCATCTCGTTCGATGTGGAGCCCAAGGTAGAAGCTCACGTCACCAAGGGCCTTGCACTTGAACTTGTCTTGAAGCTTCAGCATCACCTCCTTCACAAGGTCAGAAGAGGGTGAGAAAATGAGGATGTCATCCACATAAACCACCATGAAACTCCTCTGCTCCCCCTCGCCAAGCATGAACAAGGAGTGATCGGCCGTTGAGGGAGTGAAGCCGATCCCCTCCAACACTTCGCGCAGCTTCATGTACCATTGCCTAGGGGCCTGCTTCAGCCCATAGAGGGCCTTCTTCAGCTTCCACACTCTGCCACTACCATCATCAAACCCCTCTGGCTGCGCCATAAAAATCTCCTCCTCAAGGATGCCGTTAAGGAATGCCGTTACGATGTCCATTTGCTTTACTACCCATCCTTTGATGGCGGCTCCCGCGAATAGGGTTCGCAGCGTCGTCGGCTTCACCACAGGGGCAAACAGCTCCTTGAAGTCCACCTTCTCCTTCTGCTGGTACCCCTTGGCTACAAGCCTAGACTTGTAGCGCTCGATCTTGCCGTCGGCATCCGACTTGATTTTGAAGAGCCACTTGGACGTTATCGCCGTACGCCCCTCCGGTAGCTCCACCAATTCAAACGTGTCATTCTCCTCAATGCTCTTCAGCTCACTCTCCATGGCCTTCTTCCACTCCTCAGCATCACTACTCTCCAAAGCCTCCTTGAGAGTTGCTGGTTCTCCCGGCATCTCCACCGGAGAGAAGAACGCGAAGGCACACTCCTCGTAGTCACTCTCCTCGTCGTCTCCGACCATCATTGCCGCTCCGGCCAGGGCTGTCTTGCCCTGCTTTCCCGGCGCATCATAGGTCAGCCTATTAGGGGGTTGAACTCTCCTCTTCCCCCTTCCTTCCTCCTCAGCTGCAGGGACTTGAAGGCCTTGGCGTTGCTGCGGTGTGGCTCGAATCCGTGGAGCACTCGTAGTACGGGAAGGGAGTGACGGTGCACGCTCGCTCACTTGCTGCACCTCCTCCTCTTCTTCCTCTGCATCATTGGCCTCCTCTCCCCCATTCACAAGGGAAGATTGCCTTGTGGTTGTGCTGCCGCTGCTCAGCTCCAAAGGCAGCTCCACATGCTCCAAACCGGAACTCTTCACCTCCCCAAACCGCACGCCTATCTTCGCCTCATTCTCCGCCTTCCAATCCTTGTACATGAAGTTCTCCATGAACTTGCAGTCCCTGCTCACCAAGAACTTCTTGGTGAATGGGTCCCAAAGAAGCCATCCCTTGCTGTTTTGAGCCATGCCCAAGTGCACGGCCCACACCGCCTTGGCACCAAGCTTGTTGTGCCGAAGATGCTTAGGCACGAGCGCCATGCACATGCACCCGAACACCCGAAGCATATCCACCTTTGGCTTCCTTCCTAGCCACTCCACATAGGGCACCCATTTGTCTGCTCCCACATGAGTCAAGGCTCTGTTCTTGGCCACACACGCGCTCCGCACCGCATCAGGCCAGAAATAGTCGGGTAGCCCGGCTTCAATGAGCAACCCGCGTGCCGCCTCCGTGATTGTGCGGTTCGCTCGCTCGGCGATGCCGTTCATTGCAGGGGAGTATGGCATGGTGAGGGAGTGCCGAATACCATTCTTCTTCAGCCACAACCCAAACTCCTTGCTCAGGAACTCTCCCCCTCGATCGGTGCCGATTGACTTGACTAGACGGTCTTGTTGCCGCTCCACCATCGGGAACCAATCCGTCTTCAACGTTTCAGCCACGTCGCTCTTCTTGGCCAGCACGTACACCCAAGTCATGCGGGTGTAGACGTCGACAATGGTGAGAAAATACTCAGCTCCAGCAGCTCCAAGCTTCAGGGGGCCCACCACGTCCATCACCACCTCATCAAGCGGTGCCTTTGCCGTTGCCTCCGAACTAGGGAACGGAAACCGGGTGAACTTGGCTTGAATGCACGTCGGGCAGCCAAGCACCTCATCGGGCTCCCCCTTCACACGTATGCCAGCAACCATCTCATTCTTCACTAGCTGCTGCAAGATGGGCAGGGCCACATGCCCCATGCGCCGATGCAAGGTGAGCCAATCACACTCCCCCGTAGCCGAAGTTGGATTGGAGAATGCCGCGCTCGCAATAGCGCCCCACATACTCTCTCCGTAGTCCTCCTCCGCTGCTGCCTCTGGGTTCTCCTCACCCTTTTGCTGCACCACTCTCCTTAGGTTCACTGAACTTGCTGGTCCCTCCAGGTTTGCTCTTCTTGAGCTCATTCTCCTTAGCGCGACCGTTCGCGCCATCGTCGCTACCGACCGCTCCATCCTTGGTGCTGATGCTTGCTGCCACTTGCCTCTCCTTAGGCATAGGGACCACTGGGATCTGCCACATCTCGTTGTAGACATCCCTGTCCTCATGAAGGTCCCAAAGAATTCGATCGCCAAGCCTTGCGGTGTAGGTCTTGGCTCCCTTCGAGTTCGTGTCCATGCCGGCCTTTGCCAACCGCCGCACGGAAATCAGGTTTGCAGCAAGGCTGGGCACCCAAAGCACGTTCTTGAGGCCCACCATCTTCCCATCAGCACCCTTGAACATGGCCTTGCCCATGCCTTTCACCTCTGCTCGCTGCCCCAAAGCCGATGTGACATGCTTCACCGGTGACGGCTCGAGTTCGGTGAGCAAGTCCGGGCGAGGTGTCATGCTATAGGTAGCGCCACTATCAATCACCCAATAGTCCAGGGGGTGTAGGGTCACCTTCCCCACATCTGCTGGCTCCTCAAAGCCTTCATCCTTCTCTGGACCAGCCGGTACTTGCGTCGACACGAAGTAGAATAGACCCGGGTATCGATCGTCGCTCGGGTCCTTGTCGTTGTCTCCGCTCTTCGTGTTTGCAGCTCCGCCACCGCGACCGCCACGGCCTCCACGGCCTCGTCCTCTCCCTCCTCCTGCTCCTCTACCCTCTTGGCCTTGAGCAGGGGTCCAACCATCAGGGAGTTTGTAGCAGTCGCGCCACATGTGTCCGCTCTTGTGGCAATAGTGACACTCGCCGTCGAATCGGCCGCGACCGCGTCCGTAGCTCTTGTCGTCGCTGCCGTAACCGCCACTCCTGCGGCCTCCGCCGAAGTTGGTGCCACCAAACCTTCCTCCCCCTCGTCCTCTGCCTCTTCCTTGACCATATCCACGGCCGATGCTCGCTGCCCCAGCGCCATCCGCACTCGCCAACTCACGGCGGCGGAAATCCTCTTGAAGGATAGCTCGCTTCACGTCTTCAAGCGAGAGGCGGGGCAAGTCGCGATTAAGGTTGATGATGAGCGAGGACCATGACTCTGGGAGTAAGGCCAGCAACTTGGTCTTCTTTTGGAGCTCACTGTAGTTCAAATCAGCTCCCTCAAGCCGCGTCAACAAGTCGAAGAATTTCTGCACCCCTTCTTCAACCGCTTCGTCTTCTTCAATTCGAAGTGCCGCCATTTGCCGTTCCAACACCACCGCTACCGCCGCTGTTGCAGGAGCATGTACACCCTTGAGAGCAGCCCATGCCTTTGGTCCTTTCTCTGGTTCACGCTGGAATGGCTTGATGTGACGGATCTGACTGCTCCCCAACGCTTGCCCAAGTAAGAGATAGCCTTGTGCGCTCTTCCGCACCCACGGGCTCTTCTCCGGGTCGTTCTCGGGGCGCTTCTCCGTTCCTTCCATCACCTCCAGCAGGTCATAGTGGTCAAAGATGTTCTCCATCTTGAAGGACCATTCAGCAAAGTTGTCACCGTTGAACTTGTCAAGCCCAAACACCCTAGGCTCATCCCTAGGTGGGCCAAGACTTGGTTGCATGGGCGCCATGGCTGAATCACGGGGTTGGCCTTGAGCTTGAGCTTCTCCACTGCCACCAGCACCTCTGCCACCCCTTTCCTCAGGTCCAGACATTGTCGAAACTGCTCCAAGGGGCTCTGATACCACTTGTTATAGGCACAATAGGCTTGAATGTGCCTAAAACGAAAGATAGAGAGCACAGACGGATTTCTGCACAGCGGCTTCAAACGTTGATAGCGTTCTACTCACAGCTGCAAATGACCTGATTCAAATTGGATCTGGAGCGTCTTCAAGTCGTCTACAATTAGCAATTTAGATTGCACGATTTGATAAAGAATTGACGACACAGCGTCGGTTTGAACGAACGGTACTATGGCAGCCACTATAGTCTTAGAACACAAGATAGGAAGAGTTACGAGTTGGGAATGACTCCCAGCTCCTACAAACCCCAAGAGCCGAGGTACAGTGATGTGGAACAGTGCCACACTGTCCCCAACCACGAAGGGTCTCGAAACTACCCTTCACTAGGGCCTACACCAAGTGAAATGTTACACTACACAAAGTAATGCAACTATCTTCAATATCTTGAGGTGTACCCTTTTTGGCGAGCTTCGAAATCACTTGAGGCTTGACACCAAGGCTCGGGCTCTTCATCACAAACTCATCCTTGAGTTCTTGATGGGTCTGCTGCACACACCTGCGACACGCCGAACGTTCGACACAGGACAAAATAGAAACCGCGCACGACAAAATAGAAACCGCGCGCGAGACACAAACGACCGCGTAACACGCGTCTAGCGATAACTCGCTATTGACTCGACACACACACTCGACATCATGACTCAACATTCACACACAATTATAAGCATGAAATATATGTTATCCCATGCCCTCATACCATTCCATACACACACACATTCACGCACACGGACAACAAGCCGAGTGCAAACCGTAGGGTTGCACCAACATCTGCCCGCCGTGCGCCCCGACGCTCGCGGCGGTTTTCTGCCCGCCGTGCGCCCCGAGGCGCGCGGCGGTTTTCTGCCCGCCGAGCGCCCCGAGGCGCGCGGCGGTTTGCCTTCTCACGCGGCGCCCTGGGGGCCCGCGCTGCCCCTTCTGCAGCCCACGCTACCCCTCCTGCAGCCCCTGCACCCCCCGTGCCGCCCCTGTGTCCCGCTCCTGCCACGTGCTGCCTGTGTTTGGGTTTGGGGGTGGCGCGTATGGGGGTGACTAGTGTGTGCTGACTCCCCTGCTCCTCCTCCTCCTCCGTCTCCCACTGCTGCAGCTGCCGCTGAGGGGGGTGGATGTGTGGGAACTGTCGGAGTAGTACTACGGGGGGTGGCGTGTGAGCAGAGTTAGAAGTCCAGCAGGGGGTGTGTGAAAGGGGGGTGGGACAGTTTGGGGATGTTGGGCGGAGGCAGCCGTCTTGTCGCCCGCAGCACCTGTAGTCCGGGGCCTGTGCTGCTGGTAGCTCAGAGAGCGTGCTGTGCCTGTCGCCCGTGGGTCCGTTGCTCCTGCCGCTCGTCTTAGCCGTAGAGCCAGTTACCCCTGTAGTCCGGGGCCGTTGCTCCGGTAGCCACTGTGCGCGCCGCTCCTGTTGCCCGTGTGTCTGCAGCTTTAGCCGTTGCCTCCTATCTCCTTTCCTATCAGTCCAGCCTCCTCCTCCTCACTTGCCCTCTGTGATAGCCTCTAGCTTTGCTTATATTTGTGAACTATAAACTGCTACTTCTTGTACTTGTGCTTAGAATGTGTGGTGACGTCGTGATCCACCCTGAGCTTGTTTTGCTTTTCCTGTTGTGCTGATTACACCCCACTTTGGCTATGGGGGTGTGTCAGAATGTTATATTTGTCTAGCCTGCAGTGGGGTACTCAATAGTGAGTACAGCCCAATTTAGGGTTTGCTATATGTACTCAACTGCTTGCTAGTGAAACCCTCTTCTCTATTTCATTCATTCGTTCACATTCTCACAGTGTGATCATGTGGCTGATGCAAAATGGCCCGCAATATCGGGGGCGGAGTTTCGGGGTCATGGGCAGGCGAAGGTTTTGAGTGTCGAGTAAGACTAAGTCATCGGGTTGGTAAGTGACAGGTCTGCGGTGGCGGTCGGCGTTACGCTTAGCGATGACGTTGGCCTTTTTATTGCCTCGGCTGCCCTGGTTCGTGCTGCTTGTAATATTTCTGCGAATTGTTGCGCACGTGGTACTGGGTTGTCGGGACTCGGAGTCATGGGTACTGTAGGGTGTTGTCCGTAGTTAAGGTAAAACGGTGACTGTTGGGTCATGGCGGATGGTGAGTTGTTGTACGCGAATTCGATGAGTGGCAGCTGCTGTTCCCAGGTGGTCGGATCGTCACACGTGGCTCGGATTAACTGTTCCATGGTCTGATTTGTCCGTTCTGTCTGTCCATCGGTTTCGGGGTGGTACGAAGAACTAAACTGCAGCCGCGTGCCGAACTGCTGCCAAAGGTTCCGCCAGAAATTGCTGGTAAATTTCGTATCACGGTCGCTGATGATCGATGCCGGTATCTCGTGTAATCGGACGACGGTTGAGATGAAGAGGCGGGCCGTTTCTTCGGCTGTGATTGATTTTTTGCAGGCTGCGAAATGTGCCATTTTTGTCAGCCGATCGACGATGACCAGGATTGCGTCGTTCCCACTTGCTCCGGCCGGTAACCCTGTGACGAAGTCCATCGTCACCTGCTGCCAAGCACGCTCTTGGGGTGGTATCGGCTGCAACTGTCCTGCCGGCCGCTTCTGTGATGATTTCATGAGTTGGCAGGTGGGACACGATGCCACGTGTCGCTGCACGTCGGTCAGCATTTCGGGCCAGTAATAATACCGCTGCAGCTGCTGCCGTGTTTTTTCTACTCCGAAATGGCCTGAGGTGACTCCGTCGTGTGCCTCTTGTAGCAGCAATTCCCGTAGTAGCGTGTAGCCTGGTACCCAGATTCGATCGGTGTCGGTTTTTACGCAATAGACTCCTCTTGCTGCTCCAAACTGCTGCGGATTTCCACCTGTGAAGAACGGGTCAGTCTGATAACCGTGGGTAAATAGTCATGTCAGTAGTGGGCTGGTCTGGGCAAGTAGTATGGCGTGGAGTTGGGCTGTGGGTCCGGTTAATGTGTCGGCGATGTTCGATGCCCTTTTTTTGTCGGTGACCGTGTAGTGAAAGTTTGACTCGAGGAAGTCGAGCCAGCGAAATTGTCGTGGGTTGAGGTGGGGCTGTGCGCGGAGGTACTGTAGTGATTTATGGTCTGTCCGTACTGTCACGTCGTCGCCGGTCAAGTAACAGCGCCACACTTTGAATGCATGCACGATCGCAAGCATTTCGCGATCGTGTATCGGGTAGTTCTTCTTGGGCGGATGCAGTTTTCGTGACTCGTATGCGATGGGCTGTAAACCGTTGCCGAAATCCTGTAGCAGTACGGCTCCAATGGCGATGTCGCTTGCGTCGGTAACCACTTCGAATGGGCAGTGTGGGTCGGCGATACGCAGTACGGGAGGTGAACAGAGAACATTTTTCAAGGTAGAGAAGGCAGCATGCTCTTTCTCCCCCCACGTAAAAGCGACCCCCTTCCGCTGTAAGTCCGTCAGTGGGGCAGTTAAGCGTGCCATTTCGGGGACGAACCGACGCACATAATTTACGAACCCTAAAAAACTCTGCAGTTCCGTGATGTTCGTCGGGGGGTGCCACGCTTTTACCGTGTCCACCTTCTTTGGGTCGATTTCTACTCCAGCCTCCGAAATAACGTGCCCCAAAAATTCTAGCCTATCCTGGAAGAACCCGCACTTTGAACCCTTGGTCAGTAGTCTGTGTTTGTCTAAAACTCTAAATAATGCTTCTAAATCGGCTAAGTGTTGCTGCTTGTCACGACTGTAGACGAGAATGTCGTCGAGCTAAATTATCACACATTTATCTAAGAGTGGTCTAAACGCCTCGTTCATGGTCATATGGAAAGTCGCCGGTACGTTGGTCAGCCCGAAAGGCATCACTGTATACTCGAATGACCCGTACCTAGTCCTAAATGCTGTCTTGGCGCAATCCGATGGTTCGACCCGAATCTGATGGTAACCTCCCCGTAAGTCGATTTTCGAAAAGACCCGTGATGTTCGCAGTTGATCTATCAATTCGTCGGCGCGGGGAATGGGGTATCGCGATTTGACTGTAACCCTGTTCAGTGCTCTGTAGTTGATGCACATGCGAAAACCTCCGTCCTTTTTCGGTGTGAACAGGATCGGTGCGGCGAATGGCGACGAGCTCGGTCGGATGATTTTTTTTCTAGCAGGTAATCTAACTGCTTCCTTTCTAACTGATGTGCAGCGTACCGGACCGCAAACGGCCACAGAAAATGGGGAGCGGCCGCATGGATCATGGAGGTACGAGCGACCTCCATGACTAAGCCAATGCGGCGCTCAGCAATCCCATTTTGCTGAGGGGAGTCCGGAAGCGTGAACGACTGGCGAATGCCCTCCCCACGACAAAGGTCCCGCAAGAGGTCGGAGGAGAACTCACCACCTCTGTCAGAGTGCAGACGGAAGACAGGAAGGTCCTGGCCGAACCGCTCGCGCAGCTGGAGACGGACTGTGCGAATCCAAGGGATCAAGACAGCAGAGACCTCACCCTTGCTGCGCAAGGGGAAGACTGTGGTGTACCGCTGTGGTCATCAACTACCAGCAAAAAGTAGCGCTCGCGGCCCTGTCCACTGACGCGGGCTGGGCCCCACACGTCCATGTGGAGGGTCTGCAGGGGAGCAGTCGTCGGGGGAAACGAGGAGTGAGGAGCGGCGCGCTGCCGCCCCTCGACGCAAGGAAGAAAGGGCGGGGCAGGCGAGGGCGGCAGGCGAGGGCGGCAGGGGAGGCAGAGACCTGGGGAGACCAGAGACAAAGAGACGGGAGTGCATGCCACGAAGGCATGGCAGGGAGGGGTGACCCAGGCGGTGGTGCCAAAGAAGAGTCTGGTGCGACAGAAGGCGACACGAGAAAGAGGCGGCTACATGACCTGACGCGGACACCTGAGCAGACGCAGCGACCTGAGGAGGCTCAATAGCCAGTGTGTATAGACTCGACCCTGGCCGACGAGTGAACGTAGCTAGGTGACGCCCCGTCCGTGTGCACGTGCAGATCGACACACGCTGACCCCCAGGAGTGGTGGTAGTGACCATCGCATCCTGAAGGGCAGCGGTACTCACCAAGTTCGTAGAGAACGAGGGGAGGTGAAGACCTGACAGTGAGCCGGACGGAACCGCCGGACACGGGAGGACTGTGGAGGAACTGGCAACGACAGGGCCCCCAGAGGGGTCAGCCAGTCTGACCGGAACAGGTGCAGGAAGAGAAGTGAGAGTGGTGCTGTCACGAAAGAAACAGCGCGAGGCGCCGGAGTCCAACGTGAAAGTGTGCAGGGCCTCAGCAGGCGCAGTACCAGGGGGAGTACCAGACGCACTAGCACCTAGAGCAGCAGCGGCTATACCTGGGTCAGGCGGCACACACCAGTAACAGTCACCCTCAACACTAAAAGACAAAGCATACATGGCAGAGATAATAACATCAAAGTCCAGGTCAAAGATAGCAACTCCCGACCTAAGCAACTCCGCCCAGCAGGGCGCTCGACGTCATCACCAAACTCAGTACGCCAGGCGTCGTCAAGGCGGGCAAAGCAGCGGCGCTCAGTGTGAAACCTCCCGCATGTCCGACCCGCACGGGCACCCGTGCGAATGACATACGGGCAGGTCTCACTACCACTCACGGAGCTCCTGGGGCGTCTGGGTCTCGCTCCGACGCTGCTGCTGCTGGCCCCGACCACCACCAGGGCCTCCACGCTGAGGTCCAGACCGACCACCACTGGTCCCACCGCCTCCACTGCCGCCACTCCCTCCGCTGCCTCCACCGCCGCCACCAGAGCCTCCACCGCCGCCACCACCTCCACCGCCTCCGCCTCCTCTACCGCTGCCCCCACTACCACTCCCACTGCCACCTCCACCACCACCGCTGCCTCCTGCACTACCCCGGCCACCCTTGCCCTTGCTGTTGCGGCACTTCGTACTAGTCAAAGCAGCACCGACGTCCTCAGGAACAGAGACGTCTGCAGCAGCAGCACAGGCGAAGGAGGAGGAAAGGGGGGAGGGGGAGCACCCCTCAAAGAAGGGTGAGCGCGGAGTGCCACGAGCAGCACCTACAGCAACTGCACTAGTCTTAGCTGCGAGGAGATGCTGCTCGAGGAGGTCAGCAGTGAGGGAGGTGAGGGTCGAGGGTGAGGAAGTGGTCCCTGACAGAGCGAAGGGAGTCAGGGAGGCGAGTGACTATGAAGTAGAGGGTGATGAACATGGGGGGCTGGTTCGTGGGAAGGAACTCAGCAGGGACAACAGCGCGGTAGCGAGCGTCGCTAGTGCGCAGGTGGGTAACCAGGTCGGCTACGGTGGCAAAAGCGGACAGCCCAGGGAACAGGTAGGGCAGTTGCAGCCTACCAATAGCAGCAGTGGCGTACAAGGCCTGTGCTGTCCTGTGCTCGCCAAAGTGAGCACATTCGGTCGCGGGCAGGTGGTTGCGAATGGCCAAGCGGGCAGTAGCGTCATCATGAGACAGCCACTGGGAACGAGTCGAAACGTCAGCTGTGGCGGGAGGAGCTGGAGTGGCACCGGACACGTGGTCAAACAGTGAGACACTGTCCTTACTATTGCTCAGTAGGTACAGTTGTAGATCGTCGTGCCACGTGTCAAATGCTACAGGTCTGCCCTCCGGGTCAAACGGGAGAACTCTAAGCGACGCCATAGTGACACAGGACTCAGGAGCAGCAGTAGCAGTGGCGAAGGGGCGGAGCGGAGGGGCCTAGGGGCCGAGGGGCCAAACAAGAGGGCCGTGGGGCCGAGGAGCCTAGGGGGGGGCCGAGAGGCCTAGGGGGGCCGCGGGGCCAAACAAGGGGCCGGGGGGCCTAGGGGGGCCGAGGGGCCTAGGGGGCCGAGGGGCCAAACAAGGGGCCGGGGGGCCGGGGGGGCCTAGGGGGCCGAGGGGCCAAACACACGGGGCCGAGTGGCGGGGCCGAGGGGCCAAACAAGGGGCCGGGCGCAGGGCTCGGAGTTGGGGCCGAGGGGCCTAGGGGTCGCGGGGCCAAACAAGGGGCCGCGGGGCCAATCAAGGGGCCGGGGGCCTAGGAGGGCCGAGGGGCCGAACACACGGGGCCGAGGGGCGAGGCCGAGGGGCCAAACAAGGGGCCGGGCGCAGGGCTCTGAGTTGGGGCCGAGGGGCCTAGGGGCCGCGGGGCCAAACAAGGGGCCGGGGGGGCCTAAGGGGGGCCGAGGGGCCAAACACACGGGGCCGAGGGGCGGGGCCGAGGGGCCAAACAAGGGGCCGGGCGCAGGGCTCTGAGTTGGTGCCGAGGGGCCTAGGGGCCGCGGGGCCAAACAAGCGGGGCCTAAGGGGGGCCGAGGGGCCAAACACACGGGGCCGAGGGGCGGGGCCGAGGGGCCAAACAAGGGGTCGGGCGCAGGGCTCTGAGTTGGGGCCGAGGGGCCTAGGGGCCGCGGGGCCAAAAAAGGGGCTGGGGGGCCTGGGGGGGGGGCCCGAGGGGCCAAACACACGAGGCCGAGGGGCGGGGCCGAGGGGCCAAACAAGGGGGGGCCGGGCGCAGGGCTAGGTACGGGGCCGGGCGCGGGCTAGGTACGGGACCGGGCGCTGGGCAGGCACGGGGCCGGGCGCTCGGCTCTGTATTGGGGCCGAGGGGCCTAGGGGCCGAGGGGCCAAACAAGGGGCCGGGGGGTCTAGGGGGTGCCAAGGGGCCAAACACACGAGGCCGGGCGCAGGGCTAGCTATGGGGCCGGGCGTGGGTTAGGAACGGGGCCGGGCGCTGGGCAGGTACGGGGCCGGGCGCTGGGCCTGAATGTGGGCCGAGGTGGCCTAGGGGGGGGGGGGCGGAGGGGCCAAAAAAGGGGCCGGGCGTGGGTGTTGACGGGCCGGGGCTAGGTACGGGGCCGGGCGCTGGGCGAGGGACTGGGCCGGGCGCGGAGCTAGGGACTGGGCCGGGCGCGGAGCTAGGTACGGGGCCGGGCGCGGAGCTAGGTACGGGGCCGGGCGCTGGGCTAGGAACGGGGCCTAGCGCGGGCTAGGTACGGGGCCGGGCGCGGGTGTCGACGGGGTGCTGGCTAGGTACGGGGCCGGGCACGGGTGTCGACAGGGCGCGGGCACGGGTGTCGACAGGGCGCGGGCTATTTAAGGGGCCGGGTCGCGGGCTAGGTACGGGCTGATCGCGAGCGTCGACGGGGCGCGGGCTAGTATGGGGCCGGGCGCGGGTGTCGACAGGGCGATCGCGAGCTAGGTACGGGGCAGGGTTGCGGGCTAGGTACGGGCCGGTCGCGGGCGTCGACGGGGCGCGGGCTAGGTACGGAGCCGGGCGCGGGCGTCGACTGGGCGATCGCGGGCTAGGGGCACGGGCGTGAGACATGGCCGAGCGCGGGCTAGGTACGGGCCTATCGCGGGTTAGGTACGGGCCAGGCGCGGGCAGGAGACTGGGCCGGGCGCAGGCTAGGTACGGGCCTATCGCGGGCGCGGTACGGGCGGGGCGCGGGGCTAGGAACGAAATAGCAGGTGGTGGGCCCAATAGTAACCTACTCTAATACCATATTAGAGAGTAGCGAGAATGACGAGAAAAAATGATGATTAGGAAAGAGGGGGGGGGTACAAGTAAAATGTCGAGAAGAATTGTGTACCCCCTAAAGCTAGCCCCCATACAGCCTAGATGCAACTAAGTCTAGATACAACTAAGCATATATGTTTGACAACCCCCTTCCGCTGTAAGTCCGTCAGTGGGGCAGTTAAGCGTGCCATTTCGGGGACGAACCGACGCACATAATTTATGAACCCTAAAAAACTCTGCAGTTCCGTGATGTTCGTCGGGGGGTGCCACGCTTTTACCGTGTCCACCTTCTTTGGGTCGATTTCTACTCCAGCCTCCGAAATAACGTGCCCCAAAAATTCTAGCCTATCCTGGAAGAACTCGCACTTTGAACCCTTGGTCAGTAGTCTGTGTTTGTCTAAAACTCTAAATACTGCTTCTAAATCGGCTAAGTGCTGCTGCTTGTCATGACTGTAGACGAGAATGTCGTCGAGGTAAATTATCACACATTTATCTAAGAGTGGTCTAAACGCCTCGTTCATGGTCATCTGGAAAGTCGCCGGTACGTTGGTCAGCCCGAAAGGCATCACTGTATACTCGAATGACCCGTACCTAGTCCTAAATGCTGTCTTGGCGCAATCCGATGGTTCGACCCGAATCTGATGGTAACCTCCCCGTAAGTCGGTTTTCGAAAAGACCCGTGCTGTTCGCAGTTGATCCATCAATTCGTCGGCGCGGGGAATGGGGTATCGCGATTTGACTGTAACCCTGTTCAGTGCTCTGTAGTCGATGCACATGCAAAAACCTCCGTCCTTTTTCGGTGTGAACAGGATGGGTGCGGCGAATGGCGACGAGCTCGGTCGGATAATTTTTTTTTCTAACAGGTAATCTAACTGCTTCCTTAGTTCGTCGAGCTCGGGCTGTGTCAGTCGGAACTGTCGCTGTACGGTCGGCTGTGCCCCGGGTTCTAATTCTATTCGGTGATCATGTGCCCGCTGAGGTGGCAGTCCCTTCGGTAAGTCGTCGGAAAAAATCCCCGGGAATTGTTTCAACAGTTCCTGTAGTTCGGGTGGTACTGTCAGAATATTATGTTTCTCTAGTCTGCAGTGGGGTACTCTATAGTGAGTACAGCCCTTTTAGGGTTTGCTATATGTATCCCAATGTTTGCTAGTGAACCCCTCTCTTCTCTCATTCATTCCTGTTTATTCACAGGTACTGCAGCCAGTAGTTTTTTTAAATCGCTCGGCTGCTCTGCTTCGTCCACCATTGCGATATCCACCGCGTACACGTCAGCCCCAGCGGCGACAGCCCGTTTCATTGTGATGGCGTTGACGTGGACCGTTGAAGACTCAGGCGACTGCCAGCGAGGTAGCTCAACCCAGTTTCCGCTACTTCGCACAGTGCAGCTACCTGTCGTCAAGTCGATTCGCGGGTTGTATCGTCGCAGCCAATCACGTCCCAGTAAAATGTCGTGCCCATCCAGTGTCGACGCGAGCATTCTCTGTGTAAACCCGAAGTTCCCCCCACAGCGGACTTTTTCTCTCTCCACTTTTTCCCGTATGGCTAGCGGCGTTCCGTCAACTAAGCGTGCATCTATCTCCGGTAAGCACCGACTTGTGAAGAAACAAGAATGAATTATTGACTAGGAAATGAGTTGGGTACAAATATGAAACCCTAGGAAACTGTACCCCATAGTGTCTACCCCACTACAGCCTAAACAGACTATAGCATATAAGTTTGACACACCCCCATAGGCAGAGTGGGGGAGAACAAGGGGTCACAAGACCAGTCAAGCAAAGCAAAGCAAAGCAAGCTCAGGGTGGATCACAACGTCACCACACATTCCGAGCACAGGTTCAAAGGCCACAAGGCCAGTTCACATGCAGGATTATATATAAGAGGTAAACAAGCAAGTGCAGGTATATATATAGATCACAGTACAAGTAAAGTCAAGAGGTAAGCAAGTGAGGCAAAGTAGGCACAAGACCTAGCATAGTACAGAAGCGCTGATGATCACAAGGCTGAAGTGCCTTGGCGAAGATATCAGCAGTGTTGGCCTGAGAGGCCACGTAAGCAAGGCGCAGCTGACCACGCTGCTGCAGCTCACAAGCAAGGAAGTAGCGAAGAGCAATGTGCTTCGTTCTGTGCTCCAGTCTGTGCTCCCGACACAAGGCCAGCATGGCCTTGTTGTCTACGTACAGAACTGGAGGAGAACGAGGCGGCTCTCCCAGGTCAGTCAGCAGGTAGGTGAGCCAGCGTAACTCCTGTGCAGCCATGGCCCCTGCGTAGATCTCAGCCTCACAACTGGAGCTGAGAACAGAAGACGAGCGGGTAGACCGCCACGAAACAGAACCGGAACCAAGGCTGAAGGTGTAACCCTGTGACGACCGCTGAGTAGCCAGGTCGTCAACCCAAGACGCGTCTGCGTGACCAGTGAGGACCACTGGACTCCGCCCTCCAAGCACGAGCCCCATGCCCGACGTACTGCACAAGTAGCGCAACACCCTCTTCGCGGCAGCCATGTGCTCTGGTCGGTGTCTCCCAGGAGCAACATAGCGTGCCAAGATGCTAAGAGGGTATGCCAGGTCAGGACGAGTGCAGGTCATCAGGTACATGAGGCAGCCAACAAGCTCTGGGTACGGGCCACTCGGCTCTACGGACTCATCCGAAGGCAGAGCTGAGAGCTAGTGGCGAGTAGACAGAGGAGTGGCCTGAGGCGAGGAGTACGTGAAGTCGAAGCGCTGAAGGACCTGCTGCACCATGTGTGACTGAGTCAGAGTAATGGTGTGCCGTGCTCTGTCCCAGGTGACCTGCAAGCCAAGATAGCTGCGCAGTTCACCCCGGTCTGTGCACATGTGTCTCTTCTGCAGCTCGGACTTCACGTGGGCGAGTCCAGCAGTGTCAGCCGTAGCAAAGACCAGGTCGTCGACGTACACGAGGACGTAGAACGGCGGCAGCAAAGTGTCGGTGCGAAGAAACAGCGACGGGTCAGCAGTAGAAGGAGCAAACCCAAGAGCCGCAAGCGTAGTCCTCAGTGTGTCGTGCCACTCACGGGGCGCCTGACGGAGACCGTAGACTGGCCGCCGGAGGCTCCACTGGGTACCAGGAGGAAACGACCCAGTGAAGCCAGGTGGGCGGCGCAGCCAGATCTCCTCGTGCAGGCTGCCCTGTAGGAAAGCAGTGCTGAAGTCAAGAGAGTGAAGCTCGTAGTCACGCTGAGCAGCGACGTGCAGCAGAACCCGAAGAGTGGTCATCTTCGGGGTCGGGGAGAAGGTCTGAAAGTAGTCAACTCCCTGCCGCTGACTGAAGCCTCGAGCCACGTAACGCGCCTTGAAGACAGGCGGAGAAACAGGCGGCCGCTTCACCCTGAAAATCCACATGCCACTGACGATGTTCGCCCCAGGTGGGGGAACCTCGTCGACGTAGGTGCCTGTGGACTTCCAGGAAGCCATCTCGGCGTCCATGGCTGACTGCCACTGAGAGGAGTAGGGACCCTCTATCGCCTCTGCGTAAGAGCGCGGGGTCGGGATGTCTGGTGCATCCGGGTCTCCCTCAGGGGCAAGCAGCACGGACACGAGATGAGGTAAAGCAGCAGCAAAACACTGGAACTCCTCCTGCCTGTCCTCAAGGACGTCCGTGCTAAGAGCACACTCACCCCCGACGGACGGAGGACAGACAGACTCAGACTCAGCAACAAGACTAGTAGCGTAGTCTAGACGACAGTGAGCAGCGAAGTCGACAAGCTCAGCAACTAAGGCAGACGCAGCAGTGGACGGAAAGGAAGGGTCAGTGACAACAGCGGCCAGGAGACGCGGGACAGTAGGACTAGCAGCACGAAGAGAGTCAGACTCCGGGTTAGCAAAAGCAGGAAGAGAGGACTCTGGAGGAGACGGCAGAGGGACACGCTGCGGCGCAGTGGAAGGACGCAGTGCCATCTGATGCGTGCCCGGGACTGCAGGAGGACGCGGACGTGGAACACGACGACTAGTGCGAGCAGCACGAACAGGTGACGCAGGACGCGACTCAGGCTCACGACGCTCAGCAAGACCTCCAGTAGGACCAGCGTAGGGAGAAGGAACAGGCAGAGGGGAGGCCAGCTGTAACTGTGACTCGGACTGGACAGGCGGTGGACACTCTAAGGAGGGAGGAGGACGAGAAGAAGGTGGAAGACCAAGAACCTGCTCAAGGAGCGAAACGAAGTACGGCCGCGGCCGCGCAGCGCCTCCAGAACCAGCAGGGACAGCACCAGCACCTCCAGGGTCAGCACCAACTCCAGTAGCACCACCAGCACCAGTAGCACCTCCAGCAGCTCCAGTAGCAACAACTCCAGTACCCACAGGAGCACCGGCGTCAGCAGCACCTCCAGCTCCAGTACCTCCAGCAGCTCCAGCTCCAGCAGGACCACCGGAAGACGCAGCAGCTCCGGCTCCAGTACCTCCAGTAGCACCTACTCCAGTAGCACCACCAGCTCCAGCTCCGTCAGTAGCCTCAGCACCAGTAGCACCACCAGGCCCAGCAGCTCCAGTACCTCCAGTACGAGCACCTCCGGGACCAGTGGCTCCAGAACCCCCAGCAGCTCCAGCAGCAGCAGGACCTCCAGCGCCCGCAGCACCACAAGCTCCAGCAGCACGGCTCCAGCGGCGAGCAAACCACTCGCGCAACTGCTGTGGAGAGAGGGGCTCCCGCCGGGACGAAGCACCCGAAGGACCTCCAGGCGCAGCACCTCCAGACTCCACACGCGTAGGCTCAGCACCCTCAGGCTCCGCACCCCCAGACTCAGCAACCCCAGGCTCAGCACCCCCAAACTCAGCACCCCCAGGCTCCGCACGCTCAGGCTCAGCACCCCCAGACCCGGCACCCGCAAGCCCAGCACCCCTAGCAGCACCAGAGTCAACAGCTACCTCGACAGGCTCGACTGCGTCTACCTGGGACACACCTGAGGGGGCAGGACCCTGAGGGGGGAGGGGGTCTACCGGGGGAGGACCTGGCGCGAGGAAGAGCGGCGGGGGGGGGGAGGGGGGCAGTGCGGTAGGGGAAGAGACGGTAGTAAGGAACCGACTCGTCAAACGTGACGTCCTGAGAGGACAGAACACGGCGCGAGGTGGGGTGGTAAAACTGCCAACCAGGCGCGTCAGGGGGGAAGCCAAGGAAGACGCAGGGAACAGCGCGGGAGGACAGCTTGTCCGCAGACAAGTCGCGGACGAAAGCTCGAGATCCCCAGACACGGAACGCAGACGCATCGCCAACCTTCCCCGTCCACCGCAGAGTAGGTGTGGTCTCCGGCACGGAGACCCGGGGGTGGAGGTTGATCTGATGCGCCGCGTACTGAACCGCGAACGGCCACAGAAAATGGGGAGCAGCCACATGGATCATGGACGCATGAGCGACGTCCATGACCATGCCAATGCGGCGCTCAGCAATCCCATTTTGTTGTGGAGAGGCCGGAAGCGTGAACATCTGGCGGATGCCCTCCGCACGACAGAAGGCTCGCAGAAGGTCGGAGGAAAACTCTCCACCTCTGTCGGAGTGCAGACGCAGAACAGGAAAGTCCGAGCCGAAACGCTCTCTGAGCTGGAGACGAGCAACGCGGATCCAGTCGATCAACACCTCAGTGACCTCATCCTTGCAGCGCAAGGGGAAGACTGAGGTGTAACGCGAGAAGTCGTCAACCACCAGCAGGAAGTAACGCTCGTGACCCTGTCCACGGACGCGGGCTGGGCCCCACACGTCCATGTGGAGAGTCTGCAGCGGAGCCTCTGTCGGAGGAAACTCGGAGGAGTGAGGAGCGGCGCGCTGCCGCCCCTCAACGCAGGGAACGCAGGTAGGGGCAGGCCCCGGGGGAAGGGGAGGGAGGGACCGGGGGAGACCAGAGACAAGGACACGAGAGGCCATGCCTCGGAGACGAGGCAAGGAGGGGTGACCAAGGCGGTGGTGCCGGAGGAGGGTCTGGTGGGACAGGAGGCGACACGAGCAGGGGGCAGACTCAGGACCTGACCGAGACGCTGCAGCAAACACCTGACTCGACGCAGCTACCTGACCAGACGCAGCAACCGGAGGAGACTCTGTGGTCAGTGTGTACAGGCTCGACCCCGGTCGACGGGTAAACGTGGCCAAGTGGCGGCCCGTCCGAGCACACGTGCAGTGGGTCACGCGCTGACCCGCAGGAGTGAACTGGTCAACCCCTCCATCCTGAAGGTCAGCACCACTCACCAAGTTCGTAGAGAACGAGGGGAGGTAGAGACCGGACAGGGAGCCGGACGGGGCCGCCGGACACGGTAGGACAGTGGAGGAGTGGGCAAGGACAGGACCCCCAGAGGGGTCTGCCAGGGAGACTGCAACCAACCGACTGAGCGGCGTGAGTGTGGTGCGGTCTCGAAAGAAGGAGCGGGAAGCACCCGAGTCGAGGGTGAAGGTGTGCAAAACCTGAGCCGACGCGGTACCTGAGAGAGCAGACTCACCAGCACCTGGAGCAGCAGACTCACTAGCACCTAGAGCAGCAGCCTCAATGCCCGGGTCAGGCGGAACACACACGTAACAGTCACCCTCAACACTAATAGACACAGCATACATGGCAGCAAGGATAGCATCAAAGTCAAGATCAAAGATAGCTACACCCGACCTGAACAGATCACCCCAGCGAGGGATCTCAGTGGCGTCAGGGAACTGGGTACGCCAGGCGTCGGTCAGGCGGCCGAAGCAGCGCTGGGTGGCGTGCATGCCGCCACACTGCTCTCCAGTGCGGTCGCCGGTGCGCAGGACGTAGGCACAGGGACCAGCACCCCCAGACCCCTGGCGCCCTGCGTACCACTCACGGAGCCGCTGTGGCGACGGGGTCTCACGAGAGCGTGGCTGGTGCTGGGGTCCCCGTTGTACAGCTCCGCCTCGACCAGCTCCACCTCCGCCGCCGCCGCCTCCGCCGCCTCCACCCCAACCGCCACCGCCACCGCCGCCGCCGCCTCCACCTCCACCGCTGCCACCGAAGCCCCCACCTCGGCTACCACCCCCACCCCCACCCCCTCCTCCGCCTCCACCGCCACTACCGCCTCCCCCGCCACCTCCTCCAGCGCCCTTGCTCCCCTTGCCCTTGCTGTTGCGGCGCCTCCCGCTAGGAGCAGACGCAGCGCTGACCGACTCGGTGACAACAAGGTCGACAGCAGCAGCAGAGGCAACGGAGGGCAAAAGGGGAACGGGGGAGCACCCCTCAAAGAAAGGGGTACGGGGGTCACCACGAGAGGCTCCTACAGCGGTAATACTAGTCTCCGCTGCAAGGAGGCGCTCCTCGAGGAGGTCAACGGTGAGAGTGGTGGGGCAAAGAGAGAGGAAGTGGTCCCTGACCGAGCGAAGGGTGTCAGGGAGTCAAGTGACTAGGTAGTAGAGGGTGATGTACATGGGGGGGGGGTTCTTGGCGCAGAACTCAGCAGGAAGCGCAGCGCGGTAGCGGGTGTCACTAGTGCAGAGGTGCGTAATGAGGTCAGCGACTGTGGCAAAAGCAGCGAGGTCAGGGAACAGGTACGGCAGCATGAGGCGGCTAAGGGCAGCAGTAGCAGGGGAAGAGTAGCGTGCAACTACAGCGTCGTACAGAGTCTTAGCACTCTTGTACTGACTAAAGTGCGCGCGCTCAGTGGACGGTAGGTGACTACGCACAGCAAGGCGGGCAGCAGCATCGCGCGTGGTCCACTGTGAGCGAACAGTACTGTCAGCATCAGCAGCAGGGGCAGTAGAGGTGCCAGACGTGAGATCGAACAGTGAGAGACCATCCTTGCTATCGCACTGGAGGAAAAGCTGCAAATCATCTATCCAGACCTCAAAGTCGACCGCTCGACCCTCGGTATCAAAGGTAAGAACAGTGGGACTAGCCATGACAGTAGTAGCAGCAGGCTAGCAGCAGCAGCAGCAGCAGGGCGACTCGGCTAAGTGGCGCGGCTAGGCAGGGCAGCGCGACTCGGCAGGGCGGGGCGGCTCGGCGGTGCTCTTACCAGGGGCGAGGCCGGGGGAGGGCCGGGGCAGGGCCGGTGCAGGGCCGGGACAGGGCCGCGACAGGGCCGGGGCAGGGCCGGAGTAGGGCCGGGGCAGAGCCGCGATAGGGCCGCGACAGGGCCGGGGCAGGGCCGGAGCAGGGCCGGGGCAGGGTCGGGGCAGGGCCGGGGCAGGGCACGTGCAGGGCCGCGACAGGGCCGGGGCAAGGTCGGGGCAGGGCCGGGGCAGGACCGGGGCAGGGCCGGGGCAGGGTCGGGGCAGGGCCGGGGCAGGGCAGCCACGGGGGGGGGGGGCGCGACTGGGGGCCGCGACTGGGGGCCGCGACAGGGCTGTGAAGGGGCCGCGACGGGGCCGTGACGGGGCCGTGAAGGGGCCGCGACGGGGCCGCGACGGGGCCGTGAAGGGGCCGCGACGGGGCCGCGACGGGGTCGCGACGGGGCCGCGACGGGGCCGTGAAGGGGCCGCGACGGGGCCGCGACGGGGTCGCGACGGGGCCGTGAAGGGGCCGCGACGGGGCCGCGACGGGGTCGCGACGGGGCCGTGAAGGGGCCGCGACGGGGTCGCGACAGGGCCGCGACGGGGCCGTGAAGGGGCCGCGACGGGGCCGCGACGGGGTCGCGACGGGGCCGCGACGGGGTCGCGACGGGGTCGCGACAGGGTGGGGTCGCGAAGGGGCCGCTAAGGGGCCGTGAAGGGGCCGCGAAGGGGCAGCGAAGGGGCCGCGAAGGGCAGGGCAGGCCGCTAAGGGGCCGCAAAAGGTTAGGGCAGGCCGAGCGCAAAGGGCGCTTCGGGCAGGTTAGGAAAAACAAAAAATAAGTGGTGGGCCCTTAGGTAGGATCGGTCCCAGTAGGGAACCAGCTCTATACCATGTGAAGAAACAGGAATGAATGATTGACTAGGAAATGAGTTGGGTACAAATATGAAACCCTAGGAAACTGTACCCCATAGTGTCTACCCCACTACAGCCTAAACAGACTATAGCATATAAGTTTGACACGACAAAGTGCCAGTTGCAGCTTTCTTGCGGTCGCGGTGTTAACTAAGCTGTGACTTGTGCCTCCGTCTATAAAAATCTTCACTGCTGCTCCCTGTATTGTTCCGTGGATCAGTACTGGGCAATCCGTCGCTGTACCCTCCTTATTCGTCCGAGCCCGATCGATAGCGTGAATCGGTACTGTGACTCGGTGAGGGTCGGTGAGGTTGGGCGAGCAGGCAGTCTCGTCAGTAGTTGGCCCAACTTCTATTGACTGCTGGCGTTTCCCGGCCTTTGAGACTCTTGCCCCTGCTCTGTTCCGCGGCGCCTCAGCTCCTCTGGACATTCACTCTTGCGATGGCCCGGCCTATTGCAAGCAAAGCAGCGCCCTTTAAAAGGTGCGGCAGCTGCATTCGTCGCAACGGCGTGTACGGTGGCGTGCTCGATTGGTCCCCGAGGACGTTGTTCGTAGTAGGACCCCGGTCTCGATCGTCGTAGGATGTCGATTTTCTCGACGAGCGTGAGGATCTCGTTGAAATTCGAGAGCCCACGTAGCATGATTTCGTGCGAGATGTCCGGCTTTAGCCCTCCGACGTAACGGTCCACCTGCTCCGCTTCGTGCATATAGCCGACTTGTTCGCATAATGCGAGGAAACCGCTCGTGTAGTCTTGAACCAATCCGAGCTGCCGCCAAGTGCGCAGCTTCTGACGTGCCGAAATCGAAGCCGCAATCGGCTCGAAACGCGCCCGAAGCCCTGCGCACCACGCAACCCACGTGTTGTACTGGGCTGTCTCGCAGAATGAACTCCAGGTGACGGCTGGGCCCGTGGGCCCTTCTTCTTGCGACAGTTGCTCGTAGGCGCATGGCGACGTCACGATGACTCGCCACCAGTCCATGGCGGGGCCCCTCAGCAGCGAGACAGCGTAGCGAATCTTCGTTGCGTCTGACTCGACGTAGTTCGCATCAAAGAAAACGTTCATCTTGAAGACCCATGATTGAACCGTCGGACCTCCACGTTGGCTCGGGTCGAAACAGGGCGGACGCTACGGCTTGAGTGGCATTGGTGCCGTGACGGCATATTCGCCACTTGTCGCGGCAAATTCCACGTGCCGCCGGGCTTCGCGGGGCTCCTGGGGACTTGGTGCAGCCCTGTTTCTCTCCATGCCAGGCATTCAGTGAGCGGTGCCCTCACTGGCTACGCCTGAGCGCTGTCCCACGCTGTCGTTCTGCGTCGGTGTGCCTGACGAGATGATGATCGGCTCCTCGGATTGTGCAGGTACATTTGTTGGTGCTGGTGCATTCACTGTCGATTGCTGGCGAGCGGAGTCGTGTTCCGCCGTGAGTGTGGCGATTTCGAGGGCCGAATCTTCGAGTTGGCGTACAAGACAGTCGAGCTGCACTTGCGTTAGTGTCGCGAGAGTGATTTCAGCCATGGCGGGGGTGTCGGGCAAGCTCAGCGAGAGCCTCTGTCGTGGCCGTGCGTGCTTACGAGAGAGCACTACGAGCGGCGGTGCTTGGTCGCTGAGAGACGTCTACCCCCCCCCAACAAATTGAGATAGTGGGGAAGTGAAGGTGTGGGTGCGGTTTGAGAGAATATCGTAGGCTCTGATAACCAAGTGTTACGAGTGCAATGGAATGAGCGAGCGAGGATTGCACTATCGAGACAAGATACAACGAGCGAAGGTTTTGAGCGAAGAATATATAGCGAAGCTATAGTGGTAACGGTAACGTGTGGAAAATTGGGGTGCGCTACGGGCCTGGTGCCGAGGTTGGGGAATGTCGAGGCGGAGGTCCGGGGCGCGGGTTACCAACCGAACCGTGAGATTGGGTCGCATCGTGAACAGTGGCGGGAATGGGGTCGAGGCGAATGTCGCGAATGGTAACGGATTATTGTGGGGTGCTGTTGGCGGGAACAGTGGTGTACGCGCTAAGCAGGGACGCGAAGTAAGGAAAAGGAATTTTCCTTACACCTAGTCAAAAGCAACTATACACGTTAAAGCCAATGAGGACGTAGAGACGGCCATCCTGTCGCAACCGGCCCAGCGACCACCTCCCGTCAACAGTCGGCCAGGAAGTTACGCTAGCGAAGGCGGTGATTTCGCGTGACCCAAAGCACACATTAGGAGTCACCAGCAGGTTGGACAAGAGAATATTTTAGCGGGCAGATGGCGCGCGCAAAATTGGGCGGATGGCGTTGTCCTTTGTGGCGGAGCCTTGTGCCCATGGGTCAGAGGGGTCTAACCAGGCCAGATCAAAGAGGTTAGACCCCTGGCGATGGCGCACTCGATTCCGCTTCAAAACATTCTTGGTCCCTGAAAGCGGAGGGATCGGGATACCTGTCCCCGCTAAGCTGAAAACCCTTTAATCGAAACAGAGCCACCGCCGAGCACTTGGCAGTTTATTTCACGTTTCATTGTCGTCATTACCACTATTTGGCGGTGGTGATTGGTGCATGGGTGGCTTGGGCCATGCATGCATCCCTCCCAAGCGCGGCTGTCCTGTCCCGTCTGTCTACCCGTGCAAGGGATTTGTTGTCCTGTCCTGTCTGAGGTAGGTTCTGGGTGAAGCTTGGACACCATCAGCCCAAAATGACCCTCGGTGACGTGTAAACACACCCGATCATTGGTCACCGCACTGCTTTCCAGATATCTTCGAGCATGGAATCCAATGAGACGCATCTGTTGTTACCAAAGTGTCCACACTTCAGATGGTGTCCTAACTTCAGAACCGTGATCTCACTCTACAGTTGTCCTCTCCTTTCTCCTCACTTCATTTCCCTTCCCTTACCCTACTCTCCCCTCCTCCATTGTCCGCTACTGTACAGTGCACTCCTCCCCTCACTTCCTCCTTGCTCTCCCTCACTCCCTTGAAACCATCTCCCTCCCTCGAAACCATCTCCTTTTGCCTCGCTCCCTCCCTTCTTCGTTCCGTTCGAATGAACCTTGCAGTTTTTTCTCCAATCCTTCTTGAATGCCTCGAATCCCTCGGGCTTTGTTCTCCTTGCTCATTCTCTGCTCAAATCCCTCGATTTACCGCCTTAAACCGTCGGTTTCTGCTCATGTCCCTCGGTTTTCCGCTCAAAACCCTCGGTTTCCGCTCGATTTTTTTCGGTTTCTAATCAAAGCTCTTGGGTCTCTGCTCGAATCCCTCCGTTTCTGCTCACATCGTTGAGTTTATGCTACTTTTCGGCGTCGTTTCTCCTTACATTACTTCTTAGCCCACCCTACTCGCTTTATAGCAGAGACTGATGGATCCCATGCAGCCGCGGCCGTCGCAACCATCGCAGGTCCAGAATTTGCGAATTAATCCGCACCCACCGAGCCAGCCTTCGCCGCCGCGCCCACAAACGATCCAACCGCCGCCGTGGCCGGCGTACGAGCCGGCGGCGATCCACAAGTTGCCGCGCGACGTGATCGCGAAGATCTTTTCGCATCTGTCCGTCACAGACCGGTGCTCCGTTTCGCTCGTGTGTCGCCTGTGGTTTCGCTACGAGCGACTGCTGCCGCATTACATGCAGAGCGAGGTGAATATGATCCGTTTCTTCTGAGAACCATCGCTTTGCGAGGTGACGTTTGAGTCGATTCAAAAGTCACCATTTCTGGTTTCGCTTCGAGCGAGGTAAATCACGTTGGGGACCCGTAGCTTTCACAGTGGTGGAAGCTCCGCTACTGTGGATGAGTACATGCAGATGCCCGTTCATAAGTTGGCCCGTCGCAGGGGGCTTTCGGCCAAGTTTGCCGCATTTGCCGCATTAACATCACGGAGCGAGGTAGATTATGCTGAAGACCCATGCTTCGCTAGTTCACCGTCATCGCATCCCTCCCCCCGCGCCGCCATTTCTCATGCGGCCGGCCGAAATAAATCGATGACTCTTTTTTATTATTATTATTATTATTATTATTATTATTTTTTGGGAAAAAAAAAGAGCCAAACCGTTGCTATTCGAATTCCATCCTCCCCCTTCTTAAACCCCTCCCCACCTCCCCTCCCTCCTCCCCCCCCCTCCGGCTCCCCTCTCCCCCGAAATCTCTGCAGGTCAGCGCAGCGGAACTCCGCTTCGTGCTGCGCCGCTTCCCCCTCATCCGCACGCTGCGCATCCGCTTCTTCGGCCCCACCGTGCTTCCGGGGGCTCCGCGGGAGCAGCGCGCGGAGGACCGCCACCACAAGCGCCCAGGCGGAGGGGGAGTGCGGGCGGGGGGAGTAACAGGGGTTGGGGACGGCGGAACGGGGGCTGGGGAAGGCGGAAGAACGACTGGAGGAGGCGGAACAGGGGCAAGGGAAGGCGGAATAGGCGCTCCCACTAGAGATGGAGAAACGCGGAGCGAATCTCAAGCCGCGGCGGCGGCGGGGGACCTCACTCCGCCTGCCTCCGTCCCCGCGTTTCCAATCAGCGACGCGGATGTTCTCGATGGGTCAGCCATTGTGCGGCTTCTCTCCCTTAACACGCCCCTGCAGATCCAACAGGTGGCCGGCACACAG
The DNA here is from genome assembly GCA_947471745.1 of Closterium sp. Naga37s-1. NCBI lineage: Eukaryota > Viridiplantae > Streptophyta > Zygnematophyceae > Desmidiales > Closteriaceae > Closterium > Closterium sp. Naga37s-1. The sequence continues at coordinate 1,097,758 of CANJKZ010000293.1, forward strand.
GTGGAATACCTCTCCATCTGTAACTGCGGCGAGTTCGAGGTTCACCAGGGGTTAAGAACGTACATGTGCGACACGATTGCCACGTGGGGGCGTAGCATTCTGCATATTGAGATGCACGACCCAATGCCGACCGCGGATGAGTTCTGGAAATGCGTGGAAGGGCACCCGATGCTTAGCAAAGTGACGGTTTATAACTGCACGCACTTAACGGACCGGTTTGTCCGCCACGTGGCGAAGTGCCCGGCGCTGAAGGAGCTGTCGATCGCCAGCTGTCCGAACGTGAGTGGCGGAGGGTTTGCTGAGCTGGCGGAGAAGTGCACCGGATTGGAGGGGATGGTTCTGGAAGATCTGAGTCTGTCCGTTGTGGCGAAGAAAGCGCGCAGAGCGCCTGGCAAAGGGCGGACGCGTGGGGGAGGGGGGGGGGAAGGGGCGGGTGGAAGGGAATGGAGAGGGAGATGGGAAGGGGCAGGGGAAAGGGAAGGGAGAGCGGAAGGGAGGGTAGGTCTGGATGGGAGACCAGCGGAGAGGATGTGGGGAGTGGGGGGAGAAAGGGGACGGAGAGGGGCAGGTGATGACGTGCGCATGGGCGAAGGGGGGGAAGAGCCGGAGAGGGGGGCTGGCGGCATGGAGGGTGGGGAGGGGCGGGAGGGGGGCACGACGCAAGTGGGTGTAGGGAAGGCGGATGAGGCGGATGAGGCGGATGGGGCGATGGGGCCAAATCAGGCGGATGGATGGGATGGGGCGGTGAGGGTGAGTGGAGAGGCAGAGGCAGCAGAGTCACAAGCAGGAGCAGAGGGGACGGAAGCGGCAGGCTGGGGTAGCAGTCTCGCAGCATCCTTCTCCAACCTCTCCTCCTTGAAAATCATCAACTGCGCGCTCGATGCCCATTGGTTGGAAATGTTTGCTGGGCAGCTGCCCGCCCTGCGCAGGCTGACCGTCATGGCCTGCCCGGACCCGTTCGACCGTTTTTTTCTGACAGCTGCCCGAACAGCCACCCAGCTGGAGAGTGTAGAAATAGTGGATTGCGAGGGTGTGAGTGACCGTGGCATCGTGGCTCTCCTGACAGGCTGCCCTGCGATCAACTCCCTGACACTGAGTGGGTGCGAGGGAGGGAGTGGAGGCGGAGGAGAGGGAGGGGAAGGGGGTTTGAGAGGAGGAGGGGTGGGAGGAGCGGGTGGGGGTGGAGGAGGAGGCGATGGGGGCCGAGTGGCGAGGGTGACGGATGAGAGTTTACGGGCGGTGGTGGTGCATGGAGTGGGGTTGCGATCGCTGCAGCTCAAGTGGAGCCCCGGCTTCACTGGCCTCCAGCTCGCGAGAGACGTGCTGGATGCTAAACGGTGGTCCACCTTTGCGGCTACAGCCTTCGAGGCTACAGCCTTTGAGGCGACGCGAGAGGCGGATCTGATGCGAGACGGATTGGTTCAAGGTGTATTCACTACGCCACCTCAAGACACGCGGTTACCATCCACTATGCAGCCCTTTGCCTCGGATGCCCCCTCGCTGCAACAGTCACACGGGCCACAGTCACACCGGCTACAGTCACACGTGCTGCCGCTGCTGCAGCTGGGGTGGAGTGGGATGGAGAGTCTGCAGCTGGAGGGGTTGGATGGGCTCTCCGATTCCTTCCTGCTGCTCGCTGCTGCCACCTGCCCCCGCCTCTCCACACTCGCTGTGCAGTACTGCAGGTGCGTTGCAGTGTGATGCGGTGATTCTGGGTGCGGTATAGTGATGGGTGATATGCAGTAGTGGTGGTTCAATCTGATCCTGTTTTTTTACAGGCCACACTCACCCCTCCCTTCCCCTCCCCTCCCTTTCCTCTTCTTCTGACCTGAATGTGTGTGCGTTTTTTTTTTTTTTTTTTTTTTTTTTTTTTTTTTACCTTCTCTATGTAAATTTCTCTCTCCATCTTCTCTGCCCAATTTTTCCTCCTTCCCTCCCTGCTTTCTGCCCACAGGACAATCTCAGAGGCGGGGCTCATCCCGCTGCTGCAGTCCTGCGTTTCCTTGTACCTCATTTCCCCACCCTATCCTCTCACATACACCTCCCTCCCTGCTTTCCGCCCACAGGGAGATCTCAGAGGCGGGGCTGATCCCCCTGGTGCAGTCATGCCATAGCCTGCAGCACATCTGCTTCTCTGGCTTCCGTGCCAGCCACATCTCAGACCTCCTCCTTCACACCATCGCCTCGCACTGCCCGCTGCTCTCCACTCTCTCCCTCCGCGCCTGTAGCGGGGTTACCACACAAGGCGCCACGCATGTGTTACATGGCTGCGAGCGAATCACAAGGTGTCGCCTGGCACGGTGCCCGAATGTGGATGAGGAGAGGGTGGTTCGGATTGCGAGGGAGGTTGGGGAGGTTAGGGAGAAAGGAGCAGGAGGGAGCCGGCGTTCTGTAGGAATGCCTGTGATTGAGATATCGTAATTTGAAAAAATAAAAATAAAAATTTGATGCATAATTATTGGGGAGTTGTGGTGTCTCTGTGAAAGGGATAACCAGAGGAAGGTATTTCATGATTCTTGCTGTGGTGTGCACAACTGATTCCGACACACCTAACGTTTTTCGCAAGAAACATCAGACCATTATAGCGAGATTTCGCTTCATCCACCCCAGCGAATCAGCGATCCCTCCAGCTAGCCAGCCCTTGTCCGAAATTGGCATCGCCCCATCACCTCTGGCCCTCCGCCTTCCCCTTGACCTCCTCTTCCGACAGTTCACCCCCAGAGATCTCGACGGATCGAGCTCAACACGCCAATTTAAGAAAGTTTGATGCCCCTGGGTGATACTGAGAGATTCCCCGTCCTCCATGAGTGTTCTAGTAGCCGTGGATTCCGCGACATGCATGCACTGACTTACGCATATGGCTTTCTTGAGGGAGGGTGTAGTGTAAGATTTCTTTCAATCCCTGACGTCGCACCTGACTTCACCGCGTACAACAGGGGCCTCGACCGTTCTTCGCCCGTTACGGTTAACAGTGTTCGCAACATTGTGCTCCAGCTTTTGCCAAACAGCACACTGCTGTATAAGGCCGCGTCGGCCTATGCTTCTTGAATAGCCCAAGACTCATTGCCATCATAGCATAGGCTAGCGTGCACATGCATGTTACCGTATGCATGTTTTGCCATATCTGGTTCGCTCGTGGCTCCGATCCAGGGCCCAAAATATCAGGGTAAAATGCCCTGATTACCCTGGGGGCAGGCCGCTTTTTCAGAGTTACCCTTTCTAGATCAGGCCTCGTAGATTCTTACCCTTACCCAAAAGGTGTTTTTTTTTTCCCTGATTGGATTTTTAGTTAGCCTGACGGAATCAGGGTTGTGTGACGACTACCCAGTTACCGAAACTATTTTTAACGCGGATCAGCCCATTCTCCGCGTGGTGCCAAAATGCCCACTCTCACACTGGCACCGTTGTCGCTGGTGACCACAGGCGGGAAACCGTGAAATGTTGTCGGCGGCTTGCCATGTGGCCTTATTGGCTGTCTTACCCACAGGACTGCCAACGCACCCCTGCATCGAGCCAAACCACACCACGCCCACTACCAGGTGAGCAGAGTTGCGCGTCAAGGATAACTTCTTGCTGTCCTACGCATCAACTGAGTAGTTGTGATGTTTGTGCAACCTTATTAATACTGAAGAAATTACGTAACAGACAAAGTAGTATTGGAAACAGGCTATCTGTAGAAATACCCTGCTCAAATCAGGCTACCATGCCGAAATCCTTGATTTACCCTGATGCAAACAGGGTATGGAAAATTTTACACAACGGGTCAGGGTAAAGAGGAGCTGCAACCCTGATTTGTCAGGGTGGGCCTAAACCAATTTTGGGCCCTGCTCCGATCATACCGTACTGTATTACTTGTCAAATTATATATATTCCACGTTATATGCTAGGCTGGGTTACTCTATAGAGAGTACAACATTTGTATGGCACAGGTTAGGGTTTGCTATATCTACAACATGTACGCCCTGCTGTTACTCATTCTCATTCAGTTCATTCGTTATCATGGTATCAGCTTAGGATAGGACCGTTAGCTTCTGTCGCGCAAAACCCTAGTTACCCTAGTGCGCTCGATTGCCTCACTCTCTTCGATGCCCCGTGCCCCCCCAGCCCCGTTAGCCCTGTCGACACCACTAACCTAGGCGTCCCACGGCCCGTCCCCTCCCCGCTGCCCGTCACGCCTAGGCCGCCAGTCGTCCCATACAACACGTAACGCTTAGGCCGACCGTCCCCCCCCTTAAGGCCTCCTGTCGCCCCGTGCAGCCCGTCGTCCCTAAGGCCTCCCATCGCCCCGTGCATCCCCTCGCGCTTTGGAATGCCCCCGCGGGCCCCTTCCAACGCACGTATAAAGGTCCTCCCGGGCCCTCCCTCTCGTTGCGCTTAGGTGCCCCCCCGTCACTGGCCATTTCCGTCGCGCTCCTCCCATCGCACTACCGCGGCCTTAGTTCGCCCCTGCTGCAGCCGCTCATTCTCGCAACTGCTATAGTCGCGACCCCCCCCCCCCCACCCCCCCCCCCCCCCCCCCCCCCCGCCGCTGCCACTGCTCGCGCTGTTGCCTGCAGCAGCCGCGAGTGCCACCGCCGCTGCCACTGCTCGTGCTGCTGTTGCCGTTGCTGCCGCCCGCAGCTGCAGCAAGTGCCGCAGCCACTGCCGCTGCTCGCGTACCTGCTTCCGCCGCTGCCGCCCGTAGCAGCCGCTAGAGCCGCCACCGCTGCCTCTGCACAAGCATCTGAAGCTACGGCGCTCGCTGCTGCAGTACGTGTGCCAGCAACAGCAAGCATCGGCAGCAGCGCGCACCGCCAACAAGACCTGCTACTGCCGCCCGTGCCACTGCAGCCGCCCGTTCCACTGCTGCCGCCCACTAGTGCCCGCTCTGCCACCCGTGCTGCTGCCCGCACTGCTTCCCTGTGCCTTAATTGCCGCCCGTGCATTAGCTACCAGCCTTAGCCACCTCTGCTGCCGCCCTTAGCTGCCGTCTCTGCTACCCGTGCCGTCCATACTCCTCTAGCAGCCCGTGCCGCTGCTGCAAGTTAGCTGCTCGAGCTGCCCATACCGTCCGTGCCGCCCGTTCCGTCCCCCCCTAGAGCTCATGTTCCTACGACCGCACCCGCTGCCGTACATGCAGTCCGATCTAGCTATCATGGTGACTTCACGAGTGTTGCACTTTGATGCTGGGGTGCGCTCGGTCGATTTCCAGTTTTTGCTGCATGTGCTTCGGCTCTACCTGGGGAGCCAGCTCCATCAGGACATTCCCCTGTTCAAGCACGCTGCCGGTGAGCTCTTAGCCCCACCCTGTCCTACTGCTCTTGCTGGTGCTCGCGATCAGTTCTTCACCATCGACCCTACGCCTCTCTCTATCGATCTCTTTGAGACTCCCCTGCGACCTCGGCTAATGTTGCTGAGCCTGCTGCCTCGCCGGAGGTTGCAGCTGTTTCTGCCTCTGGTCGGCAGAGCGGTCGCAAGGGTGGTAAGAAGGGTGGGGGGAGTGGAGGTTGAGGTGGAGGTGGCGGAGGTGCAGGTAGTAGAGGTGCTGACGCCGGAGGAGGTACTGGGTTTGGTGGAGCACCTGGAGGAGGTGCTGGTCTTGGGGGTGTGGCAGTTCAGCAGCAACAGCCATAGCAGCAGTGGTAGCCACAACAGCAGCTAATTCAGCCGCATCAGTCACAACAGCAACAGTGACAGGTTCAGCAACAACAGCCTCAGTAGTTTCAACAGTGGGGCCAGCAGCAGCCGTGGGGTCCGATCGGTTATTGGAGCACTGGTCGCGGTGGTGGGCCTGTCAGCTGGACGGTGCGCGACGCTCGTGCCGGACCCTACTAATACACAGTTCAGACTAGTCCGCGCCGCAGCTTCGCCTGCGATCATCCCCACCCTCCTGGACAGTGTTTTGGCTACCTCACCAACCTTTACCACCGGCACTAAGGGCTCAAAGGCCTTGCACTGGGCTTGGCCCCGCTACTCCGTTGTTGTGGCCTACATTTGTTTTCCATGACTATTAGTGATTTGCATGCTGATTTTTCCTCTCCCCTTGTTATGCATGCTGATGACTCTAGTGTTGCTGTATCTTATTACTCGTGTGTGCCTAGACTAGGATTAGTAGATGCCTCTTGTGTAAGACCAAGTGCTGTTGATTGCACAGGTGCGACCAATGCTGACGCGTCACTCTCCTTCACTCGGTGCTTCTTCCGCGGCCACACCGGCCTCACGCCACTTCCAGCACCAGTCTCAGTCGCTTTGGCTGACCCCGTGGCTCTTGGGGCACCACCGTCTAGGTCACCCATCCATCCCACGTCTCTGTCATATGGTTCTCCACCGTCTTGTCTCAGGTCTCCCAGCGTCCCTCGCCCCGATCCCTCCCTCGCCTGCTCCGCTATGCACTCCATGCGTTGAGGGCTGGCAGCACGCCGCCCCTCACTCCTAGTTTCCCCGTACCACAGCTCTCTTTCAGCCTTTGTACATGGGCGTTTAAGGCTCAACATTTGTCTCTGGGCTGCGCCAAGAGCACTACCTCTTGGTCGTTGTGGACGATTACTCTCGCTACACCACAATGTTTCACTTGCAGCGGAAGGCCGACGTGCCTGACGCTCTCATGCCATAGCTAGTGGCGGTCCACGCCCAACACGAGTGTCGTGTGCTCCATCCGCATTCTGACTGTGGTGGCGAGTTCACCTCTAATCGCTTCAGCAATGTCTATCAGGATGAGGGCATCACCCAGACTTTCACGATCCATGATGTGCACCCGCGGAGGGTGTGGACCCTGGGGGTGCTAGCGTTAGAGGTGTTGGTTCTGAGGGTGCTGACGCCGGTGGTGTCAAACAAACGAACGAGAATGAATGAACTATGAAAGAATTGGGTACAAGTACTAACCCTAATTGGGTTGTACCCCTTATGGGCTACCCTACCCCACTACAGCCTAAACAAAGTAAGCAATATAGCATTTTGACACACCCCCATAGGCAAAGTGGGGGAGAAGAAGTGGTCACAAGACCAATCAAGAAAACGCAAAGCAAGCTCAGGGTGGATCACAAAGTCACCACACATTCCGAGCACAAGCAAAGGCCACAAGGCCATTTCACATGCAGAGTTATATAAAAGAGAACAAACAGTACAGTGATCATACCCTAGCAAGTGTAAGCATGCAGGTATATATATAGATCACAGTACAAGCAAAGTCACGCAGTGAGCAAGTGAGGCAAAGTAGGTACAAGCATAAAACAGTACAGAAACCCTGATGATCACCAGACTGAAGTGCCTTGGTGAATATATCAGCAGTGTTGGCCCGAGTGGCCACGTAAGCAAGACAAAGCTGACCACGCTGTTGCAACGCTCGAGCAAGGAAGTACCGCAGAGCGATGTGCTTCGTTCTGTGCTCCTGACATAAGGCAATCATGGCCTTGTTGTCTACGTACAGAACTGGAGGCGAACGAGGCTGCTCTCCCAAGTCAGTCAGCAGGTAGGTGAGCCAGCGTAACTCCAGTGCAGCCATGGCCCCTGCGTAGATCTCAGCCTCACAACTGGAACTGAGAACAGAGGACGAGCGGGTAGACCGCCAAGAAACAGAGCCGGAGCCAAGGCTGAAAGTGTAACCCTGTGACGATGACTGCGTAGCCAAGTTGTCAACCCAAGAAGCGTCTGCGTGTCCAGTGAGGACAACTAGACCCCGTCCTCCAAGCACGAGCCCCATGCCTGACATACTACACAAGTAGCGCAACACCCTCTTAGCGGCCTCCCAGTGCTCTGGTCGGTGTCTCTCGGGCGCAACGTAGCGTGCTAGGATGCTAAGAGGGTAGGCAAGGTCAGGTCGAGTGAAGGTCATCAGGTACATGAGGCAGCCCACAATCTCTATATACGGGCCACTTGGCTCTACGGACTCGTCGGAAGGTGTAGCTGAGAGCGAGTGACCGATAGGCAGAGGAGTGGACTGGGGCAAGGAGTACCGGAAGCCGAAGCGCTGAAGGACCTGGTGCACCATGTGTGACTGAGTCAGGGTGATGGTGCGCCGTGCTCTATCCCGGGTGATCTGCAAGCCAAGATAGTTGCGCAGGTCACCCAGGTCAGTGCAAGTGTGTCTCTTCTGCAGCTCCGACTTCACAAGGGCCAGTGCCTCAGTGTTAGCAGTGGCAAAGACAAAGTTGTCAACGTACAAGAGGACGTAGAACGGCGGCAGCGAAATGTCGGTGCGTAGAAACAGCGACGGGTCAGCAGTAAAAGGAGCAAACCCAAGAGTTGCAAGCATCGTCCTCAGTGTGTCGTGCCACTCGCGAGGTGCCTGGCGGAGACCGTAGACTGGCCGCCAGAGGCTCCACTGGGTACATGCAGGAAACGACCCAGTGAAGCCAGGTGGGCGGCGCAGCCAGATCTCCTCGTGCAGGCTGCCCTACAAGAAAGCTGTGCTGAAGTCAAGAGAGTGCACCTCGTAGTCACGCTGAGCTGCGACGTGCAGCAACACTCGAAGAGTGGTCATCTTTGGGGTAGGGGAGAAGGTCTGGAAGAATTCAACCCCCTGTCGCTGACTGAAGCCTCGTGCAACGTAACGAGCCTTGAAGATAGGCGGAGAACCCGGCGGCCGCTTCACCCTGAAAATCCACTTGCCATCGACTATGTTCACCCCAGAAGGGGGAACTGCATCGACGTTGGTGCCTATGGACTTCCAGGATGCCATCTTTGCATCCATGGCTGTCTGCCAATGAGAGGAGTAGGGACCCGTAATCGCCTCTACGTAAGAGCGCGGGGTCGGGATGTTTGGTGCATCCGGGTCTCCCTCAGGGGCAAGCACCATGGCCACGAGATGAGGTACAGCAGCTGCAAGACACTCAAAGTCCTTCTGCATGTCCTCAAGGACGTCCGGTCCAAGGGCACACTCACCCCCGACGTACGGAGGACAGTCAGACTCAGACTCAGCAACAAGACTAGTGGCGTAGTCGAGACGACACGCAACAGCAAAGTCAACAAGCTCAGCAACTAGGGCAGACGCCAGTGCCTCCATCTCCAGTGCCTCCAGCTCCAGCACCTCCAGCTCCAGCGCCCCCAAAACCACCAGCCATGGCAGCTCCAGTACCCCGAGCTCCAGGGTCTCCAGCTCCAGCTCCTCCAGCTCCACCAGCCCCGGCAGCTCCAGTACCCCTAGTACGAGCACCTCCATGACCACCACCTCCAGCACCTCCGGGACCTCCAGCTCTAGCAAAAAGTCCAGCACCTCCAACACTAGTAGTTCCAACACCTCTAGCTCCAGTGCCTCCAGCGGCAGAGTCTCCAGCTCCGGCAGCTCCACTCCGAAGTCGTGTGCGCCGAGCAAACCACTAGCGCAGCTGCTGCGGGGAGAGAGGCTCCGGCCGGGGAGACAGTCGTGGCGAGGCACCCGCAGAACCTCCAGAAGAAGCAGTACCCCTAGGCTCAGCACCCCCAAACTCTGCACCCTCAAGCTCAGTACCCCCAGGCTCCATACCCTCAGGCTCAGCACCCCCGGACCCCGCACCCTCAGACTCAGCACCCCCAGGATCCGCACCCGCAGGCTCAGCACCCCCAGGCTCCGCACGCGTAGGCTCAGCATCCCCAGATGCAGCACCCCCATACGCAGCACCTCTAGCAGCACCTGAGTCTACAGCAACCTCAACAGGCACAGTACCAGGGAGTGGGTCTACCTGAGACACACCTGAGGGAGCAGGACCCTGGGGGGGGAGGGAGTCTACCAGAGGGGGACCTGGAGCAAGGAAGAGCGGCGGGGGTGGGGGAGGGGCAGAGCGGTAGGGGAAGAGACGGTAAAAGGGAACCGACTCGTCAAACGTGACGTCCTAAGAGGGGAAGACATGGCGCGAGGTGGGGTGGTAAAACTGCCAACCAGGCGCGTCAGGGGGGAAAGCCAAGGAAGACGCAAGAAAAAGCGCGGGCGGAGAGCTTGTCCGCGGACATATCGTGAACAAAGGAACAAGAACCCCAGACCCGGAACACCGACGCATCGCCAACCTTCCCCGTCCAATGCAGTGTAGGCGAGGTCTCCGGCAAGGAGACACGGGGCCAGAGGTTGAGCTGATGCGCAAACGGCCACAGAAAATGGGGAGCAGCCGCATGGATCATGGAGGTACGAGCGACCTCCATGACTAAGCCAATGCGGCGCTCAGCAATCCCATTTTGCTGTGGGGATGCCGGAAGCCCTCCTCACGACAAAAGTCCCGTAAGATGTCGGAGGAGAACTCACCACCTCTGTCAGAGTGCAGACGCAGGACAGGAAGGTCCTGGCGGAACCGCTCGCGAAGCTAGAGACGGACTGCGCGGATCCAAGGGATCAAGACATCAAGGACCTCACCCTTGCTGCGCAAGGGGAAGACCGCTGTGTAACGCGTATAGTCATAAAAAACCAGCAGAAAGTAGCGCTCGCGGCCCTGTCCACTAACGCGGGCTGGGCCCCACACGTTCATGTGGAGAGTCTGCAGGGGAGCAGTTGTCGGGGGAAACGAGGAGGAGTGAGGAGCGGCGCGCTGCCGCCCCTCGACGCAAGGAAGGCAGGGCGGGGCAGGCGAGGGCGGGAGGGGAGGCAGAGACCTGGGAAGACCAGAAACAAGGAGGCGGGAGTGCATGCCACGAAGGCGTGGCAGGGAGGGGTGACCAAGGCGGTGGTGCCAGAGGAGAGTCTGGTGCGACAGGAGCCGACACGAGCAGGGGGGTGCTACCGGACCTGACGCGAACACCTGGGCAGACGCAACTACCCGAGGAGGCTCGGTAGCCAGTGTGTAGAGACTCGACCCAGGCCGGTGGGTGAACGTGGCCAGGTGACGCCCCGTCCGTGTACACGTGCAGATCGACACACGCTGACCCCCAGGAGTGGTGGTGGTGACCATCGCATCTAGGAGGGCAGCGGTACTCACCAAGTTTGTAGAGAACGAGGGGAGGTGAAGGCCTGACAGTGAGCCGGACGAAACCGCCGGACACGGGAGAACAGTGGAGGAACGGGCAAGAACTGGGCCCCCTGAGGGGTCACCCAGTCTGACCGGTACATGTGCAGAGAGAGGAGTGAGGATGGTACTATCGCGAAAGAAACAGCAGGAAGCATCTGAGTCAAGCGTTAAGATGTGCAAGGCCTCAGCAGGCGCAGTACCAGGGAGAGCAGACTCACTAGCACCTAGAGCAGTAGCCTCTATACCTGGGTCGGGTGCACACACAGGTAATAGTCACCCTCAGCACTAACAGACCAGGCATACATAGCAGCAAGGATAGCATCATAGTCAAGAGCAAAGCCTCTCTAGACCTAAGTAGCTCTGCCCAGCGGGGGCGCTCAGCCTCGTCACCAAACTCTGCGCGTCAAGCATTGTCTAGGCGAGAGAAGCAGCGGTGCTGAGTGTGAGGCTTCCCCCATGTCTGACCAGCACGGTCGCCCGTGCGAATGATATACGGGCAGCTAACACTACCCCCATACGCCCCTCGCTAAGCAAACCACTCACGAAGCTGCTGGGGTGAAGGGGTCTCGCTCCGACGCTGCTGCTGCTGCCTTTGGCCACTGTCAGAACCTCGTGGACCGCAAACGGCCACAGAAAATGGGGAGCAGTGGTATGGATCATGGAGGTACGAGCAACCTCCATGACTAAGCCAATGGGTCGCTCAGCAATCCCATTTTGCTGAGGGGAGGCCGGAAGCATGAACGATTGGAGAATGCCCTCCCCACGAAAAAGGTCCCGCAAGAGGTCGGAGGAGAACTCACCACCTCTGTCAGAGTACAGACGCAGGACAGGAAGGTCCTGGCGGAACCGCTCGCGGAGCTGGAGACGGACTGCGCGGATCCAAGGGATCAAGACATCAAGGACATCCCCCTTGCTGCGCAAGGGGAAGACCATGGTGTACCGCGTGTATTCGTCAACAACCAGTAGAAAGTAGCGCTTGTGGCCCTGTCCACTGACGCGGGCTGTGCCCCACACGTCCATGTGGAGAGTCTGCAGGGGAGCAGACGACGGGGGAAATGAGGAGGAGTGAGGAGCGGCGCGCTGCCGCCCCTCGACGCAAGGAAGGCAGGGCGGGGCAGGCGAGGGCGCTGGTGGAGCTCGTGCTGGTGGCGCTGGAGCTGGAGGTGGAGGAGCTGTTGACCCTGGAGCTAGAGGTGCTGGAGCTGGGGGTGCTGGTGGTACTGGTGCTGGAGGCGCTGTGCGGCCGCGACCGTACTTCGTTCCCCTGCTTCAGCAGGTTCTTGGTGTTCCCTCTTCTACTGGCCTTACTCCTCCCTTACTGTGTCCACCGCCTGACCAGTCGCAGCCACCGTTACAGCCAACCTCCCCACTGCCTGCTCCTTCTCCTTACACTGAGCAGACCGGCGGCCTTAAAGAGTGTCGTGAGCCTGAGTCTCGTCCTGCCTCGTCGCGTTCCTCGTCCAGGACCTCCTCCTTTCCCCGGCACACACGCTATGGCACTTCGTCCTTCCTCTGTTCCACTGCGTGTTCCTCTGCCTGCTCCTCCTGAGTCATCTCTTCCTGCCGTCCCTGACCCTGAGTCTGACAGCGCTCGTGCTGCCAATCCCACTCTCTCTCATCTCCTTGCCACTATTGTCACTGACCCCTCTTTTGAGTCCACTGCTGCGTCTGCCCTCGTTGCTGAGCTGGTTGACTTTGCTGCTGCCTGCCGTCTAGACTATGCCACTGCTCTTGTTGCTGAGTTTGACTCTACCAGTCCTCCGTCCATCGGGGGTGGGTGTGCTGTTGGCACGGGCGTCCTTGAGGACAGGCAGGAGGACTTTGAGTGTCTTGCAGCTGTTGTACCTCGTTTTTCTTCCATGCTGCTTGCCCCTGAGGGAGACCTGGATGCACCAGACATCCCGACTCCGCGCTCTTACGCAGAGGCGACTATGGGTCCTTACTCCTCTCACTGGCAAGCAGCTATGGATGCCGAGATGGCATCCTGGAAGTCCACAGGCACCTAAGTCGACCAGGTTCCCCCACCTGGGGCGAACATAGTCGATGGCATGTGGATCTTCAGGATGAAGCGGCTGCCGGGTTCTCCGCCTGCCTTCAAGGCACGTTACGTTGCTCGAGGCTTCAGTCAGCGTCAGGGAGTTGACTACTTCCAAACCTTCTCCCCCAACCCGAAGATGACTACTCTTCTGGTGTTGCTGCACATTGCTGGTTGCACTCTCTGGACTTCAGTACAGCTTTCTTGCAGGGCAGCCTGCACGAGGAGATCTGGCTGCGCCGCCCACCTGGCTTCACTGGGTCGTTTCCTGGCAGGTACCTAGTGGAGCCTCCGGCGGCCAGTCTACGGTCTCCGCCAGGCGCCTCGCGAGTGGCACGATACACTTGCGGCTCTTGGGTTTGCTCCTTCTACTGCTGACCTGTCGCTGTTTCTACGCACCGACACGTCGCTGCCGCCGTTCTACGTCCTCGTGTACGTTGACGACCTTGTCTTTGCCACTGCTGACACTGAGACACTGCGGACGAGTCCGTAGAGCCGAGTGGTCCGTACCCAGAGCTTGTTGGTTGCCTCATGTACATGATGACGTGCACACGACCTGACCTCGCGTACCCTCTTAGCCTCCTGGCTCGCTACGTGGCTCCTAGTAGGCATCGAAAGGTGCACTGGGATGCTGCAAAGAGGGTACTGCGTTACTTGTGTAGTACGTCGGGCATGGGGCTCGTGCTTGGAGGACGGGGTCCAGTTGTCCTCACTGGTCACGCAGACGCTTCTTGGGTTGACGACTCAGCTACGCAACGGTCGTCACATGGTTACACCTTCAGCCTTGGTTCCGGCTCTGTTTCCTGGGAGTCTACCCACTCGTCTTCGGTTCTTAGCTCCAGTTGTGAGGCTGAGATCTACGCAGGGGCCATGGCTGCACAGGAGCTACGCTGGCTCACCTACCTGCTGACTGACTTGGGAGAGGTGCCTCGTTCGCCTCCAGTTCTGTACGTAGACAACAAGGCCATGATTGCCTTGTGTCAGGAGCACAGACTGGAGCACTGAACGAAGCACATCGCTCTGCGATACTTCCTTGCTCGAGAGTTGCAGCAACGTGGCCAGCTTCGTCTTGCGTACGTGGCTACTAGGGCCAACACTGCTAATATATTCACCAAGACACTCCCGCCTGGTGATCATCAGCGCTTCTCTACTGTGTTAGGCCTTGTGCCTACTTTGCCTCACTTGCTCTCTGCGTGACTTTGCTTGTACTGTGATCTATATATATACCTGCATGCTTACACTTGCTATGGTATGATCACTGTATTGTTTGTTCTCTTTTATATATAACACTGCATGTGAACTGGCCTTGTGGCCCTTTGCTTGTGCTCGGACTGTGTGGTGACTTTGTGATCCACCCTGAGCTTGCTTTGCTTTTCTTGACTGGTCTTGTGACCACTTGTTCTCCCCCAGTTTGCCTATGGGGATGTGTCAGAATGTTATAGTGCTTACATTTGTGTAGGCTATAGTTGGGTAGCCCATAAGGGGTACAACCCAATTAGGGTTAGTACTTGTACCGAACTGTTTCATAGTTCATTCATTCTTGTTCGATAGTTTGACACTTTAACCCAGCCAATGAATCTCTTTGAGAACTGTGAAAATGAAATCCCTTGACACCGAGACAAATGCTTTTCGGAAGTCTACCAGCAACATGTACCAGTCCTCATTGCCCTTCTTTGCTGCCTCAATGACCACCCCAATCGCATCCGAGATCCTCCGACCAGGAAGAAAACCGTAGTGCTCCGCCGATATTACCCGGTGCAGCAGAGGTTTCATACGGTTCACCACCACCCTTGCCAACACCTTGTACGTTAAATTAAGGAGTGTAATTGGTCGGTAGTTGTCTAGCTTCTCCTTCTCACCCTTCTTATATAATTAAATTGTGACTGCTTCCTTAATGCTGGCAGGTAAGGTGGCGGTGGTTGCGAAATTTTGTGCCATCTTCAGGAATTCTCCGCCAAGGACGTCCCAATTCTTTTAGAAGAGCTCCTTCGGCAACCCGTCCCTCCCTGGTGACTTGTTGTCTACGAGCGCTTTGAAAGCCTACTTCACCTCCTGCTCTGACCAGTCAGCATCCAGCATTGCTGCCGACTCTGCTTCCAGCTTCCTGCCTGGAAGCGGTTTCCACCTTCCGACGACGTCCGACCGTCGGAACCAAATATAACTGTGAATTAATCCCTTGCCGCTTTTAAAATCTCTTGCGAGTCCCTTATCGAAGACCCATTCACGACCAGCTCCGATATCTGCGTCCATTGTTTCCTGACCTTTACCCTTGCCGACAGGAACGGTGAAGGTAACTCTCCTGCGAGCTCGACGTCCGAGCCGGCCATCACATGCAGTATGTCACATAGTGTCGCGTGATATTCTGGCAACTGTGTCTCCCTGATGAGCAGTAGGTCCCTTGTCCTCTGGCAACCCGGGTTCCTCATCTGTTCTCGACGCAGCTCCGCAACCACTTCTGCGAGATGTGCCGTTGTCCTCTTAACCGGTTTTTTTCTCTTCCTTGAAATACGAACGCAGACCCGCATTTAGTCTCCCAAGCAGCAGCTCCAAATCCTCCGCCCCTTCCACAGCAGCTCTCGCCAGTGCGGCTTTGACTGCTTTCCGTACCCCCAGCCTTCCGATAGCTGCTGCGTGCAATCTCCAGATTCCAGGACCCAGGTGAGGGGTGGATTTGACTTGAAAGCTACTTTTATGGCAAATCCATGATCTAAGATGTATTCTTCAGGCCTCGTGTGCGAGGCTAGTTCGGGATGGGGGAGAAGCAAGCAAGATACGAGAGCGCGGTCTATCCTAGAGCTGGACTGTTTTAACGCAAAGAAAAGGGTGAACTCGCGTTGTTTGGGATGAAGAGTGCGGAAAGCGTCTGAGGATTGGAAACGGCTGCAACGAGAGATGAGTCTGTCATTTTCTAGTGGTAAACCTGACTGCGATGTTCCGTCTAATGTTGGGTCTTCCACTGTGTTCAGGTCACCTATCAGGACGACTTGCAAGGCTGGATGAATCAGATCTATGGCTGGACCTATGACATTTGACACAAACGAGCCTCTCGTGGTTGCGTATGCGGGGAAGTAGGCAACGAGTAAGGTGAAAGTGAAACCAGGGTGACTAACTTCAGCAACTAACAACCTGCCTAATGGGTGAGCAGTAATACAGCGTAATTGTACGGATGGATTTCTTGTGACAATGGCTACTCCTCCTGCTTTGTCTGTGGGTGGTGTGGTGAGGACAGTGACAAAAGGTGGAGTTCTCCAGTAAGGGTGTGTTAGAGAGTAGCGAGAATGGTTTACTAGGAAGGGGTGAAGGGTACAAGTACAATGTCGAGAGAAATTGTATACCCCCTAAGGCTAAACCCACTATAGCCTAGACAACTGTAAACACATAAACACATATGTTTGACACACCCCCATAGGCGAAGTGGGAGATAGCCAGAGCAAGCAATGGTCACAAGACCAGTCAAGAGAAGAAGTAAAGCAAAGCAAGCTCAGGGTGGATCACAAAGTCACCACACAGTCCGAGCACAAGCAAAGGGCCACAAGGCCAGTTCACATGCAGAGTTATAAAGAGAACAAACAATACAGTGATCATACCCTAGCAAGTGCAAGCATGCAGGTGTATATATATATATCACAGTACAGGCAGAGTCAGGCAGTAAGTGAGGCAAAGTAGGCACAAGGCCTAACATAGTAACAAAGCGCTGATGATCACCAGGCGGAAGTGCCTTGGTGAAGACATCAGCAGTGTTGGCCCGAGTGGCCACGTACGCAAGACGAAGCTGACCACGCTGCTGCAACTCTCGAGCAAGGAAGTATCGCAGAGCGATGTGCTTCGTTCTGTGCTCCAGTCTGTGCTCCTGACACAAGGCTATCATGGCCTTGTTGTCTACGTACAGGATTGGAGGCGAACGAGGCTGCTCTCCCAAGTCGGTCAGCAAGTAGGTGAGCCAGCGTAGCTCCTGAGCAGCCATGGCTCCAGCGTAGATCTCAGCCTCACAGCTGGAGCTGAGAACTGAAGACGAGCGGGTAGACCGCCAAGAAACCGAGCCAGACCCAAGGCTGAAGGTGTAACCCTGCGACGACCACTGCATAGCTGAGTCGTCAACCCAGGAGGCGTCTGCGTGACCAGTGAGGACAACTGGACCCGTCCTCCAAGCACAAGCCCCATGCCCGACGTACTGCACAGTTAACGCAGTACCCTCTTTGCAGCATCCCAGTGCACCTTTCGGTGCCTACTGAGAGTCACGTAGCGAGCCAAAAGGCTAAGAGGGTACGCGAGGTCAGGTCGTGTGCAAGTCATCAGGTACATGAGGCAACCCACAAGCTCTGGGTACGGACCACTCGGCTCTACGGACTTGTCCGAAGGTGGAGCTGAGAGCGAGTGGCTGGTAGACAGAGGAGTGAGCTGTGGCGAGGAGTACTGGAAGCCGAAGCGCTGAAGGACCTGGTGCACCATGTGTGACTGAGTCAGTGTGATGGTGCGCCGTGCTCTGTCCCGGGTGATCTGCAGGCCAAGATAGCTGCGCAGTTCACTCAGGTCAGTGCAGGTATGTCTCTTCTGCAGCTCGGACTTCACTAGGGTCAGTGCCTCAGTGTCAGCCGTGGCAAAGACGAGGTCGTCGACGTACACTAGGACGTAGAAGGGCGGCAGCGAGGTGTCGGTGCGTAGAAACAGCGACGGGTCTGCTGTAGAAGGAACAAACCCAAGAGCCGCAAGTGTAGTCCTGAGTGTGTCGTGCCACTCGCGAAGCGCCTGGCGGAGACCGTAGACTGGCCGGCGGAGGCTCCACGGGTACTTGTAGGAAACGACCCAGTGAAACCAGGTGGTTGGCGCAGCCAGATCTCCTCGTGCAGGCTGCCTTGCAGGAAGGCTGTACTGAAGTCCAGGGAGTGTAACTCGTTGTCACGCTGAGCAGCTACGTGCAGCAACACCCGAAGAGTAGTCATCTTTGGGGTGGGGGAGAAGGTCTGGAAGTAGTTAACTCCCTGTCGCTGACTAAAACCTCGAGCAACGTAGCGCGCCTTGAAGGCAGGCGGAGAACCCGGCGGCCACTTCACCCTGAAGATCCACATGCCATCGACTATGTTCACCCCAGGTGGGGGAACCTCGTCGACGTAAGTGCCTGTGGACTTCCAGGATGCCATCTCGGCATCCATAGCTGCCTGCCACTGAGAGGAGTAAGGACCCGTAATCGCCTCTGCGTAAGAGCGCGGGGTCGAGATATCTGGAGCATCCGGGTCTCCCTCACGGGCAAGCAGCAAGGAAGCGAACCGAGGTACAGCAGCTGCAAGACACTCAAAGTCCTCCTGCCTGTCCTCAAGGACGTCCGTGCCAAGAGCACACTCACCCTCGACGGGCGGAGGACTGGCAGACGTAGTCGAGACGGCAGGCAGTAGCAAAGTCAAGTAGCTCAGCAACGAGAGCAGAAGCAGCAGCAGACTCAAAGGACGGGTCAGTGACAGCAGTGGCAAGGAGACGAGCGACAGTGGGACTGGCAGCACGCGCTCGGACAGACTCAGGGTCAAGGACCTCAGGAAGAGAGGACTCAGGAGGAGCAGGCAGAGGAACACGCAGTGGAACAGAGGAAGGACGGAGTGCCATGGTGTGTGTGCCTGGGACAGGAGGAGGACGCAAACGAGGAGCGCGACGAGCAGTGCGAACAGGCGAGACAGGACGAGACGCAGGCTCACGACGCTCTGTAAGACCTCCAGACTGCTCAGTGTTAGGAGAGGGAACAGGCAGTGGGGAGGCTGGCTGTAACGGCGGCTGCGACTGGTCAGGCGGTGGACACAGGAAGCTAGTAGAAGACGGGACACCAAGAACCTGCTGAAGCAGGGGAACGAAGCACGGGCGCGGCCGCACAGTGCCTCCAGCACCTCCAGCTCCAGGGTCAACAGCTCCAGCTCCTGCAGCTCTAGCGCCTCCTGCGCCAGGGCCTCCAACTCCAGCTACACCAGCTCCAGCGCCTCCGGCGCCAGCTGCTCCAGGCTCCGTAGGGTCTCCAGCTCCAGTAGTAACAACAGCACCTCCAGCTCCTGCGTCTCCAGGCTCGCCAGCCCCAGGAGCTCCACTCCGACGGTGTGGGCGCTGAACAAGCCACTCACGCAGCTGCTGCGAGGACAGTCGCGGTGAAGCACCAGCAGGACCTCCAGACGAAGCAGCACCCCGAGGCTCAGCACCCCCAGACTCCGCACCCTCCGACTCAGCACCCCCAGGCTCCGCACCCTCTGACTCAGCACCCCCAGGCTCAACACCCTCAGGCTCAGCACCCCCAGACCCAGCACCCTCAGACCCCGCACCCCCCGGCTCCGCACCCCCAGACGCAGCACCCCCAGACGCAGCACCAGGAGCAGCACCTGAGACGGCAGCTACCTGAACAGGCGCAGTACCAGGGAGAGGGTCTACCTGAGACACTCCCGAGGGAGCAGGACCCTGGGGCGGAAGGGGGTCTACCGGAGGTGGACCGGGAGCAAGGAACAGCTGCGGGGGCGGGGAAGGGGCAGAGCGGTAGGGGAAGAGACGGTAGAAGGGAACCGACTTGTCAAACGTGACGTCCTGAGAAGGGAGGACACGGCGCAAGGTGGGGTGGTAAAACTGCCAGCCAGGCGCGTCAGGGACAAAGCCAAGGAAGACGCAGAGAATGGCGTGGGCGGAGAGCTTGTCCGCGGACGTATCGCGAACAAAGTCTCGAGAACCCCTGACCCGGAACACCGACGCATCGCCAACCTTCCCCGTCCAACGCAGTGTGGGCGAGGTCTCCGGCAAGGAGACACGGGGCCAAAGGTTGAGCTGATGCGCAGCGTACCGGACCGCAAACGGCCACAGAAAATGGGGAGCGGCCGCATGGATCATGGAGGTACGAGCAACCTCCATGACTAAGCCAATGCGGCGCTCAGCAATCCCATTTTGCTGAGGGGATTCCGGAAGCGTGAACGACTGGAGAATGCCCTCCCCACGACAAAAGTCCCGCAAGAGGTCGGAGGAAATCTCACCACCTCTGTCAGAGTGCAGACGCAGGACAGGAAGGTCCTGGCCGAACCGCTCGCGCAGCTGGAGACGGAATGTGCGGATCCAAGGGATCAAGACAGCAGAGACTTCACCCTTGCTGTGCAAGGAGAAGACTGTGGTGTACCGCGTGTAGTCGTCAACTACCAGCAGAAAGTAGCGCTCGCGGCCCTATCCACTGACGCGGGCTGGGCCCCACACGTCCATGTGGAGGGTCTGCAGGGGAGCAGACGTCGGGGGAAACGAGGAGGAGTGAGGAGCGGCGCGCTGCTGCCCCTCGACGCAAGGAAGACAGGGCGGGGCAGGTGAGGGCGGCAGGGGAGGCAGAGACCTGGGGAGACCAGAGACAAGGAGACGGGAGTGCATGCCACGAAGGCGTGGCAGGGAGGGGTGACCCAGGCGGTGGTGCCAAAGAAGAGTCTGGTGCGACAGGAGGCAACACGAGCAAGAGGCGGCTACCTGACCTGACGCGGACACCTGAGCAGACGCAGCGACCTGAGGAGGCTCGGTAGCCAGTGTGTACAGACTCGACCCTGGCCGACGAGTGAACGTAGCGGGGTGACGCCCCGTCCGTGTGCATGTGCAGATCGACACACGCTGACCCCCAGGAGTGGTGGTAGTGACCATCGCATCCTGAAGGGCAGCGGTACTCACCAAGTTCGTAGAGAACGAGGGGAGGTGAAGACCTGACAGTGAGCCGTACGGAACCGCCGGACATGGGAGGACAGTGGAGGAACTGGCAACGACCGAGCCCCCAGAGGGGTCAGCCAGTCTGACCGGAACAGGTGCAGGAAGAGGAGTGAGAGTGGTGCTGTCACGAAAGAAACAGCGCGAGGCGCCGGAGTCCAACGTGAAGGTGTTCAGGGCCTCAGCTGGCGCAGTACCAAGGGGAGTACCAGACGCACTAGCACCTAGAGCAGCAGCGGCTATACCTGGGTCAGGCGGCACATACCAGTAACAGTCACCCTCAGCACTAAAAGACAAAGCATACATGGCAGAGATAATAACATCAAAGTCTAGGTCAAAGATAGCAACTCCCGACCTAAGCAACTCCGCCTAGCGAGGGCGCTCGACGTCATCACCAAACTCAGTACGCCATGCGTCGTCAAGGCGGGCAAAGCAGCGGCGCTCAGTGTGAAACCTCCCGCGTGTCCGGCCTGCACGGGCACCCGTGCGAATGACATACGGGCAGGTCTCACTACCCTCACCCGCCCCACGCTGAACCAACCACTCACGGAGCTGCTGGGGCGTCCGAGTCTCGCTCCGACGCTGCTGCTGCTGGCCCCGACCACCACCAGGGCCTCCACGCTGAGGTCCAGACCGACCACCACTGGTCCCACCGCCTCCACTGCCGCCACTCCCTCCGCTGCCTCCACCGCCGTCACCAGAGCCTCCACCTCCGCCACCGGTCCCACCGCCGCCACCACCTCCACCGCCTCCGCCTCCTCTACCGCTGCCCCCACTACCACTCCCACTGCCACCTCCACCACCACCGCTGCCTCCTCCACTACCCCGGCCACCCTTGCCCTTGCTGTTGCGGCGCTTCGTACTAGTCGAAGCAGCACCGATGTCCTCAGGAACAGAGACGTCTGCAGCAGCAGCAGAGGCGAAGGAGGAGGAAAGGGGGGAGGGGGAGCACCCCTCAAAGAAGGGTGAGCGCGGAGTGCCACGAGCAGCACCTACAGCAACTGCACTAGTCTCAGCTGCGAGGAGATGCTGCTGGAGGAGGTCAACAGTGAGGGAAGTGGGGTCAAGGGTGAGGAAGTGGTCCCTGACAGAGCGAAGGGAGTCAGGGAGGCGAGTGACTATGAAGTAGAGGGTGATGAACATGGGGGGCTGGTTCGTGGGAAGGAACTCAGCAGGGACGGTAGCGCGGTAGCGAGCGTCGCTAGTGCGCAGGTGGGTAACCAGGTCGGCTACTGTGGCAAAAGCCGACAGCTCAGGGGAACAGGTAGGGCACTAGCAGACTGCCAATAGCAGCAGTGGCAGGGGAGGAGTAGCGAGCAACGACAGCGTCGTACAAGGCCAGTGATGTCCTGTGCTCGCCAAAGTGAGCACATTCGGTTGCGGGCAGGTGGTTGCAAATGGCCAAGCGGGCAGTAGCGTCACGAGACAGCCACTGGGAACGAGTCGAAACGTCAGCTGTGGCGGGAGGGGCTGGAGCGGCACCGGACACGTGGTCAAACAGTGAGACACTGTCCCGACTATCGCTCAGTAGGTACAGTTGCAGATCGTCGTGCCACGTGTCAAATGCTACAGGTCTGCCCTTCGGGTCGAACGGGAGAACTCGAAGCGACGCCATAGGGGCCGAGGGGCCAAACAGGGGGCCGGGCGCAGGGCTCTGAGGTGGGGCCGAGGGGCCTAGGGGCCGCGGGGCCAAACAAGGGGCCGGGGGGGCCTAGGGGGCCGAGGGGCCAAACAAGGGGCCGGGCGCCGGGCTTTGAGGTGGGGCCGAGGGGCCTAGGGGCCGCGGGGCCAAAACAAGGGGCCAGGGGGCCTAGGGGGGGGCGAGGGGCCAATCACACGGGGCCGAGGGGCGGGGCCGAGTGGCCAAACAGGGGGCCGGGCGCAGGGCTCTGAGGTGGGGCCGAGGGGCCTAGGGGCCGCAGGGCCAAACAAGGGGCCGAGGGGGGCCTAGGGGGGCCGAGGGGCCAATCACACGGGGCCGAGGGGCGGGGCCGAGGGGCCAAACAGGGGGCCGGGCGCAGGGCTCTGAGGTGGGGCCGAGGGGCCTAGGGGCCGCGGGGGCCAAACAAGGGGCCGGGGGGGCCTAGGGGGGCCGAGGGGCCTAGGGGGCCGAGGGGCCAAACAAGGGGCGGGGGGGCCGGGCGCCGGGCTTTGAGGTGGGGCCTAGGGGCCGCGGGGCCAAACAAGGGGCCGGGCGCAGGTGTTGTCGGGCCGGGGCTAGGTGCGGGGCCGGGCGCTGGGCTAGGAACGGGGCCTAGCGCGGGCTAGGTACGGGGCCGGGCGCGGGTGTCGACGAGGTGCTGGCTAGGTACGGGGCCGGGCACGGGTGTCGACAGGGCGCGGGCTAGGTAAGGGGCCGGGTCGCGGGCTAGGTACGGGCTGGTCGCGAGCGTCGACGGGGCGCGGGCTAGTTACCGGGCTGGGCGCGGGTGTCGACGGGGCGATCGCGAGCTAGGTACGGGGCCGGGTCGCGGGCTAGGTACGGGCCGGGCGCGGGCGTCGATGGGGCGCGGGCTAGGTACGGGGCCGGGCGCGGGTGTAAACGTGGCGATCGCGGGCTAGGTACGGGCCGGGCACGGGCGTGAGAAGGCACGGGCCGAGGGGCCAAACACAGGGGCCGCCGAGCGCGGGCTAGGTACAGGCCAGGCGCGGGCAAGAGACTGGGCCGGGCGCAGGCTAGGTACGGGCCTATCGCGGGCGCGGTACGGGCGGGGCGCGGGGCTAGGAACGAAGTAGCAGTTGGTGGGCCCAATAGTAACCTACTCTAATACCATGTTAGAGAGTAGCGAGAATGGTTTACTAGGAAGGGGTGAAGGGTACAAGTACAATGTCGAGAGAAATTGTATACCCCCTAAGGCTAAACCCACTATAGCCTAGACAACTGTAAACACATAAACACATATGTTTGACAGGGTGGTCGTCTGTGAATCTATTGTCAGAGAGTACTAGAACGTCTGCTGCTGTGCGAGTCCAGAAAGTCACTCTAGATTGTTTGGTCTGGTCACCAAGGCCGTTGGCATTCAGACATGGAAGGGATATGAAGTTTTTGTTACTCATTTGTTAACTAATTCTCCACAGGCTGATGATGGTTACAACACTAACAACTGCACTCCATCCGGCTACGGCTAGAAGAACACGACGCTCGAACTGACAATTTAAATCGCTTAGTCTTTCTTGATGCTGCTGAGGTTGGTCTTGTCCAGAATGGCTTTGGTGGTTGAGCCTAGCTTCTCCAGGTTCAGAAGGTGAGTCGCAGAGATAGAATGGTCAGAGGCCATCATGAAAGTCTTCCCTTTCGTCTTTCCGCAGCACGCAAGTGTGCAAATCCATTCTTCGCGGTTGCTGCTGGTTGAGATAAGCGCGATCGCAGGGTCTTTCACGATGGGAGTGATTAAGGTGGAGGTGCGCAAGGAAGCGGCTGCGAGAACAACAGGTAACGTCAGTAAGCGCGTGGAAAGGTGCATGAAAGTCTGTTTCCATAAACTGAAAGATGAAGTTACCGTTCATGCGATGAATCTTTCCCAGGGCTAAGTTCCACTTCCCTATATTATTCTGCCGCTCCGTGATGAACAGATCATGATGGATGTCATAATGATGTCCACAGGCAGGACAATGCAGGGAAGTGGACTAGCAGCTTCGCGCCGATCTCCATCGGGTTGTCAACCATGTGACGCCAGCGGTAGCAGTCTCCAAGATACTAAATCGCCAATCATTTAATCACATCAGTGTCGGCGCCAGTGAGCGGATGAGCGACGCGGTGGAAAGCAAATCCTTCCTTGAAGGTAGTATGCTTTCCCATCTTCAGCTTGAACCGCACCAGCAGATCCTTCAGCACCTTTGGTACAATGTTAGTAGTTACGCAACTGAAGAGCACTTCAATCGCCATCGGGTTGGACAATTTTTCCCTGAGGTACGTGGAGGCTTCCGTGTGCTGCCAGATGCATTTGATGGACGGACCGTTCGCCTTCTGGTACTCGAATAGATGAAACTTGATGTGATGCGCGTCGCGTTCGTCCAGGAAGGAGATCTACAGCCAGAAGAAACGAGTCTTGGTCACGTAGGCAGGTAACATCTCCTGGATGTTAGCAGTGACGCCAGCGTTCTCCGTTAACGAGGAGCTCCAAACCTTCTTCATCAGGAGACGAACAGCTAAGATGATTGCAACGATCTCCTGAGACAACTGCGGAGAGTCACCCTACAACGGGAGTGGACTACGGAGGAGGGCACGGGGTTGTGCAGGTGATCGTAGCGCTCTAATAGAGTTCTTACTACTTGCTGTGTTCACAAAGAAATTTGGCAAGAGTTTCCACTAAGGAATTGAAAGAAACATTGAGAATTCAGAATAAGAGTACAAAAAGAGGCATGGAAGTTGATATGACTAGAATGCCATTGGAACCCCTAGCAAGCATTCAGCAAGGCGAATTGCCAGCACTGCATCAAGGCGATTCACCAACGCTGCAGCAGGGCGGCCTGCCAGCGCTGCATTCGCAGGTGAATATCTGTGCAGGTGTGCACCTGCAGAGTAGGTGCAGATAGACGGTTGCACCGTCAGAGACATTGCGCAGGTGCCAGGTAGAAAACGTCCCGACGGTTTTGTCAGATGTCCACCGTCGAGCACGTAATGCCATTCAGCAGGTGAAATTTCGCTAAGAACCACCTGAGCGAATTTCGCATGCCTTCGCAGAGTTCCGCACTCGCGCGAATTCGGCTGACCAGTTCGCCAAGACGAGGCTCGCCGAACGGCGCCCTTCGAATAGAGAACGGGGCTTCTCGGAAAGCACTCCGTCCGTCGGAGATCGCGCGACTCACTAGCAGATCAGAGGACGAGCTCGTCGAACAACACCCCGTCGACCAGAGCTCGACGTTGGGCTGGTGAATCAGAGGACAACCTCCTCGAAAACCACCGTAGTTTCAGAGGACGGGCTGATCCAATGCGACAATCACTTCGTCGAATTCACCAAGTCGTCGCAGAGAATGCCTGCGCCCAAGCGCGGGCGGGGCCTTTCACTTTGACAACAACACCACCGGAATGAGTAAGATCGCTGTGAAAACGCAGACGAAAATCATATTCCTTAGAAATGTAAATATCAAGTTCTTCGTCTCAGTCATCATCCAGGAACTCCTCCACAGCAGCTGCTGTTGAGTGGTAAGGCTGATTTTTCTCCTCCACTGACAGGCCCGAACTGCCGGCGACAGCAGTGGTTGACGATGCCGTGACATTTGCTGACACCGTTACTATCGCCGACGTTGAAGGCGACGTATTATCCATGTGTGTGGTTGTCTGCTCCCCAGCATCCCCACCAACAGGAATCGACATGACGTGCGGGTCCAAAAATCCGTAAACAGGAGGCACAACATCCACGGTAGCCTTTGTCGCGCGACCCTTAGCATGGGTGTTGATGAACCCTGAAGGAACAGAGAAGCACGTTAAGATTTCGCTGCTTGTGGACTGGGCACCACCTCCTTAAAAACTCTTTTTGTGAGAATTAACGAAAAGAATGAATGAAACTAGAAAGGAGATGGGTACAAGTAGAAAACACAAAGTGTTGTACCCTCTAAGAACTACCCCACTACAGCCTAAACAGACTATAGCATATATAAGTTTGACACACCCCCATAGGCAAAGTGGGGGAGAACAAGGGGTCACAAGACCAGTCAAGAAGGTAAAGCAAGCTCAGGGTGGATCACAAAGTCACCACGCAGTCTGAGCACAAGCAAAGGGCCACAAGGCCAGTTCACATGCAGAGTTATATAAAGGAAAGCAAACAATACAGTGAACACAACCTAGTAAGTGTAAGCATGCAGGTATAAGTATATAGAGTACAATACAAGCAGAGTCAAGAAGTCAATAAGTGAGGCACAGTGGGTACAAGGCCTAGAACAGTACAGAAACGCTGATGATCACAAGGCTGAAGTGCCTTGGTGAAAACATCAGCAGTGTTGGCCTGAGAGGCCACGTAGGCAAGACGAAGATGACCGCGCTGCTGCAACTCTCGAGCAAGGAAGTAGCGCAGAGCAATGTGCTTCGTTCTGTGCTCCAGTCTGTGCTCCTGACACAAGGCCAGCATGGCCTTGTTGTCGACGTACAGAACTGGAGGAGAACGAGGCGCCTCTCCCAAGTCGGTCAGCAGGTAAGTGAGCCAGCGTAGCTCCTGTGCAGCCATGGCCCCAGCGTAGATCTCAGCCTCACAACTGGAACTGAGAACAGAAGAAGAACGGGTAGACCGCCAAGAGATGTTATAGTCACAATAGGCTTGAATGTGCCTAAAACGAAAGATAGAGAGCACAGACGGATTTCTGCACAGCGGCTTCAAACGTTGATAGCGTTCTGCTCACAGCTGCAAATGACTTGATTCAAATTGGATCTGGAGCGTCTTCACGTCGTCTACAATTAGCAATTTAGATTGCACGATTTGATAAAGAATTGACGACACAGCGTCGGTTTGAACGAACGGTACTATGGCAGCCACTATAGTCTTAGAACACAAGATAGGAAGAGTTACGAGTTGGGAATGACTCCCAGCTCCTACAAACCCCAAGAGCCGAGGTACAGTGATGTGGAACAGTGCCACACTGTCCCCAACCACGAAGGGTCTCGAAACTACCCTTCACTAGGGCCTACACCAAGTGAAATGTTACACTACACAAAGTAATGTAACTATCTTCAATATCTTGAGGTGTACCCTTTTTGGCGAGCTTCGAAATCACTTGAGGCTTGACACCAAGGCTCGGGCTCTTCATCACAAACTCATCCTTGAGTTCTTGATGGGTCTGCTGCACACACCTGCGACACGCCGAACGTTCGACACAGGACAAAATAGAAACCGCGCACGACAAAATAGAAACCGCGCGCGAGACACAAACGACCGTGTAACACGCGTCTAGCGATAACTCGCTATTGACTCGACACACACACTCGACATCATGACTCAACATTCACACACAATTATAAGCATGAAATATATATTATCCCATGCCCTCAGACCATTCCATACACACACACATTCACGCACACGGACAACAAGCCGAGTGCAAACCATAGGGTTGCACCAACAAACTCCCCCTCGGATTGTTGGCCTTAGGATATGTTGCTCTCTCAGTTCAGAGCCATCCCAGCCAGCTTGCAACACTTCCAATGCTGCTGCTCCACCAGCCTCTTGGTCATCATGTCAGCCGGCTGCCCCGTGGTCTTCACGTAGCGCAACTCAACTTCACCCGCGGTTACCATGCTCCTCGTCCAATGCCACTTCACCCTCATGTGCTTCGTGAGTCCATGCAACACAGGGTTCTTAGCAAGAGCAATGGCACCCTGGCTGTCACAGTACAGTGGGGTAGGTCCTTGCTGCTCCTCCCCCAATTCAGCCAACAAACGCCGCTGCCACACAATCTCCCGTACGGCACGGAAGAGTGCCATGTACTCGGACTCCACCGAGCTCAAAGCTTGGTCAACCTGCTTCTTTCTCTCCCAAGCAGTTGGGCCTCCACCAACACAGCATATGAAGCCTCCCACACTTGTCATGTCCTCTGGTTCTGATGCATATGAAGCATCCGAGTAGGCGGTGAGGAACAAACGCCCGGGTTCAACACCATCCGCGCCCTTTTGGCGCCTTTGTGCCGCCGCAGAGTATTGCAGCCCAACGGTTGGTGTTTGGCCAAGATACTTGGCCACCCTCATTCCAGCTGCTACCTGATCCTCATTAGGGCATTGCACAACCCTAGCCAGCTGCCCGGTAGCAAACGCGACGTCCGGTCGGGTGTTTACCGCCGCATACATGAGGCTGCCCACCAACGAGTGAAATCGGCGCCTCTCCTCTTCACCAACGCTCTCCTCCTCTGGTCCCTTCACACACTTGAACCCAGAGGGAAAGGGTGTAGCCACATGGCCTTCACTCTGCCCAAAGTTGGCAGCCAATGCCTCCAGGTACTTTCGTTGATGCACCCGCATGCACCGCTTCTCCACATCTCGTTCGATGTGGAGCCCAAGGTAGAAGCTCACGTCACCAAGGGCCTTGCACTTGAACTTGTCTTGAAGCTTCAGCATCACCTCCTTCACAAGGTCAGAAGAGGGTGAGAAAATGAGGATGTCATCCACATAAACCACCATGAAACTCCTCTGCTCCCCCTCGCCAAGCATGAACAAGGAGTGATCGGCCGTTGAGGGAGTGAAGCCGATCCCCTCCAACACTTCGCGCAGCTTCATGTACCATTGCCTAGGGGCCTGATTCAGCCTATAGAGGGCCTTCTTCAGCTTCCACACTCTGCCACTACCATCATCAAACCCCTCTGGCTGCGCCATAAAAATCTCCTCCTGAAGGATGCCGTTAAGGAATGCCGTTACGATGTCCATTTGCTTTACTACCCATCCTTTGATGGCGGCTCCCGCGAATAGGGTTCGCAGCGTCGTCGGCTTCACCATAGGGGCAAACAGCTCCTTGAACTCCACCTTCTCCTTCTGCTGGTACCCCTTGGCTACAAGCCTAGACTTGTAGCGCTCGATCTTGCCGTCGGCATCCGACTTGATTTTGAAGAGCCACTTGGACGTTATCGCCGTACGCCCCTCCGGTAGCTCCACCAATTCAAACGTGTCATTCTCCTCGATGCTCTTCAGCTCACTCTCCATGGCCTTCTTCCACTCCTCAGCATCACTACTCTCCAAAGCCTCCTTGAGAGTTGCTGGTTCTCCCGGCATCTCCACCGGAGAGAAGAACGCGAAGGCACACTCCTCGTAGTCACTCTCCTCGTCGTCTCCGACCATCATTGCCGCTCCGGCCAGGGCTGTCTTGCCCTGCTTTCCCGGCGCATCATAGGTCAGCCTATTAGGGGGTTGAACTCTCCTCTTCCCCCTTCCTTCCTCCTCAGCTGCAGGGACTTGAAGGCCTTGGCGTTGCTGCGGTGTGGCTCGAATCCGTGGAGCACTCGTAGTACGGGAAGGAAGTGACGGTGCACGCTCGCTCACTTGCTGCACCTCCTCCTCTTCTTCCTCTGCATCATTGGCCTCCTCTCCCCCATTCACAAGGGAGGATTGCCTTGTGGTTGTGCTGCCGCTGCTCAGTTCCAAAGGCAGCTCCACATGCTCCAAACCGGAACTCTTCACCTCCCCAAACCGCACGCCTATCTTCGCCTCATTCTCCGCCTTCCAATCCTTGTACATGAAGTTCTCCATGAACTTGCAGTCCCTGCTCACCAAGAACTTCTTGGTGAATGGGTCCCAAAGAAGCCATCCCTTGCTGTTTTGAGCCATGCCCAAGTGCACGGCCCACACCGCCTTGGCACCAAGCTTGTTGTGCCGAAGATGCTTAGGCACGAGCGCCATGCACATGCACCCGAACACCCGAAGCATATCCACCTTTGGCTTCCTTCCTAGCCACTCCACATAGGGCACCCATTTGTCTGCTCCCACATGAGTCAAGGCTCTGTTCTTGGCCACACACGCGCTCCGCACCGCATCAGGCCAGAAATAGTCGGGTAGCCCGGCTTCAATGAGCAACCCGCGTGCCGCCTCCGTGATTGTGCGGTTCGCTCGCTCGGCGATGCCGTTCATTGCAGGGGAGTATGGCATGGTGAGGGAGTGCCGAATACCATTCTTCTTCAGCCACAACCCAAACTCCTTGCTCAGGAACTCTCCCCCTCGATCGGTGCGGATTGACTTGACTAGACGGTCTTGTTGCCGCTCCACCATCGGGAACCAATCCGTCTTCAACGTTTCAGCCACGTCGCTCTTCTTGGCCAGCACGTACACCCAAGTCATGCGGGTGTAGACGTCGACAATGGTGAGAAAATACTCAGCTCCAGCAGCTCCAAGCTTCAGGGGGCCCACCACGTCCATCACCACCTCATCAAGCGGTGCCTTTGCCGTTGCCTCCGAACTAGGGAACGGAAACCGGGTGAACTTGGCTTGAATGCACGTCGGGCAGCCAAGCACCTCATCGGGCTCCCCCTTCACACGTATGCCAGCAACCATCTCATTCTTCACTAGCTGCTGCAAGATGGGCAGGGCCACATGCCCCATGCGCCGATGCAAGGTGAGCCAATCACACTCCCCCGTAGCCGAAGTTGGATTGGAGAATGCCGCGCTCGCAATAGCGCCCCACATACTCTCTCCGTAGTCCTCCTCCGCTGCTCCCTCTGGGTTCTCCTCACCCTTTTGCTGCTCCTTGGTTGCTGCACCACTCTCCTTAGGTTCACTGAACTTGCTGGTCCCTCCAGGTTTGCTCTTCTTGAGCTCATTCTCCTTAGCGCGACCGTTCGCGCCATCGTCGCTACCGACCGCTCCATCCTTGGTGCTGATGCTTGCTGCCACTTGCCTCTCCTTAGGCATAGGGACCACTGGGATCTGCCACATCTCGTTGTAGACATCCCTGTCCTCATGAAGGTCCCAAAGAATTCGATCGCCAAGCCTTGCGGTGTAGGTCTTGGCTCCCTTCGAGTTCGTGTCCATGCCGGCCTTTGCCAACCGCCGCACGAAAATCAGGTTTGCAGCAAGGCTGGGCACCCAAAGCACGTTCTTGAGGCCCACCATCTTCCCATCAGCACCCTTGAACATGGCCTTGCCCATGCCTTTCACCTCTGCTCGCTGCCCCAAAGCCGATGTGACATGCTTCACCGGTGACGGCTCGAGTTCGGTGAGCAAGTCCGGGCGAGGTGTCATGCTATAGGTAGCGCCACTATCAATCACCCAATAGTCCAGGGGGTGTAGGGTCACCTTCCCCACATCTGCTGGCTCCTCAAAGCCTTCATCCTTCTCTGGACCAGCCGGTACTTGCGTCGACACGAAGTAGAATAGACCCGGGTATCGATCGTCGCTCGGGTCCTTGTCGTTGTCTCCGCTCTTCGTGTTTGCAGCTCCGCCACCGCGACCGCCACGGCCTCCACGGCCTCGTCCTCTCCCTCCTCCTGCTCCTCTACCCTCTTGGCCTTGAGCAGGGGTCCAACCATCAGGGAGTTTGTAGCAGTCGCGCCACATGTGTCCGCTCTTGTGGCAATAGTGACACTCGCCGTCGAATCGGCCGCGACCGCGTCCGTAGCTCTTGTCGTCGCTGCCGTAACCGCCACTCCTGCGGCCTCCGCCGAAGTTGGTGCCACCAAACCTTCCTCCCCCTCGTCCTCTGCCTCTTCCTCGACCATATCCACGGCCGATGCTCGCTGCCCCAGCGCCATCCGCACTCGCCAACTCACGGCGGCGGAAATCCTCTTGAAGGATAGCTCGCTTCACGTCTTCAAGCGAGAGGCGGGGCAAGTCGCGATTAAGGTTGATGATGAGCGAGGACCATGACTCTGGGAGTAAGGCCAGCAACTTGGTCTTCTTTTGGAGCTCACTGTAGTTCAAATCAGCTCCCTCAAGCCGCGTCAACAAGTCGAAGAATTTCTGCACCCCTTCTTCAACCGCTTCGTCTTCTTCAATTCGAAGTGCCGCCATTTGCCGTTCCAACACCACCGCTACCGCCGCTGTTGCAGGAGCATGTACACCCTTGAGAGCAGCCCATGCCTTTGGTCCTTTCTCTGGTTCACGCTGGAATGGCTTGATGTGACGGATCTGACTGCTCCCCAACGCTTGCCCAAGTAAGAGATAGCCTTGTGCGCTCTTCCGCACCCACGGGCTCTTCTCCGGGTCGTTCTCGGGGCGCTTCTCCGTTCCTTCCATCACCTCCAGCAGGTCATAGTGGTCAAAGATGTTCTCCATCTTGAAGGACCATTCAGCAAAGTTGTCACCGTTGAACTTGTCAAGCCCAAACACCCTAGGCTCATCCCTAGGTGGGCCAAGACTTGGTTGCATGGGCGCCATGGCTGAATCACGGGGTTGGCCTTGAGCTTGAGCTTCTCCACTGCCACCAGCACCTCTGCCACCCCTTTCCTCAGGTCCAGACATTGTCGAAACTGCTCCAAGGGGCTCTGATACCACTTGTTATAGGCACAATAGGCTTGAATGTGCCTAAAACGAAAGATAGAGAGCACAGACGGATTTCTGCACAGCGGCTTCAAACGTTGATAGCGTTCTGCTCACAGCTGCAAATGACTTGATTCAAATTGGATCTGGAGCGTCTTCACGTCATCTACAATTAGCAATTTAGATTGCACGATTTGATAAAGAATTGACGACACAGCGTCGGTTTGAACGAACGGTACTATGGCAGCCACTATAGTCTTAGAACACAAGATAGGAAGAGTTACGAGTTGGGAATGACTCCCAGCTCCTACAAACCCCAAGAGCCGAGGTACAGTGATGTGGAACAGTGCCACACTGTCCCCAACCACGAAGGGTCTCGAAACTACCCTTCACTAGGGCCTACACCAAGTGAAATGTTACACTACACAAAGTAATGTAACTATCTTCAATATCTTGAGGTGTACCCTTTTTGGCGAGCTTCGAAATCACTTGAGGCTTGACACCAAGGCTCGGGCTCTTCATCACAAACTCATCCTTGAGTTCTTGATGGGTCTGCTGCACACACCTGCGACATGCCGAACGTTCGACACATGACAAAATAGAAACCGCGCACGACAAAATAGAAACCGCGCGCGAGACACAAACGACCGCGTAACACGCGTCTAGCGATAACTCGCTATTGACTCGACACACACACTCGACATCATGACTCAACATTCACACACAATTATAAGCATGAAATATATATTATCCCATGCCCTCAGACCATTCCATACACACACACATTCACGCACACGGACAACAAGCCGAGTGCAAACCATAGGGTTGCACCAACAAGAGACAGAACCGGAGCCAAGACTGAAGGTGTAACCCTGTGACAATCGCTGCGTAGTCAAGTCGTCAACCCAGGAGGCGTCTGCGTGACCAGTGAGGACAACTCGAGCCCGTCCTCCAAGCACGAGCCCCATGCCTGATGTACTGCACAAGTATCGCAACACCCTCTTTGCAGCATCCCAGTGCACCTTTCGGTGCCTGCCGGGAGCCACGTAGCGAGCCAGAAGGCTGAGAGGGTATGCGAGGTCAGGTCGTGTGCAAGTCATCAGGTACATGAGGCAGCCCACAAGCTCTAGATACGGGCCAATCGGCTCTACGGACTCGTCCGAAGGTGGAGCTGAGAGCGAGTGACCGGTAGGCAGAGGAGTGGTCTGTGGCGAGGAGTACGTGAAGCCGAAGCGTCGAAGGACCTGCTGCACCATGTGTGACTGAGTCAAGGTAATGGTGCGCTGTGCTCTGTCCCGGGTGATCCGCAAGCCAAGATAGCTTGTCAGCTCACCCAGGTCTGTGCACGTGTGTCTCTTCTGCAGCTGCGACTTCACGTGGGCGAGTGCCTCAGTGTCAGCAGTAGCAAAGACCAAGTCGTCTACGTACACGAGAACGTAGAACGGCGGCAGAGTAGTGTCAGTGCGTAGAAACAGAGAAGGGTCAGCAGTGGAAGGAGCAAAACCAAGAGAAGCAAGAGTCGTCCTGAGTGTGTCGTGCTACTCACGGGGTGCCTGGCGGAGACCGTAGACTGGCCGCCGGAGGCTCCACTGGGTACCAGCAGGAAACGACCCAGTGAAGCCAGGTGGGCGGCGCAGCCAGATCTCCTTGTGCAGGCAGCCCTGTAGGAAGGCTGTGCTGAAGTCAAGTGAGTGGAGCTTGTAGTCACGCTGAGCAGCAACGTGCAGCAGTACCCGAAGAGTGGTCATCTTCGGGGTAGGGGAGAAGGTCTGAAAGAAGTCAACTCCCTGTCGCTGACTGAAGCCACGAGCAACGTAACGCGCCTTGAAGACAGGCGGAGAACCCGGCGGCCGCTTCACCCTGAAGATCCACATGTCACTGACGATGTTCGCCCCAGGCGGGGAAACCTCGTCGACGTAAGTGCCTGTGGACTTCCAGGAAGCCATCTCGGCGTCCATGGCTGCCTGCCACTGAGAGGAGTAGGGACCCTCTATCGCCTCAGCGTAAGAGCGCGGGGTCGGGATGTCTGGTGCATCCGGGTCTCCCTCAGGGGCAAGCAGGATGGACACGAGATGAGGTACAGAAGCAGCAAAGCACTCAAACTCCTCCTGTCTGTCCTCAAGAACGTCAGTGCCAAGAGCACACTCACCCCCGACGGACGGAGGACAGACAGACACAGACGCAGACTCAGTAACAAGACGAGCGGCGTAGTATAGGCAACAGACTTCAGCAAAGTCAGCAAGCTCAGCAACAAGAGCAGACGCAGCAGTGGACTCAAACAAAGGGTCAGTGACAGCAGTGGCCAGAAAACGCGTGACAGCTGGACTAGCAGCACGTAGGGAGTCAGACGCAGGGTCCGGACCGGCAGGAAGAGAGGACGCAGGAGGAGACGGCAGAGGGACACGCTGTGAAGCAGTGGAAGGACGCAGAGTCATAGAGTGAGTGCCAGGGACAGGAGGAGGACGCGGACGCGAAACACGACCAGCGCGAACAGGACGGACAGGTGACGCAGGACGAGACTCAGGCTCACGACGCTCCGTAAGACCACTAGTCGGTCCAGAGTAAGGAGAAAGACCAGGCAGTGGAGAGGCTGGCTGAAACCGCGACTGGGACTGGACAGGCGGTGGACTCAGTAAAGGAGGAGGAGGAGGACCAGGAGAAGGCGGGGAGCCAAGAACCTGCTGAAGAAGCGGAACGTAGTACGGCCGCGGCCGCACAGCACCTCCAGAGACAGCAGAGATAGAACCGGTACCCTCAGCCCCAGGGTCTCTCGTCCCAGCAGCACCTCCAGCAGCTCCAGCACCAGCAGCACCTCCAGCAGCTCCAGCACCAGCACCACCTCCAGCAGCTCCAGCATCAGCAGCACCTCCAGCACCAGCAGCACCTCCAGCAGCACCAGCACTAGTAGCACCTCCAGAAGCCCCAGCAGCACCCCCAGCACCAGCAGCACCTCCAGCAGCACCAGCACCAGCAGCACCTCCAAAAACTCCAGCAGTACCTCCAGCTCCAGCAGCACCACCAGAAGCACCAGCAGTACCCCCAGCACCAGTAGCACCACCAGCACCAGCAGCACCTCCAGACGCTCCAGCAGCACCTCCAGTACCAGCAGCACCTCCAGAAGCCCCAGCAGGACATAAAGCAGCACGCCCAGACTCAGCACCCCCAGACTCAGCACCCCCAGTCTCAGCACCCCAAGTCCCCGCACCCGCAGGCTCAGCACCCCTAGCAGCACCTGAGTCGACAGCCACCTCGACCGGCTCGGCAGGGTCTACCTGGGACACACCTGAGGGGGCAGGACCCTAGGGGGGGAGGGGGTCTACCGGGGGAGTACCTGGTGCGAGGAAGAGCGGCGGGGGGGGGGGGGGAGAGGCAGTGCGGTAGGGGAAAAGACGGTAGTACGACACCGACTCGTCAAACGTGACGTCATGAGAGGACAGAACACGACGCGAGGTGGGGTGGTAGAACTGCCACCCGGGTGCGTCAGGAGGGAAGCCAAGGAAGACACATGGAACGGCACGGGAGGACAGCTTGTCCGCCGTAGTATCGCGGACAAAAGCTCGAGATCCCCAGACACGGAACGTGGACGCATCGCCAACCTTCCCCGTCCACCGCAGAGTAGGTGTGGTCTCCGGCAAGGAGACACGAGGCTGAAGGTTGATCTGATGCGCAGCGTACTGAACCGCGAACGGCCACAGAAAATGGGGAGCAGCCGCATGGATCATGGACGTACGAGCGACGTCCATGACCATGCCAATGCGGCGCTCAGCAATCCCATTTTGCTGCGGGGAGGCCGGAAGCGTGAACGTTTGGCGGATGCCCTCAGAACGACAGAAGGCTCTCAGGAGGTCGAAGGAAAACTCCCCGCCTCTGTCTGAGTGCAGACGCAGAACAGGAAGGTCTGAGCCGAAACTCTCACTAAGCTGGCGACGAGCACCGCGGATCGAGTCGATCAACACCTCAGGGACCTCACCCTTGCCGCGCAAGGGGAAGACTGTGGTGTAACGCGAGTAGTCGTCAACGACCAGCAGGAAGTAACGCTCGTGACCCTGTCCACGGACGCGGGCTGGGCCCCACACGTCCATGTGAAGAGTCTGCAGAGGGGCCTCAGTCGGAGGAAACGAGGAGGAGTGAGGAGCGGCGCGCTGCCGGCCCTCGACACAAGGAACACAGGTGGGGGCAGGCCCCGGAGGAAGGGGAGGGAGGGACCTGGGGAGTCCAGAGACAAGAGCACGTGAGGCCATACCTCGAAGACGAGGCAGGGAGGGGTGACCAAGGCGGTGGTGCCAGAGGAGAGTCTCGTGCGCCAGAGGACGACACGAGCAAGGGGCAGACGCAGGACTAGACCTGGACGCGGCAGCAAACACCTGACTAGACGCAGCTACCTGACCAGACGCAGGGACCGGAGGAGGCACAGTAGTCAGTGTGTACAGACTCGACCCTGGCCTACGGGTGAACGTGGCCAGGTGGCGGCCCGTCCGAGAGCAAGTGCAGTGGGTCACACGCTGACCTCCAGGGGTGAACTGGTCAACCCACGCGTCCTGGAGGTCAGCTCCACTCACCAAGTTCGTAGAGAACGAGGGGAGGTGGAGTCCCGACAGCAAGCCCGACGGGGCCGCAGGACACGGTAGAACCGTGGAGGAGTGTGCAAGGACTGGGCCCCCGGAGGGGTCAGCAAGGGAGACCGCAACAGGCCGACTGAGCGGCGTGAGCGTGGTGCTGTCTCTAAAGAAAGAGCGCGAAGCACCTGAGTCAAGTGTGAAAGTGTGCAAGGACGCAGTAGGTGCAGTACCAGAGAGAGCAAACGCACCAGCACCTGGAGCAGCAGACGCACTAGCACCTAGAGCAGCAGCCGCAATGCCCGGGTCGGGCGGGACACTCAGGTAACAGTCACCCTCAGCACTATCAGCAAGAGCATACATGGCAGCAAGGATAGCATCAAAGTCTAGATCAAAGATAGGCACATTCTGCAGAAGCAGATCATGCCAACGAGGAAGCTCAACGGCGTCAGGAAACTGGGTACGCCAAGCGTCAGTCGAGCGACCGAAGCAGCGCTGCGTGGTATGTGGGAGCCCACACACCTCCCCACTACGAGTGCCGGTGCGAAGAACGTAAGTGCAGGGACCTGCACCCCTAGACCTCCCACGCCCAGCGTACCACTCACGAAGCTGCTGAACCGACGGGGTCTCACGGGTGCGCAGCTGCTGCTGGCGCTGGCTGCCACCAAAGCCTCCACACTGCACGGCTGCACCTCGACCAGCACCACCTCCTCCACTACCTCCACCACCGCTGCCGCTGCCTCCACCTCCTCCGCCACTGCCGCCACGACCTCCACCGCCGCCACTGACGCCCCCACTCCCGGTACCACCCCCACCACCACCTCCGCCGCCTCCACCTCCTCCACTGCTTCCCCCGCCGCCCCCTCCACCACCCTTGCTCCCCTTGCCCTTGCTGGTGCGGCGTCTCCCACTAGAGGCAGACGCAGCGCCGACCTCCTCAGTGCCAACGAGGTCGACAGCAGCAGCAGAAGCAACAGAGGGGAGAAGGGGGACAGGGTAACACCCCTCAAAGAAGGGGGTGCGACGGTCGCCGCGAGAAGCACCTACAGCTAAGATACTCTTCTCAGCTGCAGCAAGGCGCTCCTCTAGCAGGTCGACAGTCAGCTCGGTGGGGCAAAGGGAGAGAAATTGGTCCCGCACTGAAGAGAGAGAGTCAGGGAGGCGGGTGACTAGGTAGTACAGGGTGATGTACATGGGGGGGGGGTTCTTGGCACAGAACTCAGTGGGAAGGGCAGCGCGGTAGCGGGCGTCACTAGTGCGAAGGTGAGCAACTAGGTCAGCGACAGTGGCAAAGGCAGCAAGGTCAGGGAAAAGGTACGGTAGCATGAGGCGGCTGAGGGCAGCAGTGGCAGGGGAGGAGTAGCGTGCAACTACAGCGTCGTACAAAGACTGAGCAGTCTTGTACTGGCCAAAATGCGCGCGCTCAGCAGGCGGTAGGTGACTACGAACAGCAAGACGAGCAACAGCGTCACGAGTGGTCCACTGCGAGCGAACAGTACTGTCAGCAGTGGCAGCAGGAGCAGTGGAAACACCGGACGTGTGATCGAAGAGGGACACCCCATCCCTAGAATCACACTGAAGGAAGAGCTGTAGGTCGTCAACCCACACGTCAAAATCAACTGCACGTCCCTCAGCATCAAAGGTGAGAACGGTAGGACTAGCCATGGCAGCAGTAGAAGCAATAGCAGCAGGGCAGTGCAAGGCAGTGCTGCTCAGTAGGGCAGTGCGGTTTGGTGGGGGCGGCGCAGCTCTGCTGAGCGGCGCGGCTCGGCTGGGCGGCGCGACTCGGCTGGGCGACGCGGCTCGGCTGGGTGGCGCGGCTCGGCCGGGCGGCGCGGCTCGGCGGGGCGGCTCGGGTGCTTACCAGGAGCGGGTGCGGGGCCGGGCCTTGACAGCGGGGGCCGCAGCAGCAGGTGTCGCGCCAGCAGGGTAGGGGCCGCGACTGCAGGTGCCGCTTCAGCAGGGGCTGCGGCAGCAGGCAGGGGCGACGCGGCGAGCAGGGGCAACGCCGCGAGCAGGGGCGACGCCGTGGGCAAGGGCGACGCCGTGGGCAGGGGCAACGCCGCGAGCAGGGGCGACGCCGTGGGCAGGGGCGACGCCGCGGGCTGGGGCGACGCCGTGGGCCGAGGCGACACCGCGGGTAGGGGCGACGTCGCTAGCAGGGGCGACGCCACATGCAGGGGCGACGTCGCTAGCAGGGGCCACTGAGGGGCCGCGAAGGGGCCGAAAAGGGGCCGCGAAGGGGCCGTTAAGGGGCCGCGAAGGGGCCGATAAGGGGTCGCGAAGGGGGCGTTAAGGGGCCGCGAAGGGGCCGATAAGGGGTCGCGAAGGGGCCTTAGAGGGTCGCGAAGGGGCCGTTAGGGGGCCGCGAAAGGGCCGTGAAGGGGCCGTTAGGGGGGGGGGCGCGAAGGGGCCGATAAGGGGCCGATAGGGGGGCCGCGAAGGGGCCGCTAAGGGGCCGTGAAGGGGCCGCGAAGGGGGCCGCTAGGGGGGCCGCGAAGGGGCCGTTAGGGGGCCGCGAAGGGGCCGCTAAGGGGCCGCGAAGGGGCCGCTAAGGGGCCGCGTAGGGGTAGGTCAGGGCAGTGCGCGAAGCGCGCTTCGGGCAGGAAAAAAAAAGTTTTAAACGTGGTGGGCCCTTAGGGAGAAACAGTCCCACTAGGGAACCTGCTCTATACCATGTGAGAATTAACGAGAAGAATGAATGAAACTAGAAAGGAGATGGGTACAAGTAGAAAACACAAAATGTGTTGTACCCTCTAAGAACTACCCCACTACAGCCTAAACAGACTATAGCATATATAAGTTTGACACTTTTCCCCGCCTTCGACTTGCGCTCTTAATCAAAATGCTGTATTCCCGAGGTTGAAGCCTTGGGATCATGTCCAGGTTATTGATCATTGTAGATAATGTACCAGCTTAGAAAGTTGTAATCACGGGAATGACGCGTTGTAGCTGACAGATCAGACTTGCTTGCGATGTTATTAAGGAGCCTTGGTAGTTGCTTAGCTTGATACGCGTTTGAATCAGTGAGCCGGTCCCAAGTAGCCGATGATAGAATGTCCGCGTTGTAGACATAAAAAGTATATCCCCTGCATCTTAAAGAACTCAGGATTACAGATCTGTGCTCAAATTTACCAACTGATGAGTAACCTTCATGTAACAGGCTCTTGAAGTTACGCGTAGTTATTACTGGCGGCCTTGCCGTCACCAGGTTTTACTTAGACCTGGCTGCGAAAACCCAGCCTGGGAGTTGCCGCTAGGGCAAGGCACAACACTGACAGTGACGGTACAGTATTGGCGCCCAAACATGCGGGTACACCTAGTCCGCGGTATTTTAACCACATGAACTGTTTTGTTTCAAACACCCTTTGTTCGTTTTCGGGTAAAGAAATGGGCACACAGAGTCTTCAGGGCTAGTTGTTTGCAGCCGGAAGCATCTCCGTGTACAGAAACTCACACTTAGTGCTCAGAGATAGAGGGTGGACCGGCGTTGACAAAGTTTGTACTGCCGTCATATCGCGAAGGGAATGCTAATTTATACCCTCATTAATTTTCAAACTACCCGTAGAAACAAGTTTGACCAAGGAGAAGTACCCTCACGTGGTTAGGATAGCGGCGGTTAAAATACCGCAGACTAGGTGTAGCTGCAGCCTATAACATGTGGCCATGCTACTGCTGCTGCTGCTGCTGCTGCTGCTGCTGCTGCTGCTGCTGCTGCTGCTGCTGCTGCTGCTGCTGCTGCTGCTGCTGCTGCTGCTGCTGCTGGTGTCCGTTGTTGTTTACGATGGTGGGGTGGATGCACCCACCTTCTACCAATCGACTGAATCACCAATGACCAATGGAAAACCTCACTTCACACCTCATCACATCACAGCCACTCGCTGCTCATCCCTTCAATTTGGGCGGGCCGCGGGAACATCAACACTTGAATACAATTTTGGGTACAGCAGGGTCAGTTCTTCGTTTCAAGGCACTCTTTCAGTTATAGTCTAGTGTGAAAAAACGCGCCACTCAGCTCGGCCGAGTTAAAAAAGTAGAGTAGTCCTGGTAGAATCGTTTCAACACTATATTGGGCCGAGTTAGATTTATGTTAAACAAACACGAACCTGAAATAGGCCGAGTCATATTCGTCACACCCCGTTATTTGAAAGCTGGGTGTCAGAATCCATTCTGATTTGAAGAGAAGGCCGGAAACATTACGCTCGTATTTAAAGAGTATGCCGAAAATTTACCCTGAAACCATTGGCCATGGTTGGTTGGGCGGCGGACGGATGGCTGGTGGCGCCGCATTCGGGGTGATACAGTAGCTACAATAACAGTTCTCCCTGCGAGTGGTTGTCCACGCTCACACTGCACAGTTCTGATCTGTACAGTAGTCCTCTTACTGTTCCATCCCACTTCCTCCTCTTCCCCTTCCACTTCCCCCTTCTTCCACCCCTCCCCTCCCCGTCCCCCTTCTATCCCGCCCCTTTCCCACCCTCCCCCCCCCACACCTGCTCTCCCTCGCTCTCCCCCGCTCGCACCAGAGCGGATAATTCTACGCTGTTTAGAATTGACTGTGAACGGTTCATTCAGGTGCGCAATGGTGCAAAAGGGTTACATAAACAAACCGCTCTCAACCAAGGTTGAACGTATTCAACCGCGTCAACCAACCCTGAACGAAAAAAGTAGAGCATCACTCGTAGAAAAGAGCGTCACTCACCTTCATTTCCAGAACCTACAATTTTCCCAGCTTTGACCAAATACAGTTTCTGCTTTTGAGCTTTCGGCAGCATCTCACTTCATAGCCCACCGTCCAGTCGCTTTGTATTAGGGTTCATTCATGGCACCGCCGTCGCAATTGTCGCAGCAAGACCAATATCTGCCGGCGAATCCGCCGAGCCAACCACCGAGCGAGCCTCCGCCGCCGAGCCACCCACCGCCATGGCCGGCGTACGAGCCGGCGGCGATCCACAAGCTGCCGCGCGACGTGATCGCGAAGATCTTTTCGCATCTGTCCGTCGCAGACCGGTGCTCCGTGTCGCTCGTGTGTAGCCTGTGGTTTCGCTACGAGCGACTGCTGCCGCATTACATGCAGAGCGAGGTATTATTCGCTTTGGGAACCCAACACTTCCGCTGCCTCGGCATTACGTGCGGAACCACGGAAATTCGATTCAGGCCTGCTTTATAACGAGACAAATGCCTCTGCTGCATTTTGTGCGAAAGCAGGCAAATGCTTCAGCATTGCATGCAGAGCGAGGTAAATCGACTTTTCGAAGTTGACCTTTGCTGCATGATGTCATACCCTAAAGCTCGGTTCCCGTTCCGAAACTTGGCAGGAATCCCGTTCTTTCGGAGCGACTTTTGAGTCGACTCAAAAGTCACGTCGGAGCGTTACTTCCTGCCGATTCCGACACTCACCCGCATCCTTTCTTTATGAGGCGACCTTTGAATCGACTCAAAAGGCATCCTTTCTTCATTTTCTCCTCGCCTTCCCTCTTACCCCATGCACTCCTCACCTCCCCCCTCTTTTCCCACCCTCCCTCCCACCCCGCCCTCTTCCCGTGTCCCCCCCTCCGCTCCCCTACCCCCAACATTTCCGCAGGTCGGCTCAACGGAGCTCCGCTTCGTGCTGCGCCGCTTCCCCCTCATCCGCACACTGCACATCCGCCTCTTCGGTCCCACAGTGCTGCCGGGGGCGCCGCGGGAGGAGCGCGCTGCGGACGACCGCCACCACAAGCGCACGGGCTGGGGGGGAGGCGGGGGAGTGGGAGCAGGGGGTTGGGGAGGCGGAACGGGGATTATGGGAGGCGGGGCGCAGGTCGGGGGAAGCGGAACAGAGTCTGGGGGAGGCGAAACGCGGAACGTCTCACCTCACGCCGCCGCCTCAACTCCCCCGTCCTCCTCCGCCGCCGCCGCCGCCGCGGTTGCGTCTCCTATCAGCGGCCAGCAAATTCTAGACCTTACAGCGATAGTGCGAATCCTCACTCTCAACACGCCCCTGCAGATCCAACAGGTGGCCGGCACGCAGGTGGAATCCGAGGTACAGCAGGGTCTCCTGGATTACATGAGGCACGTGGTCGCCACGTGGGGGCGCAACATTCGGCACATCGAGATGCACGATCCGTTGCCGTCGTCGGACGAGTTTTGGCGATGCGTGGAGTGGAGGGTCACCCGATGCTTAGCAAAGTGACGGTTTATAAGTGCACGTAATTAACGGACCGGTTTTTGGGGTTCGTGGCGCGGTGCGGCGGGCTGAAGGAGCTTTCGATCGGCAGCTGTCCGAACGTGAGTGGCGGCGGGTTTGCTGAGCTGGCGGAGAAGTGCCCCGGATTGGAGGAGATTGTTTTGAAGATCTGACTCTGTCTGTTGTGGCGAAGAAAGCGCGCAGTGCGCCTGGCGGAGGGAGTGCGGCGGGGGAAGGGGTGGGGGAAGAGCCCGGCGAAGTGGAAAGAGCGCATGGGGCGATGGGAGCGAATGAGGCGGACGGGTGGGGTGGGGCAGTGAGGGAAGAGTGGAGAGGCAGAGGCAGCAGAGGTGCAAGCAGGAGCAGAGGGAGGAAAGGGGGCAGCAGCAGAGGGGCGGGGAGGCAATCTAGCTGCATCCTTCCCCAACCTCTCCTCCTTGAAAGTCGTCAACTGCGCGCTCGATGCCCATTGGCTGGAAATGTTTGCCGGGCAGCTGCCCGCCCTGCGCAGGCTGACCATCATGGCCTGCCCGGACCCGCTTGACCAGTTTTTTTTTACCGCTGTCCGGACAGCTGCCCGGCTGGAGAGTGTGGAAATAGTCGACTGTGAGGGTGTGAGTGACAACTGCATTGTAGCTCTCCTGAAAAGCTGCCCCACTATTAATAGCCTGACTCTGAGTGGGTGCGAAGGAGGGAGTGGAGGCCCAGGAGAGGGAGGAGGAGGAGAGGGAGGAGGGATGGGAGGAGGAGGGGGGGGGATGTCAACGGTGAAACGGCGAGGGTGACTGATGAGAGTCTAGGGGCGGTGGTGGTGTATGGAGTGAGCTTGCGATCGCTGCAGCTCAAATGGAGTCCCGGCTTCACTGGCCTGCAACTGGCTTGAGACGTGCTGGATGCAAGACGGTGGTCTACCGCCTTTGAGGGGACGACA
Source organism: Closterium sp. Naga37s-1 (assembly GCA_947471745.1). Taxonomy (NCBI): domain Eukaryota; kingdom Viridiplantae; phylum Streptophyta; class Zygnematophyceae; order Desmidiales; family Closteriaceae; genus Closterium; species Closterium sp. Naga37s-1. The sequence goes on from CANJKZ010000293.1 coordinate 1,141,902, forward strand.
GAGGCGGAGCTGGCTCGAGATGGATTGGCTCGGGATGGATTGACCCGAGATGGATTGACTCGAGATGGATTTACTTTGGGGTGGAGTGGGGTGGAGAGTCTACAGCTGGAGGGGTTGGATGGGCTCTCCGATTCCTTCCTGTTGCTCGCTGCTGCCACCTGCCCCCGCCTCTCCACACTCGCCGTGGAGTACTGCAGGTGCGTTGCGGTGGTGCTCGGTGTAGTGTGGTGATGGGTGGTGTGCAGTGGTGATCGTTCAATCTGATCCGGCTGGTTTGTCTATATCCCAATGCATGTTACTTTCTCCCTTCTTTATCCTGCCCCGCTCATCCCTCTCCCCTCCCCGCCCCTCCTTTGCTGTCATCTTCCCCTTTCTATTTGATTTCCTTTTACCCTGAACCTTGTACTTCCATTTCCTCACCCTATTATCTCACATGCCCATCCTTCCGTCCTTTCTGCTCACAGGGAGATCTCAGAGGCAGGGCTAATCCCGCTGGTGAAGTCGTGCCACAGCCTGCAGCACATCTGCTTCTCTGGCTTCCGTGCCAGCCACCTCTCAGACCTCCTTCAGACCATCGCATCGCACTGCCCACTGCTCTCTACTCTCTCCCTCCGCGCCTGTAATGGGGTTACCACACAGGGCGTCACACATGAGTTAAATGGCCTTGAGAAAATCGCAAGGTGCCACCTGGCACGGTGCCCAAATGTGGATGAGAGGGTGGTCCGGGTGGCGAGGGAGGTTGGTGAGGCTAGGGCAGAAAGGACAGGATGGAGTAGACTTTTTGTAGGAATGCCTGTGGTTGAGGTATCATGATATGAATTAAAGCTCCAGTATACATTTGTCAGTGAGGTTCAAGGTTTTGCAGAGTGCCTTACAGTTTTGGGGCATTTTTTCAAGTTCTTAAGGATTTTGAACCCCTCCTTTCATATGTGTACCGGAGCTTTAAGAATACAAAAGTATAAAGCATAAATTCTGGGAATATTTGATGTCTTTGTGGAGGGATAACCAAAGAAATGGTGGTGTGCCCGACTAATTCCGCCAGACTACCGCTTTTACAGTAGAAATTGCCATCTGACCATTGTAGCGCATCATCTGACCATTTTCCTTCATCCCAGAGATCCCTCCAGTCAGCCCCTTCCATTTCCGAATTTGTCGTTGCCCCCCCCAGCCCCTCTACCTTTTCCTTGGGATCTCCGCTTCCGACAGCGCCTCCTGCGCTCATCTCATCCCCAACCCAACCGAGCCTGCCTCTCCATGCTCTCTCACCGCACCGCAACGCACCGCGCTCCTCTTTTGCTTCCCCTCGAACCCACGCTCCTCGCTCTTCTGTGCCCCTCGCTTCCCCCGTTCTGCTCAAGTTCCTCCAAGCCAACACAACCCTTGCTTTCCTGCGCCCTCCAGCCTCGGATGCAATGACGGTTGCTAATGGTTGGTGTTGCTAGGGTGCGAAAAATCAGCTTAGTTGTGAATTTGGTAGCCTAGCTTTCCCTGTTACGGAATTGGTTTAGGTTATTAATTTCTGTAGCTACTTGGGTGACAACCTTGTCCTGCATCCCAGAGGTGTAAATATTTGATAAAAGGCCGTCCCTTTCCACCCATTCAAGCGCATTGTCATCCCCTCGGGTCCTCTTGATATTTATCGCTGCCGTTTCCGCGGCTTCTTGCTTGCCAAGTCGAAGAACTTCCTTCGGTACACGCTTCTCGAGCGCTTCGTTAGAATGTCGTCGGCGCCTTTCTACGCCGTCCCCGTTAACAGTGCAGAATCCGATGGAATCTTCTCAGGAGGGCCCTCCTCCCTCTCCGCGCCGCTCGAGATCCGACCTACTCTGATGCAGCGATTCAAGGCCATAGACTGGCTGGATTGGTTTTCCGCCATCGGCATGCTCTTTCTCATGTACGGACTTTTCCTAAGTTACTTCTACGGCTTGCTAGCAGCCGCTGAAGCCATACGAGGAGAGAACTTCCGCGTCCTCCCACAGAAGTACTATGGAGCGTTCCAGTATGGCACGGACATTCCACAAGGGTATTCCACGTATCCAGTGGGTTTTCCTGTTCCTTGGAATGCCACGCTGTTTTAGGAGTGTCAGACATCCTTCTTGCCGTCACTGGCATCAAGGAGCTTCCCTTGTTTTCCAATTGTATCGTCGTATTACCGGTACTGTATGTTGGAATGCGATACTCACACAGACCGTATCATTGTGTAATGAAGAAATGGTTTTATCAGAATCAGCCCTTTTTATTAACAAAAGATGCTGATTGCATGTCCTACACGAATGTCAGACACTTGAAGCAATGAAGCTGATGTACGAAGTTGCTGATTACATGTCCTACCCTACATAATTCCCTCAAACTTGCAGCAATGGGAGGGAGGCAAACTATACCAAGAACCTACATGTACATGACACGAGCATGAGGCTGCAAGAACGTGACAAACAGCCATCACCACATCCCAAATGGCGGCTGAACAAAAATGGTGACCGTAGTTCCCCTCTGAAGTGCCTCAAAACTTCTGCCCTTCAACTTGGTACCTCACTGCTGCAGCGGCTCATCCTCCATCTTCTTCCAACCCCAGAATAGACTTCCAGAAAGACCTGCACACGAGGGATGCTCCTCAATCGAGCTGTCTGTGTCATTCAAAGAACCCAGTTTTGCGAAGGATCTCCGTCCGCACGTGAGCCAAGTCCCTCCCGCGAAGAGCCCGCCCAACCCCCTCCGTCACCGAGAAATTCACACTTTGAGCGTACTGCCTCGCAACGATTTCGTGCGGAGGAATAACCTCATCCTCCTCCTGCTGCTCCTCCCCTCTCAACCCCATTCTGCTCGGTCCTGCAGCAGGGAGTTGTCGCGGAGCGGAGGACTTCCCCCAGCAAGGAATATGTATGGGAGCGGATGCTCTTGTCATTGGTCGGATTGCGTTATGAGGACTTGGTACCGGTCTCGGGATAAGAACGGAGGAAGTCGGTAGAGCGCCTGAAGAGCCTTTGATAATATCGCCCCCAATGTTAGGGACCCTGATGCTATCACCCGTGTTAGGCTCGACGAGCGTGGGAACAAGAGACAGGCCAAGCGGTTTACTCGACGAGCCATCGCGTGAGTTTAAGATCGCGGAAACGGCATCTGTCGGACCCCGCGTGACGGTTCTACCAGAAAGCGGAACGAGAGGTTCCCTGGTGGAGGGAACGAAACTTCGACCGATAGATTCAACGGCCAGTGGACGTGCGGCGTCAGCCTGAGTGGTTCGAACTGCTGGCGAGTTGTCAACATCGCCGGGAAACCAGACGTCCTCCTCCGTCAGATCATCCACGTCATCACGGTCCTCTATGGAAGTCGGAACGGAAGATCCGAGCAGATCGATACCGTGTGCGCCTCCAAGGCAAAGCGGTGGCTCTGCTGCTGACGTCATCGCTGACGCGGAGCCGTGAGAAAAGGAGGGGGTTGACGTGAACATAGAGTAACGAAACAGGCTAACAGTTGGCACAGAACTCCAGTGCGAGACCTTGAGCGGGCTTAAATCGGCAAAGCTAGGGTTGAACACCGGAAAATCAGACACCAGCGCCCTTCGCGGCTCAGCCAACCTCAAGGCTGAAAGCCCAAGACGAAACGAGACTCCTATCCTGCTGTTCTGGAACAAGATCTTCAAAATTTTGCTCTCTGGAGTTCTTTGTGGATGAGCCAGAGTTGAGTTGAGTTTGCTGCTCGTGACTGTGGTGGTCGGAGCTGATGGCTAGAAGCGGGGAGACATGAGGGTTCTCGGCAGAACTCTGGAAGTTTCCGAATCCAAGAGGCCCAGGAGAGGGAGCCTGGGAGGCATGGACTTTACACGCCAAGCGTTCTAGGGTGTCCCTGCTTGCGCTCTCCAACTTGGCAAGAACTGCGGGGCGCTACAGTGATGGGACACGAATGGTTCCGAGTGACGACGAGTCAGGATTTCCATTGGGGTCTTGGCTTGGATGTGAGAAGCCTAGGGTACAATGGCATGAAAAAAACTTTTGTGGTGCCAAAAGTAGGTGTGAACGCGCGTTTAGAATTGTACAGACTCACACCCGCTCTTATGGAGCAGCAGTGACAAGATCAAGCGAATCCATGGTAAAGGTGGGTGCCAACTATGCTGAAATGTGACCAATCAAAAGCAGCAGGTAAAGGCTGGAGCAAGCACAACATCGTCTCGCTATTATCTGACTCTTGACAGCATTCGGTATAGCGGCAGATCGAGTGTGAATTTACAATTGCTTGTTTACTGTACCTGGTTGACACAAGTGTAGTCACACTCAATAAACGCAGTGTGAACCTCGGACATGTCAGCTGGTCATGTTGCCTTGCTGGCAAGCTTTCCTGATTGGTTCGTCTAGCTTTAGAGTTGCCCTTTGGTCACAGTCCATGGGAATGACCATCCACCATCGTCACCCTCATACCAGTATCCCTATTTCACTCGGCTGTTATCACCTCCTTTAGTGTCACGATCGGTTCTGCTCCTCGGACTGTGCCTGCTAGGCCGCAAAGCTTGGATTTCATTTTGCTGGCAGAAATCGTCCGAATCACAGAGTTTAGCTTCGTTTCAGAGCAAACTCTGAATTTACAGACCGTTTCCTCGAACTGAATCGTTAGTGACCGATTAGGGACACGAATAACCCGTCAGTGCCAAAATATCTCGTAACCACGGTTGTTGGTGTCAGAAATTGCTCCCTGTAACCCGCACAAACATGGGTTGGACGGACGCAGTCAGTGACAGGATGTCTCGACTACTCGCGACGGCCAGCAGGCGAGGCAAATGCGAATCTCCGCCGGAAGAGGTTCAACGGGGAGGATTTCCCGCAAAGGTCAGCCGTGACCTTGAATTGAAACGTTTCTCATCACTGTGACGTTTATCTTCAGTGGTTATCAATCACCTTGTGATTTTTTTCGTCCAATCGACATTGAAGGACAGCTTGCAGCTTACTGATTGCTACTGCTAACCTTTGCTCGATCCATTTCCTGTTACAGGTGGGTCAACTGAGCCAGCTTGAAATCGTATATTTTTCTCCCATTCCCTGTTACCGTGCTTCTCGTCCCCCGTCTCCCATTACCTCTCCTCCCCGTTCTCTCTTCCAGGCGCGTCAATCCGAACCTGTAATGTACGACGACTCCGTGGACAACTGAGGTGACTTTTGAGGCGCCTCAAAAGCCGTCCCATCTCCTGTTACCTCTCCTCCCGTCCTCTCTTCCAGGCGCGTCAATCCGAACCTGTAATGTACGACGATTCCGTGGACAATTGAGGTGACTTTTGAGTCGACTCAAAAGTCGTCCCGTCTCCCATTACCTCTCCTCCCGTTCTCTCTTCCAGGCGCGTCAATCCGAACCTGTAATGTACGACGAGTCCGTGGACAATGCCAGCAGCTTCGCAGCAACTTCCTTCAGCACCACCACCACCTCCACCACCACGAGACGAGGCGCAGCCAGTAGCTCAGCTGTCAAGACAGGCACGAGCGCAAAACCCAGCACCACTGTAAACACCACCAGCACCACTAACACTAACACTACCACTTCCACTTCCACGATTAATACCAGTGCCATAGATAGTACCGCGAGTCGCTCTGGCGCGTTATACGATTCCGATGCTGGCGTTTCGGCCTCCACACGCGCAGACTTAGAACCTGACGACATCCCACGAGGAGCATTAGGAGCCATTGGAGCCGAACCAGGAAGTGGTTCAGGCACGGGGGTGCCAGCAGGGTTAGGCGAAGGTTCCGGATTAGGAACGCCCGGGAGACGAACCCCTGTGAAAGCAGCAGCGGGGGAAGGCCTAGCGGGGAGCTACGGTGACGATTCCGCGCAGATCGCCGCAGCGACTGCAGCAGCAGTGGCAGCTGCTGCCGAGTCCGGGTTGGGTAGAGTGGGGAAACGGCCTCCGCGCGTGCCATCGACGCTAGGCGTGGATGAGGAATTCGAAGGGCCGGACACGTCTTCTCTCGCCGCGTTTCTGCTGTCGCTGATTAGTATCAATCCGCGCGGGAACAAGGCGAGTTCTGACACGTGTTCGGAATCTGGAGGGTCCTACGTGGACTCGGATTTCGAGGAGGAGGAGTATGAGGAGGTGGGGGAGGAGGACGGTGGGGTCGTGGACGGTGAGGGGAAAGGAGGAGTGGTACCGAGCGGTTTGGGATCAGGGCAGGATGGGAGGGTGAGGAGAAGGGGACGAGGTGGGATGGGAGGGGAGTTCGGTGGAGAGGAGGGAGGGGAGGGACAGGAGGAGGGTCTGAGGAAATGGGATGCTGGGGAGAGTGGGAGAGTGAGAGGAGGTGGTGCTGGTGGGGGTGGGAATGGCGGAGGGAGTGGGGGAGGGGCAAAGCGTGGCTGGTTACCCCCGTTTATATCACGCTTTGCGGCTGGACCAAGGGGTGCTCGATCCTGGGAATCCTCTCCGTCAGTCACCCCGTCCTCTTCCTCCTCGTCGCTCTCTGCCGATGCTGGATGTGGTGACGTGGCGCTGACGTCAGCGTCCAGGCTGGAGGCGCGAGAGAACAACAACGGGGCGAATCAAGGGGGCGTGGCGACGTCAGCATCCGCTGCTGTGTCGTCAGCATCGTCAGTGACACTCGTGTCAGCTGCAGGCGCAGTTTCAGGAGCAGTGTCAGTATCAAGAGCAAGTTTAGCCGGAGCAGACGAGCAGCTTCAGCAGAGGATGTCCGAACCTGTGACGACAGCCAGTTGCTCCCAAGCCCTCACTTCCCGAGCCTCCGAGCCTGCGAGGGAAACCACTGGAAGAGAGGGAATCTGCTCTCCCACCAATACTGCCACTGGGAGAGGCGGAATCGTATCTCCCAATGCCGGGGGCGGGAGGGGGGGGATATTATCTCCGAATTCCTTGGAAGCTTCGCCCTTGATGAGCCCCAGGCTGCCAGATATGATGGAGGAGTCGTTCCTGCTGTCCGACACGTGTCGCTCCGTGATTTGCCAGAGCCTGCCTGCAATTGCCAGTGGACGCGAGTGGGTTCTCCTGTACAGGTGAGCTGAAGAAGCACAAATGCACGCGAATGGAAGTGAGGGGTGCAGGACGAACATAAAATGAAGGATGTATACTGCTGCGCCCCCTCCTCTCCTCCTGTCCCAATTTCCCCTTCCCCTCCCACCTTCCCCACCCCTTCCCCACCGCCTCCCCACTCCCCCCTCCCTCCACTTTTGCTCTTTTTTGCTTCACGGACCCTCCTGGGCTTCGGTTTCTCATCGCGTCAACATAATTGCTCTCTCAGAAGCAGCTTTGAATATCTTCCCTTGTAGCTGTGCTGAACCATCCCTGCCTGCCGCATCCCCGCCTGCCCCATCCTCCGCCTGCCCCATCCTCCGCCTGCCCCATCCCCCGCCTGCCTCATCCCCGCCTGCCTCATCTCGTCACCACTTCTTCCCTCATTCTTCACCCGCTCTTGTTGCCCCTATCCCTCTTCCCCCCTCCTCCCCATCCACCCATACCACACCACCACTCCCCACCCCGTTTTATCTCTCACCACCCCAGCACATTCAAGCACGGCATCTCTCTATCGACCCTTTACCGCCGCAGCTCCATGATGCCAGGCCCCTGCCTGCTGGTGAGCCCCTCTCGATTCTCGTTTTGACTTTCATCCATCCATCCGTTCACGGCATTTCTTTATCGACTCTCTGCCGCCGCAGCTCCATGTTGCCAGGCCCCTGCCTGCTGGTGAGCCCCTCTCGATGCTCGTTTTGACTTTCATCCATCCATCCGTTCACAGCATTTCTTTATCGACTCTCTGCCGCCGCAGCTCCATGATGCCAGGCCCCTGCCTGCTGGTGAGCCCCTCTCGATGCTCGTTTTGACTTTCATCCATCCATCCGTTCACGGCATTTCTTTATCGACTCTCTGCCGCCGCAGCTCCATGATGCCAGGCCCCTGCCTGCTGGTGAGCCCCTCTCGATGCTCGTTTTGACTTTCATCCATCCATCCGTTCACGGCATTTCTTTATCGACTCTCTGCCGCCGCAGCTCCATGATGCCAGGCCCCTGCCTGCTGGTGAGCCCTCATCCATTCATAGATTCGAGCTTCAAAAGTTGGCGCTTGTAAATATCCACCGCTTATCCCTCAGACTGTGTTTTACATTCGTTCCCTTACCAACCATGCCATGTACCCGTCTTTCCCTGGTTACCACAAGAAGCAGCACGACGGTATCGAAGCACTGAATTTACGCGCGCCTATAAGTTCGGCTCTCAAACCCCTCTATGCATCTGTGCCCAAATCCCTCACCACTTTTCCCCTTTCCTCATCTACGCCCCCCCTCCTCCCGCTTCCAAACTCCCTCTCCCACTTCCTCCCCGCACCACCTCGCCAGGTGGTGACTGAGGATAACGGCACCGTCTTTGGCGGCTTCTCATCTCAAGCGCTTGTAGCCTCGAATCGCAGAAAATACCAGGTGCGTATTCGAACATGCTCTTCGCTCACAATTTAGCTGTTCACATCAGATATCATCCTTTTCTGCTGTTTCTGGTTGTAAGAACGAGTGTCCAGGAGTAGCACAACAGCTGAACCCCTTAGGCAGCAGAGTCACCCCTATCTGTGTTCTTCCTTTTCCTTGATTGATGCTCCGCCCTACTTTTCAAATCGAAACCTTAAATTTTCAATTTTCCATTGTTGGCTCTATCTCCGGCTGTCCTCTGCCTGTGGCAGGGATCCAGTGACGTCTTTGTGTTCACCACCATTACGGGGGAGCCCACGGTCTACAAGGTTACAGGTAACAAGTGGGGAGGGTGGAAGAGTATGTTCTGATATGTTTTTTTACCAATATTACTTTTATGTGTTATTGTGTGCACTATAGTTACGGGGCATCCCATTCTTAATTCCTGGATACATTACTGTTTGGTTTTCGTCTCTCACACCTGTCAGGGGCCAACCGCTACTTTATCCTGTGTCTGAACGAAGCTCTTTCTTTTGGAGGCGGAGGCCACTTCGCCCTGTGCCTGCAGGAGGACCTGTGAGTCACCTTTTAACAAATCACCTTTTCCCCCCGATTGAATGCATGCACGTCTGTTGGTCTAGACCTTAATTGAATCATTGGTACCACACCAACCAGCTGAAACTGCCAGCTTTCTTCAACAACCTTCCAGTGTCCTTAATATTGCTTGTGCTATGACATTGTTATGTCATTACCCCCGGTCTGACAGGCTCCACCAGTGCCTGTGGGACATTCTGCAGCCTGATTCTCGCCAAATCGGAACTCTTCATGCCCTATCATGCAGTTCGTACACCTTCAATCTCTTTCCTTTCCCCCCTCTTTCCCCACATCCCCCTTCCTCCCCCCCAGCCTGACGGGCTCCAGCGGTGCGTGTGAGACGTTCTGCAGTCCGTGCCTTTCCAAGTCTGAGGACTTCAAGATCAAGCATGTCGAGGTGAGGGTGGAGAGCGCATGTGGAGGTGAGGGTGGGGATAGCATGTGGACGTGAGGGTGAGGAGGTGAGGTGAGAGAACACGTGAAGGTGAGATGAGAACGTGAGGTGGTCATTTGATTTCTGAGGCGCCTCAAAGGTGATGCGAGCATGTGAGGGTGAGTGAGGTGAGGTGGCATACATGACCTGAGGTGAGGACAGGCATGAGCAGGTGAAGGAAGGAACCACCTCACATTTTCAAACAAGAAGATGAGGATCCGATGGAGAGTTACAGGCCAGAGATGATGGGGAGGAATACATTCCACATCCATGATTTCCATTTTGCCAGAGTACATGTAGACTCCAGCCCTTTCCTTCTGCAGCCACATCCTTCTACACATCGGCCTCACAATTTGCATTCCTTTTTCCTTTTTCCAGCTATGGGGGTTCGCTCACCAGTCTCGATATGCGCCAACCAAGGCCAACTGGCATGAACCGTCACAGCCACATGGTTTTCATGCCAACTGGTAACTGTGCTGATGCGGAACGAGGCAAATTTTGGACACGACGTCTCTCGTTGATGCCTATCACAGTGTTTGCGTGTTTTCCTCCCTCTGGTTGTGGTGTTATGGTTGTCTTATTAATGTATATTCTAATGCTCACATTCACAGCCTTACTGGCTATAACAAGGCCATCACAAAATGCTATACAATACCGTTAGTGACAGGTATGAAATTGAAATACAGCTAGTTCACTGAAATACAGCTTTGAAGTCCACTTGCAAACATCACAATACATCTTCCATCGCTTAGCACTCTAGCGAACAAATTATCAGCTGTTCCATCCACTGCGCATTTCATTTCCACCTTGGGAGTTGGTGACGTGCCTCTCAGAACCATCCTATCGCCTGCATGCCTGAATGCAGGATGCAGAGCTAGTTTCTCAGCATGCTCTGTGGGATGAGACCAGCGACTCTCTCATGATGCACCTGAAACATTGGGTTCCCGGATACTCTCTAGGTTGCTCTCTGGAGCAGCGTCCTGAGAGGTCATGGAAAAGCAGATGTGTTCAAAGAGCGACGCAAGGGCCATGCTGGAGAGCTTACCACCACGGCTGGGTCTCTTAAAACGCGACATCTCATCGCAAGGGTTTCCTCTGCTATTCCGACAGCTAACTTTGTCGCGACGCTATGTTGGAAACTCGAGGAGCTCTAGCCTTCTGCCTGGCCAGTCTGGCTCTACCTGACGCTTTATCTTGTTGTGGTCAGTATGAGAGAGGGTTTCTATCTGCTTCACCTCGTCCTTCTCGACGATGAGGTTTCTGCGTTTCATTTTCCGCGGGAAGGAAGCAGCGATGACGCATGGCGGTCCGCTTTGAGAGGCTATACCTTTCCATATTCAAAGGTGCTTGGACCTGTACATTGCGACCATGAACATGCTTATTGGATTCCGGCAATCACAGGTCCTCTCGTCGGCCTCACGTGGCTCTAGCATGAGGGATACGAGGAGTAACGGAGGCGATAACACAGCTGCAACTGAAGGAGAGACTCAGCCATGCTTCAGTGAAAGAAACCATGGTGGTTCCAGCCTAATCCATTCAGATCGTGAAAGCGAGAGCCGGAATGAACCGGTGCGTCTCACCGAGGTCGGCTCTCAGAGTGGGTTGCATTCACGTGCTGCATCCTCTACCTATCCAAACAGTCAGATTGGACTGGCTGCAGCAGTGAGTGGAGGAGGAGGACGGAGGTCATTCGGTCGTGGTTGTGGCAGTCGTGCTCATGCTGCTACGAGAGGCTCTTCTGGAGAGCATCTTCTATTCAGGGTAAGAACTTTCTGATATACTTGTTTTCGTCCAGATCTCTTTTTTGTATGCATTAATAATGTCCTGTGACCTTTTTATGTGCAGAAATGTGTCCAGCTAAATCAAGAGAGGGCCGCTATGGCTGCTGCGTTTGCTGCTGAAGAGTCACTCGAGCAGGAAGTTTCTACTTATTGTGCTGACGGAAACCCCAACAGTTTCATTATTAAGTCACTTCACGACATAGGTGTTGGCTTGAGCCCAACAGCCGAATCTGAGTTGGAAGGTGTTGATTCTGAAGACAGTGAGAGTGAGTCTTCCGAGGATTTTATGGTGCTTCACAAGACGAGCGTTTTCTACTCTTTATTTTTGTGTGTGTTTTTTAAGCATACCTGACTATTCCGCTCTTTATTATGCAGCTGAACCTGACAAGGCTGAAGGGAACAGACAACGTGAAAAAGTCCAGAATCTTCAAAATGGTCACGACATTTATGTTCCTGCTGCTCCGAGGCTATGCAACATAGCTCCTGAGCTGTCAGTTTTAGAAATCCGTGGTGTAGGTACACCTTCCTCTCGCACTGCTGACCCGGCAAGTCTGGGTGGAATCTTTTCTCAGAGCAACGGTTCTGTTTCTCTGCCAACCACGCCTCAAGTGTGGACACCCCTGTACCAGAATGGATCAGGGAGGTCATTTACTGGTTCTCCAGGGGTTTCTGGTCCAACCACATCCGAGCTTTTGGCTGCAACATCCAGCTTGCGAGCTCGAAGAGCAGCTCTTCTGGCATTGCCATCTCTCCAGATTCCGAGCTTTCTTGCCTCCCCAGGTGTGTGTGAAATCCTTTCCGTGGATCTTTTATTCCTGTGCATTCAATGGTGCTGAACACAATTTGCGGTGGTTGGTTCTGTGCAGGGCCTATTGAATCATTTTCTGCCGTTCATGGATTTTCTGGGAGCATGCTCCCAGGAAGTTCCATCCCGCCAGTTCAAGCTCCTCTGGGACAGCTCAGTTCCTTCAACTCTCAAACCTACCAGCCACGCTCCGCACCTCTGTTACCATCTGTTGATTCAGACCCAACTTATTTGGCCGCTTCAACGTTTGATCGAACTCCAGGATGGCAGAAGCCTTGGTTAGGAGAAGGCCTGGCATCTGAGATCCCATCTTCCAGCCTGGCTGTACCTGGGGGTTCTGCCACTCCTAGGCAGGAAGTTGTACCAGCTGGTAGGCTTCATGACTTTTTGAAGGTGGAAAACTGGGGAGCTTTGCGAGCAGTGCCAGCCTCAGCCTTTTCTGGGTTCATGTCAGGTCCTTCATCTCCTGCTCCTCCAACTGCTACTCTGCTGGCCCGCTCTCTCTCCAGTGCAGCACTTCTTGATTCAGTTGTTTCTCCTTCAGTCACTGCTACTGCTGCTGCGGAAGCTGCAGTAGCTGCTGCGGCAGATGCTGCTGCCAGCGCTGCTAGTCCAACCAATCCGCTGTACAAGACCGAGCTGTGTCGGTCTTGGGAAGAAACGGGTGCCTGTCGTTATGGAGGGAAATGCCAGTTTGCACATGGAAGGGAAGAGCTGCGAGCTGTTGCACGCCATCCCAAGTACAAGACTGAGGTAAGCCATCTCCTTGGTTTTTCTGGGCTACTGCCGGCGTTTGAGAGTGACTGATCATGCATTCCTGGTTTCCCCCCTTGCAGGTTTGTAGAACATTCAATTTGAATGGAACCTGTCCATATGGCACGCGATGCCGTTTCATTCATTATACCTCAGCTTCCACGTCAGCGGCGAGCTCTCCAGCTGTTGGAGCTTCTCCTAGTCAGCTCAACACGACCAGCTCTCGCATTCCTGGACCTGTTGGCCTCGTGCCATCTCCCTTGAAGTCTCAGCTTTCTCTTCCCGCTGCCAGGAGCACTGTATCTTCTGTGGGAAGTGCATTTTCCACCCCTCTTGGCAGCCCTCGCCGGTTGCCAGTTTTTGAAACCATTTGTAGGGAGTCAGGCTTAGAGCCGTCCACTCAGCGCAACTCAAATAGTTGTTATGGTGGGTGAGTTGCTTGCACAATTGCAACGTGGGTTGCTGTTACGTTGGGTGCTTGTCTGGGTGGGATGTTGTCTGTTGTCTGTTGTCTTTGTGGAGCAAGGCAAAGTTGGGATCAAGACTTTTGTTCCCATGTATTTCTTTCATTATGTTCTTTTATTACTAGTAGATAGTATTCAGTGCACTTAGTAAAGATACATATCTATTTATGGATACAGGCCATTTACATCCAAACAGAAGACCCCACGTTAGTGTTCACAGAGTGCTTTCCTTTCCTCCATCACCTCTTCCCTGTACTCCTTCGCCTCTTCCAAACTCATTCCAACTGCTGATGGACCTGTAATCAGCCTGTCTGCGACCATATCAAGTGCAAGACAAGGCAGGCTCCGACATGGGTTCCCTTTCCTGTCCAGCTCGTTGCGCCTCCATGCAAGCTGCTGAGGAGGCACGCGTGCTGTTGACACAACTCTTGTCTTAGGGTCCACAAGGAAAAACACAAGGATTTTGCGATGCCCGTGCCTGGACTCGTCGGCAAGCTCAAAGGGAGCCACACAGTGATGGTAGTGGTTTGGAAAGGCCAGGCACAGGCCTGGCGTGGATGTTTGGACCGAGCCTAAGGGCTGGACGAGTGAGCCTTCTTCCACAAGCCCGTATACCATTTGGACCCCCTTTCGGTCGTCTTGCTCGTAGTCTGGCTCCCTGACTGTGTGTCGAAACTTCAGGCGTGACTCCGAAATGTTCTCAATGTCGTAGTAACAGATACCAGTGGCCTGTAAGGGAAACGTGTTGTGATTGAAATTTGGCAAAACCATGAAGGGATGATTAGTGTTACCATAAAACGAGAACAGCTAGCAGGCAAAGGTGAACGCGGGCAATGACTCACCACAATACTTTCATTCCTCATGCCCTCCACATGCCACGTGCCTCCCGGGTACTTGGGCTGGTCTGGGGTGAGGCAGATGGAAGCAATCTTCACAATCACCTGTAACCGTCTGCCCTGCAGTTTCACCACCCGTTCCATGGGTGGTTCTGGGGGAGGTGAGAAGTCCGGAACCTCCGGCTGGATGGGTTCCCTGTCTTCTATATATGCCTCGTTGTCGTCATCATCACTCAAGTCATACTCCCGATCACCCCTCCAGCCTTCATACCAGCTGCAGTGGGTTGGGGAAGAATGGAGCAAACGAACGCATGCGCTGTTAGGCAGCTGGCTCATAGCGAGCTTCCAATCGACATTTTTTTGCTGAGCATGCACAGCCGTCACTATGAGATGACACTACGAGAAGCGAAAAGCAGGACGGAATCACTACGAACACATTCTCAGCCAAGCAATACCTGTACGGGTCGGCAGTGATCCGCAGTGGTCGTGGGTTGGCAGAATCTGTCAGCACCTGATTGAATAGCGGCACGAATGCCAAGGCAAATATCTTCTCCAGGCTTCGATACGTCTCTGCAAACTCGAGCGGATGCAGATTGTTGATGTATGACCGGAACTTTGCATGCTGCCCGTCCGCAGAAACATCAATCTCTGCTGGCAGCCATTGAAATGTATCTGAAAAAAACTCGTCTTCCACCCTCCTCCTCACCCCAGCCCGACTTCCCTCCTCCGGATCCGTTGCCAAACCTGCAATTTCACCAGCATCGGCAACCGAGCCTAACTCACTGACCATCTGGTCCCACGGCAGGACATCCAGAGTGGTGTAGCCAGGCTCGGTAATGACTCTGGTTCGGCCGTGCACCAGGCAGTGGAGTGACGGATGGACCAAGTCAATGACCTGCTTGTTCGACCCTGGATGGTAATCAATTTGATCCTCAGGAACAGACTCCAGGCGATGCATGCCTTGCAGAAACGGCTGGAGAATGTCAGGCGGGAAGGAGGCGGACGGAATGAGGTAAACGCCGTCCACTGCGCTTGGCAGGACTTCAGGCATGACTGGCATGACTGGTGTGACTGCAATAGCCGGAGAGGAGGGGTGGTGAGTGGAGGCTTGCCAGCGAAGCTCCTTGATGGCGTAGTCGACTAGATCAGGGTCCACCTGGTGGGACGAGAACCAAGGGAATGCACGTGAGGAAGAGGGTCAGCAAGTTGCAAGTTGAACAAGTCTCAACAATTGATATCATCAGCTTCCAGCAGAATGATATCGGATGAGGGGTTCGGGTTAAAATGAATATGTGACGGCAAGAAACTTCACCTTGACAACCCTCTTGCCGTTGTCCCTCAAGAATGAAACCACGCTGGCGGGATCGTCAAGCGACACGTCCCTTTCTCCCCTCACGAAATAAGCTTTCGCCGGCCGGACGGGATTCGTCAGCTCCTCCTTCCACTTCGCTACAATCACATCGTCCATGACCTTCCTCATCCAATCCGTCTTTTCTCGAATGCTTCCCATGACGTGGCATAGCAGCTGCTCTTTGAGGGTCTTCACTTCGAAACCCAGAGAATAGTCTCCCGCGTTGTCAAACGGATTCGGAAAATCAGGAAGGTCGTCATTGAGAAGCATGGTGACGAATCCCCGTGAAAATACAAGAATATACAGATATTGCTATAAGAAGAGGTTTCTACGATAAACGAAAAGAAAATGCTGAAGATTGGTGCACGACACAGAAGAAGAAATAGTCCACCAGCGTCGGAAATGCTGGGAATTTCTGCACCCAGCGTTTCACAGAAATGAAGTCTGGTACTGAACTGAATGGATGTCTATGAGAAGGTGTGAGCGAGCCAAAAGCTTGGCGGGAAATTTCTGGAGCGAAATAAATGGCTCTGAAGATATGAGCTTCACCCTGAAGCCTAAACCAGCGTTCTAGAACTGAACCCAGTTGAACCCAGATAAAACCAGCTTAAACCATCTGAACCAGATAGGACAACTGGACCCAAACCAGCAAGTGCAGGGCCTGCTGACTTTTGGAACTCCACCCGAAACAGCTCGCCCAAAAAACGTTGGGGCCTGGGACCTGGAATCAGGATTCCTGACCAATCCCGCTGAGCCTTGGGAACTGCGATTGGCGACCTGGCTGACGAACGGGTCCTGATTGGCAAGGAGAAATCGCTGTAACCGGGCTTTCCTCGCAATGCGAGAATGTTGTCACGGACCGAACATTGCTCAAGATCCCTGGGCACGCTACGTTGTCTGCAGGAAAACTGTTAGAGGCTGACGAACGTTTGCGAGGTGCAGCGGGTTCACGAAAGAGGTTACGGGTCGCAGAGGAGACCCTGTCGCCTCTTGCTTGCTTCTGCGACGAAGAGGCTCGCCAAGGAGCTTTCGCGACAACATTCGCTGTGATTCGCTGTTTAGGTGCACTGGCAAGCGAACTCAGCGTTACACGTTTGTGGATATGGAAACAAGGATGTGAAACACGGATTTGCTAATATAGGAGTCTTGTTCGTAACTTTGTTAGGTCTGTTGCTTCGATTTAGCGTGACTGCGATTGTACTTTTTTTCAGGAGAAAGCGCAGTTACCGAGCCGTCTCCTCGCCTTTCTGATCTGCTAGCGGCCCATTTCAGTCGGCTCGTCTTTAAGGATCCATCCGCATCGCTGGTTCCCTTCGTGTCATCCTCATCTCCGCTACACGCACATCCGATACCGTTCATAGTCAGCCAAGTTGGGTAAAAAGCAGCACAGCAAGGATCGCATGTTCATCACCACAACGGAGTGGGCGTCGGAGTGGGGGGGAGCCAAGGCCAAAGATACCCGCACGCCCTTCCGCCGCCTCCCCTTCTACTGTTGTGCGTGCGTGACTGACCCTTCCGCTTCCCTTTCCCCGTCCCGCTCCTCGCCGCTTCCCCTTCCCCGTCCACTTCTTCCTTCCATTCTATTTCGCCGTCCCCACTTCAATTGCTATGCATACGTGCCTGACCTTTGCGTCCTGAAACCTATGGTTGCCTTCTTCCCCTCCTTTCCCCTCACTCCCCTTCCCGTCGTTCCCCCCTTTCCCTTCCCCTTCTCCTTCCGCTTCCCCGTCACCTTGCCGTTGTTCCGCTTCCTCTTCACCATCCCTTCACCCTCTCCTTCATTTTCACATGTGCTGTCGCTCCCGTTATCCTCGTTTGCAGAGTCTCCTTTACCCCGTTTGAGGATCCAGTCTGCTCTCCAGAGGGCCACGTCTACGATATTGTGTAAGCTTCGTCTCACTTCCTCAATTCCAAAACACTATTACAAAGCTGATGAAGGTGACTTTTGAGTCGATACAAAAGTCACATGAAGTCCACACCAATGTGCTTCTATTGCTGAGCTACGATGCACATTGAATGTACAGAACCCTGTTGTTCCTCTTATAACACGCTTCTGTGTGGTCTGTAAGAAGTATCGTGCTGGTTCGCCAAGTTCATAAATTCACAATCACAGTCCTGAAAGGAATAGGTCATTACAAAGACTCGTCCTGAGTGTGGTGCATGTGGTTGTTTGTAAAATCGGATCCGTCAATTACCCCCTGATGTCAATAGGGTCCCGTTAGATGTCATGGATAGAATAGAGGCTTAAAGCATTATTTCTACCTGTTTCTGTTTGCATGACATGAATAGAGAAGGATCGAATGATAAAGTTTACGTTTTCACTTGCATGAACCACTCCACAACATTTCTTACTCCACAACATTTCCCCCTATCTCCCTGCTGACCCTACCCACCCCTGCACTGCACCCCCATCACCCGCCCTTTTCTCGGATGGTCGGCTGCACAGTAACATCGTGCCCTACATCCAGAAGTTCAAGCGTAACCCGGTTACCGGCAAACCTCTGGCTCTAAAGGATCTAATCAAGCTTCACTTCCACAAAAACGCTGACGGTTCGTTTCATTGTAACCCGGATGTTAGTTATTGCCGTCCTACCTCTGTCACTTATGCAGTTTGCTGAATCTGTGGTGTTTCTGATCTTGCTTTTGTTTTCCTTCCATCCCATTACACACAATCATTATTCTTTCCATCTTTGTGTTTCTCATTTTTTAGATTGTAATGATCTTGTTACGCTCAAATCGCTCATCTTGCCTCAGGCGAGTACCACTGCCCAGTTTTAAAGAAGGTGTTTACCGAGTTTACCCACATCGTGGCTGTGAAGTCAACCGGCAACGTTTTCTGCTACGAGGTGAGCGATGGGAGAACGGGAGAAAGGGGTGATAGAAAGGGAGAAGCATGGCAAAACGAGGAGAAATGATAGCGACGAGGAGAAATGATAGCGACGAGGAGAAATGATAGCGACGAGGAGAAAAAACAAGGCAAATATGTCGTGTAAGAAATGATCACATATTGTGCTACTAGCATGTTGTGCTACTAGCATGTTGTGCTATGAATGAGGTAGGAAAATTCCTGGTACGCGCTGTATGGACTGCATCGTAATCTTATTCCAGCCCGCCAAGAAGAAGCTGAACGTGTAGGCCAAGGATTGTTGGAGACACTTTTGGGGATTCTGAAATGTGACTCGGAACGGAGAAGCTGTTGGCAGGTCTGTTGGGTCTCAATCTTCACCCTGCCAGGTCTGTTGGGTCTCAATCTTCACCCTGCCAGGTCTGTTGGGTCTCAATCTTCACCCTGCCAGGTCTGTTGGGTCTCAATCTTCACCCTGCTCTTTTACTGAATCACTTTCCCTCCTCCCCACACCAGGCCGGCCATCAAAAAGTTGAACGTGAAGCTCAAGAACTGGAAGGAGCTGCTCACAAATATCGTACCTGTCTCTTACCCTGCTCTTTCACACTATTCCCTTCCCTCCCCCACCTGATAACACCAGGCCATCAAGGAGCTGAACGTGAAGCCCAAGAACTGGAATGAGCTGCTCACAGATATGACTCGTCTCCCTCGCCCTTGCTCTTTTACAACTGTTCCCTTCCCCCACTCCCATCCTGCCTCTTCCTCCATCCCTTCCACACCAGGCCATCAAGGAGCTGAACGTGAAGCCCAAGAACTGGAACGAGCTGCTCACAGATGAGCCCTTCACGCGTGCTGACATCATCACCATTCAGGCATGTGACGTCACATCATCACTTGTGTGCAGGCATGTGATGGCATCACAATTCATGCACATGGCATTCTCACAGCGTGCCCCTCTTTGCTTGCCAATTCCATTCATTTTCCTGCCTTTCCTGCCGGGTCCTCTTTCCGTCAAGACCCCAACAATTTGAATTTCAATGTTCTCACGGAGTCGACCATACCATCATACACAGCCTTGCAGATTTTTGAGGCGCCTAAAAAATCATGCACAACCTTGCAGCCCCAATGACCCGACCTTTCCCGTCCTCTCTCCCCTTGTTGTCCTTCCTTCACACCCTGTGCTGGCTCCTTCCATCTCCCTTCGCCTTCTCAGGACCCTAACAACCTGGATGCCAATGTGGTCACAGAGTTCGACCACGCCAAGCAGAGCAGAACCTCGCAGCTCCAATGACCCAGTCCTTCCTGTCCTTCTCTTTCCCGCTTGTTATTCTCACCCTGTTCCAATTACTTCCATCCTTTCCCTCCTCCCTTCTCCCATCTGCAGGACCCCAACAATCTGGACGCCAATGTGCTCACGGAGTTCGACCACGTCAAGCACAGACCTCTCAGCTCCAATCCAAGGAGTCTTTCTTCTCTTCCTTCCTATCCCTCCTTGCGATTCTTTTCTGTTTCCTTCCATCCCTCTCCTCCACTACCCCCCGCCCCCGCAGGACCCCAACAATCTGGATGCCAATGTGCTCACGGAGTTCGACCACATCAAGCACAGCCTCTCAGTCCAAACCAAACAACAGGTTTCTTCCCCTTCCTTGTCGCCCCTGTTTTTGGTCTTGCCCCTCTCCTCTGCAGGACCCCAACAATCTGGACGCCAATGTGCTCACGGAGTTCGATCACGTCAAGCAGAACCTCGCAGCTCCCAAGGAAGGTGAGCCGTGGAAATGCATGTCAGCCTTTTAAAGCGGGTAGGTAACAGCATCCAGCAGTGTCAGAGAGTTTCCAGGCTGAGGCGCGCTGGAAACTCTCACATTGGCTGAGGCGCGCTGGAAACTCTCACATTGTCGTGGAGGAAACCTCTTCTGAGGCTTGGAGTAAACACAGCAGCCTCGGAGAGCATTCAGCGCACCCTGGCCTCTCCTTTCTGTCTGCCAATGCCCCGTATTCCTTCCCCCCGGTTCCTCTCTTTCCAGGCGAAGGCAGTGCAGCAGCATCGGGAGTGAATGCAGCAGTGTCTGAGAGCATTCAGCGCGTCCTGGCAGCCCTTCCCAAGAACGATGGCGAGGAGCCTGGAGTCGGTTCATCCAAGGTAGGTCCATCTGGGCTGGGCTTGTCTGGGGTTATTGTGGGTTGCATTCAGCATTCAGCGCATGCTGGCTGCTCTTCCCAAAAATGGTGGCGAGGAGCCTGGAGTCGGTTCATCCAAAGTAGGTCCATCTGGGGCGAGCTTATCTGGTCTGGGGTGTGATTTGGGGCCCGGCTTGTTTGGGATGGTTAGGTTGTTCTGGGCTGAATTCCTGGAGATCAATTGTGACACCTTACTTCTGACAAGCTGTCTGAAATTCCACTTTAGGTGAACGATGTCTGTATCGTTTCACTTAAATACATCCTTCAGTGCTTATTCGAGTAACTTGCATAGTGATTTCAATTCCCCTTGTCTCCTTCTCCCAGGGTGCATCCCAGTTACTAATGGGCGGGGGAGGAAGCAAGGCAAGGAAGGAAGCAGCTGCTGCAGCAGCAGCACTAGAGGCGAGAAAAGCAGAGGAGGTTGCTGCTGCTGCCGCCGCTGCTGCCAGAGAAGCCCTAGCCGCACAAGAGGGGGGAGAGGGTGTAGAACAAGGAGGGGGAGAAGGAGCGGGAGGAGGAGCGGGAGGAACTGGAGGAGCAGGAAGAGGTGGTAAAGGAAAGGGAGGTGGGGAGAAGGGGAAGAGAAAGCGAGGAGAGGAGCGGGAAGCGGAGCAGCAGAAGAAGCACGCTCAGCAGCAGATCCTGCAGAGGCAGAGAGAAATGGAGGCCCCTTCAATCGCTGGCAGCGCAGCAACCACCGCTGGTGCTGCCGGTTCAGCAGGAGCAGGAGGAGCAGCAGGAGCAGGCACAGGCGCCCCTCCGCCTATGAGCATTGTCGACGCGGCAAGTGCTGCTCTCTCCGGCCGCAGCGCTGCCGCCGCCAAGGCGACAGACGAGAAAAAGGCCCACGCGCGCGCAGCCGCGCACGCAGCAGGACAGAGAGTCCCTATCAAAGAAAACACAAAACTGGTCCGAAGCGCTTATACCTCGGAAGCAACAACTCGGTCGTTTACCTCGACGGTGTATGAGCCGGTGACTTCGACGGAGTATGAGATGGTGAGGGTGGAGAAGAAGCCAAAGAAGAAGGGGTACTGCCGCGTGCACACAAGTGTGGGGGATCTGAACGTGGAGCTGCATTGCGATGTTGTTCCACGGACGTGCGAGAATTTTCTTACGCTTGCGGAGAGAGGGTACTACAATGGGACTGTCTTCCACCGCTGCATTCGGTACGTGTTACATGCTTTCTCCCCTCCCATGGATGTGTATGGTGCGCTCGGTGAATGAACCGAACCGGTGACAAAGACGGAATATGAAATGGTGAGGGTGGAGAAGAAGCCAAAGAAGAAGGGGTATTGCCGCGTGCACATGAGTGTGGGGGATCTGAACGTGGAGCTGCACTGCCATGTGGTTCCACGGACGTGCGAGAACTTCTTGACACTTGCTGAGAGGGGTTACTACAATGGAACCCTCTTCCACAACTGCATTCGGTACATGCTACCTCCTTGCTCCCATGCATGCATGCATGTTGTGTTCTCTTGAGCAGTGCGATCCATGGCCAACAGTGGCCCTCCCCCTCGCAACCCTCCTCCCACCCCCTCTTTTCCCCTGCAATTTTATGATTGGAACCGATTGGAACCGGAAAAGTAGGGCAGTCAGCATGGGGCAAGGCGTTTCAGGACGAGTTTGACTCGCGGCTGGGCCACAGCGAGAGGGGCGTGCTGTCCATGGCCAACAGCGGCCCTCACTCCAATGGCTCACACTCCCTCGAACGCTCGCAGTGTTGGAACCAAATACCCTCCCCTTCTTTTCTTTTCCCCTGGCCCCTCCCCCTTCCCTTCTCCCGCCCTCCACTCCCCTCCTCCCCCTTCCTGCTCTCTGTTCACCCCCCTTCCAGCAATTTCATGATTCAAGGGGGGGACCCGACCGGCACAGGCAAAGGCGGGCAGTCAGCATGGGGCAAGGCGTTTCAGGATGAGTTTGACTCGCGGCTGGGCCACAGCGAGAGGGGCGTGCTGTCCATGGCCAACAGCGGCCCTCACTCCAATGGCTCGCAGTTCTTTGTGCTCTTCAAGTCGGCGCCTCACCTCAACTACAAGCATTCGGTGTTTGGGCGCGTGGTGGGAGGAATGGAGACCCTGACTGCCATGGAGAGGAGTGCCGTGGATGATAAAGACAGGCCTCTTGTAAGTTGCCTTCACCTCGCCCCACCGCATTAGACAGCACTCCACTGCACTTCACAGCGCTTCACCGCACTTCACGGCACTCCACCTCACAGCACCTCATCTCAACGACAATCACTCGGTGTCGGGCAAGCGCAGAGTCCTCTCCTCTCCATGGCCAACAGCGGCCCTCACTCCATCGGCTTGCAGTTCTTTGTTTTCTTCAAATGTTATATGCCGAACCCGAATGCTTCCGTGATTCTCTGTCCTCTTGTCTTTCCCTGTCTCCAGAAACTTATTACAATAGAGATCACCGCTGTGCCTTCGAACCCGCACACAGAGGTGGATGCAGAGTCAGAGGCGGAGAAGGCAGGAGGCAGCAGGCAAGGGAAGAGAGAGGGTGTGTGGCTTAACCCAATGCTTGCTTTTTGTTCCTTGTTTGCCCATGTGTCTTTGCAGAAACCCATCACCATCGAGAGCATCACCGTGTTTGTGAACCCGTACACGGAGGTGGATGCAGAGGCAGAGGCAGAGGAGGCAGCAGGGAGTGGGGAGAGAGGGTTCGACACTAATTCTTGCTTGCCGTTCTGTCCCTGTTTTTGAGACGTCTCAAAAACAACCTCGCTAGACGACACTAATTCTTGCTTGCCGTTCTGTCCCTGTATCTCCTCTTGTGTTTCTGCAGAAACCCATCACGATTGAGAGCATCACGGTGTTTGTGAACCCGTACACAGAGGTGGATGCAGAGGCAGAGGCGGAGGAGGAAGGAGGTTAAAGGTTATAAGCCTAACCTCAATGCTTGCATGTTCTTCTGTCCCCTTGCCAGAAACCCATCACGATCGAGAGCATCACAGTGTTTGTGAACCCGTACACAGAGGTGGATGCAGAGGCAGAGGCGGAGGAGGCAGCAGCAAGGGAGAAGGAGGAGAAGGAGAGGAAGGGCAAGGAGCTGACGTGGGAGGAGCAACAGGAACTGGTATGTTGGCGTGTCTATGCTTGCTGTGTTTGTATGTGCTTGCTGCTATTCCGCTATGAGATTTGATCTGAAGGAGGAGGAGAGGAAGGCAAGGAGCTGACGTGGGAGGAGCAACAGGAGATGGTATGTTGGCGTGTGTGGTTCACTGTGAGCAAGTTCGGGTGTGCGTGCTGGTGTGTATGGTTTGTGGGTTGCGTGTACGTGCGAGTGTGAGTGACTGTTGGAGTTTGTGTCAAGTGCATGTGGCTCTGTGTATGTGTGTTTCATGTATGTGTGTGGGGTGTATAGGGAACAGTGGAGCAAGGTAATGGGGAGCGGTTCATGAGAGCATGTTCATGAGAGCATGTTCATGAGAACATGTTCATGAGAACATGTTTGTGAGAACATGTTCATGAGAACATGTTCATTACTTTTTCCGCCTTTGAATATGTTTGTGGGGTCTTTCAAACATGGTTGTGCGCCTCCCAATTCATATAAGCATTCTCCACGTGCAACCTCTAAGCCCAAAGCTTGCGCAGTTTTGAGCCGTTTCAATACTGCTGTACTCGTTTTAGCACCACCACAATAATCCCCACTCAGCAAGTGCACTCCCCCTTCCTGTCTCTTCTTCCCGTAATTTCTCTCCCCGCACTATCCCGTCTTTCTCTATGTATTCCCACTCACTAACACATGCTCCATGTTGTCAGGATGCGGTGGGGAGTTGGTACAGCAATCCTTTAGCAGGCAAAGAAGCGCCGAAAGTCTTCAAGTCGCAAGGAATCGGCAAGTATTTGAATCCAGCAGTGGCAAAGCCTTCTGAGGGCAGTGGGTCTGGATCGAAGGCTATGGGCCCACCCCCAGTTCCTGTGAAGAAGGCTCAACCAAGCTCTTACGGAAACTTCGACGCCTGGTGAATACGCTGAAGCACCGTTTTTGCTGAGTGTGACTTTTCTGTACAGATTGTGTCCTGTAAATGAGCTGATGGTACATGGATGGATCATAATGCTTGCCATATATTTTGCTGCAATGTGTGAAATGAAATTTGATTCTTGTATCACTTCGAGAAATTGTAACCGAATTCAAGGAAGCTCTGTTGTTAGGTTTGCTGTATTCGCGAATGCGTGTTATCGGGAACATCGGTTGTTGGTTTAGTTGTAGCTTCCTTCGGTAAATCAGAGGTTCTTTATACACAGTACGGTACAGCGCGGTTCTTGGCTCTATCCTGACCTTCCCCAATAATGTCCTGATGCAAATGGATTATGCTGACAAACGGATAATCGCCGCCAGCGGTGTGAAATGTGGCAGCATTCCGCACAGCAGTTTCTTAGGAACCAGCAGCACCATACGCGTAGTAAATTCGACGTGACCCAGTGACCTAAGTTTCGCGGTGAGCAAGTTTTGACCAAGACGACTTTTTTTTTTTTTTCCGCTTCTATTTGTTACATAGAACACCAGAACCACCGCTAGAGCGTAGGAGGTCATTCTTAGCTCGCATATTTTCTTCTTAGTCACGTTACGTGATTCTTTGTTGTTCCTTGTCGTGTAACTCGCCACGTCAGCGCGATAAGATTCGTATCTCGCCACGTGTCACCATGGCGGCCCTCGGCAGCACGTCGCTCCGTGCGTCGCCTTTCCATACAGCTCGGGCTAGGGACTTCACCATGTCGAACCGCACTGCGTCGCTCTGCACTTCACCGCACCAAACCGTATCGAACCACAACGCATCGCTTGAGTCTGTCGGGCTGATCAACCCAACAAACAGGCTTCGCATCGTGCGACAACCCGTGCGACGACGACAGCACCAGCGAGTTCGTGCGACCAAAATGCCCGACAGCAGTCCCCCCTCAGACGAACCTTCGTCCATTCCGCCGCGAAGGCCGCTCCCGTCTGACAAGCAACAACCTTCCGTCAACTCCTCATCTTCTTCCTCCTCCTTCTCTCCCCCACCACCCTCACAACCGTCGATGGACGACGAATGGACAGGATTACGCGGCGCGTACACCAATAATAGTAGTAGTGGTAATAACAATACTAGTAATAGTCGTGTAGACGTTGACCCCGCGTGGATGTTTCCCGCTTATATGCACAGCCGCAGCCAAGCCCCCCCTTCTTACCCCCTTCCCTGGGACGACGTATCACGGCCTGCCACGTGGCCTGCGCCGGCAAGCGCGGGCCCGAACGGCGCGGCTGGCAGGGGGATGCGCGCAGGGGGAAGGGATGGGGCGGAGGCGGGGAGCGCCGGGATGGGGGGAGGGATGGGGGGAGCGATGGGGGGAGCGATGGGGGGAGGCATGGGGGCGATGGCGGGGGCGATGGGGATGGATGCGGGGGCGCGCGGAGGGGCGGACTACTCGATGAGCGACCCCATCTGGGCGGCCATCCGCGCGGAAGCGAGGCTGGAGGTACGCGGGTTGGGGGAATAGATGGGGGGAGGGATGGGGGAAGGGGGAGCAAAGAGAGCGCGAACTACTCGATGAGCGACCCCATCTGGGCGGCCATCCGCGCGGAAGCCAGGCCGGGGGTGTGTGGATGGGGGAAGAGTTGGGGGAGTGGTGGGCGGAGAGATGGGGAGAGAGATGGGGGAAGGGGGGAGGAGTTGGTGAGGGGGGGGGAGAGAGTGGGGGAGGGGGAGTTGGGGAAAATGGAGAGGACAAGCACTCTTGCATCGCGCGCTCTCTGGGCTTCGTGCTCCCTCACGCTTCCCCTCTCTTCCCGTGCCTCCCTGTGTGTGTGGATTTTTTAGGCGCCTCAAAAGTCGTCTCCCTGTGTGTGTGAACCTGCAGGCAGAAAGGGAACCAATTCTCAGCAGCTTCCTCTACGCGTCCATCCTCGCCCACTCCTGCTTAGAGCGCTCCCAGGGATTCGTGCTCGCCAACCGCCTGCAGAACGTGACACTGCTGTCCTTCCCCCCATGACTTCCCCTCTCCCTCCCTCTCCCTCCCTCTCCCTCTCCACCACTCTCCGTCCCCTCTTCCTTGCATGAACCTCCAGGCGGAGAGGGAGCCGATTCTCAGCAGCTTCCTCGACGCGTCCATCCTCGCCCTTACCTGCTTCGAGCGCTCTCTGGGCTTCGTGTTGGCCAACCGCCTGCAGAACATGACACTGCTGCCCCTCACCCCTTCTCCCCAACTTCCTTATACATGCAGGCAGAGCGAGAGCCGATTCTGAGCAGCTTCCTCTACACGTCCATCCTTGCCCACTCGTGCTTTGAGCGCTCCCTGGGGTTCGTGCTCTCTCACCCTTCCCCTTCCACTCCCCCACCTCCCTGTGTGAGTGAACCTTTCCAGGCGGAGAGGGAGCCCATTCTGAGCAGCTTCCTCTACGCCTCCATCCTCGCCCACTCGTGCTTTGAGCGCTCTCTTGGCTTCGTGCTCCCTCACCCTTCCCTCCCCCCCCCTCCTCCCTGTGTGAGTGAACCTCCAGGCGGAGAGGGAGCCAATCCTCAGCAGTTTCCTCTACGCGTCCATCCTCGCCCACTCCTGCTTCGAGCGCACTCTGGGGTTCGTGTTGGCCAACCGCCTGCAGAACGTGACGCTGCTGCTGTCCTTGTCCACATCCTCTTTCCCCCCTCCCTTCCCGTTCCCCACCACCTTCCCCACATCCTTGCATGGACCTCCAGGCAGAGCGAGAGCCCATTCTGAGCAGTTTCCTCTACGCGTCCATCCTCGCCCACTCCTGCTTCGAGCGCACTCTGGGATTCGTGTTGGCCAACCGCCTGCAGAACGTGACGCTGCTGCTGTCCTTGTCCACATCCTCTTTCCCCCCTCCCTTCCCGTTCCCCACCACCTTCCCCACATCCTTGCATGGACCTCCAGGCAGAGCGAGAGCCCATTCTGAGCAGTTTCCTCTACGCGTCCATCCTCGCCCACTCCTGCTTCGAGCGCTCTCTGGGATTCGTGTTGGCCAACCGCCTGCAGAACGTGACGCTGCTGGCGACTCAGCTGATGGACGTGTTTGACTCGGTGCTCATGCTGCCCAATATCAGAGCAGCTATCAGGGCGGATGTGCAGGTATGGGAGATATGTGTTATGTGGGGCATGTGGTAGTGATGGTGTATGTGGCATGTGTTGTGCTGCAGATTGCGACTTTGCGTGCGACTCAGCAACGCAGCTGATGGACGTGTTTGACTCAGTGCTCATGCTGGCCAATACCAGAGCGGCTATTAGGGCGGACGTGCAGGTGTGTATGTGTGAGTGGGCTGGCATGGCATTGCTCCTCTGGTTACACACATGGGCTACTGGAGCAGGTAGGTGTGCTGATAGCTGCTGGTGCCTCTGCTGGCGAGTCAGCTGATGGATGTGTTTGACTCGGTGCTCATGCTGCCCAATATCAGAGTGGCTATTAGGGCGGACGTGCAGGTATGTGTGTGTACGTTGACACATGTGTGTGTTTGTGTGTGTGTAAGGACGCTGAGCTGATGGATAGGCTACTATATAGGGGGGTGCACATAATTACCTGTTGCTGCTGGCGACCGAGCTGATAGGATCCTGCTTGCAGCAGCCATGGGCCTTCTACTGGTAACACGGGCTCCCGTCCGTAAAACAAGTAGTATAGAAGAGTTCGTTCAGTGCTGCCTGCTTAACAAAACGGTGGCCCGCCAGCACTGACGACAGCTCCAAATCTCAACCTCTCTCATTCTGTTTCTCGTTCAGTCCGCAACCCTCGGCATACCGTTTGCATCATGCGTTCCCTGAGCCCGTCCGTACTGTGGATGGTGCCTGGAGGTTAGACGGTGCATGATGTCCAACTCTGCCATCAACACTTTAAACCCTCCATAAAACTCACTGAACTTTTGAGTCGACTCAAAAGTCAACTTGGAGGTTAGCAGGTGCATGGTATCCAACCCTGCCATCAACACTTCAAACCCTCCTTCAAATTCGATGAGCTTCTCGCATAGCAGTGCACAGCTCGCTAGAACTCGAAAGAGGGTATAAGAAGCTTTGAGACGTCTCAAAGCTAGAACTCGAAAGAGGGTCTAAGAAGCTGTTGGCAGAGTTCGATATCATGCACCGGCTGAGCTCCAGAGACCATTCGCAGTCAGACATCCTCACGGAATGCACGATCCAAACGCTACAGCGAGGGTTGCTGGCTTATTGGGAACAGAACAAGAGATATTGAGATATGGAGCTGTCGTGAGTGCTGGCATGCTGCCGTTTTACTAAGCAGGCAACACTGAAGAATCCTCCCCATACTATTTGTTTTACAAACCGGAGCCTTTGTGACCAGTATATGCTCCATGATTGTTAAAATCAGTAATGCAGATCGGTACTAGGGAGTGCAGATAGGTATTTGCTGGTGGATGGGCTACTGGTGCTTGTGCAGTTTTTTTTGTGTGATGTGAACCCATATTCCTGCCATGCCATGCCTGTTTCTTTGCTTCATCCCATGCCATATTTCATCCCATCCAATCCCATCTCACCCCATCCCATTTCAATTTATGCCACTTCGTCCTGTCCCATGTCTATTCTTTGCCCCTCGTGGCACAATGCTCTGCTCTGATTGGCCAGGCTGTGCGGGACCGGGACCCATCCTGCCGATCCTACTCCAACGCACTCCTTTACTACAAGGTGAGAGAGAGAGAGAGAGAGTTGGTCAGTGGCCCTCCAGCGCTGGTCAGTGGCCCTCCAGCGCTCCCAGGCGAATGCCCTGCACACCAAGGCCAGGGCTGGGATCGAGGCAGCGCACCCCCAGATGGCAGCGGACCCCTGGCCGCTGCACCTGGGGGACATCCTCCACACGCTGGAGGGCTAGAGGGTCACTCAGGGGGGGGAGAAGAGTGGTGAGTTTTGGGGCTTAAGGGATGGAGGTTATCATGGATAGCACCGCATGTTTGTACCCCTGCTGAATTAATACAAAGGACCGTTTGAGAGAGAGTTGGAGCAGGAGAGTGGTGCTGGGAGGTACGATGCAATGTGCTTGCAGCACTCCAACGCCCTCCTCTACTACAAGGTGGGTGGTGGTACTGCACGGTACTGCACGGTAATGAGAGTGGTGCTGGGAGGTGCTGGGTGTGGTGTGGAACGGTGAAAATCGGTGGTAAACAGGGGAGACACCAGTTTTTTTTCTGTTTCAAAAAGAGAGTCATTTCTTTGTTTATGGCGAGATTCTTTTCACCACCCCTTTTGAGGCGAGATTCTTTTCACCACCCCTTTTGAGGCGAGATTCTTTTCACCACCCCTTTTGAGGCGAGATTCTTTTCACCACCCCTTTTGAGGCGAGATTCTTTTCACCACCCCTTTTGAGGCGAGATTCTTTTCACCACCCCTTTTGAGGCGAGATTCTTTTCACCACCCCTTTTGAGGCGAGATTCTTTTCACCACCCCTTTTGAGGCGAGATTCTTTTCACCACCCCTTTTGAGGCGAGATTCTTTTCACCACCCCTTTTGAGGCGAGATTCTTTTCACCACCCCTTTTGAGGCGAGATTTTTTCACCACCCCCCTCTGTCCTTGCTCCTCCGTGCCCTCCTCCTTTACTGCCCTCCCTGAGCCACCCCCTATCTCTCACTCACAAACGTTTGCTCTCTTGGTTTGATTGGCCTACTCATCCTCCAGGGTTACCACGTGCTGCAGTCATACTGCATCGCCCATGCCTTGACCCCGTTGGCTCTGCTCATCTGTCTGTCTCCCATGCCCCTCTCACTTCCTCCCTTCCCCCCGAACCACCCCCCCCCCCCCCCCCCCCCCCCCCCACTGACCAATCCCCCAGGGTTACCACGCGCTGCAGTCGTACCGCATCGCCCATGCCTTGTGGAACCGGGGCCAGCGCATCCTGGCTCTGGCCCTGCAGTCCCGCATCTCCGAGGTGGGTTTTGATTCGGGTTAGTGCGTATTGGTTCTGAGGTGCATTGGCACCCATTCAAGCATTGCCAGTCGTACCGCATCGCCCACGCCTTGTGGAACCGGGGCCAGCGCATCCTGGCTCTGGCCCTGCAGTCCCGCATCTCCGAGGTGGGTTTTGATTCGGGTTAGTGCGTATTGGTTCTGAGGTGCATTGGCACCCATTCAAGCATTGCCAGTCGTACCGCATCGCCCACGCCTTGTGGAACCGGGGCCAGCGCATCCTGGCTCTGGCCCTGCAGTCCCGCATCTCCGAGGTGGGTTTTGATTCGGGTTAGTGCGTATTGGTTCTGAGGTGCATTGGCACCCATTCAAGCATTGCCAGTCGTACCGCATCGCCCACGCCTTGTGGAACCGGGGCCAGCGCATCCTGGCTCTGGCCCTGCAGTCCCGCATCTCCGAGGTGGGTAGGGTTTTGCCCATCTTACAGTTTTCGTGGCACGCACAGCAGTCAGCCACCAACCGGAGCCACAAACAACTTCAATTGAAGATCTAGAAACGTCTCCAAACGTTTTTCGAGACGTCTCAACACCATTGTGCTTCCACTCCCCGTCCTCTCTCCCCCACCCCAACACCTCTTTCCCCCACAAGTGCTTGCAGTGGACATCCATCCAGCCGCTCGCATTGGCAGGGGCATTCTCATGGACCATGGCACAGGCGTCTATGTCATGACACCCCACACCCTCCCAACCCTAACACCCCTCCTCCCCACACATCCCACCACCCCCATAATCCCCACAGGTGTTTGCAGTGGACATCCATTCAGCCGCCCGCATTGGCAGGGGCATTCTCATGGACCATGGCACAGGCGTCTATGTCATGACACCCCACACCCTCCCAACCCTAACACCCCTCCTCCCCCCACATCCCACCACCCCCATAATCCTCACAGGTGTTTGCAGTGGACATCCATCCAGCCGCCCGCATTGGCAGGGGCATTCTCATGGACCATGGCACAGGCGTCTATGTGATGACACCCCACACCCTCCCAACCCTAACACCCCTCCTCCCCCCACATCCCACCACCCCCATAATCCCCACAGGTGTTTGCAGTAGACATCCATCCAGCCGCCCGCATTGGCAGGGGCATTCTCATGGACCATGGCACAGGCGTCTATGTGATGACACCCCACACCCTCCCAACCCTAACACCCCTCCTCCCCCCACATCCCACCACCCCCATAATCCCCACAGGTGTTTGCAGTGGACATCCATCCAGCCGCCCGCATTGGCAGGGGCATTCTCAGGGACCATGGCACAGGCGTCTATGTGATGACACCCCACACCCTCCCAACCCTAACACCCCTCCTCCCCCCACATCCCACCACCCCCATAATCCCCACAGGTGTTTGCAGTGGACATCCATCCAGCCGCCCGCATTGGCAGGGGCATTCTCATTGACCATGGCACAGGCGTCTATGTGATGACACCCCACACCCTCCCAACCCTAACACCCCTCCTCCCCCCACATCCCACCACCCCCATAATCCCCACAGGTGTTTGCGGTGGACATCCATCCAGCCGCCCGCATCGGGCGAGGCATTCTCATGGACCATGGCACGGGCGTTGTAATTGGCGAGACGGCTATCGTGGGGGATAGGGTGTCTCTGCTGCAGGTGAGAGTGGTGAAGAGGGATGAAGAGAGAGCGAGTGTACTGCGGACAGCAGTAGCTGGGGCGTTCTCATGGACCATGGCACGGGTGTGGTGATTGGGGAGGCAGCGATTGTCAGGGATAGGTGTCTCTTGTGGAGATGAGGGGGAGGGGGAGATTAGAAGGAGGGGATGTGTTGCAGCAGTGTGTGCTTGGCGGTACAGCCATTCTCCATGATAGCTTGCATTGAGGTGATCTTTTAGGCGCCTCAAAATTCAGCGGTGTGTGCTGTGCTTGGCGGTACAGCCATTCTCCATGATCGCTGTTGGACAATCCTCATGCTCATTCTCCCTGCACCACGCTCCCTCTCCTTCCCCTGGGACCTGCTCCCGCCAGGGCGTGACTCTGGGCGGGATAGGCAAGGAGGCGGGTGAGAGGCATTCCAAGGTCGAGTTTTGAGTCGACTCAAAACCCGCCAGGGCGTGACTCTGGGCGGGATAGGCAAGGAGGCGGGTGAGAGGCATTCCAAGGTGCAGGAGGATGTGCTGATTGGGGTGGGGGCGACCGTGCATAATGATTGTTCCCGTCCCTCCTCCTCCATCCACCCCTCTCGCCCTGAATTCTCAGGGAGTGGCCCTTGGAGGAACAGGGAAAGAGGCGGGTGACAGGCACCCTTAAGTCCAGGAGGACGTGCTATTTGGGACGGGGGCGACTGTGCTGGGCAACATCACTCATCCTCCCTTCCTCCTCCATCCATCCCTCTCACCCTGCCTTCCCCCCTGGGCGTGACCTTGGGAGGCACAGGGAAGGAAGCGGGCGACAGGCACCCTAACGTCCAGGAGGATCTGCTGCTGGGGCGGGGGCGAATGTAGTAACCCCCTTTATCCACTCCTCTCGCCTTGCCTTCCTGCAGGGAGTGACTCTGGGTGGCACGGGCAAGGAGGCGGGTGACAGGCACCCTTAAGTCCAGGAGGATGTGCTGATCGGGGTGGGGGCGACCACGCTCATCCTCATACTCATTCTCCCTGCACCACCCACCCTCTCCTTCCCTGTGATTTGCCAGGGCGTCACCCTAGGAGGCACAGGCAAGGAGGCGGGTGACAGGCACCCTAAAGTCCAGGAGGACGTGCTGATCGGGGCGGGGGCAACCGTGCTGGGCAACATCAGCATCGGACAGGGCTCCATGATTGCTGCTGGGTCGCTGGTTCTCAAAGACGTGCCGCCGCACAGGTATGCTTGTCGCTGCGGTGCCTCGACTCGTCCCTTCCTCACAGGTATGGCTTGTATAGCGGGTATGCCTTGTATAGCGGGTATGCCTTGTATAGCGGGTATGCCTCAGCTCAATAGCACCGTGTTGGGCAACATCAACATCAGCACCGGGCAGGGCTCCATGATCGCTGCTGGGTCGCTCGTTCTGAAGGACGTGCCGCCCCATAGCCCCAGGTATACTCTCTACAGGTACAGACAGGTCCTTCCAGCACCATAGCTCAGGGCAACAAGCATCGGGCAGGGCTCCATGATCGCTGCTGACTGAATGACTTGGCTAAACAAGCACACCTTTTTTTCGTCATTGTCTTTCTCAGTATGGTGGCAGGCACGCCAGCCTAAGTTGTGGGCACTCCTCTTCCCCTACCCGTGTTCCTCCTATTGCTCACACTCTGGTCGCAGGCACGCCATCTTAAGTTGTGGGCACTCTTTTTTAACCCAATTGTGTACAGTCTCAAAACTCAGTACTGCCACTCCCCTCTTCCCCCACCCTTTATTCCCCACCCATGCTCCCCCTCACAGCATGGTGGCAGGCACACCAGCCAAGGTGGTTGGAACACTCTCGGAACCCAAGCCTGCATTGACCATGCAACACGGTGAGTGCTGTGAGGTGTGGTGCTCTTCTACGCAGTGATGTGCGGTGCATCACGGTGAGTGCCGTGATGGGCACCGTGATGGGGCTGCATTGGCATGCATCCACTCTATCCAATCCTCACCATCTGGATTCTTGAATTGTCTTATTCAATCTTGCCCAAGTGGATGGATGCGTACAGGAGCTATTCTGGGCATTGGGCTGTTCAACACTGCTTGCTAAGCTTGCCTATTGCATATAGCTCTTTTTTCTCTCTCTCTGGGGTCACTCATGCTTTTCTATTGTCGTTGGGTCGTTTCTTTCCTGAACTGCTGCGTGCCATTTGTTCACAACGCAGTGCTGCAACGAGCTGATGATTTGTAGCTGCCGCATGCTTTCTCATTGTTTAGTAGATCCACTCATACCGGTACCTCAATTCTCCGCCGCTTCCCTCCATCCTCCAATGTGCCAGATGTCACAAGGCAGTACTGCGAAGAGCTTATGGATGATACCATTGGTGGAGCCAACATATAGCTAGGAGATTTGTATCATCCCAAGATACATGTCTGGTGGATGTTACACGTATTGGTGATGGTAACATTGCAGGAGCAGGGGTAGGGGTGTTGATGGTGGGAGGTAGAGAAGGGGATGGGGGTGGGTGGAGGTGGTTGTGGTGTGGGGGTAGGGGTGTGGGGTGCTGGTTTCAACCCCTCTAGCTCTCCCTCCTATTTCGGCCTGCTATTTGTGCTAGCTGCCTATGAAATAAATCGCCGCCATTGTGTGCATGCAAAGGTACATCCATTGTCTGCGTTTGATGACATCTATGCATGTATCATTTGCCAGCTACTGTGATTGAACAGTTGTTAACAAACGCGTTCTATATATCAATGTTGAATCTCCCAATAACTAGTACAATCAATTCCGCAAGTGTCAGTCTGTGAGACAGCCCTTCGTACATTTTGAGCTGTGGCGGCAAAATCCAGGTTTGAAACAGCGCGCGCATAACCCTCATCCCATCTTATCTCATCCTCGCTCCTCCACCCTCCCTCCTTTCCCCATCCTCCCCCCTTCACCAACTGCGATAAGATTTTTTCGTCCCAACCACACCCTCACCATTCATTCCTCCTTCCCTCTATCCGCCATTCCGCAGCAGGCGCGCCTAGCCATTTTTCCGCATTTGCGTTTCCTCCAGATTCAGCCACCTTTCAGAAGCACCCACTCACACCACCCATTCAGCAGCTAGTTCAGCGGCCATTTTATCGTTCATTCAGGTGAATCCAATTTTCAGAACGCTGCTTCCGACACTTGCCGTAGCAGTCGCCTCGCCAAGAGAGCATCCTTTTGTGGCTGGACTAACAAGTGGTGATACATGCATCCGCATGGCCGGTTTTCCTGCACTCCTGGCCGACTTATTAGGCATTATTTTGTCGATGCCTCTACTAAGGACCTCGATCGGCAGAATTTACGCTAAACAAGTGGCGATGCGATGCATCCACACAGCCGGCTTTCCTCTGCTCCTGGCCTGGCCGATCTACAGTACATTGTCAACTGTAAGATGCCGATGGATATGGCATTCTTCGATGATTGATGCCTCGTAACCAGACACCTCATTCTGCGGAGTCTACTCCCTGCACATAGTGCGGTGTACAATCGAAGGAAATTATTTTTTAGTCCACAAAGTATTTTCCCATCAGGAGATTTTTGCGTACGCCGTTCCCACCCATCTTCAAACAAACTCCAGAAATCATATCACATTGAGCATCCCTGAGAGCGGCAGTCGCCAACAGATCATCTGTTTTTGGCTGTAGCTAACAAGTGGCGATATGATGCCTTCACGCGGCTGGCATTCCTCCGCTCCTGGACAATCTATTAGGGACCCTTCTGTCGCTACGCATCGCAAGTAGACACCTCCCTGGTCAGCAGCAGCCACCATGCATGGCTGGACGTTGTTGAGGGGGAAGTTCATCGTCTCTGCTCGGATTAGGCGGCAGCAATGCAATGGCCCACTTTGGGTTGGAGCAGCAATCATAAGTTTGCACACTCTGCGCATCGTATGGCGATGATCAATTCGCCGATCATCATCCCCCCGTTCGCCAAGTCCTCGTAGCACCGTAACACTCTGGTTCCGCTTCCATTACTGAAGCTCAATCCACAGTTCGGATCAGAAGCACCCTCTTGCTCGAAGGGTTAGCTCTCTCGCTGAAAAATCTTCGTGTCTGACAGACAGCTTTCGCGCCATGGCGTCGCTCTATGCTGCCTCCGGGTCGCTCTCTCCCCTTGCTGGCAGGGCCCCACTGGATCGCCATCTTTCAAGGTAACACAAGCCTCCACTATCAGCCGATTGTCATCGCTCCGAGCGATGCAGGTGGCGTGTCAACATTTTACAGCTAAAAGCGTCAACAATGTAGCTAACATTGTAGCTAACATTTCAGCTAACATTTCAGCTAACTTGCTATCAACGAGCCTGTGACATTGCTGCCGCTGAGGAACGCAGCGGTTCAAATGCTTGTATGTTTGTCAGTGCCTGATTTGGAGGTTCAAATACTTCGTCTGTCAGTCCTCTTACCTTATCGAGCCACATTCCTGTCTTTGTTTCACTCAAATCGCCACTTCTGAGGCGCCTCAATCGTACAAAACTGCCGATTACCTTCCAACCATAATGGCTCTCCGTATTCCGCTTTCCGCTCTGCAAATTTGCCAAGTTCTCAACTCGGAATGTTCCACCTTTAGTAAAACGGCTCGTTAAAATAATCTCTCAATATTCCGTCGGACGGATCCCTAGATGCAGCTTGACTTCCTCTTATGGCGGCTTCCGCCTCTCCGCCGCGCCGAGGTCCGCGGTGACGCGCGGCAGTCGCTGGCCAAGGGCGACTCCGCTCCGTGGCCCCTCCGCCTCCGCCAGCAGCAGCAGGACAACCGGCGCCGATCGCGTCGCCTCGGCCGACGGCGGCGCGTCGGTGCTTAAGGACGCGCTGACGATCTTCGGATCGCCTAAGGTGGCGACGGCGGAGGGGAAGGGGAGCCACCCGGCGCGGAGAGGGGTATCCGCCGCGGCTGGAGTCACGGCGGGAGTGGCGGCGGGAATCGCGGCGGAAGATGTGCCGTTCGACCTGCGGCTGGCCGTGCTGCTGGGCGGATTCGCGTTTGAAGCGTACTCGACTCCGGAGAAGGTGTGGGTACATGCTGGCTAGTTTGAGGCTTCTTGGAGGCTCACAACCTGGGGTTATTTTTTAGGCTCCTAAAAAAAATCAACCTGAGGTTACATCAGGGTGACTTCGTCCTCAGGCTAGTTTGAGGGGAAGGCTGATCTAGATAACACAATATTGACGATCCATAGACATAGACGGGCGCTAGTGCTCTGATCTTTCCTTCTAAAAAACTTCCAAACTCTCATCCTCCCCACACCTCCAGGGGAGTGATATGCTCTCGGATAAGGACGGGCAAGCATGTGAAGCTCTCTTCACCTCCACGCCCTTCGCCCACGAGCTCTTTCAGGGGCAGCTCTCCGTGCGCGGACTGAAGGCCATGGTATGTCATGCCACACTGGCACCTCCTCGCTCCCTCAATCTCCCACCTGCTCTACCCCTTTCTCACTCATTCACTCATTCACTCATTCACTCATTCACTCATTCACTCATTCACCCTTTCACCTCTCTTCACCTCCACGCGTTTGGCCCTCGAGCTCTTTCAAGGGCAGCCTCGTGCGAGCACTGCTTGTATCAGCTTTATGATTTCTCAAAAGTGGTTAGCTGTTTGTATTCGTGTTGTTCTCCGTGCATTTCACTCGTTCGCTCATTCACTCACTTTCTCATCACTCACTCTCATTCACTCACTCAGCCACTTTCTCAATCACTCACTTTCATTCTCTCACTCATTCAACCTCTCATTCACTCACTCACTCACTTTCATGATCTCTCCCTTCCATTCACTCACTCACTCACTCACTCATACAACTTACAAGCAGCTATACTCCATCCTGATCCCCTCTCACCCTGTCCTCTATACCTCAGGGAAAACTCATGGCTCGGCATGCTGAGCTGGCACTGGTGACGTCAGCAGGGAAGGCAGCCACGTGGAATGGCGTCGCCTGCAGCAACACGGCTAAAGAGTGAGCTGGCGCCTGTGCTGACCTGCCATACTGGCATCGCATTCTCACATCGCAGTCTCACATCGCATTCTCACATCCATTCTTACATCCATTCTCACATCACATTTTCACATCGCATTCTCACATCGCAGTCTCACATCGCATTCTCACCTTCATTCTCACATTCCGTCACCCTCAGCATGATGGCTCCAGTTTGAACCGGCTCGGCTCCAGTGCTACCCTGGCATACTCGCTGGACTCATCGCATGCTCACACTCATCCTCACATTCGCCCTCACATTCGCCCTCACATTCATGCTTACATCACATGCCAATGTCACATGCCCACATTGCTCACCGCCTGCCTCCCCACCTCCCTGCTTCTCCTCCTCAGCCCAAAGAAAGAACCCATCACGGGGCCAGAAACTGCACCTGCTGGTGCCTCGTTAACCAACTCACCCAGTTGATTCCTCTCTTCCACCCCTCACCACCTACCCGGCTCCCCTCCTCCCACCTCCCTGCTTCTCCATCTCAGCCCAAAGAACCCACCATGGGGTCAGCAACTGCAGCTGCTGGTGCCTCGTCAGCCGAATTTACTCTATTAATTTCTCTCTACCACCAATCCCCGCCGACCTGGCTCCCCCTCCTCCCCTCCCCCCCCTCCTCCCCGCCTCCTCCCCTGCCTCTCCTCTCAGCCCGAAGAACCCATCCTGCCCCAGCAACTGCTGCTGCTGGTGCCTCGTCAGCCAGTTTTACCCAATTCATCCCGCTCTTTCACCAATCCTTCCTTTCCTTTCCCCTTCCTCCCCCACTCCTCATCTCCCCACCTCCCTCCTCTCAGCCTGAAGAATCCATCATGGCCGGAGCAACTGCAGCTGCTGGTGCCTTGTGCTGCTGCTCCATCTGACACCTTCCTTCAGGTGAGTATTGAAGCTCGACACTTTTATGCCACACCTGACAGCTATCTTCAAGTGGTTGAGTTCTCAGTTGATCCGGTAATCCTCTGTTGGCCCCAGGTGGTCCTCTGTTGGCCCCAGGTGGTGCTCTGTTGGCCCCAGGTGATGCTCTGTTGGACCCAGGTGGTCCTCTGTTGGGCCCAGGTGGTCCTGTTTTGGCCCCAGGTGAATCTTCCTCTCCTGAGGGAGATGGTGGTGATGACGCTGATGCTGGAAAAACACTGTTCTAACTAATCTTGGACCCAATTTTGTCTTTGTTACAGGTATGGTGTCCGCTTTTGATGCTGCTGATAATGATGCTGCTGATGATAGTGATGATGTTGGGGATGTTTCGAATGGCAACTGCCACACCCTGTCTTTCTCTCCCGCTGCCCACTGCCCCCTCACCACACCACCCGGCCATCAGATCACCTTCCAGGCTTCCACAGCAAGGACGACTGTGGCGATTCTGCTGCTGATGACGATGGTGGCACTGGTGATGTTGGTTCCAATGGCTGGCAATTGCTGACAGCTCTCCTTCTGTCACCTCACCACCTGCCCGGCCATCAGATCACCTTCCAAGCTTCCACAGAAAGGACGATTTTGACGATTCTGCTTATTCTGATGATGTTGGTGGTTAGGTCAATGGCAGGAGAATGTGACAGTGTCTCTCTCGCTCCCTCCTCCTCACCACCACCCCTCCCTCCTGTCTCTCCCTCTGCCCCCTCACCGCCCCGTCAACAGATCACCTTGCACAGAAAGGGCTACTCTGGCGATCATGCTGGCAACAATGCTGGTGATACGGACAGCTATTCCTTCTGCTGCTTCTGTGCATGCTATGAGGCTGTCTTGTCTCTCCCCCTCTCTCCACCCCACACTGCCCCATCCACAGATCGCCTTGCACAGAAAGGACTACTGTAGCGATCATGCTGGCAACATTGCTGGTAGTAGGATACTGGTGATTGGTGATTCTGGTGATACTGGTGATTCTGGTGATACTGGTGATGTGGGTGGGGATGCCAATGTCAGGCAGGCAGGCAGGGAGTTTATGCAGCTCTTCTTTCTCTCCCTCTGCCCCCTCACCGCCCGTCCGCCCCATCAACAGATCAACTTGCACGGTGGGGATGCTGACAATGACGACGATGACAGAAACGACCGTGTGGTGGGCACTGCCACCATTGCTCTCACTGACCTGATCAAAGGTGGGGGTGAGGGTGTGTTAAGAGGAGTAGGGTGTGGTAGGCAGAGGTGGGTGCCTGTGTATTGAGAGAAGGCAGGAAGGGGCGATGATACCAATGATGGACGGTGACTGTGTGGTGGGCACGGCCACCATTGCTCTCACTGACCTCATCAAAGGTGGGGGTGAGGGTGTATCGGGTGAATGAAGTTGGCTGTGTGGTTGGCTTGGCACTGCCACCATTGCCCTGCTTCCACTTGTCACCATCCCTTTTGTCCACTCATCGCTCTAAACCGCTCTCCACTGCTCGCCACTGCTCTCCACCACTCTTAACCGTCCTTCACCGCTCTCCATCCCTCTCTGTGCGCTGGTTCAGGCACCCGGTTTCGCGAGTTTGAAGGGCTTAAGGTGACTTGCGACAGCAAGCTGACAGTTACTGTATCCATGGAGGTAGGTGTGTGTGAGGGAGGTGCATCTGGGGTCGGTAGGTTTGGAGGTGCTTCAGTGGTTGCAGCGCTTTAAGGTGAATTGCGACGGCAAGCTGACAGTTAGTGTATCCATGGAGGTATGCGTGTGTGTGTGTGTAGGTGAGGGGGAGGGAGGTGTGTCTGGGGTGGGTGGGTTGTGGGTGGGTGGGTTTGGAAGGACGGCAGGGAGATAGGCAGTGTATCTATCCATGGAGGTATGTGTGTGGGAGGGAGGTGCGTCTGTGGTAGGTAGGTTCGGAGCGAGGTGCGTCTGGGGTAGGTAGGTTCTAACGGGGTGCATCAGTGGTTGATAGGCCGTAAGGTGACTCGCAACGGCAGCGAGACAAGTAGTGTCTTTATGGAGGTAGGTGTGGCTGGGGTAGGTGGGTTCGAGGTAGGTGGGGTTGGGGTAGGTGGGCTGAGGTATGTAGATGTGGAGGAGGTAAGAGTGTGGAGGGATGAATGCATGTGGGGGCGAGGAAGCAGAGCAGAGAGCGTGTGGGCCTGGGAGTAGGTGTGTGTGGGAGATACATTCTTATATATACACATATACATGTACACACACACACATTTATAAAATTTAGAAGCTATCCCACATAAGAATCTGTTCTCGAATGCCCTCCTCCTATGAGCTACCTACCTGTACATGTCCATATTCGTTTTGTCCATTGCTGAGTTTTATTCGATATATTGGCTTTATTCGTTTTAGTCGTTATGTTCGTTATATTC
This sequence comes from Closterium sp. Naga37s-1, assembly GCA_947471745.1. NCBI lineage: Eukaryota > Viridiplantae > Streptophyta > Zygnematophyceae > Desmidiales > Closteriaceae > Closterium > Closterium sp. Naga37s-1. The sequence continues at coordinate 1,183,034 of CANJKZ010000293.1, forward strand.
GTTTTATTCGCTGTATTCGTTTTATTCGTTATATTCGTTTTATTCATTTTACATCCTGATGAGGATCTGTAACTGTGTGACTGTACACGAACGAGAGGTCCCCTTGCTACTCTTCCCCATGAGTTAAGACCCCTGGAACCTCACATTCGTGTATTGATTATTCGTTTTATCCGTTGATAATAAAGCTATTACATCCTGTGGTGTGGATCTGTAACTGTGACTGTCCTTTCTGCGGCAATGACTGCCCATTGCCCTGTGCAACTGCCACTGCCCGCCCTACTCCGGGTGTCTTGGTCGCTTGCCTTGCACGCACCTATTGCAGAGTTGCTTTTAGGGATTCTCAAAAGCAGCCCCAACACTGCTTGCCTTGCTCACTCCCCCTATGGCAGGTGCGCTATACAAGCTTCTCCGATCCTGGCAAGAGGTAGGGGGAGTGAGAGAGAGAGAGAGTGAGAGAGCGATGGTAGATGTTGCCTTACCTTGTGTGTACCTTGGTGATATTAATACGATGGGCCGTTCGAGAGTTAGAGAGCGTTAGAGAGAGAGCGGGATGTGGGAGTGAGGGATGGGAGAGTTAGAGTGAGGGGTGGGAGATTGAGGGATGGGAGAGTGAGGGGTGGGAGATTGAGAGATGGGAGAGTGAGGGATAGAAAAGGTAGGGATGGGAGAGTGAGGGTTGGGAGAGTGAGGGATGGGAGATTGATGTATGGGAGAGTTAGGGATGGGAGAGTGATGGATGGGAGAGTGAGGGATGGGAGAGTGATGGATGGGAGAGTGAGGGATGAGGAGTAGGGGATGGGAGAGTGAGGGATGGGAGAGTTAGAGTGAGGGGTGGGAGATTGAGGGATGGGAGAGTGAGGAATAGGAAAGTGAGGGATGAGAGAGTGAGGGATGGGAGAGAGCGTTAGAGAGGGAGCGGGATGTGGGAGTGAGGGATGGGAGAGTTAGAGTGAGGGGTGGGAGATTGAGGGATGGGAGAGTGAGGGGTGGGAGAATGAGAGATGGGAGAGTGAGGGATAGGAAAGTGAGGGATGGCAGAGTGAGGGATGGGAGAGTGAGGGATGGGAGATTGATGTATGGGAGAGTTAGGGATGGGAGAGTTATGGATGGGAGAGTGAGGGATGGGAGAGTGATGGATGGGAGAGTGAGGGATGAGGAGTAGGGGATGGGAGAGTGAGGGGGATGGGGGGTAGGGGAGGGGTAGGTGGACTATGCGAGCTTGTGTTGCTTCATGTTTGGACCGGTTTTTTAGTAGATTCATTTATTTATTTTTACTCGACTCAAAATTCTTTTTATCTCGCAGTAGTTTCGTCCTCCTCATGTTGCTTCTGTTTGGACCCTCTCACAAAATTTAAGAGAATCTTCTAAGTTCAGTACTCCTATCACTTCGTCCCTCCCTGCTCTCTCCTCCCAGTTTCGAGCCTCTCCCCATCCTCCATATGCATCCCTTTTCCCACGACCTTCTTTTCACCGGCTCCCTGCTCTTGCTCTCACTCTTACGTGCTATTCTGCCCCATAGGTGCATCAAACCCACCCCATTCGTTTCCCCCACTCTCCTGTATCCCCTCCCAGCCTCCCTGCCCTCCCCACCCACCCCAGCTTCGAGCCTCTCCCCATCCTCCAGAAGCTTATCGACACCTCCCTTCCCAAGTCCGCAACAGTACCCCAGGCAGGCTCGAAAGCTGAGGCCGAAGCAGCAGCCTATGGGCTCTCACTCCCTGACCAACGGGCAGTTGAAAATCTTTTTGCCACCGGAGCTGATGCCGTGAAGCTCGCCGCCTGGGAGAACCTTTCGCGGGCAGCTGCGGGCGAGCAGAAGGAATTCTTGAAGTCGGCGTTTGAGTGCGTGTGTTTCCTGAGCAGTGGCAATTCGGACACTCAGGTGGGTGGCTTCTGAGCTGCCTTAAGGCTCGTTTTGAGTCGTGCTTTGAGTCGCGTTTTGAGTCGCGTTTTGAGTCGCGTTTTGAGGCATCCATTCAGAAGCCCCCACCGTCTCCCAAGTTACTTCCAGTGCAGATGCAATTGTAGATTCTTTTTGTCGTTTCTTCGAATTCTCAAAAGTTTTGAGACGTCTCAAAACAATTCTCAAAAGCTGCAGGGTCAAAAACACTTCCCAAGTTACTTTCAGTGCAAATGTGGTCGTGAATGCTCGTCGTTCTCGTCTCCCTGTTGCGTCGCTGTTGTTTCACCACAGTTGTTTTTATTGCTGCTGCTGCTGCTACCAAGGCATGTGTAGGGAGGCATTGCACGTTTTTCCAAGTCTGTTTAACGTGTTTTGCTGTTGCTTCACTGCTGATTGCTTTGCTGCAATTTGGACCGGGGCGTGCAGGTGTTCGTGTGGAGGGACAAGGACCCGCAGAGGAAGAGGCTAGTGGTGTCATTCCGAGGGACTGAGTTTGTAAGTGAGACCTAGTTCGACGATGGACAGGTGGGAAGTGGACAGGTGGGAAGTGGACAGGTGGGAAGTAGACAGGTGGGAAGTGGAGAGGTGGGAAGTGGACGGGTGGGAAGTGGACGGGTGGGAAGTGGACGGGTGGGAAGTGGACGGGTGGGAAGTGGACAGGTGGGAAGTGGACAGGTGGGAAGTGGACGGGTGGGAAGTGGACGGGTGGGAAGTGGACAGGTGGGAAGTGGACAGGTGGGAACTGGACAGGTGGAACTGGAGAGGTGGGGACTGAAGAGATGGGGGACTGGTGAACAGAAGAGATGGGGAATTCGACATGTGGGAACTGAACAGGTGGAGGTGGTATCTGGAAAAAAAAATGTACTATTTTCAAAAGCTTTGAAGGATGCACAGGTGGGAACTGGCAAGCGATATGTACTATCAAGGTTTTGAGACGTCTCAAAACTGGCAAGCGATATGTACTATCAAGGTTTTGAGACATCTCAAAACCGGCAAGCGATATGTACTATCAAGGTTTTGAGACGTCTCAAAACTGGCAAGCGATATGTACTATCAAGGTTTTGAGACGTCTCAAAACCGGCAAGCGATATGTACTATCAAGGTTTTGAGACGTCTCAAAACCGGCAAGCGATATGTACTATCAAGGTTTTGAGACGTCTCAAAACTGGCAAGCGATATGTACTATCAAGGTTTTGAGACGTCTCAAAACCGGCAAGCGATATGTACTATCCAGGTTTTGAGACGTCTCAAAACTGGCAAGCGATATGTACTATCAAGGTTTTGAGACGTCTCAAAACTGGCAAGCGATATGTACTATCAAGGTTTTGAGACGTCTCAAAACTGGCAAGCGATATGTACTATCAAGGTTTTGAGACGTCTCAAAACTGGCAAGCGATATGTACTATCAAGGTTTTGAGACGTCTCAAAACTGGCAAGCGATATGTACTATCAAGGTTTTGAGACGTCTCAAAACTGGCAAGCGATATGTACTATCAAGGTTTTGAGACGTCTCAAAACTGGCAAGCGATATGTACTATCAAGGATTCAAGTTCATAATTCCACCTTCCTTCCTATCCACTTTCCTTGCTCCTTTCCCATTTTTGGCCGCCAACAGGCCTTGCGTTGCGACTAATGGCCCACTCCTTCCTCTCCTTTTCTTTTCCTTTCTTCCTCTCCTTCCTCTCATTCCTCTCCTTCCTCTCCTTCCTCTCCTTCCTCTCCTTCCTCTCCTTTTCTTTTCCTTTCTTCCTCTCCTTCCTCTCCTTCCTCTGCTTCCTCTCCTTCCTCTCCTTCCTCCCCTTCTGCTCCCTCCTCCGTCCCTTCATTCATCCATCCACCAACCAACACAGGCAGGCCAGAAGTTCAAAGGTGCATGGAGTCATGGACTGTCCTTCTGCACAAGGAATAGCATGTTCTTCTGCAAACGTGCTCATGACCTTAGTTCCCCACCTAACGCTCTCACACCTTCTCTCACACCCTCTCTCACACCTTCTCTCACACCCTCTCTCACACCCTCTCTCACTCCCTCTCCCACACCCTCTCTCCTTGGTCCTGTTCTTCCCCATCACCAACCACCACCAGGATCTCCAGAAGTTTAAGATTTCGTGGATGGATGTTCTGACCCTCTCACACCCATTCACACCCTCTCACACCCTCTCACACCCTCTCGCACCCTCTCGCACCCTCTCACACCCATCCACCACCAGGATCTCGAGAAGTTTAGGATTTCGTGGATGGATGTTTGGACCGACCTGAGCTTTTGGGAGAACAAGTGAGTGGCACATGTGCGCATAAACCGTGCATGCACCATAATCTCACAGTTGATACTCACCCGATGAAGTTCATAGTCGCGTCCATTGCCCTGCGGGCTGCACCTGCACAAGCTCAAGTGAGTACTAGTCTATTCCATAAGGAAATGCGGGCTACACAACGACTAGTGAGTGCTGCTGCACCTACATGCACATGGTCATAGCCCACTCCGTAAACCACAGCGCTCCTTCAAACACTCGCAAGTTCAAAGACGCGTCGATTTACCTAAGGCTGCACAAGCACAAGTTAGTTCTTGTCCATTCTGCAACGACAAGTGAGCGCTGCACCTGCACGCATGCACATGGTCATAGCCCATTCCGTAAACCACAGTGTTCAATCAACCAAGATCCATTGCCCATGAACCAACAAAACTCTCTTCAGTTCAAAGACTCGTCGACTTCCTTACCTAAGGCTGCACACAAGGACATAGTTTTGAGGCGCCTAGTTTTGAGGCGCCTAGATTTGAGGAGTCTGGTTTTAAGGCGCCTCAAAACAAGCACATGTGAGTGCTTCACAAGCCAATGCCAAAAAATGTTTGATTTTATTTTGGGAATGCTCATTATTCGCATCAGTAAGAGCTGAAATACATAACCAGATGTTCATACAAGCCCGAGTGATACAAGCCTAATGCGTGTATGAAAACATCCCAATCAACCCATCTTGATCTTTTTATCTCCTTCCTCCCTTCATTCCCTCACTCTATACACTTCATCCTCTCCCACCACTCTCCTCCCTTCCCTCCGCCCTTCCCTCCTCCCTTCCCTCCGCCCTTCTCCCCAACTACAGGTTCGACTCAGAACTAACGGAAGAGGACAACAAGGCAGGTGTTAAGGTAACGTGAAGCACACTACGAGCATGGAAATTGGATTAGATGTATTCGTTGGTAGCACTTCCCAGTTTTGAGACGTCACAAAACTCAGGACTGGAAGTTGGATCGATGTTTCTGTTGGCCCGCTTCCGTTGCTTCTGAGGCGCCTCAAATGTCACTTCCGTTGCCTCTGAGGCGCCTCACAAGTCGTCTCAGGACTGGAAGTTGGATCGATGTTTCTGTTGGCCCGCTTCCGTTGCTTCTGAGGCGCCTCAAATGTCACTTCCGTTGCCTCTGAGGCGCCTCACAAGTCGTCTCAGGACTGGAAGTTGGATCGATGTTTCTGTTGGCCCGCTTCCGTTGCTTCTGAGGCGCCTCAAATGTCACTTCCGTTGCCTCTGAGGCGCCTCACAAGTCGTCTCAGGACTGGAAGTTGGATCGATGTTTCTGTTGGCCCGCTTCCGTTGCTTTTGAGGCGCCTCAAATGTCACTTCCGTTGCCTCTGAGGCGCCTCACAAGTCGTCTCAGGACTGGAAGTTGGATCGATGTTTCTGTTGGCCCGCTTCCGTTGCTTTTGAGGCGCCTCAAATGTCACTTCCGTTGCCTCTGAGGCGCCTCACAAGTCGTCTCAGGACTGGAAGTTGGATCGATGTTTCTGTTGGCCCGCTTCCGTTGCTTCTGAGGCGCCTCAAATGTCACTTCCGTTGCCTCTGAGGCGCCTCACAAGTCGTCTCAGGACTGGAAGTTGGATCGATGTTTCTGTTGGCCCGCTTCCGTTGCTTCTGAGGCGCCTCAAATGTCACTTCCGTTGCCTCTGAGGCGCCTCACAAGTCGTCTCAGGACTGGAAGTTGGATCGATGTTTCTGTTGGCCCGCTTCCGTTGCTTCTGAGGCGCCTCAAATGTCACTTCCGTTGCCTCTGAGGCGCCTCACAAGTCGTCTCAGGACTGGAAGTTGGATCGATGTTTCTGTTGGCCCGCTTCCGTTGCTTCTGAGGCGCCTCAAATGTCACTTCCGTTGCCTCTGAGGCGCCTCACAAGTCGTCTCAGGACTGGAAGTTGGATCGATGTTTCTGTTGGCCCGCTTCCGTTGCTTCTGAGGCGCCTCAAATGTCACTTCCGTTGCCTCTGAGGCGCCTCACAAGTCGTCTCAGGACTGGAAGTTTGATGCATGTATCTGTAACGTTGGTAGCACTTTCGTTACTTGACAGATCTCTAGGTGGTTGTGAGACCACCAAGCCTCCACGTACCTCCCCCTACCACTCCCTCTCTCCAATGCTCCCTCTCAGGCGCATGTCGGCTTTCTGGACGGCTACAAGTCTGTGAAGCCGCGTTATTCCGCTGCTCCTCATTCCGCTGCTGTGCCTCATTCTACTGCGCCTCAAGCTCTCAGCAACCTCTCTTGTTGCCCCTCTGTTCCCATTGCTCCCCCTCTGTTCCAATCTCTCAGGTGCATGACAGCTTTCTTGACGGCTTCAAGTCCGTGACGCCTTGAGACGTCTCAAAACTCCCTCTCTGTTCCCGTCCCCCAGGTGCACGACGGCTTTCTGGACGGCTACAACTCCGTAACGCCGCGCCTCATTCCGCTGATCAAAGCACTCATCTCCTCCTCCAACGAAAAGTGAGCCCGATTGATCCCAAGTGAGGAGCCATGACTTGACGTGGCACCTCTTGCCTCCGGGTAACCCGTCAGTATAGCCCATGTGTTTCCTCTCGTAACAATGGCATCAAGCCATCACCATCATCAGGCCATCATCGACATGCCATCATCACCGTGAAAGCATCATCACCATGCCACCATCATCACCTTGCCACCATCATCATGAGATCATCATAATGCCATCATCACCATGCCATAATCATCATGCCACCATCATCATGCCATCATCATGCCACCATCATCATGCCACCATCATCATGCCATCATGATTTATCACCATGCCATGCCGTCATCACCATGCCACCATCACCATGCCACCATCCATCACCATGCCTCATTCCATCGTCCCACCCTCTTGTCTTGTCCCCCCAGGTATCACATCATGGTCACGGGCCACAGTCTTGGAGGTGCTCTCTCCACACTCTTTGCATACGACCTCGGCCAGTCGGACCTCAAAAAGTGGGTGGTGTGAGCGGTGTGAGTGGAGGTTGAAATGACATGCCAGTAGGTTACGAAAGAAAGGCTGCAAGCAACCGTGGTTGTGCCACCTACTCTCTCTCCACGATCTTCACATACGACCTTGCCCAGTCCGACTTGAAGCAGTGAGTGGGATGAAGGTGAAAGTGATATTTGAGAAGGCCAGTGGTGGATGTGTGATGACGAAACGAACTGAGAGGGCCCTTATATTTAATACAAGTGTAAATGTATACATTCTCAAATATGTACATTTTTCTATAAACTGCAGGTCCTCCTGTTTTCAATATCTTCTTACCACCACCACAGGCAGCACGGTTTCGCTCTCTCTCTCTACAACTTCGGCTCGCCTCGCGTGGGCAACTATGCCTTTACAGCTCGCTTCAACCAGGTGTGTATCGCTTAGTTGGTAGGTCCTTAACTACAATGCTTAGAAAGAGCAGTGAAATGCCGAGGGCAAGTGCAAGTCAATTTTCGCAAGGTTCCAGCCACGTGGGCATAGGATTCTGTCTATGGGTGCTGATTGTCCCCTCACCTGATTGCACGGTGTTTTTTAAGAAATCTAAAAAACTTTCTGTTTGGCTACATGGGGATTGAAATCAATGCATGTCTATTGAATTCCAATGAGAATCATGGTGGGTAACCACACCTGTTCCTTCGATTCTGTCGCTCCTCTTGGCATCCCCCACTCCCCCTGTTCCCCTTCTCCCTTCCTCTCATCCCCTCCTCCCAACCCATCCCAACCCATCCCAACCCATCCCAACCCAACCGAACCACATCGTGGGAGACAACAAATACGTCTCCAACCCAACGCTTGTACATCGTGCCTGTGTGCCTTAGGACGCGGTGAAAGTGAGAATATCGCAGGATCGCGGGTGTATATCGATCCGCAGAATCGATCGGGCGGATCGTTTGGCGAAACGATGTGCCCACGCGGTTGTAACGATCGCCCCTGCGTGATGGGTTGGATGTTACAGAATCAAGGTTTCGGTTTAGCCTGTGACACTGTCTAAGAAAAACCCCCTTCGCCCAACTACACCTGAGACATTCGCAACCAACAGGGCAACCAGCTTGAAATTCCGCGAAATTCCAGAATTATGCGCGTCTACGTTATCGCTATGCGAAATTTCAGCACTTCGCAGGCATCCGCATCAATCGTGCCTGTTGTGATCGGTTCGTGCACGTCATCTGCGCATTGATGCTGCGGAAAGTTCTACAGCGATCAGTGATCAGTCGCACTCACTTGCTGTGCACAAAAATTGGACAAAAACCTTACTGTAGCATGGTTACACAGTAGTAAACAGGGTAACTAATCCGCGCACCGATCGCAACTGATGATCGATCGTCTACTTTCACCGCGTCCTTACGTGTTTCATCCAAACCCATCCCAACCCATCCAAACCCATACCATAACATTCCAACCAGCTCGTGGGAGACAACTGGTACATCTCCAACGATTTGAACATCCCCTCCTCCCAACCCAACCCATCCCAACCCATCCCAACCAGGTGGTGGGTGACAGCTGGCGCGTTGCCAACTATCGAGACATCGTGACGCGCGTGCCTTATTTTGCGGTGCCGCTCCCGCCTTACCATTGGTACAAGCACGTGGCCACGGAGGTGGAGCTCCAGCCTGACTCGCAGAAGCTGGACAAGGTTGGTTGATGGGAGTGGAGTGAGCAGCACAGTGAGTGTATGAGTATGTTGGTGCCGTGTGTGTCCTGCGTGTCCTACAAGCACGTGGCCACGGGGGTGGAGCTCCAGCCTGACTCGCAGAAGCTGGACAAGGTTGGTTGATGGGAGTGGAGTGAGCAGCACAGTGAGTGTATGAGTATGTTGATGCCGTGTGTGCCATACGTGGTCCTACAAGCATGTGGCCACGGGGGTGGATCTCAAGCCTGACTCGCAGAAACTGGACAAGGTTGGTTGGTCCATATGGCCATGGCTAGTGGGAAAAGGTTAGCTCATGCTTCTGAGTCGACTCAAAAGACTTTTGAGTCGACTCAGAAGGCAGAAACTGGACAAGGTTGGTTGGTCCATATGGCCATGGCTAGTGGGAACAGGTTAGCTCATGCTTCTGAGTCGACTCAAAAGACTTTTGAGTCGACTCAGAAGGCAGAAACTGGACAAGGTTGGTTGGTCCATATGGCCATGGCTAGTGGGAAAAGGTTAGCTCATGCTTCTGAGTCGACTCAAAAGACTTTTGAGTCGACTCAGAAGGCAGAAACTGGACAAGGTTGGTTGGTCCATATGGCCATGGCTAGTGGGAAAAGGTTAGCTCATGCTTCTGAGTCGACTCAAAAGACTTTTGAGTCGACTCAGAAGGCAGAAACTGGACAAGGTTGGTTGGTCCATATGGCCATGGCTAGTGGGAAAAGGTTGGCTCATGCTTCCTTCACAGGCACGTGGTCACGAGAAGAATTGGCGGGTGAGAGCGCAGCGCAGTGAGCAGCAATGCCAGCGATTTGGACATAGTCCCGCCCGCCTGCGCATGCCATACGTGCTCTACAAGCATGTGGCCACGAGGGTGGTGCTGTTGCCCGGATTCTCAGAAAAATCACCAAGGCATGCAGTGACAAGAAAATGAAGAAACAATACAGTACATCACAGTACTTATCTTCTCCTTTCACTACTGTACTATATGTAACACTATCTACTTTTACATCCTCGCCTCCTCCTTCTTTCGTCCCCTGCTTCCCATCCCACCCACCCCCAACTGTCTGCTTTCTTGCTTGCCCTCCTCCCCTTGCCCCGTAACAACGTAACTTGTAACGTGTTGCGTCATCTGCCCTACCCCCCACCTCCCTCCTTGACCCCTTGTTCCTCAGGATGCCCTCCTTAAGAAGCGAGTCACTACCATCGAAGCAGTTAGCCTTTTGGTAACATCCGTTGTAATCCATTGTTTTGCTTGTCATCAAGTCCCTCCATCCTTTACTCGTCAAATCTTTGACTCGTCGTGAACACTCTCACATCCTTTTCCTTCCATTGACGAGTGGTCAATCAACATCCTCACTCCCCTTCTAGCCAACACTATCCATTTACCTCGCTCATCTCTCCTTCGAATATTCTAATGGATCTCATCCTTTCTTTATCATTTCAGCAATTTCTATTCCATTGCCAATTGTGCCCGTTTTAAACTCACTCGTTTCAATTTTTGGGGTGCCTAAATATCCGCTTCTGTTTTATTCCCAATCATATCCCATATAAACGCACTCCTTTCACCACACAGAGCGAGAAGCTGCCATTTGACAGTGACGGTGCCAGCGACCGCATGCACAAGCAGGAGTTTTACTTCCTCTCGCTGCTCAAGGTGCGTCGCTAGACTAGAGTCTTAAGACATCTGGACAAGTCGCATGCACTCGCAGCAGGCCTACTTCCTCTCGCTGCTCAATGTGCGTTGGTTGGTGGTGGTGTTGATGTCAGAGTGTGTTATCAGCCTTCCAAGGCCTCTCAAATCCCTTGCATCACTAGCAGGAGGCCTACTTGCTCTCACTGCTCAAGGTGCATTGATAGCTGGGCTGTGTGGCTCAGGTGTGCGATCAGTATTCTGAGATGCCCCAACTCAAAGCCCTGCAAGCACAAGCAGGAGGGCTACTTCCTGTCCCTGTGCGTTGGTTGGGAATGTCACTGAGAGCGCGTTCATTTGAGACCAGCGCATCTTGTACTGAAGTGTAATAGGCCTGTGAGACGTCTCAAGGCCCCCCATGCACTCGCAAGTGGCTTACTTCCTCTCGCTGCTGAATGTGCGTTGGCAGTGTTGGCCCTCGTTTGTCACATGCATGGGAGGTGCGTCCGGGTTACATGCATGTGTCATGTGTCTGGGTTACATGCGTGGGTGTTGTGTCCAGGTTGCATGCCCATGAATGGCATACCTCAGCTGTCCATTCCGTACGAATATGTTTGCGTTGCTCCTCATCCCTCCAACCAATGCCCTCTTCCCCATGATGCATATTCTTTCTACTCTCAGAATCATCCCATCTCAACTCCCTCCCGCTCCTCTCCCTGTGCTGCACTGCCACAAATGCTGTTAACCTGTAAAAGAGGTGCCATGTCACATGGCATGACACCCATGGAATGGCATGGCAGTTTCTTAGCATCCCATCCCAATCACCCTCCTACCCCCATCCTCTCCCATCGCCGTGCTGCCAGCAAGTGCGCTTCAACCTGTATAGAAGAAGACAGCAGCAATGATATGCCATGCTATGCGGATGACCATGCACACTGTATTTCCGGAATCCTTGTATCATAGTTTTGAGACGTCTCAAAACTATCCGGATGACCATGCACACTGTATTTCCGGAATCCTTGTATCATAGTTTTGAGACGTCTCAAAACTATCCGGATGACCATGCACACGGTATTTCCGGAATCCTTGTATCATAGTTTTGAGACGTCTCAAAACTATCCGGATGACCATGCACACTGTATTTCCGGAATCCTTGTATCATAGTTTTGAGACGTCTCAAAACTATCCGGATGACCATGCACACTGTATTTCCGGAATCCTTGTATCATAGTTTTGAGACATCTCAAAACTATCCGGATGACCATGCACACTGTATTTCCGGAATCCTTGTATCATAGTTTTGAGACGTCTCAAAACTATCCGGATGACCATGCACACTGTATTTCCGGAATCCTTGTATCATAGTTTTGAGACGTCTCAAAACTATCCGGATGACCATGCACACTGTATTTCCGGAATCCTTGTATCATCCCCTCCCATGCCTCTCCCATTGCTCTGCTCTCCCATCGTCATGCCTATGGTGCCAGCAAGTGCGTTTCAACCAGAACAAGAAGGGGCAGCTGCAGTGACATGGCACATCACCTGACATGACATGACAGCCTTTGCATGCCATGCTATGCGATGTTATGCCATGTCATGTCAGTGATGTAGGGATTTTTGTTGCATTTTGGGTTGTTATCATTCTACTATGGACAAGGAAAGCGTGTTGTTTTCGTGGGTTCTGCAGTAGCCCATGCCCACTGGGTTAGCTTGGTGTGGTTATTTGGCGCACATAGCATGCCACACCTGCGATGTCATGCCAGTAAGGGAATGCTTGTTCTCTTAGGGTGCTGTTTTGGGTCACCACATGATTATGGACGGGGAGTGTAGCACAGTAAAATTCGCCAGAAATCAAACAGCAGTATTTGACAGAGTAAAAGCGAATTGCGAGTTATGTTATTTACCAGGTCTAAACAATCACCTCGCTATCTAATTTCGGATATCATTCAAGTAGCATCTGTTCGCATGTGTCAGTGTGTCAGACGCTGCCTTCATGTGCATTCCGTCGAATTATGGCGGCAAATCCATGTTCGAAACATCGCGCGCAAAGGTTCATCCTGTCTTCCCCCCACTCCCCCATCCCAGCCGAGCTGCGCGCGAGGGGAACGGCGGAAGCAAATATCTCCTCCAGTTGAAAGTCTCCCTCGATTCTTCCCACTCGGTTTCCGCCATCTTCTGCGAGGCTTTCCCCCTTCCCCCGCCCCCACCCCCCGAGCAACAGCTGAAAAACTTGCGCCAATTGATATCGCCCCTCAACTTCCCCCCCCCCCCGCCTTCCAAATCTCCACCATTCCACAACAGGCGCGCTCCCGCCAGTTTTCCGTATTTCCGTTTCCTCCAGATTCAGCAACCATTCAGAAGCCATTCACCATCCATCCAGCAGCCAAATCAGCGGCCAATTCAGCAGCCGTTTTCATATCGCAGATACAGTATTTGGCGTTGGCAGTGGCAGAGTCAGTCGCCAACAAGGCATCCAGTTTGGCTGTACAGTAACTAACAAGCAAGCATCCACAAGGACAAACTATTAGAATATATTTTGTCGTTACGCCTCGCAATAGAGACCTCGCGGTCGGCAGCAGCCACCATACATGGACGTTGTTGAAGGGAAAGTTTATCCTTCTCCCTGCCCACGTTAGCCGGCACACCATGGTTTCGCAATCCGAAGCTGCACTCTCCAGTGAATGCGTGTACTCACGGCAAGGCTCGATCCGCCAATAAACGTCCCCCTTTCCCCAGTCCTCGTAGTGTCACTGCGACAAACTGGTTCCGCTTCCATAATCCATTACTCAAAGCTCAGTGTGAGCGAGTTTTAAGGTGTCTCATAAGTCGTCCGTAATCCATTACTCAAGCTCAGAGTGAGCGAGATCAGGATTTGGAAGCTCAATCCACATTTCTGTCAGACGCACTTTTTGGAACAAAGGGTTTGCACTTTCATTCACTCGCTGGATATCGTCGCGTCTGACAGACAGCTTTCGCGCCATGGCGTCGCTCTATGCTGCCTCCGCGTCGCTCGCTCCCCTTGCTGCTCTTAGGGCCCCACTGGATCGCCATCCCCGATACAATCTATCTCTCTCAAGGTAATACAATCCTCCACTATCAGCCGAACAGGTTCTGTGATCGCTCGATGCAGGTCGCGCGTCGATGACGGGCTGTAACAGTGTGGCAGCCGAGTGCTGCCAAGTACCAGGGCCTCAGATTGGTTTTTGTGTACCCTGAGCACTCAGTGTCCCTAGGAGGGTAACACTGATTTTCAGTGTCGTCTAGTGTGAAACCACTGGAAAATCAGGGTTGATAGAAATAAAACGCTGATCAATCAGGGTTTCTACAACTTCAACACTGATCAGCATAGTTGCTTTACTGGTATGCTGTCATAACACAGCGAATCAGACTGGTCACTTTACAATTCCCAAATTCGGCCAGGATTCTGCTATTTCCGTGTCTGATTGGTCAGAAATCTTGTCTGACCAATCGAATAGGACAATTGTTAAGAATTGTTTCTGATCTCTGGTTGTGTACTTGACTGATGATTCGGACTTGGTTCGTCACAGCAGATTCGCCCTGACGGCAAATTCGACCTCGCACAGTCGTTACGCGCTGTCGCAGCACAGCAAATTCGCCCAATCACAGCAGATTTGCCCTGACACAGCAGCAGATTCGCCCCTCACACAAGAGATTCGCCCTGTCAGAGCATGTTTCGCCAGAAATCCCCTTGGTGCACGGTGCACAGTGACGGCGCGCCAAAACAAGGAGTTTTCGGTTTCAGGGTAGACCCCGATACAACACTGACTCGTCAGTGTCCTCAAACACAAAACACTGGAAAATCAGAGTTCGAAATTTAAAAACACTGAAACATCAGGGTCGTTGAAAAAAAAAGGCTGATGCATCAGGGTCATGATAAAAAACGGGGGTCAAACTTCAGGAATTCAGGGTAAAATTCCTGACATCTGAGGCCCTGCCAAGTACAGTGCAGGTGGGCGGAAGTCAAGCGCCACCTCACCAACTGTTCGTATTGGTCAAACGCCTCAACCTGCAGCTGGGCGACCAGATCCTGACGCGCAGCCCAAGTCAATCCCACGCACGAAAATAACGAAACGCAGAACACCGAAGTTCCGACCCCTCGCCGACTTCGCCAACCACACCGACGAAGTTACAGCCTTGTAATCAACTCGTCGACCAATCCCGCATCGCAATCAATCTCTGAATTTCACGGCAAGGTTCATTTCAAGGGGTATAGTTACCAATAAAAAATTCAGAGTGTCGCGACTTGGTAGTGCGACTCGATTTGTGAATGCATCCTATAAAATTGTGTGTGAAATTTGTTGAAGTCATATTGTAATTTCCAGAGAATTCCAGAGAGCATCTTGTACCCGTTACTCAACCTACTCAAGCCTACTAAGGCTGATACCTCCCTGCCAAGAACGTTTCACGGGCCGTGTGACCTTGCTGCCAATGAGGAAGGCTTGCTTTACTAGAAGTAGGCCGAAATGTTTGAGCACGACCGAACTGGCATCCGTTCGTGGTTGCGGCATGCAGCAATAGGGTGTTCGCAGTGCGTGATTTAGTCTCCGTAGGTTCAAGCAAGTCGTCTCACTCCTATCACGTGTTTCAATAAAGAGGCTTATGCCATGAGAGCTTGCCTTCAGTTTTCGCCAGTCTCAGAATTGCGTTGCGTATTCCTGAGAATATCACCAGCAGTTCTCGTCCAAGCCACCCGTGACCTTCCTGTGAAAACATCGCCCTGGCTTCCCCAGTTCCGCTTCCACTGTATATTTTCCTCGTGATCCACTCAAATCGAACTGTTGAAATCACTTTTGAGAATTCTCACAAGTGATGTCAGACATCCCTGGCTTCCCTGCAAATTTGCCTACTACCGATCCACTCAACTCGAATTGTTCCATCTTCCTATTAGAATTTCACAACCACGCGTCCTTCCCCCCTTCGCAGCCTAACTTCCTCCTATGGTGGCCTTCGCCTCTCCGCCGCGCCGACGTCCGCGGCGGCGCGCGGAAGCCGCCGCCCGCCAATCCCGACTCCGCTCCGCGGCCCCTCCGCCTCCGCCAGCAGCAGCAGCGGGACAAGCGGCGCCGATCGCGGCGCGTCGGTGCTTAAGGACGCGCTGACGATTTTCGGGTCGTCTAAGTCGGCGGCGGCAGCGGCGGCGGCGGCGGTGGCGGCGGCGGAGAAGGTCCCGCCGGCGCGGAAAGGGGAGGTCGCTGCGGCAGGAGTCGCAATGGGAGTGTCGGCGGGAATCGCGGCGCAAGGCATGCCGTTCGACCTGCGGCTGGCCGTGCTGCTGGGCGGATTCGCGTTTGAGGCGTACTCGACTCCCACTGTAAGCGGGGGGGCGAACAAGGGGATTGGATGCACAACAATCTAATGAGGGCATGCGTCCTGTACAACAATCCTCCGCGTTTGAAGCGTACTCGACTCCCACAGTAAGACGGTTACGGGATTGGATGCCCCGGACACAATCAGTGCGGAAAATGAGGCGCACTCGACTCCTACTGTAAGTCGACGCGTACTACGGGATTGGATGCAATCATCCGGCAACTTTCATGCAAGCAGGCGTGCCCGTTCAGCCTTCGGCTGGCTGGCTTTGAGACGTCTCAAAACTCGATTCCTACTGTAAGTCGACGCGTACTACGGGATTGGATGCAATCATCCGGCAACTTTCATGCAAGCAGGCGTGCCCGTTCAGCCTACGGCTGGCTGGCTGTGCTGCTGGGCGGATTCGCGTTTGAGGCGTACTCGACTCCCACTGTAAGCCACACGCGATCGGGAGGAAGCTGAAATGACGGAAGGAGAGGACGGAATGGGGGAAAGCGGGGAGGGTTGAGTCAGGAAGGGAGGTTGGTGGGAGGATGGCAGGGAGGTTGAAATGTGACCGTTTTTCCCCTGCCTTACCTATTCTCCCACCATCTCCTCTTTTCATCCTCCAATCCCTCTTTTCGCTTTTCCCAGTCTAGGGAAGCGATTACAGTTGGGCGAGGATGGGCTGAAGTGCTACACTGTTCTTCATTGCCCTCATTGCCCTCATTGCCCTCATTGCCCTCATTGCCCTCATTGCCCTCATTGCCCCTGAAAGAACCCCCACTCTTATTCCCCCCCATACCTTACATTACAGGGAAGCGATAAACTATCGGATGAGGACGGGCGGCAGTGCTCGGCTCTCTTCACCTCCACGCCCTTCGCCCACGAGCTCTTTCAGGGGCAGCTCTCCATGCGCGCGATTACAGCCACAGTATGGCAGCTCGCTTCCTCACTGCTTTGTCCCATTCACCTTCCTTCACCATTCTTGACCTCTCTTCACCCCATCCACCTCTCTTCACCACCGCCCCCTTGGCCCTCGAGTCCTTCCAGAGGCTGTTCTCTGTGTGACGACTGCATGTCACCGTAAAGTAAACCACTCACCCACCTATGCTCTCTCCTCTCCTTAACTCATCACTCTCTCACCCACTCACTCACTCACTCACTCACTCACTCTCTCACTCACCCACTCACTCACTCACTCACTCACTCTCTCACCCACTCACTCACTCACTCGTTCACTCGATCATTGACCCGCCCCTTCTCATTCAATTCACTCTACCCCTCTCTCACCCCATCCTCTACCTTCCAGGGGAACATCAAGGCTCTTCATGCTGAGCTGGCGTTGGTGACGTCAGCAGGGAAGGCAGCCACGTGGAATGGTGTCGCTCACACCACCGTGAAGGCCCAAGAGTGAGCTGGGGTTGGGGTCACATGTAATGAGGGTATTTTTGAGACGTCTCAAAAATACACTCATTACACGTGGCTTTACGAATGGTGTCGCTCACACCACCGTGAAGGCCCAAGAGTGAGCTGGGTTCTTTGCTTGCCATTCATGCCCGCATGCTCAAATACAGGATGCATCCCCGCGTTTTTCCTCACATCACACACATCCTCGCATTCATCATCCTCACAATCACACACATCCTTGCTTTCTTCCTCACATCACATTCATCATTCATCCTCCCATTATGCTTACGTCACATGCGAATGCCACGTGTACACGCTTCATATGCTCACCGCCTCCCCACCTCCCTGCTTCTCTGCTCAGCCAAAAGAAACCATCGTGGCCCGAGCAACTGCAGCTGCTGGTGCTGCGTGCTGCTGCATCCGACACCTTCCTGCAGGTGGGTATTGCGACGTCTTTTGAGGCGCCTCAAAATACACCTGGTGCCGTGTGCTGCTGCATTCGACACCTTCCGTCAGGTGACTATTGCGACGTCTCAATCCTCGTCCTGCAGCGTTTGACACCCACCTTCAGGCAATTATCTCTCAGCCCAAAGAATACATCACGGTCCGAGCAACTGCAGCTGCTGGTGCCGCGTGCTGCATCTGACACCTTCCTGCAGGTGGGTATGTGCTCTCTCAGGTGATTCGGTAATCCTCTGTTGGCCCCGGGTGGTGCTCTGGTGGCCCCAGGTGGTGCTCTGTTGGACCCAGGAGGTGGTGCTCTGTTGGTCCCTGGTGGTGGTCCCAGTTAATTTTCTTATTTCTAAGAGATATAACGTTGAGAACTCCTGTTAATGCCTATACATGCGATGGGAGAAATCTGCTCGCAATTGCTCTCCTCACCACCAGGTCAATGGCTCACTAAAGGCATGCAGAGCTGGCAGGGAATGTCTGAAGCCCTCCTGTCTCCCGCTCTAGTTTTGAGTCGACTCAAAACCCAATGGCAGGCTGGTAGGGAATACTTGAAACCCTCTTGTCTCCTGCTCTAGTTTTGAGTCGACTCAAAACCCAATGGCAGGCTGGTAGGGAATACCTGAAACCCTCCTGTCTCCTACTCTAGTTTTGAGTCGACTCAAAACCAAATGGCATGCTGGTATTGAATACCTGAAACCCTCCTGTCTCCCGCTCTAGTTTTGAGTCGACTCAAAACCCAATGGCAGGCTGGTAGGGAATACCTGAAACCCTCCTGTCTCCCGCTCTGTCTCCTCTCCTCACCGCCCTGCCAACAGATCACCTTTCACAGCAAGGATGACGATAAAGATTCCGACGAGGATGATTGTGTGGTTGGCACGGCCACCATTGCTCTCACCGACCTGATCAAAGGTGGGGGTGAGGGAGGGTGTGTTAGGAAGACTTGGGGGAGTGTTAGGGGACATTCCGGGCTCTGGTTAGACTTCTGGTCAACATTGCTTCTCAACCTGGGAATTAGCACACATTGTGAGAAATAGTTGCGATTTAGGCCCACAAGCACGCACGGCTGACCAGAAGTTTGCCCAGAGCCCAGAATGAACCCTTAGGCTATCCACTTTCCCGGGCAGCTGCGGGCGGGCAGACGGAGTTTTTCAAGTCGGCATTTGAGTGCTTCCTGAGCAGTGGCGAGTCAGACACGCATGTGGGTGGGTGGGCTTTGAATCGTCTTGTAAGGCTCGTTTCGAGTGACCATTTGAGTCACGTTTTGGTTCGTGTTTGAGTGCGTGTGTGTTCTGAGCAGTGGCGAGTCTGACACACAGGTGGGTGGGCTTTTGAGTCGCTTTTTGAGGAATATGTGGAGGCATATGTTTAGACGCCTCAAAAGGTGCGTCAGCACAGCGGAAAGTCGGATACGCAGATGAGTGAGTTTTATGGTAAGTTATGAGTCACGATTTCACTCGCTTTATGGGCCGCGATTTGAGTTGCGTTTTGGGTCGCGGTTTCAGGCATTGCTAGACCACCTATTTGGATGCAAGATTATTCGTTCTGTCACTCACTTCACTGTTGTTTCGCTGTGGTTTTCTTATTGCGTGCGGCTGCCCCTCGGAAATCATGTGTGGGGAGTTTTTCTTATGGTGTGCAGGTGGGCGTGTGGAGGGATAAGGACCCGAGGAGGAAGAGGCTGGTGGTGTCGTCCCGAGGCACTGAGGTGGTCAACGCGGCCATGCTCAAGGATGGACAGGTGAGATGCGAAGAGAAGTGAGACTGGTGAGACTTGTGCCAGGGGAAGGGAGTGGTGAGAAGTGAAATTTTCTGGATGGGAAGGGACTGGTGGGGTAATGGACTTTCGAGGCACTGAAGTGGTCAATGCGGCCATGCTCAAGGATGGACAGGTGGGAATAGAGCAAGTGAAGTGAGGGGATTGGGGCTCTTTATGGGGATGCGGATGCAGGGAGAGAGAGGGTGGTAGTGACCTTTCGAGGCGCAAAGGTGGTCAATGCGGCCATGCTCAAGGACGGACAGGTGGGAAGTAGACAGGTCGGGGGATGAGACAGGTCGGAATCTCAAGAGTGCATTGACGGTTCTCAGGCTGCACTAAGAGAATGAACTATACAAATGTGCCACCCATAACCATGTGATGTGCCCATAACCATAATCCGCCATGTGCCTCTCTCACGCCCACTCCCGTTGCTCCTTTGCTTCCCTCCGCCACCAACCAACAGGCAGGTCAGAAGATCAAGGACGCTCTGACGGACCTGAGGCTGCACAAGGAGAAGTGAGTGCTGCACAGACGTGGATAGTGTCCAGAATGTTGTTACCAAGTTCAAGCATACGATGCGTACACGCTTTACGATGCGGTTATATACATGTATATATATACATATAAACGGAAACAATTAGGATTTATCCAATTCATACCATTTAAAGCTCACGGCCCAAATTGCGAAGCGCGCGGGGCAAGATTACTATTCTTACACACTTCGCGTTTTTTTTGCTGTCTCTTCGTGTGATGCAATCTGATTGGTTACTGAAAGTTTAGAAGCGATCTGATTGGTTGCAGCAGGTTTCGAAGGAATTTGATTGGTTCCAGAGCAAGATTCTCAACTCTGCAATTTGGGACTCTCGGTCCCCAAACACACGGTGCCCCCAGGACTTTGCATTCACCAACCCCACCCCTAGCACCTAACCTTGCACAATATTACTAATCTTGTGCAATTTGGGCCTTGAGCATTAACACACACGAGCTATCATATGATATTCCAAAATGTATTCATCCAAGATGTAAACCCACCATTCTCCTTGCAGGATCTTCGAGTTTTGAGACGTCTCGTTTTGAGTTTTGAGACGTCTCGTTTTGAGTTTTGAGACGTCTCGCTTTGAGTTTTGAGACGCCTCGTTTTGAGTATTGAGACGTCTCGTTTTGAGTTTTGAGACGTCTCGTTTTGAGTTTTGAGACGTCTCGTTTTGAGTTTTGAGACGCCTCACGTTGAGTTTTGAGACGTCTCGCTTTGAGTTTTGAGACGTCTCGTTTTGAGTTTTGAGACGTCTCGTTCTGAGTTTTGAGATGTCTCGTTCTGAGTTTTGAGGCGTCTCGTTCTGAGTTTTGAGACGTCTCGTTTTGAGTTTTGAGACGTCTCGTTTTGAGTTTTGAGACGTCTCGTTTTGAGTTTTGAGAGGTCTCGTTTCGAGTTTTGAGACGTCTCGTTTCGAGTTTTGAGACGTCTCGTTTCGAGTTTTGAGACGTCTCGTTTCGAGTTTTGAGACGTCTCGTTTTGAGTTTTGAGACGTCTCGTTTTGAGTTTTGAGACGTCTCGTTTTGAGTTTCGAGACGTCTCGTTTTGAGTTTCGAGACGTCTCGTTTTGAGTTTCGAGACGTCTCGTTTTGAGTTTCGAGACGTCTCGTTTTGAGTTTTGAGACGTCTCGTTTTGAGTTTTGAGACGTCTAGTTTTCAGTTTTGAGACGTCTCGTTTTCAGTTTTGAGACGTCTCGTTTTGAGTTTTGAGACGTCTCGCTTTGAGTTTTGAGACGTCTCGCTTCGAGTTTTGAGACGTCTCGCTTCGAGTTTTGAGACGTCTCGTTTCGAGTTTTGAGACGTCTCGTTTCGAGTTTTGAGACGTCTCGTTTCGAGTTTTGAGACGTCTCGTTTCGAGTTTTGAGACGTCTCGTTTCGAGTTTTGAGACGTCTCGTTTCGAGTTTTGAGACGTCTCGTTTCGAGTTTTGAGACGTCTCGTTTGGAGTTTTGAGACGTCTCGCTTTGAGTTTTGAGACGTCTCCCTTTGAGTTTTGAGACGTCTCGCTTTGAGTTTTGAGACGTCTCGTTTTGAGTTTCGAGACGTCTCGTTTTGAGTTTCGAGACGTCTCGTTTTGAGTTTCGAGACGTCTCGTTTTGAGTTTCGAGACGTCTCGTTTTGAGTTTTGAGACGTCTCGTTTTGAGTTTTGAGACGTCTAGTTTTGAGTTTTGAGTTGTCTCGTTTTCAGTTTTGAGACGTCTCGTTTTGAGTTTTGAGACGTCTCGCTTTGAGTTTTGAGACGTCTCGCTTCGAGTTTTGAGACGTCTCGCTTCGAGTTTTGAGACGTCTCGTTTCGAGTTTTGAGACGTCTCGTTTCGAGTTTTGAGACGTCTCGTTTCGAGTTTTGAGACGTCTCGTTTCGAGTTTTGAGACGTCTCGTTTCGAGTTTTGAGACGTCTCGTTTCGAGTTTTGAGACGTCTCGTTTCGAGTTTTGAGACGTCTCGTTTGGAGTTTTGAGACGTCTCGTTTGGAGTTTTGAGACGTCTCGCTTTGAGTTTTGAGACGTCTCCCTTTGAGTTTTGAGACGTCTCGCTTTGAGTTTTGAGACGTCTCGTTTCGAGTTTTGAGACATATCGTTTCGAGTTTTGAGACGTCTTGTTTCGAGTTTTGAGACGTCTCGTTTCGAGTTTTGAGACGTCTCGTTTCGAGTTTTGAGACGTCTCGTTTCGAGTTTTGAGACGTCTCGTTTCGAGTTTTGAGACGTCTCGTTTTGAGTTTTGAGACGTCTCGTTTTGAGTTTTGTCACCGAATCTAATGGTAAGTGCATCATATTCTGGACATACGCTAATTGAGGTGTAGAAGTGCTGTAGCAATTGATATTCAACCTATAAGGGAGGTAGTTGGGTATTGGAGAAGCGAAGGGTTGGTAGCATTGGGGGTTGCAGGGCGCTGCGGGTGCAATTCCAGGGACATTGGGAGACAGGAAATCTGGCGAGGGCCAATCCAAGGCCCAGGCGGCTCGGGCTCAACCCATCAGGCAGAGAATTGTGCGACTGGGTAGCCAGGCACAAGTAGCCTAGCCTAGCAAAGCAATCTTGTTCTCTCGACTTGTTTACCTATCATAGTGGATGTCGGTTACCATACTCAAGCTATTGCAGCTAGGTGACTAAGCCACTCCTGGTAGCCATCCTGTGGGAGCCTTGAACTCTCATGGAAGTGGCTGAGGAAGCACAGACTATACAAGGTGTGGGAAGGCAGGGCTAGAAGGAAGACAGGCGGGTGAGGACAGAAGACAGAGAAGACACAAGGGGGTAAGGGACCAAGGAGAAGCGGAAAAGGGTAACTCCGACAATGGATGTGTTTGACTCAGTGCTCATGCTGCCCAATATCAGAGCAGCTATCAGGGTGGACGTGCAGGTATGCGTGTGTACGTGGGCTTGTGACTGTGCTCCCTTGTACTTGGTACTGGGGTAGGTGCGTTTGTAGCTGCTGGCAACGCAGCTCATGGACGTGTTTGACTCGGTGCTCATGCTGCCCAATATCAGAGCAACTATTAGGGCGGACGTGCAGGTGCGTGTGGGTGTGTGGACTGGCACTGTGCTCCCCTGGTAGTACATGGGCTACTGGGGCAGGTAGATTTGCTGGTAGCACAGCTACCAGGAGAGATCGTTCAGTTCAGCTACCTGCCCGTCAACATCCACGACAGCTACCTGCCCGTCAACATCCACGACAGCTACCTGCCCGTCAACATCCACGACAGCTACCTGCCCGTCAACATCCACGACAGCTACCTGCCCGTCAACATCCACGACAGCTACCTACCCGTCAACATCCACGACAGCTACCGTTTTGCTTTCTTAACAAAACGGTAGCCCGTCAACATCCACGACAGCTCTAAATCTCAACCTCTCTCGTTCTGTTTCTCATACAGTCTGCAACCCTTGGCATACCGTTTGCATCATGCGTTCCGTGAGGTCGTCATCACTGTGGATGGTACCTGGAGGTCGGCCGGTGCATGATATCCAACTCTGCCATCAACACTTTGAACCCTCCTTTAAACTCAATGGACTTTTCGCGTATCAGTGCACAGCTCTCTCTCGCTAGAACTCAAAGGAGCGTTAAAGAAGCTGTTGGCAGAGTTCATTTGCCTTTGAGTGCAAATGGTCTCTGAAGTTCGAAATCATGCACCGGCTGAACGGCAGAGACCATTTGCAGTCAGGCGTCCTCACTGAATGCATGATTCAAACGCTACAGCGAGGGTTGCTGGCTTATTGGGAACAGGACAAGAGATATTGAGATATGGAGCTGTTGTGAGTGCTGGTATGCTACCGTTTTGCTAAGCAAGCAACAGTGAAGAATGTCTTTCCAAACTATTTGTTTTACGAACGGGAGCCTGTGTTACCAGTAGATGCTCCATGGCTGCTGAAAACAACAGTCCAGATAGGTTGTCGCAGGTGGATGGGCCACTGGTGCTTGTGCAGTTATTTGTGTTTGGACCCATTTTCTTGCTGTGCCATGCCTGTTTCTTTGCGTCATCCTATCCATGCCATATTTTATCGCATCCAATCCCATCAAAAGGAACTTGCCCATCACAGCCTGGCCCATTTCATTTTATGTCACTTCACCTCATCCTATAACTAATCTTTGCCCCCCTCGTGGCACAATGCTCTGCTCTGATTGACCAGGCTGTGCGGGACCAGGACCCGTCCTGCCGGTCCTACTCCAACGCACTCCTTTACTACAAGGTGAGAGAGAGAGAGAGAGAGAGAGAGAGAGAGAGAGAGAGAGAGAGAGAGAGAGAGAGAGAGAGAGAGAGAGAAAGAGAGCGAGAGAGAGAGAAGTGCATGCGGCAAAGGCCGACGCCCTGACGGAGGAATCATGCGCAATCAGGTCTGCCCCCGAGATGGGGCACACACTCCGTCTCGTCAGCCTAAGAGGTGAGGGAGCGGGGGCATGGCTGCAGGCCCTACCCCTGACTCCAGACCTCTGCTTTTCACCAGGGCAATTCCGAACAGCCCTGGCTTTCCGCATGGGCATCCGACAGAACGTACCTACCGTGTGCGAGTGTGGAGAGCTCGTAGCCGACTGCAGCCTCCCCAACCACCTACTCCGCTACAGCACAGGCCCTGACGGAACGCGCACACACAACCAGCTGGCTTTCGCCGTGGCTAAAATGGCGAGGGAGGCACAGCTGGTGGTATACCTAGAGAATGCAATGTACTCACCACCGGATGACCCGAAGAAGGCAGATGTGATTGTACGCGACCCAGACAGTGGTGAGACCTGGATCACAGACACGACTATCACTGACCCCGTGCTACAGAACCAAGACCCAGCAGCCCGCAAACCCCCAGGCTGGGCTGCAAGGGAGGCACAGAAGAGGAAGGAACGGGACTACTACAGGTAGACATGAGCACAAGGGCGAACACCTGTTCGGTTCGCCTTTTTTGCTTAAATTGTTCGCCGAACAGTGTTCGATGTTCGCCCGAACATGTTCGTGTTCAGGCCGCTGCTGCAATTTGCCCCGCGACGAACACGAACGTGTTCGAGGTTCGCCCGAACACGCCTTCACAGGCGAACGGCGAACACGTGTTTTTGCTTAAAGTGTTCGTCGAACCGAACAGTGTTCGGTTCGGCAAACGGATGTGTTCGTCTAGGGGCGAACACGTTCGTGTTCGCCCCTTGCTCATCCCTAACTACAGGCACACAGAACACGTGGTGTTCTGCGCTCTAGCCGTCGAGACCTATGGGGCAAACGCACCCCCCACGACGGCGTTCGTGAAGCTGCTGGCCACAGCAGCAGCTAGGAACCGCTTCAGGGCCAACCCCTTGGCGAAAACCGCCAAGAGAATGGCCTGCCACTTCAGCCAGCGCTGGTCAATGGCCCTCCAGCGCTCTCAGGCGAATGCCCTGCACACCAAGGCCAGGGCAAGGATCGAGGCGGCGCACCCCCAGATGGCAGCAGACCCATGGCCGCTGCACCTAGGGGACATCCTCCACATGCTGGAGGGGTAGAGGGTCACTTAGGGGGGAGGAGGGTCAGAGGGATGGGTCAATGGGTGAGAGGGTCTAAGGGAGCCACGAGTCAAACCGTATGTTTGTACCCCCGCTGAATTAATACAAAGGACCATTTGAGAGAGAGAGAGAGAGAGAGAGAGAGAGAGAGAGAGAGAGAGAGAGAGAGAGAGAGAGAGAGAGAGAGAGAGAGAAACAAGGGACTTAATATCTTCCCCCCTAGGCCATTCCCCTCTCTTCCCCAACTATATAATGGCCCCTTGGCCTTCCTTCTAGCTCATCCTTCATTTGGTGTTTCAGCTTTTTCCGGCGCTTCGCTCGAGAGAGCGAGAGAGAGAGAGAAGCAAGGGACTTATTCTCTTCCCCCCTTGGCCCTTCCCCTCTCTTCCCCAGCTATATAATGGCCCCTTGGCCTTCCTTCTAGCTCATTCTTCATTTGGTGTTTCAGTTTTTTCCGACAAGAGAATTAACAAGGACGGCAATGCGGACGGCAAGAACAACAAACATGGCTGACAACAGCAAATAGACAAGCATCCATAGAATGGGTCTACACGCGCGCGAGGGGGCTGCCTATAGGCGGTCGGCCTCAAGCTCACCAAGCGTTTCGCGCGTGGTCAACCACATCTGGCGGACCACTGACGCGGTGGCGCCGACAACGTCAACAGGAGTTCCACGAGTTGCTACAAGCGTCCTCAGATCCAGGGCCTTCTCAGCCAGCTGGGTGGCCGAGACTACTCCCGGCGAGGGCGCGACCTGCAGTGGCGATACGTACGAGAATAATGCTGACGCGGCCGCGTGACACCTTGCTTGCGGCATCTGAGAGAACGTGCTCGGCGGGGTCTCCAACATGGAGCCATGTGACTCCTGGAGAATCAGCTCAAGACTCTGCAGGCACTCCGCCAACGACCACAAGTGCGCCAGGGTTGCCGTGGGCACTGGTTTCATCTGCGGAGGGAATGCAGACGCGCGAGATCGGCAGGCCGTCACTGCCAGATCACGAGGAGCAAAGAGGGGACGCGGCGGAGCGAACTGGGCCCACGGGTCC
The DNA here is from genome assembly GCA_947471745.1 of Closterium sp. Naga37s-1. Taxonomy (NCBI): domain Eukaryota; kingdom Viridiplantae; phylum Streptophyta; class Zygnematophyceae; order Desmidiales; family Closteriaceae; genus Closterium; species Closterium sp. Naga37s-1. The sequence continues at coordinate 1,209,433 of CANJKZ010000293.1, forward strand.
CCGCCACCCACGCCAACGAAACCAGTTCCCGCAGGCAGCGGACGAGTTGAGCGCGCCGGGGATCCCACGGGGTTATGGGGCAGGAGCGCGGCGAGAGGAGCGTCTGGAGCAGCGGGAGGAGCAGATTGCGAGGACGACCCCGCATGGAAGCGATGGAGAGCTTTCTCCACACCGTCCGATCTCTTCAGGACTCTCTCCATTGCGGAAGGCGCTGGACGCGCGGTTCCACCGCGACCGTAATCCCCCCCGTCGCCCACGGCGTGCACGTCCACTCGCATTCGAACGCACAGGCGACTGCGGGCGAGACAGGCCCCGCTGACGCTGACGGTCAGGGGAACGCTCCGTGCGACGAGGAGAGTAGAGCCGCTGGCGCTTCGCAGGAGGGGGAGAACGTGGAGCCGAGGACCGATATCCAGACGCATGGCGAGCAGGTGAACACGGACGAGAGGAGCGGGGAGCGGGAGAACGGTGGCGATACGAGCGGCGGTCACGGGAACGGCTCCGTGACGCCACGTGTCGAGGCGAACGAGGTGACCGCGGTGATCTTGGCGACTGATGCGGCCGTACGTCAGCGTGACGATCGTCGCGGCGGCTCTCGTGCTTACCGTCGCGGGCCGCCGATGAACGTTGGCGAGGCGAACGCTCCCGGTGCGCCACAGCCTCTGCGCCGGAGCGCGCGACGGACCTCGCACGCGCAGGCTCCCCCAGAGGCAAGGATCCGCCTTCGCGCGGAACTAGATCCCGCCGCTGATCCTCAAAGCGCCGACGGATCTCATCCGCAAACGCCGGTGGAGCAACAGGTACGCTCGCGGCAGGACGTGCAGGAGGAAGCGGACGGGGAGCAGGATCAACCTCTGCGGCGCAGTCACGGCCCAAAGCACCAAGGAAGTCCATCGGTCCCCACTCAAGGCGCGCCACTGGGACGGGACGAGCCGATAACGCCGATCTGCCAGACGCAATAGGCGGCACCGGTGGCAGCCACTCCGAGGAGCGGACGCGGAAGCACGCGGGGAAGAGGCGGGCGTCGAGGAGCGCGCGGAGGACAGCGGAGCGCAGGCCAAGCGGCAAGGGGGAATCCCCACCAATTGCCGAGCCCAATCTGGTTGGGGGAGCCGGCGGAACGAGTCATGCGCCAGTCGTTCGCCAGGCGCGGGGCGAGAGGAGGAACGACAGCGCAAGCAGGGAGAATCGGTGATACAAACGCAGAGGGGAGTGGCGACGAATATGTACCGTCAGATCTGAGGCAACCTGACAATCGCGACTCACCCCGCGCGGAAGCGGGGGTGGAGCAGGCGCAATAGCAGGAGAGAAGATCCGGCCGCCGACAGAACTGCAGACCCCAACCCCCTCCGGACCAGGCCCTTTCGGCGTCCCAGCTGGCATCGAGGGAGGATCTCTTTGAGATCGCGATGAGCTGGGACTCTACTACCTTAACGTCGACCACTCACCTGCCTATCGTTCGCCGCCTGCCGCTGCAGATCCTAAGTGATTACTCCACCTGTATGCTGGCCGCCCTCCTACGGATCTCCAAGCTACCAAATTGCGCGGGAGCGTGGCTGGTCCTCATGTTCCTGCCACGTCTCACCTTACGACTTAGCAGGAGTTCCAGCTCTAGGTGGAAAGTGCTGCGAGAACAGATGCACCTATTCAGATGTGGCCACTGGAACCAGCTGTACAGTGACTACACGGGGTCCCTGCACCAAGCCGAACCACCTCAGCACCAAAATGACCCCCTGGGAATCTGCTCACGTGTGGAGGGACTGGTGAAACGGGGTAACCTGCAAAAAGCGCTGGCAGCCCTCCAACCCTCGCCAGCAGTCCCTGCGACAATCGCCACACTGCAGCAGTTGGAATCGAAACATCCCCAACCCCAAATTGACCTGCCCGACTGGGTCCACTCCTACACAACACCCACGCAATTTTCGTGCACCACGGAAAGTTTCTCAAACGTCCTCGGGGATTGCCCCAGCGGAGTTGGGGCTGGTCCATCAGGGTCAACATTCGAACATTACCGCGACCCAGCCCTAAGTAACATCGAGGTACTGGGGCACCTGCACTCCGCCGTAACACACCTGCTCTCGACGAATCTCTCCATCGAGGTTGCAGCGCTACTCTCGCCATCCCGCCTCATCGCCTTCGCGAAACCAGGGGGGGGGGGGGTACGCCCTATCGCGATAGGGGAATCCTTGCTTCGGCTGGCAGCAAAGGTGGCACTCTCAGAACTGCAAAGAGAGACAAGGCGATTTTTCTTACCCCAACAATTTGGCGTGGCAGTCCCAGGCGGGGCTGAGTTCGTTATCCACGCAGCCAGAGACCTCACCACTTCACATCCATACAGCCTAGTCCTCCAACTCGACATTGAGAACGCTTTCAACTCCGTAGAGAGGAAAGCGTTCTTCAACGCACTCACCAACACCCCGCTCACCCCACTCATACCCTTCACACGCTCCTTCTACGCGACACCTTCATAGCTGCTGACCGTTCCGCGCTTGAGCACAACGGCACTCACCAGCGGAAGGGGAGTTAGGCAGGGCGATCCCCTCGGACCCCTTCTGTTCGCAGCATCAATCCAGCAGCACCTCAGACGCGTAGCGACAGAGCACCCCGAAGTCACGGTCCTAGCATACGCAGACGAAATCACCATGATTGGACCGGCGACAGCAACGCTCGGCGCGCTAAGGGTGCTGACGCCGCTGCTAGCCCAGGATGGCCTCACCTGCAACCTCAAGAAGTCGTCGGCGTGGTCCTCCTCGCCGCTCGAAAGTGATGAGCTCCCCGAGGGCCTTCCCCTCACCCACGAGGGGGTACGGGTGTTGGGAAGCCCTGTGGGGTCACATCGCTTCTGCTCTGACCTCGTCCGCAGTACCCTGGCTGACGCAGCGGCACCCCTGGGTTCCTTAGCATCCATCCATCCAAGCCTACCCTCCTGCTACTGTCTCGCTGCATCAGCCGCAGAATCGGCTACCTGCTGCGCACCACCCCAGCAGACGTCTTTCTTCTTTCGGAATGGCACGAGTGGTGCGCCGAACTGCTCAACACCGCCTTGACTACCGCCAGCATCCAACCCCCCCACAGTGAAGCCGAGTTCAACTTCCTTATCCGCCAAGCAACCCTCCCAGTAGCCCTGGGTGGGCTGGGCCTCACGGACCCCACAACAGAGATAGCACCAGCCTACCTGGCTTCGACAACAGAGGCGTTACGCCTGCTCCGCTCACTGGACCTTCCAACAACCGCGGCGCTAGGGAGCAACAGCAACGCCCTGCAGCCGTCTGCAGCGCACTCGGTCACCATCCAGGACATGGAGGGACGACTGCCGCCACTAGCGCTGCAACACCTCCGCGAGGAGCAGGAAACCCCGTCCCAAGACCAGCTTCAGCGCGCCCTCTCTCAGGAAGTGCACGCGGCAAAGGCCGACGCCCTGACAGAGGAATCACGCGCAATCAGGTCTGCCCCCGAGATGGGGCACTCGCTCCGCCTCGTCAGCCTGAGAGGCGAGGAAGCGGGGGCATGGCTGCAAGCCCTACCCCTGACTCCAGACCTCTGCTTTTCACCAGGGCAATTCCGAACAGCTCTGGCCTTTCGCATGGGCATCCGACAGAATGTACCTACCATGTGCGAGTGTGGAGAGCTCGTAGCCGACTGCAGCCTCCCCAACCACCTACTCCGCTGCAGCACAGGCCCCGACAGAACGCGCACACACAACCAGCTGGCCTTCGCCATGGCTAAAATGGCGAGGGAGGCATAGCTGGTGGTATACCTGGAGAATGCAATGTATTCACCACCGGATGACCCGAAGAAGGCCGATGTGATTGTACGCGACCCAGACAGTGGAGAAACCTGGATCGCTGACACGACTATCACCGACCCTGTGCTACAGAACCGAGACCCTGCAGCCCGCAAACCCCCAGGTTGGGCTGCAAGGGAGGCACAGAAGAGGAAAGAAAGGGACTACTTCAGGCACACAGAACACGTGGTGTTCTGCGCTCTGGCTGTCGAGACCTACGGGGCAAATGCGCCCCCCACGACGGCGTTCCTGAAGCTGCTGGCCACAGCAGCAGCTAGGAACCGCTTCAGGGCTAACCCCTTGGCGAAATCCGCCAAGAAGATGGCCTGCCATTTCAGCCAGCGCTGGTCAGTGGCCCTCCAGCGCTCCCAGGCAAATGCCCTGCACACCAAGGCCAGGGCAGGGATCGAGGCGGCGCACCCCCAGATGGCAGCAGAACCATGGCCGCTGCACCTAGGGGACATCCTCCACACGCTGGAGGGGTAGAGGGCCACTCAGGGGGGGGGAGGGTCAGAGGGATGGGTTAAAGGGTCAGAGGGTCTAAGGGATTCACGAGTCAAACTGTTTGTCTGTACCCCCGCTGAATTAATACAAAGGACCATTTGAGAGAGAGAGAGAGAGAGAGAGAGAGAGAGAGAGAGAGAGAGAGAGAGAGAGAGAGAGAGAGAGAGAGAGAGAGAGAGAGAGAGAGAGGGAACCTTGCCTCTTCCCTCAGCCTCTTCCCTCTGCCCTCACCCTCCCTTGCCTACTTAAAGGCTGCTAGTGCCTTGCTTCTTTCATTATTTCGTGTGTGTCCATTTTCGGTAGTCGTTCGAGAGAGCGAGAGAGAGAGAGAGAGAGAGGGAACCTTGCCTCTTCCCTCAGCCTCTTCCCTCTGCCCTCACCCTCCCTTGCCTACTTAAAGGCTGCTAGTGCCTTGCTTCTTTCATTATTTCGTGTGTGTCCATTTTCAGCGGTTCGGGTGGCAAGACACACGAGCGAAAGCAAGTATCCAATGGATGCACACAAGCAACACATGCAGTAGAGCAGGGACCTAACTAGAGGTGCGGCATGCAGTACTACGCGCGGCGGAAGCCTACATCGTGTACGGTTCCGCCCCCTCCACCTCAAGCATCGAGCGCATGCACACCGACACTGCTAGGAGGAGCTGCGCCGACGAGTGAAGGGTCTCTACCGGGGTCCCGTCACGAGCAGCCCCAACAAGATCAAGCGTGTGGCGGGCGAAAGTACGCGCTAAGGGCGCTACCCCGGCGGGCGCTTCCGACACGGGCGCCAAGAGCGGGACGAGAGCTTCTGCCCAAGAAACGCACGATCCTCGGGGACCTGGAGCATAACCGCTCGGAGTGCTCGGAGCGTAACCGACACCTGCAAACTCGCCACCCCCTCGCACGCCTCCGCAAGACTCAACAAGCGGCACATGGTCAGCATGGGATCTCTCCCCGCGCGGGTGGGGGGAGGTGCAGTCGGAGCTTCGCGCGGAAACGCCGCCACCTGGACAGGGGCTCGGCCAATCGGGATTTGCAGAGCGGAGAAGCCCGGGGCCTGCCGAGGGGCGCGGAACGACGCCCTCCCCCCTCTCGCGGGCAGAAAATCGCTCAATGTCGGTACGCGCATGGGATCCGCCGGGGCAGGAGCCGGGGCGACGGGAGGGCCTTGAGTTACGGCGATATGTACGTGGGCCAGCTCCCCTCCCGCCCGCGCCTGTCGCACAGCCGCTGTCAGTACGTTCACTGCCTGCTCGACAGCGGAGTCCTGACCGCGGCTGTTACCGCCGCGCCCAGGGCCATTCCGCCGACCGCGACGACCCCCAGATCCTGCCAACTGCGGACGTGGCGGGGACGGCTCACGGCGAGCAGAATCCCAGCGGCGCCCAGGCGATCCCCTCCCCCGCCTCGCCGAAGATCGCCGCGGAAAGCGTCACGCGGGGGATCGCGCTCGCGGCGATCGCCTATTCTGACCTCCGCGCCCATCTGGATGATGCTGAGGAGAGGGGTGCTGGGGGGAGCGATGGCGCGCGGGAGATCGCAGGGCTCCCGCTCCGTGACGAGGAGGGTCGCGCCGTTCAGGAGAACGGCGACGAGGAGATCGCTGCAGCGGAGACTGACGCGGCGGGGAACGCCTGCACCCCGGACTCGGCGATCCGGCGAGGCGGTTTGACGCGACCCTATCAGGGGCCCACGAGTACTCCGGCGAGGTGGGCCGCAGGACCCCCCGAAGAGGGAGGGGCAGCCCATGCTCAAGGCGGCGAAAGGGCTCACTCGCGGAGGGGCGCGCGGGGAGACGTGTGCGAGGACCAGCAGGCTCCACCTCCTGCTGTGCGCTCTCCGCCGTACCCGCCAGTGCGGGATCACGACAAGTGGTCGGATCCATTACGCCCGATGCCACGGCTGCCAACGCCAGCGCTTCGTCAACGAGAGAGCGACGTCGCCGCTGACCCCCCAACACGACGCGCGGGGGCCACAAGAACTAGGGACATGCGGGGAATTCGCGTAGGACGAGGCTCCAACCGCCGCGGACGTGGGCGCGGCGCCACGAACCAGAGAAGGGGCGCAAGTAGCTTTGCCAGAACAGCACAGCGGGCCCTGCGGCGGAGAGCTAGGGAGGGAGGGATGACACTCGGTGACGATTCTGGGAATGGCTCAGCGGGTGACCCCTCCTTTATCCTCGAAAGGGAGGGGAGTTCGAGTCCCTTGACAGAAGGAGATGAGACTACCCCAGCCCAAGGAGTGGGCAAAATCCCAACTGGGGGCCGAACCGCATCTGCAATTCAAACCCCTCGAAATCGGGCCGCGAGGGGAAACTGAGCCGCCACCACCGCTAGGGTTACCACTGCCCCCGACACCCCTGCACCAATCATCAGCGCGGACGACCTGGCTGGCCGCCAGGAACTCTTCGCTGACATCGCCAACTGGGACCTGTGCCCCCTGCACGATAGCAGACAGCCACCCCTCGCCCGCCACCCACCCCGCCCACTTCGCGAATCCTTCGCAATCTGCCTCCTGACCCCACTACTCCACCTGGCGAAAAACCCTGACTCGTCTTCTGGTTGGAAGCTGCTGATGTTCCTCCCGCGAATTCTGCTGCGCTCCTTGTCAGCCCGCAAACCCGACTGGAGGGCCATAGGCGAAAGACTGACGAGATTCCGCCAAGGGCTGTGGCGTAACCTGTATAACGAGGCAGCGGATGCTGTCGCCAACGGCCCCCAACCACGCCACGTACCTGACACCACGGGCAAGCTGGCGAGGGCCGAGGGGCTAGCCAAAAGAGGAAACCTGGCAAAATCCCTCCAGTCCCTCACTGCCACGCCCGTCTGCACCCCGAGTGCTGAGGTCCTCAGTGCACTCACGGTCAGACATCCAGAGGCCTCCCGCGCAATTCCGGCCTGGGTGCACGATTTCGCCTCTGAGAACGTACCCTCCATCACAGCCCGTGACTTCAGGCATCTGCTCGCCAGATGCCCGAACGGTGTAGGTGCCGGGCCCTCAGGAACCACCTTCGAGCACCTGAGAGACGCGGCACTCGGGAACGCCGACGTCTTAGCACAGTTACACGCACTCACCAACACGGCGCTCGCAGGAAAACTAAGCGCGGAGGCGGCAGACCTCCTCACAGCATCGCGACTGCTCGCCTTCTCTAAACCGCAGGGCGGAACGAGACCGATAGCCGTGGGTGAATGTCTGCTTCGCCTCATCGCCAAAGCGGCCCTTTTCTTGGCCGCCCCCGCAGCACGCGAGCACTTCACCCCGCTCCAATTTGGAGTAGCAATCGCGGGAGGCATCGAAGCAGCGATACACACTGCACGCACCTACCTGGAGGAATTCCCGGGAGCGACAGCCCTGCAGATCGACCTGGCAAACGCCTTCAACGCAGTCGAGCGCGCGGCAGTGTTCGAGGGACTGAAGGGCACGGCCCTCGACCCCCTCGTGCCTCTCGTCCGCCTCTCTTACAGCCGCCCTTCTGCACTTTATCTCGACCACGATTTTGGAGCGGAGCCACTTCAGAGCGCTCGAGGCGTGCGCCAGGGCGACCCCCTAGGACCCCTCCTATTCGCAGCCAGCATCCACCCCTGCCTCGTCGCCACAGCAGCGGCCCATCCGGAGGTGGTGCTTCTCGCGTACGCGGACGACATCACCCTGTTAGGCGAGGCGGCGAACTGCACGGCGGCCTTTGCTCACCTCACCGAGGCCCTCCTCAGCCACGGCTTGTCCCACAACCCAGCGAAATGCGAAGCTTGGTCCGCCGTGGCCCTGGACCCCGCCACCTTACCCCCGGGAATCAATATCTCCCCGGACGGGGTCCGCATCTTAGGCAGCCCCATTGGGCCGCCCTCAGGCTGTGCTGCTCGAGTGCGCGAACGACTTTCCACAGCAGCAGAGCCGCTCCCGCTCCTCTCACAGATGGACCCCCAACTATGCCTCCTTCTTCTCACCCGCTGTGTGAGCCGCCGTGCCTCGTTCCTAGTCAGAACCACACCACCCGAGGCCCTTCCCCTTGGGGAGTGGTCCGCCTGGGGGGAAGGGCTGCTCCACACCTACCTGGCTGCCGCACACACAAAGATCCCCAGAGATCGAGCAGAGAGGGAAAGAATCTGGCAGCAGGCCGCCCTGCCCGCGTCTCTGGGAGGCCTTGGCATCACAAACCCTGCAGTAGAAGGGGGATTTGCCTACGTGGCCTCAGTTGTCTCCGCCGCCCACCTGCTGCGCTCCTTCGGCGATTCAGCAAACCCGGCCCTCACAGGACTCCTGCCGCTGTTGGATGCTGACGAGGAGTCCACCTCCCTCCTCCCGAGACGCCTCGCGGCCTTGGAAGCCAAGCTGCCGCCTGATGGGACCGAGGCTCTCCAAGCAGGGAGGCAAAAGCCGAACGGGCCCAAGCTCCAACAGGCACTCTCCCTCGCAGTACACACTGCCCTCTACATTGGGCTACTGGATAGCTCGCGGGCCATGGAGCCGAACCCGCTGTCGGGCCATACGCAGAGGCTCCAGTCCCTCCTAGGCCCGGGTGCGGGGGACTGGTTACACGCAGTCCCTCTAATCCCTTCCCTACGCCTCGGGCCCTCCCAGTTCTCCTCGGCAGCCTCCTTCCGTTTGGGCCTGCCCTTACCTGTGCCAAGACGCTGCAACTGCAGATACCGAACTACCTTCCCTGACGACCACTTGCCTAACCACCTGATGCGGTGTGAGAAAGGGGGGGGGAGAATAGCCACTCACCATGCTCTGCGGGACGAGTGCGCAAAGATAGCAGCTGAAGCGGGCTTCACAGAGCACAAGGAAACGACGGCATACTCACCAGTCGACAACCTCAAAGCGGATATCTCTATCCGCCATCCCGACACTGGTGAGGTCTGGATTTGTGACATCACAGTCACTGACCCCGTCTCCCACCAGGACGAGCAGGCCCGTAAGGCGCCCGGATGGGCAGCAAGGATGCAGGCGGACAAAAAGGAGAGCAAATACGCCGGGCGGAGCGCTTGGGTTGGCTTTTACGCCATGGCAGTTGAGACATACGGCTACCCCTCACCGGGAGTCCTCGATTTCCTCCGCAGCTGCGCAGAGCTAGCGGGCAAGCGGCGGTTCAACGCCGCTCCGAAGTCGAGGGAGGTGGCCAAGCTCCTTTCCGAATACCGGCAGCGATGGAGCGTGACTCTGCAGAGAGCCCAGGCCAATGCCCTCAGGGTTAAGACCCATGAGGCCCTTACGGCGGATGTGCTCGGCCTGCAGGGCCCATTTACCCCACTGAGCGAGGGCCAGCTGTACCAACTGATTGAAGACCCCTCCGGTTACTAGGGCCGGAAGGGGAGGAAGCGGTTCCTAGCAGTGCTAGATTGTGGAGAACTGCTGCTAGCTTAGCTAGGTGTAGATGTGCCCTTACCTTGTGTGTACCCTGGTGATACTAATACAATGGACCGTTCGAGAGAGAGAGAGAGAGAGAGAGAGAGAGAGAGAGAGAGAGAGAGAGAGAGAGAGAGAGAGAGAGAGAGAGAGAGAGAGAGTTGGAGTAGGAGAGTGGTACTGGGAGGTACGATGCAATGTGCTTGCAGCACTCCCATGCCCTCCTCTAATACAAGGTGTTTCTGACTTTTCAGGTTCTCTTCGTTCGAGAGAGCGAGAGAGAGAGAAGCAAGGGACTTAGTCTCTTCCCTCCTAGGCTCATCCCCTCTCTTCCCCAGCTATATAAGGGCCCCTTGGCCTTCTCTCCAGCTCATTCTTCATTTGGTGTTTCTGACTTTTCCGGTTCTCTTCGTTCGAGAGAGCGAGAGAGAGAGAAGCAAGGGACTTAGTCTCTTCCCTCCTAGGCTCATCCCCTCTCTTCCCCAGCTATATAAGGGCCCCTTGGCCTTCTCTCCAACTCATTCTTCATTTGGTGTTTCTGACTTTTCCGGCGCTTCGCGCTGGCGCTCGCGGGCGCGGCCTGTGGCCGCGCGCTTGGGACGACAAGGACAATAACAAGGACGGCTAGATGACGGCAAAAATAACAACCATGGCAGACAACGACAACTAGACAAGCTACCATGGAACGGGTCTACACACGCGCGAGGGGGCTACCTACATGCGGTCCGCCTCAAGCTCACCAAGCATTTCGCGCGTGGTCAGCTACATCTGGCGGACCACTGACGCGGTGGCGCCGACAACGTCAACAGGAGTTCCACGAGTTGCTACAAGGGTCCTCAGACCCAGGGCCGTCTCAGCCAGCAGGGTGGCCGAGACTACTCCCGGCGAGGGCGCGACCTGCAATGGCGATACGAACGAGAATAATGCTGACGCCGCCGCGTGACACCTTGCTCGCGGCATCTGAGAGAACGTGCTCGGCGGGGTCTCCAACATGGAGCCATGTGACTCCTGGAGAATCAGTTCAAGACTCTGCAGGCACTCCGCCAACGACCACAAGTACGCCATGGTCGCCGTGGGCACTGGCTTCATCTGCGGGGGGAATGCAGACGCGCGAGATCGGCGAGCCGACACTGCCAGATCACGAGGAGCAGGGAGGGGACGTGGCAGAGCGAACTGGGCCCACGGGTCCCCGCCACCCGCGCCAACAAAGCCAGTCCCCACAGGCAGCGGACGAACTGAGCGCGCCGGGGATCCCACAGGACTATGGGGCAGGAGCGCGGCGAGAGGAGCGACTGGAGCAGCGGGAGGAGCAGATTGCGAGGACGACCTCGCATGGGAGCGGTGGAGAGCTTTCTCCACACCGTCCAAATTCTTCAGGACTTGCTCCATAGCGGAAGGCGCTGGACGCGCAGCCCCGCCGCGACCGTAACCCCCCCGTCGCCCACGATGCGCACGCCCACTCGCGCTCGAACGCACAGGCGACTGTGGGCGAGACAGGCCCCGCTGACGCTGGCGGTCAGGGGAACGCTCCGTGCGACGAGGAGAGTAGAGCCGCTGGCGCTTCGCAAGAGGGGGAGAACGTGGCGCCAAGGACCGATATCCAGACGCATGACGAGCAGGCGATCGCGGACGAGAGGAGCGGGGAGCGGGAGAACGGTGGCGATACGAGCGGTGGTCACGGGAACGGCTCCGTGACACCTTGCGCCGAGGCAATCGAGGAGACCGCGGTGATCGCGGAGACCGCGGCGGGCGCGAGCCAGCGCGACGGTCGTCGTGGCGGCTCTCCCGCCTACCGTCGTGGGCCATCGGCGAACGATGGCGAGGCGAATGCCCCCGGTGCGCCACAGCCTCTGCGCCGGAGCGCGCGACGGACCCCGCACGCGCAGGCTCCCCCAGAGGCAAGGATCCGCCTCCGAGCAGACCCAGATCCCAACGCTGATCCTCAAAGCGCCGACGGATCTCGTCCGCAGCCGCCGGCGGAGCAACAGGCACGCTCGCGGCAGGACGCGCGGGAGGAAGTGGACGGGGAGCAGGATCAACCTCCACGGCGCGGTCACAGCCCAGAGCACCGAGGAAGTCCATCGGCCTCCGCTCAAGGCGCGCCACTGGCCCGGGACAAGCCGATGACTCCGATCTCCCAGGCGCAACAGGTTGCACCAGTGGCCGCCACTCCGAGGAGCGGGCGGGGAAGCACGCGGGGAAGAGGCGGGCGTCGAGGAGCACGCGGAGTACAGCGGAGCGCAGGCCACGCGGCAAGGGGGAACCCCCGCCAGCCACCGAGCCCAATCTGGTTAGGGAAGCCGGCGGAACGAGTCATGCGCCAGTCATTCGCCAGGCGCGGGGCGGGGGGTGGAAGGACAGCGCAAGCAGGGAGAAATGGTGATACAAATGCAGAGGGGAGTGGCGACGAATATGTACCGTCGGATCTGAGGCAACCCGACAATCCCGACTCACCCCGCGCGGAAGCAGGGGCGGAGCAGGCGCAGCTGCAGGAGAGAGGATTGGGCCGCCGACAGAACCGCAGACCCCAACCCCCCCCGGACCAGGCCCTCTCAGCATCCCAGCTGGCATCGATGGACGATCTCTTTGAGATCGCGATGAGCTGGGACTTGTCTACCCTAACATCGACCTCTCACCTGCCTATCGTCCGCCGCCTGCCGCCGCAGATCCTAAGCGACTATTCCACCTGTATGCTGGCAGCGCTCCTACGGATCTCCAAGCTGCCAAACTGCGCGGGAGCTTGGCGGGTCCTCATGTTTCTGCCACGTCTGACCCTACGACTTAGCAGGAGGTCCAGCTCTAGGTGGAAGGTGCTGCGAGAACAAATGCACCTATTCAGATGTGGCCACTGGAACCAGCTGTACAGTGACTACACGGGGTCCCTGCACCAAGCCGAACCACCTCAGCACCAAAATGACCCCCTGGGAATCTGCTCACGAGTGGAGGGGCTGGTGAAACGTGGTAACCTGCGAAAAGCACTGGCAGCCCTCCAACCCTCGCCAGCAGCCCCTGCGACAACCGTGACACTACAGCAGTTGGAATCGAAACATCCCCAACCCCAAATTGACCTGCCCGACTGGGTCCACTCCTACACAACACCCACGCAATTTTCGTGCACCGCGGAAAACTTCTCAAACGTCCTGGGGGATTGCCCCAGCGGTGTTGGGGCTGGTCCATCAGGGTCAACATTTGAACATTACCGCGACCCAGCCCTAAGTAACATCGAAGTACTAGGGCACCTGCTCTCCGCCGTAACCCACCTCCTCTCGACTAACCTCTCCGCCGAGGTTGCAGCACTACTCTCGCCATCCCGCCTCATTGCATTCGCGAAACCAGGGGGGGGGGGGTACGCCCTATAGCGGTAGGAGAATCCCTGCTCCGGCTGGCAGCAAAGGTAGCACTCTCAGAACTGCAAGGAGAGGCAAGGCGATTTTTCTTACCCCAACAATTCGGCGTGGCAGTCCCAGGCGGGGCCGAGTTCGTTATCCACGCAGTCAGAGACCTCACCACCTCACAACCATCAAGCCTAGTCCTCCAACTCGACATCGAAAACGCATTCTGTCAAACTTATATGCTATAGTCTGTTTAGGCTGTAGTGGGGTAGTTCTTATAGGGTACAACACTTTTAGGTTTCCTACTTGTACCCACCTGCCTTCTAGTTCAGTCATTCATTCGCTCACAATCTAACATGGTATTCTGAGCAGGTTCCCTAGTGGGAACGTTTTTTTTAAGGGCCCACCACTAGATTTTTTTTTCCTGACCTGCCCGAAGCGCGCATCGCACCTTCCCTGTCGCGGCCCCTAGCCAGTCGCGGCCCCTAGCCCGTCGCGGCCCCCAACAGCTGACGCGCCCCTGCTGACGCGCCCCTGCCGGCCCCTGCTGACGCGCGCCTGCTGACGTGCCCCTGCCGGCCCCTGCTGACGCGCCCCTTCTGGCGCGCCCCTGCCGGCCCCTGCAGACGCGCCTCTACTGGCGCGCCCCTGCCGGCCCCTGCTGATGCGCCCCTGCCGGCCCCTATTGGCGCGCCCCTTCCGGCCCCTGCTGGCGCGCCCCTGCCGGCCCCTGCTGACGCGCCCCTGCCGGCCCCTGCTGACGCGCCCCTGCTGGCGCGCCCCTGCTGGCCCCTGCGCGCCCCTGCTGACGCGCCCCTACTGGCGCGCCCCTGCCGGCCCCTGCTGACGCGCCCCTGCCGGCCCCTGCTGACGCGCCCCTACTGGCGCGCCCCTGCCGGCCCCTGCTGACGCGCCCCTGCCGGCCCCTGCTGACGCGCCCCTACTGGCGCGCCCCTGCCGGCCCCTGCTGACGCGCCCCTGCCGGCCCCTGCAGGCGCGGCCCCTGCAGTCACGGCCCGCCCCTGCACCCGTCTCTGGTAAGCCGAGCCGCGCCGCCCAGCCGAGCCGCGCCGCCCAGCCGAGCCGCGCCGCTCAGCCGAGCCGCGCCGCCCTACCGAGCTGCACTACCCTACTGCCTCTGCTACTACTGCTGCTACTGCTGCTATTGCTGCTACTGCTGCTACTCTTGCTACTGCTCCTACTGCTGCTATGGCTAGTCCTACCATTCTCACCTTTGATGCTGAGGGACGTGCAGTTGTCTTTGACGTGTGGGTTGATGACCTACAGCTCTTTCTTCAGTGTGATTCTAGGGATGGGGTATCCCTTTTCGATCACACGTCCGGTGTTTCCACTGCTCCTGCTGCCAATGCTAACGGTACGGTTCGCTCGCAGTGGACCACTCGTGACGCTGTTGCTCGTCTTGCTGTTCGTAGTCACCTGCCGCCTGCTGAGCGCGCGCATCTTGGCCAGTACAAGACTGCTAAGTCTTTGTACGACGCTGTAGTTGCACGCTACTCCTCCCCTGCCACTGCTGCCCTCAGCCGCCTCATGCTGCCGTACATTTTCCCGCCTTTGCCACAGTCGCTGACCTAGTTGCTCACCTTTGCACTAGTGACGCCCGCTACCGCGCTGCCCTTCCCACTGAGTTCTGTGCCAAGAACCCCCCCCCCCATGTACATCACCCTTTACTACCTAGTCACCCGCCTCCCTGACTCCCTTTCTTCAGTCAGGGACCACTTTCTCTCCCTTTGCCCCACCGAGCTGACTGTCGACCTGCTAGAGGAGCGCCTTGTTGTAGCTGAGAAGAGTATCTTAGCTGTAGGTGCTTCTCGCGGCGACCGTCGCACCCCCTTCTTTGAGGGGTGTTCCCCTGTCCCCCTTCTCCCCTCTGTTGCTTCTGCTGCTGCTGTCGACCTCGTTGGCACTGAGGAGGTCGGAGCTGCGTCTGCCCCTAGTGGGAGACGCCGCAACAGCAAGGGCAAGGGGAGCAAGGGTGGTGGAGGGGGCGGCGAGGGAAGCAGTGGAGGAGGTGGAGGAGGCGGAGGAGGTGGCGGTGGAGGTGGGGGTGGTACCGGGAATGGGGGCGTCAGTGGCGGCGGTGGAGGTGGTGGCGGCAGTGGCGGAGGTGGTGGAGGCAGCGGCAGCGGTGGTGGAGGTGGCGGCGGCGGTGGTGCTGGTCGAGGTGCAGCCGCGCAGCGTGGAGGCTTTGGTGGCAGCCAGCGCCAGCAGCAGCTGCGCTCCCGTGAGACCCCGTCGGTCCAGCAGCTTCGTGAGTGGTACGCTGGGCGTGGGAGGTCTGAGGGTGCAGGTCCCTGCACTTACGTTTTTCGCACCGGCAGTCATCGTGGGGAGGCGTGTGGGCTGCCACACACTACGCAGCGCTGCTTCGGTCGCTTGACTGACGCCTGGCGCGCCCAGTTTCCTGATGCTGTTGAGCTCCCTCGCTGGCATGATCTGCTTCTACAGAATGTGCCTATCTTTGATCTTGATTTCGATGCTATCCTTGCTGCCATGTATGCTTTTGCTGATAGTGCTGAGGGTGACTGTTACCTGAGTGTCCCGCCCGACCCGGGCATTGCGGCTGCTGCTCTAGGTGCTAGTGCGTCTGCTGCCCCAGGTACTGGTGCGTCTGTTACTCCAGGTGCTGGTGCGTCTGCTCTCTCTGGTACTGCACCTACTGAGGCCTTGCACACTTTCACACTTGACTATGGTGCTTCGCGCTCTTTCTTTAGAGACAGCACCACACTCACGCCGCTCAGTCGGCCTGTTGCAGTCTCCCTTGCTGACCCCTCTGGGGGCCCAGTCCTTGCGCACTCTTCCACGGTTCTACCGTGTCCTGCGGCCCCGTCGGGCTTGCTGTCGGGACTCCACCTCCCCTCGTTCTCTACGAACTTGGTGAGTGGAGCTGACCTCCAGGACGCGTGGGTTGACCAGTTCACCCCTGGACGTCAGCGTGTGACCCATGCACTTGCTCTCGGACGGGCCGCCACCTGGCCACGTTCACCCGTCGGCCAGGGTCGAGTCTGTACACACTGACTACTGCGCCTCCTCTGGTCTCTGCGTCTGGTCAGGTGGCTGCGTCTAGTCAGGTGTTTGCTGCCGCGTCCAGGTCTAGTCCTGTGTCGGCCCCCTGCTCGTGTCGTCCTCTGGCGCACGAGACTCTCCTTTGGCACCACCGCCTTGGTCACCCCTCCCTGCCTCGTCTTCGAGGTATGGCCTCTCGTGCCCTTGTCTCGGGTCTACCCCGGTCCTTCCCTCCCCTTCCTCCGGGGCCTGCCCCCACCTGTGTTCCTTGTGTCGAGGGCAGGCAGCGCGCCGCTCCTCACTCCTCCTCGTTCCCTCCGACTGAGGCTCCTCTGCAGACTCTTCACATGGACGTGTGGGGCCCAGTTCGCGTCCGTGGACAGGGTCACGAGCGTTACTTCCTGCTGGTCGTTGACGACTACTCGCGTTACACCACAGTCTTCCCCTTGCGCAGCAAGGGTGAGGTCCCTGAGGTGTTGATCGACTGGATCCGCGGTGCTCGTCGCCAGCTCAGTGAGAGTTTCCTCCGACCTCCTAAGTGCCTTCTGTCGTTCGGATGGCATCCGCCAGACGTTCACGCTTCCAGCCTCCCCGCAGCAAAATGGGATTGCTGAGCGCCGCATTGGTATGGTCATGGACGTCGCTCGTACGTCCATGATCCATGCGGCTGCTCCCCATTTTCTGTGGCCGTTCGCGGTTCAGTACGCTGCGCATCAGATCAACCTTCACCCTCGTGTCTCCTTGCCGGAGACCACACCTACTCTGCGGTGGACGGGGAAGGTTGGCGATGCGTCCGCGTTCCGTGTCTGGGGATCTCGAGCTTTTGTCCGCGATACTACAGCGGACAAGCTGTCCTCCCGTGCCGTTCCCTGTGTCTTCCTTGGCTTCCCTCCTGACGCACCCGGGTGGCAGTTCTACCACCCCACCTCGCGCCGTGTTCTGTCCTCTCAGGACGTCACGTTTGACGAGTCGGTGTCTTACTACCGTCTCTTTCCCTACCGCACTGCCTCTCCCCCCCCCCCCGCCGCTCTTCCTAGCACCAGGTACTCCCCCGGTAGACCCCTTCCCCCCCCAGGGTCCTGCCCTCTCAGGTGTGTCCCAGGTAGACCCTGCTGAGCCGGTCGAGGTAGCTGTCGACTCAGGTGCTACTAGGGGTGCTGAGCCTGCGGGTGCGGGGACTGGGGGTGCCGAGCCTGGGGTTTCTGTGTGTGGGGGTGCTGCGTCTGGGGGTGCTGAGCCTGGACGTGTGGAGCCTGAGGGTACTGCGTCTAGAGGTGCTGGGCCTTCGCGTGCTGAGTCTGGCGGTGCTCTAGGGGTCCCGTCGCGGTGGGAGCCCCTCTCTCTACAGCAGCTTCGTGAGTGGTACTATCAGCGCTGTCGAGGTGCTGCTGGTACTGGAGGTGCTGCTAGGGCTGCCGGTGGTGCTACTGGTGCTGGAGCTGCTGCTGGAGGTGCTGCTGGTGCTGGAGGTACTGCTAAGGCTGCTGGTGGTGCTGCTGGTGCTGCTGGAGCTGCTGGCGGTGCTGCTGCTACTGGAGCTACTGGTGCTGCTGGAGCTGCTGGAGGTGCTGGTACTGCTGGCGCTGCTGGAGGTGCTCCTTGTGCTGGAGGTGTTGCTGGTGCTGGAGCTACTGCTAGAGCTGCTGGAGGTGCTGGTACTGCTGGCGCTGCTGGTGGTGCTGCTGGTGCTGGAGCTGCTGCTGGTGCTGGAGGTTCTGGTGCTGCTGGAGCTGCTGGAGGTGTTACTGGTGCTGGAGCTGCTGGAGGTACTGGTGCTGCTAGAGCTGCTGGAGGTGCTGCTGGAGCTGCTGGCGGTGCTGCTGGTGCTGGAGCTGCTGGCGGTGCTACTGGTGTTGGAGGAGCTGCTGGTGCAGGAGCTCCTGGAGCTGCTGGAGGCGCTGCGCGGCCGCGGCCGTACTACGTTCCTCTACTTCAGCAGGTTCTTGGTTCCCCGCCTTCTCCTGGTCCTCCTCCTCCTTTCCTGAGCCCACCGCCTGTCCAGTCCCAGTCGCAGTTACAGCCGGCCTCTCCACTACCTGGTCCTTCTCCCTACTCTGGACCGACTAGAGGTCTTACGGAGCGTCGTGAGCCTGAGTCGCGTCCTGTTTTGCCTGAGTCTCGTTCTGAGTCGCCTGTCCGTACTATTCGCGCTGGTCGTGTTTCGCGTCCGCGTCCTCCTCCTGTCCCTGGCACTCACTCTATGACTCTGCGTCCTTCCACTGCTCCACAGCGTGTCCCTCTGCCGTCTCCTCCTGCGTCCTCTCTTCCTGTTGGTCCGGACCCGGAGTCTGACTCCCTTTGTGCTGCTAGTCCGGCGGTCACGCGCTTTCTGGCCACTGCTGTCACTGACCCTTTGTTTGAGTCCACTGCTGCGTCTGCTCTTGTTACTGAGCTCGTTGACTTTGCTGCAGCCTGTCGCCTAGACTACGCCACCAGTCTTGTTGCTGAGTCTGCGTCTGCGTCTGTCTGTCCTCCGTCCGTCGGGGGTGAGTGTGCTCTTGGCACGGACGTTGTTGAGGACAGGCAGGAGGACTTTGAGTGCTTTGCCGCTGCTTCACCTCATCTCGTGTCCATGCTGCTTGCCCCTGAGGGAGACCCGGATGCACTAGACATCCCGACCCCGCGCTCTTACGCAGAGGCGATAGAGGGTCCCTACTCCTCTCAGTGGCAGGCAGCCATGGACGCCGAGATGGCTTCCTGGAAGTCCACAGGCACCTACGTAGACGAGGTTCCCCCACCTGGGGTGAACATCGTCAGTGGCATGTGGATCTTCAGGGTGAAGCGGCCGCCGGGTTCTCCGCCTGTTTTCAAGGCGCGTTACGTTGCACGTGGCTTCAGTCAGCGACAGGGAGTTGACTTCTTTCAGACCTTCTCCCCTACCCCGAAGATGACCACTCTTCGGGTACTGCTGCACGTTGCTGCTCAGCGTGACTACGAGCTCCACTCGCTTGACTTCAGCACAGCCTTCCTACAGGGCAGCCTACACGAGGAGATCTGGCTGCGCCGCCCACCTGGCTTCACTGGGTCGTTTCCAGCTGGTACCCAGTGGAGCCTCCGGCGGCCAGTCTACGGTCTCCGCCAGGCACCTCGTGAGTGGCACGACACACTCAGGACGACTCTTGCTGCTCTTCGTTTTGCTCCTTCCACTTCTGACCCTTCTCTGTTCTTACGCACTGACACTACTCTGCCGCCGTTCTATGTTCTCGTGTACGTAGACGACCTCGTCTTTGCTACTGCTGACACTGAGGCACTCGCCCACGTGAAGTCCGAGCTGCAGAAGAGACACACGTGCACAGACCTGGGTGAGCTCACAAGCTATCTTGGCTTGCGGATCACCCGGGACAGAGCACAGCGCACCATTACCTTGACTCAGTCACACATGGTGCAGCAGGTCCTTCAGCGCTTCGGCTTCACGTACTCCTCGCCACAGTCCACTCCTCTGCCTACCAGTCACTCGCTCTCAGCTCCACCTTCGGACGAGTCCGTAGAGCCGAGTGGCCCGTATCCAGAGCTTGTGGGCTGCCTCATGTACCTGATGACTTGCACACGACCTGACCTCGCATACCCTCTCAGCCTTCTGGCTCGCTACGTGGCTCCCGGCAGGCACCGAAAGGTGCACTGGGATGCTGCGAAGAGGGTGTTGCGATACTTGTGCAGTACATCGGGCATGGGGCTCGTGCTTGGAGGACGGGCTCGAGTTGTCCTCACTGGTCACGCTGACGCCTCCTGGGTTGACGACTAGGCTACGCAGCGGTCGTCACAGGGTTACACCTTCAGTCTTGGCTCCGGTTCTGTCTCTTGGCGGTCTACCCGCTCTTCTTCTGTTCTCAGCTCCAGTTGTGAGGCTGAGATCTACGCTGGGGCCATGGCTGCACAGGAGCTACGCTGGCTCACCTACCTGCTGACCGACTTGGGAGAGGCGCCTCATTCTCCTCCAGTTCTGTACGTCGACAACAAGGCCATGCTGGCCTTGTGTCAGGAGCTCAGAGTGGAGCACAGAACGAAGCACATTGCTCTGCGCTACTTCCTTGCTCGAGAGTTGCAGCAGCGCAGCCAGCTTCGTCTTGCTTACGTGGCCTCTCAGGCCAACACTGCTGATGTTTTCACCAAGGCACTTCAGCCTTGTGATCATCAGCGTTTCTGTACTGTGTTAGGCCTTGTACCTACTGTGCCTCACTTGCTTTCTTCTTGACTCTGCTTGTACTGTACTCTTAATACATATACCTGCATGCTTACACTTGCTAGGTTGTGTTCACTGTATTGTTTGTTCTCCTTTATATAACTCTGCATGTGAACTGGCCTTGTGGCCATTTGCTTGTGCTCAGACTGCATGGTGACTTTGTGATCCACCCTGAGCTTGCTTTTCCTTTCTTGACTAGTCTTGTGACCACTTGTTCTCCCCCACTTTGCCTATGGGGGTGTGTCAAACTTATATGCTATAGTCTGTTTAGGCTGTAGTGGGGTAGTTCTTATAGGGTACAACACTTTTAGGTTTCCTACTTGTACCCACCTGCCTTCTAGTTCAGCCATTCATTCGCTCACAATCTAACAAATTCAACTTCGTAGAGAGGATAGTGTTCTTTAACGCACTCACCAACACCCCGCTCGCCCCACTCATTCCCTTCACACGCTCCTTCTATGCGACGCCTTCACAGCTGCTGACCGATCCCCGCTTAAGCACAACGGCACTCACCAGTGGTAGGGGAGTTAGGCAGGGGGACCCCCTTGGACCCCTTCTATTCGCGGCTTCAATCCAGCAGCACCTCAGACGCGTAGCAACAGAGCACCCCGAAGCCACGGTCCTAGCATACGCAGATGACATCACCCTGATTGGACCGGCGACAGCAACGCTAGACGCACTAAAAGTACTGACACCGCTGCTAGCCCAGGACGGCCTCACCTGCAACCTCCGAAAATCGTCGGCATGGTCCTCCTCGCCGATCGAAGGCAACGAGCTCCCTGAGGGCCTTCCCCTCACCCACGAGGGGGTACGGGTGCTAGGAAGCCCTGTGGGGTCACAGCGCTTCTGCGCTGACCTCCTCCGCAGTACCTTGACCGACGAGGCGGCACCCCTGGGCTCCTTAGCATCCATCCATCCACAGCATACCCTCCTACTCCTATCTCGCTGCATCAGCCGCAGAATAGGCTACCTGCTGCGCACCACTCCAGCATACGCCCTACCTCTCTCAGAATGGCATGCGTGGTGCGCCGAACTGCTCAGCACTGCCTTAACCGCCGCCAGCATCCAACCACCCCGCCGTGACACAGAGTTCAACTTCCTACTTCGCCAAGCAACCCTCCCAGTAGCACTGGGTGGGCTAGGCCTCACGGACCCCACAACAGAAGCAGCACCAGCCTACCTGGCTTCGACAACAGAGGCGCTACGCCTACTCCGCTCACTTGACCTCCCAGCAACCTCGGCGCTAGGGAGCAACAGCAACGCCCTACAGCCGTCGGCAGCACACTCGGTCACCATCCAAGACATGGAGGGACGACTGCCACCACTGGCACTGCAAATCCTCCGCGGGGAACAGGAATCCCCGTCCCAAGACCAGCTGCAGCGCGCCCTTTCCCAGGAAGTACATGCGGCAAAAGCCGACGGCCTGACAGAGGAATCACGCGCAATCAGGTCTGCCCCCGAGTTGGGGCACACACTCCGCCTCGTCAGCCTGAGAGGTGAGGGAGCGGGGGCATGGCTGCAGGCCCTACCCCTGACCCCAGACCTCTGCTTTTCACCAGGGCAATTCCGAACAGCCCTGGCCTTCCGCATGGGCATCCGACAGAACGTACCCACCGTGTGCGAGTGTGGAGAGCTCGTAGCCGACTGCAGCCTCCCCAACCACCTACTCCGCTGCAGCACAGGCCCTGACAGAACACGCACACACAACCAGCTGGCTTTCGCCGTGGCTAAAATGGCGAGGGAGGCACAGCTGGTGGTATACCTTGAGAACGCGATGTACTCACCACCGGATGACCCGAAGAAGGCAGATGTGATTGTACGCGACCCAGACAGTGGTGAGACATGGATCACAGACACGACCATCACTGACCCCGTGCTACAGAACCGTGACCCAGCAGCCCGCAAACCCCCTGGATGGGCTGCAAGGGAGGCTCAGAAAAGGAAGGAACGGGACTACTACAGGCACACAAAACACGTGGTGTTCTGCGCCCTAGCTGTTGAGACCTACGGGGCAAACGCACCCCCCACAACGGCGTTCATGAAGCTGCTGGCCACAGCAGCAGCTAGGAACCGCTTCAGGGCCAATCCCTTGGCGAAAACCGCCAAGAAAATGGCCTGCCACTTCAGCCAGCGCTGGTCAGTGGCCCTCCAGCGCTCTCAAGCAAATGCCCTGCACACCAAGGCCAGGGCAGGGATCGAGGCGGCGCACCCCCAGATGGCAGCAGACCCATGGCCGCTGCACCTAGGGGACATCCTCCACACGCTGGAGGGGTAGAGGGTCACTTAGGGGGGAGGAGGGTCAGAGGGATGGGTCAATGGGTCAGAGGGTCTAAGGGAGCCACGAGTCAAACCGTATGTTTGTACCCCCGCTGAATTATTACTAAGGACCATTTGAGAGAGAGAGAGAGAGAGAGAGAGAGAGAGAGAGAGAGAGAGAGAGAGAGAGAGAGAGAGAGAGAGAGAGTTGGAGCAGGAGAGTGGTACTGGGAGGTACGATGCAATGTGCTTGCAGCACTCCAACACCCTCCTATACTACAAGGTGGGTGGTGTTACTGCATGGTAATGAGAGTGGTTGGTGCTGGGAGGTGCTGGGTGTGGTGTGGAACGATGAAAAACGGTGGCATATAGAGGAGCAGGTTTTTTTTTTTTTTAATGTGGATATATATTTGTTTATGACGAGATTCTTCTAACCACCCCTTCCTATCCTCGCTCCTCCTTGCCCGCCTCCCCTTCTGCCCTCCCTGAGTCACCCCCATCTCACTCACTAACAATTGCTCTCTTTTTCTCATTGGCCAACCCATCCCTCAGGGTGTTACCACGCGCTGCAGTCATACCGCATCGCCCACGCATTGACCCCGTTGACTCTGCTCATCTGTCTGTCTCCCATGGCCCTCTCACTTCCTCCCTTTCCCCCCGCCACTGACCAATCCCCCAGGGTTATCACGCGCTGCAGTCATACCGCATCGCCCATGCCTTGTGGAACCAAGGCCAGCGCATCCTGGCACTCGCCCTGCAGTCCCGCATATCCGAGGTAGGAGGAAGCACAGATTCCAGTGGATTTTTGAGACGTCTCAAAAGTCATCTCAAAGGTAGGAGGCACGGATACCAGTGGGCTTTACCCCAGTGGAGCTTACCGACGGTTGAGGCATGGCATTGCAGTCATACCACATCGCCCATGCCTTGTGGAACCAAGGCTAGGTGTATTTTGAGGCGCCTCAAAATACACCGCATTGCAGTCATACCACATCGCCCATGCCTTGTGGAACCGAGGCTAGGCCCCAGGGCATCCTAGCACTCGCCTTGCAGTCTCGCATCTCGGAGGTAGGAGGCACAGATACCAATGGGTTTTGCCCCAGCAATTTAGCCCCCCTTGAGGCATTGTAATGTACTCATGCTGCATCGCCCATGCCTTGTGGAACCGAGGCCAGCGCATCCTGGCACTCGCCCTGCAATCCCGCATCTCAGAGGTACGTGCTCACAACTCTGTAGGACGACTCAGGACTGTGTGGATTTGGGGCCAGCGCACCAAGGCGCTTGCCCTGCAGTCTCGCATTTCAGAGGTAGGTAGGGTTTTGTGCACGAATGCACTTGCTTACAGTCAGTCTCCAGCTGCAGCAACAATGTGGGGCAAGGCATCCACCCAGCAGCACACATTGGGCGAGGCATTCTGACGGATGCATCAATGTGATGGCACACCCTCCCAACCCTAACACCCCTCCTCCCCCCACATCCCAACATCCCCTTAATCCCCTCAGGTGTTTGCAGTGGACATCCATCCAGCCGCCCGCATCGGGCGAGGCATTCTCATGGACCATGGCACAGGCGTCTATGTCATGACACCCCACACCCTCCCAACCCTAACACCCCTCCTCCCCCCACATCCCACCACCCCCATAATCCCCACAGGTGTTTGCAGTGGACATCCATCCAGCCGCCCGCATCGGGCGAGGCATTCTCATGGACCATGGCACGGGGGTGGTGATTGGCGAGACGGCGATTGTTGGGGATAGGGTATCTCTGCTGCAGGTGAGAGCAGGAGAGATCAATGTGATGTGTAGAGGTTGAGTGCGGTGCAGCTGTCGTGTGCATGCTAGGTAGTAGCAGATGCATCCTGATGGACCATGGTACGGGCGTGGTGATTGGGGAGACGGCGATTGTTGGGGATAGGGTGTCGCTGCTGCAGGTGAGAAGGAGCAAGGGAATGCGTTTCAGGCAAGGGAATGCGTTTCAGGCAAGGGAATGCGTTTCAGGCAAGGGCACTGTAGGGGTCTATTGTGCTAGCTGCCTTGGAAAAATACTGTTACCTAATGCATTGTCTTTATCTTACATTTTATACGTTGTGCTCAGTAAACAGACTTTTATTCCGAATTCTCCTAGGAGGATCAGTCCCTCATGTGTCAGTGTGACAGACAGTGCCTTGGTAGCCAATGGAATTCGTTGAATTTTGGCGGCCGAATTCATATTTGAAACTGCGCGGGCAGAACCTCATCCAGTCTCCCCCCATCCCCCCCCTCCATGCACACCAAACCCGCTCCGATTCCCTCCCGCCAGCCTCCCTTTGGCGACACCACTTTTCCCCGCTAACGAGCACCCCCCCCACTCGAACCCGAGCCAAGTGCGCGCGGAAGGAAATATCTCCTCCAGCGGAAAGTCTACTTCGATTGTACCACATTTCCGTTTCCTCCAGATTTAGCAACCTTTCAGAAGCAGCCAGCCATTCACCACCACTCATTCAGCAGCCATCTCAGCGGCCATTCAGCGAAAGTCCCTAATTCAGAATCAAGATCACTCTTATCCAGATTTAGGCACTGGCAGGAAGTGGCAGTCACCAACAGAGTATCCATTTTTGGCAGTAGCTAATGAGGGCAATGCGATGCATCTACACGGCCGGCTTTCCCCCGCTCCTGGGCAGTCCATTAGGCATTCTTTTGTCGACGCCTCGCAAACACCTCGGTCGGCGGATTTTACGCGCTACAGATAGTGCGGTGTACGAATAGGAGAATACTTCCTCATGAGATTTTCGCTTCCGCCGTTCCCCACCCCGGCAATCTCCCAGCAAGTTTCAGAATTCATATCTCTTATCATCCCTGGCAGTGGCAGTCGCCAATAGGGAATCCATTTTTGGCTGCAACCAGCAAATGGCGATGCGATGCACAGTAATAGGAATTATTTTGTCGCTACGCCTCGCAACCAGTACGACATCTCGCCACGTCAGTCGCCGGCAGGCACCATGCATGCACGTACCTCGTTGTGGGGGGAGTTCATCCTCCCTGCCCCACATTACGCGGCAGCAATGCAAAATGGCCCACCTTGGGTGAGCGAGCAGCAATCGAAAGTTACACATTACGCGCGTCGTGACGGCGGAATGCAATCCGCCGATCAGCACCCCCCCCATTCCCCAAGTCCTCAAAGTACTGTACTGTGAAAGCGATAACGGAAATTCCCCGAGGGGAAAGTCCCCCTCACAACACTCAGGTTCCGCATCCATTACTCAAGCTTAATCCGTAGTTCGGATCAGACGCACATTCTGGAACGAAGGGTTCGCACTCATTGGAAAATCCTCGTGTCCAACAGACAGCTTTCACGCCATGGCGTCGTTCCATGCTGCCTCCGTGTCGCTCGCTCCCTTTGCTGGTCTCAGGGCCCCACTGGATCGCCATCCCCGATACAAGTTGTCTCTCTCATGGTATTACAATCCTCCTCCATCCACCCGAACAAATTCTGTTGTCGCTCGATGCAGGTTGCATGTTTGAACGTAATTGTCAACATTGTCAAGCTTAACAGCGTCAACATTGTAGCTAATCAGTTAGCCTGTGAAATTGCTGCCGCCCAGGAGCGGTTGCTTTGTAAGAGCACGACCGAGCAATAGGGCGTCTACAAGCCTGACTTAGACTCAGGTTCTAAGCCGTCTGTCAGTCCTTACAAAACCAATGCCCTCCTTGTTCTTACGTTATTACTAGGCTTCATACGAGCTTGCGTTCGATATACGCCAGAATTAGAACTGCTCTGCGTATCCCTAAGAAATATCACCGGTTCTGAGGCGCCTCAATCGTCCAAGCAGTCCGTGACCTTCCAGCCAAATCATCACCTTGGCTTTCCGCAATCCCGCCTCCACCGCAAATCTGCCAAATGGTTAATTCAAGTCGAATTCTTCCATCTTCAATTTCACAACGACGAGTCCTTCCCCTTTTGCAGCTTGACTTCCTCCTATGGCGGCCTCCGCCTCTCCGCCGCGCCGAGGTCTGCGGTGACGCGCGGCAGCCGCCCGCCAATGGCGACTCCGCTCCGCGGCCCGTCCGCCTCCGCCAGCAGCAGCGGGACGCCCGGCGCCGATCGTGGCGCCTCGGCCGGCGGCAGGGCGTCGGTGATTACAGACGCGCTGACGAGCTCCGGGTCGTCTAAGGCGGCTGCGGCGGAGGGGAAGGGGAGCCCGCTCACAACGGGAGTGACGGCGGGAATCGTGGCGCAAGGCGTGCCGTTCGACCTGCGGCTGGCCGTGCTGCTGGGCAGATTCGCGTTTGAGGCGTACTCGACTCCCACTGTAAGAGTGGGTCAATGGAGGAAGGAAAGGAAGGCAGGGGGAATGGTGGAGGGTTGAGGCAGTGGGCTGTGGACTTGGGAAGGGGGAATTGAGGACACGATTGGGTGCAATGTTGAAGCTTTTGAGAGGTCTCAAAAGTTGTTGAGAACACGTGATGGATGAAACAGTAGTAGTAGGAATAAAAAACACAGCAACAATAATAGTAACATTGATAATAATAATAATAATAGTAAAGTAGTAATAATAAAAACAAATAATAATTCTAATAATAATAAATAATAATAATAATACTAATCATAATAATAATAATAATTACAGAAGTGATGTTCCGTATACATAGATGGGTGGTAGTGCTCTAATTTCTATCTCAAGAACTTCCCATCTCTCATCCTCCCTGTACCCACAGGGGAGTGACAAGCTATCGGATAAGGACGGGCAGGCGTGCGCTGCTCTCTTCACCTCCACGCCCTTTGGGCAAGAGCTCTTTCAGGGGCAGCTCTCCGTGCGCGGACTGAAGGCCATGGTATGTCGTCATACCACACTACCACACTTGCTCCCTCGATCTCCTACCCACCTACTCAACCCTTTTCTCACTCATTCACCTCTCTTCACCTCTCTTCACCTCTCTTCGCCTCTCTTCACCTCTCTTCACCTCTCTTCACCTCTCTTCGCCTCTCGTCACCTCTCTTCGCCTCTCTTCACCTCTCTTCACCTCTCTTCGCCTCTCTTCACCTCTCTTCACCTCTCTTCACCTCGACACCTTTGGTCCTCGAGCTCTTACAAGGGCAGCTCTCCGTGCATGCACTGCTCTCGAGCTTGTTGCATTCGTGCTGTTCCCCGTGAGAGGACTTCCGCCTGTAAGACAGCTCGCTCACTCATTCACTCACTCGCTCACTCACTTTCTCAATCACTCACTTTCACTCACTCACTCACTCATTCAACCCTCTCGTTCACTCACTCACTCATTCACTCACTCACTCCATCAGCCCTCTCATTCACTCACTTACTCACTTGTACAAACCAATACTCTCCATCCTGATCCCTCTCACCCCATCCTCCATCCTCCAGGGGAAAATCAAGGCGTGCCATGCTGAGCTGACGCTGGTGACGCCAGCAGGGAAGGCAGCCACGTGGAATGGCGTCGCTTGCAGCAGCACGGCTGATGAGTGAGCTGGCGCCTGTGTTGGCCTGCCATACTCGCATGGACTCATCGCAATCTCACAGTCATTCTCACATTCGTCTTTTGGAAATTCCTTCGCACAATGGCGTCAACCACAGCATGAATGTTCTAGTTTCAGCCGGCTCCCATGTGCTGCCCAGCCCAGGCGTACTCGCATGGACGGATGGACACATAGCATGCTCCACTCCACTCGTCGCACATTCATCCTCCCATTCGTTCTCACGTTTATGCTCACAAAAACTCCAAAAGTCACATGCCCAGAATTCATCTGCCCAGCACCTGCCTAACCCCTCCCCCCCATCCCCCCTCCATGCTTCTCCTTTCAGCCCGAAGAACCCATCGTGGCCCGAGCAACTGCAGCTGCTGGTGCCTCGTGCTGCTGCATCTGGCACCCTTCTTCAGGTGGTTATCCTCAGGTGATCCGCCAGGTGGTTCTCTGTTGGTCCCAGCCCCATGTGGTGCTCTGTTGGCCCTAGGTGAATCTTCCTCTTCTGATGCTGGTGTTGGAAATCCCTGCTCTCACTATCCTTGACCTGATTGCGTTTCTTGGACCCATTCTGGTCATTGTTACAATAATGGTTTGTCCACCATCCATTATGCTGGTGATAGTGATGATGCTGATGAGAGTGATGATGCTGATGATAGTGATGATGCTGGTGAGAGTGATGATGCTGATGATAGTGATGATGCTGATGAGAGTGATGATGCTGATGAGAGTGATGATGCTGATGAGAGTGATGATGCTGATGAGAGTGATGATGCTGATGAGAGTGATGATGCTGGTGAGAGTGATGATGCTGATGAGAGTGATGATGCTGATGAGAGTGATGATGCTGATGAGAGTGATGATGCTGATGATAGTGATGATGCTGATGAGAGTGATGATGCTGATGAGAGTGATGATGCTGGTGAGAGTGATGATGCTGATGAGAGTGATGATGCTGATGAGAGTGATGATGCTGATGAGAGTGATGATGCTGGTGAGAGTGATGATGCTGGTGATGGTGATGATGTTGGGGATATTTCAAATGGCAATCGCGACAACCTGTCTTTCTCTCTCTCTGCCCCCTCACCGCGCAATCAACAGATCGCCTTGCATGACAAGGATGCCTACGACAATCAGCTTACTCTCTTTTTGCCCCTTTTCTCTCCCTCTGCCCCTCACCACCACATCAACAGATCAACTTGCGCGGTGGGGATGCTGACAACGACGATGATGACAGAAACGACCGTGTGGTTGGCACGGCCACCATTGCCCTCAAAGGTGTGTGGCAGAGGGGAGAAGGCAGGTATTGAAGATGATGCTGATGATGAGGACGGTGGTGTGGTTGGCACAGCCACCATTTCCCTCACTGACCTCATCAAAGGTGACAGTGAGGGTGTTTTGGGCAGAGGAGGGTGTGTAGTGAGAAGGCAAGGCAGGTAGTGACGATGATACTGTTAGACGAGGTGAGGAAGATTGTGTGTTTTGGCACTGTCAACGTAGCTCCCACTGACTTGATCAAAGTTGAGGGTAAGGGTGTGTTAGGCCAGTCACTTGTCTCCATTGCTTTTGTCCAATCATCGCTCTCCACTGCTGGCCACCACTCTTCACCGCCTTTCACCGCTCTCCATCCCTCTCTATGCGGTGGTTCAGACACCCGGATTCGCAATGTCGAAGGCCTTAAGGTGACTCACGACGGCAAAGATACAGGCAGTGTCTCAATGGAGGTAGGTGTGTGGGAGGGAGGTGCATCTGGGGTGGGTAGGTTTGGAGGTGCTTCAGTGGTTGCAACGCTTCAAGGTGACTCGGGACGGCAAGCCGACATGTAGTGTCTCCATGGAGGTAGGTGTGGCTGGGGTAAGTAGATGTGGGGTGAGGTAGATGTGGGGGGATGTAGATGTGGGGTGAGGTAGATGTGGGGGGATGTAGATGTGGGGGGAAGTAGATGTGGGGGGATGTAGATGTGGGGTGAAGTAGATGTGGGGGGATGTAGATGTGGGGGGAAGTAGATGTGGGGGGATGTAGATGTGGGGTGAGGTAGATGTGGGGGGATGTAGATGTGGGGTGAGGTAGATGTGGGGGGATGTAGATGTGGGGTGAGGTAGATGTGGGGGGATGTAGATGTGGGGGGAAGTAGATGTGGGGGGATGTAGATGTGGGGTGAAGTAGATGTGGGGGGATGTAGATGTGGGGGGAAGTAGATGTGGGGGGATGTAGATGTGGGGTGAGGTAGATGTGGGGGGATGTAGATGTGGGGTGAGGTAGATGTGGGGGGATGTAGATGTGGGGGGAAGTAGATGTGGGGGGATGTAGATGTGGGGTGAAGTAGATGTGGGGGGATGTAGATGTGGGGGGAAGTAGATGTGGGGGGATGTAGATGTGGGGTGAGGTAGATGTGGGGGGATGTAGATGTGGGGTGAGGTAGATGTGGGGGGATGTAGATGTGGGGGGAAGTAGATGTGGGGGGATGTAGATGTGGGGTGAAGTAGATGTGGGGGGATGTAGATGTGGGGGGAAGTAGATGTGGGGGGATGTAGATGTGGGGTGAGGTAGATGTGGGGGGATGTAGATGTGGGGTGAGGTAGATGTGGGGGGATGTAGATGTGGGGGGAAGTAGATGTGGGGGGATGTAGATGTGGGGTGAAGTAGATGTGGGGGGATGTAGATGTGGGGGGAAGTAGATGTGGGGGGATGTAGATGTGGGGTGAGGTAGATGTGGGGGGATGTAGATGTGGGGTGAGGTAGATGTGGGGGGATGTAGATGTGGGGGGAAGTAGATGTGGGGGGATGTAGATGTGGGGTGAAGTAGATGTGGGGGGATGTAGATGTGGGGGGAAGTAGATGTGGGGGGATGTAGATGTGGGGTGAGGTAGATGTGGGGGGATGTAGATGTGGGGTGAGGTAGATGTGGGGGGATGTAGATGTGGGGGGAAGTAGATGTGGGGGGATGTAGATGTGGGGTGAAGTAGATGTGGGGGGATGTAGATGTGGGGGGAAGTAGATGTGGGGGGATGTAGATGTGGGGTGAGGTAGATGTGGGGGGATGTAGATGTGGGGTGAGGTAGATGTGGGGGGATGTAGATGTGGGGGGAAGTAGATGTGGGGGGATGTAGATGTGGGGTGAAGTAGATGTGGGGGGATGTAGATGTGGGGGGAAGTAGATGTGGGGGGATGTAGATGTGGGGTGAGGTAGATGTGGGGGGATGTAGATGTGGGGTGAGGTAGATGTGGGGGGATGTAGATGTGGGGGGAAGTAGATGTGGGGGGATGTAGATGTGGGGTGAGGTAGATGTGGGGGGATGTAGATGTGGGGGGAAGTAGATGTGGGGGGATGTAGATGTGGGGTGAGGTAGATGTGGGGGGATGTAGATGTGGGGGGAAGTAGATGTGGGGGGATGTAGATGTGGGGTGAAGTAGATGTGGGGGGATGTAGATGTGGGGGGAAGTAGATGTGGGGGGATGTAGATGTGGGGTGAGGTAGATGTGGGGGGATGTAGATGTGGGGTGAGGTAGATGTGGGGGGATGTAGATGTGGGGGGAAGTAGATGTGGGGGGATGTAGATGTGGGGTGAGGTAGATGTGGGGGGATGTAGATGTGGGGGGAAGTAGATGTGGGGGGATGTAGATGTGGGGTGAGGTAGATGTGGGGGGATGTAGATGTGGGGGGAAGTAGATGTGGGGGGATGTAGATGTGGGGTGAGGTAGATGTGGGGGGATGTAGATGTGGGGTGAGGTAGATGTGGGGGGATGTAGATGTGGGGGGAAGTAGATGTGGGGGGATGTAGATGTGGGGTGAGGTAGATGTGGGGGGATGTAGATGTGGGGTGAGGTAGATGTGGGGGGATGTAGATGTGGGGGGAAGTAGATGTGGGGGGATGTAGATGTGGGGTGAAGTAGATGTGGGGGGATGTAGATGTGGGGTGAAGTAGATGTGGGGTGAGGTAGATGTGGGGGGATGTAGATGTGGGGTGAGGTAGATGTGGGGGGATGTA
Source organism: Closterium sp. Naga37s-1 (assembly GCA_947471745.1). Lineage (NCBI taxonomy): Eukaryota > Viridiplantae > Streptophyta > Zygnematophyceae > Desmidiales > Closteriaceae > Closterium > Closterium sp. Naga37s-1. The sequence continues at coordinate 1,241,280 of CANJKZ010000293.1, forward strand.
GATGTGGGGTGAGGTAGATGTGGGGGGATGTAGATGTGGGGTGAGGTAGATGTGGGGGGATGTAGATGTGGGGGGAAGTAGATGTGGGGGGATGTAGATGTGGGGTGAAGTAGATGTGGGGGGATGTAGATGTGGGGTGAAGTAGATGTGGGGGGGTGTAGATGTGGGGGGATGTAGATGTGGGGGGATGTAGATGTGGGGGGATGTAGATGTGGGGTGAGGTAGATGTGGGGGGATGTAGATGTGGGGTGAGGTAGATGTGGGGGGATGTAGATGTGGGGTGAGGTAGATGTGGGGGGATGTAGATGTGGGGGGAAGTAGATGTGGGGGGATGTAGATGTGGGGTGAAGTAGATGTGGGGGGATGTAGATGTGGGGTGAAGTAGATGTGGGGGGGTGTAGATGTGGGGGGATGTAGATGTGGGGGGATGTAGATGTGGGGGGATGTAGATGTGGGGGGATGTAGATGTGGGGGGATGTAGATGTGGGGGGATGTAGATGTGGGGGGGTGTAGATGTGGGGGGATGTAGATGTGGGGGGATGTAGATGTGGGGGGATGTAGATGTGGGGGGATGTAGATGTGGGGGGATGTAGATGTGGGGGGATGTAGATGTGGGGGGATGTAGATGTGGGGGGGTGTAGATGTGGGGGGATGTAGATGTGGGGGGATGTAGATGTGGGGTGAAGTAGATGTGGGGTGAAGTAGATGTGGGGGGATGTAGATGTGGGGGGATGTAGATGTGGGGGGATGTAGATGTGGGGTGAAGTAGATGTGGGGGGATGTAGATGTGGGGTGAAGTAGATGTGGGGGGGTGTAGATGTGGGGGGATGTAGATGTGGGGTGAAGTAGATGTGGGGGGATGTAGATGTGGGGGGATGTAGATGTGGGGGGATGTAGATGTGGGGTGAAGTAGATGTGGGGGGGTGTAGATGTGGGGGGATGTAGATGTGGGGGGATGTAGATGTGGGGGGATGTAGATGTGGGGGGATGTAGATGTGGGGGGATGTAGATGTGGGGGGATGTAGATGTGGGGGGGTGTAGATGTGGGGGGATGTAGATGTGGGGGGATGTAGATGTGGGGTGAAGTAGATGTGGGGTGAAGTAGATGTGGGGGGATGTAGATGTGGGGGGAAGTAGATGTGGGGGGGTGTAGATGTGGGGGGATGTAGATGTGGGGGGATGTAGATGTGGGGGGATGTAGATGTGGGGGGATGTAGATGTGGGGGGGTGTAGATGTGGGGGGATGTAGATGTGGGGGGATGTAGATGTGGGGTGAAGTAGATGTGGGGTGAAGTAGATGTGGGGGGATGTAGATGTGGGGGGATGTAGATGTGGGGGGATGTAGATGTGGGGTGAAGTAGATGTGGGGGGATGTAGATGTGGGGTGAAGTAGATGTGGGGGATGTAGATGTGGGGGGATGTAGATGTGGGGGGATGTAGATGTGGGGGGATGTAGATGTGGGGGGATGTAGATGTGGGGGGATGTAGATGTGGGGGGATGTAGATGTGGGGGGATGTAGATGTGGGGGGGTGTAGATGTGGGGGGATGTAGATGTGGGGGGATGTAGATGTGGGGTGAAGTAGATGTGGGGTGAAGTAGATGTGGGGGGATGTAGATGTGGGGGGATGTAGATGTGGGGGGATGTAGATGTGGGGTGAAGTAGATGTGGGGGGATGTAGATGTGGGGTGAAGTAGATGTGGGGGGGTGTAGATGTGGGGGGATGTAGATGTGGGGTGAAGTAGATGTGGGGGGATGTAGATGTGGGGGGATGTAGATGTGGGGGGATGTAGATGTGGGGTGAAGTAGATGTGGGGGGGTGTAGATGTGGGGGGATGTAGATGTGGGGGGATGTAGATGTGGGGGGATGTAGATGTGGGGGGATGTAGATGTGGGGGGATGTAGATGTGGGGGGATGTAGATGTGGGGGGGTGTAGATGTGGGGGGATGTAGATGTGGGGGGATGTAGATGTGGGGTGAAGTAGATGTGGGGTGAAGTAGATGTGGGGGGATGTAGATGTGGGGGGAAGTAGATGTGGGGGGGTGTAGATGTGGGGGGATGTAGATGTGGGGGGATGTAGATGTGGGGGGATGTAGATGTGGGGGGATGTAGATGTGGGGGGGTGTAGATGTGGGGGGATGTAGATGTGGGGGGATGTAGATGTGGGGTGAAGTAGATGTGGGGTGAAGTAGATGTGGGGGGATGTAGATGTGGGGGGATGTAGATGTGGGGGATGTAGATGTGGGGTGAAGTAGATGTGGGGGGATGTAGATGTGGGGTGAAGTAGATGTGGGGGGATGTAGATGTGGGGGGATGTAGATGTGGGGTGAAGTAGATGTGGGGGGATGTAGATGTGGGGGGATGTAGATGTGGGGGGATGTAGATGTGGGGTGAAGTAGATGTGGGGGGATGTAGATGTGGGGTGAAGTAGATGTGGGGGGATGTAGATGTGGGGGGATGTAGATGTGGGGTGAAGTAGATGTGGGGGGATGTAGATGTGGGGTGAAGTAGATGTGGGGGGATGTAGATGTGGGGGGATGTAGATGTGGGGTGAAGTAGATGTGGGGGGATGTAGATGTGGGGTGAAGTAGATGTGGGGGGATGTAGATGTGGGGTGAAGTAGATGTGGGGGGGTGTAGATGTGGGGGGATGTAGATGTGGGGTGAAGTAGATGTGGGGGGATGTAGATGTGGGGGGATGTAGATGTGGGGGGATGTAGATGTGGGGGGGTGTAGATGTGGGGGGATGTAGATGTGGGGGGATGTAGATGTGGGGTGAAGTAGATGTGGGGTGAAGTAGATGTGGGGGGATGTAGATGTGGGGGGATGTAGATGTGGGGGGATGTAGATGTGGGGTGAAGTAGATGTGGGGGGATGTAGATGTGGGGTGAAGTAGATGTGGGGGGGTGTAGATGTGGGGGGATGTAGATGTGGGGTGAAGTAGATGTGGGGGGATGTAGATGTGGGGGGATGTAGATGTGGGGGGATGTAGATGTGGGGGGGTGTAGATGTGGGGGGATGTAGATGTGGGGGGATGTAGATGTGGGGTGAAGTAGATGTGGGGTGAAGTAGATGTGGGGGGATGTAGATGTGGGGGGATGTAGATGTGGGGGGATGTAGATGTGGGGTGAAGTAGATGTGGGGGGATGTAGATGTGGGGTGAAGTAGATGTGGGGGGATGTAGATGTGGGGGGATGTAGATGTGGGGTGAAGTAGATGTGGGGGGATGTAGATGTGGGGGGATGTAGATGTGGGGGGATGTAGATGTGGGGTGAAGTAGATGTGGGGGGATGTAGATGTGGGGTGAAGTAGATGTGGGGGGATGTAGATGTGGGGGGATGTAGATGTGGGGTGAAGTAGATGTGGGGGGATGTAGATGTGGGGTGAAGTAGATGTGGGGGGATGTAGATGTGGGGGGATGTAGATGTGGGGTGAAGTAGATGTGGGGGGATGTAGATGTGGGGTGAAGTAGATGTGGGGGGATGTAGATGTGGGGGGATGTAGATGTGGGGTGAAGTAGATGTGGGGGGATGTAGATGTGGGGTGAAGTAGATGTGGGGGGATGTAGATGTGGGGGGATGTAGATGTGGGGTGAAGTAGATGTGGGGGGATGTAGATGTGGGGGGATGTAGATGTGGGGGGATGTAGATGTGGGGTGAAGTAGATGTGGGGTGAAGTAGATGTGGGGGGATGTAGATGTGGGGGGATGTAGATGTGGGGGGATGTAGATGTGGGGGGATGTAGATGTGGGGGGATGTAGATGTGGGGTGAAGTAGATGTGGGGGGATGTAGATGTGGGGGGATGTAGATGTGGGGGGATGTAGATGTGGGGTGAAGTAGATGTGGGGTGAAGTAGATGTGGGGGGATGTAGATGTGGGGGGATGTAGATGTGGGGGGATGTAGATGTGGGGGGGGGAGATAGATGTAGGGAGGGATACATGTGGGGGCGAGTAAGCAGGGAGCGTGTGGGCATGGGAGTAGGTGTACAATATACATTTACACTGGTTAACATGTATACATATATACATGTAAAAAATCTGCACCTAGGAGCTAGCTGAGAAGCGATTATTCATTCTGTAACTGTCACTGTCCAATGCCCCATGCACCTGTCACTGCCCGTCCTACTCCGGGCGTCTTGCTTGCTTGCTTTGCACCTATGACAGAGCTGCTTCTGAAAATTCTCAACAGCAACGCCAACATTGCTTGCTCTTGCACCTATGGCAGGTGGGCTATGCCATATTCTTTTGAGACGTCTCAAAAGTCGTCTTGCTTGCCTTGCTGCCTTGCACCTGTGTGGCAGGTGGACTATACAAGCTTCTCCGGTCCGGGCGAGAGGTAGAGATGAGAGAGAGCGGGGATATGGGGGGTTAGAGTTAGGGGTGAGTTCGCCAGAGAGGCAGCGCCTATGGCAGGTGGATTATTCCCAATCCACCTGTCGCACCTACTCTGTTCTGCTGATTGTGCCTTGATCCCATTCCATCGTCGAGCTTTAGGGCATGCCAAAACTCCCTGCAATTTCATTCCTTTCCTCTATTTGGACCCATTTTTTAGTCACCTCAGAATTATGTCTCATCCTTTCTATCTCAGAGCCTTCTCTTCGTCATGTTGCTTCAGTTTGGATCCGAATTCACTACTCCTCTTACTTCATCCCTCCATGCCCTCCCCTCCCAGCTTCGAGCCTCTTCAGAGGCTACAGAGGCTTCTTAGCACCCCTCTTCCGATGTCCGCCTTTTCACTGTCTCCGCTCTCAATTCCCACCCACAGTCCTGCTCTTGCTCTCACCCTCACATACTGTTCTGCACCATAGGTACATCGAACCCACCTCATTAGATTCCCTCACCGCTCCAACATCCCCTCCCTGGATGTCCTCCCTCCTGTGAGAGTACGCCGACGTTCGACATATTTCTCATTTCCATATTTTTACTCCATCTTATTCTCCTTATTTTCCTCTTTCATTTGCACTTTATTTCACCTCAATCGGACTACTATTCTATTTTCTAGAGCTTTCCGAATATTTCACTTATTTGGTATTTTCGGCACCGACATTTACATTATACGGCACCGACAGTGTCAGAATGTTATTCTCTAGCCTGTAGTGGGGTGCTCTATAGCGAGTACAACCCATCTAGGGTTTGCTATATGTATCCTCATTGCTGCTAGTGAAACCCCCTCTTCTCCTATTTCTCTTTCATATACCCTAAAACCTAGCTATGGCTTCTTAGCCTAAGCTCCGATTATAACATGCTATCAGAGCGATACGCTCCTGGCCTGTGGGCCCACCTGCTTCCGCTGCCCTACTGTGTGTCGCGCGCCCCGTGGCGCGCGACCTCCTATTTTTCTTCCCGCCACGCGCTCCGGGCGCGTGGCGGTTTTCTGCCCGCCGTGCGTCCCGAGGCGCGCGGCGGGTTCCTGCTTCGTGCGATGCCCTGCGGGCCAGCGCGCCGGCCCCTCCTGTCACCTCGTCGCGGCGCCTTGGGGGCCCGCGCGCCAGCCCCAACCGTCGCCTCGTCGCGGCGTTTTGGGGGCCCGCACGCTGGCCTCTCCCGTCGCCTCGTCGCGGCGCTTTGGGGGCCCGCGAGCCGGCCCCTCCCGTCGCCTCGTCGCGGCGCCTTGGGGACCCGCGAGCCGGCCCCTCCCGTCGCCTCGTCGCGGCGCCTTGGGGGCCGCGCGCCGGCCCCAACCGTCGCCTCGTCGCGGCGCTTTGGGGGCCCGCGCGCGGTCCCCTCCCGTCGCCCGTCGGAGCGCTCTCGGGGGCCCGCGCGGCTCCCTAGCTCGTCGCCCGTCGGGGCGCCCTGGTGGCCGCGCCCTTCCCCTCCCCTCCCTCCTACCTTTCATCTGCAGAAACCCCCCCCCCCCCCCCCCCCCCTGGAGCAGCCCGCAACTGCAGCAGCCGCCCCTGGAGCAGCCCGCACCTGCAGCCCATCCCGTTCCCCCCCCCCCCGTGCCTTCCGTGGTGCTGGGGGTGTGGGGTGCAGAGCATGGGGGTGGCGGGTGTGGGGGTGGTGGTTATGTGTTCCTCCCCTTGCTCCTCCTCCTCCCTTGTCTCCCACTGCTGCAGCTGCCGCTGAGGGGGGTGGGTGTGTGGGAGCCTAGGGTTTAGGGTTTAAGGGGGGTGCTGTGGGAGTGGAGCTAGGGTTTGAACAGGGGGTGTGTGAGAGGGGAGTGGGGCAGTTGGAGGAGGTTGTGTGAAGGTAGCTGTCTTGTCGCCTGCAGCGCCTGTAGTCCGTCGCCCTTGCTTCGGTAGCCAGTGAGCCTGTTGCACCAGTCGCCAGTGGGTCCGTTGCTCCTGCCGCTCGTCTATAGCCGCGGAGCCAGTCACTCCAGTAGTCCATCGCCCTTGCTTCGGTAGCCTCTGAGTCAGCCCCTCCTGTGCCCGTGCCTCTGCAGCTTCAGTCGTTGCCTCCCATCTTCTCTCCCTCCACAGTCTCTCCTCCTCCTCACTTGCCCTCTGTGATTAGCTCTAACTTTGCTTACCTTTGTGAACTCCTGCTCTATACCTGCTTGCTCATTGTACTGATTACACCCCACTTTGGCTATGGGGGTGTGTCAGAATGTTATTCTCTAGCCTGTAGTGGGGTGCTCTATAGCGAGTACAACCCATCTAGGGTTTGCTATATGTATCCTCATTGCTGCTAGTGAAACCCCCTCTTCTCCTATTTCTCTTTCATATACCCTAAAACCTAGCTATGGCTTCTTAGCCTAAGCTCCGATTATAACAGACAGCACCGACAGTGGTGTACAAGGCGTAATCTCGCCATAATCCGAAGTGCCAATGGGCTTGCGTGCTTATACGCACTTGTGATTATCTATTCTAGAAGAGCGCGTTCCCGAAGGTTCGGATTATCTGTTGTTTCTATGTATTTCTGAGTATAAATACGCCTTGTACTCACCTTTAGTGGAACATTCTCGAGTGGAAATTCGATCCTGTGACACTTCCCCTGCCCTCCCCACTCACCCCAGCTTCGAGCCTCTCCCCATCCTCCAGAGGCTTCTCACCACCCCTCTTCCCACGTCTGCCTTCTCACTGTCTCCCGCTCTGTCTCCCACTCTTTTTCACACCCCGCCTTCCTTTCCTCCCTCGCCTTCCCACTCATCCCCTCCCAGCTTCGAGCCTCTCCTCATCCTCCAGACGCTTCTCACCACCCCGCTTCCCAATTCCGCCTACTCACCTGCTCCCACTCTGTCTCCCACTCTTCTTCACTCACACCCTGCCTGCCTTTCCTCCCTCCCCTGCTCTCCCAGCTTCGAGCCTCTCCCCATCCTCCAGAAGGTTCTCACCACCTCTCTTCCCAAGTCCGCAACAGTACCTCAGGCAGGCGCGAAATCCGAGGCCGAAGCAGCAGCCTATGGGCTCTCACTCCCGGACCAACAGGCAGTTGAGGCTCTTTTTGCACTCAAAGCTGATGCCGCGGCGCTTGCCGCTTGGGAAAACCTTTCGCGGGAAGCTGCGGGCGGGCAGCAGGAATATTTCAAGTCGGCGTTTGAGAGCGTGTCCTGAATAGTGAAGAGACGGACACTCAGGTGGGTGGCTTCTGGATCATTTTTTAAGGCAGAATTTGAGTCGCGTTTTTAGTCTCATTCTGGAGTTGCGTTTTGAGTCGCGTTTTTAGTCGCATTCTGGAGTTGTGTTTTGAGTCTCGTTTTAAGGCATCCCTCTACGAGCTCCCACTGATTCCCAAGTTACTTCTTGTGTGGATGAGGTCGTGATTGCTCTTTTACCCAAGTCTGTCCAGCGCGTTAGGTTGTTGCTTCATTGCTGTCTCGCTGATCTTTGAGTCGACTCAAAAATCGCCTCTGTCCAGCGCGTTAGGTTGTTGCTTCATTGCTGTCTCGCTGATCTTTCCTTCAAGCGTGCAGGTGGGCGTGTGGAGGGACAAGGACCCGCAGAGGAAGAGGCTGGTGGTGTCATTCCGAGGCACTGAGGTGGTCAATAAGGACACGTTCGAAGACGGGCAGGTGAGGGTGGGAGCAAGGTAGAGGATTGGGGCCCTTTGGGGATGGGTATGCAAGTAGAGAGAGAGAGAGAGAGAGCCTGGTGGTGTCATTCCGAGGGACTGAGGTGGTCAATAAAACCACGTTCGAAGACGGACAGGTGGGAAGCAAAGAGATGGGGGAAGGAGATGGGAGTGTGGAGGAGCCAAGGAGGAGGAAGAGGTCGGTGGTGTCGTTCCGAGGCACTGAGCCTGAGGTGGTCAATCAGGCCAGACGGACAGGTGGGGGGATTGAACAGATGAGAACGGGACTTGGCCGTGGAGGTGGGCGTGTTGAGGGAAACGGTCCCACGGAGGTCGAAGCTAACTGTGTCCGAGGCACTGAGGTGGTCAATAAGGCCACGCTCAAAGGTGGACAGGTGGGAAGTGGGAAAGTGAGAAGCAAAGGGATGGGGTGTGTTGATCTCTTTTCAGTTTACCTCTTTATGTTGGTGGTGTGGCATGGTGCGGTGTGGTTTGGAGGGGGGAGACGAGGAGGAAGAGAGAGGTGATGGGGATTAGGAGCAGAGCTAGGAGGTTGAATGCTGCGATATGAGAGTTGGGAGGGTGGGACCTGGACAGGTGGGAAGTGGATAGGTGGAGGTGGAAAGTTGGAGACTTTTGTACGTATGTGCAACGTGGCCATGACCCTCTCACACCATCTCACACCCTCTCACACCCTCTCACACCCTCTCACACCCTCTCACACCCTCTCACACCCTCTCACACCCTCACACCCTCTCACACCCTCTCACACCCTCACACCCTCTCACACCCTCTCACACCCTCACACCCTCTCACACCCTCACACCCTCTCACACCCTCTCACACCCTCTCACACCCTCTTACACCCTCTCACACCCTCTCACACCCTCTCACACCCTCTCACACCCTCACACCCTCTCACACCCTCTCACACCCTCACACCCTCTCACACCCTCACACCCTCTCACACCCTCTCACACCCTCTCACACCCTCACACCCTCTCACACCCTCACACCCTCACCCCCTCTCACACCCTCTCACCCCCTCTCACACCCTCTCACACCCTCTCACACCCTCTCACACCCTCTCACACCCTCTCACACCCATCCACCAAACACCACCAGGCACTCCGGGAGTTCAAGGATATGTGGATGGATGTTCGGACCGACTTGAGGTTTATCGAGAACAAGTGAGTAGCAATAACCATGCAGCACCATAATTCCCCGCACTGTTGCATAACCATGCAGCACCTTATTCCCCGCACTGTTGCATAACCATGCAGCACCTTATTCCCTCGTGCTGACGCATAACCATGCAGCTTCCCTCCTCCCTTCCTTCCTTCCCTCCTCCCTTCCCTCTACCTGCCGCCGAGCCGCCTCCCAATAACAGATTCGACTCAGATCTAACGGAAGAGGACAACAAGGCAGATGTTCAGGTAACGTGATGAAGCACACTACAAGCATGGAGACTTCTGAGTCGACTCAAATACAGGCATGGATATTGGATGTTTCAGCCACGCAGACTGGGGTTGCCTTGAAAGGTGACTAACAGGACAATGCAGGCATGAAAGTTGCATGGTGGTAAGGGTCTTTACTTGGTGCTCGATTGGCATGAAAGTTCTATGGCAAGGGGCAATGGAAGACCTTTTGTTGGTTTCCTGCAGGTGGTTGTTGACTTTCCACGGAAAGTTGTATGGTGCTACCATCATGGAAAGTTGTATGGCGCTACCATCATGGAAAGTTGTATGGTGCTACCATCTGTACTGTTGGTAGCACTTCCAGAGTGCCTCCCCCCACCACTCCCCCCATCATTCCCCCATCAGGCGCACAGAGGCTTCCTGAACGGCCACAAGTCCGTGAAACCGCGCCTCATCGTGCTGCTCAAGGCAATCCTCTCCTCCTCCAACGAGAAGTGAGTTTCAAACTAACGTGAGTGAGTGAGCCTAGGATTGATTTCTGAGACGCCTCAAATGATCAAAGCCACACCTCATTGTGCTGCTCAATGCTCAAAGCTATCCTCCTCGCCTCCTTCAAGGAAAAGTGGGCATGAAAAGTGGGCAGCAACGAGTAGGAGATGTGGAAAGGAGCGGAGAGGACCGTTGGACAGCAACGGATTAAGCATGGAAAAATTGGTCAGACGTTTTCCGGTTTGCATGAGGGTCTTTAGGGTGATCTCAGAGAACGGTTCTGATTCGGTTTGCATGAGTGCGCGTTTCTAGTTCCGACTGCGTACACTTTATAAGCACATCCTTGTTTTGAGGCGACTCTAAAAGCACCACTGCATGCCTTTCACCACCTCCAGACACTTTATAAGCACATCTTTTTGAAATGTTTTTGTCTCCGTGTAACCCATCAGTATAACCCATGTGTTTCCTCTCACAATGCCGTCAAGCCATCATCATCATGCCATCATCATCATGCCATCAACATCATGCCATCATCATCATGCCATCATCATCATGCCATCATCATCATGCCATCATCATCATGCCATCATCATCATGCCATCATCATCATGCCATCATCGCCACGCCATCATCGCCATGCCATCCTTCATGTCCACCAGGTATCACATCATGGTCACGGGTCACAGCCTGGGTGGTGCTCTCTCCACACTTTTCACATACGACCTTGCCCAGTCCGACCTCAAGAAGTGAGTGTGGTGAAGGTGAAGGTGACAAAATGAACTAGGTGGGCCCTCATATATAAATTCAAGGATGTATTGTTGAAGTTCACCTGATCTCAACCGTTGTATTTTGTACTTTATATCCTAGTTTAGTGTAATTGTAGGTTTTGTGGGCTGGGTGTTACACCAACATCCAACCTTACCCAAATGTGACAAACCGAAATCTCCAACCCACCAATCTCCTTAAAGATTGCCCCCGATTCTCAACCCATCCCTTCTTTCTCACTTCCTATGTACTTAAGAGCGTTGAGCTCATTTGTTACAATTTGAGCGTTAAGGCATGAATTCTACCCCAATTCCTTACATGTGTATACGTACATAAAACTGCAGGTCCTCCTGCTTCCTATCTCCCCTTGCCACCATCACAGGCAGCACGGGTTCACCCTCTCTCTCTACAACTTCGGCTCGCCCCGTGTGGGCAACCATGCCTTTGCTGCTCGATTCAACCAGGTGCGTATCGTATCGCTTAGCTGTAGATCCCTCAGAGCAGGGAAATGCCAAGGACAAGTGCAAGTTAATTTCCAAAGGGATACATAGGCATTGGATATAGGTTGATTCTGTCTCCACACACCTGTTTCATTTATCTGTCGCTCCTCTTGGCGTCCCCCTTCCCCCTTTCCCCCTTCCTCCTTTCCGCTTGCCCCTTCCTCTCATCCCCTCCTCCCAACCCGTCCCAACCTATCCCAACCCAACCGAACCAGCTGGTGGGGGACAGCTGGCGCATCGTCAACGACTTGGACATAGTGCCGCGCATACCTTATGCGTTGGTGCCGTTCTATCCTTACTTCTTATACAAGCACGTTGCCATGGGGGTGGTTCTCAAGCCTGACTCGCAGAAACTGGTGCGTCGCCCCGACCCTAAACTGGTGCGTCGTCCCGACCCTAAACTGGTGTGTCGCCCCGACCCTAAACTGGTGTGTCGCCCCGACCCTAAACTGGTGTTTCGCCCCGACCCTAAACTGGTGTGTCGCCCCGACCCTAAACTGGTGTGTCGCCCCGACCCTAAAGTGTCAGAACATTATAGCTCATGCATATTGTGTAGGCTATAGTGGGGTAGCCCATAAGGGGTACAACCCAATTAGGGTTAGCACTTGTACCCAATTCATTCATAGTTCATTCATTCCCTCGTTTCTTCTCATGGTATCAGAGCAGGTTCCCTAGTGGGAACGCTTCCTAAAGCCCACCACGAAATTTTTTTTTCCTGCCCGGAGCGCGCTTCGCTCCCACAGTCGCGCTCTCTCACGACCCCTCACGGCCCCTCGCGTCGCCCTTTGCGGCCCCTTACGGCCCCTCGCGCCGTCCCTTACGGCCCCTAGCGCGGCCCCTTACGGCCCCTTACGGCCCCTAGCGCGGCCCCTTACGGCCCCTTACGGCCCCTCGTGCCGCCCGTCGGCCCCTTACGGCCCCTTACGGCCCCTCGCGCGGCCCCTTACGGCCCCTTACGGCCCCTCGCGCCGCCCGTCGGCCCCTCGCACCGCCCTCAGCGGCCCCTTACGGCCCCTCGCGCCGTCCCTTACGGCCCCTCCCGCGGCCCCTCACGGCCCCCCCCCCCTACGGCCCGTCGCCGCCCTCCGCGGCCCCTCGCGCCGCCCCTTCACGGCCCGTCGCCGCCCTCCGCGGCCCCTCGCGCCGCCCCTTCACGGCCCGTCGCCGCCCTCCGCGGCTCCTCGCGTCGCGGCCCCTCGCGCCGTCCCTTCCGGCCCCTCGCGCGGCCCCTTACGGCCCCTCCCGCGGCCCCTCACGCCCCCCCCCCCCCCCCCTACGGCCAGTCGCCGCCCTCCGCGGCCCCTCGCACCGCCCTCTTCGGCCCACTGTCGCCGCCCCTACCGCAGCGGCCGCCGCCGTCCCTGCAGCAGCAGCCGCAGCCGTCGCCAGCAGCAGCCGCCACCACCTCCCTAGGGGCCGCGGCTGCTGCCGCAGCTGACTGCACCCGCCGACGCCGCTCCACTCGGCCCCGCCGCCGCTCCCCACGCGGCCTCGCCGCGCCACCTGAGCCGCCCGTACCGCCGAGCCGCCGTACCGCCCGAGCCGCCGTACCGCCCGAGCCGCCCGCGCCGCCATGTTGCCGGGCCGCGCTTGCTGCCGAGCCGCCGTACCGCCGAGCCGCCCGAGCCGCCCGAGCCGCCGAGTTGCCGAGCCGCTGAGCCACCCGAGTCGCCCTGTCCGGTAAGTGCAGCGCCTCTGTCCCTGCACTGCCCTCACCCTACTGTTCGCGCTGCTAGTCTACTGCTGTCATGGCTACCCATAGTGTCCTCGCCTTTGACGCTGAGGGTCGGGCCATTGACTTTGACGTCTGGGTAGATGACCTGCAGCTTTTCCTACAGTGCGATAGGGCAGACGGTCTCTCCCTCTTTGACCTCACCTCTGGTGCCTCTCCTGCCCCTGCTGCTGATGCCGACGCCACTGTTCGCTCACAGTGGGCCACTCGCGATGCTGCTGCACGTCTTGCTGTGCGTCGCCACCTGCCTACCTCTGAGCGTGCGCACTTTAGCCAGTACAAGAGTGCTCAGACCTTGTACGACGCTGTAGTTGCGCGCTACTCCTCCCCTGCCACTGCTGCACTGAGCCGCCTCATGCTACCGTACCTCTTCCCTGACCTTGCTGCCTTTCCCACAGTCGCTGACCTCATTACGCACCTCCGCACTAGTGACACTCGCTACCGCGCTGCGCTTCCTGCTGAGTTCTGCGCCAAGACCCCCCCCCCCATGTACATCACCCTCTACTACATAGTCACCCGGCTCCCTGACTCCCTTCGCGTAGTCAGGGACCACTTCCTCTCCGTTTGCCCCACCACTCTCACCGTTGACCTCCTCGAGCAGTCCCTCCTAGCAGCAGAGAAGAGCATAGTCGCTGTAGGAGCCTCTCGTGGTGACCCTCGCACCCCCATCTTTGAGGGGTGTTCCCCCTCCCCCCTTTTGCCCTCTGTTGCCTCTGCTGCTGCGGCCGACCTCGTTGGGCTTGAGTCGGTCGGTGCGGCGTCTACCCCTAGCGGGAGACGTCGCCCTGGCAAGGGCAAGGGGGGCAGGGGCACTGGAGGAGCTAGCGGGGGCGGTGGAGGCGGCGGTGGAGGCGGTGGAGGGGGTGGGGGTGGCGGTGGGAGTGGTGGCGGGGGCGGAGGTGTCGGTGGCGGCAGTGGAGGCGGAGGCGGCGGTGGCGGTGGCGGTGGGAGCGGAGGTGGCGGCGGTGGAGGAGGAGGCGGTGGAGGAGGTGGAGCTGGTCGGGGTGGCGCTGCACAGAGGGGCGGCTCCGGTGGTGGTCAGCGCCAGCAGCAGCAGCAGCGCACTCGTGACATTCCCTCCCCTCAGCAGCTCCGTGAGTGGTACACTGCACGCCAGAGGGGTGGGGGTACTGGCCCGTGCACCTACGTCCTACGCACCGGCGACCGCCGACCCTAAACTGGTGTGTCGCCCCGACCCTAAACTGGTGTGTCGCCCCGACCCTAAACTGGTGTTTCGCCCCGACCCTAAACTGGTGTTTCGCCCCGACCCTAAACTGGTGTGTCGCCCCGACCCTAAACTGGTGTGTCGCCCCGACCCTAAACTGGTGTTTCGCCCCGACCCTAAACTGGTGTTTCGCCCCGACCCTAAACTGGTGTTTCGCCCCGACCCTAAACTGGTGTGTCGCCCCGACCCTAAACTGGTGTGTCGCCCCGACCCTAAACTGGTGTGTCGCCCCGACCCTAAACTGGTGTTTCGCCCTGACCCTAAACTGGTGTTTCGCCCCGACCCTAAACTGGTGTTTCGCCCCAACCCTAAACCGGTGTTTCGCCCCGACCCTAAACTGGTGTTTCGCCCCGACCCTAAACTGTTGTTTCGCCCCGACCCTTAACTGGTGTGTCGCCCCGACCCTAAACTGGTGTTTCGCCCCGACCCTAAACTGGTCGTCACCTAAGTGGGTGAGGAGTGTGCACTGGGTGTAGGGAAATGTGAATTTGCCCTATCACATCAAATATAGAACCAATATAGCACATCGTACCACATAATACTATGCTTATTCTCTCCTTTCACTAGTGTACTGTGTGTAGCACTATCCACGTTTTCACATGCTGTGTGTAGTGTAGATTTTATGTACTGTGTGTAGCACTGTCTAATTTTCTCCTCTTCCTTTTTTTATTCCCTGCTTCCCATCCAACCCACCCCCAACTGTCTGCCTTCTTGCTTGCCCTTCCCTTGCCCCGTTACAACGTGACTCGTAACGTGTTGCTTCGTCCGCCCTCCTTCCGATCTCCCTCCTTGGCCCTTTCTCCCTCAGGATACACTCCTTAAGGAGCGACTCGATATGTTTGTGTATCGTCACTACCCCAAGTATGCCCCCACTTGCTCACGTGCTCACCCTTGCCCCTTCTTTGTCCCCTCCTTGGCCCTTTCTCCCTCAGGGTACACTCCTTAAGGAGCGACTCGATGCCATCAAAGCTGTTGGCCTTTGGGTAACATCCGTTGTAGTCCATTGGTTTGCCCGTCCTCACTCCATCGTCCCCTTCTAGCCAGAACTATCCGATTACCTCACTCATTTTTCCATCTCATCTTTCAACCCATCTCGTCTCTTCTTTATCGTCGCAGCATTTTCTTTTCCATTGCCGATTGTAACCCTTTTTTATACGCACTCGTTTCAGTTTTTTAGGTGCCTAGAAAAATGCTTATGTCTCATTGCCAATCGTTTGAACCATAGAGCGAGAAGCCCAAGCTGCCATTTGACGGTTCCAGCGGCCACATGCATGAGCAGGCGGCTTACTTCCTCTCCCTGCTCAAGGTGCGTTGAGGATGTAACGGAAATCAGGGTATGATGTTGTTCTTCTGAGACGTCTCAAGACCACCCCATGCACGAGCAGCAAGCTTACTTCCTCTCCCTGCTCAAGGTGCGTTGGTTGGTGGTGTGATGGGCTGAAGGTAGAAGGCCTTGAGTTGAGACGTTTCAAAGCCCCGCAAGCACTCGAAGTGCAGGAGACTTATTCTCCTCTCTCTTCTGAAGGTGCGCTGGGGATGTCATGAAGATGATATCCCTGTTGTGAGATTTCTCAGGGGCCCTGCATGGACTTGCAGGTAGCTGACCTCTCGCAGCTGCAGGTAGCTGACCTCTCGCAGCTGAAGGTGCGTTGGCATGGTGGCACTTCTTGCTCTCCCTTCTGCTTTAGATGCATTGGTTACTGGTTGTGGGGTGTCTGGGTGGGTTGACATGGTTTTTTAATCAGCTCAAAAACACTTGGACTACATTAAATGTTTGTGTGGTCTGTCTGAATTACATGCATGTGTCATGTGTCCAGTTGCATGTATGGGTGTGTCTGCTTCGACCTGCACTAGAAGGGAACAGCAATGACATGCCATCTCTCACATCCAAATGACCATGTGCAATGTATATTCAGCATCCTGAATAACATCCCATCCCCATGCCCCTCCAACTGCCCTGCTCTTTCATTGTTATGCCCATGGTGCCAGCAAGTGCGCTTCAAACCGAACAAGAAGGGACTGCAGCAGTGACATACCATCCCATGTCATGACACGTGATGGCACATGACCTGACATGACATGACAGCTTTTGCATGCCATGCTATGCGATGTTATGCCATGTCACATCAGTGATGTAAGGATATTTTGTTGCCTTTTGGGTTACTATCATTCTACTATGGATACGAAAAGTGTGTTATTTTGGTGTGGTTGTTTGACGCACGCATGCCGCACCTGCAATGTCATGCCAGTAAGGGAATTTTTCTTATCTTAGAGTGCTGTTTTGGGTCACCACATGATTATGGACGAGGGGAGTGTAGCACAGGTGGTGGTGGTAGAACAGTAAAATCCACCAGAAATAGCAGTATCTGACAGAGTATATGCGAATGCGAGTTATGTTATGGGAATTGATCAGACTGGGGCCCCGAGTTAGCAGAAACAGTGCCAACTTGGGGCCTCGTGAGTCGCGACCCTACGAAATAGGCCCGAAGCAAATCACAAGCCAGGGCAGCTAGTCCGAACCTGGCAAACACGCCAGGTCGCCACCTACTGCCTTGGGTTTGACGGAAATCGCTAGCACCCCACATCGCTGGAAGCACAACAATCCGTCAACCCAACACGAAGTGTTTCTGCTTTTGAAAGTTCGCCAAACCCTGGTGTTTTCGCTAAGAGCAATTCGCACATCGAGAGTTTGACTTATGAGACCTCCCTCACAACCCTAAAACTGTCACGCTTTAGTGTCTGCTTCTGCATCTTGCTGGAGAATAAGAACGTCACATTCTAGTCTAAGGTGAGGTCAGATCCTATGCATCGATGTATTCGCGACGATTTCCTCCTATCTTAGATTATTTAGTTAGTAAATCCATAAGTGGGCTTCATGTCATACCGCCTCAATGCTTTTGCGAAATCGATCATTCTTCCGCCCATGATTAGTTGTTTTTGTGTCACGTGGCATTAATAGTACTGTAATTCCTCATCATTTGTTTCTAGATCATTCTACAAACGACAACACAGTCCGAAGTTCCCCAACTCCTCTTTCTTTCCTTTTTTTTTGTTTGGTTGATTATTCAATCTTCTTTTATTTTCTCTTCTTCATGAACCAGGTCAAGATGAACAACTCCTCGGTTGCTTTGGACTTCCCTGTGGGGAAGCGGTATGCTTCATCGGAAGATGCGAAACATGACATAAGATCGCAATGCGGGGCGACAAGGTGCGCTTTCAAGTTCGTTGCAAACAAACCTCATAGGGTGGAGGCACGGTGTCCATCTTTTGCGTATAGGAAGAAAGAAATGGCTGTTGTCAGTAATGAACCAGAAACGGAAGAACCTTGCCCTTTCATGATCAGTGCTAGGTTGTGTATAGATGGCTCGCTTCGAGTTGTCATGGCAAACCTGCAACATGGTGCGTACTGCACGGTACATCCCAAAGGAGCTTCACGAGCAGATCTAATTGATTTCGCAAATACTATTCCCAATGTGGCCTTAGATCCTAAAACGTTGGTCAAGGAAGTCCAGCAACGTACGGGTCAGAGGTCGTCCTACACGACTTCACGAAGAGCAATACACGACATCAAAATGGCGGACCCTCAGCAGAATGATACTTCATTTCAGTATTGAAGGAGTATTCTTGAGGTTTTTGTGCGAGACAATCCTGGAAGTATTGTGTCGCTCTCCAAGCGCGATAACCGTTTCTACAGTGCATGCGCTATCCCGAGTGTAGCCCGTTCAACAATGTTGAACGCCATGCCGATACTAATGATCGACGGGTGCCACAACAAAACGGTGTGGGGGGGTCAGACGATTAACCTTGTTGTTTTGGATGGTGACGGTCACTATGTTTCAGTTGGAATTGCGTTCGTCGAGTCCGAGAGCAATGAGAGTTGCGCCCTTCCAATTCGACAGCTTTTGAAGGTGTTTCCCGAGCTCAATTCCCCGGAGTGGGTCATAAAGCATGACCGTGGTTCTGGCTGGAGTTCGTGTGCAGAGTTGCTTCAGCATGCACACGAGTCTCATTGCATTACCCACATTGGGCGAAACTTCACCAAGAAATTTGGGAAGGACATGAGTTCGTCCATTAAGGAGGCCGCTGAAACACTGAACATCGAGCTGTTTGAGTTTCGAATGGATAAAATAGAGAATGCATGTCCCGGTGGTAGGGCTTATCTTGCGGGGGAGAGAGGTGTGTTGCTCTCAAAGTGGGCAACCGTCCATTTCCCTAGGTCTAGGTTCGGGGTCCTCACGTCAAACCCCGTGGAGTCACAACATGCATCTATGCATCATTTGCGCAATAGAACCATTGCACAAGTGCTTCTTGGATGGATCGACGCTCTACCAAAGATTAGGCGTCTTCGGTTCCTAGAATACTCTCAAATGTCTGGCTCGTGGACCAAGAATGCAACGGTGGTAATCTCAGCCAACAAGGATGACGCGTTAAGCTACCGGACGTCGGGAATCACGTGTGGTGGATCTCGGGGAGCGAGAATGCAGCTGCAACTACACGAAGTACGTACATGTGTACTCATGTGTATATGGTCGAGATCTTGCCAACCTCCGTTATTGTATTACGTGCATGCACCAAATTTGTAAGCTTGGGAATGTTTGTGCAAACTGGCGGAAATCTGAACATGTTTGAAGTATCTTTCCTTGTCTTTCAGCCCCCATCAAACTTAACTTCCCCCTCCTCCTTCCCCCTCCACCTTCCCCCTTCCACCTTCGCCTTTGTCCTAACCCTTCCTTCTCCCCCTTCGGCCTTCCCTGTCACCCCTCTACCATCTCCTTGCTACTGCAGGGAGTACGGGCTGCCATGTGTTCACATTTTTGCCGCAGCAGGGGAGAACAACCGCTTGCCTTTTGACATGGTTCATCGCGTGTTTCATCTCGATACCATGAAGGCCATGTATGGCGAGGACATGAAGCACATTGACCCAACATCCATCGTGCGAGATGGGGTTACTCTTCCACCCAAGTACAAGCGACGACCTGGAAGAAGAAAGAACAAACGGATGCAATCGGGTGGTGAAACCGATCCACAACGGATGCGGAGGTGCAGCAGGTGTAGGTTAAAGGGCCACAACATTAGCACGTGCGAGGACAGAGAGGAAGAGCGACTCGCGCAAAGATTTCAGAGAACACGCCAGGAGCATCTTAGTTTTCAAACCACAACACTTTCTCGGATCTCCATCAACTATGTTCACTGTGAGGGATGTCAAACTCGACATAGGCTGGGGGGAGCTTGCCGTGGGGAGCATGGGCATGTACAGCACCAAGGACGGCCGAAACAGCGAGAGGATGGGCACTGGCAGGGACAAGGGCAGCAACAAGGGGAAGGGGAGCAGCAAGGACAGAGACAGCAACAAGGGGAAGGGGAGCAGCAAGGACATTGGCAGCAGCAAGAGCAATGGCAGCAGCAAGGACAACTGCAGCAGCAGCAAGGGATTGGGCAGCAGCAAGGGACTGGGCAGCAGGGAGGGAATAGGCAGCAAGGGACTGGGCAGCAGCAAGGGATTGGGCAGCAGCAAGGGACTGGGCAGCAGGGAGGGAATAGGCAGCAAGGGACTGGGCAGCAGCAAGGGATTGGGCAGCAGCAAGGGACTGGGCAGCAGGGAGGGAATAGGCAGCAAGGGACTGGGCAGCAGCAAGGGATTGGGCAGCAGCAAGGGACTGGGCAGCAGGGAGGGAATAGGCAGCGAGGGACTGGGCAGCAGCAAGGGACTGGGCAGCAGCAATGGACTGCGCAGCAGCAAGGGACCGGGCAGCATCAAGGGACTGGGCAGCAGGGAGGGAATAGGCAGCAAGGGACTGGGCAGCAGCAAGGGATTGGGCAGCAGCAAGGGACTGGGCAGCAGGGAGGGAATAGACAGCAAGGGACTGGGCAGCAGCAAGTGATTGGGCAGCAGCAAGGGACTGGGCAGCAGGGAGGGAATAGGCAGCGAGGGACTGGGCAGCAGCAAGGGACTGGGCAGCAGCAATGGACTGGGCAGCAGCAAGGGACCGGGCAGCATCAAGGGACTGGGCAGCAGGGAGGGAATAGGCAGCAAGGGACTGGGCAGCAGCAAGGGACTGGGCAGCAGCAAGGGACTGGGCAGCATCTAGGGACTGGGCAGCAGGGAGGGAATAGGGAGCAAGGGACTGGGCAGCAGCAAGGGACTGGTTGGCATGAAGGGAGTGAGCAGCAGCAAGGGATTTGGCAGCAAGGGACTTGGCAGAAAGGGGCTGGGCAGCAGCAACGGATTGGGCAGCAGCAACCGGATGGACTGAGGCATCAACAATCTCAACGGAGTGGGCGGCAGGCATCTGGGCGGCGTACCAGGGTTCAGTTGCAGGAGCAACGCTTAAACATTGAGCACGTTTGGGAGCATTGGGAAGGGGGCCCGCACATACAACAGGACGAGATGCAAGGTTGGAACGGGCAGTTGAGACACGGGCATCTTGTGGAACTGCAGACGCAAGTTCATCATCATGAACAGCAACTGCATGTAGAAGTGCAGGGGCAACAGAGGCACATACAAGTTCAGGAGCCTCATAGGGAAGGGCAGTTTCAAGAGCCTCAGCGGCATGGGCATGTTGAGCAGCCTCAAAGAGAAGGCCATGTACGGCAGCAGGGTCAGCATGCCTCACAACGTGGAAATACACCGCCACATGAGTGGATTGTACACATTAGAGATCTTCCAGAGGGCGCGGATGTGGACAGTGATTCATCATTCTTAGAGGAACCTGAGGCTGAAGATGAGATTACAGCTGATGACACTTCCGATAGCGGGAATTCTGATGACGGGGGGGATAGCAGTTCAAGCGGGTCGGAGACAAGAACTGAAGACCAGCTTAGGACTGAAGAGCAGACCATTGGTGATGGGGATTGGGAAGTTATGTCTTTGGGTGAGCCGGCCATACAGCTTGAAAGATGGCAGCAGAGTGTGAATCCAGAACAGAATGGCGGTGGAGAGGCTACTGTGGATGGAGAAGAAGGGATGAGCATGTTAGGTGAAGCCATGGTGGGAATCGAGAGGTCGGGTGGTATCATGTCGGCAAGGGCAGATGTAGGCTTAGGGGTTACTGGCTTGAACACCGCCGCAATGCAGCAGGGAATAGATGTTCCCAATCCCTTAGAGGGAGATGTGGTGGCACAAAACTGGGGTCATTT